>CM066998.1:77803682-79053682 GCA_033977485.1 Hydrangea macrophylla
CACTTGGTGAATGCCGGACCGGTACTCTCTGACTGCCGTGCGGCACTCAGTGAGTGCCGCGGCAGTCCACCGTGTGCCGTTTTAAACAGTAATTCCCCTTTTAGGTCTTTCTCCTTTTTGAAACAAATTATTTTTGAAGATCCTTTCCAAAAATCATGTCTTATACCTGAATTCTCCTAAATACCTGGTATTTTTCCTCTTTCTGTGAAATTTTATCGCGTTTTGGAGATTTTCTGAAGAGCTTGGAATACTTCAATTTTTTTTCGGTCCTTGTCATCATCGGATACGGAGGTGACACTCTCCTAAATTCGACGTCCGGTCAAAATTGGGGTGTCTACAGGTGTATTTCCCACGACCAACCCATTTAATGTTGTACCATGTGAAATAAATTGTGTTTATGGTTGTTACACGCATTAATAATATCATTTAATAAGGCATTCACCAATACTGGTAGCAAATGTTTGTACATTTGATAAGAATGTTTTGAACATACAATAACAAACTTTTGTACCAATATAAGGTTTATTTGTACGTAACTGTAACCCTTGTTTACAGTACACATATCCTTTAGACAGATCAATAAAAATTACATGGGTGTATTTCCAACCACCAACCTATTTAATGTTGTACCATGTGAAATAAATTGTGTTTAAGGTTGTTGCATGCATTAATAATCACCAAACCAATCCCATTTAATAAAACATCCACTAATATTATTTTGCACCAACGGTAACAACTATTTGTACCTATGTAGAATAACGTTGTTCCTTCTACAACATTTATGTACAAAGCATCACATGCTTGTGCATAATGTAGGTAATACAGTACGCATATCAACTAGAATGACTTTATATTTTACACTATATCTTCATTTTGAACATTCCATCACTTACTCCAAATTCTCTATTCTCTCTCTCTCTCTCTCTCTCTCTCTCTCTCTCACTCTCAACTTTACTCCATTCGCTAAAAATAGTATCACTCTCACATTTCTCCATTTCCATTCTTTCATACTCATTGAAGGTGTAGTTGGAGAATATAAGTCAAGTTAAACATTATTGTTGGAGAATATATGTCAAGTTAAGCATCATAGTTGGAGAATACACCTTTCACATCTAAGAAGCATACCTTCATCTAATTCAAGGTATTTTCGCTCAAATGTTTACTATCACAATATGAATTA
The DNA here is from genome assembly GCA_033977485.1 of Hydrangea macrophylla. Taxonomy (NCBI): domain Eukaryota; kingdom Viridiplantae; phylum Streptophyta; class Magnoliopsida; order Cornales; family Hydrangeaceae; genus Hydrangea; species Hydrangea macrophylla. The sequence continues at coordinate 77,804,863 of CM066998.1, forward strand.
GTTTTGAATTACAATTATCTCTAATATTTTCACTCGAATGTTTAATATCATAATAAGAAGCATTCCTTCATCTAGTTTAAAGCTTCATTACAGACATTCTTTACAACAGTTTGAAGCTTTCCTTACAAAGGACAAATAATACCAGGTCAAGGAATTTGTTAAAGAAAATAACCATGAACTATGACCATTACAATGCGTGAATGTCAGTGGTGCGGATAAAGCGCAAATTAGCTCGATGCGTCATGTTGGCATAAAATCGTCAAAGATTATGGACTTCATGGTACACCAATCTGGGGGGTATGACAATGTTGGCTTTACCCGCAAGGACTTGTACAATCAAGTTGACTCGACAAGTAGAGAAAAAATGTGTAATGGTGATTGACGACATCCTATTGATGCGTTTTCTTATCACACCCAAGTGTAGGTGATCGTACAAGTAATAAAGTTCTGGAAGTCCAGGTCGAATCCACAGGGAACGGAATAAAATTTAATTAAGTTAGGCAGATAACTATTTTGTCACTAAAAAGAAAATAAAAGATGATGGATTTTTGTGGGGTTTTACTAAACTACTAATTTTTATATGTTTGCAATAAAAGTAATTAAAGCTATTTTTTTCTTAACAGTTTATGGTAAAGATTTTTACAGTGCAAAATAAATTAACTAACATACTAGTAAGAAAAGGAAGAAAAATAAATAAAAGCTAAATTTTTGTAAGATAAACTTTTTAAATTTAACAATAGTGAAAGATGGAAATAATACAGATATTTAAGCAAAACTATTATAAAACAGGAAATATTAATTAACTAGGGGAAATGATTTAAAGGAATTGGGAATATGCAAACCAACACTAGATCCCACAACTTTTGTGCTTTTGAAAAGGATTTGGCATTTAAGACCGCAGAGTCATTCTTTATTTAAAAATAAACTTTCACTAGTCAGAGTCATATCAAGTGTGTCAGGTTTGATATGAAACGACATCGTTTGGTTTAAAGAAAAATAAAAAGGCAATTGGGCAGTAGCCAGGTTCGAACCGTGCCCCGCTGCGGACGTGGGTTATTCAGCGTCCAGTCCCCACCACTCTGCCACTACACAATTGCCTATCCATTATTGGATAGAAATATATAAAAGCACATATTTGAAATATTAACTTTGTCATGTGAGTTGTTTGAGTATGCTAGGTGTTTTTTATGACAAAAGGCATAGTTTGACAATCCACATAATTAGGCTTTTTATTTCAAATATATATAATCTTTTGAGCCCATTATAGCCATAGTATATAAACATGTTAAATGGTCATAAACTATAGATACATAGATATTTTTGGCCATAAATGGAAAAATAACTCATCCAGATAAATTTGCCCATTTAAGATTAGTGCACAGAAGTTGTGGTTTCTAAGTTTTTATTGCATATCCCCAATTAGAGTTTTAGCCTACCATTTTAGAATTGAAACTGTCTTCGAAATAAAATTAAAAGATAAATTAAATAGGTGTAAACAGTGACTGCTCAATTAAAACTAAAGTTGTAAAACTAAGGTAAGAGTGAAATATAATATTATTATATTATTTTCCTACTTAACATGAGCTGGGGTTGAATTTGTGAAATCTGCAAAATAAGAGAGTTTAGTACAACTAGGCTAATAAAATATAAGTAACTGAAAATACTGAACCAAAAATAAAATACTAAACCTTTAACTTTGGATTCTTGTGGGGTCACAGTGGTTGAGCTCCAAGAACACAAATAAGGTCAAACCAAATCCAAATATACTTTTGGAGTGAGATATGAATATGGTGTGCTTTTGGACTTTAGTAGGTGATTATAACAACTACGTGGCTAAGAAATCTGATATTTGCTTGTAAAATCTGTCTTCTAGTAAATAAAAATATTGCTATAAAAACTGAAAATTTGGGTTTTCTAACTATTTTAGGGGACAACTATAAGTACTACTAGACTAGAAATATTAAATCTAATTTTAAATAGGACTATTTTACTACTAAAAAGTTGACAAAGGTCATACAAGAAAACAAATATTTTATTTTTAAGAAATACAGTACACAAAGTTTTGCTACATATTTTTGAACATAAAATCATCAAATACATAAAAGTGAAATTTTACAACTACTAGAACTAGAAAAGGCAAAGAAAAACTAAAGTTTCCTATTTCTAGGGACAATAAAAAGTGCTCACATAATAACCTCCCCTAAACTATTCTCTCAGTGATTGTGTGTTGAGCTTGTGAATTGGTGTTGTTGCTGTAAGCTGTCTCCTGTAATGATTCTTGGTAGTGTCCTTTTATAGACGAATGCTTTCATAGCATTCGTCATTGCGTCCATCATCTTGCAATTTTTTCCTTTGCGTGTTTCGTTTTTTCCTTCCTCCATCTAACAGCGTTGAAAGCAGCTCCTACAGAAAAGAGAGAGAGATAGAGAGAGAGAAGGAGAGAAAGAAAGAAAGAATAAAAAATAATAATAGTAAAATATTAATCATCACATCCAAAGTACTTTGGATGTGTTCACGTTTTTTTTTTTTTTTTTACTATTCAAACAGTAATTTTACTATTTGTTCACTATTCATGTTTGACTAACTATAGGAGATACTACAGTGTGGTTGCTACTTCTTTCCTTCCCTTTATTTCACTTCATTTTTACCTAAAGATATAAAATATGTAAAAACAAATAATTACATGCATTTGAGTGACATCACTGTTAAATTATATTAATTCAAATATGCATGTAAAACTAGGAATTTGGGGGAATAAATGAGCATTATGTCTATTATATTGGCACATGAATGTGCAATATTCAATGTTTGTCAGTGATGCCGAAGGGCATTGGCATTTCTATGCTCAATGAAATATCATGATCCTATGTTCTTTTACAAGTAGACGTCGAAGAGACGGATCCTTGTCTAAATTAATTTGGACAGACGAAAAATCTAGATTGGATTACGCAAGGTTCGGAGACATTATTGTGTTCGACACAACATACCGCACAAATGCATATAGGATTTGTGATACTGGCAGGCATGAATATCGTTTACATGCTACAATAATTGGTTGCACGTTGTTAGTGGACGAGAAGGTGGAGACCTACATTTGGTTACTGCAAACCTTACTTGAAGTAGTGGACGGTAAAATACCAAGGTCAGTTGTAATAGATGGTGACTTGGCGATGAGCAATGCAATTGTTCGGATTCTCCCTAACTCTCACCATAGGTTATGCTAATGGCATATCCAGTGAAATGCAATGACGAACATACATGTCCATAGTTTCATTGATAGATTTAACCAAATAATGAGAAAAAGGTACACACTGGATGCATTTTAAATTGCGTGGACCGAATTAGTCAATGTATTTAAACTTCACCATAACAAATGGATGAGAAAAATGTATGAAACACGTGAGATCTGGGCAGAGGATTATCTTAGAGGTCAATTTTTTACTAATATGACCACCACCCAAAGGTCTGAAGGCACAAATTCATTTCTTAAAGAATTTATGAAGGTTAGAATGTGCCTTTACGAATTTGTGCTAACTTATGATAGGGCACTTCAATGCCTCTGCAACAACAAGGCTAAGGCGCACCATGAATCACACTAAACAGAGCCCGTTATTTGTACATGTTTGCATAACATTGAAAGACATGTAGCTTCTATTTATGCTCGTTCTATTTTCACAAAAGTTCAAGCAGAAATACAAGAGGAGTGTATGTATTTCATCGCGGATAGGATCCCAGGGTCCGATTACACCAATTTTGTCCAGGTACTCATATCCAATAACGCGGTGGAATGTCTTGTACCATCTTCTGGATGGAAAATTAGAATGTTGTTGTATGTTGTTTGTGGGAATGGGGATACCTGTCATACCCGTCCTAGAAAATCTTGTTATTTTAAAGGCATAAATGTCTTAAATGGAATTATTAACGTGGTTTAATAATTATGGATGAGGTTGACCATGGGTCAACGGAAGGTGTCAAGAGAGGACACAGGAACATGGAAAATCATGTTGCATTGACATAGCTAAATGACATTTTTGTGATTTAAATGTTATTTGACTTATCTGGTATTTTCATAAATAGTAATTATATATATGTAGTATAATTTCTGATAGTTTTGATCTAGTTTTAGATTGTTTGAACAGTGTGGTGAGAACGTAAGTGATACGTTGCTTAAAAGGTAGGTTATGTAGAGATTCCACAGAATTTAGTTTTCTGACGAAATTTTGGGCCCAAACGAGACTTAGTCGAAAACTTTTGTAATTGATAGTTTTCACCTGTAAAGTTATAAAATGGACGTGTACGACGTTTTAGGAATTAATTAGAAGTTTGAGAAACTCGCGGGGTAGTAAACGCGATTTCTATGAAGTTTTTCTATAAATAGCAAGGGTGAGAATTTCATTTGTCATAAACTTTACAAAATATCATTAGAGAGGAGAGAAAAAAGGGAGATTGTTGCCACGGGCTTTGCGACGATGATCGACGACCTTTCGTCCGTCTATTTTCAACCAAACTTCATATTTGAACTCCCCAAAGTAAGGGCTATGTTTTGATAGTCTTTAGGCCACGTTTGGCTAAGTTTTTATAAATTTTTAAATCTAGGAATTTGGGAAAAACACGTGTAAACTTGTAGGTTTTGCGTAGGATCGGAGATTTGGCGTTTAATCGGGCTTCTAGCCGTTCCCTCAAAGTTATACGACGATAGCTCGAGGTATGAATTTCTAGCCTATATTATATAGGTGAAATACATGTTTTATATTTCAATGACGAAATTGTCATCCGGGCAAAAACCATGTGTCAATCTTAGGACCGTTAATTATGCACGCGCTTAAATGTAAAAAGCATGTCTAATTTTACCCGAGCACTTATATGTGTTAAATGAGTATGTTTATGTGCCTATGTGGGTTAAAGGGGGATTTGTGCTAATTCACTGTGAGACGTCCTCTCGAAGGGGGGGGATTAGTAGTGACGGCGGTCACTTGCCGAAAAAGGCATTTATGCGACATGTCGAAGGGGCATGGGTCGTGGTTGAGTCGTAAGACTTTGGATCAGTGAATGTGCACTTATTCCCTAGAGACCAATAGTTATGTGTTATGATGAGATTAAAGCATGATTTTTCATATATGCATATGTTAGAAATTGTGCACTCAGCATATAGTTGAGCAATGGAGATTTACTCCATTGCAAGTATGAAGAAAGGCAAAAGGAAGCAAGAAGAGTGAGGCCGATGGGAATGCCCGGGGATCCTCTTGTATATGTTTTGTCTTCTTTGTCAATCATTGTAATAATGAGCTTTTGAATAGCTAGAACCCTGGATTTAACTTGGAGGTTTTAGTGTGGATTTCATGATATTGTAATAGGTATTAAAACTCTTTTGGGTTATGTGGTAATGAATCCGAACTCGTGGATTCGTGTTTTGAATGCTTGCTTTGTCAAATTCGAGGTTTAAAGGAATATGAACAGAGTTTTGTGAATTACGCCAAACAAGCCTTAGCTTGTTCCGCTATTGTTTTTGTTCAGGGTTAGTAAGCCTAAACTTTGTTTTTGAAAGCTTGTTATAGCTTGTGACGTTTGGATTAATGTAAGTGTGATTCGAGTAGTAGAATTAGTGGAGGTTGTTTGATGCCTTAAGCAAATTCTGCACCTTTGGGTAGGATTCTGCTAAAGGGTCATTCGACCGTTCGACCGGTCGAAATACCCCCTGCCAGAATTCTTTTTCTACCTCTTCCGAAAATTATTAAAAGGTTTTGATTGGTTCTTAGGGTACCTTTGGGATCCCTTTAATATAAAATCATTTGTTTCAAAATATAATTACGTTTTCAATTTTATACGGATTTTACTACTCGGAGGGTAATATTTCAAAAGTTTTATATACTCAAGGTTGTTTAAAGTTCTTTCCCGCTGTGTATAGTTATTTGTTGAGCCTTGGTGGCGTGCCAAGTGTCCTGTTTTCGCACATTAGCGGGATGGGTCGTGACAATACCGTACTGCCATATGATTGTGGTTATGAAAGTTGAGCTGGTAATGGAAATCCCTGCGAGTTGCATCATGCATCAATGGCTGAAGACCGGCAGTAATTTAATAATGGAATCTGCATCCTGCACAGAATAGAAGCTGAAACACAATTCGCGAGGATGGGCATGCTGGTGTCAACTTGTCTTGAAGTGTCATACTATGGATCTCATATGACTGAGGGATGGATCGAGTCCCATGATGACCTCATACTGTTAAATCATCGCATGTAGGAATTATAGAGGAATAGGGATGGGGAGAATCGAGCAAAACACAATTTGGTGTTCGTGATCCAAAAGTGGTTGAAACAAATGGAAGCAAGGGTGCAGGCACAAGTAAAAGGACAACGAATAGATGTGGCATTTGCAGGTACACTATATTAACTACAACACACACACACACACACACACACATTTATAATCCCATTAACCCATATAAATCCTATAGGGCATTTGGACACACATGGACAACATACCCAAAGAGACAACCACGGGTATCTACAGTACAAGAGCCAGGGGGTACATGTCGACCGTTCAACCATTCAAGACTCAAATACAACAATCTCTTAGCACAGAAATACTACGGATGCAGCAATGCATATCCAAACAATATCATCATTAAACAATTTTCATGCACCGTCGTATTTGTAATTCAACTTAAATATAACCAATGGTGAATACTTGTCCCAAACTAGTGCTATAATCGACAATGTAACCGAGGTAAGTTAATATACATATTAAATTATCCGGCTAAATCATACTATTGACCACATTGATTATAACCAAAAAACTTGTTTTATACACAATTGGGCAGTACAAATTACATGTGGAGACAAGATCTTTACAATTGGTAGCTTTCAACTTCTTCACATATGTTGTTCTTAATTCTGTTGGACTTGTCATTCACCAATTCAAGAAGGATCTTCGCCTATGTAATATCGTTTTAATGTTTAGTAGTTTACAATGACTGTTTTAAGATCAATGGTTTCTTACTAAATTTACAAAGCTTCATTAGGAAATATCAATGCTTTATTACCAAAGTACATAGCTTCATTACCAAAGGTATAGACATGTATTACCAAATTACAATGCTATTTTACAAAAGATCAATGCTTACAAGTCAAATAATCAATGCTTCATTACAAAAGATCAATGATTGCTCACAATTCTATAAAGATTCCCTACAAAAGATCAGTGCTTTCTTATCAAATTTTCAAAACTTCATTATCAAACATCAATGCTTTCTTACCAAAGATCATTGCTTCATTACCAAATGTACAGACATGTATTACCAAATTTACAATGCTTCTTTACAAAAGATTAATGCTTCCTTACCAAATTTATAATGCTTCTTTACAAAAGATCAATGCTTCCGTACCAAATAATCAAAGCTTCTTTACAGAAGATCAATGATTGCTTACAATTCTACAAACAGTCTTTACAAAAGATCAATGCTTTCTTACCAAAGTTCATAGCTTCATTGCCAAAGGTAGATACATGTATTACCGAATTTACAATGCTTCTTTACAAAAGATCAATGCTTACAAGTCAAATAATCAATGCTTCTTTACAAAAGATCAATGATTGCTTACAATTCTACAAAGACTCCTTACAAAAGATCAATGCTTTCTTACCAAAGTTCATAGCTTCATTAACAGAGTTACAGATATGTATTACCAAATTTATAATGCTTCTTTACAAAAGATCAATACTTCCTTACCAAATTTACAAAGCTTCTTTACAAAAGATCAATGCGTATAAGTCAAATAATCAATGCTTCTTTACAAAAGATCAATGATTGCTTACAATTCTACAAAGATTCCTAACAAAAGATCAATGCTTTCTTACCAAATTCACAAAGCTTCATTACCAAATTTACAAAGCTTCATTACCAAATATCAATGCTTTCTTGCCAAATTTACAAAGCTTTTTTACCCAATTTGTAAACCATCCTTACAAAAGATCAATGCTTCTTACAATAGAGAACCATTTGTACTCCCATTGACACACATGGACACCATGTCCAAATAGATAACCAAAAACATTCTTTGCACAATCAACATTTAAATTCTACAGGGCATTCATCCAGCCACCTATGCATCGCATTGAATATAACCAAAAACTACATATTAAATTATCCAGCCACATCATTCTATTGACCACATTGATTATAACCAAAAACTTATTTTATACAAAACAGGGCACTGCAAATTATATGTGGAGACATGATCATTCCAATTGTTAGCTTTCAACTTCTTTCAAAATGTCGTTCTTAATTCTGTTGGACTTGTCATTCACCAATTCAAGAAGGATCTTCGCCCTTGATTCTTCTAATTTGAACTGAAACAAAGTCATGGAAAAATATGACATCGTTTTAATGTGTAGTAGTTTACAATGACTGTTTTAGCATCTATTCTTATCGCGAATTCCACGCCCTTAGATAAATCAACGACCATCATAAAGTTGATAACGCACACACCATAATTGTACCTAACCCAAACATACAATTTAATCAATAATGGGTACAAATGAAACCATTACACATCACATCAAAACATCTGCTTACGTGTTTGACTACTACAGTGTTCAGCTACACTGTTCGATTACAAAATTACAACTGTAGTTCGTGTACTTTTCTCCATGCTAGGCTGTCAAAATTTCGTGTACAAATAACACCTACATATACAAACATACAATGTTTTATTAAATAACTGGCACCAACAATGACAGTAACACAAATTCATTGCTCACTACTTACGGTCTGTAGCACCATTTCTTTTCGTATAATGTTTGTCATGGCGGAAACAAGAGAGTACATTATGTATATATACCATCCTATCTGACATGTCAATTTCACACATAAACCAGTGTGTGCCCATGTAGTTTAATGAGATAAAAATCTGCATTACATGATGTATTAAAATTAAGAAACATGTGTGCACTGAAATAACAATAAAGGACAATACTTATACTTGCATACATTCTTCACACATTCAACATCACCTGTGTATTTTGTTGGTCCAAAAAACTTTGCCATTGCTTGTGTATCACGGACACCACTTATGGCATTTTATTGTAGATTTCATATACTTAGACTCCAAAGTGTAATCACAAAAGGAAAATAAAAAGTACAATAAGGAAACTAAAAGTAGTAGAGTACCGAGATGAAGGTGGGCAAATACCACCGCTCTTGTTTTCCTTCACTGGTCCTCTTCTTCTTGGCATAGGTTAATTTTCCAGCAACAGAATTGATGAACTATTACAAGACTAGTCAAATTACTATGATACACTTGACAACAGATTGCACTAACCGTAAATATATTAGGACCATTGCATTATTACCATATCCTCCGACCAAAGAAAATTCCTCAAGGACCGTAGGTTCTTCCTGTCCGAGTGTTCAGTTCTAGTTCGAACAATTACTTGGCCATATGATGTATAAAAAATTAAGAACATAGTTAATTAAAAATGCACAATAGTCTTTAGTAAAATAAGTACCTCTCATCGAGATTAACATCAAACACGAAACGAACTACTTTTTGCTCAAATGAAGTGAACTCCCTGATTATCAGCTTGTAGTGGGATGTATTTAAGGTTACCTTTTAGGTTTGTCGGACCGTAAGCTTCTGCATTTTCTCTGTGGTGAACTGAGGTTTATTTGAGTTTACCTTCTCAATGTTAAAGTATGGAGACTTGCAGAACCAGCTAGGATTACGTTCTTCGGTGCGCCGTGTTTTCATTTTTCAGCAAGACGAACACCAGTCATCAATCTTATCATCCACCTTATCATCAATCTCTATGGGGGACTTTGATGGGGAATGATACATTTTAACCTGCTTCCCAGCGAACCTTCCTACTGGGGATTTATAGAAGAAATAGTCAACACTTTTCCAATTTTCTCAAGAGTATGTGTAGATGGACTGTTCACTTCACTTGTGCATCCGGGCAGCGATGACGCGATGTCCAACGTGATGCTTATCACTCTAACAGGCGTACTCATGTCAATTTTCTTTCCCAGACTCGCAGCAAACTGTGCTATGTTCTCAGAAATGACCACCACCGAAGCGAAAACATCGGTCTCAACATGCGGGGGTGTCATCTCCAAAATAACTTCTTATTCTCTTTCTTGTATTTCTACCCTCCCTTCTCCTTCTTATTTTTCATCCAACCTCACTTCTTTTTCACCTCTTTCTTCCTCGCTCACTTTCCCTAAATTGTGGATCTCTTCTAAGTCTTCTACTACTTCTCCATCTCTTCCCCTAAAATCTGCCTCTCTTCATTTTTTTCTCTTTCTTCCTTATTCATCATGATTGTCTTCTTTATCCTCTTTCTCATTATCTTCTTTTTCATCCCCCCTCTCTTTTTTATCCTCTTTCTCAGTATCTTCTTTTTCATCCCTCCTCTCTTCTTTATCCTCTTTCTCATTATGTTCTTTTTCATCACCCCTCTCTTCTTTATCCTCTGTCTCATTGTCTTCTTTTTCATCACCTATCTCTTCTTTATCCTCTTTATCATTATCTTCTTGTTCATCACCCATCTTTTCTTTTTCATCACCACTCTTTTCATTATCCATTTTTATCATCGTTTTCCTCGAGGTGTTCGTCTACTTTCTTTGCATATAAGGCTATCTTGAATCCCGCAGTTATCAGTTCTGCGAAGCCTTGTCTAACTAATTCAAGCTCTTTACCATTATAGATGCCAATTGACTAAACTCCACTTGTATCTCTCTCACCGTATTCTCAATGACTATGATCCTCCTTGCATTTTCAGTGGTAGCATTTATGTCCTCTTCAACCACCTACCGAATAAAAAAATCGAGATTACTTGCATAAATGTTGTAAGGCAACCAAATTGTCTATCTAATTAATGTAGTACGAATTTACCGTTGTCTTATCTTGCATTGTAGTGGTTGCTGACTTCTCTTGCTCAACCGGTAAATGTTCTACCAGTTCCACCAACTCCACCTTGTTAGGAAACTGCATTCCTAGAATCCGTTGACAGCGCGTATAATTTGGTACTGTAAAAATTACGTGAAAACTACAATAACCCTATAAGGGCAGAACTAGGGTTACCTTAAACTGCTAAAACAGATTGCTGTAGTAGATGAATCGAGAACACGGGCTCGATAATAGCTCACGATCTTCTATCGTATTCCTTTGCTGCCAGAATATCGAACTGAGTATGGGCTCCTTCGAAATCCTTTATGTTTCTACTCTTTTTTTTTTACGCACTCTTTTCTATTCCGAGTTATAATGATCTTGATGGAAAAATGCAAACTGAGGAGAGAACCAAAGCAGCATACATATAGGCTACGATAGGGACCATAAGAAGTCAATAAGGAATAGGCTTCCTTATGGAATTAGGAAACCCTAATTCGAACTGAATCAGATTCCTATTTCCATAAATTATAATTCATACCACTAAAGAATTAAAATTGCACTCCTACCCTTATCTAAAAAATATATTTCGAGCTCTATGTTATTAAATGCTTATTATCTCCCCATGTTAAGATTACAAATATCCATTAATTAAATATAATTACTTACAATCATATTTAATTAATCTCTTAAAATTCCTTGAGATCCTCTGCTTAACTTATATGATATATCGGATACAAAATCCACCTGCAGGGTTTGACATAATCAAAACTTATAAGCTTTCTCAAGGGGATATCATCAATCCCAAATTTGAGACATGGATTCCATCATTAATTAATATCCACCACACAATTAATATTGTCATCTAATCCAATGAGATATTGACCCATTTAAGGATCTCACCCTTTTAGGGATCAAAGTGTAAATATCAAATGTACGTGTTTATAAATTAACTTAGGATTTAGAGCATAAGCACTCATAATAGTCATGAGATATTAATTATCTTATAAGTCAGTATAAAGATAATTACCCCATGTCGGTCCCGTTTAATACACAAAGTGTACCAGCATGGTGAGTTGAAACTATACCATTCCCGTAGTCAAGACAAACCTACCACAACATCATGCTGCAGTCCTACCGATGCTGTGTCCAATCAATCTAAGACTGTAAACTAAAATATTACATTCTACAAGATCCGATGGTCTGATCTTCCGTGTGTAAGCCGAACTCTACACACCAAACCACCTACTATGTAGAATGAAAGACATACATGCATAATATTAAATAAACAATATAATACAAATATTGTCCACACAGATTCTCATAAAAATGGATTAACTGATTTTATTAAATGAATAATAAATCAACTACATAAAACATGGCTTTTAGTATGTATCCCTAACACACCTGCCATTCAACAAATTGGATTACTTTGTCCAGTACAAATAACCATTTCTTGCGTCTATTGTATGATGTTATGATGATGTACCTTTTTCTTTGTCAACATACCTTTCCCCTTTATGTATTTTAACCTGGACTTGACTTCTTTGTTCCCCTATCTACGGACAACGGGGAACATATTATTGAATGAAGAGGGCATTGTCGAAGACCCTAAAGGGATCGCATTATCAAAGTAATAAATCTACAATCAATAAAAAAAATTAGTCCTAGTACTAATTATCAAACCAACAATAATCCAATAGACAATTAAACAACCAGCAATGACTCCAACCTACTTACCATGAGGAAAAACAAGCATCAATCCACCAACCCAACTTGGACTCTTCATCTTGTAATGCCCCACACCCTCTACAAGATGATCAAACAATAACTTTCCCCAATTCAGGGTTCTCATCAATGATAAATCCTTCGCCAAATGTATGGATTTAGATTTAATGCCAGGCCTGGTGCCGGGGCAACACAAGCATCCTACTGCTAGCAATGCAAATCTTATAATAAATGCCTCCCCACCATCTATCGAGGCTTTAGATATTCCTTCAAACTGCTCAGCGTTAGGACTCAGTCCACAAAACCATAAGTCTCACACAACTCAAGTATGTCTTCGTTGGACCTTCCATGTCTGGGTAAAAACCTGTTGACCTTAATCCCAGGGTCTTTTCAACATCGGCTTCAGTGATGAACAACTGCCTCCCGTGCACGGTCAAGTACCTCTTGTCAGGATCAAACTTCTTCAAAAGCCACCCGTAAATGTCACGGTCCAATTGGTTACACTTCAATTCTAATAGACCCCCCAAGCCCATTTCCTTGACGGCTTGCACTTGCTCCGAAGCACTTGCTCCGAATTAAGATTATTCACGGTCTCTACAATAGTCGGCAAAGACATGTGGGTATTAATAATGTATTGACCCTGTTATTTGATAGAAGAGAGGTTCTTTTCAATCAAATTGTTAATTCAAAATTTGTACAATCATTCTAAATAACCTATGTTACCTTTGGTCTTTTCAGGGCTTCAGTGTTCAACTCCTTGTTTTTTTTCCTTAGCCTCCGTTGCCCTCTTCTTATAGGGCAGCTTCTCTTCAGTGGTCGTTTGACACCATGCGCTGCCAATTTTGCGCCTCACCTCATTATCAATGGAGACATATTTATTTTCTGCCCTCAACTCCTTACTTCTATCACCACTGAAAAATAAAATTTATACTAAGCTTGCTTTCATGAATACATTATTGTCCAACAGGCGTGTTATAGTGTACAACTTTGTCTTACTAGTAATAGAAATAGGCGGATTCATGTAGCTTCGTCGATTGAACCTTTGGGGGTTTTTTTTTTTGTGGAGTACCTCTCTTCCTCTTCCTACATGTATGAAGTTCATTAGCAATATGCCAATATGATTTAAAGGTTTATCGATCAACGATTGTTTCAAAACATACCTCATATTTATGAGTTATATTTGGGGCACTAACAATATCCACCAACACTTACTAACACACTCTATCTCTCTCCTAGTGGCATTGTGGGGTCCGCAGTGGTCCCCGCAGTACCACTAGGAGAGAGATAGAGTGTGTTAGTAAGTATTAGTGAATTTTGTTAGTGCCCCTAGCATTGCCCCATATTTATATCGAAATACTTGTCAATAACTTCTCAATCTATAACCTAAATACTGCATTCAATAGAAGGAATAACCAGTTAGGAACAAAGGCTACTTATCATAAATACAAAATTTCCTTATAAAACTACAGAGATTCCTTACCAAAGTTCAATGCTTCCTTACATTCAATACAAAACTTAAATGCTTTTATACCCTTGTGATGCTCAATGTTTTCTTACAAAAGTTCAAAGATTCCTTACAAAAAGTTTAGGGCTTTCATTTCTTACCAAAATTCAAGTATTCATTACACAAACAAAAGTACAAAGATTTCTTGCAAAAGTACAAAGATTGCTAACAACAGTTCAATGATTTCTTACCAAAGTTCAAAGCTTTCTTACATAAAGTCTAGGGTTTCTTACCAAAATTCTAGTATTCCTTACAAACAAAAGTACAAAGATTGCGTACAACAGTTCTATGATTTCTTACCAAAGTTCAAAGCTTTCTTATAAAATTTCAGGGCTTTCATTTCTTAAGGAAGTTCAAAGCTTCCTTACAAAAGTTCAGAGCTTTCATTTTTTAAGGAAGTTCAAGTATTCCTTACAATCTACAAAGATTCCTTTCAAGTTCAAAGCTTCCTTATGAAACTACTAAATTTTCTTACAAAAGATCAATGCTTCCTTACCAAATGTTCAAGGATTGGTTGTCATCAAAGAAACCAAGATTTTTTTTAGAGAATCAACTAATATACTATCAAAGAACAGAGATTGTTATGCAGAAGATAGATTTGGAGGTTTCTTGGGATTGTTCATAATACTAGGGTTTAGGTTTAGATTGTACACTGACTTACTTGTCCGTGAACCACCAAGCCTGATCGTATTTCACTCCCAAAATTCATGAAAACACCAGAGAAAAAGATGCTAGAGAAGAAGCTGGGCACTGGCCCTGCACTGTGCCCTTTAAGAATGCGTTGTGAAGTCGCTGCGATAGAGAAGTCGTTGTGACGAGAAGACGCCAGCAGACATGACGCCAGAGAGAAGCCGCCCCTTAATCTCCAGAATAGCCCCTCTCTTTTCTCTCTCTTGCTTTGCGTGGGAGTTTCATTTTGGGGGTGTAGGGAGTGACCTACTACCTGCTATATGGGTTGCAAGGCCAAAACAGCCAATAACCCCCAAAAACCATCAATGGTTTTGCTTTAAAATATTTGGATAGTTATGATTGGACAAAATCTTCATCCAAGGGCCAAGAGTGGTTTGGTTGTACGGTTGTATCATAGAATCCTCCTAAATTTTAGTAGGCAAATGGAAGAAACATAGTACATTACAAATAAGGAAAAATTGGTGAAAAGGTCATTAAGATGAGATTTATTAATTAGAACTAAGGACAATTTAAAATACACATTGGGGATAAGTCCTCCCAATGTCCATAGACCAAAATACCCTCATCTTCAACCTCTAACCCTAACCAAATCTTAGCCACCATCACCACTACTCCACACCACCTTCGACCACCACCCTCGCCATCTTTGGCAACTGCCACCTCGCCATCTCTGGTGACATCTCTGACGACCTCCACCTTGCCAACTCCACGGGGACCACCACTTCGGTGTCTCTCTTTCTCTCTCTATAAGTATATATATACATATACATATACTTATAAATGTCACTATTTCTTTATCTCTCTCTTACTCTAAAACTCTCTTTCTCTCTCTCTGCTAGATCTAAGAAGAAGAAGAAGAAGAAGTGGAATACCTTTTAGCGTGGTCGACGAACATGGACGACGGCGGTCAGAAGGTGGATGATGGATGTGGCCGATTTTTCATTTTTTGGGGAAATTGGAGATATCTTAAGTCATTTTTTGACTTAGGATAATTTTGAGCTGAAATTAGATTCAATACTATATTTTTTCACTAAGAAAATTTACAGAACCTCTTCTGAACCTGAACACTTTCCTCCACTAAAAGAATTAAGTGAAATTTCACTGAAAAAGTTAAGTGAAATTTCACTTATGACAAATCCAAGTTAAGTAAAATTTTACTCATCTTAAGTCAAATTCGACTTATGATAATTCTGAACTGAAATTACATTCAATACTGCATTTTTTCACTAAGAAAATTTACACAACCTCTTCTGAACCTGAACACTTCCCTCCACTAAAAAAGTTAAGTGAAATTTTATTGAGAAAGTAAAGTGAAATTTCAATTATGACAAATCAAAGTTAAGTAAAATTTTACCCATCTTAAGTCAAACTTGACTTAGGATAATTCTGAACTAAAATTACATTAGCGAAAAAAATCACTTTAAACTGGAAATGGTCATCAGAGTTCATTGTAATGGCCATGGCTGCACCATTCGAATCTCGATCTCGATCTAGATCTAGTTCTTGACTGATGAAGGAGATCTAGATCTAGATCGACGCCGGCGATGATGACGATTGCGGTGCTTGTTGGTAATGATGATGACGGTGCTGGTGCTGGTGGCCATAGCAGTGGGATGTTTGGTGGCTATGGAAAAGGGCGGTGGTTGATGGTGACTGTGGTGATGGTGGTGGTTGGCGGTAGAGACCGGTGGTGGTGGTGGTGGACAGGTGGTGGCAGTAGAGACAGGTGGTGGTGGCGGTATCGGTGATAGAGGTGGATTGGTAGTGGTTGTGAGAGAGAAAGAGATCTTAGAGAGAGAGAGAGAGAGAATGAATGAATGAAACTGACGGTGGTTATGGTGGTGGTGGCTAGCGGTAGAGACCGGTGGTGGTAGTAGAGACCAGTGGTGGTGGTAGCGATGTCAGTGGCGGAGGTGGACTGGTGGTGGTTGTGAGAGAGAAAGAGATGTTAGAGTGAGAGAGACAGAGAGATCTTAGAGAGAGAATGAAGCTGATTTCTAAATTAACAAGGGCATTTTTGTCTCTAATAGGACTTGAGGAGTGAATTATCATTGGTGTGGATTGGAGTGAAAAAATGAGCTTGAACTTTTGTCCATGTAGGGTTTATTGTTAATGGGTTGTCCTTTAAACCAACCAGGACCAACCTTAGAGAACTTAGATCAAGCCTCCCTACAAATAATATTAAAAGCTAGAGGAATTGAGGGGTCTATCCCCACGTAGTGAAAAGAAATTGTATTTCTTGTTTTCTTTTGATAAGCTAGCCGTGATGAATTGATAAGCATGATAGTATTGGATACTATCCAAAATTAATTGCATTTGGATAATGCAAGTTATGTGCCCATCGCCAAGTGGGTGAATAGGAAGTCTTCACAAGGAAATCTCCGCTGTGTATGTGTTTTGCTATACCTATATATATATATATATATATATAGGTTAAAGTTATTGGGAGAAGCTTCTCGTATGAGAAAGCGGCTTATGACCCTTGGATGAGAAATCATCCATTGGATTTGGAGGATCTCGAGATGTATACTGGCTCATCCAATGGCTAAAGGGTGCTTTCTCATATGAAAAGCTGCTCACTATAGCCTTGCCCATATATATATATATATATATATATGGAGATGATACACTCGGGCTAGAGAGAGGAAAAAATGTGAGAGGGTGTCCCATTTGGGTGCATGGTGACATTAATCACTAGAGATTTTCTGTGAATAGTGTTCGGGATGTAAGATTATCTTTGTGATTTCTCTATGTTATAATAATTATGTCAAGTTCTTGTGGGTATTGAAAGTAGGTGTACAAGGATATTGAGGTTGGGTTATGTGAGTTAATTCAAGAAAGTCTTGTACTAATTTGTATTCTCAATAAATGACAGACTGGGTCTCTCAGGTATAAACGTAGGCAGTGTTTGACCGAACTATGTACAAATCTGTGTGTGTATTTTTCTTGTATGTGTCTATTAAATATTGTGTGTTTTCTAGACGTTTGTTTAGAGTTTTTTTTTTTTTCTTCCAAATGATGGTTTCAGATGTTTCCACTGTTTTACAAGCTTCCGTTACGTGTGGAATGTGGTATTTTTCCCAACAGGAATAAAGGTGAATTGTTGCTGCAGTCATTGAGCTCAGAAGACCAACTTATTTTACACGGCACACAACTTGCAGAAAGATCTTTCTAAGTTGGCCACAAACCAGCACAATGACAGTTGATACTCAATTTGGTGGCTGTAGATTCTTGTACCAGTTACACAGACTCTCTCTCTCTCTCTCTCTCTCTCTCTCTCTCTCTCTCTCTCTCACACACACACACACACACACACACACACACACAAACACAAACACACGTGCGCGCGGAATTGCTGATTAAGTCCAGCATATGCCTACATTACATGGAACAAAATGGGAAAAAAAAATCACAGCTAAAAGGCAAGAAACCATTAACCAACTTGTCCAAGGCCTAGTGCATTGCAAGTTGCAAAAAAAGGGGATGAACCATTGAGAATAAATTAAAAAGAAACAAACCGGTCAACAAGCTGAAACAAGAAGATGACTTGCCATAAATCATATATCTAAGAAGTATATATCAGGAAGGCCTCACTTGGCAACCACATTAAGCACAAATTCACGTCACATAAGCCAAAGCATAAATAACCCCAAACTGGAGCTAAAATAACCTTCCCTTGAGACAATCTATAACGAAAAACTCTCTAACACAAATGAGATTAGCCTCAACTCTCGTCAAATGGCGAAGACACCGCTACTTATTCAACGATTATCATAAACAAAATAAAGAGAGAAGATGTGGGGAAAATTGCGTGCAATTTATAACAAGGGAGAAAACAAAAGAAACGAACAGAACGAAAAAAAAATAGTATAAGAATTTCATTCAACATTAAAACCACGGAGCATTAGAAATTACAGAATTTGAACAGCTTAATTAACTGTGATCCTAAGCTTTCTCAATGGACTTGATAGGAACCCCCTGTCCAAAATGGGGTTTCCCAGCTATCTCAATCTCTATCTGAATATCTCCATAAAGCAAACCAAAAAAAAAAGGGACAAAAAAATTTCTCAAACTTCAATTCTCACCGTCATCTAGATGAGATTTGCCCTTTTAAGAAACCTGATAGTTCTGCAATAATAAGGCCATATCGATTCCACAAAATCAAGGTAATTCTCCACTACCCAAACTTTAAAATCTTCCATCTTTCTTTTTGATAGTTCTCTGTAGTCTAAGTTCTTAAAGTCCAGCACAGGTTTCCAGAAATAAACTCGGACGTCCTCATTTAGTTTCCCACCAGCGATATAACTATACGCGTTCGGTAAGTTCTTGATAACTTTTACAGTCTGCTTGAAGCTGAAAATGTAGAGAGCGCATAAGCCACGAAGCATTTTGATGTAGAGTGCAACGATCAAAGGCCCCAAAACCCATAGAGGGGTCAATTCTTTCGAAACTTCAGCTCCATAAATCACGTTCACAGCAAGGTACCATGGGATGCTGCAAATAGAGTATAACGTTTAGAAGGACCAAAACATATGAAATGGTGGAACTACAAGTGCAAAAAGTAAGGGATATGGCACTGCAAATAATATGTTGATCATCCACGGTAACCCTTGCAGATCAAGATACATACGCCGGTGTCATATATGTATGTGTGTTTTGTTAATTCCGGACTGGAAAATAGTAGCACTAGACACTGGAACAATGATCTAAAGTAAGTGCCTGTTTGGGAATTGGAATACTGAAAATAGGATCTGGTTCAATCTAAGTGTCACTTTTATCTGGTTTTTGTGAAAACAGTTATGTTTGCGCAGACTCCTAAATGGACACTCACCAAACACTTATAAATTTATAGAACTGGTTCAATTATGAACCATATAACCCGTTCTACGCTCTCCCAAACAGCCCTAACTGAATTCCTATAACCTACTTTCCTCGGAAAGTTACAAATAATCCAAATACTTCTAAATTTCATTACTTTGACAGCCAACTGATATTTGATAGCGACATGCTGTTCTTGTCAAACCAATGTCTCTCCATCTAAACTAATACCGGTTTTCCATTAATAATCAGGATATGTAAAAGATGAACATTTATGATCCCAAGCATTAGTATAATAATTTTTCAATCCACAATCTGAAATGATCTAAACAGAACAAGGAAGCACTTGCGGAGCCAAAAATAAAAACAAGAACGAAATAGACCTGGACCTTCAAAATAACAGGGAGAGAGAGAGAGAGTTAGAGAGAGAGAGGGGGAGGGGGGGGGGGGGGGGGGGGGGGGGGGGGGGGGGGGGTGTGTGGTGTTTAACCGCTATACTTACAATATCAATAAAGGAATCTTTACTGTTGCATCCAGACCCAGAAAGTAGCACCAAACTGCTTTTAGAATCACACCTCTTTCTTTCTTTTGTGTTCCAGTACGCGCTTCCAATGCTTCCTTCACCGCTGGTCCCTCTGAAACTTCATCCACTTCCTGACTCGGTGATTGAGTCCTCAGCAATGTTAGCCAATTCTTGAATAGATTTTGTATAGCGAGAGATCCTGCTAACCTCTTATCAGCTTCACTAGCATAAGAAAGCGGACTATTCTGCCCCTTTGAAGATTCGGTCAAAGTCTCTTCACTCTCACGGGATACATAAGAAAGTTTGACAGCATTCTTGACAGACTTTGTTCCACTTTGTCGACCTCCTGATTCATCATTTTGGGCACTGCCTTTGAAGGCTGAAATACGTAAAGATTTTCCCTTTGATACTCGGACAAGAGGAGCTCCTACACTGTAAAAACAAGTTTAATGATTGACTTCAAAATACTTAGAAATATAAGGAAAGAACCAAATAAATGGACAAACTCTCACATGGATGCCAAGAGAGAACATCTGAACGTCACATGAAGTATGAATGGGTCCATTCATTCGACTTAAAATTTTCAAATGACAGGACAACATTCTTTTCTTTTTTGGGAACAATTGTAATCACCAAATAGGATAACAAAATTGTGAATGGCATTTCGTAAAATTCTTGAAACATTATGTGCTTCATTTGGAATGGACTTGAACAGAAGAATTGAGGAAATGGGCTCAAGTTAGAGGTTATGCAAGACCAACTGGTATGATTTCATCAATTAAAACTGGATACACGGATGAAAGAGCAGGCTAACATTGGATAGGATAATCCAAAAACTCATGAAATGCATGTTTAGCCATTATCTTCGCCTTTGTTGTATATTCATGTTTGTCGGTGGTTGAGATGCTGGAAGCTGAGAACCATTCTAAAATACTAGCCCATTTTCAAGAATATAATCCAAGCTGAAATATAATGAAAACTAAGACATGCTAAATAAACCTATTAAAGTTTCCCAATTCCGACCAATCAAAAATTTGAGGGATGGCATAGATTTTCTTTTTCTTTTTCCGTGTGTGACGGTTGAGCATGCGTGGGAGTGTTGCTTAAACTTGGGAGATACACAATGAATTTTTAAAGGGTACACTAGGAAATATTTTGATATTATATGGGCACAAAAGGAGATTTCAATGAAGGGCCTTGGACCATTTGTAGGTCCACCCCGTTAAAAATGCCAAACAACATCTGCTTCAATTAAATGAAGGTCCAAATTCCAAAAGACGACCAAGATGGCACATTTCAAGATGACAAGATGATGCTAAAAATTACAATTCAGATCCCGAACATAAGATGGAGACTAGCACACCGTTGACAAGAAATCAAGCGCCCAATGCAAATGCCTTCATTGCAGGATTCCCCAAACCACTTATCACACTAATACATAGAATTATGTTGCCAAAGAGTCAACTGATCCTATTTAGCGCCCATAGTAAGAACAATCCAAAAATGAAGTGCAAACTGAATACGATGGAGATAAAGTAATTTGGTTAACTAAAAAGGATGAGTAATACTGGAGTCTGGACGAACAAATTACAATGAAGTTCTGCATTCCATATATTAGATCAGTAACAAAACGAGAAAAACACCTCCACCTGAGTGGAGGAAGATTAGACCAAGTCTCGCATCTTCAAATTCACCCATTTTACACTGAATTACTTATTAGACAACGATCTTTGAGCTTGAAAATTCCATATGATCTCAAACCACAGATAACATACGGCAAGAGATAACAAGAAATCATGAATATAACAGTAACATAAACAGAGCAACCTCTCACCTTAAACAAGACTGGCACTTCAAAGACGGAAACCTATCTGTTCTTGCAACCATGCGAAGTTTTGTTACAAATTGTTTCAACTCCATTCCTTTGTTCCATGGTAAAGGCCTCGACGGAAATGTTGCATAAGAACCCTGAAAGGAAATACCACAAAAGGTCCAACTTTGTAATAAGAAACTTTGAAATTGAAATATAAGATTTTGAGTATAAGATGGCCGTAACAGAGCAACACCACATGTGAGGACAAGTGTGAGTACTGTGTAAATTTGAACTCAGGTTTTAATCTGCAATGTATGGCCATCTAGGAAGTACGGACTCTTCTAATGGAGTGTCCGCACCAGCATCCGCATTGGTGTGAATTCTTCACGGATGCGACATGGTGTTTCTTCTAGTTTTTTTTTTTTTTTTTTCAAAATAAGGGGACTCTTAACATAATTTTAAACCTTTAAAGTCAATTTAAGAATGTTGGGAGTTGGATTTCACGTCAAAAGGCTAATATGGCTTATTTATACTTGTTATTTGTCTCTTTTAGTCTTTTTTATGGGATAGTTGTTATTTGTCTTAATTGCATAAAAAATCAAGATATTGTACAATTAATACAATTATATAAAAGTATTTTTTTTTTAATAATTCATAAAAGTACCCCCCGCACCTGCACCCATTGATTCTTGGAAAATTGACGAATCCTCTGCACCTGCATCCTTGCGTACGTATCCCCGCACCGCACCCGTACCAGTGCTTCCTTGGTGGGCATAGATGTGGAAATATGAATCCAACACATCCAAGGGCATTATATAATGAACTCAATACTCGCGTAGTGTAGTTTGGTAAACAATAATTGGAGTCACAAGGGAAAAGGGTAAGGACACTTGTCTCCCTCAATACTAAAAAGTTCTTCAACTATAGTATTTGTACCAATGTGGTTTAAAATTTAAAGGAGGTAAGACACTTAGTAAAAGAAATAAACTTCATGAACAAGCTAATAACAATCCACGTATAGATTACTAAACGTTCAATGAAACTTTAGCATATATTGCATCAATAAATGATATAATCAAGGTGACTTGCGCAAGAATCAAGGAAATGCAAAGAATTCTATAAGCCCTACTCTACAATCACCATGGCCACTTCTAAAATTTTCAACCTTCCATTTCAAAAAGGAATCTTAAAAACTTGGGTTGATTTCATATATTCTTCCAACCTATTGTAATCTCCACTTGTTTGTGAGCTTGTCATTCTCTGATCACTATCATATTCTCAAATGACGAAAAAACCTCTCCAGCCATTTTCAACTCCAAAAACTTATGATATCCAGAAATAATATACGGGACGGATGTAAAGATTCTAGGTAAGAGAAAGACAACTTTGATATAACACTATCTCCATATAAATGCTAATAAACTCTTCATTTACCTGAATCTGATGGGTTGCCAAAGCCATTATCGCCACTCTAAGCACGCAATCATTTATCCAATAATTTCAAATGACAGCAGACACTGGAAGCATGAAAATGAAGCATACGAATTACGAAAAACAATACAACAATCCCACCTATGAAACCGACCGTCAAGAATTTCGGACATTCAAGCATAAATCAAATACATAATAACCCAATAAAAATTTGAGAAAGAGAAAAGAGAATTATTTCAGATGACAGCAGACAGTGCAAACATGAAAATTAAGCAAATGAATCACGAAAAACAATACAGTAACCCCACCAATAAAATCGACAGTAAAGAACAGAATTGAAGATATCATTTGAATCAAATATATAAACCCCCCAACCTCCCCCCCCCCCCCCCCCCCCCCCCCCCCTAAAAAATATATATATATATAGACATATATTTTTAGAGAAAGATAAAAGATAATTAGGTATGAGCAGAATTCAAGTAATGGGTCTAGCATAAAATTACATGAAAAGCATTACCGAGGCCGAAAGTGTTGACCATGGAAGCTATGTCAAAACAAAACCCTAAGCTCATGCTGTTTATATATGTATATACAATGTATGTTTTGCAGAGAGACAGTTTGTGTGTCTTACGAGATATTCTGATCTGCGCTCCTTGCTCACAAGGACAGAAACAGGAGGGAGAGAGAGAGAACGATGATGATATGTGTGTCGGTATATATATGTGTGTATATATATACACATAAAATGAAATAAGCAACAATTTTCTCTGTTTCTTTATCCACAACAGAACTGCAGAGAGAGAGAGAGAGGGACACTTTCGGATAGAGGAAAAGAGGACAAGAGGTCTGAATTGTCAAAGGGTGAGGGTGAGATGTGCATGTGGTGGCATTACGAGGAGTGTGCAAGCTTTTTAGTCCGAGGTCTAATATTTTTAAACAGAATTGTGTATTTAGTTATGTATTTAGGAGTACATTTAACATTACTCGGTTGTGATATTTGGGTTGGATGTAGCATTACCCTAATTCAATTCATGAGAAATTCAATTCATGAGATATTATATTATTATGTAGCTATCATATTATTTTTTGAACATCTCTTTATTACTCTTTTACGTCTAAACATTATTCATTGTAAAAATTATTTTTTCAAGAAACCAATTGATTGATTTGACAGTGGATGAAGAAGCAATAACTAATTAAAAATGCTACTCTTATCAAATTTTGATTTATGAATACTTCTTAAATATATGTGATAATGGGCCTAATGAATTTTGATTAGAGATGTTAAAGTAACTCCACCATTATTGCAAGTGGACCCACTGTTACATGTATTTGAAATGCAAATTTTGGGAAGCATAACATTACTCTTAACCGATTACTTAGAGAGAGATGGGTGAATATTCATTATCTCAGTTATTAGGATGACATGTTATCCCAAACCAATCCAAACTCTTTGTCTGTAAATCTGCTCCATTATTTTTAGGGAAAATTCTTTCCATATAGCAAACCTTACAAATATATTAGTAACATTACATATATAATGTGGTATACCGTTATGCCCAATATTTACTCAAGGGCAAAATGATTGAGAGGGTATTTTTTGCTGAAAAACTAAAATTTCATTAATAAAAATTAAATGTTACAAAGAAAATGAAACAAACAACAACATAAAAGAAAAGAACAAGCTAAAGCAAAACAATCAAGGGTACAATAGATAAGGAAACATAAGCGACCACAGAAAATACTCCATCAGTTGCAAGAAAAATCCACCAATGCGCCACAAGGACCGCCGCATAGAGAGATTCGAAACCCAGGACAATTTCAAAATTGTAGATCATAGAGACCACCCAAAGTAAGAAGACGACACAAAGCCAAGTCCAACAAGTGAAAAAGTTTCACCAATGAGGGCAACCGAAGTTGCTTGAAAACTTCCATGATAGCAAGAGTTGCATCATGGAAAGCAACACAACTGTAGAAGAGAGCTCCAAAAACACCAATCATAACCCAATGAAGATCAAAAAGTCAATCTATTATTGCAAGACTGGTCTGGGCAACATCCACCATCTTGAACCCAAGGAGAAGCCATGCGAAAGAACGAAAACAACCTTCACAAAGGAAGGGAAAAAGCATCACTGAGGAAGCGGAGGAGTCAAACAAGCCCTTATTTGGACTGGGACAAAACATGGCACTAAGAGGGGGAGGAGGGGGAGAGAGAGAGAGAGAGAGAGAGGGAGGGGGAGGCTGGTGCATGAAACAGAGGAGGGAGGGAGAGCGGCGACAACTAGGGCATAGACCATCCTTACTCTCTCTCTAGAAAAACTAGAGAGAGAAGCTCTCTAGAAAGTCATGGTGATGATTTAGATTATTAGATAGACTCAATGATGGAGAGGGTAAGTAGTGGTATATAGGGGTTGTTTGGCATTGCTTTTACTTCGGCGATTCCATCGTCAAAAAAATTACTTTTGATCAAAAGTTATCGAAAGTAGCTTTTGTCTACTTTTTAAATTTTTGCGATTTGACTTAACATTAAATCAAGAATCTGGTTTGCCAATAGTTTGATTTTAATTTTTAGAGTTCTGTATCCACTTATGAATTCCAAAAACTATGGTCAAATTCTAGGGTTAAACATTGTCACAGCCCGGTCCCACAATAGCGGAACCGGAGCCCGTGGCACGCCACCGAGGCTAAACCAATTCATTAACGTTCCCAAAAATTAGGTTTGAAGAACACACGCAACGGAAAACAAAACACATTTTAAAACCAGAGGTTCAGTCGACTGCTCAGTCGACTGCGCAGTCGACTGCTCAGTCGACGGAGGCGGGCAGGGATTTATATCAAATTGCAGTCGACTGGACCTTAGTGGTATCAGAGCATAAGTTTAGAGCCTTGGGAACGAGTGACGTTATATATGCTGAGTGACGTCGAGTTGAGTGTGTAATTGTAAAGATAATGGTTATCATTGTATAAATGCTTCATGCATTAGCATTTGTTGATTGTGATGAACTGTGCACATATATCTATATTGTGGCATAGCATGCATGGTCATTATGCATTGAACTCAACAGGAGAAATATTTGAAACGTTATGGCTGATCCACCAAGAGAATTATCACCGCATTCGCGGATGGACCAAATAGTGAATATGGTGGGAAATTTCATACAAGCGGTAAGTGAAAGAGAACAGATGAACATTCAGCCTCCACAAGTGGAAATTCGTTATATCAATGCACCATCGGCACCGCGACCTCAACACACAATCGTGGAACAGTTTCATAAGCGGAAACCAAAACATTTGTTCGTATCCTGCAAATACGGCGTGGAACTGTCCAAGTACGGCGGTACGATTACTCCCTTACCCTGAAAAGTAAACTCTTCTCGTCCTATCAGGCCGGGGAATACGTATGATACCGTCGTATCAGGTATTCTTCCTATTTGTTCGTATCCTGCACGTATACTTATGGATTCTGGTTCAACGCATTCATTTGTATCACGTGATTTTGTTAAGCATTTAACTGTTAAGTCAGAACCGCTAGGATATGACTTGTGTGTATCATTGCCTAGTAGTGAACCGCTAGTTACTTCTTCGATATTCAAGTCATGTAAGATCAAGATAGGTGATAAAGTCTTGAGCGTTGATTTGATTCCGTTGACGGTGAATTACTTTGACGTTATCTTGGGTATGGATTGGTTGTCGGTTAATCAAGCCAGAATCGATTGTGAACAGAAACGAGTTAGTTTCTATCCGTCAGGACGAGAAGAGTTTACTTTTCAGGGTAAGGGAGTAATCGTACCGCCGTACTTGATATCGGCGATCCAAGCAAGTAAGATGTTGAAGAAGGGTTGTTCGGGTTTCTTATGTTCAATTGTCGACACGCGAGTTCTTGGACCGCTAATAGAAGACATTTCAGTAGTTCGAGAATTTCCAGATGTTTTTCCCGATGAGTTACCCGACGTATTGATTGAAAGAGAACTTGAGTTCACAATAGAAGT
This sequence comes from Hydrangea macrophylla, assembly GCA_033977485.1. Taxonomy (NCBI): domain Eukaryota; kingdom Viridiplantae; phylum Streptophyta; class Magnoliopsida; order Cornales; family Hydrangeaceae; genus Hydrangea; species Hydrangea macrophylla. Next base: position 77,832,241 of record CM066998.1, read on the forward strand.
AGTACCAGGGTCACAACCGGTATCCAAAGCACCGTACCGAATGGCACCGATAGAGTTGAAAGAACTGAAAGTTCAGTTAGAAGAACTGTTGGAGAAGGGTTTTATCCGACCGAGTGTTTCGCCGTGGGGAGCTCCAGTCTTGTTTGTGAAGAAGAAAGATGGAACAATGCGTATGTGCATCAACTACCGAGAATTGAACAAGTTGACCGTCAAGAACAAATATCCGTTGCCGCGAATAGACGATTTGTTTGATCAGTTACAAGGGGCTCAAATATTTTCGAAGATCGACTTGAGATCCGGTTACCATCAGTTGAAAGTCAAAGAGGAAGATGTTGAGAAGACAGCTTTCAGGACTCGATATGGTCACTTTGAATTTTTGGTCATGCCGTTTGGAGTGACTAATGCACCAGCTGCTTTCATGGACTTGATGAACCGTGTTTTCAAAGATTATTTAGATGAGTTCGTTATCGTGTTCATAGATGACATCCTAATCTACTCCAAAAGCGTAGAAGATCACGAGCATCATTTGCGATTAGCTTTACAACGATTGCATGAAAAGAGATTATTCGGCAAATTGAAGAAGTGTGAGTTTGGTTGACAGAGATTGCTTTTCTTGGACATATTGTATCAGCTAAAGGAATTTCTGTAGACTCTCAGAAGATAGAAGCAGTTACCAACTGGGCGAGACCAACGAATGTGACAGACATCAGAAGTTTCCTAGGATTAGCTGGGTATTATCGGAGATTTGTAAAAGACTTTTCGCGTATAGCAATGCCGATGACACAGTTAATGAGGAAAGATATTGCTTTTGTTTGGAGTCCAGAATGTGAAGAAAGTTTCCAAGAGTTGAAGGGTCGACTAGTGAAAGCACCAATTTTAGCCGTTCCGTCAGGGACTGAGGGATTTATTATTTATAGTGATGCTTCATATAGAGGTTTAGGTTGCGTTCTTATGCAAGGTGATAAAGTCATTGCGTATGCGTCGAGACAACTTAGACCGCACGAGAAGAATTATCCAACTCATGATCTAGAATTGGCCGCCGTGATTTTTGCATTGAAGATTTGGCGTCATTATCTATACGGAGAGAAATGTGAGATCTATACGGATCACAAGAGTTTGAAGTACTTGTTTACACAACGAGATTTGAATATGCGGCAAAGGAGATGGTTAGAGTTAATGAAGGACTATGACTTGTCAATTCAGTATCATCCGGGCAAGGCGAATGTCGTCGCCGATGCTCTTAGTCGCAAAGTACCAACCAATACCGCATCAGATTTGACTTCTCAGAAAGAATTGATACGAGATATGGAGAATATGGAGCTTGAGGTGATTCCGAGGATTGAAGGTGGATTGATGTCGACGATTGTGGCACAACCACTCTTGATTCACGAGATCACGGAGAAACAACTTCAAGACGTGGCTTTGAAGAAGATTTGTGATGAGATTCCGATGGGCAAACAACCGGGGTTCACGTTTGAGAACAATGTGTTGAGATTGAGGGGTAGAATTTGTGTACCTAGTGAGAAAGAGTTGAAGCGAAACATCCTAGAGGAAGCACACAACACGAAGTATACCGTTCACCCGGGAAGCACCAAGATGTATAAAGACTTGAGACATGTTTATTGGTGGCCGGGAATGAAGAGAGAAATAGCACGATACGTTTCGCGTTGTACTAGTTGTCAACAAGTAAAGGCCGAACGCCAAGTACCCTCGGGATTATTTCAACCGTTACCGATAGCCGAGTGGAAATGGGAGCACATAACAATGGATTTTGTTAGTGGGTTTCCGAGGTCGAAGAGATCGAACACTATTATTTGGGTGATCGTTGATCGTTTGACGAAGTCGTCGCACTTCCTACCGCTTCGAACAACTAAGCCAATGACGTTAGCTAAGTTGTATATTCGCGAAATTGTGAGACTACATGGTATCCCAGTTTCTATCGTTTCGGACAGGGATAGTAGTTTTACATCGAAGTTTTGGAGAGCCTTGCAAGAAGCAATGGGTACCAAATTGCACTTTAGTACAGCTTTTCATCCTCAGACCGATGGTCAATCAGAAAGAGTAATCCAGATTTTGGAAGACATGCTTCGTTTATGTGTACTTGATTTTCAGGGTGATTGGGAAGACCACCTACCGTTAATTGAGTTCGCATATAATAATAGTTTTCAGTCGAGTATTGGGATGGCTCCTTATGAAGTTTTATATGGTCGTGTATGTCGTTCACCAATTAGTTGGACAGAGGTGGGAGAAAGAAAGATTGAAGGGCCGAAAATTGTACAAGAGACGACGGATAAGATAAAGGTAATTAGACAACGGTTACTGACAGCCCAGAGTAGGTATAAGAGTTATGCCGATAAGCGCAGACGACCGTTGGATTTCGATGTAGGAGACTTGGTGTATTTGAAGGTGTCACCTTCAAAGGGAATAACCAGATTTGGTAAATACGGGAAACTCAATCCGAGATTTGTAGGACCTTTTGAAATCATTGGAAAGGTTGGACCCGTAGCTTATCGTTTGAACTTGCCGAGCGAGTATGCTCAAGTTCATAACGTGTTTCATGTATCGTTGTTACGCAAACAATTAGTGGAAGATAGGGATCAAGTGATGACTCCGACATCGAATGGGATTCAGAGTGATTTAACGTATGTCGCGTATCCGGTAGAGATCTTGGATCGGAAGGATCAAGTCTTACGGAACAAAGTAATACCCAAAGTGAAAGTGTTATGGCGTAGTCAAACTACGGAAGAGATGACGTGGGAGATAGAAGATGAGATGCGTACTCAGTATCCGCACCTTTTCGAGACATGAGGTATAAGTTTGGGGACAAACTTCTTTTAAGGGGGAGAGTATTATAACACCCACATTTGTGTTATTGCATTTGTATCATATTGTCATGCATGATAATGTGATGTGGCGTGTCCTATGACACATGGTTGAGTGAGTTTTGACTCACGAGTTGATTTGGGTGTCTGTATTAGAGAACCCTCTGAAACTGTGGTGATTGAGGATTTGTTGTTGTGACGTCTCTCCGAGTATGAGACGGTCACTGTGGAACACTTTAAATGTTTATCTGAAAATAAATGTTTACCTGTGTATTTCAATATCTGTATTATTTTCTGTTTTAGAATTTATTTTTGTTGTTAGATTTAGTATCCTGGTGAGGACGAATGAACACGCTATTAATTTGGTAGGCTAATTAGCAACTTCGGAAACGTCATATAGAAATTTGCGTTTTAGCAACCAAACGAAACTTAGTCGAAAACTTTTATAATTTTGAGGTTTCACTTATAAAGCTGTGAATAAGTTGTATAAAAAGTTTCAGAGACTGATTAGGAGTTTGGAAAACTCGTGGGGAGGTAAACGTAATTCCCCGAGAATGTTGCCTATATATAGATAGAGATGAGTTGAGATATTTCACAACTCTTAACCTAAAACTCAAGAAGGAGGCCAAAAGGGGGCTAGAGGGAGATTTAGTTGCTTAGAGCTTTGCGACGCCAAACGACGACCTTCCGTCAGTCTGGTTTCTCCCAGATTTCATATTCGAGCTCCTTGAGGTAAGAGCTTCGTTTTGATATATGTTAGGGCCTGTTTGGCTAAGTTTTCCGAAAAGTTGTTTTCTAGAATTTTTCATAAAAGTTGATAAATGGAATTCTGATCCATAGGAATTTTACTAGACGGACTTCTGCACGTTCTTTGTGCATGGGTTTTCTTCAGATTGAATTATAGGAGCGTTATTTGGAGGTGAGTGATTCAACTATGATTTGGAATGATTTCTTGGCATGTATTCATGTTATGTTTGAATAGCATGTATTAATCCTTAGAGATATATTGTGTAGTTCATATTGGGCATTTATATTGATAAGTAGGCTCAATAGCACGGTGATATGTTTTGATTATCGCGAGCATGGTGATATGTATTTGAGCATGTTAAGTTGCTTATGTGGGTCAGAAGGAGCACGTGGTCACCGTGCCATTTTGTGGAGCCGTTATAGGCATTAAGGTCGCACGATTGAAGAAAAGAATCGTGGGTCTTACCCTTTCGCGTGGACTTATTGGCGAGGAGTCGCAGATTGGGAGTATGGACGGGCACGTGAGTCTCCGGCGACTAGTATGAAATGTAGAGATGTGAATGCGAACATGTTTATCATTCATGTACATATGTTGATTTATTCACTAAGCTTTAGCTTAAACAAATCGAATATGTGTGGTTATTCAAATAACCATTTCAGGTGTTAATGCTGGCGAGGAATCGCAGAAGTGAGTACGTGGGTTGGGAGTTCGCTTGTGAGGCAGTTTGAAATGTTAATCTTGTAGTTTTGGGATAATAGGAATGTTGTAATAAGAATTTGGTTGTTTTTAACCCATGTTTAATTTAGTATGATAGAATGAATCTTGAACGTTGTATTAGACTATAACATGTTGTAATCTTACTTTAGAAATGTTTTAATACAGCTAGAATTACTTTGGACTGAGTTTGAATTGAGTGGTTGATCATTGGTGATAGTTAGAGGAAGCTTTAAAACTTGTTTTCTGTAGTTTGGGCTGCTGCCAGGGGAGCAGTCGACTGAGCAGTCGACTGAACCCCTGAGCCTGTTAGCTACTGCTTCATTTTTAGCAAAAGCAGTCGACTGGACCCCAAGGCAGTCGACTGGACCCCTCAGCAGTCGACTGGACCTCTAATTTCAGTCGACTGAAATTTGATATAAATCCCTGCCCGCCTCCGTCGACTGAGCAGTCGACTGCGCAGTCGACTGAGCAGTCGACTGAACCTCTGGTTTTAAAATGTGTTTTGTTTTCCGCTGCGTGTGTTCTTCAAACCTAATTTTTGGGAACGTTAATGAATTGGTTTAGCCTCGGTGGCGTGCCACGGGCTCCGGTTCCGCTATTGTGGGACCGGGCTGTGACAAACATATTTTACTAGCATGGTTGTTAGACTCATTTAACTTTAGAAAATACTTTTGCTCACCCAAAAAATGGTACACCAATGCTCACCCAAACAAAATTGTTTAATCCTGGGTCCCACTGCATTGACCAATGGGATGTTTGGATGAGCATTGGTGTACCATTTTTTGGGTGAGCAAAAATGCTCTCTTAATTTTAGGTCTAATTACACTTTACACCTTTTATAATATACCCGCATTTTCAATTGGATACATGTACTTTATTTTGTCCAATTGAACCCTTGAACTTCAAAATTTATTCAATCACCCAAAATCTGACGTTGTTGGCTTAAACTAACAGAAATTGTCACGTAAAGTTACGTGTAATGCTTACCTGTCACAAAATTGGTTAAGACAAACAAAGGAGATTGTGAATGGATCGAAAATGATGCGATTTAGGTATGATTGAATGTGATTTTGGATTTAATTGAATGCGATTTTTTGCCCCATTCACACTCTTTTTTGTTTGTCTTAACCAATTATGTGACAAGTAAGTATCACGCACAACTTACGTCATACTTTCTTTTAGTTTAAGCCAATGACACCAGGTTTTAGGTCTGATTGAATTAAATTTTGAAGTTCAAGGGTCCAATTGAATCAAAAAAAAAAAAAAGTACATGTATCCAATTGAAAATACGAGTATATATAATATATGGGTGTAAAGTATAATTAGGCCTTAAATTTATTACTCCTTATTGTTCCAAAGTTGATATTTAACCTCGTGTCATTGGGACTGAAATGAAATCGCTAAGTTTTTCATCAAAATTAACTGAATAGACACATTTTTCATCCATGTGATTAGAATCATTTTCACTTTGCTCCTGAAAACAAAATATTAATTTAGAGAATATCAATGAAAATTTGTCAAACTTCTTAGACTGATCCATTATTGTTTTTTCTACCTACTTATATGAGAAAGCACGGTAAGATTGGAGATGACGCAGTTCATAGAATTAAGCAAGATGGGTCAAATGGAAGAGTGCTTTTACATGTTGTACGGTCATCGTATACCACTAAAATTAAAAGGGAAAATTTTAAAGGATAGCCAACTATGTTTTTATAAGACCGAGTGTTGAGCAATTGAGAAACAACTTAATAGTAAAATGTGTTGGGATTTAGCCCTCAAACCAGTTAGTAATTGTAATCAGACTCTTTGATTCAAATATTTATGAGCATCTTTACATATTCAGATATGTGTTATTCGTTGAATGATGTGGTGTGTTTATTCATAAACAACATTGTTAGATTCATTTGTGTTAATGAGATTAACACATGGGAGATATGAATTATATTCGGCAGTTGTTTCAAATTGTCACAGTCAATGATAAGAATGGGTAACTTATCAGGTCTAGACTGTAACACATTAATTTCTATATGATAGAGTGATGAATCTCATTCATTAGAGTAGTGACTCTTAATTAATGTGTTAGTGCATTAGATGCATTGACGGACATTGAGTTAAACCTGTTAACGATTAACTGTCATAGGTTAATAGGTACTCAAACTTCTGTATGACTTATGTTCTTAATCCTGAGATGACTGTGAACGCAAATTGTTGACTTGATTACTTTGACTTATCAATCAGTGAGGTCTTCACAGATCAACACCTGGATATCTTGGGTAATTAAGTGAACAACATTGTGAACACTAGTTGTCAAGATGGAATCTACCCTTTGTAAAGAGTAAGTATTCCCTTGAGAATGCCACTAGGTTAATTACTGAGAACTACAGTCTTATCAGCAAGTCATTGTTGGCATGTTCAGTAATTTATGAGAAGTGATTGGGGCTTAAGGATAATAAGAAGTAATTAAACCTGGGTTGATAGTATAGTTGATACACAAATCCCGGTGATAATAACAAATACGTTTGGTAGAGGAACATCACTGTATTTTATTATGCAAGTCTAGATTTTATCCTCAGGTAATTTTGTCTATTAAACCTGGAATTCAATTATTATCATATAGTGGTGCTGATAATAATTAATTAAAATTACTTCCTTAGCTTAAGAGTTAAGTTAGATGGAAATTAGTTTTAATTTAGCCGGGTTATTAGACCCTATCTAGAAGTCCCATCTCTAGCTTAACGGGTGTTTCGTTGCAGGGATAAGGCGACTAGAGTAGAGATAGAGTTGTAACAAACTCTATATAAATGTGATATAGAGAGCGGGGCCAACCACCTTTTGGCCTTGTGAGCCCTAGCCGAAATCTCTCTTTCTCATCTCTACATTCATCTTCTCTTTTAGGGTTGCCCACACAAACCCTAGCATCCAAGACAGCATGTCACACCCCAATCCACCTCGGGCGGATTAGGACACGTGTAACAATGCCACTAAGCCACGTCCCCAATGAATATAACATTAATCAAGTTTAAACTCTCTTTTAAACTCTTTATAAAACTTATTCGCATGTAATTAACCCCAAGAGTAAAATGGTCATTTAAGAATTTTGTTGGGATATCATCTCAAAAGAAAGGTCTTCAAATAAGGAATCCAACGTTGAAAATGGCGCATGAATACGAACTCCCTAAACCAAGTTATGTTCATTTAAATCTTGAATTTGATTGTTTAAAATGTGCTCAAGCATTCTGCCAAGAGTTCGTTCAAGCACAATTATTTATGCTCAATCCAACTTCTGCAGAACAAGTTCTGCCCAGAGTTCGCTCAAGCACAAATGTTTGTGCTCAATCCAACTTTTTGCATAAACAAATTCTGCCCAGAGTTAGATCAATCTAGCTTTTTGCAGAGATAATTTTGCCCAGAGTTAGATTAATCTAACTTTCTGCAGAAACACATTTTGCTATTGCTAAAATTTTGCTGCAAAAAAACTCTGGTTTGCAAGTTTAAATAATCCCAAATCCAAACCAAATTTCATTGGAACATCCAAAACCACTTCAAAAGTGTTCCTAAATGTCTCTAAACATTAACCAAACACCATGAGAGTTTTCAAAAACATTCCTACGTGCCTCCAAACCATAACCAATCCTCACAAGATTTGCAAAAGAACATTTTGCCCATACTTGATTAGTAATACACACACAAAACTTATAATGCTCAAACTAAGAGCTTACGCATGCATCAAACAACATTTTCCCAACATGAGAATAACTTGTCAAAGAAAAGGCCCCAAATCTAGTTTGCCTTGCAAAGTTACATAATCTATAGAGTTCTCTCTATACACACTTAAACATTACCCAAACATAAGAAACACTATAACTACTACAAAGATACAAATTCAACCTCATTTGAAGCAAAATAAGGATTCAAACTCTTAGTTTTACCAAAACTAACATTAACATACACAACTTCTTTTGAGTCAAAACAACCAATAATACTCAACCCTTGCTCAAAACCATATAGCTAAGAAGATTTTTACCCAAAACATTTCCAAAACTTTGCATATCATTTGTTTATAACTAAGACTCGTCCAAAACACTTGCGACACCAAACCGGACTTGCCGGAAAGGCCCATCCTTCTTAAACATACACAAATCATAGTTTTAACTTAAGGAAAGACATAAAATTCATAATTGAAACTCCATACTCCTATATATATTACAACATGAGGTCTAGAAATCCCAAAACAACTAGTTACTTGCTAAGACAAGATCATAACCCATCAAACAAGATATGAATCTTCCCCATTCCCACGCACATGTCATTTCCTCTCCTCCTCCCGTGCCATATCTGCGGTGATTATTTAATAACCACAACATAAAATAATATTTGTTTAAGCTTTCGCTTAGTGAGTAAAACTAATCACATGTATGAGTGTATGTCATATTCAATGCACAAGTCAACAATCAACATATCATTTAGTCTCTAAAAGACCAAATATCAATTCACCGTGACGTCGCTCTTGTCTTTTTCCCTTATGCGCATATAGCACCTCTAAATCGCACCATCTCACATACCCTTTCCACAACTAGGTCGTCACCTACATACCTTACACAGTTAAGTGGTGAGTACCCTTACACCGTTGGATTTTTTCACGTCTCCTTATTATGGAGTAAATCCATGGTGAATCAACATAAGGCTTTCTTCAACCCACATAACACATAATCACATAATCATCTCAACATGGCAATCCTTGCAAATTAGGCATAATAATTTCCAATTTATACTATCATGCTTTAACCAACATAATTCAACATAGTAACATCATAATCAACATAATACATCATAAATTGTAACATTAAACATAATTATACATTCAGCCCATTGGTTAGAGTCACTTACCTCTCATAGATTTTACCCCAAACAAGCGAATTCCTTAACGATTCTTCCCCAAATCCTACTCCGGAGTAATTCCTACAAGTTTTCGGCAACCGCTTGTCACCGCTTAGAGTGAGCTACCAAAATCCGACAATTAGAACGTAAATAGAAGACATAGAAACGATCGTCTCACCTCCACGAGTCTGAATACGGCATTGATTCGCAAATTGGACGTCGGACAGCGACGGAACAACAAGAAATGGACTGCGGCATCCCATGTTCTCTTCTCTTCTCTCTCTCTCTCTCTCTCTCTCTCTCTCTCTCTCTCTTATTTATTTTCTATAAATTGGGAGACTCCTTAGACTCTTGACACACATGCACTATGCATGTTGTGTTGTCGATGCCACATTTTCCCATCTTCTCATTTAAACCCTCGAAATTCTTAAGTTCTTATTATTAAATTCCCCAAACAATCCATTAACTACCAAATTATCTAATGAGTGTTTGTCTAAATCCCGTATGGGTCCCATACGTGATCCCAAATATTTTATGAAGTTGCTAGCATACCTACTAATTATGCATCTTTTTGCAAAAAATGACCTTATTGGGTTAATTAGTATATATCAAACATATTAACCATTTGATATAGAAGCAACTTAACATATTTCAATTAGTCATATAAAATGCATATACTAATTTAAATGCAAATTATTTTATATTTTATTTGGGCCCTTCACTGGGTCCCACTTCCAAACCTATCCCTCCTCACTAGGGACTTTTCCATGGACGAGTCCAAGCCTCCCCTTAATCCATCATATACACTAATTAATATTAATTAATGCATATTACGAGATAGTTAAACTTTTTTCCCGGAACATCTAGAAGCTATAGAGGAGAAGACTGCTAGGAGAGAAGGACAAGAAGTGTTCTCGTTTTAGATTCAGATAATCTCCATAGGCGAAGTTGCTTCTACTTCTCTTTCAATCATACGTATTGATGAGAGCTGATATTTGCTTAATATTAGCTCGATAAAGAGTAAAAATTGATTAGATTTAACCCCATTTCTCTAATGTTACCTGCACTTGTGTTTTAATTCGTTTCTTTACACAATGATGTATTTTTCGTGGTATGTTGTTGTGTTTAGTTCTTTGAATGCAGGTTCTGAAGTTAAAATGAATAACAAGTTGAAAGGAATAACTCAAGAAACAAATAGATGAAGTCTTGGTACCAATCGATTGACATCATATCAATCGATTGACATATTTTTATGATCAATCGATTGATGTTTTTACCAATCGATTGGAATGTTTACCAATCGATTGATATCTTTGTCAATCGATTGGTTAAAACTGGAAACATTCTGCGTTAATGGAGCAAGATTTCAGCAATCAGGACGACGACCAGCCGTTATGGATTGAATCTAGACACCCTCAGCTCGTGGATTAACACTATATATATAGAGGAGAATGTAAAGGGTTGGGGGTTGGCTCATTTTTCTGTTTTTGTAGGAACTTTTCCATTCTTGTTCTTTGGAAATTCATTTACTGAAAGTTTGGAAGTTCAACATTGGTTATTGCTATTCTCATTCAGGTTTTGTTATTCGAATTCTGTTATTCTGCAACTCATCTAGTCATAGTATGGTATAGAAACTTTAGTTTAATTTCAAATCTTTTGTGTACATCCATGTTTAGATCCAATTTATGTAAAATGTTTCAGTTTAGCCAAGTTTCTGTTTGTTTAAAGATGCTAGCCTAGAGTTCTAGTTGGGAATAATGTGAGGAAACATTGTTTCTAGCCACTGCCATGATTCTGTTTAAGAATCAATGTCAATCGATTGGAAACAGAACCCAATCGATTGACATAAGATTCCAAGTCAATCGATTGATATATTCATCAATCGATTGAGAGCCATTTCATACCAATCGATTGACATAATATCAATCGATTGATATGTGCATGACTTGGGTTTACTTCTTTTTATATTCCAGTAACTTTTATTTCAGAAACTAAGTCCAAATTGATCTTTTTAAGCTCAAATTGCAATCTGATTGTGAAATGAAAGCTCTTTTGATTAATTAACTCAATGAACATTTTCGATGAACATGTCAATTATCTTATACTCGATTTGTTTACCATTGTTCATAGAGTTAGTTAGTTTAATTCCAGTCCTTCATAAATAAGTGAAATCGTTGAACCACTAGGAATGTAATATTCACATACCTAGTGTCCAGAATGTGATACTTAATCAATTTCGAATTATGGAATACCAAAAGAAGAAAACCCCAATTGTTTGGTTTTTGTTAAATCATGGTAGTGGCCGGTACTTTGTGGACTCACATATTCCCAACTCTTTTTCATATTTAATTCCATATCACAGTTTTTTTTAATTCTATTTAGTTAAATTATTGTTTCACTTTAATTTGTTTCTTTTATTTATTTAAATTTTATAGGATTGTTTAGATCCTCCACTTTAAAGAAATAATCTTTCATTTCATTTTAGGATTCAATCTTGATCTCTCTGCCTTTATCTTCCGTCCTTTGGGATTCGACCCGGTCTTACCGGTTTTAAACGCGACGCGACCGTCTACACTTGGACGTACTCTTTAGAGAACACATTTTAAGTCGTGTCACGTATTCGATTAAGTTCCAAGATCCGTTTTAAAATAGTTTTAAAACCAATTTTTCCACTGCGTTTGGAAATTGTTTCCAACAATAATGAGCGTAGTAGAATTGCGAATGCTAAGATGGATAGGTGGTTTAAAAAAAAAAGGATAGGCTTAGAGATGATTATATATCTGAAATTGTAAAAGCAGTACCAATTGCAAATAAAATACAAGAGAATTGATTAAGAAGATTTAGACATGTACAAATAAGACCAACAAGTGCGCCGGTTATGACAATTGATAGGATGCACATCAAAGTTGAAATGGGTGGAGATGATAAAGAAATATTTGGTAATGTGTAGGTTGAATGAGGCAATGGTAATTGACCGAGGAGAATGGACAAAAAAAAGGCTTAAATATAAAACATACCCTTGAAGTTTGGTCTCTGTCTCATTTTAGTCCCTCTAGTTTTAATTGTGTCAATTTGGTCCCTGAAGTTTCTAAATAGAAGCAATGTGGTCCAAATGTCTAATTCTGTGATAAATTCTGATGGAATTTACTCACATGGTATGCACAGTAACACTTGATACACCCAAAATTGGCTATATCCTACAACTGAGCGGTTCAACTCAGCAGCCAGTCCATGTCCCGGTCAAATCATGCACAACTCCTCGGGCAAGCATTAGCCCGAGCGGTCTAGTCTACCCGAGACTCATCATCCCGAGCGGTTCATTCACGACCAGACCAACAAGTCGGGAAGACCACACTGGCATGGTCCGTACAGGCACAGGCCAGCCGGGCGCACAACACATGCCCCAGAATATTCCAAGCAGTTTCCTACTCAAGATAGAAGACTTATGGAAAGTGGACATTGTTTCCTAATCCAATTAGGAAACCCCCATAATTAATGCCAATCAAGCTCAATTGGATTATATTTCCTTATCCATGTATGAGTAGGTCTCTTGCATCTATAAAAGAGACCACTCACCCCCCTTCAAGGGGACCGACTTTTCAGTCCTACAACATCTCTATAGCGGTCACCAACACGCCCGGTCGACCTACGGTAGCTCCAAAATATTGTTGGTTCACCACAGGTGTCTGGCTTTTTACAATATAGTGAACGTGCTCAGACACATACGTAGACGTAGGTTCCTTCATTAACAGGGCCGAACCACATACAAAAAATCAGTCTCTCTTTCTCTCTCTCTCTCTCCTTAAATTGCTTTAATTACTTTAACCAAATTTTGGCATCATCAGCTTGGTGCCGTCTGTGGGAACAACAAGTTCTTCATCAACAAATCTCTTGGCTGATAGCCATGCCTCCGAAGAAGAGTGAGAAGACTGCACACCAGGCCAACCGGGATGTTCTGCCGGCCCCGGCACCGGCTGCAGCAGTCATGACATCTGAGCAGATCACCAGGACCCTCACACAACTCTTGGAGGGCCAGCGTCAAATCCACCAACATATCGAAGCCATGCTGGCCCAGCAAAGCAGTCTTCCAGTGGCCGGGAAATGACCCGTGAACGTTGCACACGGTCGGGAATCGATCTTGACCAGACAACATGCCCGAGCTAACCCGTCTCGCGTTGAGGATGCCAGAGACATCAACAGTAGGCGTACTGCCCGAGAGGAAAGGCAAGAGCATATGGCCCGGGAATCAGTCCAGGGTCACTTGGTCAAGAGCCGAGGTGTCCCTAGGCACACGATGAATCGGAGTCATAGCCAAGCCCGATCTCAGGGGACAACACACCGCCATGAGAATGAAGCCTCCTCCACTAACCCGACCTGCGGCCCAGATACCGGTCGGGAAGGTGTGGTGGCACGTATCAAGGACTTGCAGAAACAGATTGATGGAGTGGCCAAAAGGCTGGGCTAGAACCCTACTCAGAATCACGCTAATTCCGCAATAGTGTCACCATTCTCTAGCCAGATTACGAGGTTCGCCATCCCGCATAAATTTAAACAGCCCCGCCTAGATTCTTATAATGGCTCGGGAAACCCGATCGACCACGTCCGTACCTACAAGGCTCAGATGGATCTGGCCACCAAAGCCGACGAACTGAACTGCCTTGCTTTCCCCAGCACTTTGAAAGGCCCATCCGCCCAATGGTTCTACTCCTTGAAGCCCCAATTGGTCCGTAGTTTCAAACAACCCAGCAAGCAGTTCATCGACCAGTTCATCGGTATGCATGAACGACCAAAGCCTGACATGCAGCTACTAACAGTCAGACAAAGGGATAATGAGACCCTCAAGGAATTCACCGACCGGTTTAATCAAGAGAAGCTCGAAATCTATGATCTTGATGAAACTGTCGCTATTATAGCCTTCTGCTCAGGAGTTCAACATACTAAGTGTGCCACGTCGTTTCACAGAAACCAACCGAAAACCTTAGTTGAACTCACTGAGAGGGTTGGAGAATACATTAGCACTGAAGAATTTTTAAAGACCAAAGACCCCGGGCGCGTAAGCAACGAGTCTTCCAGAAGTAAGCGAAAGCGAGATTAGCCCGGGAGTTCTGACAGTTCTTCCAGTTCACAGCAATCAGGGTACGGTAGTCTCGAGCCGACCTCCAGCTCACAGCAGGCAGGGTCCGGCAGTCCCGTCCTGACCTCCAGCTCACAGCGGTCTGAGTCCGACAGTCCCGACCCGACCTCTAGTTCGCAGCAGTTAGGATCCAATGATCCCGACCTTGAATCCAGCTCAGAGTAATCAGGAGTTCGGTGATCCCGGCTTGACCTCCTGTCTCTAACAGTCTCGACCAATCCAACTACAGTGGCACTTGCCCGATCATCGGATGAGGCTCAGTAGACTGTCAAAGAGCTCTTGAAAAGACCTCGGGTCACACCCGAGGCACATCAAAAGACCTCGGGCTCCGAACCCAAGCACAAAAGACCTCGGGTTCTGAACCCAGGCACAAAAGACTTCAGGCTCCGAACCCAGGCACTAAAGACCTCGCACCCGAGGCAAAAGACCTCGGGGTCACGCTCAAGGCATCGGCTTCGCTTAGGTCTAACCTACGATGGGGTCAAAGCCCCCTAGGTGGCTAATGATGGCAAGCTTCAAAAGACCCTACAACCACCCATGTTCCAGGTTGGTTACCTACAGTACTAGCCTCCACAGGATCCTCGTCTTAGCAAAAGCTTGGGGGGCAGAAAGGCACGATGAACTAAACAGGCAATCACACCGGGTACTTACAGGCCTTGCGGTAACTAAGTCAAACTCTTAGACAACCCAGGCGCCTATAGTACTCAGAGGCAATAACTCCACTTAAGTCCAATCCGACGATAGAGGTGACTAAAATCTCTTAGGTTGGCCGACGATAGAGGAGCAAAAAGACCCTAAAGCAACGTGATTTAGGTCAGCTCCACCAACATGGTCAAACTCTTCTCCCAACAGTCTTGACGAAGGCTGACCGGGCGGAAGATAACCATCCTGGGGAATTAACATAAAAGGACCCTAAAGCAATACGCTTTAGGTCGGCTTTTCCAACATGGTCAAATTCTTTTGCCCACAACCTGGACGAAGGTTTACGGGTTGAAGATAACCATCCTGGGAGCTAACTCAAGCAAAAGACTCCGAATTAGGCCGAGTCTCAACTCTCGCTCAATTCTCGAGCACTTAAAGACTCCGAGCTAGGCAAAGTCTCAACTCTTAGCCAGTTCCCGAGCACTCACAAAACTCAGAAGCTCCAAGGCACTTCCCCGAGCACCCAGACAGTAGCAAGTAATATCAAACAGATTTCCAAACTTGCCCCGATATAGCATCTGGCCAACCTTGGAAATGGGGGGCAGCTGATACACCCAAAATTGGCTCTATCTTATAACCGAGCGGTTCAACTCAGCAGTCAGTCCATGTCCCAGTCAAATCATGCACAACTCTTCGGATAAGCATCAGCCCGAGCGGTCTAGTCTACCCGAGACTCACCATCCCGAGCGGTTCATTCACGACCGACCAACAGGTCGGGAAGACCACACTGGCATGGTCCGTACAGGCGCAGGCCAACCGGGCCCACAACACATGCCCCAGAATATTCCAGGCAATTTCCTACTCAAGAAAGAAAACTTATGGAAAATGGACATTGTTTCCTAATCTAATTAGGAAACCCCCACAATTAATGCCAATCAAGCTCAATTGGATTATATTTCCTTATCCATGTATGAGTAGGTCTCTTGCATCTATAAAAGAGACCACTCACCCCCTTCAAGGGGACCGACTTTTCAGTCTCTACAGCACCTCTATAGCGGTCACCAACACGCCTGGGCGACCTATGGTAGCTCCAAAATATTGTTGGTTCACCACAGGTCCCCGACTTTTTACAATATAGTGAACGTGCTCAGACACACATGTGGACGTAGGTTCCTTCATTAACAGGGCCGAACCACATACAAAAAACCACACACACTCTCTCTGTCTCTCCATCTCTCTCCTTAAATTGCTTTAATTTACTTTAACCAAATTTTGGCATCATCAACACTTTTTAGGGGCAAAAATAGAACCCCACCATTCTCCCCACCTGCTTATTAGCGTAATTGTGCTTAGTAGTGAGTGAATTCTGTCAAATTTTCTGACCAAATTGGACATTTGAATCATATTGCTTCTATTTAGAAACTCCAAGGACCAAATTTATACAATTAAAACTACATAGACTAAAATGATATAAGAGCCAAACTTCAAGGGTGTGTTTTGTAATTAACCCAAAAAAAATATTATGTAGTCGACTCCAAATAATTTGAGACAAAGGCATGTTGAGTTGGGTTGAGTTGTCCTTTTTAACTTATGACTAAGAATAATGCTATGCTTCTTAAATTTGAATTCTAAACTTAGTTCCAAATGCTTTAATAGTTGTACTACATGTTGTGATAATTATTGGTAGTACCACATGTCACTGTACATGATATAACTGACAAAACATTTTGCATTCAAATTTAGGAAGCATAGCATTACTCCTTAACTTATTTCAAAATTCCTATTGTGGCATGTATAATCATATTAAAAATTGTCCGTGCCTCACTCCCGAAAAACAAAAGTTTATTAAAAAAATTATAATACTAATATTCACGCACATATTTAATATATGTATGATTATACTAGAAATTGTCCGTCACATACCCGCTCTGTTGTCAAAGGAGAATGGTTTACCAAAAGAGGGGAGATAAATGCAAAAAGTGTAAAAAGAAGAAGTTCCAAAATTTTCAAAACTCAAATTTAAGATAGTGATGAAGAGTGAAAATTATTTTGAACCCTTATATATTGACTCAAATCAATAATCCAAAGTGTTCTAGTGAGGAAAATCATTCCTCATATATATATATATATATATATAATATAGAGATATTATACATAAGCTTTACACTTCTCATCTATTCATCCATCATCCCTCATATTTTCATGGGCTCTTCCCTAATAGCATGTTTAACTGTTTAATTGATTATATAGCCAGTTACTTTAGCCAAAAACAATTTTTACTATTCACTTTCTTCAATTCTAACAATACTCTTTATTTTATCTAGTCACCTTACTTATTATATTTTCTATGATTGAGATTTGTGCCGATTGAATAGTGGAAGATCCAAAGGTTAAGATATGGAGAGTGAATATAGAGAGTCGTTTTGACTAGATAAACCTAGTTAGTCAAAAAGAAAAATGTTAAAATAGCTAGTCACGTAGCTAGTCTGTTGACATGAAACTCCCTCCGAGAGCAACTTCAAGAGTCTCACTAGTTTGTTAAAAATGCTAAAATAGCCAGCCAAAGCCACAATTTCCCTCCTGCCTCGCCACTTCCCCAAAAGCGCTAGAAGGCTCACCAGATCTGGCAAGCCAATTTGGCTCGCTAATCTCAAAGGTAAATTCCAAACCCCCAAATTAGAGGTTTCTTTAATTTCCCACCTATTCTTGCAAGAGTTCAAGACGAGACTCGCCTGAGTTTGTGCCGGAGTTCGAGAGGAGAGTTTGCCTAAGAATGTGCCGGAGTTCAGGACGAGACTTGCCTGAGTTTTTGCCGGAGTTCGAAAGGAGCTTTCGCCTGAGAGTTCGCATGGATCTGGAAGCTAATTTGGGGGTGCGAGAGCGAGGTGGAGGAAGGTAGGGCTTGGATTGGATGAACTGATGTGATTAGATTTTATTTGGGTTTAGTGTAGGATTTTTTTGGAGGAGAGAAGGGACTGTTTGGAAGTTTTGGCTGGCAAGGGTCTGTTTGGAGGTGTTGACTAGCTAAAGTAGCAAGTCTTGCTGGAGTGTATGTTAAAAACTCACTACCTAAGTTAAAGTAAATGTGCCCATCCACTGCAAAAGCACATTAAGCTCACTAAAACTGGACCGAAGGGTTAACATTTTCAGAGATGCAAATAACATCAGCAATAGTGATAAAAGGACCAACTAAATACTCAACTGAGGATCAATAATATTACATACACACTGGAAAACTGATACATACACAGTAATGTTCAATTATTTCCCTAAACAGAAATGAAGTTATATCATAATTGCCCACTCAGCTTTGCAAAAGCTCAGTATGTAGCTATTCCGCTGGTTTTGCAGTCATAAACATCCACCCAAACTTCATTTACACGCCAGATGACCCGTAACGGAGAATTGTACTGAGCAATGGAATAAGCATACTTACTTTCAGAAGCTGTAGAATTTGCCCATTGAGAATTGCTCAAGCTTATGGCTAGCTTCTCTGCCTCTTTTATGATATTGTTATCCTTCGCATATCCCGAGAACTTTCTGACCGCAACACAGTGACTCGCCCACGAATAGGGTTTTAGGTTCAATTCGGGGAGTGGAACGGGTGGTTTGAGTTGGAATTTAACTGGCAAGTAGAGTCGAACGGAGTAGGCAGATGAGTGAAGTGGCCCAGCTCCAGGGATGATGCTTGTTAAGACCGGCACTGTCATTGGGATCCGAGACCAATTCAAGTTTGCACCTTGGATATACTGGAACAACCTGTGAGATAGATAACAAGAAGTTATACATTTAATAGCTTCATATGATACTCAGGGGGAAAAATGGTGATCTATCAACATTCATGACATTGGTTTTTGTTGAACCATTATCAATGTGACTATGTTGCTATATAACCCCCATTTCTTTAGGACAACACTTCAGCACTTTTCTTTCGATACTTTCCGTCCTGTTCTAAGATCCTATTGGTCCACCTATGTGCCACATAGACACCCTTGTACACGTGGACCAATCACACTTCAAAACAGTATGAAAAGGACATATGAAAAAGTACCCAAGTCTTTTCCTTTTCTTTATTCATTACCCCTATCCACACATATATATATATATATAGAGAGAGAGAGAGAGAGAGCGCGCAAATGTACGAAGTAATCATAGTGCCTAGAGGTACTTGGAGTGTCCCAAAGATGGCTGTTTGGCCACATTTATAGATTTAAAGACGACCAGAATGACTTCAGTATATTTCTGGTTGAGGTATGCGTAGAAGATGGCATGGGGTTAAAACTATACATTACAATACTATGCAGTCGTGGTCCCGTGTCTTGGAAAAGAATGCAGAACCTAGAAACTACTTTGAAGGTTCATAAACAAATTAGGCATCTCTACGGGTACGTATCTACATCTCTTCCTACCACAATATTAAAGCTTTGTTTGGTGCATGAATTTAGGGAGGGAAAAGAAAGGAAAATGTTGTTCTTTGTTTGGTTACCAAGGAAAATAGTCCGGGAAACAAGGACAACAAAATATAGTGGAAAATAAATTATTATTATTAATTTTATATTTTTTTAATTTTGTGAGCCACTTTCCTCCATTTTAAGATACAATAGACGTTTGAAATTTTTTTTTTTTTTTTTATACTTTTTATGTTATTTAAGCACGGATAAAAAATACAAGGGAAAACACAGAGGGAACTAGTTGTCATCTCACTTTTCTTTTCTTTCATTGAATCCACAAACCAAACAAAGCCTAAAGCAAAATGGATTCCAAGTTTATGGGAGGATTTCCTCATGGAAATACAAATGTTGAAATGATTAAGCATTTGTTCCTTAAATACCATGTCGGAAGGATCGCTATGTTTGTTACTAATTGTAAATATTGAAGTGCAAAATGCTTTGGCAGATGACATATTGAAGTCCATTTATTGGTGATACAGGAAAATCCTTGTTTCTTGGGGCCAGCAAGCAAGAACTACTGAAAGGGAGATTGTAGCTTATACCTCTAACTTGTTGCCTTTCCATATTGCATTTATCACCCCCAAACAGTAAACTTTAAGTCTTATATTATTAGATAGCATTAATATGAATGGCAACCAAATAATAATGCTTACTAAGTAAATGGGACAATAAAGATTCTCTTTTATTACATCTTCTCACCCCACAACTTGGTCAGGGCACACACACACACACTCCAGCTCCAGATGACATGTATACAAAGCTCTATATGATATTAGAGTAAATTCACAATCTTTAATTACATGGTATTAGCTAATTTCACATCTTCACATGAAAAAAAAAAAAACAGGCTTTCTTGTTTTACCACCTCCCAACCAAGTTTTTTTTAAAGATTATCACATTCAACAATGAATAAAAGTTGACTAATCATTAGTTATGACCATCAAATCATGAGTACTTCACTATTATGATGCAAATCATTCCAAACCGATCTCCTCTGGAACCAAGAGCCATACCCATCCAATATTCCCATTTCCCACACAACAAAATCGATATTTTAATCAAATATGTATGTCCAATATTTCCTACCCATTTATCCATTTCTGCCCCCAACCTTCAATCCGTTACATCTTGCCTATATTTCCATTCAAATCAAGTTCGAAGCTTACCTATCGACACTTGCATTTATTTATTTCTAAACCTTCCCATCATTCCTTTGCAACGTAGTGCCTTAAAACAAAATGCTTTACCGATCTGGACAGGCTGGTTCAACCGGTCAAGTAAACGGTCCGGTTTGGACCAGAAAATCAGAAGTCTAAAAACCGTTCTAGTTTTTGAAAACTCGGTGGTTGAACTAGAAAACAGGGAAATATTTGTTTGTTCATTTCATTTTTCCATGTTTTTTTATTTTAAATTTACTAGTATTTATTACGTAATTATGATATCACATTTCAATTCATTTTTACGGTTTGACGAACGGTGTGATTTTTCAAAACATTGCCAAAAACTGTTGAGCAAATACTGGGAAAGACTCACCCAAAAGGCTGAGAATTCCCACTACCTCCAAACTACAAACAGAGCTATTTGATTGAGAAAGGAACACAAAATCATAAATCACTAAATCTAGCAGGTGGCTCACAAGAGAATTTCAACCTTCATAGATTCAGCTAGTTGACACTACGAACAATCAGTTTCCAGAAGTCATTCCCAACCAACTGACAAATTTTTTTTACTTTCCCTGTGTTGGTAAATGAGGAAAAAGAGAAAATAAGTGAGATTGAAACGACTATAGGGTTCTAGTGAATCCCAGGGTGTGTTTGATAATACAATTAAATGCTAAAAATGAAAATTTTCAGTTACCACTTATTGGAAAAAGTAGCCATAAACTTAGGGAATTGCTATTGGCACTCCAAAAATCAACTAATGCTTACTATGGTACCACTCTGATAACTGTCGTACCATGCACTCAATGCAGTCCGTGGAGTGCATTTAGTAATCAATCGAGTGCGAATAGCATTGCCCTAAACTTATTGTAAAAAGTAGCCAAAAACCCTATTCAGAACTTCATGTAAAAACTCTATAATGGAAAAATCACCAAGGCTTTGTTTGGTTCATGGATTTCGTGAGGGAAAAGGAAAACAAGCTGGAAAACTACTCCCATCCGTAAGGTAATAGGAATTAGTTTTCCATCCGGTTTTCCATTCCCCTCTTTTCACTCTCCAAATCCATGAACCAAACAAAGCCTAAAAGTACTTGCGAATTCACTAGTTTAAAATTTTCAGCATCCAGAATTCAAATTTTCAGTTTTACCAAACAGTGCTTAAGCTTTTAGAGTTAAAGCTTTTAAAAGTGGGATTTGGTGGAGTTAAAAGGACAATTACAATTCTTGATTAGGGAAGAATATTAAGTGAAATTTCACCCGTTCAGAGACTTTTTAACAAACTAAAAATTAAATTGGACTTTAATCTATTCATAGTTGCTTCTAGGACTTTTGCCTAAAATTCTAAAAATTAAAACGACCCACGAAAAATGGCATTCTTAAAATTGATTTCATAGTAAACTCTGATCTGATTGCTTTCTAGGTAACCAAACAGGGAATAGAAAGACTGAAAGACGAATAATAGAATGTGGTGATGAGAGAGAGAGAGTACCTGTGAAAGCCATCAATGGTGGCCTTCTGGAAAGAGATTTGCTTGACAGGGGCGGACATCCAAACAGAGTCTCTGTAGAGTCTGACCTCGAAATCTGAGTCGTCGTGAACTACTTCGTAGAGTGGAGATTCGATCGAATCACATAGTGTCACATAGTAGAAGAAGAGGATCACTATGAACAAGCGGAACTTCTCCATCTCTCTCTCTCTATTGGACGTGTCTGATGAGTCATCCACCCGCCCCACACCCCAAATGTAAACTGGCAAATTATTTCTCGCTTTCACGTTTGTTTCGTGGCACAATTTGAAATCAACACTAAATGGGACATTTATATTTTAAATACATGCATCTTGTGTTGTGTGAAATTTTTACACTTTTTTGTGTACTACTTACACAGCAAAGAATACATGCATTTAAATAGTGGCGGAGCCAGGAATGTACACTTGGGAGGGCGAGCATGTGTTATGCCCCGAGAATTTTTTTTTTTTGGGTCTATTTAGTATTTATCCATATTTTTTGGTAGGATTTCTATGTCAAAACAATTACTCCTACATATTTGCATAGAATTAGTAGTGCAATACACACACTTACATAGACCATATTAATTCATTTGTAGGGGCCAAGATGTATATTACCCAAAAATTTAGAGGCAAAATTAGAATTAGTGGTGCAATATGTACATTTACATAAAAAATAAAAATTTGAGGGGTGAAAATATAAATTCATTTCATTTGTAGGGGCCAAAATATATAATATCCAAAAATTTAGAGACAAAATGAGAATTCTTAAAAAATGGAGGGGGGGATGGCGGCCCCCTCGGCCTCCATGTTGCTCCGCCACTACATTTAAAGCTAGGTGTCCAATTCAGTGTGAATTTCAAAGTGTGCCTAACATTACTCCTGTTTCGTAGGACTAAAGGAGGGAGAGTAACAAACATGCTCACAAAAGGATATGGTATCCTATGTGGCACCTATGTGGTAATAGGAGTGTATGACCCACCACAATTAACTCTGTCATATGAGTGCCACATAGAATGTCATATCCTTTTGTGAGCATTTCTTTGTGACTCTTTCGTGAGGATTAATAGTCCTTTTTAATCGAATAGTCCGGTGTTTAGCACATCTATGAAACGCAGGACTAATTGTCCATTTTAAGATAATAGTCCGCCATAGGACTAATTTATACCATGGAGAAGGTGGTTTTAATAGTTCCGGGACTATTTTTTTAAAAAAAGGACTAATTGTCCAATCCTGCCTCCGCCATCCAAATGTGGCAAATGTTTAAAACTTGACACCGCCGATCAGGCTGTAGCTCAATTGGCATAGTCTCTCTCTTTCCAGTGGGGAGGGAGAGGGTTCGAACCCCTTTAAGGAATTCTAGTTGCCTGTTCCCAATTATTCTTCAGTCAGAATGAATGGCCATTGTTGGGCTTTCTTGTGAGCCAGTGTGGGGCTTTTGGGGTTGGATTGAGGCTGGAGTGTGTACGTATATGTGGGGTGTGTGTGTATTCAATAGAGATCCAGGTAAATAAAATATAAATAAAAAAATTTGACACTTAATTTGATGTGTTTGTAACTTACGTAAAGTACCTCGAATGCTCTACTTTACATTTAGGGTGGTAGGCGCTAACTGATGGACCCACCAATGAACCAAAAAAATGTATAATCATTTGTTATTTATATAGTGTTTTAAATAACTAAAAATAATTACTAATTTTTATCAACCGTACTCTAACAATACTAATTAATGATCTGTTTGATAACCATTTTATTTTTGGTTTTATGTGATTTTTTTTATACCACAAACTGATAATTACACTCTTGAGAGTTTTTCAGCTTTTGTTTGATAATGAAAACTTAAAATGTGTTTGACCATGTTTATTTGTTTTTTTCAATCTGAAAAAAAATGAAATTTGGATCAGAAAAATGAAAAAAAAAAAACAAGTGGTTTTCACGTTTCAATTTTCAAAATTAAAAAAAAAAAAAAAAACAACTTGAAAAACTAAAAATTACTCAGCAATCCTTGGCGAATGAGCTCGCTTGCATTTCTTTGATGTCATATCTTATTTGCTTCTACTTTAAGTTTGAGATGTTTAAGAGGGAAAAAAAAAAGGAAAAAAAAAGTTAGAGATAGTGTTTCGCATGAGATATATAAATCGAGCATTGATGAACACCATGTTAATCAACTCTGTAGCAGACAACTTTCACTATATTATGTTTCTATCTTCGTCTCTACCCTCTACTCTTCATCTCTCTCTCTCTCAGAGTATCAATATCGATACATGTACTTTAAAAAAAAAAAAGTTGCGTGTTCCAAGCCCAACATAAGCTATCTTTGCCTATTGTAGCTTTTGCATGGTTGAAATAAGAAGGTGAAAGTGAAATAGAGGAATGAGGAAGTTAATTCCTCTGCTGAGAAAACTAACAAAATAGTGAGCATCTCATTCGTCCATTCCCATAACCAAAAGAGAGATTAGCGAGTTGTGCAACAAAATTTGATACCAGAAGAACTCAAAAAGATCAAGAAAAAACAAAAAATCAACCATACACATTCATTTTCATGATTGCTATTTATAGAGTTAAAGAGCAGACAAAGCACAAAAAACAATTACACCTCTTTCTATGCACCTACAACCTGCTATAAACAAACAATCACGGAGATCAGAAAGAGCGCTCCTAATGTCAGTTGCATAAACATTTCTTGGACCCCACAATTTTCCCAATGAATAGAAAATTTTGTTAACTGTACTTTTCTTTTCTAGATAGAAAAACGGATTAAATTGATATTCAAGAACAAATCAGAAAACTTGAAAAACCTCAGCACATACCAATTCAACGAAAAGGGATGGCTTCCTAAGAGGCACTTCTTGATCAGCAGAAGTAAGGTGCGTGGTTGGAAGCAGCAAGACGTAAAGGTGGCTTTCAGTTTAGTCTTAGTTCATACTCGCCAGCCTTTGTTATGTATCTCACCCAAGGAAGTGCCTGATATCCGCTTTTCTCAAATACTTTCAGATATCGAACCTGTGAAAATCCAGTATATCCATGAGAAAATCACCATTAACTAGGCATCCGTAAAACCATAGGTAGATCGAATTTTTATTGCCAAGGTAACATATGGTTATTGTAAAGAAGCTAATAGTAACAGTGTCCCTAGGGAACGTGCAATGAGAGGCTTCAAAGTTTATTCTTCATTTTACCCCCAGTGTGAAAAGAGATTTGCTGTAAACTTGGATCCGACTGTTAGTCTGTTATGTAGCGATAAAAAGACAAATAACAGTGATGCACCCTCGTTTTTTTTTTCTTTCCAGCTCTTAATTTAATTACATGTGTCCTTATTTTGAAGATTATGAGTCGAAAGATGAGAAAAATGGTAGCAAGCATTCTTAATAATTAATATGTTGGCTCAGTTAAGTCAAAGTAACCTGTTGGACCTACAATAGAACAAGACAATGTATTATAACGTATGAGCACTGAAAATCTGCCAGAAACTTGTTTCAATGGTCTGACTATGCTGGAGAGAGAGAGAGAGAGAGAGAGAGAGAGAGAGAGAGAGAGAGTTCTGTCTATGTTTTGCTTATAACTTTTTTGCTGCACAGTAATTTTTTCCCCTATCTTCAACTTCAACCTTCTCTTTGTAGAGAATGCCTGTAACTCATTACCCACGTAAAAATACCCTAATCTTGTTCGGTAAAAAGAATAATACATTCAACATATGACATATACCAGAGAAACTCTTCCTACAATCATGTGAAATTGTTTACATACATAGCATCAAAATGAAGCAATACATTGTGTTTCTTGGGGCAAATAGCCACTGAGAAACATACCTGAATTCCCGAGACAGTAAAGTAAGGTATCTCGAACTTCACTCTTATAGGAGCTTTCCTGTCAGGAGCTGCTTCATCAGAAGTTATACTAGGTAGTGTAAAGTCCGCCCTTAACATATAGTCCTGTCCATTTTTGTTTTAAAAAAAAAGGTGAAAAACATGTAAGAAAGCCTTTAACAGTCGGGCTTTGTTTAGTTCATGGATTTAAAAAGAAAATACCAAGGACACTTTTCTTTTGTTTGGTTAATAAGGAAAATGGTGAGGACAAAAGGAAGGAGAAGATAATAAGATGAAAAAATACAGTAAACGCATTGAATCTTGTGAGTCATTTCCCCTACCTCTTTTCTTGAGTCAATTATTTTTTGAATTTATTTGATATCTAATGACATTAAATCATGGTGCAAAAACTGAGGAAAATGCGAGGAAGTATTTCTCCTTCCTGTTATCCTTTCCTAATCTGAACCAGCAAACCAAACATAACCAATGACCACAATGTAAACAGGGCATTGCACATAATTTTTACCTTATTACCGGGAAAAGATCTAATCTTCCAGAGCAACGCATCATTTTCGGGGGCATATGTAGCAGACCCCATTGATGTCCGAATATCAGGATTTGTAGCATCAGATGGCACAGGCACCTCAATTTCAACATTTGTTGCAGTGCTGCACCAATAAGAGCCCGTTTGGTTCAGCTTATTTGGGACCAACATTCACTTATTTGGGATCGTCAAGATTTGAGTCCGTTTGACAAAAACTTTCTCATAGCTTTTTCAAAAACCAAATCCACTTGAAGCTGAAAAAACAGCTTCAATGAGAAGCAGCAATTTGTTGCCTTTTCTAAAGGAAAAGATTTAGTTTTCTTTCCCTTGGGTACTTTTCCAACTGTTTTGAAGTGCGATTGGTCCACTTGCACACGTGTCTATGTGGCACACAGGTAGACCAATAGTATCATAGAACATGACAAAAAGTACCTAATAAAAAGCACTAAAGTGTTGTCCTTTTCAAAACTCTGGTAAGGAAAACATATCTATTCCCACAGCAACATCAAACGGGCTAAATAGTAAGAGCATTGAATCCAAATAATCCAAACGTGGCCCTCCGGACCAATTCTGCGGAGGAAATGTCAACCCTGGGACAGGACACCCTATAAAATGAACTGTTTCGGTTCGTTGCAAATTTTGCAGCATCTCAGTGTGCAATTTCATTCTTTAGAAAGGACTTCATATGCAACGGAAAAAAAATTGGCAAAAAAACATGGAACGCAAAAATGATGATATTGCAAAAAAAAAAAAATATATATATATATATAGAGACTCAAAAATAGTAATAAAAATAACTTGGCACACATTACCACCACTGGAAATCCTGAAAATGATCTCCAGCATAACATAAAAATTGATTCATGAACAAATAACAAGATAGACTTGTTACATAATTTCATGTAAGGAAGTAAATTCAATGTGTTAAAAGTCATTTCCAAGAATAGGTAAAAAGAAAGGGAACTTAGACATAAAACGAACAGAAAATTAGTGTACCTACGCTCCTTAAACTGGCTCCGAGCTTTTATCAAGATCTCAACACGACTTCTTGAGTGCTTCTCAACTTGAGCTTCCACCCATATGAGAGGTTTCACCTGAAAGCATTTTTTGAAAACGAAAAAAAAAAACAATTAAAAGAGAAAAAGAGAAATATGCTGAAAAAAATAAGCAAATGAAAGACATACAGCAAAGCAACAGATCAATCACATATTCAAGTCAAATTCACCCATCAGAAGCAATCTCAAATTAATGAGCGAAGGAAGAAAGAGAATCAAGTTCTATAAATGAACCTGAGTACTGAGTCTATATGTCATTAGATCAAATGATCCATCAGGGGGTATGAAAGATATTGTGCGGTCATTTTCAAAGCGAGCCAAACGCACACACCTAATACAGAAGAAGAAATAATCACTATAATAGTAGTAATAACCAAAAGCACATATTAACAGAGAGCTGCGGTCAGAGAATCAAATTCTTAACTCCGATAACTACACTAAAGACGAGCACCAATAGATAAAAAGATTGTCAATGCAATGCTTACTGATGAAACTTGATATCATCCAGATCAATAGATTTTCCTTTTGTTGAACGACCTTGAGCTTCCAATAGAACTCTATCATTTAGGCCAATCTTGCACTCAGGCATACCACTGCAAGAGATGAAGTGCGATAACATTATTGTCCCCAAGAGGTAAGAATTATTACAGGAATATTTATATGCACGATGTGAATAAGAGAAGAACTCTTGCATAACTCTTCCAAGCAACCACAGTAACCAACCACGCAAGGGTTTTGGGGAGGGACACACAAACAGATTAAGAATTTAAAGCCATGTTTGGAAGAGAAAAAAATCAAATTGATTCCAAAAGCTTCGTGGGGGAAGAGTTTCCTTCTCTAAGGCTCAAGGCTCTATTTGGTTTGCGGAACTATAGAAGCAAAAGAAAAAAAAGGAAAGGAAAATGAGACAGAAAACTATTTCCCTACTATTTTCCCTAGTGTTTTCCTCCATGCATCAATAACATAAGGATTTGAAATTTTCAAAAATGTAATAGGAACTCAAAAGATATAAAGGGAAAGGACTCACAAAATTCAATGTCTTCTATTATGTTTTTACTCTGTACTCTTTTGCTTCCTATTATATTCGTTGTTTTCCTCACTAACCAAAAAAAGTAAAGCGTTTTCCTCAGTGTTTTATCTTCTACTATGTTTTAACTCTATTTTCTTTTGCTTTCTAGTTATTGTTTTCCCTACTAACCAACCAAAGGAAAGTGTTTTTCTCAGTGTTTTCTTTCCTTCTCTCTCACTAAAAGTCTAAATCCATGAAACAAACATAGCCTTAGATTCTTTCAAAATCTCATTTAAACACATTACTACCACCTTTTGAAGAACAAAGGGGCATGAACTTCAATTGGTTGTAAGCTCCACTATAAGTCAGGGACATAATAAATAAAAATAAAATAAAAATGCAACACCACTGGTCAATTGCACTTTTTAGAAGCAATAAGACAGAAACGTTATGTCACTCTTCAGCCAAGTCCAGAACACCAAAAGAAATTTTATAGAACTATTGAAACAGTTCTCCTAAATGGATTTGGCTATTCTATGATTCAGTTGCTGCAACGGAATCATCCTAGTAATTGCCAAGGGCCAAGATTGGAGGTTGTATTTTCCTGCTTTCTTTAGTATTATGAGTCTATGACTGATATTTTCCGACTAATAGTAATTTCTGTTGAAAGAAAGCAATTGTGACTTGTGAGGCTTTAAAATTTGATTTGAGTAATTTCAGTTGGAAAAAAAGAAAAAGAAAAAAAAAGGGCGCAAATCTAGGCTTCAAACGTTGTCGGTACTAAGAACACAACAAACAGCTAAAATTCCAATTACAAAGAAGAGCTAAATATGTCATTCCTTTTATGTGCAAAGAGATTAAGACCAATTGATGCATTCCTAGGTCATAATCCTTGATGTGGTTCAAAAGTAACCATGATGACAGACAAGAAGTTTATATAACCATGGTTGTTAGATTGGTTGATTCACTAGTCAATTCCACTATCATACAACCCAAGACAATCCACGATTCAATATGACTCACAATCATAGTTTTGAACTTTGAAGTACTAAGTTTAAGTGGAAACCTTTCAATAGTTTGAGCCTTGACATTGCATGAAACTTGTGTTAAAATATTATTGTTTACATTTTAAGCACTCTACATGTGTTTGTTTATGTATACAGTTTGTACATATAAATTACATTCTGGAAAAGTGAATCTTATGATTAACGATTCATAATTTGGCTAAAATCTTATTCACCATTTGACTAACTATTTGACAACAATGTATATAGCAGCTGATTAACTTAGAATAATGAGTCACTAAGTCATGAGCCAACCACCTCAAATATGTCCGCATCTTTAGTGCCCCGACAACATCTGAACGTATTATTTGTCCATTGCTGTTGACTAATATATTAACACTTTCCATCACATCTAAGAATACCTGGTTAAACATGAAAAAAAGCTACCATCAATCTAAGTAGTAGTTTAATGCGGTAATAATAACAAACACAAATGATAGACCTACTTCGTTATTCTTGTAATTTATCCCTTCACTGCGCCAAGACACAGCATTTGTCACAGCCATCGGAGGCCGCTGTGTAACTTCCATCCTGTAAGCATCTGTTTTGATAAACTCGCTGAGAATCTTGGCTTCTGTATATTGAGGATAACCATAGTCCATCATTTCATCAAGCAACTCGTACTGCCAAATGCCAAGGAATTAGGTTACCAATACAACTAGTAGTCATACTGACACAAATTTGGTTAGAGCCCGTTTGAATTAACTTTTAAAATAATCACTTTTTGGAAGATTTGTTAGAAAACTACAAATTGGAGCTTTATTTAAAACAAGGTTTATTTATTTATTTTTTTTTTTTTTGGCGTTAGAAAGGAATCAGATTTTTTTTTAAAAACTGTGAAAAGGCTAATCCAAACTGTCACAGCTCTGTAAACAATCACGTATAATTGATTGTTGGCCCCGAAAAGCTATCTGAAACGGGCTCTTAATGTAAAAGATAACCATCTTCTTTACCACTACTACAAAGTTATCTCTGAGGGATTCCTCTTCCAACTCTTCAAAGTAATGCTTAAAGACCTGCATATGAAATTCTTCCAAAACTTTACTTGATGTACTAGCTCCAGTTTACTTTGCATTTACTTCACCAGCCACAGAAAAGTAATAGAGGGCTTACATCAACTACACGGTGAAGAAAGAGGAGGAGGCTAGCAGCATTGCAGTTCTGCCTTGACGCAGTCATCAGGTAAACATTGTTGTGTTGTATAAACATGTAAGTTACACCATTGTCATAGCCAACTGGACCCTGAGACTCTACATCACCCTAAGGCAGATCATCAAATAAAATTTTAAACATGAGAAAATCAATAATCAAAGTCCTCCATTTATTTAGAAGTTAAACTTCTTTATTGAAAAGAAAATAAATAAATAATTAGAAGCCTTAGAGTTTTACGATGTAAATTGGATGTTGATTAAAGCAAAACTCACCAAACTTTACACCATCAGATATGCACTCGAATGCCATCCATGAATTTGTAAAGAGAGCTCCCAGAAAAAATACAAAATTTGCCCCAATATTTGGTTTACCATTCTACTATAACTAAGGTTAGGCTTTGATCAAATTAACATAACCATGTATGTAGAACAGTAAAAGAGACCCTCTAAAACACTTTGACTAATTTCGATAAAAGGCTGAGATGGAGAGTTGCTAAGGGAGGGATCCAGGTTCTGGAATGTAAAAAACCCCAAACAACTCCCATTGATTATGTCTCTTTCGAATACAATAATTATTCTTTTTTGTTTATAACAGCTTCAATGTCCATAATTTTGTATCTCGTAGAACTAATACAACATTACCTTACCATTGCTAATACATTGATAAAATGTTTTGGTCCCCCTTTCCAAAACTGATATTCCACCACACTTTCTGTTGAGTGTTTTATTTTATATTGTGTGGGGGTCTATTTATATTCTCGTATTGCTGAGAGGACTATCATGTAATTATCGTAATATTCTTATTGTGGTTAATAAAATAACATAGAGGAACTATTGTTCTCTCTAAGCTTTCAGAATAATATTGTTCAAACAATGAAAAATATTTCTTTGTGAAGTCCCGCACAAAAAACTGATGTTCCTGATCCATGAACGTGCTTGGGATTGCTTAAAACAGGATCAGGTTCTGACCCAACCACAAGTCATCACTTTTTATCCAGTTCTTTCTCATTGTGTTTGTTTGACAACGAATCAGTTCTTGGGTATTTCCAAGTCATGCACGGACTCCTACCTAACCACAAATCAACTACACAAACACCACACTACTTAAAACCAGTTTGTATTACCCAACTAGCATCTTTACCTCTTTTTATGAACAAGTTTTCCTAGAAGGTAGAGTGGATACT
Organism: Hydrangea macrophylla; assembly: GCA_033977485.1. Taxonomy (NCBI): domain Eukaryota; kingdom Viridiplantae; phylum Streptophyta; class Magnoliopsida; order Cornales; family Hydrangeaceae; genus Hydrangea; species Hydrangea macrophylla. The sequence continues at coordinate 77,864,111 of CM066998.1, forward strand.
ATCCCTTTTCTTTTCATTTTTCCAGAAGTTCTAAAAGATCGAGTATAATGTCAAACGAGGGACCCCTATGTGAAGATCTGAACTCTTTGCATAAATCAAACACTTGGGAAACTGATTGCGTAATTCAAACACATTGGGCATATATCAACAAAATTTCCATTTGAAAAAACAAAATGACAACATTGAAAAAGCTCATACCATAGTAAAATCAACAAAATGACACTTCATGCCTTCAAGCATCTATTTGGTCCCTACTAAAATCTTAATCAGAAGCTACATTTACCTTTAATTAGATCGTGTTAAGTCACCAATTGCTTCAAAAGCTTAAGCTGTTAGAGAATTGGCCAACAATGTATATCAAGCGTGCGACCCCGTCTCGCACATGGAGAGCCAACAAACTAAACAAACCAATCTCCATCACAATCTAGACAAGCAACAAAGTAGAAATATGCACACCAGAATGGGGCAAATAGTTGAACCCAAGACCTCTCCTAAACAAGATTCTCATAAGTTGCTCTAAAATGTATATCAACAATGTATATCAAGCTTCCATCAGATCCCAAAATCAAACCAAAATTAAAATAAATAACTTAAAAATCACTCACAAAAGTTATAATATCAACAGAATTGAGAATTAAATCCTAGATACTACAAGTAACACGTAAATATATATACAATGTGTATATATGTGAATATATATATATATATATACACACACACTACCTCTTTCTCGAGGAGCTTGGAAAAGAATCGCTCGACCTGAGCAGCGGAGACATCACCTCGATAGTCACGTCCGATTAAGCAATTGCCCTTGATGTCCAGAATGAATAACGCCGATGCAGAGCCCGCCATTGATGAGGAGATGTGAAGATCGATCGACACTTATATGTGTATATACATATTATATACGGAGTATATATATATATATATATCAGAAAGAGGGCTTGAAGATTGAAATTACGAGAAATGGGAAATGCAAGTTTTATATGATGAAATTATTAGAAGAAATTTATCGCAATTCAACGCTTCAAGTCTCTGCGAAATTGGGCAATGCGTCTGTTGATTGATCTTCTTTCGTCTTCTGTTAGAAATGACAAGTTGGAGCATACAAGTGTGTTTGGTACCAGCTTTTGATTTTAGAGTCCGTTTGGGACAATTTGTGATTTTGCCATTTGATAGCTTTCCAAAATTATTTGGACAGCCAAATAGGAGTGACAATTTTTTACACGATCAAGATACAACCTTTGAAAAGTCCTATGTGATCCTAGGAAACATGGTTTGAATATGAAAATAATGGGAGGGGATTAAAACATGGTAATAATTAATTTTTCTTGATTTTTGGTGTCCTATTCATGAAACTACTATTCTTTGGTGTCATGCGTCTTTTTTGAGTCATATGTGAGCATTTCTCGTTTTGAAAGCATATTTCCTTTGCTTCCATATACTGGAAAGATTACACCTGTTTCTAAGTGATTCATTTTTAGAGTGTAATTAACATTGTGAGATTCCTAGTCGAAGCATAGTTAGATGGTTATCCGAATTATATTCCAAGTTCATGACAAACGTGTGTTCATTTGACAACCACATCACACACGTGCAATTTTATGAGAAACTCTATTGATTTATACGATGCATGTACTTGGGATTGTTTTTCATGATATAGGTGGACGTTTGATTCCGTTTCTTTTTGTTCGTTATTATATTTCAATCATCGTTTTATGATAACGAGTATTGAATATCATTGTTTTTCTTTTTAATAAAACTTTTTGAATGTTGAAAATTTAAACAAAATTTTCTTGTTATAAGATAAAATTTTCTTTTTATAAGTTAATAAAGATGGTTATAGGTGACTTGTTGACGAGAACCCTCACGAGACTTCATTCGTCCAATTAAGGACACCTAGAGGTTTAAAAGGCTTGTTGCATATGCTAAATGCAATCGTGATCCATGCAAAAATGGAGTAGTATTTATAGTAGTAGTTTTATTTTTCTGTTCTTTTTTCTCGAGTACTATCAAAGAGTAGGTTTGGGGGTGTGATCGGCGACGAATAGTTGCCGTTTATAGTCCTAAAAATACGCTTTGTTAGCCCATTTCATGTAGTTATTAGTTTTTTTTAATAAGTATTCTAAATTTTATAGGTTTTGAAGCTTTAATTTGAAAATGCACAAAAATCCAATGATTAGTGGCTTTGGAGGTCATTCTGGGCTCAAACGGTGATTCCGGTGAAAGCTGAATGCAGTAGTAACCTCGGAAAATCGCATTTTTTTATAAAAAATATTTCAGATTTGAGAAATTTCTCCTGAGATATAAAATGTAGATCTTCGAGTTACGGATGTGTGGCCATAAATGGTGAGTCAATACGAGATCTAAGTCAAAACTTATCGTAATTCTACGATCGGTGCGCAGAGCAGCGAAAATATGAGAAAAGTTGGAAAATGGCCTGGTCGCAAGCGCTACCCGCTCGCGCAAACCGCGCGAACATCCCGTTGAAAAAGTCAAAGTCGCGTATTTCAAGTTCCTGAAGAGTCCTGTGCGATCCGAATTGGTTGAATACGTCCAGAAACGTAAAAACAGCAATTTTAGTACGATTTGGCTTAGGAAAGCTTCCTAAATCCTTCCAAACTCTATATAAATCATATTCTAAATCAATTTTGGGGTTACAAATCATTACACAATATTAGATACACTCATGATATGTCCAAAATAATCTAGCCATGAAGCCAGCCTGCCACGTCACCAAGAGGTGTTGGTTATTCCTGTACGGGCGCCCTTAGCCAAGCATTCCCGAGGTGTTCATTCAAACCGGATGGTTCGTACCAACAGGTCGGGCATGAAGATCGCGGCGTCCCGTGGTCCCGGCCTACCCAGCAGTTTCCTAAACCAACTACAAGTCTGCAAGATGGAATGTGGAAGTTTTCTAAACTACTTAGGAAACTTTCCCCAAATTATGCCAATCAAGTGTAATCAGATTAGGCTTCCTAATCTTATTAACTTACCATGTAAGGGTGGACTCTTGCATCTATAAAAGAGCCCACCTACCCTTTCTACAGGGATCGGATCTGCAAATAATTCTCTAGCTAACAAGCATACAACAGAGAACTCACCATCGTACGCATATACCCGGCCGGTATTACTGGTAGTGCCGCCCATCTTTATTGGCTCACCAGGCCCGTCGGTGATCTGCTAGTGAGAGCGCACAGACACAACCGTGGACGTAGGTCACCTCTTTAACGGGACCGAACCACATACAAATTGTTCTTATCTTATTCTCTCTCTAAACCCTTCTTACCAGTTTTAGACATTATCAACTCATATACAACAAAAACTTTAGCTATTGAAGAGAGGAAAGCAAGGAGAAGAAGAAGAAGACCAAGGATTTCCATGGCCTCCTCCATCAACCTTTTGCCGTTCATCAATTCCATGGCCAACTAAACCTAGATCTAGGATTTCAATGAAACCCTAGCCAAGTAATAGGGTGTTATTTATGTTTTTCTTATTAGTTTTATTATAAATGGTTGATGATTACATGTTTAGAGGATTTTTTTTATAATAAATCGTGCTTCTATTGATTAAATCATTACTTTCAAAATCTATTCTTGTCATAGATTTATTTTGACTGTGATGTGCTCAATGGTCTATATTTGTTGTGCTTGTATAGATTATTTACATGTAATGGTACTTAATTGAATTGTGCTATCAAGTATCCGAATAGTCCATGCCTAGGTTAGACGGATTATGCCACAACCCTAGTTTAGTGTGGAATAATTCGTGCTAACCGAAGATGGATTATGTTGGTGCTTGAACCATAGTTATCTTCTTGACGGAGGAGTTGGGCTTGTAGCTATAATTTCCCACTATCATCCAACTTAATAAGCTAATTGAACTCATAAATACCCTTATTATGAAGCTAGTGGTGGATTTACAATCCTAGGTTCTCTAAACATATTATAAAAATAATTTTTAATTGGTTCCATAATTTAGATTTATTTTTCTTGTTCTAAGTTTAATAAAATTAAAATCAAAATCCGTTTTCCTTAATTAACTAAATTTAGGTTTTAAAATTAAAGTGCTTTAGTAATTCAATCTCTGTGGGTTCGACCTTTACTTTCACTACTACAAATTTTTAGAAAAGTAAAGTATACTTTTTATATCTTGATACTGACAACATCAACAACCCATTTTAGTGAAACAACCCGATTATGACACGACGGCTGCCAGTTTGGCACCTCGTTTTATCGGACCGTTTGAGATATTGGAACATGTTGAGAAAGTGACTTATCGACTCGCGTTGCCACCAAAGTCTGGTGTTCATAATGTATTCCATGTCAGTATGTTTAGGAAATACATATGGGATCTTTTACATGTGGTAAATTTTGATAATATTAAGACGAGGTAGAATGTTGTCTATAAGGATAAATCCGTGGATTTTTGACCAGAGTATCAAGAGACTGAGGAGAAGGGATGTTCCTTTGATTAAGGTTCAATGGAGGCATCATGACGAGGGAGAAACATTGTGGGAGTTAGAGTCAGACATGAGGAATAGATACCCCGAGTTATTTTAGGATTAGTTAGCTCAAATTTCGGGGCAAAATCTCTGTTAAGGTGGGTAGAGTGTAACACACTGTAATTTCTTTTTTATTAACAAATGAATATTTTATTTTATTTCTATTAATAAATATTAATTTGGGGTCAAACCGTAATTATTATAAATAAAATGATACTTTCTATAAATTTGAAAATTGTAATTGTATTTTTATATGACCTAGAATTTATTTCCTACAATAATATGATTTTCTGTATTCTTATTTCAACCGTAAAATATCAGTTTTTATTTTAAGCTGCGACTATACCGCGATTTGGGTGAGGGGGCTCGTGAGCTCAACCTCAGCGGATGAAATCCAGGCTTTGCTTGTAGCCCAAAACATTACAACAGAATATATATTGTTAGGGATATATACTAAAAATCATGCTTTATATAGTTGATTTATTATTCATTTAATAAAATCAGTTAATCCATTTCATGAGAATCTGTGTGGGCAATATTTGTGTTATATTGTTTATTTAATATTATGCATGTGTGTCTTTCATTCTACATAGTAGGTGGTTTGGTGTGTAGAGTTCGGCTTACACATGGAAGATCAGACCATCGGATCTTGTAGAATGTAAGATTTTGGTTTACACCCTTAGATGGATTGGACACACCATCGGTAGGACTGCAGCATGATGTTGTAGTAGGTTTGTCTTGACTACGGGAAATGGTATAGTTTCAACTCACCATGCTGGTACACTTTGTGTATTAAACGGGACCAACTTGGGGTAATTATCTTTATACTGGCTTATAAGATAATTAATACCTCATGACTATTATCAGTACTTATGTTCTAAATCCTAAGTTAATTTATAAACACGTACATTTGATATTTACACTTTGATCCCTAAAAGGGTGAGATCCTTAAATGGGTCAATATCTCATTAGATTGATTGACAATATTAATTGTGTGGTAGATATTAATTAATGATGGAATCCATGTCTCAATTTTGAGATTAATGATATCCTCTTGAGAAAGCTTATAAGTTTTGATTATGTCAAACCTTGCATGTGGATTTTGTATCCAACATATCAGATAAGTTAAGCAGAGGATCTCAAGGAATTTTAAGAGATTAATTAAATATAATTGTCAGTAATTATATTTAATTAGTGGATATCTGTAATCTTAACATGGGGAGATAATAAGCATTTAATAACATGGAGCTCGAATTATATTTTTGAAATAAGGGTAGGAGTGTAATTATAATTCTTTAGTGGTATGAATTATAATTTATGAAAATAGGAATCTGATTCAGTTCAAATTAGGGTTTCCTAATTCTATAAGGAAGCCTATTCCTTATTGACTTCTTATGGTCCCTATCGTAGCCTATATATATGCTGCTTTGGCTCTCTCCTCAATTTGCGTTTTTCCATCAAGAGCATTTGTCACGCCCCGGAGCGGCATAAATAGAGAAAAATAAATTTCCTTTATGGGTCCATAGGGAATGACAAGTGAAAGTCACTGATAATCCACACCACACAGTACTAGTCCACAAGAACAACAGGAACAGTAAACCACTGAAATATAAACACGATTCTATCTATTACAATCATCAGCGTATGGTCCACAGGATCACAACAGGTCTGGAGACAAAATATGCCCAAGTACCCGTTAAACTACAAAGTTCAACAGTAAAAGAAAAGTAGTAATATAAACTACTATCTATCTTCAGGTCTTCAGCTGGCGTACGGATAGGCGTCAGCATAACTGGCATCAGTGGGGCCATTCTCTACGTAACTCCCTTCAGGGTAATCGTTATCGCCATAAGTTCCGTCATCTGCATTGTAAAGGACAGGATAGTCTGGACGAGGAATGTCCAGGCAATAAAGGCCGTCAGCTTGTTGAAAGCTGAGTGAGCACTAACTAACGCAGTCTCATAGAAATAACATATTTACAGTTATGAACAATAGATGACAGTGATACGAAATATATCTCTTCCTCTTTTATTTAGACATATCATTAATCGATTCTTATTAATTCCCACTCTAAGACTGATCTCACAATTCCCAACTGACTCTCTCTCTCGAACTGATTATATCAGCACAACATACCAGTGCTCTTGTTCACCGCTTTCAAGAACTCTTACTGTTCACCGCTTTTAAGAACTCTTGCGAGCACCCATACATTGTTCTCATATAATGATTGGTCCATGGATGTACCCATACTCTTGTTCACCACTTTTAAGAACTCTTACTGTTCACCGCTTTTAAGAACGCTTGCGAGTACTGTACATACATAGCTCTGGTAATTCAAATCATGGGCGTGCCACATCTACTCTTGTTCACCGCTTTTAAGAACTCTTACTGTTCACCGCTTTTAAGAACTCTTGCGAGTACTGTGCACCCATAATTCTCACGGTCCTGATCAAATCCTTGACATACACTTATTGGATTCAATCTGAGCGAATCATCAGCTCGACCCACACAACCTTGAACCTACCAATCATCTTACTGACTTAACTCCCACTTATCCAATACTACCCATTGTTACCATCTCGAATTGATCTCGTTATCGCGTCGTAGTATTACTAACGTTCCGAACCCGACTACGTTACTCACTATGTTATCTCAATCTCATTATCGTATCCCATTACCTCCGTAATCCATAATATCGCATAATAGGAACATGAAACAACAATTAAACAACTACGCACTATGCAGTATAAACTGAAAGGAAATACATTCATGTTCTGCTAGGTTCGATCGATTGAGATCATCTCGATCGCTCGAAGAAAGTGCTGTTCGATCGATTGAAGTCTTCTCGATCGATCGAAGTGAAGGTAGTCTCGATCGATTGAAGTATTCTCGATCGATTGAGCCTTAGGGATGTTCGATCGATTGAACTCAGTTCGATCGATCGAACTTCGTCTTCCACAGATTCTGCCTGTGAACGTGCAGAATGTGCTAGGGGTGTTTGGGTTATAATTTAATACGTCCAGAATATGTAAAACATCATAACTAAGTTACCGAGTGAGTTTGGAACTCACCGAAAGTCGTTAAGGGCGCGTTTGGCTCGGTTGAAAGCTTCGAAGCTTTTCTAATGGCTTCCTCTTTCTCTCTCTCTCTGCCTCTGTCTCTCCCTGTCTCCTTCTCTCTTTCTCTCATTCTTCTTGTTCTTCTTCTTCTTCTGATCTTTCTTCTTCTCTCGGTCTCCCGGATATATATATGTGTATGTGTGTGTATATAATTGTGTATATATATATATAAATACACACAAAACTCACCACTCTCTCTCTCTCTCTCAAACTCTTAAGTTCAGCAAACACACAACACCCACAAGACTAATGTATATATAGGGGGAATGGGGGTGTAGGTGGCAGCATTTGCGCAGAAACTGGAATTTTGATAATTGCACTCTCGATCGATCGAATGATTCTCGATCGATCGAACTCAGATCGGTCAGTTAGATCGATTGAAAAAGGGTTTGATCGATCGAAGTGGGGACCACGTATTAAATTTATGTCGGTAGGGTTTCGATCGCTCGAAAAAGGGTTCGATCGCTTGAACGTATGGGATTCTCGATCGCTCGAAAGAGCTTCGATCGATCGAAGATGAAATTTCATGAATGGTCAAGGGAAGTATATAGAATCTCTGTGCATAAATATTTATTGGAAATACAGGGTATTACAGCATTATAACTCGGAATAGAAAAGAGAGCTTAAAAAGAGAGCGCAGAAACATAAAGGATTTTGAAGGAGCCCACACTCAGTTCGATATTCTGGCAGCAAAGGAATACAGTAGAAGATCGTGAGTTGTTATCGAGCCTGTGTTCTCGATTCATCTACTACAGCAATCTGTTTTAACAGTTTAAGGTAACCCTAGTTCTGCCCTTATAGGGTTATTGTAGTTTTCACGTAATTTTTGCAGTACCAACTTATACGCGCTGTCAACGGATTCTGAGAACGCAGTTTCCTAACATATATCACACTCTCTCGTACAGTCTCTCATTCTCCACACCGTCTCTCTCAATAGCTCTCAAATCTTTTCCTCTCTCAATAATCACACACACAGAGATTATATATATGTACACACAAACATATACATAGATACATATATATATATAGATCCAGAGAGGGAGTAGAATTCAAGGATGACAGAATTTACGACGGAAATTCTCAGCCTCTAATTCTCAATCTCATACCCTCTGTGAGTATTATAAACTCACTCCCAATATAAATATATGTATATTTTAGTGTATATACGTATATAGATTCAATCACCATTAGAACTTGGAAATTGGAGTTTTATGAAACTCAATCAAAATCAATTTTGTGAATTGAAAATGAATGATCTTAGTCCCAATAAGTTGTGGGTCGAATACTACAAAGTAATTCATCTGTATCGCGACGTATCGTTGATTTAAAGTTTTGACACCCTCACTTTAATCGCAAATTTTGAGAGATACAATCTGTATCAGTTTAATCCGTTTGCATATTCTAAATCTATGTGGAAAACTGAAGAAATCTATATATTACATGATATGTTTGAAGCAGAATATGAAAATGGTTAATTTCAGTTTTGAAAATCGAAAAGGGGAAAAATGACGAAGAAAAAAACTTTATGACATCTTGCGCGCGCGACTCGCTTGTACGACCCATCGCTCGCGCGGCTCGCTCACGCGACTTGTGCAAAAATGAATTTTTAACATATTTCATAAAATGAGCCTGATCACTCGCGCGACCCCTAGTTGCACGACCCGCTCGTGCGAAAGGGTATTTTGGGTAGTGTGTTTATTTTTCAATAAAGGACTGTTTGGAAAATGTTTTGTAAGTTTTTTAAAGAGTTGTTTTGAAAGATATACTGTTTTAAAGGCTTATGTTTAAGAACCAGATTAATAAAAATGATTAAGACTAGTTTTCACGTTCGCTCGGATACTCGGATTTGTGATTTATAGATGATGCTACGATTTATGAAACATTGACATGCATGATAGGGTCAAGGTTGAGTCGAAATGCATGGTATGTGAGGAAGTGTGAAAAGAGTAAAGAGCAGTGAGGTTTTTGTGTGACCCAAATATTGATCGGATATTATTCCTGGTATCCAAGGCGACGATGTGTTGTACGACTCAGATATCGATCAGATAATATTCCTGGTATCTGAGGCGACTATGTAGTGTACGACTTGAATATCGATCGGATATTATTCCTGGTATCCAATGCGATGATGTTTTGTGCGACCCACATATCGATCGAATATTATTCCTAGTATTTGAGGCGACTGTGTAGTGTGCGACCCGGATGCTGATCGGATATTATTCCTGGTATCTGAGGTAATGGTATGCTTGAATCGAGTTTGTCGCGAGAAAAGAGTTAGAGAGATGAGATGATACATTGTTCATGCACGATCACATATTTATTGCTTACTACATCCCCATGTGATTTGTGTTGAAATTGGAACCTTGAATTATTGTTTTTAAAGTTTAAATTGTACCGTTGTTTATATACTTATATATACGTTGCAAGCATACGTTTATTTTTCTCACCAACTTGCATAATCTTATGGTGTTGATGTGCCCTGGACTCTATGTCCAGATTTCCAGGTCAGGAACAACCAGAGTATTTCGACGATGCTAGTTAGGGACCGGAGGGTGTCCAGAAGAATTGTTTTACCTTTGCTTATGTTTTACTTTTAAGAGATATAATAAACTCGATGATAGAAATTTAATAAGGGCGATTTGTGCCTAAGACGATGACTGATGTAATAGTTAGTAAGTTTTTATTTGGAGCTTTATGTTTATTAGTATCCTTTTATTTTAGAAATGCTATTAAGTTTTTTGTTACAGGGACAATTGGTTACTCTCACTTATCGCGACCCACGAGTCCATAAAGGAAATTAAATGCTTTCCTGATTTATGCTACGTCGGGGCGTGACAGAAGCATATTTTCAAGTACATGAGAAGAACTAGAGATTATGTGCTCATTTATGGTGCAGAAGACTTAGCTCCAGTTGGTTACACAGATTCTAACTTCATGTCAAATAAGGACGCGAGGAAGTCGATGTTTGGATACGTGTTTACTCTTGAGGGTGGTGTCGTAAGTTAGAGAAGCATCAAGCAGAAATGCGTTGCAGATTCCACTACATAAGCTGAATTTGTTGCAACTAGTGAAGCAGCTAAGGAAGCTGTCTGGCTCAAGAAGTTCTTGATAGAATTGGGAATGGTACCATTGGCGCACTCCCCTATTACTCTTCATTGCGATAATAGTGGGGCAGTTGCTCAATCCAAGGAGCCAAGGAACCACAAAGGAGGAAAACACGTGGAAAGGAAATATCATCTTATTAGAGAGATAGTACAACGTGGCGACATTATAGTGACTAAGATTGGCATGGTTGATAAGCTTGCTGATTCCTTTACTAAAGCCTTGCCTTCTAAGGTTTTTGATCGTCACTTGGACAATCTAGGCGTTAGATGTAATCCTAATTGGTTGTGAGTGCTAGTGGGAGTTTGTTGGGATTATGCCCTCAAACCAGTTAATAATTGTAATCAGACATCTTTGATTCATATTTTATGAGCATCTTTACATATTCGGATATGTGTCATTCATGAGTTGAATGGTTTGGCTTGTTTATCCATAAACAACATTGTCATATTCATTTGTGTTAATGAGATTAGAACATGGGAGATATGAATTATATTTGGCAGTTGTTTCAAATTGTAACAGTCAATAAAAAGAATGGGTAACTTATCAGATCTTGACTGTAACACATTAATTTCTATATGATTGTCATACCCGCTCCCGCGGTACTTACTTATATTATTTTAGCATGCATGGTATGCTCATTGTTGTGTTATTTAACATGTGTGAAGTGAGTGATGACTCACTAGTTGTGGGAGGGTGTCTTTTGAGAACTCAGTTTTTTGGCCTTGAAGGCAGTCCAGAAGGTGGGCATGTGAGAATTCCCTATGATTGGGAAAATGAGTAATAACTCATAATTATGTATTTAAATGTTTATTTAGGCATATGTGAATATAATTTATTATTATATTATTGATAGCAACTCATCGGAGTCATTAGATACCCGGTGAGGACGAAATTGAACACATTACATAATTAGTAAGCTAATTAGCAATTTCGTAAAATCATGTAGAAACTTGCATTTTAGCAACCAAACGGAACTTAGTCGGAAACTTTTTATAATTTTGAGGTATTACTCGTAAAGCTATGCATTAGCTAAGTAGAAAGTTTTAGAGACTGATTAGGAGTTTTGAAAACTCGTGGGGAAGTAAACACAATTTTCAGAAGTATTGCCTATATATAGATAGAGATGACTTTCATAATTTTATAAACTTTTAACCTAAGTTCAAGAAAGAGGCCAAATGGAGAATTTGATTGCTTAGAGCTTCTTGATGCCAAACGACGACTCTTCGTCCACTGGTTTTCTACCAAATTTTGTATTTGAACTCTACAAGGTAAGGCGGTCGTTTTGATACCTATTAGGCCTTGTTTGGTTAAGTTTTTTCAAAAATTCATTTTTTAGAATTTTCATAAAAAGTTGATAATCGAATTTTGATCAATAGGAATTGTATTAGAAGAATTACTGCACGTTCTTTGTGCTTGAGTTTTCATTGGACCGACATTTAAGAGCATAAATCGGAGGTGAGTGATATTAATCTTAAATTTTGGATGGTTCATGGTTTAATGCATTTGATATGCTAGGGACCTTATATAGATATCATGTGTAGTTCATATTGGGCAAAACTCATGTGTAAAGTAGACACAAAGTATGTTGAAATGAAAAGCATGATGAATTGCTAGTTGAGCATGTTTATGTGCCTATGTGGGTTAAAATGGGATTTATGCTAATTCACCGTGAGACGTCCTCTCAAAGGGGGAGGATTAGTAGTGACAACGACCACTTGCCGAGAAAGGCATTAACACGACATGTCGAAAGGGCATGGGTCGTGGTTGAGTCTTAAGACTTTGGATCGGTGAATGTGCACTTATTCCCTAGAGACCGAATAGTTATATGTGGTGATGGATTGGAACATATTTGTCATTCGTATGCTTGATTCATATTATTCACTAAGCGTTAGCTTAAACAAATCCATATATCTGTGGTTATATGAATAACCATTCAGGGGCAAGGACCGAATGAGAGAATCGCGGGTAATGAGGCGAGGAATAACCGGAAGCTCCTTATGTTTATAGAACTTGAATCATGTCTGTAATATATGTTTAACTCATGCCGGTTGTTTAACCGTGCAACTTGTAATAAGACTTGTTTTGTATGCGAGTATGGCACTTGGTTCACCTTAGAACCTTGGTTGCCGAGGCGTGTGAAGCTTGTACTTTTGATACTTGTAAACTGGGGGTCTTTGGTTTATTGTATAAATGGTTTGTATTTTTGTACAAGATCTTAAAATGGTTATCAAAGCTTTTGAAATGGATTTTGGTTTGAAATGGTTTGGTTTGAAATGGTTTAGTTTGAAAGGCGTGGATTTGAGATGGTTTTGTTTGGTTGGTTCTTTTGGTAATATGAGTATTATTTTATTAGCGGCGTTTGTGCGGAAGTGCCAGGAATTAACGACGTTTATTAGAGAAGCGCCGGTAATTAACGGCGTTTGCAAAAAAGCGCCGGCATTTGTGAAAATGGTCTTTTGGAGGTTGGGTTCTACCCAGACCCCATTCGACCGGTCCAGCGGGGCAATTCGACCGGTCGAAATGCTCCCTGTCAGAATTTTTAAACTCCTACTTCCAATGTTCGGAACAACTTCTAATTAGGCATGGGGGTACCTTTGGGGACCCATTGACCTACGAAACTGTTACTTTTGAAAACAAAACTCGTTGAGGCGTGTTTAGGCACGTGTTTAATATAACTTTTGAAGAATTATTTGGAAGTTGGTTATTTTGGAGCAAAATTTTTATTAAGGTCATTTTTTGTCACGCCCCGCAGTAGCAAAAATAGAGAAAATAAATTCCTTTTTTGGACCCGTAGGCCATGACAGTTGAAAGTCACCACATTGTCCACGACCAAAGTCGAACCATCAGAGAAATGATTCAAACCACGCATTTGGAAGTTCTAAGTTCGATATATAAAACCAAAGTTAAATACTAACTATTACAACCCATAAGTATTGCAGAAGTATAAATAAAGTATTACCGCAACATACGCCGATAATAAACGTAACTATTTCAGAAGTCTCTAAACATAAACACGAGCTAACTACGACACAACTTCCAGCCTTCAGCTTGCGTAGTATTCAGCACCGACATAGTCTCCATCATCGTAGGCTCCATCCTCGTGGCCCTTGTCCATGTATGCATCACCTACATACTCATAACCCTGGCCAGCTGGACGTCGAATATCCAGCGGCATAAAACGCCGTCAGCTACGAAAGCCGAGTGAATGCAAATACTAACAGAGTATCTACAGATATGTAGCATATAACAACATCAATAAAAAGGATCATCTCATCGTTCGTATGCATGTATGCACCAACCCAATATCTAACAACGGACATCGTCCCAAATCTCCCAATACATAACATAGACTCTTAGGTCCACATTAATCAGACACGTAGTCCCATACCTACGGTCTGTTCACTCTTGACACGCAGTCCCATATAATCTAGCCAAACGCCCCGATATACTTTGGCCAACACGCCCCTGATACATCCTGGCCAACACGCCCAATACTTTACTCTGGCCAACTCGCCCAATATGTTACTCTGGCCAACTCGCCCAATATATTCTCTGGCCAACTCGCCCCATATGTTACTCTGGCCCACTCGCCCAATATGTTACTCTGGCCAACTCGCCCCATATGTCACTATGGCCCACTCGCCCCATATGTTACGGTCTTCGTGACCGCATTTATACGTACCAATCATAAATAGTATCGACCATTGTGGTCGACAGATCCACTACTATGCACGTCGGCTTTTCAATCTCATTATTATCTCAACATATGTCAAAAGGATATAAAAAAAACAAGGAAAATACAGGGTTTTACACATAGCAACATTCAAACCAGAACTAGAATGAAATATTAGACATCGTGTATGATTCTAGTAAAAATAGGGCACAGAGGTATTTTGATCATTTTCCAGTTTATAAGTCAGGATCCGAAAACATAAAAGTTACGTGAGATCAAATAAATAAGTATTCATGTTGTAAGTTAAGAGTTTTCGATCCTTATTAAGAAAATATCTTGATTTCAGTCGACTTAAGTGAAAATAGATCACAAGGGTATTTTGGTCATTTTCCAGTTTTGTACGTCCACAACCGAATTTTATAAAAGTTCCGTGAGATTAAATAAATAAGTATTCATGTTGGAAGTTAAGAGTTTTCGATCCTTATTAAGAATCCATCTCGATTCCAGTCGTATTTGACAATACCAGTTTATCGTATTTATGCCGTATTTATCTAAATACGTAATATAATACGTATAAGCATCACATAATTAATATAAATCATAATCATAATCATAATCATAATCATGTGTTCATAACAAAGTGTAATATAAATAGCTGAGTGAGTTGGAGACTCACCTAAATTCGCAGAATAATAATACCGAGAAAACCCGAAGAATCTTCGAATATAAAATTCCGGCTTCAAATAGCGTTCTTGGTGTTCTTGGTGTACTATGTGTGTTCTTGGTGTATTAGGTGTGTTCTTGGTGTTCTTGGTGTACTAGGTCTGTTCTTGGTGTTCTTGGTGTTTGTGTGTGTGTTCTTGGTGTTCTTGGTGTTTGTGTGTGTGTTCTTGGTGTTCTTGGTGTTTGTGTGTGCATTAGGATAACTTCTCAACCTCATAAGTCTAAGGATAAATGTAATGGAATGGTCCCATATATATAGGAACCAAGGAGGGACCTCACCTTGCAATTACCAAGAGTTAAAGGATCAAAGGATAATTATTTTCTTAGGGCCATGTTTGGTTGGATGAGCAATAAAATCATAACTGGTCCAAATATACCAGATATTCACAAATCTGCTAAATTTCTATTTCTAAAAATTCTGAAAATTTATAATCGAGTTCTATAAATACTGAATATTATAATAACAACATAAAAACACTTATTCATCTTGGGAAATAAATATTTAAAAATAGAGGGTATTACATTTTTGGAAACTTTAATCTTTTTGGTAAGCCTTGATGACGTGCCACGTGACCTGGGACCACCTTGTTGGTTCCCGGGCGTGATAATGATAGAGTGATGAATCGCATTCATTAGAGTAGTGACTCTTAATTAATGTGTTAGTGCATTAGATGCATTGACGGACGTTGAGTTAAACCTGTTAACGACTAACTGTCATTGGTTAATAGGTACTCAAACTTGTATATGACATATGTTCTTAATCCTGATATGACTGTGAACATAAGCTATTGACTTGATTACTTTGACTTATCAATCAGTGAGGTCTTCATAGATCAACACTTGGATATCTTGGGTAGTTAAGTGAACAGTATTGTGAACACTAGCTGTCAAGATGGAATCTACCCTTTGTAAAGAGTAAGTATTCCCTTAAGAATGTCACTGGGTTAATTATTGAGAACTGCAGTCTTGTCAGCAAGTCATTGTTGGCATGTTCAGTAATTTATGAGAAGTGACTAGGGCTCAAGGATAATAAGAAGTAATTAATTCTGAGTTGATAGTATAGTTGATACACTAATTACGAAAATAATTACAAATACGTTGGTAGAGGAACATCACTATATTTATTATACAAGTCTAGGTTTTATCTTCGAGTAATTTTGTCTATTAAATCTGGAGTCCAATTATTATCATATAGTGGAATTGATGATAATTAATTAAAATTAATTCCTTAGCTTAAGAATTAAGTTAGATGGAAATCAGTTTTAATTTAGCCGGGTTATTAGACCCTAGAAGTCCCATCTCTAGCTTAACAGGTGTTTGGACGCGGGGATAAGATGACTAGGGTAGAGATAGAGTTGTAGCAAACTCTATATATATGAGGGTATAGAGAGGGGCCGACCACTAGATGGTCATGGGAGCCCTAGGCGAATCTCTCTCTCTAATCTCTACAGTCATCTTACCCTATTAGGGTTGTCCACATAAACCCTAACCTCCATGCAAGCACTAAGAAGATGTAGAGGTGAAGATTGCTAATGGAAGGACAACTCAAAGTGTTCTCGTTTTAAGATTCAGATAATCTCAAAAGTTGAAGTTTTCTTTCACTTCTCTATCAATCATACGTAATCGAATAAGTCTCAAGATCTATTTTAAAATAAGTTTTAAAAATCAATTTTTTCGCTGCGTTTGGAAATCGTTTCCAATAAATAAAACTCCAAAAAAGTTCTTCTTCTTTGATTCTATTTTTCATTCTCTCTGAAACTCATCTTGAGTTTCATCATTGTATCAGAGCTCTTTTTATTATTATTATTATTTATTTATTTATAGAGATTCACATCTCCACATCCATAGAAACTGAAAATTCATTTGTAGAAACAACCAATTTTGGGCCAATAATGGCAACTTCTTCTTCTCAAACTCAACTTTCTCCGATCTATCTCCTATAAAATATTTGCAATCTTGTGACTGTTCAATCAGATTCAACAAATTGTGTTCTCTAGAGGTTTCAGATCACCTCCATTCTCAAAGCTCATTCCCTTTTTTAATTCATTAATGGATCTAATCCATGTCCTTCAAGAAATGTTGAAGGTTCTTCGCAAGAAAGTTCTGAATATACAACCTAGAATAGTCTAGATCAAGCTCTTATGACCTTGATTAATGCAACTCTCACCACAACAGCCCTCTCTTCTATTTGTGGATACAAAACTGTTGCTGAAATCTAGAAAACTTTAGAAGAGAGGTATTCATCGAAGTCTCGATCAAATATACTTCAGTTGAAGATGAATCTCCAAACTACTGTAAAAGGCACATATAGCATTTGATGCTTATATTTAGAAAATGAAGGAAGCTATAGATAATCTCACATCAGTGTTTGTGTTTATTAAAGATGAAGATATGTTGATCTACATCCTCAATGGCCTACCCTTCCTTTATAATGCCTTCAAACTTCTATTCGCACTAGATCTAAGCCTATTAACCTCAAAGAACTTCATTCACTTCTCAAAGTAGAATAATCTGCTATCTCTCAGAACTGTGATTCATCACAATATGTTTCTTCTGCCATGATGGCCTATCAATTTCACAATCCAAACTCAAACACAGGAAATTTCTCATCCAATGGTTGTCAGTCCTGCAAGAACAACACCATAAGGTCTCATTTTCCACTAGGACAACAGTGCCAGATTTATGGCCGTAACAATCATATTACTATTGATTATTTTCATCGTATGAATTATAGCTACCAGGGCAAAAATCCACTAGTTCAATTAGCTGCTATGGCTATATCTTCTCAATCAAAAGGACCAAGTATATGGTACACCGACTCAGGGGCCATATCACACATGACAAATGATTTTTCTAATATGTCTGTTTCTAATGAATATCAAGGATCTGAGGAAATCTCCATTGCTAATGGTCAAAGTCTTCCAATCACTCACTCAGGTAAAGCTTCTCTTCACACTGGGTCTAAGGCCTAGGTTTTGTTGTTCTTCTTAGTCAAGAACCAATTCACTGGGCTGCTAAGAAGCAACATTGTAACAACCCGAGATTTTAAATAGTGATTTAATATCAGATTTTAGAACTCTAGTGAAAATTTAGAATTTTTCGAACTATGTTTGAAATTTTAGTCACAAGGGTACTTTGGTAATTTTTACCTGTGATGTAAGTCATGGCCTGAAAATTTGAAAATGAGATTTTTGGACTGAAAGGAGCGTATGCTCAAATGATTCACTTCTGGTATTTTAACTTTTGTCATAACTAGTATGGTTAGTGAGATATATCAGTTTAAGTGGGGGGTACATCGTGCTTTAAGAGTTGTACTTTGCCAATTACTATAAATAGAACATGTTAGGTTTAAATTTCATAGTTGTCAATTCTCTCTCTCTCTCTCTCTCTCTCTCTCTCTCCCCCCCCCCCCCCCTCACTCTAGAACTTGAATACTTAGGGTTTTGAGCACAAAAGCTTTGGAATCATCTAGATCCGTCGATCTCCGGATGAATCTTCAAGATTTAAAGTTGTTCCTTACAATGAGGAACACGCGTGGACACCAAAATCACTTCCATCCAACAACTTATCTCGGTGAGGAAAAATCCTAAAGTTCAAAGGTAGTTCATATAACACTCTAATATGATGTATTATATGTTAACTAGCATAAATCTAGAATACTACGTGGTTTGGTACACGTTTGACGTGCATGAAATCCAAACCT
Source organism: Hydrangea macrophylla (assembly GCA_033977485.1). Classification (NCBI taxonomy): domain Eukaryota; kingdom Viridiplantae; phylum Streptophyta; class Magnoliopsida; order Cornales; family Hydrangeaceae; genus Hydrangea; species Hydrangea macrophylla. Next base: position 77,882,938 of record CM066998.1, read on the forward strand.
AGCTCTCTTGAAATTTTGCCTAAATGGTCTAGATGCTTATGTGCTTTCCTCTTGATGCTTATGTGCTTATGTGTTTAAATGAAAATTGAAACATGTCTACTTGCTTTCATAGAAGTTTGATAACATGTTTAAGTAGAAATCCATGATTTCTTGCCTATGCTTAAGTTTTATGCAAGACTATTAATATGCTTGTTCATCTAGCATAATATTGTTCATTTACATTTCATAAGCATAAGATAAGCATGATTATGAAATGGGGCATGAACACATGAAAATGAACGAAAAATGATTTTGGGTGAAAGACCTCCATGTGTGGGGCTTTCCATTTAAAAATGGGAAGATCTCCATTTGTGGGACTTTCGGATTTAAAGATCATGAAAAACCTCCACGAGAGAATTTTTATTTGAAGTATAGATAATCCCGGTTGTAGGTGTGAATGTGAGGATTGGATCCATTAGGAACTCGATCTCCTGGTCTTGCAAACTATAGGAATCGTAAGTTAAAAAACTGTATGAGGTGGTTAAAGGCCCCCATTACGTGGTGGCCCATAAACCGGGTATTATGTTTGAGAGTGAGTGTTTGGAAAATTCACGAAAGGGCCTACGGGCGACATTGTTTTGCTTCGACAACAAATCATTACATTCACGCATTCATGCATAAAATTCATAATATTATTGAATTGTATGACTATACGAGCCGTCGTGCTCATGGACTATTTTGAAAACCTTTTCAGGTAAAATGGATAAGTGCAAGGTCCTATAGTGATTGGCATGTAATCGCCCCTTTAAAGACCCCGTTTATGGGGAGATTCTAGAAATCGTATAATACATAGTTATATGTTTTAGATTTGTAAGTTATGCTTTCGCAAAGTAGATTGTTATCGGACGCATGTTAGTTCGTACTCGTTTTTAAACTAGTATTCATGGTTATATTGGGGTGCATGTTATCCCCCTTCAAATTAGACTTATTATTTGCATTCCTAATCATGTTAGGATTTGTTATATTCGTATTGGCATGTATCGTGACATTAGTCACTCATTTTCGTAAGATTGCATGCATATATGTTGTTGATAGAACAACTCGTTTTCATTTTTAGATATACTTGGATTGGGAGGGTGTCCCATAGCTTTTACTTCTTCTTTATTGAGTTAGAATCAATCGTTTGGGAGCAAAGTTGTGTGAACATATAGTTTGTTGTGTAGCAGAGTCTTCTACTGCAACAATCCAATCGAACGATCAAGCGTCCAGTCAACTAGATTTTGTACCCAAGAGGTTTGGACTCTCTGTATTTATAAAAATAGTCGACCGAGTGGCCCTAGTCAACCGGATTTATTCCAGTTAACCTTGACAGATGTTTTATGAACTCTCTATTTGAAAACTAGTCGACCAGACATTTTGTCAGTCGACTGGATCGGGCTGTTCACAGTTATGCTCTCAACATTTTGCAAAACCAATTGACCGATGTCCCGATTAGTCAACTGGATCTACAGATTTTCAAATCTTCCTATTTTAAAAATGTTTTAATTTGACTATTGAACTTTCTAATCACCCTAACCCCCATTTTCGGGATTTTTGGCGTTACAAACATAGTGTTGCCTGTTCTTCTATGGAAGCTGAATACATGTCCTTAGCTATTACTACAACTGAATTAGCTTGGATTCTAATGTTGTTTCACGATTTACACATTCCTCGATCTGTTTCGAGTACCTACCTTATTCTGTGATAATGTTTCAGCCCTCGCCCTCACTTTTAATCCTGTTTTTCATGCTCGCACTAAACATATTAAGATCGATTATCATTTCGTTCATGAAAAATTTCTTAAAAAGGATATTGCTGACATGTTCACTAAAGGACTACCTTTAGCCTCCTTTATTCAATTTCGGGACAAACTATTGTGTCACCTCCCCATCAGTTTGAGGGAGGGTATTAAGAGTGCTACAGCTTCAGTGAGTTCCTTCAGTAGTCTAGGTAGTTCCCATGGGTGTACAACACCTAATTCATCTCCCTAGAAGCTGTTATCTTCTAGAAGACTCTAGAAGGGTCTAGACTCTGTTCAGTTAATTAGTCTATTTGTATAAGCTGCAAGTTGCATCTGTTGTAGAGACAGAAAGTTGTTGTAGAGAGAGAGAGAGAGAGAGAGAGAGATGTGTATAAATAAGACTCTGTATCCTTCATTTCACTGTAAGCTTGTTTAATAAAACTCCAGAAAAGTTCTTTTTCTTCTTTGATTCTAGTTTTTATTCTCTCTTAAACTCATCTTGAGTTTCAACATATGAAACAATATATTTTAGCACAGTTACTCACATATCATTGTGTTGAGTTCATTTTATGCTTGACCGAGCCCTATTAACAGATCTAGAGTCTCTCTTTTGTTGTTTTTTGCATTTTTATTCTTGCAAGGATTGTGTCATTTTCTCTATTTTGCAAGGACTCACGATAGACTGTGGTATATATATGACTGTATTCAGTTACAAAAATAGATCTAGGAAATACCGGTGTGGATGTGGGAATGCAGTAGCGGGGATGCGGTCATGAGGAATTTTGTCAATTTTTCAGTAGTCAAAGATGCGGTGCGGGTACTTGTATAAAATATGAGAAGATACATACATGTGTATAATTATACAAACAATTATAAGCTCAAATTTTTATTTTTTTATTTAATTTTTCTTAATATAATTAAAACATGAAAACAAGTATGATGGCTACATAGACAAAGCTAGTCTTTTTGAGTTTTGATGAATCCAACTCCCCAAGGCTCTAAATTACGTCTGACCCTATCTTCTAAATAGAAAAACTAAACAAATAATCTACAACATCTGAGAAGAATCTTTGCTAGTATAGAAGATGATTTGATGAATCTACGTCAGACCCTGTGTGGATTCTTTTGATGACACATGACCATAAGATGGTTTACCTAATCAAAACTTGAATTATAGAAGATATATGCATTTTGGCTAATGATCTAGTTCATGTTGAAGAATTACTATAATGTAAGATTCTATTAAAATAGTTTGAATATTAAAAATAGGTAAAATTGATTCATAGTCATTGTTTGGATGGGCTGAAGTCACAATCATTATCTCTCTTGTATTTACATAATGGTTGTAAAGAAATCAGAGAAAGGAACCATCTGCATTTACATTGTCAACTTCCTTCTTGTCGTGTACACTTGCTTCTTTCTTCTTGTTTTTACACATGGTAGACTCAAGACTAAGAGGCTCCTTGAACTGTCTTTGGGCCTTTATCTTAGAGAAACCTTAAGCCCCGTTTGGATGCTGGTACTCAAGAATGGAATGGGTATCCTATTAGAGTAATGTTAGACCCACATAATATTTCACACAAAGCAATCACGTCCCTTGATTTTGATGGGTCCTATGTGGGACTCATGTGTTCCCCACATGGGGCCAACTGAAATCAATGGCCAAGATTGTTTTGTGTGGAATTTTGTGTGAAATATTGTATGGGTCTAGCATTATTAATCCTATTATTGATATTGAGTTACCTTAGTCTTGAACAATTGTCATAATTCTATTGCTTGTGTCAAGAAAACCTATAAAGAAAAATAATAAGGACAACTAAAAGAAAAAATAAAATAAAGTAAAAGTAGAATTACAATCCTGAATTTTGAAAATTATTTCTCTTCACTTTTTTTTTTCGACGGGAGTTCCTATTATATTTTAGAAAGTTCAAAAAATTTCTAATGTTGTTTAAGAATATAGGGAATTACTAGAAAACCAATGTTCTTTCTCGCTTCCTTTCCTTTTTATTCTCTAATTCTACAAACTAAAGGAGAGTAGTAAATGGAAGTGCCACTTCTACCTGCATATTAGCATATCGTAAGTTGTTATGGGAACCAATGTCACACATACCTAATACTAATTTTTATAGCTTTAGATTTGGGATTATGCTTTTGGCATTAACATGCTATCAGATGATGGTCCTGTTAATGAGGTCAAATCAATATGTTCTAAGAAAAAATATTTGATTATCAATCTCATCGATATCATCGAGCAATTACATCATCTTAGGTTCGGTGCTAAGCCCAATTATGGTGTAGCTTTGTTTGGTTGCATTCACCTGCACATTTAGTGGGTTGGTACCTCGGATTGGGCCTAAGCGGATTACTAGTGTGCTTGGGATGTCACAAAATACATTCTCACCTCACCTATTTATACAAGGTATAACATGTGTCTAAAGACACTATCAAACAATTCTAATCGAATAATTAACTTCACGTGAACTTGGTCCTTCATAACTTGTGTGCCTTTGACACATGGGGATGCACAACCAAGGGTTGGGGGGTTACAAGTCCACCCCAAATTTTTGAAAAATCGCACATTTGTACTTTTTTTTAACTGTTAAGCCCCATCCCCCCCTTTAAGATTATAAAAGTTTCCCCTAATATTATAAATTTATCATATTAGGTCTAACATATACATAAATTATGTATAAATAGGTTCAAAAGCCCCCTCTGACATTATAAATTTTGTCATATTAGGTTTAAAATATACACACAATATGTATAAATAGGTCTAAAATCCCCCTCTGACATTATAAATTTGTCATATTAAGTCTAAACATACACAAAATATATATAACTAGGTCCAATTTTTTTTTTTTAGAGGCAACCCTAGATGATTTTCTAAATCTGCCCCTGCTTTGACACTTTGCGTGCTTTCGGCATTTTTCTTAAGTGAATAGCTAAACCGTGTTTTAAGTTTTTCAAAATGGAAAGTCTCATTAAAGAGTTTGCGTAAAAACCCTTAATTAATAAAATGTGAGAAGCGAAAATAGATGTGAAGTGGGAATGTTTCCTTCAAGAAAAGGAGGGTTTCTTAAACTATCACAGCGCACTAAATTTGAGAGAGAGATTTTACAACATGGTAAGATTTCTTACACGAAGAGGGAAAGTTTCCTAAACTGTTGCAACGTACTGAATTTGGGAAAGATGTATTATAGCGTGAGTTAATCGACCATCTCCTTGTTAGTTAATAGGATTTTCCACTTGATTTCTCAATACTTATTTATTACACAAAGGATGTTAGAATTATTTACAAAGGATTGAGGGACACCCTTTTGTTTTTTTTTTGACTGATGAACATGCTTGCATAGTATTTCGTTGACGTTTCCCAGAACTCATCTCAATGTTAGAAGTAAAAGTACCACTTTCTTTATTTGCATACTTTTCAAAGTAAATACGATAAAAAAATTTCAAAGTAGTTTCCATTTTCGAATTCGTTATTTCAAGACCACCTTTCGATCCCTTCAACAATTCAGATATTTGTGAAACCACTAGACAAGCACCATCGAAATTGAGTCTAGGATCCAATATTACAGATAAGTAAAACACATGTGGAATGTCAGCCCTATATTTTTTCAACTTTCTTTCCTTTTTTTTTTTCTTTCATTTCCTTGCAAATATCATTAAAAATTGGATGTTTTTGTTTGTATTTAAAAAAATGCATAAGATATTTTAAGTAATTCTCTAAGAACTAAAGTAAAGAAGAAGTGGAATAGTAAACACCAAAAGGTTTGTTTGTAGCCACATAAAATACTTCGAAAAATCTATGAAATTCAAATGTCATATCCCAATCATACGAAATCAAGCCAAAACCAGGATAATTAATATTAATAATTTGAGTAATAATATCACCATACTTTTTTTTTTATAAGAATCTATCATAAGATAAGTAGAATTCTAATGAGTTTTAATATCAGTTTGCCATACAAGGATTAAGGCGATTTTGTTTACAAAGTTGAATAAATGATTGTATACGGGTAGGCGTTGCAGAACAATAGACCACTGCCTCTCTAATTTTAGATAATTCATCATTAATTTTTCTTAATCCATCTTGGATAATCAAATTAATTATATGACATACACAACGACTATGAAATAGTCTTCCTTGCAATATGATTTATGAACATATTAATAACACTTGTATTAGCACTATCAAAAGTAATGTTCATTATTTTTGAAGTAATATCATACTCTTGAAAAATTTATATGATATAATTAAATATATTTTCCCTAGTATGAGGATAGTCACATACATGAAAAGCAATGATATTTTTAGGCTAGCTCGATTGCAAGAGTGGTAATGGCTAATATCAGAGCAAAAAAGTGTTGCTAAAAGTTTTAGCGACATTAATTTTTTGTATTTTTTCGCTAAAACTTTTAGAAATACTTTTTGCTCTGGCATTAGTCAGTGCTGCTCTGGCAATAACATTACCCTATTTTTATTCACATCCAATTTTGATCAACAAATGCATTCCTACTTTATTACAACCAGTCCACAAATCAAAAGTGCATGCAATTGTACAATTAAAAGTAAAAAAATCATCCATTTTTTTTTTGTTTCATGAAAAACAGCTTGTATATCACTTCTAATGGAATTTCTACTTAGAGGTTGGTAGGCCGGTTATAAATAAGTTTGAATAAAACATGTAAAACACTCTTATTCAATCAAAGTAAAAGGTATATCGGAGCACAAATAAATCTAGCCATGCCTTCCCCCAATTTTTTTTTTTTTATTGTATAACCAGCTTCCAAAACCTCCCACACTAGAAGCAGAAATTGAGGATTGAACGTACAAGGCCGCCCACTGCGGTGGTGCCGATGTCCCACATACCGGAGTGCTTGTTTAGGACGTGTCTTTTAAGTGTGTTATTTCTTCCACTTTTATGAGAAAAATCTTGTCTACAAATTTTACACCGTGCTTTATTTTCTTTCTTAATTCTCTTAAAAAATAACCAAACAGGTGATTTTGATTTTCTTTCAATAGTGGGATAAGGATTTGAAAGAGATGGATTAGACCCCAATAATTTCAACTTTGGGATCATCATCATTCTCCAATTCCAAATCATCAATCTCATTTCTTTCCCCATAATCTAAATTTTCAAGTCATGAGTTGGCCCTTCGATCTCTATTTTTTGAAGATCTTGAATGTGATGCTATTTTTTTTTTGAATAAAAAAATTGGGGAAAGAAATACAAAAGATTAGAAATACCAACAATTAAATAAGCAAAACCAAATAAATGTACCTCAACTTGTAGAAGTAGAAGTAGAACTATGAATAATAATAGGACTAGAGAATTGTAGACTTGTAGAAGTGCTTTTGCAAAATAAATTGATTGATCACCCATCTTGTAGAAGTGTTTTTGCAAACTAGAGAGCTTTTGATTTTTGAATCACCAACTTGTAGAAGTGCTTTTGCAAACTAAATTGCTTGATCACCCAACTTTTGCTTGTAGTTTATAGAGAAGTAGAGAGAAAGTAGAGAGATAATTGATTTTGGTGTGAGAAAATATGGTGTGGGAGGTTGGGTATTTATAGAAAAATGGCTAAGGGGCATTTTAGGAAGTCAAAATCACTTTTACATTTTTATCCCTAAAACTAGCTATTTTATAGCCGTTAGAGGGGTAAAAAGTGAGGGGGAAAAATAACCCCAAACTAGCCGTTAGAGGTTCTGTCGGGCTCACCGGACCGGACCTCCAATGGCTAGCTTGGCTAGGATTCTGGCCGATCCAGTCTTATGGGTCAGGCCGGGCTTCGAACTACTTGGCGGCCTAGGCCGTGGACACCAAGGAAGGTGTCCGGCCTGGACCAATTATACACCCCGGGCTCACTGGTCCGAGCATAAATATGGACTGGTATGGGCTCCCAACCAAAAAAAAAGGGGCCGATTCCGGACAATCTGGTCGTTGATACATCTATGTCTGGGGATCCTTCTAAACCACACTAGATGATGCCATGAAACTTTTGGAGATGCAGATATAATAGCTTCAATGACTGAAGTGTAAGACTTTAATTGATAAAACTATCATGCGGAAATAATTTTATATGCCAAGATCTTGAAAATAATACATCTTAAGAAATCAAATATAATTTCACATACCATTATTCACCATTTATATTGGTAGAGATAGAATTGGAACCCCTTAGATTGTTCTTTACTCTAGGCTTCACCTTCTTCTCTCTGTCTCTCAATTATGCACACCCTTATTTCTGTAATTGATTGAGGATAACTTTCAAAGGGTAGGGTGTACCTTTTATAGAGGAGAGAGAAAGGGCCAATTAATGACTGTCATAAAGACGGTCTTGGAATATGTAATGACTTTCATAATTACCGAATATGAAAAGTCCCTTATTTAATAACTGTTGAAAGATGAACCATTCAATCATTGGTTCTCTCAACAATTAATAACGTATATCTTATATATATACATATAAATTAATTGAGATAATTTTCTATTGGCTAAATAGTTAGTGGAGTCCAACTAACATAGAAGGCTAGTGGGCCACATTTAATAGGACTTCTAAAAGTCACATAGGAATTTACATTCTCCCACTTGGTCCACTAGACCGATTATGATACTTGACTTAATTGGATTCCATATATAAAACTTTAATACGTGATCACAAATTTATGAAATTAGCCAATACACCCAAACTTTTAGTTACTGTCATACTAAGATTAGCATAGACTATCAATGTGAGTCATAGCGGTTGTACAACATTTGTGTCGTATTCCCTTCCATGCACCACGCCATTAATAACCTGTACTGACCTTAGTCTATTATTCTGTAATGCCCATGTAATGTGTCTTGTTAAGACATTTCATGTTTATCAAGCAATAAAACATAAATTGTGCACACATAATTGAAAACAGGAAATAAACAGAAACAAACTTTAATTGCGCATAAGTGTCAATTACACTACAACTAAAATATCCATTATTTACACCATTGATTACTCAAAAGACACATCCTTACAGCATGTTCCTTATATGTCTTTGGAGGTAATCCCTTAGACAATGGATCAGCAATCATAAGAGTAGTGCTCAAATTTTCAATTGACACTTGTTGTTTCTGGACTCTTTCTCTAACAACCAAGTACTTAAGTTCTATGTGCTTGGAACCACTAGAATACTTTCCAGTCTTAGAGAAGAAAACTGCTGCGGTATTGTCACAATAAATTTTTAGCGGCTTGGCAATAGAGTCAACAACACCAAGTCCGGAAATGAAATTCCGCAACCATAAAGCATGACTCGTGGCCTCAAAACATGCTAAAAACTTGGCCTCCATCGTGGATGAAGCAATAATGGACTACTTCACACTTTTCCATGAGATTGCTCCACCAGCTAGCAGAAACACAAAGCCTGATGTGGACTTTTTACTATCTAAGCAACCACCAAAATCCGAGTCTGAGTACCCGATCACTTCTAACTGATCTGATCTCCTATATGTGAGCATATATTCCTTCGTCCCTTGAAGATATCGCATAACTTTCTTTGCTGCTTTCCAGTGTTCCATTCCTGGATTACTTTGATATCTACCTAACATTTCAATTGCAAAGCTAATATCCGGTCTGGTACAAGTCTGAGCATAAATTAAGCTCCCCACAGTTGATGCATATGGAACTTTCTTTATTTGTTTCTTTTCTAAGTCATTCCTAGGGCACTGACTTTCATTTAATTTGTCACCTTTCATGATTGGTGCTTCACTGACTGAACACAACTGCAGATTAAATCTTTTCAAGACTCGATTGATATAACCTTTTTGAGACAGTCCCAACAATCCTCGAGATCGATCCGTAAAGATCTAAATGCCAATGACATATGATGCCTCACCCATATCAACCATCTTAAAACACTTAGAAAGATACTCCTTGGTTTCGTGTAACAAACCAAGATCACTACTGGCTAACAAAATATCATCCATATACAATACTAAAAAGATAAACTTACTCACACTGATCTTTAGATAAATACATTGATCAACAGTGTTTTCCTTAAATCCAAAAGCAGTAATGGTATCATTAAACTTATATACCATTGCCTGGAAGCTTGTTTAAGACCGTAAATGGATTTCTCTAATTTGCAAGCCAAATGTTCTTTTCCTTTCTTTATGAACCCTTCAGGTTGTTCCATATAGATATCCTCATCCAAATTTTCATTTAAAAAGGCAATTTTCACATCCATTTGATGTAACTCTGGATCATAATGAGCTACAACTGCCATGATAATTCTAAATGAGTCCTTCTTAGATACTGGAGAGAAGATCTCTCTATAATCAATGCCCTCTTTCTGAGTGAAACCTTTAGCCATAAGTCTGGCCTTATATCTCTCGATATTGTCTTTAGCGTCGCGCTTGGTCTTAAAGACCCATTTATAGCCGACTTTCTTACAATTATTAGGCAATTCAACGAGATCCCAGACACCATGCATTCTGGTCCATCGATTTCAACTCTTTATTCATAGCATCAATCCATTTACTAGAATTATCACTTTCCATGGCTTGTGAAAATGAAACCAGATCCTTATTAATCCCAATATCAAAATCAGATTCTTGTAGATACACCACATAATCATCTGAAATGGCAGGTTTCTTTTCCCTCTGAGATTTCCTTAGAATTGCAGGTTGTGGTAGTATTACATTATTTTCAATGGCAACATCCTCATGAAGTGGTGAATCATTTCCATTATGTTGTTCATTTCCCTCAACTAGTTGAATAGCTTGAGGAACAACAATTTCTCGAGGAGGAAAGGGTGGTGGGATATCCACTCTTAATTCCTCAAGATTAACCTTTCTTGATTCATCACTCCTATTAGCTTCGCCATTCTCTAAGAATGTTTCCACAATCCTCGTACTATGGTTAGGACAATAAAATTTGTACTCGTTGGACTTATCTAGATAACCAATGAAATATCCAGATATGGTCCTTGAATCTAACTTTTTCTCATGTGGGTTGAAGATCCTTACTTCTGCTAGACAACCCCAAACATGTAAATGTCTCAAACTAGGCTTCCTACCAGTCCACAACTCGAAAGGACTTGTTGGGACATCCTTACTAGGAACCCTATTCAAGATATACATTGCAGTCTTTAATGCTTCACCCCACAATGAATCAGGTACAGTTAAAAAACTTATCATACTCCTAACCATATCCAAAAGTGTACGATTACGCCTTTCAACAACTCCATTCTGCTGTAGCATACTTGGCAATGTGTATTGAGCACAAATACCATGCTTTTCAAGAAATTTGGCAAATGGGCCAGGATTTTGTCCTGCCTCATCATATCTACCATAGAACTTACCACCTCGATCAGATCTCACTATTTTAACCTTTCTATCTAACTGCCTTTCGACCTCAGTAATGAACACCTCAAGGATGTCAATGGCCTGAGACTCTTTATGTATTAGATATACATAACCATAGCGAGAAAATCATCTATAAAGGTGATAAAGTACTTCTCTCCAGCAAAACATGGAATATAGAGTGGTCCACAAATATCTGTATGAATTATCTCAAGAAGCTTAGTACTTCTTGTGGCACCTTTCTTAGTGTGTTTGATTTGCTTTACCTTAATGCATTCCACACACACTTGAAAATCAGTGAAGTCTAGGTGATCCAAAATCCCAGTCTTCACCAATCTCTCAATTCTATCCTTGGAGATATGCCCCAGTCTTTTATGCCACAAGATTGAAGAGTTTTTATTAATTAGACCTTGTTTTGAACCAACATTCGAATGCAGGGCTATTAAAGATTGTGCAAAACTCATGATTCGAGGAATTTTATAAAGACCGTCATATAAAATACCAGAACCAACCATAATAGAGTTAAACATTAAACTGAGTTTCGCACAACTAAATAAAATAGAATATCCAGCAACATCTAATCTAGATAGAGAAACCAAATTCCTAGAAATCGAAGGTACATAAAAAGTGTCCATAAAATCCATCTGATGACCCGTCTCCAAGAGTAGGCGGTAGGTTCCAACAAATACCACTTCTGCTTTGAGACGGTTCCCCATATAGATAAATCGTTCACTTTTCTTCGGGTTCCGGGTTGTAAGGAATTCCTACATTGAATTTGTTATGTGAGTTGAGGCCCCCAGAGTCAATCCACCAAGTATTAGAAGGAACTTCAGCAAGATTTGATTCATAACATACAAAAGAAATATTGATATCTCTCTTTTCGAACCAAGCTTTATGCTTGCTGCAGTCCTTCTTCACATGTCCTTTTTTGCCACAAAAATAATATGTGACAATAAACTTTCCAGGGCCCTGGCTACTTTTCCGAGGCCCATAACCTTTCTTTGGTGGAATTCTCTTTCCTTTCACAAACTTTCCTTTCTTTTTAGATTCATGAGTTACAACCAGCACAGAGTGGGTCCTTTTTGCCATAATCTCACTTCCTCTTGAATACACATACTAGTCAGCTCATTCAAATTCCATTTGTCTTTATTAGTATTATAGTGAATTTTGAATGAGCCGAACTGAGAAGGGAGTGAGTTGAGAATAAACTGTACTAAGAAGGATTCATACTTGCATTCCTAGTGCTCTTAATTTTGTAGCTTTGTCAGTCATATAGAGGATATGTTCTAGAACCCCTCTATTACCATCAGATTTGACAGCAGTTAATTCTGCCATAAGTGTGCCTGCTAGTGACTTATCTGCCGATTTAAAACGTTCTTTAATAGTAGTCAAGAGTTCCAATGCGCTATTAGTTTGAGGAAGAGAAGTCTTAATGTTATTAGCTATGGTCATTCTCATAAACATAAGACTAAGTCTGTTCAATCTCTCCCAAGCTTTCATAATGTCAACCTGTACTGCAGTAGTGTTAGCGATAACTTCCTCAGTTTTGTCAACCAACAGTGCCATGTCAAGATCTAACACACCTAGTGTGAATTGGACTTGTTCATACCATTCCGAAAAGTTTGACCCTTTAAGAGTTGGAATGCTAGATGCATGAGAGTGCAATGAAGTGGGAACAGTCACTGAAATAGGACAATGCTCACATTAAGGCCCTGAGTCTATCTTTAATATAGAATTATAAATTTAAACAGATGAACTATTGACATCACTACAGGTTCTTCTTTGGGCGAAACCGTAGCATATCTAGTGTCCACTCTATAGGTGCAAAATATTATCACCTATATAGGTCTAATGTAATTTATGTCACCTAATAGTTAGTCATGTTACCTTTGGGTATCCAATTCTAAACTACCCAGTAACACAAATTATATTACCCTATCCAGTTCATAGTTTGTTGAAAGTGACTCTCCTTTGGGTTAGTCCCAATCTCCCAACTATGACTACCATTGAAAATATTATTGTCTTTTATGTCACCCTTATTGACTAATCTTTAATGCGGTTTTATATGCATAAGGCTCACTAACCTAGGTCACTTTGGTGACTACCAAGTTAATAAACCCTATGAAAATAAAACTAACCAAAAATATTCTCTAACTTTTATTAGAGTTATTTATTTAATTGCTAAAGTCATCATTTACTAATTCAGTTACTACTTTTATGAAAATAACAGAATTTTCTAATTTTTTTCTTTTATGTAATTGAATTTTATGTTCAATGACTACTTTAAGCAATAACTCAAAAATTGTATATTCTGTATCACTTTAATTAGAGTTATTTATTTAATTGCTTAAATTGTCATTTATTCATTTAATCACTTTCAAAATAAAAAAATTAAATTTAAATTTTCTTTCATGTGATTAAAATCTCTTCAATGACAAAAAGTATCTATAACTCTAATTTCATAGTTAAAATAAACAAACAAAAATTTATTTTAACTCTATAATGTAACCATAAAATTTAATCACTTTCATTGACATGATTAAATTAATGTCCAAACAAGATTGAACCATAACACATATCACAACTTTCAAGATATAATAATTTCAAGTCAATTAATATGGAACGAAATTAAGTCCTTCATATGCACGTTTAACAAATTCACATATGGAGTCAGAATCTAATTTAATGATGAAAAATGTAATGTTCATCCATATTCCATGACTTCCAATGCTAACATACTTTCTGAAGCTATGATATTAGCTATCAACTACTACACTGTCTGTACTATATATCAATGAATAGTCTTTAACAAAATGAATAGTCTTTAACAAGAGAAGTGCATGTGTATGATTCTTCAGAGATATATACATCATGATGATGATGATAATAAATAGAAACATAAATCCATCATCAATCTGTGGATACTTATTACGTCCATGACCAGATCGACTAAACCTGTCACGCCCCGAAATACCAAAAATAGGGAAAAATAAATTTCCTTTATGGGTTCGTAGACACGTGACTGGTTGTGAGTGTCACCTGATTGTCCAAACATGCTTATAACAATAATGTGATATGGGAAAGTGACTAAGTTCAGCGGAAGCAGAAATTTAAAACTTCCAAGTCTTACATCAGTAGTATATTACAGGCCAAAAAGATATCCAAAAGATACATATTACAAGACCAGCTAAACTATTACATCACTAACATAATAGTAACAGAACTATAACAAAAGGAAAAACTCCAAAGTCTTCAGCTGGCGAAACCGTAGCCTTCCTCTTAGTAATCTTCACCAGCATAGTCTTCAGTAGTATAGTCAGCATCTTGATAGCAGTCGGCTCCGTCTAGACCTGCAAAGGCTGGACGTGGAAGGTCCAGCGGCATAAAAAGCCGTTAGCGGTTAAGCTAAGTGAGGGCCCCCTTAAGGTTACCACAACTTAAGGTAAGCTATTCTTCATCTCTTCTTATTTCCCAAAACCATATCTCGTTCATCATTTCTTATTCTCGATACTATGTCTTGTTCGTCTTTTCTTATTCTCAAAACCATGTCTTATTTAAACCCAATCATTCCTTTTGAAACTTAACCCAGAACTGAACTGACCAATGACATTGACTGAAAGAAGCCTTAACTCCAAACGCATTTACTGGTCAAGAAAGAACAACACTCAATAATGAATAGATAACTGTCGCCCAACTGGTACTCAAACTGTCGCCCAAATGGCATAAGTGTGCGGGACATTAACAATCTCTTGGTCGAACACGTCATGCCGATCCTCAGGTCGCCCGCACGTTACCGAACACGTCATGCCGGTCCTCAGACCAAGGGTACGGGAAATTAATAATCACTTGGACGAACACGTCATGCCGATCCTCAGGTCACCCGTACATAACCGAACACGTCATGCCGATCCTCAGTCCAAGGGTGCGGAAAAATAATCAACCACTTGATCGAACACGTCACGACGATCCTCAGGTCATCCGCACTTGACCGAACACGTCATGCCGATCCTCAGATCAAGGAACAAAACATAACTCACCAATCGACACCATGGAATTACCGAAAGACCAGTTTTGCAAGAAATATCCAAACGCGACACGAAAGTTCACGGATCAACTTTGACCGGTAGTCACACGACTAGAAATGAGGCCCAATGTCCCTTATTCGCATTAAATCTGTTAACGAAGGTTTTACAATTATTTTACACGTTCGCACGTTTCGTAGTTTAGTTCATTAATATCATCCATTTATAACCGTTAATATTTCGCTATACGTCCGACATTCCGTTTTCCTCTCAATATACTTACGATGGAAACTTTCCCGATCATTTATCATCGCAATAATCGTGCCATACAATATACTTATAGTTTGGGTATGAACTTTCAACGGTCATTAGACTATATTCATAACAATAGAAAACATAGCACGTAGCTCATGGATTTATAATCATAGATTTAATACCAATAAACATATAGATGAAACCCTTAACATACTCATCTACGTGATAGCTCTACCATAGCACAAGATTTTTATAACAACACAGGTACTGGAAAACTAGCATCAACAATCAACACCATGCATAACAAAACATCATACAAAAAGCTACACAATCTGCCAGGATACATTTTCACTGTGTTGGCTGAATTAACATGATTTATTTGGGCATGATAAATTGCTTTGTAGATCAAACTCAAAACTAAAACATTATAGATAATAGGAATATATTCATGTACAAAAAAAATCTAACTTCAATTACATTTTTGAGCTACTAAAACTATTTATTTTATAAGACATTTCTTATATCTCAGACTGTTTTGTCCCAGATTTATAGTACTGCATTGTACGTGAATTTCACCTATGAAGGAGGGGTTTTTAGACTGAGCTATAGAAGGGTAATTTGTAGATATATGAGATAGCTTTCTCCATAAAAAAACCTAGCTTAATTCTCATTTTTGAGATGCACAAAACATTCATTTTACTAAACTATGTTCTGCTGAGAGTTTCAGTTTCTCAGATTTATAACTCTGCGTTGTACATGCCTTTCACCCATGAAGGAGTGATTTCTAGACTAAGCTATAGAAGAGTTATTTGTAGATAAATGAGTTAGATTTTACCATAAAAAAAACCTAGCTTAATTCGGATTTTTGAGCTGCACAAAACATTCATTTTACTAAACTATGTTCTGCTGAGAGTTTCTGTTTTCCCAGGTTTATAACACTGCATTGTACATGCATTTCGCCCATGAAGGAGTGATTTTTAGACTGAGCTATAGAAGAGTTATTTGTAGATAAATGAGTTAGCTTTTACCACAAAAAAACCTAGCTTAATTCGGATTTTTGAGCTGCACAAAACATTCATTTTACTAAACTATGTTCTGCTGAGAGTTTCAGTTTCTCAGATTTATGGATTTGTCTTGCATGTCATGAAAACTTCAACACATCAACATCAAACTTCTACTAAACATTAGTACATATTATATGGGTTCTAAATTGAGTTAGATTACTCACAAAAACTTGAAACTGAGCTTGGATTGTTGATTTGAGCTTGATGGAGCTTGAACTCAACTTCACTAGTGAACTTCTTCTCCTTCTAACTTTCTATTTCTTCTCTCTTTTTCTCATGAACCACCCAAGTCCTAATTTTCTCTCCAAAAATTCAGATTGTGATCTAACTAAGAGAGTGTAGTGTGTGCATGTGCTTGTTTATATAGAATTTCCATGTGCTAGGTGTCCTTTGCATGTTGCATGCTTAGGACATGTGTCCATTAAGTGGATATGTGTCCAAGAGGGTGGCATGTGGTTGCCACACGGCCGACCATGTGGGCCCACCTCGGGTTGTGTGCCACTTCCTCGGTTTACGTGCAAAAATTCCTCGGTATACGTGTCGGTCTCGAAGTACGTGCAAACTGGTATTATTTCTAATGTCCAGGTCCAGGTACGGGACTAAGTTAAATCTTATTATGGTCGAGTCGGTATGGTTACTACAGGCTATATGGTAATAATACAACACGTCCATACCGTCACGTAATTAAAATAATAATATAATAATATAGTGGGTCCAATACAGAAAATTACAGGTGTTACATCTTCCACCACCTATCAAAGGATTTCGTCCTCGAAATCTAGATTTTGCTAGGTCTTAGAAAGTACAAGGTACTAATAATATCTCAGATTTTAAGGTTATGAGGTTCCCACTAGCTAACTAATCAGACCTTCTTAAAAATTCTTTGAAACGTCCAAACTTCTTTGCTAAAACAATGCCAAGTGAAATTCATAGTTCTGACATTGAATATGACACCTTTGGTCTTTCGTCTTGTTCATTGCTGAGTTGATTTGGTGATTTGCAAGTTCTCTTTCGGGATCCTCTTTGTGGTGGAACCTTGTTCTGAGTTCCTCGTTCTGGACAATCTTTGCGCACACGTCCAGTCTTTCCACAATTAAAGCACTATGCGTATCAACTTGTGAGATGTTTCGGTGTTTTGCATTCTTTGAAGTGATGTCTAGATATTCAGTAACTGTCGCAGATATCACGTTGCTTTGGATGTGTCTGAATGGCAGTCTGATGAACTTTTTTTTCATTGTTTCTTTGCCTCTTGTGATGATTCTTGATGTATCTAGAGTTTTCCTCAATGATTGTGGGCTACATTCGAGTAGTTGTTCGGGATACTGGTTTGTTTCTTTTGTGTCGTTAATCGGGCAAGATTCTTGCCTCTCAGCTTTTTGATGCGATGGTTGAGAAGTCTAGTTGGTCTCACGATTGTCTTCTATAACTTGTAGGGGTCGTGGCGTCCTTTTAAGCGTGTTATTGTGATTGAGTTCCTTTGCGTGTCGTCATGAAATCGTTGTGGAGTTTTGGCATCGTAGGTGATGGCACAAGTCATTAAGCAATTTCTCCATGCATTAATTAATACCAAGCATATAAGTTGTTACTGGTAATTGGAGTATGATTGAATTCACTTGTAAGGAGTTGAATTCATAACAAAATGAATACTCATTATATACTGAGTTAGAAACGAAGAGGTACGTGATCAATCACTTGTAGGATCACAATGTATAGAATGAGTATCTGAGAATAACCATTAGATGATTACTGTAGGACAATCATAGTAATGCAATGACTGTAGGCGCAAGGCCTCCCAGGTAGGACATAAGAATTCCTTGTTTCATGAGCCAATAATTTAGGTGAAGCCTTAATGATAAAAGTCAAGGTTACCAATCAGAAGAATTTGTGAAATGAAAGGAAATGAAGTCTAATTTACAAAGAGTGCAAAGAGATCCTTCGCAATTATGTCAAGGGATACGCATTTGCAAAAGTTGGTCAAACGGTTGACAGTCCAAACGATTTACAAAGATTGATTTAACAGATCATAAGTCCAAATGACTTACAATGATTGGTTTATAAATGAATTATTGGAATTGATTTTCATGGTGATAAGTCCAAAGAGGTGACTTATAGCATTAGAAAGCAAATGAATTCACAATTGGATTTATCACTGATCAAAATGATCCAAAATCTTGTAAAGTGAAATCAGAGAGGACAATGAATAACTGTCAATTAGTGAAACAATAAAGGACATCCCAAGGTTCATCATAAGGATAATTGATCTAACGCAACCAATGGTAGAAAATAGTGGGTTTACTCAAAAGGAGTTAAATTAGAAAGATGAATATAATTACTCAGCCTTACATGGTTTTAATTTATAACGTGCGCAGGGTCAGAGATGTATTTCTTCAGCGTGTTGATGGAACATCGATGTTGTAAACCTGAAACGTGTCTTCCCTTGGTAGGCCCTATGCGATCTGATCATTGGCTTGAAGGTGGAATGCAGTACTCATCTTCACTAATGTTCGCGGTGCGAGTCGTTCGCTGTGATTAAACGTGGTCGATGTCAGCAGTCTAGGAGGTTGTTTGATTTGTTGAAGGTATGTTCTATTCTTGCGTCTTCCATCGCCTCGGGTTAAGTCAATATCTCATGTGCTCCTTGTAGTAGGGTTGGCCTTGGTAGTGTAGCAGGTTGTGGCTTGAGTGGTCTCAAAAGCAATTCTGAATGGGCGATATGGAGGTGTCTAAACAACTCGTTTACATAGTCACTTATGCTAGTGTCGTCAGCGGTCTTCCATAAGCCTTGTATCAGTCTTCCAAATATACCAGTGGGATCGATCTCCTTAGGTATTATGTTGCTTAGTCTTCTGGACTGGTCCTCAGTTTTTTTTTTGAGATGATTCATCCATTGCAGAGATCGAGAAGATTCTTCTATTCCTACGTATGAGTTCGTGTCTATAAGGTTTCTATCATACCTTATGCGAGGCAATCATACCTATTACATCTCACATTATATTTATCATCATAATCCTGGTAGCTAGAATACGGTGATTCAAACGATTGAACAAATTCACCCAAAATGAAGTCGAATCCGAAAAGGCATATGAATCCTCACAGATAGAAGTATAATAGTAGAATGATGTGATCCATTCAAGAATAAAATGTAAATCCAACAATAATTGGATGACTGATTACTATGGAAGTAATCGTAGTATCTCAAGATTTGTAGGAAATGAAAGTAACTGATGGCATAAGGCCTTCAACGAATGAAATAAGAATTAGGTATTTCATAAGTGAAATAGTCCAAACGAAACCCTACTGATAAAGAATAAAGTAGCAACTGAGAGAGACAATAAGAGGTCAAGATGTACAGAGAGTACAACGTTTTTGAGTTCCTAACAAAAACAAGAACAGAGAACTCATTTAGAATTATTTCAAATGAAATGAACTTGTAAGAATTTGTTCAAGGGATAATAAGTAAAAAAAAAGAATGACTTTGCAGTATTAGTAATCAAATTTATTTAGAATAATTTCAAAGACAATGAACTTTCAAGATTTTAGTTCAAAGAATAGTAAGTCAAAAGAATGACTTTCCAGTACTAGTGATCGAACTTGTTCTCAAAAAGAATTTGTCAAGAATCAGATGATCAAGGTACATACTCAAGAATTGTTGACTGGGGAATTTCTAAAAATTCAAGGAAATGAATTACTTATCAAGGAGTGTATCACAATAGTTATTGATGGCAATCAGAGCCACTTTACAAAATATATAGATACCATTTTCAGAAGAAATGGCCATTAGAATAGAAGGCATCGATTTACTCAAAAGGAGTGGAATGAGTAGAAAGGATATAACTACTTACTATGGTACTCCCTTACCATATCTAAGGTAAAGTTTTCCTCTCTTATTATCTATAACGGGTCCTCTAAGAATTCCTCCTCAGGGTCCTCCTCCTCCTCCTCCTCGATGTCAGCTAGATCTGCTTCGTGGTTCTGCTCAGGCATTAGTATCATCTTGTCCTCGTCAACTGGTGGTGCTGGATGGTCGTGTACATCATCCCCTGGTCTCTGAAGATTGTCTGCTGGGTCAACCTCCTCGATCGGCTCGTCATCGCTACTTGCCGGATCGTCCTCAATTGTCAGGTCATCGTCGTCATCTGTGTCGTCACCATTAGATGGGTCGTCTGTTGAGTGGTCACTGCCTGCAGAATCCTCTCCACTCGCTATGTCGTCATCGCTATCTATATCTATGGGATCTGAATCAGCATCTGGCTCTGGTATGGGCTCGGGTGAGAATGGTGGTGCTGGGGAGGCCATGATAATCGGGAAGAGTATATCGTCATATAGTGCCTCGTCCTGAGTCATGCTGATAAGGTCCTGGTGAATAAGTATGTTAGTCTCTGAAGCATGGATTGACTCGGGCCACACTCGATCCGGATACTGCAATGTATCGGTAAGCACAGCTCTCCGTATGTCCTTCTCCAAGATATGCCTTGCCCTCTACCAGATCCGCTGTCGATATAGTACAGGGTCGGAAGGCTGGATACGACCGTCGCGATTATAGTGACCTCCGAAATCATCGTGAACAAAGATCGACTCCATAGTCATGCAAGAGGAGTTAACTTAGTGTCAGTACTAATACGAGGTAAATCTTAGGATCATAACTTAAGGTGTAGGACAATCAATGAGCGCGTCTAAACCTAAAGCTCTGATACCAAAAATCCCTGTCACGCCCCAAAGTACCAAAAATAGGGAAAAATAAATTTCCTTTATGGGTTCGTAGACACGTGACTGGTTGTGAATGTCACCTGATTGTCCAAACATGCTTATAACAATAATGTGATATGGGAAAGTGACTAAGTTCAGCGGAAGCAGAAATTTAAAACATCCAAGTCTTACATCAGTAGTATATTACAGGCCAAAAAGATATCCAAAAGATACATATTACAAGACCAGCTAAACTATTACATCACTAACATAATAGTAACAGAACTATAACAAAAGGAAAAACTCCAAAGTCTTCAGCTGGTGAAACCGTAGCCTTCCTCTTAGTAATCTTCACCAGCATAGTCTTCAGTAGTATAGTCAGCATCTTGATAGCAGTCGGCTCCGTCTAGACCTGCAAAGGCTGGACGTGGAAGGTCTAGCGGCATAAAAAGCCGTTAGCGGTTAAGCTAAGTGAGGGCCCCCTTAAGGTTACCACAACTTAAGGTAAGCTATTCTTCATCTCTTCTTATTTCCCGAAACCATATCTCGTTCATCATTTCTTATTCTCGATACTATGTCTTGTTCGTCTTTTCTTATTCTCAAAACCATGTCTTATTTAAACCCAATCATTTCTTTTGAAACTTAACCCAGAACTGAACTGACCAATGACATTGACTGAAAGAAGCCTTAACTCCAAACGCATTTACTGGTCAAGAAAGAACAACACTCAATAATGAATAGATAACTGTCGCCCAACTGGTACTCAAACTATCGCCCAAATGACATAAGTGTACGGGACATTAACAATCTCTTGGTCGAACACGTCATGCCGATCCTCAGGTCGCCCGCACGTTATCGAACATGTCATGCCGATCCTCAGACCAAGGGTACGGGAAATTAATAATCACTTGGACGAACACGTCATGCCGATCCTCAGGTCACCCGTACATAACCGAACACGTCATGCCGATCCTCAGTCCAAGGGTGCGGAAAAATAATCAACCACTTGATCGAACACGTCACGACGATCCTCAGGTCATCCGCACTTGACCGAACACGTCATGCCGATCCTCAGATCAAGGAACAAAACATAACTCACCAATCGACACCATGGAATTACCGAAAGACCAGTTTTGCAAGAAATATCCAAACGCGACACGAAAGTTCACGGATCAACTTTGACCGGTAGTCACACGACTAGAAACGAGGTCCAATGTCCCTTATTCGCATTAAATTTGTTATCGAAGGTTTTATAATTATTTTACGCGTTCGTACGTTTCGTAGTTTAGTTCATTAATATCATCCATTTATAACCGTTAATATTTCGCTATACGTCCGACATTCCGTTTTCCTCTCAATATACTTACGATGGAAACTTTCCCGATCATTTATCATCGCAATAATCGTGCCATACAATATACTTATAGTTTGGGTATGAACTTTCAACGGTCATTAGACTATATTCATAACAATAGAAAACATAGCACGTAGCTCATGGATTTATAATCATAGATTTAATACCAATAAACATATAGATGAAACCCTTAACATACTCATCTACGTGGTAGCTCTACCATAGCACAAGATTTTTATAACAACACAGGTACTGGAAAACTAGCATCAACAATCAACACCATGCATAACAAAACATCATACAAAAAGCTACACAATCTGCCAGGATACATGTTCACTGTGTTGACTGAATTAACATGATTTATTTGGGCATGATAAATTGCTTTGTAGATCAAACTCAAAGCTAAAACATTATAGATAATAGGAATATATTCATGTACAAAAAAAATCTAACTTCAATTACATTTTTGAGCTACTCAAACTATTTATTTTACAAGACATTTCTTATATCTCGGACTGTTCTGTCCCAGATTTATAGTACTGCATTGTACGTGAATTTCACCTATGAAGGAGGGGTTTTTAGACTGAGCTATAGAAGGGTAATTTGTAGATATATGAGATAGCTTTCTACATAAAAAAACCTAGCTTAATTCTCATTTTTGAACTGCACAAAACATTCATTTTACTAAACTATGTTCTGCTGAGAGTTTCAGTTTCTTAGATTTATAACTCTGCGTTGTACATGCATTTCACCCATGAATGAGTGATTTCTATACTAAGCTATAGAAGAGTTATTTGTAAATAAATGAGTTAGATTTTACCATAAAAAAAACCTAGCTTAATTCGGATTTTTGAGCTGCACAAAACATTCATTTTACTAAACTATGTTCTGCTGAGAGTTTCTGTTTTCCCAGGTTTATAACACTGCATTGTACATGCATTTCGCCCATGAAGGAGTGATTTTTAGACTGATCTACAGAAGAGTTATTTGTATATAAATGAGTTAGCTTTTACCACAAAAAAACCTAGCTTAATTCGGATTTTTGAGCTGCACAAAACATTCATTTTACTAAACTATGTTCTGCTGAGAGTTTCAGTTTCTCAGATTTATGGATTTGTCTTGCATGTCATGAAAACTTCAACACATCAACATCAAACTTCTACTAAACATTAGTACATATTATATGGGTTCTAAATTGAGTTAGATTACTCACAACAACTTGAAACTAAGCTTGGATTGTTGATTTGAGCTTGATGGAGCTTGAACTCAACTTCACTAGTGAACTTCTTCTCCTTCTAACTTTCTATTTCTTCTCTCTTTTTCTCATGAACCACCCAAGTCCTAATTTTCTCTCCAAAAATTTAGATTGTGATCTAACTAAGAGAGTGTAGTGTGTGCATGTGCTTGTTTATATAGAATTTCCATGTGCTAGGTGTCCTTTGCATGTTGCATGCTTAGGACATGTGTCCATTAAGTGGATATGTGTCCAAGAGGGTGGCATGTGGTTGCCACATGGCCGACCATGTGGGCCCACCTCGGGTTGTGTTCCACTTCCTCGATTTACGTGCAAAAATTCCTCGATATACGTGTCAGTCTCGAAGTACGTGCAAACTGGTATTATTTCTAATGTCCAGGTCCAGGTACGGGACTAAGTTAAATCTTATTATGGTCGAGTCGGTATGGTTACTACAGGCTATATGGTAATAATACAACACGTCCATACCGTCACGTAATTAAAATAATAATATAATAATATAGTGGGTCCAATACAGAAAATTACAGGTGTTACAAAACCGAAATGGGTTGTGTTTGATTTAGTCCAAAATTAACACGTTATTACTCTAACTTACATTCTAAGATGCATATATTCAAAAACATATGCTCTGATACCAATTGTAAGACTTTAATTGATAAAACTATCATGCAAAAATAATTTTATATGCCAAGATCTTGAATATAATACATCTTAAGAAATCAAATATAATTTCACATACCATTATTCGCCATTAATATTGGTAGAGACAGAATTGGAACCCCTTAGATTGTTCTTTATTCTAGGATTCACCTTCTTCTCTCTGTCTCTCAATTATGCACACCCTTATTTCTGTAATTGATTGACGTTAACTTTCAAGGAGTAGAGTGTACCTTTTATAGAGGAGAGAAGAGGGCCTATTAATGACTGTCATAAAGACGGTCTTGGAATACGTAATGACTTTCATAATTACTAAATATGAAAAGTCCCTTATTTAATAACTGTTGAAAGATGAACCATTCAACCATCAGTTCTCTGAACAATTAATAACGTATATCTTATAAATATATACATATATATACATATATATGTATATATATTAATTGGGATAATTTTCTATTGGCTAAATAGTTATTGGAGTCCAACTAACATAGAAGCTTGTGAGCCACATTTAATAGTACTTCTAAAAGTTACATAGGAATTTACATGAAGATGTAGTGAAATTTCTAGTAGGAGAAGCAACCCAAATCACTCGGATGGAGGTCGAAACTGCAACCCAAGAGAGTAAGAGAATTAGCCACAGGTGGTTTTATCATCAATGATGCATCTTGCAACCTTACTAATACACTTGGGTGTATTGCTAATGCGTAATGATGGTTTTCCTAATTTTTGGAGGTACAAATGTTTAAATAAAGGGTAAATATTATCTACCTCCCCTGAGGTTTGTCCTTAACACACATACATCCCCTCACATTTTAGGAATCTCACGTATCTCCCTTATTTTTAAATTTAAGCATCAGTTTTCCCCCTCTCTTTAACAAATCATTAGAAAATTTAAAGAAATCAATAAGAGAGGTAAGTGGGACTCCTGAATCGTGAGAGGAGGTATATATATTTAGGTCAAACCTCAGAAGAGGCAAGTGATATTTACCCTTAAATAAACGATTTTATTAACTTATTACACAACATCATTAAATAACCGTTCAAATGAATATTTTCTCGTTGAGACCCAAATTTGGGATACTAATATAAGACCATTATTATTATTATTATTATTATTATTTTTTAAAGAATATGTACTTAGGCATTAGCATTTTACCCCTCTCAATAATAAGTGTATATACATGTGTAGAATTTTATGCTGTGATCACAGTGGTTCATCGTACCATACCACTAAAATATGTGGCTAGGAGCAAGCCATTTGTAAAGCTACCATCATTTAATGTAAAAGCTGTTGAATCCCAATCATCACACACATATGTGAAAACACTGTATACAAACACAAAATATTACATCAATATTTAGGTAGTTGAGTAATGGTACCCACAATCACTTCACACATAGTTGAGTAATGCTACACCCACAATCACTTCACACTCAAAAACTTACAAACACTCACAATCACTCTTGAATGACACTGTGAGGTACTAAAAATAATTATGAGTATTTATGAGTTTTTGAATATGAAATGAGTATAGATGTAACATTATTTCATATAACCACATAGGTCAATGCATGAATCACATGGACGACTATATCCATTAAAATGGTGGCTTTCCCTTCATCCTTCCCCCAAAATCACTTGGTCTGTTGCCTGCATGTCTCTCTACTTTTGCTTGTCTCAAATCCCAGTGGAAACCAAAGGAATATTTAGGCTTTATTTATTTTGGAGTAATGCTATGTACATCTAAATTGTACACCTAAACGAACACAAGTTAATGTGGATTTTTTAAAATACTCTTTAGTTACCAAATATATGAACATATGGAGTATCTTAGAAGATCTACATCAACTTGGGTTCTTTTTAGGTATATATTTTAGGTGTACCTAGTATTACTCTTTATTTTAATAGAAAATATTTTTCGAAAAAATTATTTTGATATAAGAGTAATGCTAGGTACACCTAAATGGGGCACCTAAACTATCAATATGCTGATTTGTCGCGACAGTTTTGAAATTAATTCAAACTTTGTTTGTTAACTCATGAATAATTTTGAGAATCCATATCACCAGGTGGATATATAGTTTAGGTGTACCTAGCATTACTCTTGATATAAAATGTTTTTCAAAAATAAAGCATTTTTTAAAAAATATTTTACATCAAAACAAATAGAGCGTAACATGCCCACAAAATAGAAGTTTCCATCACCACAAAGGCATGGAATGTTTGTCCTTCTGCCCTTGTTTAGAGACACTTGGAGATTGAAAAAAAAACGTAATTTTTATGGGGATTTTCTTTTTAAAAATAAAAATTGAAGAAGCCTTGGATTGGATGAGCCATTACATTAAGGCTGTAATTTTTTTATTACTTTTTTTAATGCTACTAAGAAAGCATATCCTTTACCCTGAAGAAGTCTCGTATTATTATAGGAGGTTTGGTCTAAGGTCACTAAGATTGAGTTAATTTTGATTAAAGGACAAGTCATAAATTAAAAACTACACAAGGATACACTCTAAAAAAAATTTCCTCCTAAAGTCCCCTAAAATTTTAACTTTCCCTTCTAAAGTCCCCTAAGAGACAAAATTGCCCCTAAAAAAATACATGCAACTACACCCTAACAAATCCCATCTCTCTCTCTCTCTCTCTCTCTCTCTCTCTCTCTCTTGTAACGATCTCCTCTACTCCAACCATGGCCTCCACCGTCGACAACCACCACCATGACCACCAACACCAATGCCATAGCCGTCGCCGCCACTACCATGCGCAGCACCGCCGCCGTCGCACATGACCACTAACATTGCAAGCACCACCTCCGACCACCACCACCACTGATCTGCCACCACAATCACTGGTTCATCACTTCCATCGTCTTCTTCATCCCCGACCATTATCGATTTCTTCATCTTTGACGATGTGCAACCTCAAAATTCAGATCTAGATCTAGATCTACATCTAGATATTCATCTGGATGTTGCCGCCATAATGAACTTTGACGACCACCATGCAAGGCCACAATGTATGAGGTATGTTGCAGAATGTACAATTTTAAGTGAAAATTGACTTAAGATATCTTAAGTCAAATTTCACTCTTGTTAACCAAAAAGACAATATTAAGTAGTGATAGTTGTGTTCAACCGAGGTTAATCGAGTGGTAATGGATGCTTACCGATGGTCATGAAGAGTGGTAGGGAATGGTAGTAAGATGTTGAAAATGTGGTGGTCAAAGAGGTGGCTTAAGATATTTTAAGAAAAATTTCACTCATGTTAACCAAAAAGGCAATCTTAAGTAATGATAGTGGTGGTCGACCGAGGCTAGTCAAGTGATAAAGGTTGGTTATCGGTAGTCAGGAGTGTTGGGGAATGGTGGTAAGATGTTGAAAAGGTGGTGGTCAAGAGGTGGCTTAAGATATCTTAAGTTAAAAATTTGACTCAAAATATCTTAAGTCAAATGTCACTCTTGTTAACCAAAAAGACAATCTTAAGTAGTGATAGTGGTGGTCGACCGAGGTCAGTCGAGTAGTAAGGGGTGGTCACTGGTGGTCAGGAGTGGTGGGGAGGGGGTGGTGGTAAGATGTTGAAAAGGAGGTGGTCAAGAGGTGGCTTGGTAATAGGATGCGAATCTTAAGAGAAATTTGACTTAAGATATATTAAGTGAAATTTCACTTAAGATCTGGTGGTGACAGAAGAAGTGGCAATGGTGGTGACTTGGAGAGGAAGAGGAAGAGAGAGAAGAAAAGAGATCTCCAGATCTGATCAACGGTGGCAAAGGCAACGACGGAAGTTAGCAAGTGTGTCGCTGGAGGTGGTAGTGGTGGTTGCCGTAGGTCACCAGAGGTGGTAGTGGTGGTCATCGGAGGTGGAAGTGGTGGTAGCCGGAGGTTAGGCATGCATGGGTAGTTGTAATAGTGGCTAGGGTTTAGTAGTAAGGTTAGATGATGAAGATTAGGGTATTTTTGTTCAAAAATGTTCTTAGGACCTTAGACCAAGTTCTTTTATTAAGTGTCCATAATTCCAAATTAGCTTCTCCTAATGCCAGTTTTACCAATTTTTCCTATTGTTATTTTAATGTTTAGTCGATCCGTTAGGTTTGTCTAGATCTATAAAAAAGATGAAGAAAGACTAGGTTAAATTTGCATATCTATTTTTTTTATACCATTTTCTAGAGGCAAACCCAGTACATGAGGCTCTGGCACTCATGTGAGAGTTGAGAATTAAAGGTTAGATGTATGCAGTCAAGAGATACTGTTTTCACTTCTCTAACTTGAAGCCTTGTACAATGGAGCAACCATGCCAACCCACGGTTTTCTTTTAAACCTTTTTCTATACAATAAAATCAGTTCTAGTGTGCACAACACATATTATCGATTCTAATGTGCATAAATGACTTGATTTCAAACATTTGAGCATTTTGTAGATGTCCTTTTAACTACTACATAGGAGAACATGGCCAATTTAAAAACACTATACAATTTGATTCAAGGCACAACTAACATAACGACTTTTCCAAAAGAAAATAGACAAATGAATAAAAATAAAATTAATGTAAGATCAAAACTGATCCAATTTTTTACATTCCCAAACAATTCATTGAAAATAAAAAATAATTACAGAACAACCATTCACTCTGGAAACAAAATTTGAGAACAAATAGCTTCCTCCTTGGTTCTGGGCTACCAATTTCATCAAAAATTAATGCATCAAAGGGTCCTTATATCATAATTCTTCTATCGTCTCTCAAGTTGGTTTAGTGGGTATACATTTTTTTTTGGTAATCAGGGGTGTCCGGGTCAGCTTGCGCGCATCTTGACTAATCTCCCGAGGTCTTGGAGTTGCCGGGTGAATTCTCTAGTAGCTATGCTCCCCATGACTCGAACACTAAATCTCTTGGGTAGTACACCCATGAGAACATGTTTGTGCCACTAAAAGTCATTTTTATTGTAGTGCAACTATTGGCGATAAAATATATATATAACAGGTGATATAGTTGCATTTAAGAACTTACAAGCTATCGATCAATGTTGATCCAAGTAATGAATGCAAGATTTGGAACAACATTACCAGCTGAATTGTCTGTGATTTCACAAGGGGGGGGGGGGGGGGGGGGGGGGGGGGGGGGAACTTCTGATCCATCCACATAACCTAGAAGATGATTCGCTCTTAATGCGCTCTTGATCTGAAGCTGCCAAATCATGTAATTTGTTTGATCAAGACAAACTGTAACTAATGAATTTAAGTTGGAGACGAAGAAAATAAGATTCGACGGAAGATGGACAGAATTTGAAGAAATCGGCATGTTTATTGAGGTTTGAACCAAAGAGGAGATGAAGAAGAAGAAGAAGAAGAACCCTATGAATCGTATGGCTCTGATACCATGTAGAAATGTAAAAGATTGAAGCAAACAGTGAATCTCATTCACAATGATTTCAAGAAAAATACAATCAGTGTCTCTTATAGAGTTTTTAACAGAAGCTTAAGCCACTAAACGGTTTTATCAACTAATAACAAAATTAGTTACAGTTTTTGACAGCTTAGTAACTAGTAAGGCTGTAACTAAAACACAACTTCTCTAAGGTCTGTTTGACTAATAAGTATTTATAAATTTTTAGATGTAAAGTGAGTGTGAATGTATGATTACTCCACATAGCCACATAGGTCAATGAATGAATCACATGGACGGCTATATCCATTAAAATGGTTGCTTTATGGTTCTATAGAATATCAGTACATGAAAAGTAATAACCATGTGTTTTGGAAGGTTTGTATTTTGTTTGGTTATAAAAGGCAATGTCATGACCAAAAATAGTCTCAATCAACCAACAATAAAGCTTCTTTTTCAATTCATGATGATAACAAAATGATGGTGAAAGTGATGGCCTTTGGAAACCTTTTCTTTCCCTTTATCCTTCCCCCAAAATCATTTTGTCCATTGACTGCATGTCTCTCTACTTTTGCTTGTCTCAAATGTCAATACAAATCAAAGGAAAATTTAGGCTCCATTTATTTTGATATAAAATGTTTTTTGAAAAAAATTATTTTAATGTAAAATTTTTTTCAAAAAATACTTTAGTTTTTTAAAATATATTTTTTAAAAAATATTTTACATCAAAATAAACGGAACGTAACATGTCCACAAGAAGTTTGCATCACCATTAAGGGCATGGAATGTTTATACTTCTGCCCTTGTTTATAGACACTTGGAGATTGAAAATAAAAAAAAAAAAAAAAAAACAATTTTTTGGGGGAATTTTCTTTTAATTAAATAAAAATGGAAGAAGCCTTGGATTGTATGACCATATTCTTTACCCCAAGTCTCTTATTATTATTATTATTATTATTTTAATGCTTAGTCGATCTGTTAGGTTTTGTCTAGACACATTTTTTGAATTGTGTCTCAAAATTTGTGTATTTGGGTGTGTCCTAAATTTTACCCATAAACAAAAGATGAAGAAGTACTAGATTAAATTTGCGTATCTAATAAATGAAAGAACATAACTTATTATTATTTTATTTATTTATTTTTTTACCATTTTTTAGAGGCAAACTCAGTACATGACGCTCTGACACTCATATGAGATGTGTGAATTAAAGGTTAGATGTATGTAGTCAAGAGATACCGTTTTAC
This sequence comes from Hydrangea macrophylla, assembly GCA_033977485.1. Lineage (NCBI taxonomy): Eukaryota > Viridiplantae > Streptophyta > Magnoliopsida > Cornales > Hydrangeaceae > Hydrangea > Hydrangea macrophylla. The sequence goes on from CM066998.1 coordinate 77,913,954, forward strand.
TTCTCCAACTTGTAACCTTGTTCAATTAATGGAGCAACCTTGCCAACCTACGGTTCTCTTTTAAACCATTTTCTATACGTTCTAGTGTGCACAACACATGATATAATCTAGGGGTGTCAGTTGGAATGGAATTTTCGATTCCGACCGATTTTGAGCCGAAAAATTTCGATTTTGGAAGCAAAATTTGTATTCCGAATTCCGAAATTCCGAATTCCGAAAATTCCGAAAAAAATTGGAACAGAATTGGAATTGTTTTTAGAATTCCGAAAATTCCGAATTTCCGATCCGAAAATATTCCGAAAGAATTCCGAATAGAATTTCCAAAAATATTCCGATAATATTCTGAGTTCTTATATTATAAAATGTAAATATGTAATACATATATACTATGAAACCATGTTTGATATTTTTTTAGGTGTTGATATTATGGACTTAATGTGTTTTAAGTGTTAGTTGTTGCTTTAAAAAAAAATGTGTTGTATTTTATGTTGGAAATTTGTAATAGATGTGTGGATTATTTTTATTGTGTAGGCAGTGGTTGGAAAATTCCGAAAAATATCCGAAAATTCCGAAAATTCGGATTCGGAAATGCTTTTTAGAATTCTGAAATTTCGGAATGGAATTCGGAAAGCATTAGTAAATTCCGAAAATTTTGGAATTTTTTCCGAAATAGCCTATTACGTTCCGTTCCGTCCGAATGACACCCCTAATATAATCGATTCTAATGTGCATAAATGACTTGATTTCAAACATTTAAGTATTTTGTAGATATCTTTTTAACTATTACACAGGAGAACGTGTCCAATTTTAAAAACACTTTACAATTTGATTCAAAAAAGCATTTTTGCTCACCCAAAAAGTAGTTTACCAATGTTTATCCAAGCCTCTCATTGGTCAATGCAGTGGGATCCATGATTAAACACCATTAATTAAATCATGGGTCCCACTACATTGACCAATGAAAAATTTGGGGTGAGCATTGGTGAACCAAAAATTGGGTGAACAAAAGTATTTTCTTGATTCAAAGCACAACTAAACATGTCGAGTTTTCCAAAAGAAAAAAAGACAAATACATAAAAATAAAATAAATGTAAGATCAAAACTGATCCATTTTTTTACATTCACAAACAATCCATTGAAAATAAAAAATAATTACAGAACAACCATTAACTGGAAACAAAATTTGAGAACAAATAGCTTGCTCCTTGGTTCTGGGCTACCAATTTCATAAAAAATTCATGCATCAAAGGGCCCTTATATCATAATTCTTTTATCTTCTCTCAAGTTGGTTTAGTGGGTATATATATATATATATTTTGTAATTGGAGGTGTCCGGGCAAGCTTGCGCACACTTCGACCAATTCCCGGAGGTCTTAGAGTCGCCGGGTAAATTTTCCAATAGCCATGCTCCCCATAACTCGAACATTAAATCTCTTGGGTAATACACCCAAGAAGCTTACCACTCGACCACAAGGGATGTGATTTTTAATGGGTATACATGTCATCACATAATTCATAATTGCAGCACTAAACTTCAATCTGAGGTGATTAACTTGTTTCAAGTTTCAACCCTTGTATTAAGATGTGGGGTTCCAATATTCGGTCCCCCTCTTGATTTCAATCCACTAGCTTTAAGTCAAAAGTTGTAATTAGAGTACCTTGAGAAGAAAACACCTTCCATGTCTAATGATGAACCTTATAGCGATAACACTAATTAAAGTTTGGAATAGACTTAGTAACTTTTTTTGTAGATATTTTTGTTACTTTTATTGAAATATGATTGATCCACGAATACAAGTATGTCTATGTGACGCACATGTAGCACACAAAACAACAAATAACATCTTAGAATAGGAGTCAAGTGTCCAAGCTAGAAAAAATTACTAAAGTGGCATCCTTGTAGTTTTATATCCCGCATCGATTTCAAATCTTATTTAGTTGTCTCTATAAGTTAATCTCTAGTTAAAATGTATTGCGATATATTTGGTCCACAAGTTCATAGTCTCTTTGGTCCACAAGTTCATAATCTCTTTTACTCAATTCGTTAAATTTTGTTACGATGATACATACAAATACATTTATAGTTTTAAAAAAATAAAATAAAATTTTGTTATTAGAATGGAATGGATTTGTACCTACACCAAAGGCGTTGGGGGGTTAGTGCAGGCCAACATGGAAGGATACTAATTTTTCTTTTCTTTTCTTTTTTTAGGGCTAGGAATCGGGAGGGGGAGGGGGAGGGGGAGGGGGAGGGGGAGGCAGGCGGGGTTCGAACTCTGGTACCAACGTGGCCTGAAGCGCCCTTTTACTAACTAAGCTAAGCCATTGTTGGATGCCTGGATATAGATAATAAACATGCATTTTGATAATTTAGCTCATAATTAGTGGTCAACTAAAATAAAAGTCTACGTTAAGTTTGTCAAACCTTTGTTAATTGTTAAAGGAAAATTGATAAAGCATATACACTATAAAGCATGATGTTAATGACATTTGCTTTTGAATGAAAGTTTCTTTAATTATATTTTTCACATCTTAGCTAGGAATTATGAATCATAACAACATTCTCACAAAATCATAAGATCTAAGAATTTATCTTAGTCCTTAGACATAGTTTACAGCCATTTTATGTGTTTGTGTCAATAACTATAGATAGATACATACGTGCTATGAGATTTTATGATAAAATAAAGTTACTCTTAAGTCTTAACTGGCATTAAATTGATGGCCATATTGGTGAACACAATTGCCTTATGCCTTTATAGTTTATACATCTGCATGGCTTTTGTTGCTGCATGTGACTAACTTAATTTAGACCCAATATATATATATATATATATAACCTAACATCTGGTTGATTTGGCTCCCTATGTATATTTGGGACATTTTATAAAAGATTGTTGGAAAAAGAAGGGTGAGAGTAGGACATTATAAAGGTTAGAATTGTGTCGTGGAAAAGTTTTAATGGAGAAAACTTATTTCCTTACAATACTCACTCTATTTAAATACAACTCATGAAATTGTTTTATAAAAAAAATTAATAAGTATAATAAACTAAAGAAAGGATTTTACCAAATTATCAGCGGGGAACACATCTATGCCTATGTTCACTTGTAGAACATTTTTTTTTTTTTTTTTTTGGATTTAGTCCATAATCCAAGTCACTTGGTTTTTTTTTTTTTTAATAACTTAAAATTGATTTTAGGTTGCAACTTTTTAAAATTCTCCTCGTTGTGCTTTTGGCCATTTTTATTTAAAAACCTAAACAAGTAGCCTAAGCCCTTAAATGATGTGATGTGTATCCCACATTAAAGTTTTTCTCCATATATATGTTTACTCCTTCTAAGCTTGTAATCATGCATGAGTGCGCAGTGAGTGCAAATCTTAAATTTGAACAGTCTAATTTGACTTGAAAATCAGAACTTGTACAGACATACAGTGCGTACATGAATATAAAATGCTTTCTTCTACCTATCTGGTTTTGCAAATGGCTTTCCCAAAGCCCTCCTAGATTATAGATATATAAATTTTATTTAAAATGAAGTTGTGGGTTGAAATTGTGGCATTTAAAAAAAAAAAAAAAAAACATGATGAGGTGGCAAAACTGCCTTGAAACTGATGAGGTGGCAAAACAAAATGTTATACGTGAAATGAGGACAAAATTTTCAATAACCTTATTTTCAGTTTAAAAATTGATTGAATGCCAAACAATTTAAAAACTCTTGTCTTTAACACCTTAAAACTAACACACATAGACGATTCTCCCAATTCAATCCTACATAAAGACTGTTAATTAATTCTCCCTACTAGTAATTATCACAGAGCAAACTATAAATTCTAAGATAGACTGGGGATACCATAACTTGAAATGGAAAATATTTTCCTAATAAGCATTTCTCATCAACTTTTTTCCCTTGAAATTAATTTTCATGCAGAAGCACATTCAATAAAAGGGGAAAAAAATGCAATATTGTTGAAGTGCGTAATGATATTTAACAACAATGTTAGGGGTACTAATAAATCTCATTAACACTCACACCCACACTCTATTTGGGACACTAACAAATCTCATTAGAGTGTGGATGTGAGTGTTAATAAGATTTGTTAGTGCCCCAAATATTACTCGATATTTAATTCATTTATTTGTACATTTGATTGCTGGACATAGCCGTAAAATCACAGGAAATTAAAGAAAACAAATTGTTGTTAAATGTGCAAATGATAATAAGTCATGTCATTATTGGACATAATTTTGCTCAGACTTGTCAAAATGGTCTCACATGTCAACACCATTAAAGGTTAGACACCCAGTATACATCATAATTCACAGCTTTATTTGACTAAACTTGTAAAGATTTAAAAGACATTTAAAAAAAGGAAAAAAAAAAAAAAAAGAAAAGAAAAGAAAAGACACACATGTGAGAGAGAGTATGTAAAAAATCCAGAATTTTATTAAAGGATAATTTGGTAATTTTGGCCTATGTGGGTCTTGATTTAGAGCTGTTTATCTTTATTTGATATATGGTAGTATCACTCTTTGATTATTGGGAACACAGGTGTGATTTTAAGATGTTTGTGTATGTGTGTGATACACACTATAACTCCAAAAAAATTGTCATGTGAACGCTGCCCCTGAATCTCCATCCATTCTAAATCTCTTGGGCACGACCTGGCCTGGACGTTATTCCTAAATTCAGGCACAGATGATAACTAGAGGAGAAATAATTTAGTGAGTTCGTCACGTCACGTCACGTCAACATGTTGACTTGGTGTGACCAATTAATCCCAACCAACCACTTGCCCTCTCTTTCTGGGGGGATCATGACAAGTGGTTATCAAATTTAAAATTTGAAATTCCACAAACCACTTGTCATGATCTCCTTAAAAAGAAGGGAGAAGTGGATGGTTAGGATTAATTGGTCACACTACATCAGCATGTTGACATGACGTGACGGGCTCACTGAATACCTTCTCGTATCAGAGAGAGAGCAGTAGAGGTGGACTACGATGTCCTCGTGCTGTGGAGCCAGTGAAAGACATTTATATTTATGGTCACTTATGTCACCATGAGAAAATAATTAACGAATAATTAAATGTGACATGTACGTACGTAATAACACATATATTAATTGATCAACAATGATAGGGATACACACCAAACAACACACTAAACGATACACTGTACATGTACCTTGTGCTGTTTGAATTTTTTATACTTTTCTGTGCATCACTTACACAATATAGGGTACATGTATTTAAAGCTGGTGTGTCATTTAGTGTGTATCCCTATTTTTTTTTTTAATTGATACACACATATATACATATAATGTGAGTGTATGCATATGTAGTTATGTGCAAAATGGGACAGCCTCTTGACGAATTTCGCATAATCATTGATGAAGAACAAGAAGGGTAGACGGTTATGAGTTTTAATTAATGGTGACAGTTTACACGCATGTATTCTGATACTGATATATTTGTTTCTTTACTAGTAGGTAAAGACCAATCAGTCGTCTCATATATGCAAGATTTTTTTTTTTTTTTTTTTTTTTGGGTGGGGGTTGGTTGGTTTAGTTACATTTTATCCGATGTATTTTAAAAGTGGATATTTAATTTCTTGTAATTTTGGATTTAAGTGAAATTATAATAATTTTACTAAAATTGATGGAATTCTAAAATTAGTCAAAAATATTAACACTAACCCTCTTTATGAGGTTGATTTTGGAATATAACTCCTATGTGGGGATAATGCTCTCATTTTACCCAACTATCTGGGGCTAATTTTTAGCACTCAGTCTCTTTATGAGCCTAATTTTGGGATTAACTGACTATGTGGAGTTAATTTTGACATTTTAACTCTCCTATGTGAGGGCTAATTTTAACATTAATCACTATTTGGGGCTATTTTTATAGGAATCTTTAATTTTCACTTTAGTCCGAAATCAAAGAAGAAATGTCCACTTTTGAAGTACAATGGATAAAGAAAAAATAGGCCTAATCACATGGGATAAAATGTATTAATTCTTTTTTTTAATAAAAAAATAAAAATAAAGCAAATTACAGCTCAGTTCGGACTTCAGAATAAATTTGAGTCTGCAAGTTGATTCCCTACACAATCAAGTAGTAGTAAATTACCAAGGGCCTAGTAGCCCAGTTGGTACCCGGTTCCTCTCTCCTCTTGGAGTGGGGGAGTTTGAATTCTCTTGGAGTCTTTTCTTAGGGGACTTTGTCCTGTAGGGTTTGTTGAGTTGTGGGTCTGTAACCCCCTATGTGTATGCGTGACGCCTATAGGTGCTCTGTCTTAAGCCAAAAAAAAAAAAAGTAGTAGTAAAATAGCGAGGTAAAAAACATATGAATTTGTCCTGAGTGATGAGTATTGCTAATATTTTTTTATTATTTTTTTACTTTTTATTTTAGATATAAAGGAGTGTTGTCGAACTTACTCTTTTTTATTATTATTATTTTTATTTTTTTATGTTATTATCGCGCTGTTGACCTTACTTAATATTATACGCAACAATGCAAGAGTTTTTACAAACACTTACTAACACACTCTATCTCTCTCATGGGTGGCACTGTGGAGTCTATTGAAATTATCCAGTGCGCACTGGGTAAGTGTACTGGGTGAACACACTGGGATTTTAAGTCTAAAAAATCCGCTGGGCGGCGGGATGGAGCGTGAGTCCGTGGGGCGTTCCGCGGATTTTTTAGGTTTAAAAACCAAGTGCGTTCACCCAGTATACTTACCCAGTGCGCACTGGAGCTTAACTCTATATACATATATATATATATATATATATATGTATATTGCCCAACGTGATTGAGGACTCGTTTGATAACTATTTTTACGTTTCAAACGTGAAAATTTTCTTTCTATCAAAGATTATTCAAGGTAACTTTAGTCGCAAAAATTGATTTTTCAATATTTTTAATTAATTTTTAAAGTTTTATAATAACTTATGACTTCCAAAAACTATTGCTGAAAGGGTACTGCAGGATTTTTGTGATGTAGAGGAACTTGGGTGGAAATTTCTACGATACATCATTATTGTTCCTTCTTTTTTTTTTATGGGTTCAAACATCAAAGTATGAATGTATCATATATTCTAGAGTGCGCGTTTTCGCTCATGCATATTTTGCACACCCTCCAATACTTTGTTGACACATGTCTCTGTTTGGTTGGTTAACTCCTCTAAAGATATAAGTAGAATTATATCAGTGTGAGCGTCTCAGGTAAGTAAATTGTCAATATGTGTGATATAACAAATGTCCAAACTGCGCCTCATCAGGGAGATTGTGGTGACATTCGATGTCTTAACAAGGACTTTAAATGTGTAAGGATATGACTAAAAGAACTTCGAATTAATTGATGCATAACTACTACTATGAAAGAATAGTAAAATAAAGGAAAATTGTAAAGTAACAGATTATTTTATTAAGTAAAATAGACTACAATCTAACCTTGAAAATAACTTTGAAGGTGTTCTAAAAGTACTGATAAAAATATAATATTTGTAAAAATATAGAAGTGAATTGGTTGATGTTGATCGAGAGATCCTTTTCTTGATCACAGACTTCTTCTATTTATAATCATCAAGGCTTTACAGTAATTTCTATTTGAATGTTCCCTCCTCTTTTCAAACTGTTAACTGCTAAATCACATGGCATCATCTCAAGTTGACACTCGTTTTTTAATTAACCTTCAATGATCAACACGTGTCCCTTAGCAATTGTCTATTTAAACAGAGTAAAGTGACAAACTGGTAGCAACTGCTCCCGCGTTACCTTCCATTATGCTAAATGTCTTGCCAAGTCACATTCCTCGTGGCACTTTCCCATTGGCTGGATTAAATTTATCACAAACATTACCTCTCGCACCATTTTCCTTTTGATTCGAAAAAGATAATGGCGATCGTGCCAAGATAATGCTGGGCAATTGAGACTTTCATACAACCTTCTGAACGTGGTTACACTGAAGGTTCAAATCTATTCTCGTCTTCATACTGGCTGCTATTATCTCATCATTATTACTTGCAATTTCATTTGTCACTTCAAATCTGCTCTTTCCAACATGTCTTCTTCTCAATTTTCATTCGATGCTGGTGATCAATTTTCATTGGATCTTCCTGAAGAAGTAATCTTAGCAACACGATGCCCTGAAAATCCTCATTGAACTAATTGGGATCTTCCTGAGGTTCCCCTTGAACCATTCACATACTTGAAGTGGAAAAAATGACATAACATGTTAAACCGACCAAGTGTACCTTCATCAAGGCAAACTTCATCTTCAAGCCCTTTGAGATCAATCTATAACTCTCAAACATTTCCTCCCGCTTGGGAGCAACCTATTTCTCATGGTGAAGGTGTAGGATATTACAGAGGCATGAACCTTGAAACACCAACTACAGCACCTTCAGTTATTTATCCAAGTTTCGAATATCCAGAGACTTAAGGAATCATTCGAAGTAGAATAACAAAACCATATTGTCCTTTCTCGAATCGCCTTTCTCGAGAACAAAACTTGTTGAATACTTGGCTAATCTCTTCTACCAGTCCTCCTGGTGAAAGATTCCAAAGAGGTAATGTCTCAACTCCCCAAGGCATGCCTCCTATTCACACATATGTAAGGGCAACTGATGAAAAATTTTCCAATGAGCACTATTCTTCAACATTCTTCTCCAAATGCAAACATTTTGAAAAAGATTACAAGGAAAGATTGCTTCTCCTTGATTACTCAGTATTGGGCTTTCCTGACACAAAAGTACGAGTGGTTGACCCATTTGAGGACATGAGTGATCCTTTCTTAAAATTAGACCAATTATGCAGGAGTGGTCCTATATTCGAACATATCCCCCCTGTTTTATCACCTTCCTCATGCTTAATTATTCAAGCGCAGAGACTTCTAGTAGTTTTCTCACATCTCCCATTCTCCATTTTGCAAGAATCAAAAGCTCGAATCAATTTTAAATGGAGTTGTCATATCTTATGTCATGAATGGGACATCTCAACACTTGTTCGAACCCAACTTGATTTTACCCTTCGAACCTTACCTATTCATGTAAGATGGTTTTCTAATCATCAAGAAAGTGTTACACACTTAAATTACTTGATGGATCTGTATAACATTTTCAAGGAAGGTCCACTTGCACTTCTTGATGAAGTATCAGAATTTAAAGACAAATATATCTATGGGTTTCTGATGAAGAGAGTAATACTTCCTATTATTCGAAGCCTGGCCTCGATGGTCGAATTGCATATCTCAAAGATGAAGCTAAAGCTGCTGGCATTTTTTCGAGGTAAAACTCCATTAGCCAAGGAGCTTCGAAGTCTTTGCAAAGCCTTAGCCAAAATCAATTCTCGGCTAAATCAGTGTGAAGAACAACTCAAGGCTGCTTATTTCTCCCTTCAAAGTGACGATAGATCAGCATTGCAAGCTAGAAACTTAAATCTCGAGATAGAAATAGAAGTAGAGTACTTTGCTTACTATTGGAATATGTTTCACAATCTCGTGACTTATGGGTTTCCACATTATTATCAATTATGTTTGTAATTTGTAATTGTAATGCCATTAAGTTTAATGAATTATAAAACTTCATGTACGTTTTAACCAAACTGAAATGGTTCATTCCAAACCAGAATATATTCTTATTTAAAATTACGGCTATTTAAGTAACCAACTCTAACGGCTACTTTCTTAATAAATGTTTTTCTTCCCAAACAACACCAAAGGCTATAAATAGATAACAGATAAGGAAGAAAAAAACCCTTCTAACTTTAGCAAACTCTTCTTCTCCTATCTATCTTTCTTGTATTATATCTTCTTCGCAACCACTTTCATCCTACTCTGGTTACCATTCTTTTGTCTTGCTTCCAAAAATGGCTACATCTAGAGACAATATTCAACTCCAGAAAGTTTGTGATGACTTCAAAAAAATTATTCAGGATGAACAAGCGAAGTATTCGAATGGGAAAAAAACCTCGCTGATCAACGAAATCCTCGTTCATGTAACCTTTCCCAACCAGGAATCTTCAATTACTGTTGGTCCCTGTCTAAGTACCTCAAACTTCATGTGTATTATCCTAGATTAGGACAACAACACCTAGCATACCAATAGGAAATTCCCATCCCAAGGAATAATTTGAAGTTTTGACATTGGCCTAAACCTGGGAAAGATTAGCCAGAATGGGTAGAGAGGATCTTAGACAAAAAGATAGAGGCTTTGATGACAACAGGATTCTATCATGTTGTCGACCTTTCCAAATATCCTATCGAAGCCAGCCCTAACCTGCTTGCTGGGGCTTTATGCTTCTAGAACCCTATTTTCAATCACTTCCAACTTCGATTTGGTCCCATAGGTCCAATTGTCCTAGATATTTGTCATCTATTAGGATTTTTATCTCATGGGAAAGATGATCACCCATATATGGTGGAATCTGATAGTCCCCCAATTTGATCTGATCCTAAGTCCTTAGGATACACCAATTTCATGTCTTTCCACAAAAAATCATCAGGAGAGGTCTTAGACACAGAGAATTATTGTTTCCTTCTCTATTGGCTTTTGAAGCACTTATTATGTACCTCTTCTCAAAGAGTTGTTCTTGAATTCTCTAATATTGCCAAAGCTCTAGTTGCTGGTAGCAGACTAGCTTTGGCTCCTTTTGTGCTAGGATCTTTATACAGATCATTTTTCTGATTTGTGCTATGACCCCTTTCTTCCAACTCAAGGTGGTCCCTTCTCAATTTTACAATTATGGCTTTATGCCTATTTCCCAGAAATTCACAACTTAGGAATTAGAGAAAATCTTATCCCTCATGGACTTTTCTTTGCTCTGTTACCTACTGTTGAAAAATCTTTCAAAGATTCACTTTCCTTCTTCTTTAACCTCTCACCAATAAGGTCGAATGACCTTTTCCATCCTTTTTCTGTCCTTTACAATTCTAAGGACAATACTCCTCTTTCCCCTATATGGTTGTGTCAAATCTTGGATACTTTTATGGCTAATAAGACAGCTTCGAGGGTACCAGAATCAGTGGTAACTGCTGTATTAGCAGTTTATCATAACAAAGTTAGCAACCTGGAATTTACTTCCTTTCCTGTATACACAACCTGCACCCCTGCCTTCTCAAGCTGGTGGGAAAAATTGATGTCAATGTCAATGGAAAAATGTCATCTCCTGAGGCATTTTGACTCGAAGGCAAAAGGTAACTAGTTTATCAATTCAATCTGCTTTCTTTTAGATGATGAAAAGATCTTACAATTAATGTTATCTAAACTTTGCAAAACAGGGAAAGCAACTGGTGAAAGCTCTTCACCAAAACCCAAAATTTTGAAGGTTGTACCTCCTTTCCTATCTTCTTCTAAGGTCTCTGCTCCTGTTCTTCCTCCTTCCAGACCTAAGAAAAGAAAAATTCTTCCAGTAGAAAGTCCTCCTAAAACAATTGGAAGCAAAGAATCTGATGAAGAGGAAGAAGATTCAAGTCCTGCCATAGAACTTGTTTGAAAGAAAAAAGCTAAGATAACTACTAAAGCAGCTGCTAGTTCGAAGATCATTGGGGAAATCCCCATTCCAGCAGTTCCCATTTGGAAAGTTGAACCTGAACCTGAGCCTGCTCTAATAATTCCACAAACAGAACCTCATAGTCCCAAGATTTCAGAGATTCAAGAATCTCCTCCACAGGACATTCAACCCTTACTGCTTGAATATCAATCAATGGTAAGTCATTGAAATTTTCTAATATCCTTTAAGTTTCAATCTTTACTCATAAGTAGGTTCTTAATAACTGTTTATATCTGTGTTTAACTAGACTAAACTTGTTGCTGGAGTTGAAATTGGTCCTTCGAATGCCAGTATAAGTTCTGATCTTGAAGCTGCCATGGAACAAGATCCACTTGCATCGCACACTGCTTTAGTTCCCTCAAGCTCTGGGGAATTCCAAATATCTCTCCCTCCAAATCTTACTCCTGAAGAAGTATAAGACTTCAAGGGCAGCCTAAAATATGTTTTGAAGATAGAAGACATTGCCCAAACTGATTTTCAAGAATTCTTTCAACAAATAATAGGTCAGAGAAACCAAAAGTGCCTTTGATGGATCCTATAGTAGCAGTTGCTACATTAAGGTTTTTCAGTAAAATTCCATTCGAAGTCTTTGAAGATAAACAAGTGCAAAAAGCTTTAAAATTTTTGAGTCAATTCATGCTAGACAGTTCAAAAATTTCTATCCCACACAAAGAAGCAATTTCAGAGCTTATGTCAACCTTCGATTTCAACTGCTTTCTTCTTGAAAAAGTTGTCGAAAAAGGAAAGAAGTTGGAGATTAACATGGAGTACACGACAGAAAAGACTCTTGCAATGAACCAAATGCTGAAAGAATTCAATGCAAATGCCACTGCTATCGATAAGCTTTCTGTAAAAAGAAAAAGTCTTTTAAAGGAACTCGAGCTTGTGGACACTGAACTGAATGCTTTGAAGACCAATCAAGAAGATGTTCGAGCAAATCTTCTGGTTTTGAAGACAGAGTTTGAGTCTAAGCCTTTGAAGAACCAAGAATCAATCTCCAGGCAAAATTTAATTCTTAGTCAGTCAAAACTGTATACTAGGTCTTGGGACAATTTTAGATTAAAGGCTAAATTCATAGGTAAATTGGTATAAAGGATCATACCATAGGCTTTTGTAATCTTACCAAAGACTGGCTTGTAACTACTTCGACCATGAATATATGATCTTATTTTTGAATGTTTCATTCTAGATTTCTTGCTTCCCAAACAGTTGGATAATATTGTTTGAGAAACCTACCATTGATTTTTCTTACATGCACATAACCACTTAAATTTCTTAAATGGTAAAATTTGCCTTTGAAAACTTTGTGGATTTGAAGTGGGCCTTCCCACTTAGGAGACCATTTTTCATACTTTGGATCTTTAGATCCAATAGGCAAAATTGTTTTCCAAACCAAATCTCCCTCATCAAAGGTTATTGGTTGAACTTTTTTATTATATCCTTTTGCTGTTATTTTCTTTTGTATCAGGATATTATTAAGTGCCTTCACTCTTTCCTCATCGATGTCTTCTAATTCAATAGTCATTGATGTTTGATAATCATCTAAGGATAATTGATTCTGCAACATGGTTCAAAGAGAATTAACTTTTATCTCAATTGGCAAAACTGCCTCATGACCAAAAGTTAAAGCATAGGGAGACACCCATGTACTTGTTCTCTTCGAAGTTCTATATGCCCTTAATACTTCTGGCAAAATTTCATGCCACATTCTTGGATTATTTTTTATGACTTTAGCCAAATTTTCCTTTATAATTTTATTAGTTACTTCAACCTGACCATTGGATTGGGCATAATATGAGGTTGATTTTGACATTGTAATCCCCAATTTACTTGCAAAAACAACCACATCCCCTTCAAATATAGAAGCATTGTCAGATACAATGGTTTGAGGGATACCAAATCTATGGACTATATTCTCTAAAAATTTGATAACTGTTACTTGAGTCACAGTTTGCATGGGTTCTGCTTCTACCCATTTAGTGAAATAATATATGGCTACAATGATGAATCCATGACCCTTCGAAGAAGGATGACTAATTTTCCCTATCACATCAATGGCCCACCGTCTAAAAGGCCACGGTTTCACCACATATTGAAGATCAGTAGTTGGCAAATATTTCAAAGGACCATGTTATTGATATTCTTGGCATCCTTTGGCAAATTCAATACAATCTTTCAAGATTGTTGGCCAGTAAATGCTATGCCTTCGAAGTAACCATCTCATTTTAATTCTAGATTGATGAGCACCACATAATCCTTCATGAATTTGAGCTATAGCCTCAATTCCTTCAAGATTACTTAAACATTCGAGCAGTAATCCATCACTTCCTCTTTTGAACAATCTTCCACTATACATAATATAATTGACAGACTTCAATCTTATTCTTCGACTAGGCTTTTTATCTAACCCTGAAAGATAATCTATGATTGGTTTTCTCCAATCATTGTAAATCTCAACATTTGAGATGTTTACAAAAGGCAATCTATTCACCAATATAGGCAATAATTTCCTATAAGTAACTTGTTCCATCTCAACATCTTCGAAACTTGTTCTAAATCCAAATGCCTTTTGAGCCATATCATTGGCTTCTTCATTAAAACTTCTAAAAAAACGCAAGAGGTTTACATTGTCAAATTTGGATAATAAACATATTGTAGTATCATACTATATCTTTAAAGCACTACTCATACATTTATATTCCCCATTCATATAGTTTATAACCAATTAGGAATCCCCAAAAATATCTGTAAATGTGGCTTTATGATCTAAAAGAGTTTTGAGGCCCATTATTAGAGCTTCATACTCAACTTGATTATTAGTACATTGAGTTGAATCAAGTTTAAAACCATATTTAGTTTTAATCTTCTCAGGTGATTCAATAATGAACCCAATACCTGCAGCAAATTCAGTTTTTGATCCATCAAACCATAATTTCCATGGACTAATAGTAATATGTCCAATTTCATAATTTCCTTCTGTTTCGAGGCAATTTGGGTGATCAGCCAAAAAATCTGCTAAGGCCTGTCCTTTCACTGCCTTTTGTGGTACATACAATAAACAGAATTCTGATAAAGTCAAAATCCATTTACCAATTCGATTCCTTAAAATAGGTCGAGTCAACATATACTTAATTAAATCAAACTTAGCAATAACATAGACTTCAGTGGGAAGAAGATAATATCTTAATTTCATTACTGCAAAATACAAAGATAAATATAGTTTTTCCATAAAGGAATACTTGCATTCAACAGGATTTAAGAACCTACTAAGATAATAAACAGCTTGCTCTTTTTTATCATCATTATCATGGGCTAATAAGACCCCAATTGATTCTTCTGCTGCTGAAATATACAACTTCATAGGTCTGTCCTTTCTTGGAGGCATTAACACTGGTGGCTTCACCAAATAGTCTTTCAAGGTTTGAAAGGCAGCTTGGTGTTTATCTTCCCATTTTAATTCCTCATGATCCTTCAATTTCAACAAAGGAGAAAATATCAGAGTTCTTCCAGCAGTATTAGAAATGAACCTTCGAATGAAAATTAACCTGTCCTAGGAATCTTTGCAATTCTTTTTTGGTCGAAGGGGGTTTACTTTAAATAATTGCTTGAGCTTTATTTTTATCCACTTGTATTCATTTTTCATGTACCAAATACCCTAGAAAATTTCCAATACTCACTCCAAAAGCGCATTTCAATAGATTTAGTTTTAATTTGAAAAACCTTATTTTTTTTCAAATGCTAATCTCATGTGCATTAGGTGATCATCTAGTGATCTTGATTTAACAATTATATCATCTATATAGCATTCTAAAAATGTTCCAATCATATCATGAAAAATAGCATTCATAGCCCTCTGATAAGTGGCTCTTGCATTTTTCAGACCAAAAGGCATTTGTGCCCTCTCAAAGGTACCTATATTCCATGGACATCTAAATGCAGTTTTATGAATGTCTTCCTCAGCAATACATATTTGATTATATCCTGAGTGACCATCCATCATAGACATTATAGTATTTCCAGCGGATCTATCAATTAATAAATCAATTATTGGCATATGATATTCATCTTTAGGTGTGGCAAAATTAAGATTTCTATAATCAATACAGACTCTTAATTTACCATTTTTCTTTATAACTGGAACAACATTTGAAAGCCATTCAACATACTTGGCAGTTCTAATGAAACCTGCCTTGAGCAACCTTTCGATTTCTTCTTTAATCTTCATGGTGACTTCTAGTGTCATCCTTCGAGGTTGCTGTTTTACTGGTTTATAGCCAGCTTTGATAGGCAATTTATGTCCACTAAGCTTCTCTCGAGTCCTGGTAATTCATCATAATCCCAAGCTAAACAATCTCAAAATTCTTTTAATAATTTGACCAGTTTATATTGGTCACACTTTCGAAGTTTAGAACTTAAATAAGTAACTCTTTTTTGTTGTTCTGATACTAAATTAATCTCAAATAAAGGATCTTATTACTCTTCTTGTATAGAGTTTTTTGGCATCACAGATAACTCTTCTTTGCCAATGTCCTTTAAATCTTGATAATCTTTTTCAAAGACATAATCTGACTAATTTATGGTTGAATCCTTTTCAATTCTTGACTCTAAATTTGCAATCATTAACTTTTGTAAGACCAGTCGAATGGTCTCTTCTACATCTTCCATTTCTATAGATATGTAAATCATTGGACCACCTTGTCAACATCCAGTGGTTCCAATGAACCAAATGGCATATCAGCCAAAATATTCCAATTTTCCTCTGGGGATTCATCTTCTGACTCTTTAATGTCAATAGGTTTGACATTCTCTTGATACAATTGAGCTTCGACACAATTAGAGCTAGCATGAAAAGGTTAAGTATCAACCTTCACTGTTTCAATCTCACAATCTTCCTTCACAAGCAACAATTTCTGATGCATTAAAGAAGGAATACATCGATTAGCATTAATCCAATCTCTTCCTAGTAAAGCATGATAACTAGGACTAGCGTCCACCACAAAGAAAGCAGTTTTGGATTTATTCGAACCTACTATAGTTTCAAAAGGTATTATTCCTTTGGTATTTTTCTTATCACTAGTGAAGCCTGATGTCATAATGTGAGTATATATCAACTTTGAGTCTTGTTTATTAATTTTTTTCAAAGTGCTTTGAGGAATAATATTGACAGCAGTACCATTATCAACCAATACTTTGTTTAAAAGAATTCCATTTAAACAAGCCTTTATATATAATGGTTTAAGGTGCTTAGTCATTTCTATCAATGGTTCTTCGAATGAATATACAAAATTACAATCACTAAAAAATGAACTTAGGAAGATTTACCTCAGAGACATCTTCAGTAGATGCTTCCATTTCTATTTCTTCGTCCATTTGTTGATCTTCTTTTGCTTCGAAGACCTTTGGTAATGTAAGTGTGGCAGTGTTAACTTCCATTTGTTCTGGAAATGTGCCAAACTGGATGTCTATATTCTCATCCTTGACAATCTCACCATTGAGCTTCATCTCAGTATTTCCCAAAACCTGGTATTCTACCACAGTCATTTCTTCATCAACTTCATCAATACTCATGGCCTTTTCCAATTCTATATCCTTGGCCTTAATGATACTCTTCTCAGACATAGTATCATTATCTGCCTTAATGTTATGATCATATCTAGGATTAGGCTTCGAAGTACTACTATAATCTTTCTCATTCCTATTCTCCAATTCTTGGCCTTGAGTTTTCATGTTGGAAAATTCTTTCCACGTGGTATACTTCCTCTGAAGTCTTCTTTGTTGGGTCCTATTTATCAAGGGAACCATTTTTTGGTTCTTTTCTTTAGGATGTTGAACGACACACCATGTATTCATCTCAACTTGTGGAGGTTTGATCATCTTATTTTTGTTTTGAGACCTTTGTTGATCCATCATATTTTTAACCCTGTCATCTTACATGACAAACCAATTTGGTACTCCTGGCACTAATGCTGGCATATCTGATTGTGATGTTTACCACCTTTTGGTAATGTATTCAAAGTTGCCATACTCATCTCAGCTTGTACCACATTGGCTAGTACTAGTTTTGATGGTATAAATTAGGCTTGTCTTTCTTTTTGCACCATGTGATACTTCTTTGGTGCATGAGATATACCTGGCCTCACATATTACATGTTCCTTGATGGTCGAACCGCCCCGTGGATTCTGGAGCTCTTTTCTCGATTAGAGTGCCTGGTGGGCCCCCCTGCGACAGTTACTTCTTTTTTTGACAGGTCAAAATGAGGTGTCTACAACTAGCATAAAAATTCCTTGAGTATTTAGCTCTGAAATGAGCCATTGGTTTTGGAGAATACCTTGCTGTCATTGGTTCAGCATACATCAAAGCTTGGTAAATTGGACCTTTAAATTGTCCTCTCCCAACATTCATGATTAGTTGAAATAGAGGTTTATATGAAGTATTCATCCTCTTTTGTTCGAATGAAGGTTGTTTGTTCTTTCTGCCTGTTTTAGCCCCAACCCTTTCAGCATAGATCTCAGCATATCTTTTCCCACAGCCAATGAATAAGTTTTCTGCATACTCCTGGTTGAAAATGGAAGATTCAAGACTCTTCTTTGCCACCTCTTTGAGCCTTTTCTTTTGATCCTCTTCCTTTGCATTTTTCCTTTCTTTGACAAGAGTTTCGAGGGAAATGTTATGGACATTAATGGAGACTTCTTGCTGCAGGGAATGGATCATCATCAACCTCCATTTGTTTCTTAGGGAACTTCAACTTCCCTTTCTTGATCAGATCTTGAATCCTATCTCAAAAAACAATACAGTTATTAGTTGAGTAAGTCCAGGAATTATGCCACTTGTAATATTTTTTACCTTTTAATTCATTATTAGAAGGTAATTTGTCTCATCAGACAACTTGATTATTTTTCCTTCTAATAAATGATCAAAAATTTCATCAAGTTTATAAATATCGAATGGATATTTTTTGAATGATCCTTTAGATTTATATGACATAGCAGAGATATTTTTCTTCATAAGACTTTTGCATGTGAAAGGTTCTTTTCCTATTATTTCTACAGCATCTATTTCATAATTAGGATCTTTGTAATATATTTTAGTGAAGAAGTATTCCTTTCATTTTCTTCTTCCAACATGGCTTCATATCTAAAGACTCAAGCTATTAATTCAACAAGATCTCTAAATTCTAATGCATCAAACTTCTTTCAAAGTCTAAATTCGAGATCATTTTGAGCCAGTTTAACAAATTTAGGCTCTGATAAAATGATTTTACACTTTGTTCTAACCCTCTTGAACCTATTTATGAACTGGGTTGCCTTTTCATCAGCTTTTTGATAGAGTGGCTAAATCAACCATAGACACTTTTAGTTCTGTCTAAAAAAATTGAGTATGGAAGGATTCTTCCATTTGTGTCCAATTATGGATCGAATTAGGAGACAAATTGATAAACCATGTGAATGTTGTATCTGTTAATGAATTAGGAAAGACATGAAGTCTAAGATATTGATTATTTCCTGTATCAGCACACTGGCTGATGAATTTTGCTATACGTTCAATTGTAGATTGACTCCCATCTCTAGCAAACATAGTAAAGGTAGGAAACTTGAATCTCTTCGGGAATTTAATCCTGTCAATCCAGTCAGGATAAGGCTTCCTGTATATTGGAGTTTGTACCCCCAGAGCCATGGGTCCACAAACTTCATGGATTAAATTGATTATGTCATTTCTATCAACCATATTGGGTGGTTGTTGATGACCTAGTTGACCCATAGGAGGGTTCATTACTGGTATTAAAGGTGGTTGAGGAATATTATCCATCCTTCTAGGATTTTCATTCCTTCGACCTACTCCTATTCCAGTAGGGTCTGATTCGAATATAGGATTATTATTTACTCTCCCATTTTGGCCCATTACGTTTTCCCTAGCCCTAGGTTCTTCGATATTCATTGGTTTGTAGATATGATCTTGACCATGTCCT
The DNA here is from genome assembly GCA_033977485.1 of Hydrangea macrophylla. Taxonomy (NCBI): domain Eukaryota; kingdom Viridiplantae; phylum Streptophyta; class Magnoliopsida; order Cornales; family Hydrangeaceae; genus Hydrangea; species Hydrangea macrophylla. The sequence goes on from CM066998.1 coordinate 77,933,477, forward strand.
ATATGATACCTTTGCGTACCTTCGAACATCGAAGTAGTAGGATTAGGGTGTCATACCCTAACCCGCCCCAGGCGGATTAGGATATGTGTAACAAAGCCCACACACCAAACTATACACTAATCATGAAGAAAAACATGTTTTAGACTCCATAAAAGAGCTTTCTAGGAACAAATCAGCCCCAAGGGCAAAATGGTCATTTATAAGGTATAGAAAATTTTATACCAAAAGATAGGTCTTTGAGTCCCGGTTCTAACGCAAAAAACGGCGCGCGAATCCAATCATTCTAGAAAAAGTTATGCTTGTTTCCGTAAAAGTGGACAGCCAAAATTTACAGGGACGGATCGATCCAATTTATGGATTTTGAGGCAGAATGTCCCCGGAAATGGGCGGATCGATCTGCGGGAAGGCCGGATCGTCCGGCCTTCGCAGAACACCTCCCTGCTGCTAAAAACATCAGTTTTTCATGTCCAAAATATTTCCTAACATCCCAAAACTTTGTGAAAACATTAAAGATGATTCCAAAACCATTTCTAAGTGTTCCCAATCACCAACACAAGTTAAATCAAGTATGTTACAACAATTAAAACACACAACCTTCTCACATGGATCATAATTTGAATCAAAATCCTATTTCTCCCAACATATACATGAGTATCCAACATAAGGAACCAAATTAAGGTTTGCAACTCAAAATTTCCACCACAAGTTCAAGCTCCTTCCCCCACCCTTACACATGACTCATGACATGTAAATACGACTTACACTTTGGTGCAAAATTAACATTAACACTCAACTTAATATATTACACGACTTCCAAAACTCCAAGTATTTATACATTGCCAACAAGAAGGTACATTTTAGACATAAACTAATTAGTCATATGAACATATTCACAAGGACACAACTTCCACACCTAACCCGTCGAGCGAATCATTTTCTCTCCTCTTCCCGTGCCGTACCTGCGATGGTTATTCAATAACCACAACAAAAAATATATTTTTGTTTAAGCTTTCGCATAGTGAGGGAACTAATCGTGATATCGGAATGTTTAATATACCAATGCAACAATCATGATAAACAACAACAAATTGATCTCCAGAAAGTCAAGTCATTCCAGCCACCACCCTCGGGTCCTTCTCACCCCGGATCTTTCTCACTTTTGGCGCATATAGCGCAACGCACACTCTCTTGTGACCCCGAAGGCGTCACCGGCATTTCATTGTGGTCGTCACCACGTCCTACTCATTGAGGACTTCCTATCCCTTACATATGAGACCTATAAATGGTGACCACTACTTGACTTCCCTGTGATCCATATAAGCACGTAGACAACTTCAACACAATAGCATAGAAATTTCATAATTTTTGACATGCTTTTATCCAAATTCAATAACATATATATACATGAGCATGAGTTTAGCAACTATGAGCAACAATTATAACATTAACATAGCTAAACTTCCAATTGAGGGGTTAGAACACTCACCTCCTCGATTTACTAGCGATTAAGCCTAGATTTTTTCCAATCTCTTGCTAATTTCCAACCCAAATTCCACCGGTGTAATTCCTACATAAGTTTGGTACCAAGAACATCGTCTATTAAGAACAGCCACCGTAAAAACATTGCCGAAAATGAAAATAAAGGACGTGCATGTGATCCTCTTACCTCCACGAGTCCGACGCCGGACGGCGAAGATACGGTGAGAAATGTCGTCGAGAATTCCGTCGCCGACTCGAGAGCTCTTCGTTCTCTCCAATGCTATGAATTCCAGCTTATGCCACACTTGTGAGACACATATGCAAGTCATGCATATGTGTTGTCACCTTTTTCCCTTATTCCCATTTACCTCCCCCAACTTTCTTTAAGCTTTATTATGAAACCCCCATGTTAATTACATTAACTACCCACCTTTTCTAAATGGATTTAATCTAAGTCCCGCGTGGGTCCCAAATATGGTCCCACATAAATTATGAGGTTGCTATTAAACCTACAATTTATAAATTATTTTCAAATACACCCTCGTATGGGTACCCAAATTGGTCCCCTTAACCTATCATAAGCAATACTAATATGTTTAAACATTTAAACAAGTATTCATCTAAGCATATAATGACTTCAAAATTCATATATTTTAATTAGACCCTCATTGGGCCCCACTTCTATACCAGCCCTGTCTTTCATAGGACTTTCATCTATGCCCGCATTTGAGCACTTTTTCACATATGGGTTCATAAGCCCACCTTTAAACATCTCATGCATTAATTATCTTTAATTAACACGCATTGATATCACATTAATCTTATTTTTCGGGTATGGGTGTTACATAGGGATAGGCATATAGAAGCTTTCTTGCAAATTAGGCCTAAAAGGGGGCCCATTTGCATAAATAAAAGGATTTGGCCGAAATAAGCCATGATTATACTCTCTTCCATTCTATCGAATCACATAAGGATTTCCACTTGGCCCCATTACTGGTATAAAGTGTGGCATATTGTTGTTAAGGGAAGTAATCAGAGTATTAACATTCTGAATCATGTTTCCCAAATGATCAAACACTGGTGTCAACTGATTCACTAAATCATGTTGAACTTTTGAACCAATATCTCCATTGCTTGGAATTGGATTCACATTTTCAACTCCTGTTTTGGGGTTTTCATTATTCACATGATTCCCAGTGTTGCTGCTTTTGTGGATCTTGGTGTGAAGAACCACCAATTTTAGCATTATTAACACCATCATTGGCGTTATCAATAGAACCATTACTTCAAAGGTTTCAATTTGTCATTTTTGACACTAGTGTCCCACCGGGCATGCCAAAAATGTTTGGTTGGTTAATTCCTCTAAGGATATAAGTAGAATTATATCAGTGCGAGTGTGCCAGACAAACAAATTACCAATGTGTGTGATATAACAAATGTCCAAACTACGCCTCACCAGGGAGATTGTGGTGACGTTCAATGCCTTAACAAGGACTTTAAATGTGTAAAGATATGACTAAAAGAACTTCAAATTAATTGATGTGTAAACTACTCTTATGAAAGAACAATAAAGCAAAAGAAAATTAAAAAGTAACAGATTACTTTATTAAGTAAAATAGACTATAATCTAACCTTGAAGATAACTTCGAAGGTGTTCTAATTCGAACACTAAAAATACTGATAAAAATACAATATTTGTAAAAGTATAGAAGTGTATTGGTTGATGTTGATCGAGAAATCCTTTTCTTGATCACAAACTTCTTCTATTTATAATCATCGAAGCTTCACAGTAATCTCTATTTGAATGTTCCCTCCTCTTTTCAAACTATTAACTGCTAAATCATATGGCATCATCTCAAGTTGACACTTGTTTTTCAATTAACCTTCAATGATCAACACGTGTCCCTTAGCAGTTGTCTATTTAAATAGAGTAAAGTGACAAACTGCCAGTAACTGTGTCACACTCGTTCCAAAAATTACATGTTTTTAATATGACAATGTGGAAACATATGAATTATTAATATTTATTGATAAGTGAGATAAGTGGTTGATTGTGGTCAACGAAAGGTGTCGAGTAAGGACACGGTGATTCGGTGGTCATTGAGATATTCGTGTGATTAAATGACATTTATGTGGATTAAATGTTATTTAATTTTACCTGATTCCCATGAATAGTAAATTATACCTGTGTAGTATAATTTCTGGTAGTTTTGTTGTCATTGTAGAGCATTTGGAGAACTGTGGAGAAAATGTGAGTGATATGTTATATAAAAGGTAAGTGATGTAGAGATTTCACAGAATTTAGTTTTCGAAAGTAATTTTGGACCTAAACGAGACTTAGACGAAAACTTTTATAAATTTTAGTTTTCACTCGTAAAGTAATAAAATGGAAGTGTGCGACGTTTCAGGGAATAATTAGGAGTTTGAGAACTCATGGGAAGGTAAATATAATTCCCAAGAGTCGTGCCTATATGTAGGAACTAATGAATTGGTTTCATTAGTTCAAACCTAATTTGGAAATCAAGAGAGGGGAGATTTAGGGATTTGGTTGCTACGAGCTTTCCAACACAAATCGACGACCTTCCGATTGTCAGTTTTTCTCCAAATTTTAGATTTGAACTCCTTGAGGTAAGGGCTTTGTTTTGATACTAGTTAGGACTTGTTTGGTTAAGTTTTTATAAAAGTCCTATTGTTGAAATTTTGGAGAAAACATGTCTAAACTTGTAGGAATCCCTTGTAATCGGAGATCCGACATTTATTTGGTCTCCTAATTCATCCTTCAAAGTTATAGGGAAATTGCACGAGGTATGAATTCTAAGCCTATGAATTATAGAAAATTTCATGTTTTAATTATCGGACTTAATATTTTGGATTCGAGCGAAATTCATGTATTAATTATGCACATGAAGATGCCATGAAAGCACGTATATGTGATTATATGAGTATGTTATGTGTCTATGTGGGTTAAAGGGGAGTTTGATACAAGTTCATGCCGGGGTACACCTCTCTATGTTTGAGAGTTACAGTAGCGACGACTATTTGCTTGGATTGGGAACCGGCCCTGCCAGAGTAGTTGGGTGCAATGGTTGATAGACTCTGGGCTTGCCATTGGCATCGCGGTTGATAGACTTTGGGCTTGCCGATATACCGAATGAATGCATGTCACTCTCCCTAGAGACTATTTGATGTGATTTAGATGTTTAATGCATGAATTGTCATATAAGCATATGTTTAAAATTATGCACTCAGCATATAGCGGAGCAGTGGAGATTTACTCCATTGTAGGTGAACGAAAGAAAGGAAAGAAAAAGCGTGAGGAGTGAGACTGCGGGAGTGACGGGAATCCTTCTTTTGTATATGTTTTTGTTTTCAATTCCAAATGATGTAAAACCAAATTTTGAGAAGTTAGAACTATTACCTTCAACTTCGAAGGTTTGGAATGACTTAGGATGTTGTAATAAGTTGTAAAACTAGTTGTGGTTATGTTGTAATGAATCCGAACTCATGGATTCGTGTTTTAAATGTTTAACTTGTCAAACTCGTGTTTTTTGAGGCATGTAATAGAACTTTTATGTTTTAAAGCCAAACAAGCCTTAACTCGTTCTGTTATTGTTTTTTTTTCGTAGATTAGTCCGTCTTAATAATGTCCTTAAAGTCTTCTTATCACTTGTGAAGTTGGTTGGATGTAATCATGCTTAGAGGAATGAAAGGAGTGAGGTTGAATGGTGCCTTAGGCAGAATTCTGCAGTTTTAGGTAGGATTCTGCTAAAGGGTCATTCGACCGGTCAAAGGGGGTCATTCGACCAGTCAAAATGACCCCTGCCAGAATTCTTTTTCTAAACCTTCCGAATTTTTTTTAAAGGTTTTGATTGGCTCTTAGAGTACCTTTGGGGCCCCTTTTAACATATATTCATCCGATTCGAAATATAATTACGTTTTTGATTTTATACGTATTTTTACAACTCAGAGGGAAATGTTTCCTAAAGTTTTATACACTCAAGGTTGCTTCAAAGTTCTTTTCCGATGCGTATAGTTATTAAATGGTTGGATGAGCCTTGGTGGCGTACCATGTGTCCTATTTCCACACGTTAGCAGGATGTGTTGTGACATTTATTGGTATCAGAGCTATAGGCAATAAAACTTTGGGAACGTTCGACGCCGAGTGGAGTGTTGAGCGAATTGTCACATATTCTAGAGTGCATCCATACATGGTAGAGATGTTTGATGCATATGTATGTTGTTATACATACATGTTATAAATATTGTTGTACATGCATAGCATTTATGCGTCGAGACCTACAGGTGTTACAATCATGGGTGACCAAGAATTATTGGCTCATACCCGACGTATGAATGAAATGGCGGAAATGATAAGGAACATGGGAGATATGATACGAACTATAGCGGAGCGATTGCCTCCCACACTCCATTTAAGCCAGCACCGATAACCGTGGTACCAGCGCCTGAGAATAGGGGTATGAGATCAATATCTAAACAATTTATCAGGAAAAAACTGATAGAGTTTCATGGGACTTCTGACACAACACTGGCAGAGCATTGGGTTATGGACATGGAAAGGATTTTTTGATCTATCTCGATGACTGATAGGGAGAAGATTGAGAACACTAGTGATATACTCAGAGGTGAAGCTCAAAACTGGTGGGTGAATGTTCTAGAACAGGGAGCACCAATAACTTGGGAGGGATTCAAAACAGAGTTCAATCGTCGATTCTTTCCAAGGGCTGCTTTTAATGCAAAAAAGAGATAATTTGATAATCTTCGACAGGGAGATATGACTGTCACAGAGTACACTTCGAGGTACAATGCCTTACTAAGTGTCACAGCCCGGTCCCACAATAGCGGAACCGGAGCCCGTGGCACGCCACCGAGGCTAAACCAATTCATCAACGTTCCCAAAAAAAAAGGTTTGAAGAACACACGCAGCGGAAAACAAAACACATTTTTAATCAGAGGTTCAGTCGACTGCTCAGTCGACTGCTCAGTCGACGGAGGCAGGGAGGGATTTTAATATCGAATTTCAGTCGACTGCAAAAGGAGGTCCAGTCGACTGCTGAGGGGTCCAGTCGACTGCCGAGGGGTCCAGTCGACTGCTTCTGCTAAAAATGAAGCGGAACTAACAGGTTCAGTCGACTGCTCCCCTGGCAGCAGCCCAAACTGCAGAAAAACAAGTTTTAAAAGCTTTCTAACTATCACCAATGATTAACCATTCAATCCCAACTCAAGCCAAAGTAATTATAGCTGTATTAAAGTATTACCAAACATAATTACAACATGTTATAGTCTAATACAACGGTTTAAAATCCATTCTAACATACTAAGTTAAACATGGTTTAAAACAACCAAAATCTTATTACAACATTTCTATTATTTCAAAACTACAAGATTATCCTTCAAGTTGCCTCACAAGCGAACTCCCAACCCACGTACTCACTTCTGCGATTCCTCGCCAGCATTTATACCTGCAATGGTTATTTGAATAACCACACATATTTCGATTTGTTTAAGCTAATGCTTAGTGAATAAATCAACATATGTACATGAATGATAAACATGTCCGCATTCACATCTCTACAATTCATACTAGTCGCCGGAGACTCACGTGCCCGTCCATATTCCCAATCCGCGACTCCTCGCCAATAAGTCCACGCGAAAGGGTAAGACCCACGATTCTACAAACAATCGTGCGACCTTAATGCCACTCTATCGGCTCCACAAAATGGCACGGTGACCACGTGCTCCTTCTGACCCAAATAAGCAACTTAACATGCTCAAATACATATCACCATACTCGCGGTAATCAAAACATATCACCGTGCTATTGAGCCTACTTATCAATATAATTGCCCAATATGAACTACACAATATATCTCTAAGAATTAATACATGCTATTCAAACATAACATGAATACATGCCAAGAAATCATTCCAAAACATAGTTGAATCACTCACCTCCGATTTACGCGCTTAAAAATACGATCCAAAGAAAACCCGTGCACAAAGAACGTGCAGAAGTCCGTCTAGTACAATTCCTATGGATCAGAATTCCATTTATCAACTTTTATGAAAAATTCTAGAAAATAACTTTTCGAAAAACTTAGCCAAACAGGCCCTAACATATATCAAAACGAAGCTCTTACCTCAAGGAGCTCGAATATGAAATCTGGGAGAAAACAGACTGACAGAAGGTCGTCGTCTGGCGTCGCAAAGCTCTAAACTCCTAAATCTCCCTCTAGCCCCCTTTTTGGCCTCCTCTTGGAATTTAGGTTAAGAGTTATAAAAATCTAAGTTCATCTCTATCTATATATAGGCAACATTCTCGGGGAATTACGTTTACCTCCCCACGAGTTTTCCAAACTCCTAATCAGTCTCTGAAACTTTCTATACAGCTAATTCATAGCTTTACGAGTGAAACCTCAAAATTATAAAAGTTTTCGACTAAATTTCGTTTGGTTGCTAAAACGCGAATTTCTATATGACGTTTCCGAAGTTGCTAATTAGCCTACCAAATTAATAGCGTGTTCATTCGTCCTCACCAGGATACTAAATCTAACATCAGAAATATATTCTAAGCCAGAAAATAATACAGATATTGAAATACACAGGTAAACATTTATTTTCAGATAAACATTTAAATTGTTCCACGGTGACCGTCTCATACTCGGAGAGACGTCACAACAACAAATCCTCAATCATCACAGTTTCAGAGGGTTCTCTAATACAGACACCCAAATCAACTCGTGAGTCAAAACTCACTCAACCATGTGTCATAGGACACGCCACATCACATTATCATGCATGACAATATGATACAAATGCAATAACACAAATGTGGGTGTTATACTAAGATTGGGAAAGGGGTCTATGTTGACAGAAAAAGATAGACCAAGGAAGTACGAGGATGGGTTGAGAGAGAATATCTGTTTGAGGGACGAAACCTATGAACATTCAACAGTTGCCGCAGTACAACAAACGACACTTGTAGCTGAAAGTGGGATGGAGAGATCGAGGCAATATCGAAATCAAGGTGGATCTTTCAAGGGGCCTTTCTCGAGGGGTCCTGGTTATAGTTCCAGTTTCAGCGGACAAGGAAGGACAACGAACAACATACTAATTTGTCCACGTTATAATCGACCACACAGGCCGCTGTTTTATGATTAACTTCCAGAATAAGAACAAGGGAATGGGTAGTACCAATTCTAGACCTAATATGAGGGGTAAGTGCTTTGAATGTGGGATGCTTGGACATCGATCTAGGGATTGCCCAAGGAAGCGTCCCCAACAAGGAGCTAGCTCTATGACTTCCAGTGGTTCGAAGCCTAGACAGACTAACGATGGGAGAATAAGGACTGAGCAGCACGAGGGAAGGTCAATTCAGATGAACTCAGGAGATATGGCTGCTTCAGAGACAGTGGTCTCAGGTATGGTGCCTATTTGTTCATATCTAGCACGCATACTTGTTGACTCAGGATCTACGTATTTATTTGTATCGCATAATTTTGTTGGAGATTTGAATATTAGATCAGCGCCATTAGGATATGAATCATCTGTGGCAGTACCCCTTAGTAAGCCAAAAGTGACATCTACATTGTACAAAGATTGTGAGATCAAACAAGGGGAAAAGTCGATGACTGTAGATCTTATACCGATTGGAATGAACCACTTTGACGTGATACTAATGTAGTAGCCAATGCGTTAAGCCGGAAGACGACAAGGAAATTAGCCGATGAGCTAACCCAGCAAAAAGAGTTGGTAAAGGAGATGGAACGTTTAGAATTGGATGTAATATCAGAGACTAGTGGTGGCTTAATGATGGCGATTATAGTACACCCAGATATTACTGATGAGATCAAGAGGGAGCAATTTAACGATGTCAATGATAGTTTGTTTTTTGGTGGAATTAGTAGGCATAGCCCTAAGATTTCCCATCTTTTCGTTGCCGATGATAGCTTGTTTTTTGGTGGAGAACTGTCAAGCAATCTTGGATATCATCAGGTGCTATGAGAATTCCTCAGGACAAAAGGTTAATGTCAACAAGTCAAGAATTGATTTTATTCTGAATACGAAAATGGATGTTCGGGATTATCTTTACTAGTATGCCAGGGGTCTAAATGGCTCGACAACTTGACAAATATCTTGGTTTGCCTTCAGTAGTGGGGAAGCCGAGGAAAAAAATTCCATTCTATTTGGGATAGGATTCAGCACAAGGCTAAGGGTTGGAAGGAGAAATTCCTATCACGGGGTGGACGGGAATTGCTTATCAAATCGGTGGCCCATGCTATCCCAAGTTATGCCATAAGTTATTTGAAGCTTCCGGTGGCTACGTATATTGATATTTCCTGTATGTTAGCAAGATTCTAGTACGGACAACATGATGATAAGAGGAAAATTCACTAGGCCAAGTGGGACTCACTATGTGACACTAAAAGGTTTGGGGAGGGCCTCAGTTTTCGTGATTTAAAATGCTTTAACAAAGCCATTTTGGCAAAGCAAGCTTGGCACCTTCTGCATAACCATGATTCTTTATTTTATAAAATCTTCAAAGCTAATTATTTTCCTAGTTGCACCATTCTGGGAAGCGGGTGTGGGTTTTAATCCTTCGCACACATGGAGAAGTATTTGGGAGGTGAAAGATATTCTTAGAGGTGGGATTCGCTGGCGTGTGGGTAATGGGGGATCCATTAAGATTGGATTCGATCTGTGGCTATCTGTCCTCGTTCAAACCTTGCTCACCTATGCCATCAATTTTGAAAGAAAGTTCTCAGCGGGAACTCATTGACCCTGCTAAGTGGATATGGAATGAAGCTTTGGTGCAGGATATTTTTATGCCTTATGAAGCCGAGATTGTGCTTAGTATTCCCCTCACGGAGGATTATTATGATGACTCTCTTATTTGGCATTGGGATAAGAAGGGTGTTTTTTTGGTTCGCTCCGCCTATCACGATGCTAGATGGTTGAAATCTAGTGGAGTTGGAAATTCTAGTGGAGAGTCGAATTTTCTATGGAACCGTCTTTGGGCTATCAAGTTACTAAACAAAATAAAACACTCTGTTTGGCATGCAATTAAGGGTTTTATCCCTTGTAATGGCGTCCTTAGAAGGCTCAAGGTTGTGGTTGATGCGCAGTGCATTTTATGTGGCGCGGAGTCTGAATCGGTCACTCATATTTTGAGAGGTTGTTTTAAAGTTCAGGATGTTTGGTGCAGTCTTCTTCCTAGCGATGTGAGAGTTAAAGTTTTGGGCTTGCAATTTGAGGATTGGGTGGAGCACGTGCTACTTCATCAAAATTAGGATATTGGGCTCAAATTCCTTGTTGGTTCTTGGCACATTTGGTGTAGTCGGAACAAATATTAATGGGTTATGGAGGGTGTTCACTTTGAACCAGAAAAGGTAATTTTTTCTGTTGAGGAATTCTTATCTAAGCACAACGAAGCTCAAGATAAACTTCATGGGGTGGAGGGTGCGACTGGACTGCTGATCGACTGGGGCCTGCCTCTAGGTGGGTCCCTCCACCGGAGGGCACTTTCAAGCTTAATGTGGATGCAATTGTGTTTGCAAACGTGAATGCCATGTACTTCGGAATACGAATGGATTTGTGGTGTGGGCTAGTGTGGGCTTTCACTGATTTTGTGGGTGGGGTGGTGGATCCGTTGACCGCAGAGTGTCTTGTTGTTTTTCAGACAATTAGGGAGTTGGAGCATCACGAATTCACATGCTTCTTGGTGGAGTTGGATTCTAGTAAGGTTGTGCATGACTTGTGTGGAAAGGAATTGGATTTGACACCTTTCGGTCATATTCTCTGTGGTACTCGAGACAAACTTCGCAGGATGAGTGTTTTTTCTGTTTCTCACGTTCGTCGTGCTTGTAATGGGGTTGCCTATGGTCTAGCAAAGTTTGCTTCTGTGCATAGGGGTACCAAGTCTAAATGTGGGATTTTCCTCATTTTTATCTAGGATCTTTTGGTATCTGATTTATAATATTGCTTCTATTTCATCAAATATATATATATATATATATATATATCTTGCAAATTTAAATTATAGTTTGTGGCTGCCATGGGAGAAAAAATTCATTGTAACGGTTATTTTGCTGAAGTGGTATCACAATACACTCCCTATTTTTTAAAAAAAAAATAATCTCATTCACATAAACACAAATCCCCAATCTATTAATACGTTATTTTTTATGATATGGAATCCCATTACATTCATATTAGAAAAGGGTCGTTTTATGATTTCTTTTCCAGAGGCATCAAATGTGAATAACTGTGTTCTATGAATTTTTTTTTCTAGGAGACATTTTTATTTATTTATTTATTTTTATTACTAAATTTTCTAGGAGACATCAAATTATAATAGCAATCAACTATTCAATTTTCTGACTTTTTGTACATGATTGAATTTTCGGAAGAAAAAGGCTAAAATGGAGGTACTTAAGTAATAAATAGGTTTTCAGCAAAAATAAAAAATAAAAGTAATAAATAGGTAGGACTCACTACTTAATGATTATGTTTGAACAATTTCTGGCATGTGACACGTGTTTAATGTGTACGATACGGAAAAAGACTGGGACTTGGAGAAGAGATCCAATGGGACTATATCACCACGTTATCATACTGATGTGTCATGACGGCATGACGCCAATTCATATTGAGCCATATACCCTATAAATATTTACGGACATACAAGAAGTAAATGAGACAGTGATAGATTCATTATGAGTAATAATTCATACACATAAAATATGCACATAAATTGTGCATATAAAGATTTTAGTCATCAATTTCAGTCGGTCTTATGTATACAGGCATAGATCCCACCAAAATGAATGACTCAGATCTATATATACACACTTTATGTTCACATTTTATGTGCACATAGCATTATCCAATATCTAGCTTAAAGGATTGTGTTAGAACTGGGCTAGACTAAGCTATAATGTAAATGATCGAGAGGTTGGGCTAGGCCAAGGGAAAGTTAGATGGACTGGGCTAGATAGAGCATTACTTTTTTTTTTCTTCAAAGGATTTTAAATTTTTGGGGTGGACTACAGTCCAGGTGAGCCCACCTTCATATACACGCGTATGTAGGGATAACTGTTTGTCATGACCACCTAAAATTAAAGACTACATAAAAGTTATCAAACCATATGATTGGGACATGATATAGTGTGAAGATCTCACTCAATAATTTCTCGTTTGGGGTGTATGATGTTTTAATACAGGTAAGAGTTTCCAATCAGTTACTGGTACATATAAAAAGTATAGAACATAAATATATAGATAACTGTACTCTTAATCATCAAGTACGTGTACACACACACACATATATATATATATAATTCTCATTTATCCCACCTTCTATTTTTGTAGAGAAGAGAGATATCTTAAAACCCAATCCAAAAAATACAAAAAAGCATCACCAGATTTGCGTAAAAACCACTTGATTGCTTCACCTTCCTATTCCTCTCTCTCTCTCTCTCTCTCTCTCTCTCTCTCTCTCTCTCTCTCTCTCTCTCTCTCTCAGCTTGTAACTTGAATTCTAAGTATGATTTATTTCCTTTACTCTCCTTTTTGATCATCAAGATTAATCTTGATTTCATCATCACTCAAAAATCATTTAATCTTATAGTATTTTTTAGAACCTCTAATATATATCTTGCCTTATTTCATAAACATCACATTCCAAAAAATGGGACGCCACTCTTGTGGTGTGAAGCAAAAGCTAAGGAAAGGCTTGTGGTCACCTGAAGAAGATGAGAAACTCTTCAATTACATTACTAGATATGGTGTTGGTTGCTGGAGTTCAGTTCCCAAACTTGCTGGTAAATTATTATTTTTTATATATCTTCCATGTTGTATAAACAAGAATTGATATTCATATATATATATATATATATATGTATATATATATATATATATGCAGGTCTGGAGAGATGTGGAAAGAGCTGTAGACTGAGATGGATAAACTACTTAAGGCCTGACCTTAAGAGAGGAATGTTCTCACAACAAGAGGAGGATCTAATTCTTAGTCTCCATGAAGTTTTGGGTAACAGGTAATGATATACGAATGGAATAGAAATCAAAATTTTGGTATTTTTGGGATTAAAATTGAAATGGGTAATGGGATGTGAATGAAAAATCAATCAAAAATAGTACCTTTAGCATAAAATTTCAAATGGGCACTCTTATTTTTAACTGTTCTTGATGTGTTTTGTGAAAAATTAGGAGGAAAAAAAAAATCAATCAATCAATAAAAAATAGTATCTTTAGCATAAAAATTGAAATGGGTAGTTTTATTTTCCACTGTTCTTCATGTGTTTTGGGAAGAATGGGAAATCAATCAAAATAATATCTTTAGCATCAAAATTGAAATGGATACTCTTTTTTTTCTTTTCTTTTCTTTTCTTTTTTACTGCTCTTGATGTGTTTTGGGGGGGGGGGGGGGGGGGGGGGGGGAATATTCAATCAAAAATAGTATCTTAGCGATAAAATAGAAATGTGTATTCTTATTTTCTATGTTCTTAATTGATGTGTTTTGGGGAAAAATAATCATAGGTGGGCTCAAATTGCTGCACAATTACCAGGAAGAACAGATAATGAAATAAAGAATTTCTGGAACTCAAGTTTAAAGAAGAAGCTAATAAAGCAAGGTATCGATCCGAACACTCACAAACCAACCACAGAAAATCAAGTAAGAGATGAAAAGAATTGTACAGAGAAAGCTTTATTGCAATTTCAAGAACTTACTGGAATTCCAATTCTGCCAAGTTCAGCAGAAATGGATCAAGAATTACAAGTTAACAATGCAAGTGACTATGATCCTTTGTTTTCGTTCAATTTTCATGAAAGTGTTTCTGTTGATTTAATCGGGTACGGTTCAAATCTCTTGAGACCCATTTGTCAAAACCAGTTCGACGCGAATCCCAAATTTGGATTCGCTTCGATGCCCAACTTAACGAATTTTGATTATCAGACGGACTTTTCTGATAATACAGCATCGAGAATGAGTTCGTTTGTATTGAATGAAGCAAATGAGGGTTCAAGTAATAGTTCGAATGCGAACAGTTTTGTTTGGGACACAGAGACCAAGTTAGATTCATTGTTTCATAATCAATTCAATGGGATCAAATGTGAGGAATTGAAGCCAAGTTTATGGATAGAAGAGCAGCTTCAAACTCAAAATTCTGAAGATTTCAGTAGCTATCAGTTGTCTGAAGATCTAACAGTGGCAAATTTGGATGTTTTCATGTAAATATGAACTGCTATATCATTTTTTTTATCTCCTATAAACATATATATATATATACAGTGAGGATTTAAAGTGAATTACATGGGTTGAGTGAACTTACCCAGTGAACTGGCTTTTAAGACTGAAAGAATCCGCGACTCAGCCGGGCGCACATGTCAGCAGAGCAACCCGCGAATTCTTATACATACAGATATTGATAAGTAGAGGGATACACCTACTAAAGTTTGAGGTGAGTGTGAGAATTTCTTCCCCCCACATTTTTCACCCATAAATAAGATAAAAGTTTTTTGTAATCTTTGTAATTCAATCTCTGTATTGTGAAATAATTGCTTTTACTTTTGTATGTATGAGTGAGTATTTTTGTGGGCCATATCTTCCTGTCAAGTCTGAACTACTCCTTCTCTTTCTGTCCCATTTTGAGAGTCCATTATTCCATTTTGGGATGTCCCAAAATAGTGTCCACTTTCCTTAAATTGATGTACAATTTTTACTTACTTTTCAAAATTATCCCTCCTTGAAATCTACACCAAGACAAAACTAAAAAAATTGTTGTAATGATTAGGGACAATTGTGGAAAGTAGGTGTAGATTCCTTTTGTCCCTTTAATAAGTTGAGTTCTCAAAGATGGACTCACAAAATGGGACAGAGGGAGTATATATTTATCCCAACACAACACAAACACACACAGAGACAATTAGACAAATCTATAATACATTAGCTCGGTGTGGGCCCCATTTTTGTATGTGAATGATAAAGATTGTGAATGATAAAGATAGGTGCTAAGAACTTTGCGAACTATATGTAATGGCTAAGATTTTTTGGTTTTCAAAATTCCATTCAAAAGCTTCCCTCCTTTCTCCTCTTCTTTTCCATTGAAAGTCCCTTATTTGGAAGGTAAAATAAGAAATTCAATTGCAAAGACAAGGATTTACTGTATTATATGTCGAAATCTTAACTGGATGAGTCTTTATTTTGTTTCTAATTTTGTGGTGTCCAATTCAATGCACCAAATATACCCTAGATTCCCAATTTTGAGAAAATTGTTTTTGGATTTTTTAAGAGCTTATGTTTCGTTGATCCAAACATTCCGTAGCGCAAATTAGAGCCAAATAGCCCCTAATTCTGATCCCTTGCCAAACAGACCAAAACAATTTTTTTTTAAAAACTCGCAGGTCAACGGGGTGCACAGGTCAACGAGGCAGTCTGTAGATTTTTTTAGGCTAAAAAATATGTTCATTGGGTATGTTCACTCAACATTGTTCACTTAAGAGCATCACCGCCTAATATATATATACACATATATACACACAGATATGAGAGAGGGACGGAGGTCAAGAATCAAATTAGAATTATACAAGTTCAAAGGGCAAATTAAATCCAAACCCAAAATTTCTTTTTCTCTTTTTTAACATTAAATTTAGGTCCCATCTGATAAAATTGTAAATTAAGCATTGAATTTTTAGTACTAAAAATTCCAAACTATTCAATTTACAATTATGAAAATATTGTTTTGAGTATCGAAATAGATTGCATTCAATAAAAATTTTAGGAAAACTTTTTTACATAAAATTTTCAATAGATTTTTAATTATTTTGCAGTACAATATCAAATATATTGAAAAAATAAGGATATATTACCATATAAAGTCCCACAGTGGTATTGCTTAAAGAGCAACTTAGGCAAAAAAAAAAAAGTTAGCAGAACCTAACTTTACCATATAACTAATTTTCTTACCATATATATAGGGAAACGACATTCACTTTGTCGGTAGTCACAGGTCGGCAAAAGCAATGTCGGCTGGTGTGTGTGTACGCGCTCGTGTTTTTTTTTTTTTTTTTTTAAGACATGAAGTATAATTTAAAAAATAATAAAAAAATAAAAAAAATTAAAAGAAGAAAAAAGAAAAGAAAAAAGAAAGTAAAATTAAAGGTTCCAAACGGCAGAGGGATTGTCGTTTGGTGCCAAACGGCAAGCGCTGTCGTTTGGGTCCTACACCACTGTGACTCTCCATCATGTTGTATGAAAAATTAACTTAAATTTATCCTACATTAATCTACATCACTCCAGTTGCTCTATGGTTCAATATATATTTAAGTGATTCAACTCTAATTACCGTTATAAAGATAGATATCGTTCAACTATAAATTAACGACTACAAAATATATATTTAAGACTCCTAGACTAGGAGGCTAGCTACCTAAATTGAGAGGCAGTTTTCTTGGATAATTAAAGTGTAATTATTTGGTGACAACTTTCATATAACTTTTATACAACCTCTTAAAAAGATGTGTCTATCTCTCTCCTGTGATGTCACTGGAACCTACAGTGACACATGAGAGAGATAGACACATTTTTTAGAAGGTTGTATGAAAGTTGTGTGAAAGTTGTCACCAAAAAATTACCCTTCATTAAATAAATTCTCTCTCTACATGCGACGAAACTGCAAAAATATATAGCCTGTCCAGTGACCATTATTTATTTATATTTATAGTTATCTTTAAAAAGCCAATTTATTGTATCGTGGCTTCCTTAATTAGCAGTTGAACCATATGGCTAGTGAGACCCAAGACAATTAAGTTAAGCCAAAAAGTCTGTGCACCTTTAATAGTTGCAACTATCTAGGCTTTACGTGGAATCCAACGACCTTAAATAAGTACAATATTTTGAGGTTTGGGTATAATATTTTGATGAGATTATTAAATCACCTGGATCATCTGGATGCAATATTTTGGGATTCAGATTCGAAGTTTGGCACCTAGATACATTGCTTTGAAATCTGGGTGCAAGTTTTGGGATCTGGGTATGAAGTTTGGGACCTGACAACTTTTGCATTTTATCGTAGTAGCTTTATGCGTGACTCTGTCTCAAGCGCAGAAGTTGGTCCTTTGATACGATCAAACTAGAATTCTCCCTCCTCCTGATGTAGTTTGATACGATCAAACTACATAAGTCATATCATAGAATTCTCCCTCTGACATGGTAGCAATCAACAAATCTATGTCTACAATATATATCTATTTTATAACATATATAAAAGAGGCAGTTTACCTCGGAGTATGCGCCAACTTCAAATCAATTTGGCTAATTTATAATTTTTCAACTTCTTTTGTCCATCTTAGTAATTTTGAACTAAGAGATCAAAAAATGTCCATGTACTCCCTTTCTCTTGTTTTTTTTTTTCATTTTTTTTTTTTTTTTTTTTTTTTTTTTGGGAGGGGGATGTCAAGCTTTTCTCCATTCATCCATCAGCCATATAGCCAACGTTTTTACTTGGGGTCCCTATGGTATATTCTCTCACCTAATGGTTTGGGATATATAATACATCTTTATTTGGCATATCAAAATGTACAAATTTGGTCTCAAAATATAAGTTCCAATATTTTGTAATTTTGATTTAGTTTGTCAAAATTAAATGATATATTCTATTTTCCTCTCGTGTTCTCTTCTTTAACTTTGACAATTTGAATTCTTGCTTTTTTCTAATTTTAACTTCTTTTTTAATTACTTTCCTTGAGTGTTATTGTTTTAATCTGATGCATTAATTTGAGTAAAAATCATTAACTCCTAAATTTAAATTCAAAATTCGATTTTCAAATATTTTGACAGTTACTACTACATTTAATTATAAGGGGAACCATTGAACTTTTTATCAAAAGATATTTTAAGTGGCACAACTAATAAACCATCTAAGAACTATAGCATATCCTAATTTATTGTAATTTTTCAACTGGCACATGTCATGTATACACGCAGCCATCATTTACTAACATTCCACTTGTGCGATGCAAATAAAATTACACCCCAAAATTGTAGCCGAATCAGCTCAAATGGAAAACCTGTTACAACTTTTACCTTAAGAGGTTTAACATTTTCATGTTTTGATGACCCATGACATTGGTAATTCACAGTGTTAAACTTGTCCTGTGCATAGGTTTAAGGCTAGTGTGTGTACATATCCATAACCTTAGGCCACGTTTGGCTGCCAAGCTCAGGATTGAACAATTTGTCCATTTTAATTTTTAGTCTTGGGACTATTTATACCACACCCCTCCTTGGGATTAGATAGTCTTGGGACTATTTATACCACACCCCTCCTTGGGATTAGATAGTCTTGGGACTATTTATACCACACCCCCCCTGGGATTAGATAGTCCCCCATATGGGAGACTGTTTAGTTAAAAATGATTATTAGTCCCTTCCTTTTAAGCCCACTCAAATACCGGACTACTCAATTAAAATGGACTATTAATCTAATCCCTTCTAATCCTGCCCCAATCCCGTGAAACAAATGTGGCCATAAAGAAAAGAGAGGCTAAGCTACATGTCAAGAAAAGTTATCATGGATAGATATGCCTCATTATCCTAAACTAAATGTCCATTCAAAGTACCAAGTAACCACACCATCATTTAACCAAAATTGCTCAATTTCTCTTCGGATTGAAGCAATACACACAAAACAAACTTGTCACTAGAGTTCATTTTTTAGGACAAGAATTTTTACAAATTTGGATGTCTTGAGTTAAACTGATATTGGATAGCTTACTCTTAGCACTTTTGGCTAGAGGTGGTTACTAATATTGAGGGTTTACCTATTAACATTAGGTTAAATTAAGGGCTTATATGGTATAAAACAATGAGTTGACCAAATGTTGATGGCAACAACTATATGAACTTAGGGGTAGAGACTTATAATGTATTACAGTACATAAATAAAAGAGGGGTTCTATAGGGAAGCGTGCAATTCTCAATTTAATTGTCCAATTCGAACATTTGTCAACCTGTTTTATCTTTTGTAGTAATTTCTACCTTTACTTTTACTATTGTTGATCTGCCCTATTCGCTCCCTTGAAAAAAAAAACGTCTGTATATGTGCCTCTCATTTGTCCATGTCTCTCTTGATGGGTCTCACTAGTACTGTAGGATCCACTGATATTTTGGGAACCATCAGAAGAGGGACAGATACATTAAAAAGTTGTGAGCAAAAATTGTACAGTACTACTGCATTTGTACTAGTGGGACCCACTGATATTTTGAGAACCATCAGAAGAGGGACAGATACATTAAAAAGTTGTGAGCAAAAATTGTACAGTACTACTGCATTTAGACATGGGGTATACCGTTATACCTAATATATCTTTATACACACATAAATATGAAGAGAGGGATGGAGGGAGGGAGATAATAAATTTACAATTATACAAGTTCAGGGGCAGTTTAATCCAAACCCAAAATTTATTTGTCTCTTTCTTAACATTAAAATTTAGGTCCTTAGCTGATAAAATTGTAAATTAAGTACTGAATTTCTAGTATTAAAATTTTCAAATTATCAATTTTACAATTCTAAAAATAGTGTTTTAAGTAACAAAATAGATTGCATTCAGTATTTTTTTTAGAAAAACTTTATTAATTAAAGTTTTCAGTAGATTTTTAGTTGTTTTTCAGTAAAGTTGTACATTATCAAACACACTGAAAAACTAAAGATATGTTGATATCCACAAAAGTGGAGGATTTATCTCCTCAGTAAGTAGTTTGGAGTACCCAGCCAAATTCATAACGTTACTGAATGTGCTACTATTTTTCCCAACCCAGCTAGAGATAGGGATGGCAATGGGGCGGGTTTTCCAGGTTCCCCGCCCCGCCCCGCCCCGCCCTAATAGGTAGGGTATGGGGGGGCTTAATAGGGTTAGGGGCGGGTATGGGGGAGGTTTTCAAAACCCGAGTCGGGGTCGGGGTAGGGTCAAAAAACCCGAACCCGCCCCGAATATACTTGTATTTATATTTTTACCCCTCAATAGTTATGTGTATTACCATTTTAAAAAAATAAACTGCACTATTGGGGAACTAATTGGGTAAGCTAAAAAAAAACTGCACTATTAAGGAAAAAAAATGCATTAAAAAAATTACTTTTTCAATTTGTGTACTTTCCATCTTCAGCTGGTCTATTCTGCACTCCCCCAGCAGCATTCGTCCGTCTGAACATTGGGACAGTAAGGAGCAAAATGCCCCACTCCTCCATATTCATAACAGTTACCGGATCTCCTCTGCAGCAAGCTCTGCTGGCCTCGCGCTCCAAACTGATGGCGTCTCGACGTTCTCCTTGAAGCCGTCCTGACGCTCTCCCCCTTTAAGAAGTTTGTAAAAAGGCTCACGTTTTTTGGCTTCCTATAAAGCCAAAAAAAAAAAAAAAAATCATAATCGGGGCGGGGTCGGGGATCCCGGGGGCAGGGCGGGGCGGGGAGAGGCACTAGGCGGGGCGGGGGGCGGGGGGAGGGTTTACTAAAGCGGGGCGGGGGCGGGGGCGGGGGCGGGGTATGGGAGCCCCGTCCCATACCCGCCCCGTTGCCATCCCTAGCTAGAGATAGGTGTTTTATTGCTAGCCATTCTAAGGTTAGAGAGAGAAATACATAACTTGTAAGAGAAACTGCAGTGGTGTTAATTCATATGGTAAACTAGGAGAATTAGCATATGACATGAAGTACCCACAATAATGTTACTTTAAGGGCAACTTAGGCTAAAAGAAGTTAGTAGAACCTAATTTTACCGTACCATTAATTTTCTTACCGTACAGGAAACTGCATTCATTTTGTCGGTTGAGTCACGAGCCGGCAAAAGTAATACAGACTGGTGTTTTTTTTTTTTTTTTTTTTTGTAATTAACAAAAAGACGCGAAGTATAATAAAAAAATAAAACGATAAAATTAAAGGTCCCAAACAGCAAAGTGACTGTCATTTGCGGCAATCACTGTCATTTGGGTCCTATACCACTGTGACTCTCCACCATATGGTATGAAAAATTAACTTAAATTTACTCTACATTTATCTATACCATTGCAATTGCTCTAAGGTTCAATACAGAGGCGTAGCTACATTGTACAATATAAATGTTTCTACACTTAACTTATGGAATGTAAGTGATTGTTGCCCTAGTGGTTTGTACCTTTGGTTTCAGCCCAAAAGGTAGGGTTCGACTATTCTGCTTCCTTTTTTGTTTTCTTTTTTTGAAAAATTGATTTACCTTTCAGCCCTTTATTTTATAAATATTACATAGAAAACACCACTATTTATCTCTCTATTTATTTCTTTTTTTCATTTTTTAAAAAATTGATTTGGTTTTCACCCCCTTGTTTTATAAATATTACTTAGAAAACTCCACTATCTATCTATCTACTGAAAATACTCACTATTTTTAGTTTTGCAAATTTAATCGTTTAAAATTTTCAGTACTTAAAATACAATACTTAATTTCCAGTACTTAGCTAAGGGTTTGTTTGATAACCCAATTAAGTTCTATCAATGAAAAGTTTTAGCGTTGCATTTTTTTTTTCAGTTCGTTTGATAATGTACAATTTCACTGAAAATGTGCCCAAAAACTACTAAAATTTTTAATATAACATTTTTAAATAAAAGGTTATATTAAAAAGGGTAAACTAATATTAAGTCATATTAGGGTCATGTTGTTCATAATAGGCCCAACAACAAAAAGAAGTTAATGATAAGTCTACTAAATTTAATATGACATATTCGCCCTTCCCCAAAAATTGCACGACAATCAAGAACAGATATTTCATCTGCAATTAATCCTATAATGAGCTCCTAAACTCACGCGCTTAAAGTATATATTCCAGTCTCACTAATTCTCTCATTTCCATATCTCTCTCTCTCTCTCTCTCTCTCTCTCTCTCTCTCTCTCTCTCTCTCTCTCTCATATTTTCTTTGTCTAAAAAAATTTCAGAGAAACCATTGACACTCAGAGACAGCGACGCGAAGTTGCGATCGAAGATGATGAATCAGGACTGCCTTCTCCATCTTCATCAGAATCAAAGGTTGATGTTCGATCACGAGTGAAGCCGTGGGGTCCAGGTCTATGACCACTCCGACTCTTCCTCTGTTATCGACGCTAACCAGAATGAAACGAAGTTGTTCAAAGGCCTCGATCTGGATCTCAACTTTCCACTGCCGGACGAACTCACCTGAATTCCTCACCGGTGATCGGAAAATTCTTCAATGTTTTTTTATTCATTTTGCTTTTTGTTTTAAAAATAGGAAATGATCACCGTCCAATATGAGTAAATATGTGACTTTGATCTCTTTTTATTAAACACTCATTTTTTGGTTCAAAGGTTGTGCGAAAATGTATAATATGTTGTGGTTCAAAAGCTGTAGTATAAAATTTAACACTCATATAAACTGCTAGTTATAGTGTAAAATATATTGTAAATAGCAAGAGTTTTATAGTGTGAATTTCAGGATATTTAATACCGTCTTAAACGTTACACTGCTCTTGTCAGTACTCTTGTACACTACTTTTTTGGTTCATGTATTCTTCTGTAACATTTTTAGTGTAAAAATTACAGCCAGCAAGATTTGACTCGTGTTGATTTTCAGTGTAAAATTATTCACTGATTTTCATTGTAAGATTTGCTGGTCAGTGTAAAATTGTTCACTGCAGTGTAAATTGTGTGAGCTTTGTAGTGTAAAAATGTCTAAACAAGCATTTTGTGAGAATTTTTATGTTATACATTATTGGTCCAGCATATGTCCAGTAATGACATTATATATGTAGTGTTTACAACAAAACTAAATATTTGAAGACACACAAATCCAATATCCAAAAAAGAGAATCAGCATAACTGGTTTAGATGTTCAGTTTCACAATTATGAGAAATTTTACACTGCAGCATAATAAAATGAACGTGTTTGTTGTTATAAACGACTAATTATCATTGTGTCAACCAATATAGAGATAAAGCAAAAAACATGTAGTATGCATCAACAAAAAAAAAAAAAAAAAAAAGTCCAATAGTTTAGGAGTAATAATCCAAGAAAGAGATATAGCAAAAAAAAAATTTGGGATATAGCAAACAAAATGATAATAATAGTCAAGAAACAATAACGTGATATACTCTTTTCAACTTTAATGTTCATGCCTATAATTATGGGATATTACAACCAATATGGGTGGATATCATTAAACAACTCATTTAATGCCTATATACGTACATATATAGACTCTTATATATATACTAGTTGGAGTCCTGCGCGTTGCGCAGGGAATTTAATTGTGTCGTTTCATATGGTTAAGTGGTTGTTAAAAGTGTATAATAAGATGTTAAAACAGTTAAATAGGAAACTGTAAATGTAACTATTTAATCTAAAACTCTTCTCACGGAAGAAGTTGATAATTCTGACTATCTTATAAATGAGTAGTAAAGGTACCTAATAAAGCGCCACTAAAAATATATGACACAAGTAGGGTATTTCCTCTATAAAAAAAAGGTCATGAATGTGTTTGTAGGCCTTAATTGATATTCGAATACAATCTATAAATCCTGAATTTGAGGAAGAAGTTGACCAAGATGTAAATATTAGTGACCAATTCATAATAGCTACTAAAATAGCCACTTATTTGACATTTTAAATATTCCAGAACATAAATATTAGAGAAGAAGTTGACCAAAATGTGAAATTAGTGACCAATTCTTAAATAGCTACTAAAATAGTCACTTTTTAAAACTTATTTAAAGTGAATAATAAATATCCCAAAACTTGCTGACCTAAATGCAATTACACATATTACAATATATGAATCCTAAATTTGAGAGAAGAAGTTGAGCAAATTGTAAATATTAGTGACCAATTCCTAAATAACCACTAAAATAGTCACTTTTTTTAAAAATTTTTATGAAGTGAATAATAAATATCCCAAAAAATATTGACCCAAATGTAATTAGACACAAATTATTGATTGAAACCTCATTTGAGAGGAGAAGTTGACCAAATTATAAATATTAGTGATCAATTCCTAGATAGCCACCAAAATAGCCACTTTTGTTGACTTTTTTGGAAGTCAATAATAAATATCCCAAAAATTGTTGACCCAAATGTAATTAGACACAAGATTGTTGATTAAAACCTCATTATTATATTAAATAAAATTTCAAAAGCTGACTTGAATGTAATTATTTGTCCAAAATGACAGATTTACCCTCCGATAAATCAATATATTCTTACGATGTATAGATAGATATATGGGTAATTATGGTGTTATGAAGGGCAAAAGAGGAAGTTCATATTTTTTGACGTGCTTGTTTATTCGTTTGTATAGTATAGTAGATATATATATATATAGCCCTAAAATTAATTTCCAAAACAGAATTTTGTATATACATATATGTATATAAAAAATGTAGGGGTAAATTCGTCAGCTGAAAAATATTAATTGAGGTTTATGGGTTGATAACATACTAGTTCAAAATAATTAGGATCTATTAATATAAACTTATATAGGATGGGCCTAAAGCCAAAAACATTGATACATAGGGATTTTCGA
Organism: Hydrangea macrophylla; assembly: GCA_033977485.1. NCBI lineage: Eukaryota > Viridiplantae > Streptophyta > Magnoliopsida > Cornales > Hydrangeaceae > Hydrangea > Hydrangea macrophylla. Next base: position 77,958,552 of record CM066998.1, read on the forward strand.
GTATATTTCTATATTAAAAATTGTATGGTGGTATTAGAACATTTTGGACATAAAATCAATTTACACGTAATTATGGTAAAGTAAACCCAAAAAAAAAAAAAAAAAAAATTGCTTCAAGGCCGCTGTCCCGAACCGCCGCATAGCCTAAGTCCCTGATTGGTACCGATTGAATAAGATTTCTGGATACGCCACTGGTTCAATATATATATTTAAGTGATTCAACTCTAATTACCGTTTTAAAGACAGTTATTGTTCAACTATAAATTAACGACTAGAAACTATATATTTAAGACTCCTAGACTAGGAGACTAGCCACCTAAATTCAGAGGCAGTTTTCACGGATAATTAAATTCTCTCTCACGTGACGAAAGGGCAGAAATATATAAGCCTGTCCAGTGACCATTATTTATTTATATTTATAGTGATCTTTAAAAAGCCAATTTATTGTATCGTGGCTTCCTTAATTAGCAGTTGAACAATATGGCTAGTGAGACCCGAGACAATTAAGTTGAGCCAAAAAGTCTGTGCACCTTTAATAGTTGCAACTATCGAGTCTTATCATACGACCTTGACTGACTACAATATTTTGATTTGAGTAAAGATTGGAACACACTTAAAGATACGATTTTTAGGGTACAATTCAAAAAATGTGTTTATATCTCTCTTGTGATGTTACTGGATCCCACAGTAATATAAGAAAGAGATAGACACATCTCTTAAGTTGTGTCCAAAAAATTGTGTCTTTGAGTGTGTCCCAAGTATTACCCTTTTAATTTTGAAGCATGGGCATTATATTTTGATACGATCAAATCACCTGGCTGCAATATTTTGGGACTGGATTTGATGCTTGGTGCTTGGATACAATACTTTAAAATCTAGGTGCAATGTTTTGGGACTTCGGTATGATGTTTAGGACCTAACAACTTTTCCATTTTATGGTAGTAGCTTTATGTGTGGGACTCCCTCTATCACAGAAGTTGGTCGTTTGATTCGACCAAAATGCCTAAGTCGTATCATAGAATTCTCCCTCCTGACATAGTAGGGATCAATAAATCTATATCTATAATCTATCTAGTCTAGTATAAAAGAGGAAGTTTGCCTCGGAACATGAGCCAACTTCAAATTAATTTGGCTATTTTAGTATATTTTCAACTTCTTTTATCCATCTTAGTGATTGTCTAATTTTAAACTAAGAGATAAAAAAATGTCCAAGTGCCCTTTTTTTCGGTCCTCACCATTTTTTTGGGTCAAACTTAGACAACGTTTTCACTTGGGCCCCCGATGGTACAAATTTGGTCTCAAAAAATATAAGTTCCAATATTTTGTAATCTTGATATAGTTTGTCAAATTAAATGATACTATCTTCCCCATTTGTTCTCTTCTTTGACTTTTACAGTTTGAATACTTTTACTTTTTTGTAATTTTAACTTCTTTTTTTTTATTACTTTTGTTGTGTGTTATTATTTTTATCTAATGTATTAATTTGAGTCAATATCATTTACTCTTAAATTTAAATTCAAAATTCGATTTTTAAATGTTTTGACAGTTACTACTACATTTAATTATAAGGGAGAACTATTAATGAACTTTTTATCAAAGGTTATTTTAAGTGGCACAACTGATAAACCTGGTCAATCATTAAATAGAATGGATGTTATTATTCACTAACGCTCCACTCGTGCGATGCAAATAAAATTACACCCCATAATTGTAGCCGAATCAACTCAAATGGAAAACCTAATAAAATTTTTACTTTAAGAGGTTAACTTTCATCTTTTGATGACACATGACATTGGTTATTTACAGGTTAACCTTGTCCTGTGCATAGGTTTAAGGCTAGTGTGTGTATATATCCATAATCTAAAGAAAAGAGAGGCTGAGCTACTGTTTGGTTGGAAATTTTATAAGTATGTGCGAGCGTGTCAGACAAGTAAATTGTCAATGTGTGTGTGTGATTATCCAAACTGCGCCTCACCAAGCAAATTATGGTGACGTTCGATGCCTTAAACAAGGACTTCAAACGTGTGAGATGAACTAAAAAACTAAAAAGAAGAAGGAGAAGAAGAAGAAGAGAGTTCGAAGGATACCTTCGAAGTGATTGAACTATTCTATGACTACTCCTAAGAACACAACAAAGTAAAGGTACACACTACTCCTAATTAGGCTAAATTAAATTACCTAAACTAATGGTCATGGTGGCCGAATAGATGAAGAAAATAAAGTAGATATATTAATGCATTTGTTTGTGTGGTCAAGGACCATTACAAAGGAGTACATTACATATATTTATAGAAGAAACCTATAACTACCCATTTGAATTTGAATATTTCCCTCCTATTACATTTAACTACCAATTCAAATTCAATTACACATGTGTTTCTTCCAAGAGAAGCTCCCTCCAAAATGACTTCCATCTTCATCATCACATCTTCAAGTAACCTCCTTTGTTTCAATCCTACAATGACAAGTGTCTTGCAAGTACTTTCCAAATAACCACCAACCAATTTGAATTGGTTTTCCATGTGATAATTATAAATCATATAATAATATAATATAGTATAACTTCATATACTAATATATATATATATATATATAAATATAATTTATGGTCCAAACATACCCCTCGCGACTCTTTAAGAACGAAGTTCTTAGAGAGTCGGAAGATTATCACAAAAATAACATTATTCGATCCAATTAGTATGTTCGAAATGAACCAAATTAGTAATGCAAAGTAGATCACATTACAGATCTTTAAAGCCAATCATAATAACATTGAACACAAAAAACTAAATTGGTTTTAAACTTGTTTCGAAACCAATGAAAGAGATTTGAACATAAAATTATGGCTTAAAATGGATTCGAAGCAAATATAAGAGCTTCGAACACAAAATAATGGCTTTAAACTTGCCTCAAAGCCAATCTAGTTGCTTCGAATATTAGATAATGCCTTTAAACTCACATCGAAGCCTACATAATTGGTTCGAACACAAAAATAATGGCTTAACACTTGCTTCGAAGCCAATGCAATGGTCTCACGCACAAAATTATGGCTTTAATCTTGCTTTGAAACCAATATAATTGCTTTGAGTACAAAAAACTTGATTCGAAACCAATATAATGGCATTGAACAAAAAATGATGACTTTAAACTGGTTCGAAGCCAATGTATTAGCCTTGAATACAAAATAATGGCTTTTAAATTACTTCGAAGCCAATGAAAAAGATTTAAACACAAAACAATGGCTTCAAAGTTGCTTCGAAGCCAATGAAAAGGATTTGATCATAAAATGATGGCTTAACATTGTATTCAAAATAAATAAAGGGGGTTCAAACACAAATAAAGGACTTTAATTTTGCTTCGAAGCCAAAATAAAATCCTTAAACACATTACAAATTGTTTTTAAATTGGTTCAAAACCAATAGATTAACTTTGAATACCAAAAAATGGCTTTAAAGTTAATTCGAAGTCAATATAGTTGCTACAAACACTAGATATGTTGCTTTTAAACTAATTTGAAGCCAATATAATAGCCTCTAAAATAAATTGTTTCGAAGCCAATATGATTATTTCGAACACAAATAAACCACTTTAAACTGACTTCGAAACCAATAAGAAAACTTCGAACAAAATGAATTTGTTTTAAAATGGCTTTGAAGCCAATAAAGGTATTTTTAAAAATACTTCTATTTAACCAATTACTATTGGTATATCATCAATCGAATAAAATTTTGGTTTGAACATGTAACCAATCGAAGAACTAATCATACACCAACACCAAGCCAAAATTACTACCAAACATGGTTGTGGCTAACTTGTTGGAATGGAAAATGATATCCATACTTTATTTGGACTTTAGGAACTTCTATGCCACTGATTAACTGTAGACATTTAACAAGCATTCGAATATGTCCCACAATTTACACCTTCCCCATAGTCATGTGTTATGTACTTCGAGTCTTCAACACTAGCTTCTACACCACCAAATGTGACTTGTACTTAGGCTCATTTCCTTTATATACACTATTGTGTGTATAGTGTATATTACTTCAACATCTACAACACAATCTAGAATTTGTTGCATGTAAATTCGGCTCGAGCAAATTTCAACAAAGCCAACTCTGTGCTTACTTCTGTCTGTTAGTTCGAGCCAGGCATGAACAACAGTCTTAGTCCTATTAGACCAATTAAAGCAGTGATCAACTAATTCGATGACCGAATTAGTATTTATATTGGTGTCAATAATCTTTTCCCTTTGATAATAATCTTGCCATAGAATAATCCACATAGTCATAACCCATTTTTTATGAGCACCACAGAGTCAAAGTGGGTATTGACCATCTAAAGCCAAAGTATAAAGTGGCTTAAATAAGTCATAAATTTCAACACTTTGTGTAGTGTCGAAAAACCCAAATGTATGAACAAAAGCATGTTCATGATCCTCAACCATATTTGGTTGTAAAATGGACCCCCCCGAGTGTATTTTGATCACAATCATTTGGTTGATTAACCAATAGAGGTGATGATGGTGTTGGTGATTTTCTTGTTTCCACCATTAAAGGATCATGAAGTTTCTTCATAATAAATTTATTTTCATTCATTGGCTCGTAATTTTGAAGAATAGTTGACACCCCTCGAGCCATTTCATACATTTTAGTTTTCAAACTAAATGCTTTATCCTTTAATTCTTCCAACAATGGAACTAAATCATTGATCCATTTTTCTCCACCATAATTTGGTGTTGATAGTGGAGAAGCATACAACACTTTAAAATTGTTGTCACCAAGATTTGGTGTTAATGGGGGTGACACATACACCCATTCGTAATTGCTACTACCAAATTTTGGCATTGATGAGGGTACAATATACCACCCTTCAAAATTCATCTTGACACTTGAGTCCCACCGGGCGTGCCAAAAATGTTTGGTTGGAAAATTTATAAGTATGTGCGAGCGTGCCAGGCAAGCAAATTGCCAATGTGTGTGTGTGATTATCCAAACTGCGCCTCACCAAGCAAATTGTGGTGACGTTCGATGCCTTAAACAAGGACTTCAAACGTGTGAGATGAACTAAAAAACTAAAAAGAAGAAGGAGAAGAAGAAGAAGAGAGTTCGAAGGATACCTTCGAAATGATTGAACTATTCTATGATTACTCCTAAGAACACAACAAAGTAAAGGTACACTACTCCTAATTAGGCTAAATTAAATTACCTAAACTAATGGTCATGGTGGCCGAATAGATGAAGAAAATAAAGTAGATATATTAATGCATTTGTTTGTGTGGTCAATGACCATTACAAAGGAGTACATTACATATATTTATAGAAGAAACTTATAAGTACCCATTTGAATTTGAATATTTCCCTCCTATTACATTTAACTACCAATTCAAATTCAATTACACATGTGTTTCTTCCAAGAGAAGCTCCCTCCAAAATGACTTCCATCTTCATCATCACATCTTCAAGTAACCTCCTTTGTTTCAATCCTACAATGACAAGTGTCTTGCAAGTACTTTCCAAATAACCACCAACCAATTTGAATTGGTTTTCCATGTGATAATTATAAATCATATAATAATATAATATAGTATAACTTCATATACTAATATATATATAAATATAATTTATGGTCCAAACAGCTACATGTCAAGAAAAGCTATCATGGATAGATATGCCTCATTATCCTAAACTAAATGTCCATTCTAAGTACCTAGTACCAACACCATTATTTAACTAAAATTGTTCAATTTCTCTCAGGATTGAAGCAATGCATACGAAACAAACTTGTCAATAGAATATGTTTCATTGTTTTATAATTTATACCAATGTAAGTCCCTAATTTAACCTAATGTTAATAGGTAAACACTGAATATTAGTTACCACCCCAAGCTAAAATTGTTAAGAGCAAGTTATCCAATATCAATAGAATACACTTTCTACGAAAAGAATTTTTACAAATTTTTACAATTTAGATGTCTTGCGTAAAAATGATATTAGATAGATAACTTACTCTTAACACTTTTGGCTTGGGGTTAGTACTAATATTGAGGGTTTACCTATTAACATTAGGTTAAATTACGGACTTATATGGTACAAAAAATGGATGTTGACCAAATTTTGAAGGCGACAACTATATGAACTTAGGGGTGGAGTTACTAATATTGAGGGTTTACCTATTAAGATTAGGTTAAATTAGGGACTTATAATCTATCTACCTACTACATAATAAAAGAGGGAATTCTGTAGGGAAGTGTGCAATTCTCAATTGAAGTGTCCAATTTGAACATTTGTCGACTTGTTTTATCCTTTGTAGATCTACCTTTACTTGTACTATTGTTGTTCTCTTATTTGGTCCCTTGCAAAAAAAAAAAAAAAAATAGTCTGTATATGTGCCTCTCATTTCTCCACATCATCTACTTAAAAAACGATATAAATAGATTAATAAGTGCTTCCCTGTGCGTTAAAATAATTCCAATATATTGACACTGGGATCACTTTTAACAATAATGAACCATTTTAACATCCTACAATGAAAATTTTGTGAAACTAATGTCACATTTGGTGAGAATAACATTTAGCATACAAATTTGGAATTGGTGTAATTTTTTTTTATCTTGAATACAATGTTTTGCTACCTAAGCAAAACCCTCTTGGATACAATATTTTGGTGTCCTGGGTGTAATTTTTTGTGATGGTTTCTATAGTTACTTTGTTTAAGTAACAACACATTGTACCCAGATAATTTATATGAGAATTTTGCTTAAGTGACAAAACATTGTACTCAAGAAAGAAAACATTGAATTCCAAATCCTTTAATAATTTTATCAAATTTAATGTACAACTATTAAACTATTATTAATTCAAATTTTATATTCGAATTAGGAAATTGCTGTTTTTTTTTTCTTTTGATCAAAAAACTAAAATTTCATTAATGATAACTAAACATAACAAAGGAAACCAAACATACAACAAAAATAATGAAAAGCGGCGCAAGCAAAAGCAAAACTAAAGGTACAATAGTTAAAGAAGCATAAGTGACCACAGAAAACACTCCGCCAGCTGCACAAAAAACCCACCATTGCGCCACAAAGACTGTCGCCGCGTAAAGAGATCTGAAACTCATGGCAACTTCAATCTTGTAGATGGTAGAGACCACCCAAAGAAAGAAAATGGCATAAAGCCAAACCCAAACAAGTGAAGAAGTTTCACCAAGGGGACAACCGAAGTTGCTAAAAAAGCTTCAATGAAAGCAAAAATTGTACCATGAAAAGCAACACAGCTGTAGAACAGAGCCCCAAAGTCACCAATCATAAACCATAAAGCCAATCTACTATTCCAAGACTTGTATGGTCAATATCTACCATCTTGAACCCGAGGAGATGACATACGAGAAAAAGAAAAATAACATTCGCAAAAGCAGGGAAAAAGCTTCACAAAGGAAGCAGAGAAGCCAAACAGACCCTTATTTGTTCTGGGACAAAACATGAACGAAGACGGACAAGGAGAGAGAGAGAGAGAGAGAGAGAGAGAGAGAGAGAGAGAGAGAGACGGGGGGAGGGGTTAGCAAACAAGCATCGCTTCATTCTCTCTAGCCTAGAGAGAGAAGCTCTCAATTTTAATATGGAGTAAATTGAAAGCTTCTCTCTCTAGGCTAGAGAAAGTGAAACAATGCTTGTTTGCTATAAACCTAACCCTATACTTCACAAATTTTGAATCCCAAATATTTCCTAACTACATGTGACGAGTCCACTGAATTTTGATTGGAAGATATTGAAGTAGTCAGGGCCGGCCCCGAGGTTTAAGGGGCCTTAGGCGAACAACTAAAAGTGGGCCCTTTACATACTACTATGAACTAATTACTATAAGATACTAACAACAGGGGCGGACTCAGGATTTTTGGTCGAGGCCGGGGTCTAGACCATACGGGGTTCTGGGGCAACGCTCCCGAGGCAAAAAAAAATTGAGTCTACCTATACATAATTATGTGCAAAGCTGTAGAATTGTAAGTAGAATTGGTTTAACACCCCTTATTTGATTAAATCATGTAAGTTTAGACGACCTATTTCTAAAACCTGTAAAATATTAATAAAACCCAACATGGATGGCTCTGTAACTTTGTTAGGTTTTTTTTTTTGAGTCAAAAGGGGGCCCTCTATTTGTGTTAGAATGTAGAGAAAGGGGGCCCTCTATTTGTGTTAGAATGTAGAGAGAGAGAGAGAGAGAGAGAGAGAGAGAGAGAGTGTGTCGTGAGCTGAGGCTGTCAATTGACTCAATTTTTTTTTTCTTAAGAAACGAGGAAGAAGGGCTGGCAGACTGGGTTATTAATATGAATAATGCTACACTCACTCTTCCAATCACACCCCAAATCACATCCTTTGCTTTAAATACATGTACCATGTGTTGTTTGAATTTTTCAGACTTTTCTGTGAACCACTTACACAACACAGGGTACTTGCATTTAAATCAAGAATGTGATTCAGAGTGTGGTTGAAAGAGTGGGTGTAGCATGAATTAATATGGCCAATGGTACTATAGTACTAGGTGTTGGGGGCCCTAAAAGTTTATTCATTAGTGTGGGCTTTAGGCCCACGCCTACAATCAATAGAGCAAGGGCCGACCCTGGAAGTAGTCCAATCATTATTTAATGTGATCCCACTACTGCATGTATTTGGAAAACATTTAGGATGGGATTGAGAAGCATAGCGTTACTCTTTTATTATACATACTAAAGATTTACAAAATCTAACGGAAGGCAAGTGCCAGCCCTAGTTGTATAAAACAATGGGTTGACCAAATTTTAAAAGCGACAACTATATGAACTTAGAGGTGGACATTAGTCTGTCCGACCTGCACAAACATAAGGGTTGATTAGAAGTATATACCCATACAATAGGACGTGGGATGATTCAAACCATTGTTAACAAGCTACCTAAACTCTCTCTCTCTCTCTCTCTCTCTCTCTCTGAAGATGTCTTCGGAGGCATGAAAACAATGCATGGTATATCCATTTTGCTGTAAATACTTGGTATTTGTTCTGTAAATAAACACAAGCAAATGTCTAACTACTGTTTGGGATGCTCTAAATGTATATAAAGTGTCTCATAGTGTAATGTGTATATAAATTATTATTTTTTTCCCCTTATCAATTTGGATGCTAGCCACATACGACTAAGGGCTCAGATTATACATTGCAAATTCTACCTCGAGTTCATTTTATAGAACTACATTTGTTGGTACTCTTTTGTGCATCTAGCAACGTACTGAACATGGCCTCTACACAAGTATGTTCCTAGAATATATAGAGGAATAGGATTGGGAAAGAGCCATAAGCTAAATTTTCGAGAAAAAAGGCAGGCCAAACAATCATCAAAATGCTAGCCAAACAATCATCAAAATGCTAGCTAGCTTCGTAGGCAAAAAACCTTCTCTTACAATCTATTTCATCTAAGAGAACCCTCCAATTTCTTTTTTTTTTTTGGCCGGACAACTAAGATAACGCACACATCAATATTGACACATGTAAACGCTTCAGGCCTTTCAGGAGACTAATTTGTCTTGTGGTGGCCTTACAAGACTCAACTTAACGACGACCTCAAGAGACCTGCTATGAGACCCAACATAACCTGGCCTATGGGGTCAGGTAGGCATAAAGCCTTTGCAATGAAAGAATCATCAGATTGCAATCCTCGGTAGCACCCAAATGTGCTGTCAACTCGGCAGCACCAATGGGTGCTTGACAGCATACCCAACCAATATTTTCTTTTCCCCATTTTTGTAAAAAAATGAGAAGATAAAGAATGGTGTGCTGTCAAGAACCCATTGGTGTTGTCGAGTAGACAGCACCCCGAGTGAGGCCGACGATCCATGCTCCACAAGTTATACTCGGCAGCACCAATGGTGCTTGACAGTATACCCAATTTTTTCTTTTCCCCATTTTTGTAAAAATGAGAAAGAATGGTGTTGTCAAGAACCCATTGGTGTTGTCGAGTAGGCAGCACCCCAAGTGAGGCAATGCTTCACAAGTTATACTACATGGAATACGCACATGCTCTATCTATTGTCTACATATGGTTTAACTTTGTACTCCTGAATACTCCTAAACTCTCACTCCATGCAAAGACCACAGACCTGGCAAGTTGGCAACACTGCCCACAGGAGAGAAGAAAACTGTGAAACAAGAGGTGGGTTTCGTGGGGGATCAAAACCTATAAATCAGAAGGAAAACACCTATGTATATATACATGCCCAAATATCATCGCCATAATCCGCCACTACTTCTTCTAAACTAGAAGTAAATGGGGCAGGAAACTAAATAGCAGCAGACAGGACTCAAAATTCAACTCTCCTATCGTAAGCCAATAAAAGTAAAGAACAGCTCAATTTGTAACCAGAAGATGAACAATTATCGTCATAGCAAAATTAATATTCCCTTACTATGTTTGCTCAACAGCATAAACAATACTCCCAAGAAAACATCATTCAACATTCTTATGAACCGACAAAGTCAGAACTCAGAGCACAATAAGAAACATGACTTCTTTGTTTTTTAAAAAAAAAAAGAACAAAGAAAAGAAGAAACAACGAAACATGACTTGACAGAAATATGAGGATTGTCATTGGAATCAACTTAATTATGAGGGAAGTTTAAAGGACCAACAGGTTTGCGACCTCATCACTTCAATTCAAGCGCAAACCCATTTCTTAGCCACCGGGTGTTAAACATGATGACCTCTCCAAAATACTCATATCAACGCAAGAAATCTATATATATATATATATATATTTATATATATAATCCTCCCAAAATGAAATTTTCTGTTCAACTAAAATGTGACAATATCAGTAATGAGAGTTGTAATTTTACAATACTAGATGTACGGCAGGATACAACGACCAACCAACATGCTAGTCAAATCCCGTAAAACCAACACTGCATTTCCCAGAGGAGTACTTTCTATTGCATGTACAAAATCAGATGACAGCAAGATAACACATGTGGCATAGTAACAGATAATACAACTGTATACAATTACGACGATATAAGTTTTTTTTTTTATAAAAATAAAAACCTATATATACACAAGTATGTGTGTTATCAGTTGTGCGTTTAAAATGTGAACATATTACATATCAAAGTTGATTGATTGGGGATTTGACTTTCGAATCTTGTTCCAGAAAACAAAGTCTGTATTTTTGTCAGACTTAAGCTACTTCATTTTTGTCAAAAATCATTGATCATGCAACCAACAGATACTCTTCAATGAATATATTCTAGTACTCAACCAAAGTCGGTATACTCTTCAATGATTATATTCTAGTACTTAACCAAAGTCAGTTAACTGATTTCTGCATTTTTGGAGATATTCATACAATTATAGCAAGAAAACACTCTTTAGAGATGGTAGAACAGCAATCATCATTACCGCTACTCTACCACTAGACAAACAACCATACAATTATTCTACAAAGTATCTTCTTCTTAGACAAAAAGTTTATGGTACAATATTTAACATGTAAAGTGCATCTCCAATGGAAATGCTATTTTTCAAGCCAAACCAATATTTTGTAATTGAGACAATAATACTAAAATGCTATATTTTAGCTTATCTGATCTAATGGTACATTCCAAATGAAATCCTGTTCCTTTTTCTATGTTGCAAAAAGTTGAGATATTGACATGTTGGCATATCAAATTATAGCATAACCCCCCAATACACCACCTCTCCAATGGTGTGCGGCGTCTGCCAAAGGTCATACGCCAAATTATAGAATACCAAATTTGGCACAGGATATTGTATTGCTATTATTTGACATGACCTTTGCAACACCATTGGAGAGATGTTTTTAGAGAGTCATGGTATAATTTGACAATAGTATGAGGTTTAGCTATGAGCTTGTCTTAAGACCAACTCCACGGGTGTTATAAGAGAGGTAGTAAAACCAACTTTAGACCAAATTTAAGGTTCCACCTAAAATGGACTTGCTCCAACAGAAGTAGCAAATGTGCTTCTCAAATTCGACATAACCTCCCTAGGTAGCAAACTTGTTATTACTTGTTAAAGGTTGTATATCACTCTTCGAAATTTGTTTATACACTACACTACTATGCTCTATTGGGTACCACATCCTCACAGTACACACCAACCACAACCACCACCACCAGCAACAATACCCACCGCAACACCAACACCAGTGAAAAATTCTGACACCAATCATTTGTTCAATCTAAGACAAAAAGATTAAATATTTTTAGGATTCGAAATGTACAAAAATTCAAATTTTGAATTGCAACCTTGTAAACAGTCACCTATTGACAATATAAGCAAAAACATTAAAAATGATATTATAAAATCTACGAAAATTAAATTTTGAATTGCAATGGTTGTAACAAAAATATACCATTACAAAAATTCATAAAGATGCACAAAGGGTCAAAAATAGGTAAAATACAATAATCATAACATCTGGAAGTTTGTTACTTCCGTTGGAGTGCCAACTACAAAAGTAGAAAACTGAGGTAGCAAGTTAGATATTTGGGTAGCAAAGGACGCTATTGCTATCTCAATGGTAAATTTGAGGTAACAAAAGTGTACTTTGCTATCCCAATGTCAAATTTGCTTCGTCAAAGTTCGACACTCCAACCCAAGTAGCAAACTTATATATATATAGGTCTTTTACTTATTTTGATCTTTTATGCTGCTTTATGACTATATATTGTCGTTTATTAAAGATTATTAGTGCTTTTCAATGAAAAAAATTTTAAACTTAAAACATTTCCATAATACAATTAATTCTTTTATTACAAATAAATAATACAAATCTATTATTTAATATGTTTAACATTTGGATGAGTAAATGATGCTCTTTCTACCTTAATAGCATATATAAAGCAGAAAAAGTATGCTTTGCTGCCACAATGTAAAAATGTTGCTGCCTCAAAGTTTGACACTCAAAACCGAATAGCAAGATTCATATTTTACTCATCTTCTTTTACATGTTCTGACCTTTAATGGCTGTTTGTAACGGCATATTGTCATTTATTTAATGTTTATTGCCATTACTGAATTAAGACTTTAAAATAATTTATTTTTAAACTACTTGGTTTTCACTTTTCATAAACTTCGAATTCCACTTTATGATTGTTTATGAATGTTGAAATTCAAATTTACAATTTACAATTTTCAATAGATTATTAGATTCCAAATAAAGATGAAAATATTTTTTTAGTTCTTTTTGTCTAGTGTGCCAATTTGCGACTGTTTATGACTGACACAATTCAAATTTTGAAGTTTCTCATAGACAGATTTTATTTCTATAAATTTTGAACTCAAAACAGCACCAAATACCAGTTGTTGAGCCAACAATTTCAAATAGTGTTAGCAAAATCAATACAACATTCACACTTGCAAAATTAATTAAATGCGTATCAACTGCAATTTACCAACTTCTTTCTGAATAACAGCCTCAGATTGATATAATCCAGTACCCCGAGAGACAAGTGTAAATTTGTTCCATTTCCATCATCAAAGAATACACAAGATGCATGTCTATAACCTTAACCAAAGACGCCCATTTTGAATCTCTCCACCAAAACTGGAAATTTCAGCCATGATAGAAAATTGACTGAAAAGACATTTTAGTACCCCAAGTGTTTTAGGGGACTTTTAATTTAGACCCTGCGCCTGCATCACCAAATGCATCACTTTGGCCTCTCAATATTCAAACGAGTAATGCTAATGCTTCTCAAATTTAAATCCCAAATTTAGTTCTCAAATGCTTTGCAAGTTATACACAATTTGTGGTATTATACCACCAACCACTGTCGTAGCATGTGGTACAACTGTTAAAAGTATTTGAGAACCAAATTTGAAATTTAAAATTTGGAAGCATAGCATTACTCTTCTCAAAATCGTGTCAATTTGAGATCTAAAATTAAGGTTGTTCAAATAGTCCACCAGCTCGACCGACCAGAACCCGAAGAGTTTTACTCGGTTTTAATAAGCCTCGGTTCGAGTTTCAGTTGTATAATTCTGGTTATTTCAGTTTCAATTCAGTTTACAGGCTTGAGGTATGCAAAATTACAGCACTCGAACCGCACCGATGATCTTGAAAAAGTCATTTTATATATTCCACTCCCCAATATATTTCGTCGAAACCATATTCCCCTAGAGTTCCCTCTCATTCTTTCTCTCAAGCTATCAATCCTCTCTCTCCTCTGTTTTCTCCACGATTAGATCCTAGTTCTCCCTGTCTCCTGCTCTCGTCAGTCCTCCCCATTGAACATGCTCATTGAGTCAGCAATCCTTTAAGAGACAAGTCTCACCAGACAAGGATCCCCATTGAAGCAATGCCTTTCAACCCCATTGATATCTCTAAGTATCATTAATATCTATCATTATATATATAACACTATAACAGACTACATCATATCTCAAGTAAGTTCGAATTTTTCTGCTTTTTCCATCGGTAAAATAGGGTTTTCTTACCTCTTTCGCTTTTTGTTGGATTTCAAACCTTGACTTAAAAAAATTCTTTGATGGTCTTATTTGAATGTATCTTGACTTAAAAATTTGCGTTTGATTCTCTTATTTGGATACTTCTTGACGAGTTTTGTGAAAACTCAATTTCTTCCCGTGAAAAAGATACCAGTGATTTTTAGAACATGGTTCTTCATATTTCAGATTTTTCATTTGAATGGCAGTGACTACTTGTTCTTGATGCCATTGATTTGCTATAACATATTTCCATAGCTATCATTTCCAACCAGACCGACTCGCCTGAACCCGAACAAATTCGGTACCACCCTTGAGCAGGTTGATTGGCGGGTGGAAAACTTGACCACGAGGGAGTCAGTTCAGCTTGACGAGTACAAACCAAACCCCACTCACCCAATCCATGAACAACCTATCTAAAATGTTGAAAATGCAGAGCCCAAAGTGATGCATTTTCAAACTTGAGGGACCAAAAGCCAAGGTGAAACTCCGCTAAAACTACCACTACTTGTATGATTCTTAGTACACAGAAAATTTATAAACATTACTGTCAGAAATCCATTTAAATGCAACAAATAATAACCAATGAATCTCAAAACGATACACACCCAACAAGATTAAAATAGAGTAGTATGTAAATTACCTTCAGATTAATCAAAAACAAAACTCAAAAAAGTACTTCGAAGTTCAAAATTTACTCATTAAAACGCAGAATATATTATAGAAAGATTAGAAACCTAGAACCAATATAGAAAACAAACCTAAGCGGTGAGCACAACCGCGCCGCCAGCCTCCTTGATCTTCTTCTCCGCGTTCTTCGACACGAGCTTGGCCTTCACAACAATCGGCTGCCCAGAAGGCAAGACCCCCTTCCCCAGAACCTTAAAGTACCCGAACTGCGTGACGTCGATCACGGGGGCTTTGTCTAGAGTCAATTTTTCCTTCGCTTCGGGAGGAACGAGAGACCAGAGCTTGTCGATGTTGACGATGGGGCAATAGAACTTGTTGCGGAGCTTGTGGAAGTACCTCATTCCGACCTTTCCGAAGTAACCGGGATGGTACTTGTCGAAGAGTATGCGGTGGTGGTGCAAACCTCCGGCGTTGCCGCGGCCGCCGGGATGTTTTCTGTGCTTCCCTATGCGGCCGTGGCCGGCGCTAACGTGGCCCCGCTTCTTGCGGTTCTTCCTCAATCGGGTCGTCATTTCTCTCTCTACAGGCTAGCAGCTGTGTGCGGCGCGGGGAAGCAATATGATTAGGGTTTGGAGGGGGAATTTATATGAGATGAATGATGATGTGAACTTGTGCTAGGGATATTAATAAACATTTGGTTAAGGGAGCTGCTAACTTACAATATGCTAACTTACAACATGATGGTTGTAAGTTAGCAGCATACAATAGCCCTTTTAGCGACGAAAAATAGGTTTTTAGCGACGAAATTTTTATCGCTAAAGGTTCCAACTTTTAGCGACGAAAAATTTCGTCACTAAAACCTTATTTTTCGTCGCTAAAAGTCTCATATGTTGTAAGTTAACAAATCCCTTTGGTTAATATTTGGGGCACACCCCTTTTACATAAATACTTATAAATAGAGTACATTTTATCTCTCTTTTGGTGGCATTGAAATTCACTGAAATTATTCGGACTCTCTAGTGTCACTCAGGAGAGACACAGAGTGTGTTTATAAATATTTGTGGAAAGTGTTTGTGCCCCTAGCTTTGTTATAAACAAAAATATTACACCCACGTCAATTTTCACACCCAACACAACTTGACATTTGATTCCAGTGGGTCAAGTATAGGACTTATGTGGAATCCACATGGACTCACCAGAATCTAGGGCCAGAATTATTGGGTGTGGAATTTGGTGCGGGTGTAGTATTACTCATAAATCAAAAATCAACTAAAATTGATCAACCAAAAAATTGATTGATCGATTTTTTAAATTTATATTCAAGCCAAAATTGATTAAAAAATCGACCCAATATTTCAAAAACCGACCAACCGTCACTATTGATCGGTTTTTTTTTTTTCCATGAAAAAATCGACTAAAACCGACCGCTTACACCCTTAGGTGGTGCGGTTTTTTTTTTTACCACCTTACCCTTTTGCTCAATTTCTAGTAATAAATATTATCGATCTACAATTCGATTGAGCTGTTTAATTTAAATTTAAATATATATAGTCCAACTCTTAAGCGGACCAGTCCGTATAAAGACGAATTTTTTTATCACTAAAAATGTCGTGCCTTTAGCGACGAAATGCGACTTTTTCGTCCGCTTAAGAGCTTCCCTAAAAAAAATATGTGATTCGGTGACTTTATTTTAATTTCAAGGATAAATTACACGGACCTCCCCTAAGATTAGGTCAAAATATAGAGATTTCCCTCGTGGTATACAAAATTACACTCACCTCCCTAACATTTATTGTTGTGTAACAGTGGCCTCCCCTTCAGTTAGTCAACTATAGTTCGACCGTTAGTTTTTGGGCTTAAAAATTCTATAATTACAACTTTACCCTTATTAAAGTAAAAAATAAATAAAGTAAAAACTTAAAATATCTCTCCTTTCTCTTCCATTCTCGCTCTCTAAACTTCATATCCTCTGTTTTTCTCAACAAGAACGAATGAGATTCTTTGTAAATTAAGAGGTTCATAAGAAATGATTTGAGAAACACCCATTTTCCATACCTACATATATATATATATATTTATATTATATACACATTATATATCTAATTATAGACGACAAAGGATTTGAGAAAATGAATGACCTACCCATCTCCAACCCAATAACCATCACCATTTCATTTTATCCAAACAGTCAGCCTCCTCAATTCATGCAAAACTACTCATACATAGACTACCATCTCCAACTTGTGCAAAATCACATACATCCAATCACAAAACTGTCACGACCCATCCCACTACGTGCGGAAATAGGACACGTGGCACGTCACCAAGGCTCATCCAATTCCATTAAAGTAAAAATAGCAACAAAAAATATACGTAAAATCCTTTAAAAATCAGAGTTATAAAAAGTTTTGCTCAATTGAAACACTGCCAGAAGAATCCTTTTTGAAAAACAGAGGTCCAGTCGACTGGAATGGAACCCGGTCGACTGAAGATCAAAAGAAGTAAGTATTAATAGTCCAAAGGCCTCGTCCAGTCGACTGTCTCGGGGACCCAGTCGACTGGGGCCTCAATTCCTCAATCGACTGGTGCTTAGTCCAGTCGACTGAACACTGTGCATGCAAAATGTCATGTTTTCGTGCAGAAACCAGTCGACTAATACTACCTTCAGTCGACTGAAGCCCCTTGAAAACTGAAAGATTTTTAGTGTAAAACAGAGGTCCAGTCGACTGTGTCGCTGACCCAGTCAACTGATCTCTCCCAAAACTGCTCAATTCTGCAGCATTCTTAAACCAAGATTTACCAAACTAACTTCCAACCCAACACCCCTATATTACCTCGATTCAAACAATAAATACAAGAGTGCTACTAAGAATCACAAGTACTAATCTAATTCAAGATTCAGTTACAACATATCACAACTTCCAATTCTTATTACAAGTTTGGAATAAACAACGGGTGTAGACCAAACCGTTCAGCAATCGCACCCCGCGGCCTACGTCCACCCCTCAAGAACACCTCTTAAGAATTCCTTTAATCCGATCTACTTCACGGGTGTAGACCAAACCGTTCCCGGAGCACTTACGGGTGTGCACCAAACCGTTACAAGAGCCTTCAATCTCTCCCAAAGAAGAAAACCTCTTCTTTGCAATCAAGGGTTACTAACCCTCACTCTTTACAATTGATTTGGATACAAATTGAAACTCTCTATATAGAGTGGATAATACAAATAAAGCTCACTACAATTTTGCTCTCTCAAGAAATACAAATGAAAGATTTGAGCAAATTGATAAACTCACACAACTAGGGCTCAAATGATAATGTTTAAAGATCAAAGAGATGTGTGATCAATACTATGTTTTTCAATCAAAATCTCAACCCCAAATAGCTTGGGAAAACATGTATTTATAGGCCTTGGAAGATTATAGCCGTTGGTGGCAAGTTTGGTAATTAAAAACCCCTCTAAAAACTAGTCGTTATTGCCTTTCAGGTCGATTCAGTCAACTGGACCTTGAAGTAGTCGACTGGGCCTTGAAGAAGTCGACTGAGATGTGTTTACAGAGGGTTCTGCTTGCATTCTGCTCACTTCAGTCGACTGCATCGGGACTTCAGTCGACTGCCCCTCCATGTTTGACAGCCAGACACATCTCCACTAAAATGGCCATAACTCCCTCTACAAAAATCGGATTTGCGATCCGTTTGATGTTTTGGAAACTAGATTCAAATACCTTTCCAACCATATAAGATTCAAGATTTAATTATTTTCCAATTGGTTGGGGCATTACTTTAAAGATGACCCACTTAAAATTTATTTCCAAAACTTTAACTTTTAGAGTTTGTTTGAGTCCCTATGAGTGTGAGATCAAGATGCCTTACAATGATGGTCCTAGACTTCAACCAAGGATAAAATATCTTCAAGTCATCAAGCTTGATCCTTGTTGAGCTCCTTGTAATCTTGATCTACATCAATTAAATCTCATGCACACAAAGATGTTAAAACATTGATACAATATTAATACATGAGATTATATATGAGCATAAAAATGACTATGATAATAACAAAGAATGAATCAATATGAATCATGTAATTATCATAGCATATTTGACATCATCAAAATATAATTAAATATACCTTAAGGCTAACAGTAAGTTTCATATTTCATTGATTCAGTTCCATATTTCATTGATTCAAATGTCAACTACCACCATTCTACGTGATTGTATATTGGTTCTATTAAGAACTTACGAGCCCCTATGTGGGATGATCCTTATTGGATCTACGAGTGGCCCTAAAGTTGGCTGACCCTCCTTATTGGGTCTACGAGTGCTTCTGATCAGTTAGCTATTGCAGTATATGTATATGTATATGTATGAGTACGTGAATGGGTGGTTGGTAATCTGACCTTCTAAAAATGTATTCATTATACCTGTCCTGATGATATTCTACTCTCCTGATATATCGATTGTTATGCTTATCTTATTTACCGTTGATATACAGATTTCTCTTTATGTTCATCATCCAGGATTACGATTATTTCACTGAGTCTTCTACTCACACTCTCCAAATCTTTATAACCCCTTTCAGGTGATGAAAAGTATAAGACGGTGGGAGATAACCTGGTTGAGGAAGACATATAGAAGAAGACGAATTTAAAATACTAGCTACCTAGTTAAATAATATGAGTAATTCCAATAGAATTCTCAAAGGCAATATTTAAAGGCTCAAGTTAGCCAATCATAATATTATGTAATAAATTTGGAATGACTTGTAAAATTATGATTTTCATGACCTATATTGTAATACAATTTAATTATGTTGCTTCCGCTAGTCTCTGAACAAGTTATGAGGCCTTGGTGGCCGGTCACGCACCTTAAATCAACCAATAATGTTTTGGGGCGTGACAAGAAAGGCCTTATGGCTAAATTTATATGCTATTTTTATCTTCTGAAGTTTGTAATAAAAATTCTATGACTCCTAAAATTGGCCATCAGTTTCCTAAAATCAAACTGAGATAAGTTGGTTTACTTGATGATAATTACGAGTTTAAAACAACCACTGCCATGTTAAAGAAAATAGTAAATAGAATAAGTTACACATTGCATAGTTGAGATGACATGTATGGAAAGGGGTCGTTGGTTAGCATATATGTTGTGAGGATGTCTCAGGACGAGTAACTTTAATTATCCCAGGGCGTTTGAGATACGGTAGGTTAATTAAGAAGGATTGAGCCCAGGCCGCTTTTGATATGGTAGGTCAATCAGAGTCTTGTGATAGCCTTAATTATTCCAGGCCGCTACAGATACGGTAGATTAATTAAGAGGGCTGAGCCCAGGCCGCTTTTGATTCGGTAGGTCAGTCTGGTGGTAGCTTTAAATTATTCCAGGCCGTTTCAGATACGGTAGATTAATTAAAGTATTCCACAGGTTATTGTAACCTTGAATGTCTAGGTATGTCCAGGCCAACTTAAATACGGCAGACATATCGACAGACTTTCTAAAGTAACGACATTGTGCCGGATGGTTCTAGGTGGACCGAATGAGTCAAGAGATTGTGTTCGAGATAAAAGAGTCAGTGAGATGAGATGGTTTCATTGTTCATGCACGGTCTTAATTATTCATTACTCAAGCTGTTATTAATTATTATCATGCGATGATTGGAATAATGGATTAATCGTACTCTAAAGTACCAAACATTTATAATAACTGTTAATGTACTTTTATATACATTGCTTGTGTGTTCGTTATACTCACTCGGCTTTCATTAGCTGATGACTTTATTTTGTCCTGGACATCCAAAATATTCAGGAAATGGTTATGCAGGGCAGTATGATTATGCCAGCTAGAGGAGCATGCAACGTTACTTTTCTAATTTAAATAAAGTTGTAATAAGGATATGGATACTGTTTTTAATTTGAATAAGGCGGTTGTGCCTTAAGGATATTTTATTTAAGGACGATGTAATAGTATTTGAAGTTGTACTATGTTTTAATATTATCTTTCATGTTGCTTTATATTACTCTGTTTTTTGGTACATGTTAAGCAAAGTACAGGACAAGCGATCCATCACCTGTCATGACCTACAGGTCCAAAACAGAAATGAAAATTTTTCCTTATTTTGCTACGCTGGGGCGTGACAACTGGGTACTCTTCGGGAATCACTAAAACTAGAACCAGAGCCTCGTGAAAATGACCTCTTAAAAGATCCACCCTGGTGTTGGTCACTACCCTCATAACCTCTCTTTCCTTGCTGACTCAGTCTCGATCGTTCCATCCCACTTTCGGCTACCAACGTCGTTTATTGCACCGTTGCTACGGTTGAATGTTCGTAGGTCTCCACCCTTAAACGAATGTTGTCTCTTAGACCTTCTTCAAATTTCCTTGTCATATCTTCTTCTTTGGCACTGAATCTTTACCAAACTGTAACAACGCGTTGTACTTGGAAGTATACTGGTTACGGTCATTTCCCCCTGCTTTAGATTATCAAACTCTTTCTTTTTCGTGTTATGGGTAGCCCTCGAAAAGAATCGGCGATTGAACTCTGCCTTGAATCCTTCCCAAGTAATCGGTGCCCCTTGATCCAGAACATTTACCCACCAATTCTGGGCTTCACCCCTCAACACATCACTTGCATTCTCAATCTTCTCCCTATCAATTATCGGAATAGATCAGATAATTCTCTCCATGTCCATGACCCAATGCTCTGCTAGCATTGTGTCAGCCGTTCCCTCAAATTTTATTGGTTTCTTTCGCGCAAACTGTTCATATACGGATCTCATACCCCTGTTCTCAGGTGCATGTACTACAGTTATCGATGTTTCTTCAAATGAAGGCGTTGGAGGCAATCGCTTCGCTATATTCTGTATCATATCCCCCATGTTCCCAATCATTTCTGTCATTTCATTCATACGTCGAGTATGTGGCGATAATTCTCGGTCATCACTCATGATTACAATCCTGTCAATCTCAAAGCATAAACACTATGCATGTATGACAATTACCAAAATCATGTATGCACAACAATATACATATGCATCAAACACCTCTATAATGTATGGATGCATTCTAGAATATTTGTCAATTCACTCACACTCCACTTGTTGTCGAACGTTCCCAAAGTTTTGTTATCTATTGCTCTGATACCACTAAATGTCACGACCCATTGACAAACACTGAATATTGCATATTCATGTGCCAATATAATAGGCATAGTGCTCATTTAATCCTCTAAATCCCTAGTTTTACATGCATATTTGAATAAATATAATTTAATGGTGATGTCACTCAAATGTGTGTAATTATATGTTTTTACATATTTTATATTTTTAGGTAAATATGAAGTGAAATAAAGGGAAGGAAAGAAGTAACAATCACATCATAATATATTCATTTGTTAGTCAAAGTTAAAACAGTAACATGAATAGTGAAATCTTGTAAATTGCATAAACAAATAAATAAATAAAATAAAAAAAAAAACCTTACCTAACATCCAAGCTACTTCTTGGACGTTAGTATATATATAATATATATATTTGATTCCTTTCCCTTCTCTCTCTCTCTCTCTCTCTCAGCTGCAGGTTCTCAAAGTCCAAGAAGGTGTCAGAGAGCTGAAGAAATGGGACAATACGCGAAGAAGAAAAAATGCAAAGATGATGAGCGCAGTGACGAAATGTATCACGAACTTCGCCTATAAATAGAAGGAAGTAGCAGCTTCAACAGACTACAACAACACCAACAATCACAACAACACTGTTAGGGAGAAAATAGTTTAGGGAGGTTGTCATGTGAGCACTTCATATTGTCCCTAGAAGTAGGAAACTTTAGTTTTCTTAACTTTTTCTAGTTCTAGTAGTTGTAAAAATTTACTTTTATGTAATTGATGATTTCATGTTCCAAAAATATGTAGCAAAACTTTGTGTACTGTATTTGTTAAAATAAAATATTTGTTTTCTTGTACAACCTCTGTCACTTTGTAGTAGTAAAATATTCCTATTAAAGTTTAGATTTAATATTTTTAGTCTAGTTAGTACTTATAGTTGTCCCCTAAAATAGTTTGAAACCCCAAATTTTCAGTTTTTATAGCAATATTTACATTCACCAGAAGATAGATTTTGCAAGTAAATGCCAATTTCTTAGCAACGTAGTTGTTATAATCACCTACTAAAGTCCAAAGCACACCATATCCATATATCACTCCCAAATTAGATTAGGATTTGGTTTGACTTTATTTGTGTTCTTGGAGTTCAACCACTGTGACCCCACAAGAATCCAAAGTCAAAGGTTTAGTATTTTATTATTAATTCAGTATTTCCATTTGTTTATGTTTTATTAGCCTAGTTGTACTAAACTTTGCTATTTTGCAGATTTCACAAATTCAACCCCAGCTCATGTTAAGTAATGAAACAATATATTAATATTAGTTTTCCCCCTTACCTTGGTTTTACAATTTTAATTTTAATTGGACGGTGATTGTGTGCATCTATTTAATTTATCTTTAAATTTTATTTGGAAAACAATTTCAATTCCAAAATGGTAGGCTAAAACTTTAATTGGGGATATGCAATAAAAACTTAGAAACCACAGCTTCTGTGCACTAATCTTAAATGGGCAAATTTTATCTAGATGGGTTGTTTTTTCATTTATGGCCAAAAATATCTATGTATCTATAGTTTATGACCATTTAACATGTTTATATACTATAGCTATATTGGGCTCAAGAGATTACATATTTGAAATAAGAATATAATTATGTGGATTGTCAAAATATGCCTTTTGTCATAAAAAACACCTAGCATATTCAAACAATTCATATGACAAAATTAATATTTCAAATATGTATTCATATATATTTCTATCCACTAATGGACATGCAATTGTGTAGTGGCAGAGTGGTGGGGACTGGGCGTCGAATAACCCACGTCCGCGGCGGGTCACGGTTCGAACTTGGCTACTGCCCAATTACCTTTTTATTTTTCTTTAAACCAAACGACGTCGTTTCATATTAAACCTGACACACTTAATATGACCTTGACTAGTGAAAGTTTATTTTCAAATAAAGAATGATTGCGGTCTTAAATGCCAAACCATTTTCAAAAGCATTGAAGTTGTGTGATCTAGTGTTGTTTTGCATATTCTCAATTCCTCTAAATCATTTCTTCCAACTTAATTAATATTTCCTGTTTTTAATAACTTTGCTTAAATATCTGTATTATTTCTATCTTTCGCTATTATTAAATCCAAGAAGTTTATCTCACAAAATCTTAGCATTTATTTCTTTTTCTTCCTTTTCTTACTAGTATCTTAGTTAATTTATTTTGCACTGTTAAAATCTTTACCGTAAACTACTTAGGAAAAAATAACTTTTAATTAGTTTTATTGCAAAAATATAAAAACTAGCAGTTTAGTAAAATCCCACAGAAATCCATCATCTTTTATCTTCTTTTTAGTGACAAAATAGTTATTGTCTATCTTTGTTTCCCGTTCCATGTGGGTTCGACCTGGACTTCCAGAACTTTATTACTTGTACGATCACCTACACTTGGGTGTGATAAGAAAACGCGTCAATAGGATGTCGTCACCCATCCCGCTATGCGCAGAAATAGGACACGTGGCATGCCACCAAGGCTCATCCAATTCTATTAAAGTAAAAATAACAGCAGAAAATATACGTAAAATCCTTTAAAAATCAGAGTTATAAAAAGTTTTGCCCAATTGAAACACTGCCAGACGAATCCTTTTTTGAAAAATAGAGGTCCAGTCGACTAGAGTGGGACCCGGTCGATTGAAGATCAAAAGCAATAAGTATTAAACGTCCAAAGGCCTTGTCCAGTTGACTGTGTCAGGGACCTAGTCGACCGGGGCCTCAATTCCTTGGTCGACTGGTGCTTTGTCCGATCGACTAAACACTGTGCATGCAGAATGCCATGTTTTCGTGCAGAAACCAGTCGACTGATACCCCCTTCAGTCGACTGAAGCCCCTTGAAAACTGAAAGATTTTTAGTGTAAAATAGGGGTCCAGTCGACTGATCCCTCCCAAAACTACTCAATTCTGCAACATTCTCAAACCAATATTTACCAAACTAACTTCCAACCCAACACCTCTATATTACCTTGATTCAAACCATAAATACAAGAGTGTTACTGAGGATTACAAGTACTAATCTAAGTCAAGATCCAGTTACAACATATCACAATTTCCAATTCTTATTATAGGTTTGGAATAAACAAAAGTATAAACAAGTGATGCTTTCCCGGCCTCACTCCTCACGATTCTTCTTTCCTCGTTTCTTATCACCTGCAATGGAGTAAATCTCCACTGCTCAGCTATATGCTGAGTGCACAATTCTAAATGTGTGCTATATGACAATCCATAGTTTAAACATCAAAATACATCAAAAAAGTCTCTAGGGTGAGTGGTATGCATTCATTCGGTAAATGAAATCGATGCCGTGGAAGGCACACCTCTTCCACGCACCCCGTACACTGGTTGGCCCTTCCTACATACTAGGTACCGTATCCTAGTTGGACCTTCCTCCATACCAGACACCACACAATCAATATTACAATCCTCAAAGTTCGAGGAGCTTACTCCCGGATGAATTTACACAAAACTCCCCTTTGACCCAAGCAGACACATAACATGCTCACATAAACAGTTATACATGCTTTTCTACCATTTTCGCGTGCATGATTAATGGGACTAATTAACACATGAATTTTGCCCGGATCCAAGGTATCAAAACCGATATTTAAAACATGTTAATCTCATATATTTCATAGATCTAAAATTCATACCTCGTGCGATTTCTCCAAAACTTTGAAGGATCGACTAGAGGCCCGAATAAACGTCGAATCTCAGTTTAAACGCGATTCTTACAAGTTTTACTGGGTTTTTTCCAAATTTCTAGAAATTAGATTTTTGAAAAAAGTTTCCAAACATGGCCTAAGAGGTATAAAAATGAAGCTCTTGCCTTGAGGAGTTCAAATCTCAAATCTGGAGAAAAACTGACAGACGAACAGACGTCGATCGGCGTCGTGAAGCTCGTAGCCACCAAAATCTCCTTTTCTCTCTCTTCCTTAGATATTTTTAGAAAGTTTGACAAAAAAAGAAATCCAAGCTTATCTATTTATAGACACCGCTTTCGAAAATTACGCTTACCTCCCCACGCATTTTCAAAACTTCTAATTATCTCCCGAAATGTCTTAAATGTCTACTTTATTATTTCACGAGTGAAAACTAAAAGTTACAAAAGTTTTCAACTAAGTTCTGTTTGGGTCCAAAAACAAGGATCCAAAACTAATCTCCGTGGAATCTCTAACCCACCTACCTTTTATGCAATATATCACTCACGTTCTCACCACAGTATTCCAAACGATATAAAACTATACCAAAACTATCAGAAATTTACTCTACACAGGTAAATTTACTATTCACAAGAATACCAGATATATCAAATAACATTTAAATTACATAAATGTCATTTAATAATGCTAATGCAATATAAAGTACCATGTTCCCGTGTCTTCTCTGATACCTCATCGTTGACCTACAGTCAACCTCATCTCAGATTATTAATAAACAGTAATAATCTCCAAAATCTCAAATATGCATATTAAAATCAATAAAATTCTGGAACGGGTGTGACAAAAACCTACCACAAAATTGTTGTCTTTCATCACACCCAATTGACTGACGATTGTGCATATACACTATTAAAAGCAACTTGAAGAAATAGAAATTAGAATAAATTTAAAGAAAGTCTGTAATTTAAAGAGAGAAATTTGAAATTGAAAGTTTATATCTTCTTGGCTTGATTCTGGATTTGAAGAGTTGGGGCTGCAATTCAGTGATGTGGATTTGCAAATTAGTCGATTTAAGGATATAACATGGTTTGAAAATGGGCAAAAATCGTACCATAGTGGTGGATTTGGAGTTGCGAATTGGTGGTAATGATGGTTGAGGTTGAGAATAGTGAAGGAGATGGCAATTGGTTTGAATAAATCAGCCTTCAATTATTTTCGATCCAAAATGGAGAGTTCATCATCAGAAATTTAGGGTTTAGATACAGGGAGAGAATTGTAATGACCTTGGTATTGTGGGCGAGCTGGTGTAGGTCCTTCTGTGGCTGCAGTAAGTGCTGGCAAGCTACACACTATGGGAAGTTCGTCCCACATCGCCTGGGTGTGGAAAAGTAATGTGCTATATATGTGTGGTTCCAAGTCTCCCTACTAAGAGGCCTTTTGGGTAGTGTCCCAAGAACAAATCCGTACGGGTTTGCGCCTAAAGCAGACAATATCTTATTGAGCGAGAGTTGGGTCGTGACAGAATGGTATCAGAGCTAGACCCAGCCGAAAGTGTGCCAACTTGGACGTTGGGCCCTAAGGGGGGGTGGAATATAACGACCCTGGTGTTGTGGGTGAGCTGCTGTAGGTGCCTTTGTGGCTACAGTAAGTGCTGACAGGTTACACACTATGGGAAGTTCGACCCCTGGGTGTGGAAAAGTAATGTGCTATATATGTGTGGTTCCAAGTCTCCCTAGTAAGAGGCCTTTTGGGTAGTGGCCCAAGAACAAATTCGTGCGGGTTTGTGCCCAAAGCAGACAATATCTTACTGAGCGAGAGTTGGGTCGTGACAAGAATATAGCTATGGATTCAACTGAGGCACCATCGCCAACCTCAGATCTGCGACCTCCTCTCTGATTCTCACCTCCATCACAGCTCACTGTTGATCGATCAAGTGCCCAAAAATGCACAAACTGATTGTTCAATTTTGAGAATTTTTAGGATGATTCTGGGGGATGGAGTTTGGTGGTGGCGGTGAGTCAAGATGACAATTGTGGATTGGAATTCTTCCAAGTTTTGAACAGACATAGAGAAGAGAGAAAGTTGAGTGGTAGAGGAGAAGGGCTAAGAATGTCTTTTTACACGATATCTAATATTGTTAGTCCCTAGTCATTGTCAATGGAGGTGAGTGTAATTTTGCATACCACGAGAGGTCTCTATATTTTGACCTTACCTCAGGGGAGGTCCGTGTAATTTACCCTAATTTTAAATGTAAATATGTTTTGGAAGATGTCCGTTTTTTAGTTGATTCTGTCCGAGCTTTTACTCGGTTTAAGCCCAATCAACCCAACCCGAGCTAGACCTGTGTTTTGCTACTCAAACCTAAGCTTGAGCCTGTGTCCAAGCCCAATTTGATTTCGAATTGCAGTAGAAACATAACAATATGAGAAAAAACCTTCCATCTATTAATTAATGTTTTTTCATTAATCTCTAAGTGCATTTTAGAACGCTAAAAAACACCATAATTCGATGGTTAAAAATAATATATATGTATAGTATCAAAATAATATATATATACATATACGTGTATGCGTGTGTGTGTGTATGGGTTTGGGCTAGGGTTACTCTGAGTGATAATCTCTCTACCCAAGTAGAACCCATATTCAATTTGGGCTTGAACTTTTTAGTCTAGACCCGCGCAAAGACACCTAAAAAAGTTGCTCTACCTCGAGTAAATTACAGGTTGGGCTGGGTTTGGCCCGTCCAAGTTACAATTCCACTCCTAACACTTTTTTTTTGGTCTTTTATCATTGCTAATACTAGTGTCCATTTGATAAATTTGAAAATTAAGTACAGGATCTTATTCCTAAATTTTATGATACTGGGTTGAAAATAATGTTGCAATTATTGAAATAGATCATATTCAGTAATTTTGATTCAATAGAATTCTTTTAATAGAAATAATTCAGTAGATTTTGATTAGTTTTAAGATTAATTGTTACATTATTAAATTGATTAAAAATTAAATTGTCAAACATACTATAAGGCTAGGGGTGTCATTTGAATTGAACGGATCGGAAACAAGTGTTTCGAAAAATATTCCAAAATTTTCGGAATCTAGAAATCAATTCCAAATTCTATTCCAAAATTTCGGAAATTCCAAATTCATTTCCAATTCAGAAATTTCAGAATTTTCGAAAATGTTTCGGAATCGGCATTTTTTTGTATATTTTTGGAAATATTCAGAATTTTCACTAAATGCAACCAATCACTACACAAAATCCACAAAATCCAAAGAGATCGACTTATAGATTCATCAAAACCCACAAACATCACACAGATTGAACAAAGAATACCAACTTTTCACAAAATCTAAACAATTCTCATATCGATCTAAATAAAAAAATACAAATTTATACTTATTTGACAAAAAATAAAAGTGTATACATCTATATCTAATATATTAGAAGAAAATTAAAAAATGATCGAAAAACGTGATTTCAGAATAATTTTGAAATTTTTTGGAATTTTCAGAAATCGGAATTTTGGAATTCAGAATTCAATTTTAGCTTTCAAAATCGAAATTTTTCAGATCGGAATCGGATGGAATCGGAATTTTCGTTTCAAATGACGCCCCTATGTAAGGCTCATCACATACTTTGACATCATTATGTATGTGAGATCCATTGATCATGTAAGATTGGGGTTACTCAAAATTGCAATTTGTCACATATAGGGGTGTTCAACCGAATCGAACAGATCGGTCGGTCGATTTATTATTATTTTTTAAAAAAAGAAACATACATAAGTTAAAATTTGAACCGAACCGATCGAACCCGACCAAAAATCGAAAAAAAAACTGATCGAATCGACCAGTTCGGTTAGTTTTTAAAACCCAAAAAAGAGAGAAAAAAACCGATTGAACCAATCGATGAACACCCCTAGTCACGTATGACATTTTCAAAAATCTGATCAATTGGGTTATAAAAATAAAAATAAAATAGATCAATTCAAGATTTTATGATCTCTTAACTATATCAAGGGTTTGTTGTTAGTGTGTCAGTGGAGCTGGAGGTACAGTGTCAGGGATCGAACTTGGCCTGATGAGGAGTGGACACTATGCTTTCTGACTAACGCCCTTTACCACACGGGTGTTTGGTTAGAAAATTTATCAATGTGTGCGAGCGTGCCAGGCAAGCAAATTGCCAATGTGTAAATGTAATTATCCAAACTGCGCCTCACCAAGCAAATTGTGGTGACGTTCGATGCCTTAAACAGGACTTTAATCTTGTAAGATGTAATTAATTGAAGCACTTCGAACTTATTCTAAAACAATTACTCCTAAATAAAACAGTAAAGAAAGTAATAAAGTAAAGAACAACTTCTATTAAATTAAACAAACTATAATCTAACCTTGAAGATGACTTCGAAGGTATTCTACTCCTAAAGTTAAGGATATAGATAGAATACAGTAAATGTATTAAGAGATATGTTGATGTTGATCGAAAGATCTTTTTCGAACACAAACTTCCTCTATTTATAGACATCGAGGCTTCTCAGTAACTTTATTCAAATGTTCCCTCCTCTTTTCAAACTGAAAACTGCTCTTACACCTGGTATACCCTCATGTTGACACATGTCTTTTCAGTTATTTCTCAATGACCAACACGTGTCCCCTAGCAGTTGACAGAATAAACTCGCAAGCTGTTATAACTGCTCCTGAGTTGCTTCTGATTTGGGCAATTTTACTACCACGTTGGATCCTACGTGGCACCTTTACATTGGCTGAATATTTTCATCACAAACATTATCCCCCGCGCCATTTTCCTTTTAGTTCAAAAAAGATAATGGTGATCATGATTGGATCATGTTAAGTAATTGAAACCTTTCAAGCAACCTTTTCATCGTGATTTAAAAGATCCAATCTTTCACATATTTTCATATAGACTGTTATATCTGCCCTAATCCTTGAATTCCCAACTCTATTTATCACTTCGAATCTACTTTGTTACTCATGTCTTCTTTTCAATCTTCATTCGATGTTAGTGATAGCTTTCCTTTAGACCTTCCCGAAGAAGTAATGTTGTCAACTAAACGTCCTGAAATTCTTCCCCGAACTAATTGGGATCCTCTTGATGTTCCTCTTGAACCTTTTACTTATTCGAAATGGGGAAAGTGGCATACTATGCTAAACCAACCAAGTGCTTCTTCATCAGGACAAAGTTCAACTTCGATTCCTTTAAAATCAATTTACAATAACCAAACCTTTCCTCCTGCTTGGGAACAACCTATTTCTCATGGTGAAGGGGTAGGATATTATAAAGGCATGCAGCTCGAAACCCCAATTACGATGCCTTCAATTGTTCATCCAAACTTCGAATATCCTGAAACTGAAGGTATCATTCGAAGTAGAACCATAAAACCATACTATCCATTCTCTAATCAACTTTCTCGAGAGCAAAATCTGTTGAATGCCTGGTTAATCTCCTCAACTAGTCCGCCTGGTGAGAGACTTCAAAGAGGTAATATCTTAATTTCTCAAGGCAGACCCCCCATCCATGCATATGTACGAGCATCTCATGAAAAATTTTCAAATGAACATTACTCCTCAGCTTTCCTTTCTAAATGCAAACTTTTTGAGAAAGACTATGAAGAGAGAGTGCTTCTCTTCGACCATTCTGTATTAGGCTTTCAAGACACCAAAGTTCAAATGGTGGATCCACTGAAGATATCAATGACCCTTTTTTGATATTAGACCAATTATGCAGACATGGCCCCATTTTTGAACATGTTCCACCCGTTCTGTCACCTTCTCCTTGCTTGATCATCCAAGCCTAAAGACTTCTGGTTGCCTTTTCACATCTTCCCTTTTCAATTTTGCAAAATCCAAGGGCTCGAATCAACTTTGAATGAAGCTGTCAAATCTTATGTCATGAATGGAATATTTCGACACTTGTTCGAACCCAAATGGATTTCACCCTTCGAACCTTAGCCTCTCATATAAGATGGTATTCTCATCACCAAGAGAGTGTCCATCATTTAAATTATTTAATGGATCTTTATGAGAGTTTTAAGGAAATGCCCATTGCACTTCTCGATGAAGTTTCGGAGTTCAAGGAAAAATACATCTATGGTTGTGGAAGTTCTGATGAAGAAAGCAATGTTTCTCATTACTCGAAACCTGACCTCGAAGGTCGAATTGCATATCTCAAAGAAGAAGCCAAGGCTGCTGGCATATCTCTTCGAGGCAAAACTTCATTAGCCAAAGAACTTCGAGGTCTTCGCAAAGCCTTGTTCAAAATCAATTTGCGGCTAAATCAGTATGAAGAACAACTCAAGAAGGCTTACCTCACTCTTCGAAGCGAAGATGAATTAGCTCTACAAACTAGGAACCTATGCCTTGAAATATAACTAGAAGAAGAGTACTTTGCCTATTATTGGGCTTTGTTCTACAATTTAGTGACCTATTGGTTTCCACACTTTTATCAATTATGTCTATGAATTGTAACTGCATTTTCCTTTCAATGTAATGAATTATGAAAAATTCACATTTCCATTAATTAAACCAAACTAGTTCATTCTGAACCAATATGTCTTTTCCTTTGGTATAACGGTCTAAAAAAAGTAACCGAATCTAACGGCTATTTTTCAATAAATGCATCTCTTTCCAAACGTCACCAAAGGCTATAAATAGATAAGCAAAAGGAAAACAAACCTTCTGACTTCTACAAATTCGTTCTGCTTTCTATTTATTCACTTCATACTCTGCTTTCTCCACCTATTGCTCTCTTTGCAATCCAATCCCCTCATTTCTGAAAATGGCAAAATCCGGTGACAATACTCAACTTCAGAAAATCTGCGATGACTTTGAAAAAATCATTAAGGATGAACAAGAGCGCTATTCGAAAGGGTAAGAAACTTCATTGATTCATGAGATTCTTGTTGCTATTACATTTCCCAACCAGGAATCTTCTATTGCTGTAGGTCCTTGTCTGAGCACTCCCAGCCTTAAACTCCATGTCTACTACCCTAGATTAGGAGAGCAACGCTTGACTTATCAACAAGAGATTCCAATCCCTAAATTTGATTGGAAGTTTCGACACTGGCCTAAACCTGCGAAAGATTGGCCTGAATGGGTAGATAGGATCTTAGAGAACAAAAGAGAAATTCTGATCACCACAGGGATTTATCATGCTGTCAACCTTTCTAAATTTCCCATCGAATCCAGCCCTAACCTAATAGCTGGATCTCTCTGTTTTTGAAACCCTTATTTTAACCATTTTCAATTTTGATTTGGTCCAATAGGTCCAACTGTCCTGGATATTTGTCACTTATTAGGGTTTTTATCTCATGGGGAAGATGCTCATCCTTATATGGCTGAATCTGATAGTCCCCCAATCAACACTGATTCCAAATCATTAGGATACACCAACTTCTTAACTACCCACAGAAAATCATCAGGAGTAGTGACAGACAAGGAATATTACTGCTTCCTTTTATATTGGCTTTCGAAGCATCTATTTTGCACTTCTTCTCAAAGGGTTGTCCTTGAATTTTCCAATATTGCTAGAGCTTTGGCTGCTGGTCGAAGATTAGCCCTGACCCCTTTTGTTCTAGGATCTCTCTATAGATCCTTTTCTGATTTGTGCCTCGACCCTTTCCTTCTTACTCAAGGTGGTCCTTTCTGGATTCTACAATTATGGTTATATGCCTATTTTCCAGAAATTCATAAATTAGGACCTCTATCCAATACTGTGGCCTATGGGACCTTCTTTGCTTTATTGCCCAATGTTGAAAAGACTTTTAACGAATCCCTCTCCTTCTTTTTTAATCTTCCTGCAATAAGGCCAAACAAATTGTTCCAACCATTCACTATCCTCTATAATTCTGAAGATAAAACTCCTCTCTCTCCTCATTGGCTTTGTCAAATATTGGACAGAGCAGCAAGTGCACTCGAACTAAAGCTGCATGGGGAAGCTTCCTGATTAGTAGGGATTTGTTCTTTGGGAATGCTCTTAGCATCAAGTCTCAGGATGAACTCTATCTTCCCAATCAGTTTTCAAGGCAATTTGGGCTCACACAGTCAATTCCTTTCCCAATCAGGAGTCAGGCCAACATACTTATGGCTTACAAAACTCATTCAAAGGTACCAAAATCAGTGATAACTGCTGCCTTAGCAGTTTATCAGAACAAAGTTAGTAACTTGGAGTTTACTTCTCTGCCAGTTTATACAACTTGCACTCCTGCCTTTTCGAGTTGGTGGGAAAACTTGATGTCAGTGGAGATGGACAAGTGTCAACTTTTGAGGCATATTGATTCGAAGCAAACAAGTAATCAAAATTCCTATTCAATCTTCTTCCTCTTAAGTGATAATAAAAAATCAAATTTATTATTATTTGAATTTTATAACACAGGGGTGGCAATTGGAGAAGGCTCTTCACCAAACAACCAGAGCTTCGAAAGCCAAACCAAACGTTCCAATCCCTTCAAAGACCTCTCAAACTTCATTTCTTGCTCCACCACTCTCGAAGCCAAAAAGGAAATTGGTCCTTCCAGCAGAGAGCTCTCCTCCCACATCAGAGAATGTTGAGTTTGAAGAAGAAGAAGAAGATGTTAGTCCTGTCCCTGCCTTAAAGAAAAAGGCCAAGATAATAGTTGAACCATCTGGTGGTTCAAAACTCATCAAAGAAGTCCCTATTCCAGCAATTCCTCTTTCGAAGGTGGAACCTGAACTTGAATTATCCCAAACCACTCCAGAACCATCATCCCAAAGCTCTGACATTCCAGAGGTTCAAAAATCTTCTCCATCGAAAACCCAACCTCCATTACTTGAATATCAACTAGCAGTAAGCTATTTAAACTTTTCTGATATTGATGTTTTTTTTTATAGACACAATTTAATAAAATGTTCATCCTTTATTGACCAGACTGAATCTGTTCCTGAAACTGAGGCTGGTCCTTCAAAGGTCAGCACCAGTCTTGACCCCTAAATTTGCCTCAACTTCTACTTCAACTGACCCACAACCCACTCCTAGTGTTTCCAGTTCTGGGGAATTTCACATATCTCTTCCTCCCAATCTGACTCCTGAAGAAATAACATATTTCAAAGATGGTCTGAAGTCTGTTTTAAAGATGGGAGACACCACTGCAACCAATGTCCAAGAATTTTTTCAACAGATAACAGGTCAAAGCAAACCAAGGATACCTTCCATAGATCCAATAGTTGCACTGGCGGCTCTTCAGTAAAGTCTCTTTCGAAGTGTTTGAGGACAAAGAAGTGCAAAAGGCTATGAAAATTTTGTGCCAGTTCATGTTGGACAGCTCAGCCATAACTGTTCCTGATAAGGAAACCATTTCTGCATTAATGTCCACCTTTGATTTTGACTGCTTTTTACTAGAAAAGGTCATCGAAGAGAGGAAAAAACTAGAGGTTGACATGGAATATACAACAGAGAAGACTCTCGAGATGGACCAATTGTTAACAGAGTTTGGTGAAAATAAAACTACAATTGAAAAACTTTCCAGCAAAGTAGATAAACTTAAAAAGAAGCTTGAACTTACAGAAACTGAATTGGCCAGATTGAAGGTGAAACAAGGGAATGCAGAAACAAAGCTACTAGCTCTAAAGACAGAAATTGAATCGAAGCCTTTGAAGAACTGAGAATCAATTTCAAGGCAAAAATTCATTCTTAGCCAGTCAAAATTGTATACTAGGTCTTGGAACAATTTTAGGTTGAAGGCCCAATTTATAAGTAAATTGGTATGAAAGATTGTACTAGTAAAAATCTGCAGTATTAACCTTTGGTCTTTGTATTTTAGTTTTGAATGTGGAATACATGTTCTTATTTTGAATGCTGCATTTCTTATTTTAGATTTCTTGCCTCCCAAATAGTGGGATAATATTGCTTAAGAAATCTACCATTGATTTTTCTAACATGGACAAATCCATTCAAATTTCTTAAATGGTAAAATCTACCTCTGAAAACCTTGTGTATTTGGAATGGACCTTCCCATTTAGGAGACCATTTCCCAAATTTTGGATCTTTAGATCCAAGAGGCAATATTGTTTTCCAAACCAAGTCTCCTTCATCAAAGGTTCTCAATTGTACTTTTTTATTATATCCCCTTGAAGCTATTCTTTTCTGTATCAAAATATTATTGAGAGCTTTGGTTCTCTCTTCATCAATGTCTTCCAATTCAATAGCCATGGATGTTTGATAATCATCCAAAGATAGTTGATTCTGCTTCATAACTCGAAGAGAATTAACCTTTATCTCAATAGGCAGGACTGCCTCATGTCCAAAAGTTAAAGCATAAGGAGATACACCTGTACTTGTTTGCTTCGAAGTCCTATATTCCCATAAAACTTCTGGCAAAACTTCATGCCATATTCTTGGGTTATTTTTTATGACTTTAGCCATATTTTCCTTTATGACCTTGTTAGTGGCTTCAGCTTGTCCATTTGATTGAGCATAATATGGGGTTGATTTTGACATTGTGATTCCCAATTTATTAGCAAATGCAATCACATCTCCTTCAAATATAGATGCATTGTCAGACACAATGGTTTGAGGAATACCAAATCTATAAATTATATTTTCTAGGAATTTTACAACCATTGTTTGAGTCACAGTCTGCATAGGTTTTGCTTCTACCCATTTAGTAAAATAATCTGTGGCTAAAATAATAAATCCATGACCCTTCGAAGAAGCATGACTGATTTTTCCTATTACATCTATGGCCCAACCTCTAAAAGGCCAAGGTTTTACCACATATTGAAGATCCACAGTGGGCAAATGTTTCAAGGGACCATGCTTTTGACATTCTTGACATCTTTTAGCAAACTCAATACAATCTTTAAAATAGTTGGCCAATAAATATTATGCCTTCAAAGTAACCATCTCATTTTAACTCCAGATTGATGAGCTCCACATAATCCTTCATGAATTTGAGCTATAGCTTCTATTCCTTCGAGGTTACTCAAACAGTCCAGTAATAACCCATCACTTTTTCTTTTGAATAATTTCCCACTGTATAAGATGTAATTGACAGATTTCAACCTTATACTTCGATTAGAATTTTTATTAAATCCTGAAAGATAATCTATGATTGATTTCCTCTAATCATCATGAATTTCTATATTTAAAATATCAACAGAAGGTAATCTATTCACCAAGATTGGTAATAATTTCCTATAAGTAACTTGCTCTATCTCAATATCTTCAACATTTGTTCTAAATCCAGATGCTTTTTGAGCCACATCATTAGCTTCTTCATTAAAACTTCTAGGAACATGCAAAAGGTTCACATTATCGAATTTGGATAATAAATCCATTGTAGTATCATAATATATCTTCAATGTACTGCTCATACATTTATATGTCCCATTCATATGATTTATAACCAACTGGGAATCTCCAAATATGTCTACAAATGTAGCTTCAAGATCCAACAAGGTCTCAAGACCCATTATTAAGGCTTCATACTCAACTTGATTGTTGGTACATTGATTCGAATCTAATTTGTAATCATATTTGGTTTTGATCTTCTCAGGTGATTTAATGACAAAACCAATACCTGCAGCAAATTCAGTTTTTGAACCGTCAAACCATAATCTCCATGGACTAATGGTTATTTCTCCAATCTCATAATTTTCCTCTGTTTCGAGGCAATTTGGATGGTCAGCCAAAAAATCTGCCAAAGCTTGGACTTTTACTGCCTTTTGTGGAACATAAAGCAAACAAAATTATGACAAAGCCAGAATCCATTTACCAATTCTATTTCTCAAAATAGGTCGAGTCAACATATATTTGATTAAATCAAACTTGGCAATCACATAAACTTCAGTAGGAAGAAGATAATATCTTAATTTCATAACTGCAAAATACAAAGACAAACATAGTTTTTCCATAAAGGAATATTTGCATTCAACAGAATTTAAAAACCTACTAAGGTAATAAACAGGTTGCTTCTTATCATCATTGTCCTGGGCTAATAAAACCCCAATTGATGCTTCTGCTGCTGAGATATATAACTTTATAGGTCTATCTTTCCTTGGAGGCATTAAAACTGGTGGCTTCACCAAATAGTCCTTCAAGGCTTCAAAGGCAATCTGATGTTTATCTTCCCACTTTAACTCTTCATTGTCCTTTAATTTCAACAAAGGAGAAAAAATCAAAGTTTTTCCAGCAGTATTAGAAATAAATCTTCGAATTAAATTGACATGTCCTAAGAATCTTTGCAGTTCTTTTTTGGTCGAAGGGGGTTTACTTCGAATAATTGCTTATGCCTTATTCTTATCCACTTGAATTCCCTTTTCATGTACCAGATATCCTAGAAAATTTCCAGTACTAACCCCAAAGGCACATTTTAATGGATTTAACTTAAGTTTAAAAAATTTCATTCTTTTAAATGTTGACTTCATGTGTATAAGATGATCATTGAATATTTTTGATTTAACAATTATATCATCTATATAACATTCTAAAAATGTTTCAATCATATCATGGAAAATAGCATTCATAGCTCTTTGGTAAGTAGCCCCAGCATTTTTTAAACCAAAAGGCATTTGTACCCATTCGATGGTACCTATACTACCTGGACACCTAAATGCAGTCTTATGAATGACTTCCTCAGCAATACATATTTGATTATATCCTGAGTGACCATCCATCATAGACATTATAGTATTTCCAGCTGATCTATCAATTAATAAATCAACTATTGGCATAGGATATTCATCTTTAGGTGTTGCTAAATTAAGATTTCTATAGTCAATACAAACTCTTAATTTACCATTTTTCTTCATAACTGGAACAACATTCGAAAGCCATTCAACATACCTGGCTGTTCTAATGAACCCTGCCTTGAGCAATCTTTCGATCTCTTCTTTAATCTTTACGGTGACCTCTGGAGTCATCCTTCGATGTTGTTGCTTTACTGGCTTGTAACCAATTTTGATAGGCAACCTATGTTTTACTAAGCTTCTTTCGAGTCCTGGCAATTCATCATAATCCCAAGCAAAACAATCTCGAAATTCTTTTAATAACTCGACCAATTTATACTGGTCACACTTCCCATGTTTGGAACTTAAGTAAGTAACTCTCTTTTGTTGATCTGATCCTAAATTGACTTCTAATAGAGGATCCTGTGACACTTCTTGTATTGAATTTTCTGGCAATACAGACAATTCTTCCTGGCCAACATCCTTTAATTCTTGTGAATCTTTCTCAAAGACATAGTCTGACCAATTTATGGTCGAATCTTTCTTAATTCTTGACTCTAAATCTGCTATCATTAGCTTTTGTAAGACTAGTCGAATGGTCTCTTCTACATCTCCCATTTCTATAGGTGTTTGAATCATTAAACCATTTTATCATCACATAATGGTTCCAAAGAACCAAATGGCATTTCAGCCAAAATGTCCCAATTTTCTTCTGGAGATTCATCTTCTGACTCTTTAAGGTCAATTGGCTTAACATTATCTTGATACAATTGAGCTTCGACACAATTGAAACTTGTATGAAAAGGCTGAACATCAGCCTTCACTGTTTTGACTTCACAGTTTCCTTCACAATCAACAATTTCTGATGCATTGAAGAAGGAACACATTTATTAGCATGAATCCAATCTCTTCCCAATAAGGCATGATAACTAGGATTAGCATCTACCACAAAGAAAGCAGTTTTGGACTTATTCGAACATACTATGGTTTCAATGGGAATTACTCCTTTGGTGTTTTTCTTATCACCAGCAAATCCTAATATCATAATGTGAGTTTGCATCAGCTTTGCATTTTGTTTATTAATTTTTTTCAAAGTTTTCTGAGGAATAATGTTAACAGCTGCACCATTATCAACCAATACCTTGTTTAAAAGAACACCATTCAAACAAGCCTTTATATATAATGGTTTAAGATGCTTAGTCATTTCTGTTGATGGTTCTTTGAATGAATAAACAAAATTGCAATCACTAAAAACAAACTCAGGAAGATTTACCTCAGAGACATCCTCAGTAGATGCTTCCATTTCCATTTCTTCATTTATTTGTTGATCTTCTGTTGCTTCGAAGATTTTTGGTAACATGAATGTGGCAGTGTTCACTTCCATATGTTCTGGAAATGTGCCAAACTGAATAAGCATATTTTCACCCTTGGTAGTTTCATTTTCGAATTTTATTCCAACATTTCCCAAGACTTGGGGTTCAACCACCGTCATTGCTTCATCTCCATCATCAACACTCATTGCCTTTTCCAATTCTAATACTTTGGTTTTAATAATGCTTTCTTCAGACATAGTATCAGAATCAACCTTTGCATTTCGATCGAACCTGGGATTAGGCTTCGAAATGTCACTAAAATCCCTTTTAATTTCATTTCCTAACTCTTGACTTTGAGCGTGCATATTAGAAAATTCTTTCTACATAGTAAACTTCCTCTGCAATCTCCTTTGCTGAGTCCTATTTATCATAGGGACCATATTCTGACTTTTTTCCTTGGGATGTTGCAGCACATGCCATGTATTCTTTTCAACATGAGGAGGTTTAATCATCCTATTTTTGTTTTGAGGGCCTTGTTGTTCCATCATATTTTTGACTCTATCATCTTGCAAAACAAACCAATTTGGTACTCCTGATACCAATGTAGATTCACATGATTGTGATGTCTCACCAACTTCTGGTGAATCCTTCAAAGCATTCATGTCTAACTCAGCCTGCGCCACATGTGCTGGTACTAATTTTGATGGAATGAATTGAGTTTGCCTTTCTCTCTGCATCTCATAATGTTTCTTTGGTACATGAGAGAATCCTGGCCTTATATATTGCATGTTCCTTGATGGTCGAACATAGTTACCAACATGAAAATTCTTTGACAAATTGGCTCTAAAAGGAGCCATTGACTTTGAGGCATACTTTGCTGTCTTATGACCAGTATATGTTGAGGCTTGATAAATTGGTCCTCTAAACTGTCCTCTTTCAACATTCATGATTGGTTGAAAAGGAGGTCCATATGAAGTATTCACCCTCTTATGTTCGATCAAAGGCTATTTATTTTTCCTGCCTGTCTTGACCCCAACCCTTTCATCATATCTTTTTCCACAACCAATGCATAAATTCTTTGCATATTCATGGTTGAAAATTGATAACTCAGGGTTTTTCTTTGTCAGTTCTTTGAGTCTTTTCATCTGGTCCTCTGACTTTGCATTTTCTCTTTCTTTGACCAGAGTTTCGAAAGAAATGTCATGGACATTGATTGACACCTCTTGTACTGCTGGGAATGGATCTTCATCAACCCCCATTTGTTTTTCAGGGAATTTCAATTTCCCTTTCTTGATCAAATCTTGGATCCTGTCTAAAAAAACAGTACAATTATTAGTTGAATGAGTCCAAGAATTATGCCACTTGCAGTATTTCTTACCTTTTAATTCATCATTAGAAGGTAATTTTGTCTCATCAGACAATTTGATGATTTTCCCTTCCAAAAGATGATCAAATATCTCATCCAATTTATAAACATCAAATGAATATTTTTTGAATGATCCTTTAGATTTGTACACCTCAGCAGAAATATTTTTCTTCACAAGACCCTTACATGTGAAAGGTTCTTTTCCTATTATTTCTACAGCATCTATCTCATAATTAGGATCTTTATAATATGTTTTTATCGAAGAAGCATTCCTTTCATTTTCTTCTTCCAATAAAACTTCATATCTAGAAACTCGAGCAGTTAATTCAACAAGATCTATAAATTCTAAAGTATCGAATTTCTTTCTAAGTCTAAATTCGAGGCCATTTTGAGCCAACTTAACAAATTCAGGCTCAGGTAACATGATTTTACACTTTGTTCTAGCCCTTTTGAACCTATTTATAAATTGAGTAGCATTCTCATCAGGCTTTTGACATAGTCTGGCTAAGTCAGCCATTGATACTTCTGGTTCTGTCTGGAAAAACTGAGTGTGAAAGGATTCTTCCATCTGTGCCCAATTATAGATCGAATTAGGGGCTAAATTAGTAAACCAAGTGAATGCAGTATCTGTTAATGAACTAGGAAACAAACGAAGCCTAAGATATTCATTATTTCCTGCATCAGCACATTGACTAATGAATTTTGCTACATGTTCAACTGTGGATTGACTTCCATCTTCAACAAACATAGCAAAGGTGGGGAATTTAAATCCCCTTGGGAATTCGATCCTATCAACCCAGTCAGGATAAGGTTTTCTGTAAACTGGAGTTTGTACCCCCCGAGCCATGGGTCCACAAACCTCATGGATTAAATTAATCATGTCATTTCTATAAGCCATATTAAATGGTTGTTGATGACCTGGTTGACCCAACAGAGGGTTCATTGGTTATATTGGAGGTGGTTGAGGATTATTATCTATCCTCTTAGGATTTTCATTCCTTCGACCCACTCTTATTCCAGTAGGATCTGGTTCGAATATAGGATTATTGTTTATTCTCCTATTCTGGCCTATTATGTTTTCTCTAGGTCTTGGTTCTTCGATATTCATTGATCTATAAACACAATTTTGACCACTCACATGATTCCTTTGCATTCCTTCAAATACTGGAGGAGTATTATTAGGGACAGACATATAGAAACTTTCTTGTGAGTTAGGCCTAAAAGGAGGCCCATTTGCATAGGTCATAGGATTTGATTGAAACAAACCATGAGGCTGACCTCTTTCATTCTGTCGAATCATAGAAGGATTTCCACTTGGTACCATTATTGGTGCAAATTGTGGTATACTCTTGTTAAGGGAAGTGATCAAAACATTAACATTCTGGATCATATTTCCCAAATGATCGAATATTGGTGTCAATTGATTCACCAAATCATGTTGACTTTCTGAACCAACATTCCCATTATTCGGAATTGGATTTAAGTTTTCAATTCCTATTTCTGGGTTTTCATTAGTCGCATGATTCCCAGTATTGCTACTCTGAGGATCTTGGTGTGGAGAACCACTAGTTTCAGCAATATTAACACCAATATTGGCGTTATTAACAGACCTATTGCTTCGAAGGTTTTTGTTTGCCATCTTTTGACACTAAGCGTCCCACCGGGCGTGCCAAAAATGTTTGGTTAGAAAATTTATAAGTGTGTGCGAGCGTGCCAGACAAGCAAATTGCCAATGTGTAAATGTAATTATCCAAACTGCGCCTCACCAAGCAAATTGTGGCGACGTTCGATGCCTTAAACAGGACTTTAATCGTGTAAAGATGTAATTAATTGAAGCACTTCGAACTTATTCTAAAACAACGACTCCTAAATAAAACAGTAAAGAAAG
Source organism: Hydrangea macrophylla (assembly GCA_033977485.1). NCBI lineage: Eukaryota > Viridiplantae > Streptophyta > Magnoliopsida > Cornales > Hydrangeaceae > Hydrangea > Hydrangea macrophylla. The sequence goes on from CM066998.1 coordinate 78,001,740, forward strand.
TAATAAAGTAAAGAACAACTTCTATTAAATTAAACAAACTATAATCTAACCTTGAAGACGACTTCGAAGGTATTCTACCCCTAAAGTTAAGGATCTTGATAGAATACAGTAAATGTATTAAGAGATATGTTGATGTTGATCGAAAGATCTTTTTCGAACACAAACTTCCTCTATTTATAGACATCGAGGCTTCTCAGTAACTTTATTCGAATGTTCCCTCCTCTTTTCAAACTGAAAACTGCTCTTACACATGGTATATCCTCATGTTGACACCTGTCTTTTCAGTTATTTCTCAATGACCAACACGTGTCCCCTAGCAGTTGACAGAATAAACTCGCAAGCTGTTATAACTGCTCCTGAGTTGCTTCTGATGTGGGCAATTTTACTACCACGTCGGATCCTACGTGACACCTTTACATTGGCTGAATATTTTCATCACAAACAACGGGCTGAACCATTTTCTCTTATACAAGCTTTACAACTTTAAAAGGAACTTTTTTTTTTTTTTTTTTTGGGACCAAAATAGATACTTAATTTCTTTTTATTGTTTTGTTTTTCAGATTAATCTTTATCGAAATTGTTGGGAGAGTTCATTCTACCAATCTCGTCATTTCCCTAAAACTTCTAATTATGAGTATTTAGGTTAACTTTGTTTGGGAGGATTGAGTTTGGGATAACCCATCATAGCTTGTTCGGAAAAATAATAAATTGATAGTTGCATTGAAGAAAATCAATATTAATACCGAAAACATGCGTGAGGAGATCACTTTCTTTCTTGTAAATTTGGAAGTGGGACTCGGTACGATGTTGGGATAAAATTTGTGGCTATAATAAGTTTTTGCTGTTTTTGCTTTTGCTTTTTTTTTTTTTTTTGAATCTGATTTTATATTGCATTTGTAATTCTTTCTCTTTTATTTCCCTTTAGACTTTAAACCGTGCAAATTATCTAAACCACGTGTCATTATTCACGTTACTGCTCATATATATATATATATATAGTCAGGTTCTAAAGATGTCGTCCTCTCTTTATTAAAGAGAGGGCCTCTGTTTTGGCCATCGAATCATGTTTAAAAACTGTAAAATAACAACACTGTCCTTAATAAAAAAACACAATCCGACGATTAAAATAGAGGCCCTGACGCCTCTCCTGAGAATTTTCGTAAATATATATAGCTCTCTAAATAGTAATAGTATCCAAGAAATAATGTCTAAGTGTTGACCATTTGCAGCATGGTATAAGTAGTGGAATAGAGTAATTCAACTGAATTACTAATCCAATATCAAAGGTACTTCTTAGTAAATTTTTTTAGAGTACTCCCGTTTGTAGGGTGTTCAGTGAACCCTAAAAATTTACCATTTAGCTTAGCTGGTGTTGAGTCTAAAAAAAAAAAGGGTTCATAAATAAATAAATAAATAAAATATATCAAAAGGACAGATAAGCATTGGCAAAAGGGATACAAATGTGTTGATTCGACTGCAAGTCGGGCGGGTCTCGGCCCGAAAACTTCTCGGGTTTGGGCCTATAATACTTTCATAGTAGGCGGGTCTGGACAACAACTTGGAAGCCCGAATTGAATTTAGGCGGGGCCATGGACAAAAAATTGCTAACCCGTGGAACCCAAGCCCGAGCCTGAATTATATATATGTATTATTTTTTACATTATATTCTAGTATTTTTTAGTGATAATAATACGCTATTAGATATTATTCTAACACTAAATTAATACATGGATGTTTTTTTTCAAATCTAAACAATAAAAAATAGATTTGATACTCTTACATATTGTTGTTTACATACTAAAAATCAATTTGCAAAAAAAAAAAAAAAAAATTTGTAATTCGGGCTCAATGCGGGCTCGAGTTGTAGAACTAATTCACAAACTGGCCTCGGGTTGACAAGTTCGGTTTTATGTTGGGCTTGGGCTTGGGCTCGAGCTTGGGCAGACTGTTTGAATTCGGGCTCGAGCCTGGGTAAAACCAAAACCCTATGGGTCCCGCCCGAGTTGCACCCCTAGTGTTGATACACATTGACAAACGTAAGGTTCGAGTCAGATGCTTAAAATGTGTAAATATTAAATGTAACGGTCATATTATGTCACTATTTATTTACTATTATAGATTTCAAGTTCTTAATAAGTTGAAGAAATTTTTTATTGAGTTTTAGAGAAGGAATTCTATAAAAATAGAGGATTAGATTAGTTTATAAAGATATTTTATTAATTTGTTAAAACATATAGGATATGTAACGTAGTGTAACGGGACTCAATGAATAATTTCTCCTAACGAATCTCGCGAACCGATCATCTGGTTCCACCGCATTAGCCAGGACACTAATCCTAACCTGAATGGTATACTTTTCTTTTAACACTTTTTTTTTTTTGTGGGGGGGGGGGTGGGGGGGGGGGGTGGGGGGGTGGTGGGCTGGGGTGGGGTTGTCAAAAGTCAATACTTTACTTAAACTCAAACTCCTAAATTAAATAGGAAAACAGAGAATATTCGTGTAAAGAACGGAATGGTAAAGATGGTTTCCGCGTTGAGCCCCCCACTCACGTCACCAATACCCCCACACACGCACAACAAACTTCTCTCTCTCTCTCTCTCTCTCTCTCTCTCTCAAATTGGACTATATATACACACGTCTATGTATATATATATATATATATATGCACAGACGCACACACAGAGTCTTGAAGGTGCGAATCGACCAGCTGCATTCTCTCTCTCTCTGTGTTCAACTTTCTCTCTCTGCAAAGCATGACACGAACCTCGAATTCGGAAAAAGGCACCAACACCACAATCAAATTTCTCTACAGTTACGGCGGCAAAATCATCCCTCGCCGGAGCGACGGCGAGCTGCGCTACGTCGGAGGACACACCAGAATTCTCGCCGTTGATCGCTCAATCACATTCGCAGGTTAGTTAATTAATTAATCAAAATTTTTTTTTTTTTTTTAGAGTTTTATAATTTTTGAGTAACTGACTTGAAATTAATTCGAATGGTGTAAATACAGAGTTGATGGTGAAGTTCGGAGAACTATGTGAATCGTCGATGAAATTGAAGTGTAAATTACCGAGTGAAGACATCGATGTGTTGGTTTCGATCACAAGTGACGACGATCTTAACAATGTAATCGAAGAATACCATCGTTTCTCGTCAACTACAAATCAGGACATGAAGAAGATCAGAGCCCTACTTTTTCCGATCAAATCTCTCAAAAAAATATCTCCCATCGCATCACCGGTTTCGAGTCTGAATTTCTCTGCAACCAAATCGCAGCCGTATGCGACTTACGGTTACTCAAATCCACCGCCTCAGAAGGCGGCGATGACGACAACAGCCTATAGAAAAGATGCCGGAAAAGTTTGGTATCGTCCTTGGTGTGTACAAGGCCGGCCTACGCATACGTACCCTGGCCCTCATTGGAATCACTGCCAATGTAGGAAGCACGGTTGCGGCGGTCCGATATCTAGTGCGGGTGTGGCTGTCTTTAATTAGTACACACTTAATACGGGTGCGGTCGCCTTTTTGAAGAGTCCGTGATTCCTGTCGACAATAAATTAGAAATTTATAGTTTTGACAAACTAAATATAACTATATACATATTATATATAGACAATGTGAAAGATAGAAATTTTAAAAAAAATAAATAAAAACAAAACAAAAAGTGAAATTTGGGCAATTTTGATTGTAAATATTTGGGTTGAGGATGTGGTTGATTCGTTTTTCGGTTGTTGGTGGAATTGAATTCAGTTTTGTTATCCAGAATCAGTTCCTTTCTTTGTACATTCCATATATTGTCCCATACTCTATTGATCATACTTCTTACATCATGCTCATGGTTTCCAAATGGAAATCTCAAATACACATTTTAAATAATGTAGCAATGGAGTCATTGTACGGGTCATTTTAACATCCTTCAATTAACATTCAATAGGCTCATTGTCACATTATGTATTTGGAATGTAAATTTGAGAAGCATAACATTACTCTTTAATGATCTGCTATAACAATATTTGTCTTTCTTAAATTTAAAACTCCATGTAGTATTATGATATGATGACACGGTATCACCATTACGTTAAATATTTTATTTGTCTTTATGGTATCTAATAGGATTCTCAGTTGCAACAATCACTTATGTCATGAAGGCTTATAATTAATTAGCTTTGTTTTATGATTTGCAGGTCAAAGAAAGGGTGTATGACCTCTAGCTGAGGTGCCAAAGGAAGATATTCTTAATTACATTCCTTTAAACCCTGTGGAAATTTCTAGAGGATTAATTTCTTAAGTGGCCCAAACTGTTCATGAAAAGCAACAACGTACGATACAGGTGCACTCTAATAAGAGATTGTTTGAGATAGCTTCAAAATTTTAGCACTTAAATAAATCAATTAAAAATTAAGTTAAAAAAAAATAACTTAATATTTTAACTAACTCAAACAGTATTTCAACACTTAATATTTCAGCTAACCAAGCGTACTCTAATCTTTTCAAAAGAATATAGCTTGAGTTGAATACTTGATTCTCACGACTTGATCTACGGATCCGTATTAGCTATTAAATTTAGAATTAGGGTAAATAATCTCACTGTTTTTCCACAATTTATTATTTAAAATTTCACACAACAAGCAAAGTCAAAAATACCTCTCAAACAAAGCTTACTAGGGGTGTGTTTTGGCCGGAACGGATTGGAATATTCTCTTTTAGAAAAAATTTTTGGAAATTTAATAGGTGTTCCAATTTCTATTCCAATTTTTTTCGTAATTTTCATTTTCCTTTCCGATTTCGGACTTTCAGAATTTTTGAAATTTTCAGAAATTTGCGGAATCGGAATTCTTCGGAATATTTCTAGAATTTTCGGAATTGGAATCGGAAATTTTCATAATTTTTAGAATTTTCGGGATACAAATACTATTAAAAAGGTATGACATGCATTTATAGAGAGTTTCCTACTTTCTCCTTTCTCTTCTTATTTAATGTGGGACAAACAAGTTCACATTCTTCCAAAATTTTGAAAAATATTCGGATTTTTTCGAAAATATTTTCAGAAAATTTTAGGAAACATATTTTCGGAATATTTTCGGAATTTTCAGAATTCTCAAGGCAATTCCGATTTCGTTCCGATTTTTTTCGGAATTTTCGGAATTTTGAAATTCGGAATTTAATTTTTGGTGCCAAAATCGGAATTTTTCGGATCAAAATCTGTTAGAATCGGAATTTCCATTTCAAATGACACCCCTAGCTTAAACTAACAGAACTTTTGTTTACATACTGGTTATGTGAAATTTATGTCACACCCATACCCAGAAAAAAGGGCTAATTATCATTTTAATATGCATTAATTTATGTGATTAGTTTATAAAATGAATTAAGGGGAGACTTTGGACTCACCCGCGAAAAGTGTTCAGAAAAGGATACAGTTGGAAAAGTCCCTAGTGAGGTGGAACTATATTAAAGTGGGACCCAGTAAAGGGCCGAGTAATAAAATTTGCATTTTATATGTTAAATGCATTTTTATAATTACATGAACATTTGTTTAAAGATGCTTTCAATATTGTGATGTTATATGCTAGCATTTGATATTAGTTTGGATACCCAAATAAATGTATAAATAGAAAAAATAATAATAATAATAATTAGTAGGTATGTTAGTTACTTCACAAAATATTTGGAACCACGTGTGAGACCCATACGAGACTTAGACAAACACTCATTAAATAATTGGATAGTTAATGAAATGTTTGGAGATTTCATAATAAAAACTTAAGAAATTTCGGGGGTGTAAATGGAAATAAAGAAAAATTTTGACAACTCATTGCATGTATGAGTATAGGTGTCAAGTGAGTGTATATCACTCTCAAAATTTACAGAAACTAGAGAGGAAAGAGAGCCGACGAGATTCCGAAACGCCGATGTTCAATTCACGTCGTTCCGTCGCCGTCCGACGTCCAATTCGCGAACCAAAGCCGTATTCGGACTCTTAGAGGTAGGATGATCGCTTCTATACCTTTAATTTACGTTTTAATCGTCGTAATTTTGGTAGCTCACTCTAACCGGTGACACTACCGAGGCTAAACCAATTCATTAACGTTCCCAAAAACATAGTTTAAGAACATTCAGCGGAAAAGAAAACACTTTAATCTTAAACCAGCAGTCCATTCGGTTGCATCTCTTGCCCAGTCGACTGAGACTGGTCCAGCAGAAAGGTTGATTTTTAAAATATACTCCAGTCGACTATTTCCTATGTCCAGTCGACTGAGGCTTCAATTCTTCAGTCGACTGATACAGTACGATCGACTGAAGTCCAGTCCCAGTAAAAAAAAATCTGATTTGCAAATACGATCTTGTCGACTGTGTCGGGAACTCAGTCGACTGTCTCTTTATAAAAGGGTGTAGTAAGTTGTTGAAAAAAGAGGCTCCAGTCAACTGTTTTCACAACCAGTCGACTGGTTTATGGTAGCAGCACATTCTTCAGAATTTATTAAGTTTAAAAGGTTTTTGAAATCTACCAAGGATCAAACACACACTCCAAACTTATACCAAAACGATCCCAACTTGATTATAACATTACTAAAGCATAATTACAAAGGATTACCATCTATTACATCAATACAAATGCGTTCTAAGATTTTAAGTTATACATAGTTTAAAAGCACTAAAATCCTTATTACAACCATTTTATTACAAAACTACATGATAATCACGATAAGTCACCTTCTACAGGAACTTCCAAACCCACGTGCTCACTTCTGCGATTCCTCGCAGACATTTATTCCTGCAATGGTTATTTGAATAATCACATATATTCAATTTGTTTAAGCTAGTGCTTAGTGAATAAAACAACAAATGCACATGAATGATAAACATGCTCGCATTCACATCTCTACAATTCATACTAGTCTCCGGAGTCCTACGTGTACGTTCTATACTCCTAATCCGTGACTCCTCGTGAATAAGTACCCGCGAATAGGTAAGACCCACGTTTCTTTTCTTCAAACGTGCGACCTTATGCCTATAACGGCTCCACAACAATGGCTTGATACACGCACTCCTTTGACCAACATAACAACTAAACATGCTCAATCAGATATCACCTTGCTTTCGACATAATCAAAACATTTTACCTTACTATTGGGCCTACTTATCAATATAATCACCCCAATATGAACTACACAATAAATATCTATAAACTAACACATGCCTTTCATACCAAAAAAATGAATACATGTCAAGAAATCATTCGAAAACACATAGTTGGATCACTTACCTCCGATTTACGTTTCTAAAATACGATCCAAGGAAAACCCGAGTACAAAGAACGTATAGAAGTCCGTCTACTATGATTCATATCGATCACAAATCCAATCATCAACATTTATTAAAAATTCTAGAAAATGACTTTTCGGAAAACTTAGCCAAACTAGTCCTACTAGGTATCAAAACGACGGCCTTACCTCGAAGAGTTCGAATACGAAATTTGGTAAAAAATTGACAAACAGAAATTCATCGTTTGGCGTCGTGAAGATCGAAAAACTAAAATCTCCCTTTGGCCTCCTATAGCTTTTTAGGTTAGAACATTGTAAAAAAAATATCTAAGTCATCTCTATCTATATATAGATAATACTTTCGAAAATCGTGTTTACCTCCCCCGTGAGTTCTCAAAACTCCGAATCAGTCTCCAACTACACAGGTAATTCCTAACTTCACGAGTGAAAACTAAAAGTTATAAAAGTTTTTGACTAAGTTCCGTTTGATTACTAAAACGTAAGTTTCTACATGATTTTTTGAAATTGCTAATTAGCCTACCAATTATGCAGCGTGTTAATTCGTCCTCACTAGGATGCTAAAATTAACAACATAAATATATTCTAAACCAAAAAATAATGCAGATAGTGAAATATACAGGTAAACATTTTTTTTTCAGATAAACATTTAAGGTATTCCACAATGAACGTCTCATACTTGGAGAGACTTCACAACATCAAACACTAATTCAACACCGTCTCAAGGGGTTCTCTAACACAGACACCCAAATCAACTCGTGAGGCAAAACTCACTCACAGATGTGCCAAAATGCACAACACATCACATTATCATGCATGACAAAGTAATGAAATGCATACCGGTGTTATAATGATAAACTATGCTTAGAGGTTTCATGAATGCTAATTTTGAGATGTTCATGTCAAATATATGAAATCGCCATGTTTATATGCTTATGTGTTTATGTGGTAATCTATGAGCACTAGAGAAATGATTCATTGTTAGGAATAATAAGGGAGGAGAAGAGGAAGAATCCGATAAATACGGAAGTCCAAGGAATAGAAGTGACCGCGGGACCAAGGGAGGTCTTCGGGTGTGAATGATTCATTGAACCGGCGAATCGGCGATTACGGATATGATTTATGTGTTAAATTGTAGTATTGTGATCTTGTCAAAATCAAGATATAAAGTATGATTTACTTTCTAAAATTTGCAGTGTGGAAGTAAAGATCGAACCCATAGAGATTGATTATTTTTGTCCTTTAATTAATAAATCATAAATCTATTTAGTTATAGAAAATAGAAGTTTGATTGGTTGTTTATTTAACTACTATTATGAATTAACCTATGAAATTATGAACATAAGATGTTAAAATTAAAACTAAGTAAACGAGTTCATGATTTAAGATTGTTTTAATATGAGTGAATGAGATCTAGGATTACAAATCCACCACTAACTATGCATCGAGGGTCTATACTTTTTACTTTAAGTTTTATGATTTGATAGTTAAGATCTATCGTAGCTACAAGCCCGATAGTATCAACAAGAAGATATTACTAGTCTAATCTAAGCATAACTCTTCATCGGTTGGCATGAATTGTCTACCTATAACTGAGGTGTAGCACAACTCATCTTTCCTAAGCATGAATTATAAAAGATATAAATATCGCAATCACATAAACACTATTATATGTAAATATTCCTACCAATCACAGAAATCAAGGAATATTGGGTTCAATAGATACAAGGAAGAATCTAAAATAAGAATAAATCCAAAGTATTATTGATTATTAACATTCAACATCCGATTATTTATTTATTATCCTCAAACATATAATTACTATCCAAAACATAACATCCTAAAGAAAGAAAGCAAAGAATCCCCCTTTACATAGCTAGGGTTTCATTGAAACCCTAGAATAGAAGTTTAGTTGCGCATAATCAATGAAAACATGGAGATGAAGTTTATTGTAGCCATCAGAAACCTTCAAAACTAGATCTTCTTCTTCTCTTGCCTCCAAAGATGTATGATATGATGATAGTATTGATGTGTGATAATGTATAACCCCCAATTGTTTTAGAGTGATCTATATAGAGTTGTAGAGGGATTAGGAAAGCTTTTTTGTAAACCTACTTCGTCTGAAACTGCTATATTTTACTTTCTGAACGTAATTAAGCAATTCCATTCGCATTAGGGGTGATAAGAAAAACCGGCTGGCCGAACCGGCTGGCCGAATCGGCCGACCGTCACCGACCAGAATACTCGGTTGTGGTCAGTTATTATTAATAGCAGTCAGTGCTCGGTTGTGATCTTGGGGAAAAATCAATTATCGATTCGGCTAACAGTTCTCACAAGTAAAGACCGAAGACCAGCCGACCGACTGTTGTATAATAAAGAAACATAATACATATTCTCATTCTCACCTTTACCAATGTATCTGACAAAAGAATGGGGTTAGACTAACAAGACACATATCACTTTTCAGTTTTCAATATATAAAAATACACCTTTTCCAATAATCAGACTAAAGAGGGAGAGTCCCAAGACAAACTTTCACTTTTCACTAAAGTGATATAAAAATGCTATTCCCTTTTAGAGTGCCAAGAAACATTTAAGATTTAGAGTACCGAGAAAGAAAACTTTACCTTATTTTTTATAAGAAGAAACTCTCCTACTTAACTCTTAATATCTATGTCTCTCCATATCTCTTTTTTTTTTTTTTTTGGGTCAAAGTCTCTCCTCAGCCATTTGTCCTAATTGAGAAACCGTAACATTTCATCTATTTTCTCACCGTCTCTCCCTCTCTCTCTAATACTTAAGCCCTAACCTTGAAATTCAATCTCTTGTCTCTTCTCTCTATTACTCAGCTCCTAAAGAAAAAAATCTGAACTTTTCATTTCTCTATCTCTCATTCTTTCAAAATTTGAATCGTCGAATCGTTGTTGCTGAGAACCTTCATTGAACCGTCAAACCGTAATCGAAACCTTCATTGAATCATCGCCTCGGTCTCGCACTAATTGTCCAGCAGCCACCACTGTGAGAAATATGAAGATCTTGATCTCCTACCAAAGGTATTACTCCATTATTCTTGTGCTCATTGAATCTCTCGTCTTTCTTCCCTTCTTTTCCCTTTGGTTTTTTTCATCTGTATGCACACATTCTACCTTGTTTGGGCTTCTGGAATGACCTCTTGTTAGCTCTTTGTAAGTTGTAGCTAGCCAAAACTGAAGTACCGACCGAACTGACCACCTAATGTTCTGGTCAGTTGAACAACTTAAACCGAACTGTTCAGCCGAAATCGGTTGACATAGTGATAAAACCGAGTATCTAGGGTTCGGTTAAGAAAACATGTTGAAAACCGAATAAAACCGACCGATATCACCCCTAGTTCGCGTAGGAGTCTTTAGCACTTAAAAACACGCAACTTTAGTTTTTTGTACGGGTCGCGTGAGCGCGTTTTTGGTAAGTCGCGCGAGCGGGCTATGCGAGCGAGATACTGGAATGTTGCACGAGCAGGTCGCACAAGCGAGGTACTTGAATGTTGTGCGAGCGGGCCGCACGCGCGAGGTGGCTTTTTCTACTTCTTTTCTTCTGTTTTATACCCTATTTAGCCTAGAACTCTTGCTTTATTCCAAAATTTGACAGAAGATGGAAAACGAAGTAAAAGTACACAAAAACAAGATAAAAAGTGCTAACAAATGTTAATTAAGGCGTGTAATTAGGACTTGTTCACTCTCGATCACATTGTATATGCTTGGCATTCAATCATGTTTAGACTGCTCACTAAGTGTAATGCTTAAGAAAATCGTTTTCCTTTTCTGCTGTGGTAAATAACAACCATCACAGTTTTGGAGCAATACCCGGAGAGTAAATGACGTGCATTGGGAAGATGGGAGAGATTTGGGGCTTGTTCATGTGTTCTTCTTTTTAACTTGTAAAATGTGGTTCCTTAAATGGTAATGTTGGTACTCTTGTTATATTCTTGAGACTTGAATCGCTGAACTTGTCATTTGGTAGTTTTGGTGTTAAGCTTAGGAAGCCTTATGTAAATTCTTATGTTTTGGTTGATTATACGAAAGTTGTTGTGTTGAGCCGATCTGGCAAGTTTATATAGTGTCACTAGTGTTTTGGACAAGTTCCTTGTATAATCTTGATGTTGACTTAAGTGTTGAACTCATTTTTAACAAGTTTTCTTTGATGTTAGTTTGATAAGACATGAATGTCAAAAATGTGTTTTGATTCAAGAAAAGATGAGTTCTTGGTTTGTTTTGATCCTAATGAAGTTATGTATACTTTTAGCATGCTTAGAAAATGTCTAAGGATGTTTGGAAATGTGTTTGAAATGTTTTATAAAAGTTCCATGAGAGTTGGTTTGGTTTTGGTATATTTTGAAATTGGAAAGTAGAGTTTTTAGCAGCAAGAATCTGTTATGCAGAACCCGGATCAATCCGAGTACAAAGGGTTGATCGATCTGGGCTTTTCGAGGGACATTTTGCTGAAAATAATCATTTCGGATTGATCCGGGTTTATAGGGTGGATCGATCCGCCTATGTATTTCACTGCACATCAACTTTTATGGAAACATGCATAACTCTTTCTAGAAAACTCGGATTTGTGCCCCATTTTTTTTTTTTTTGCGTTAGAACTGGGACTCAAAGACCTATCTTTTGGTATAAAATTTTACAATCTTTTATAAATAACTATTTTGCCATTGGGGCTGTTTTGTCACAGCAAGACCTTTTTATGATGGTTCAAATCATACTTTTCTTAATAACTAACATGGTTTCTTGCTTACTAGTGTATTTTGGAAGCGTATAGCCTTGTTACACGTGTCCTAATCCACCGAAACGGGTTGGGGTGTGACAATTTCACACAACTTTTTTCATTGTGAAATTTCACATAGCTTTTTCCAGCGTGCAATTTCATCCCAGAGAGAGTGTGTGTTAGAGAAAAAGTGGAAATCACATAACTAGTTTTGTGAAATTTCACACAATTTGTTATGTGAAATTCTTTGCAATTTCACACATCTTTTTGAATTAAAATTTCACATACATTTTTTGTGTGAAATTTCATACATTGGTTAGTGTGTTTAGCTTTGAGTTAGATTTTGTTTGAGAACCTTTTGACATATAAAAATCAAATTTCACATAATGCTTACCTCATATACAAATCAAAAATCATCAATTCAAAGCAAATTAAGATTCCACATCCTCCCAAGTATATTAGGGCTTCAAAATTCACGTAAGACATCATGGAACCTTACCCTAAATTGTACAAGGATTCAAAATGACTTGGAATTACACCACTAAAACTTGTAACTTGGATGTTCCTGACAACATATATAGGAAATATCATAATGAGATATAATGCATAACGTGAAAGAAGTTATAGAAGGTATTATGTAGGACCCCTACAGGTCTTCTAGGGGGAGACTAGATAAATAGATTACCGAACCGGTAAAATTGTTGTTCTGCAAGAACCTTCCGAAAATACCCAAATTGTAACGGACTTAGGATCCGTTATGAAAATTGTTATATCATGGGAGCTATTTTTGTAAAAAAAAAAAAATTTCAATGATAATGGGCATATGTTGGTTTTGATTTGAAAATTTTAACAACCATCCTTGTTTTTGAAAAAAATATTTGATTTGAAATGCTCGAACGTTATTTAGAAGTTATTCATTAATTGGGGGCATTCTTCTTCTTCTTCTTCTTCTTTTTTTGTAAAGCAATACTACATAATTTTTTTCTTTTCCTTTTTCTTTTTCTTTTTTGATAAGACGGTAATATTACTTGATTAATATATTAAAAAAAATGGGGTCCTAATTTTTTGCGGGCTTAGATAGTTGCCTAAGTTGCGTTATGTTTGAGCCACCCATGTTCTAGCTTGGTCTTCCTCTTTGAAGAAGTCTATTCACCTTCATTGTCATAATAAAAAAAATATTAATATACATTTTCCCACTTTTCGTTGGGGCTCTTACTGACTGAAAACAACTAGCGAAGAAAACAAACTATTTATGAACATTTTATTATAACTATACAGAAGAGACGCATTGTCTAAAAACCCTTTTAAACTTTTTAGTGTTTTTAGTTTGTTTTGATGGAAGGAGAGGAGGGATGGATGATAAATCCTTTGTTTGATAGAGTGGAAGAGAGAATAGAATGGAAAGAATGATGGATGCCATTTCCATCCAGGTCCACAATATTCAATTCCTCCAAAAGTAGATGGATCGTGGGCAGGAAAGAGTGAATGATGCACTATAATATTGTCAACTTACCATTATATCCCTTTCTTTTTTCTTATCTTTCTAAGAACTCAACTTACGTTGCTTAAATTTCTAAAATATATGCATACTATATTCGTTTTGTTTTGTTTTTCTTTTTCTTTTTTCCTAAATAAATTTAAGGAGCAATTTGTTATTTGTTAAGTAGATACCACAGTGGTATCTAATTTCCACAATGAAATTTTATTTGTGTAATTGACAGTTTATATATATATTTTTTAGAAACTAGTTATTTAATTCACAAAATTTTAGTTAATTCTAATTGGTAGAAATAACTTTTACCTAGGGACGTCAAAATGGTACGTCGGACCTAGCCCGTCATTAATCGGGCTTGGGTGGTCTTGGATTTTAGTCCATGGGCCCATGTCTCTTTTCAGGTCGGATCGGGCTCGGACTGGTCATAAGAGTTCACAATTCAAGCCCGGCCATAGGCCCTAAGGTAGAGCTTAAGTGAGCGCTTTAAATTTACCCTAAAATGGTATAAATACTATTATATATGTAACCATTTTTTATAGGTTGGAAATAACTTTCAATATAATAACTTGCAATTTCTAATACTTTATAACAATCAATATTTTTGTTGTTTGAAAGCTTCTAGTCAGGCTCTTATGCGGGCCTCGGCTCGGGCTTTGATCGGGTCGAGCATGGACTTCAAGAGATAGGCCCAGACCTTACCCAGGATGTTAGGGCCTAAGGCCAGGCTGGCCTTACCTCGGGCTTGGACTGGGCTTAGGGCCATTTTTTCGGGCTAGACTTCTGGCCACCTCGTAGGGCGTTACACCCCTAATTATACCACTAATAATAGGGAAAATACATTGCACGTTATGACATAGGTATGATAGTAAAAGGTTAGTAATTAATACATTTGGTTTCCCTTCCTTCCTCAATTAATACCAAATGAGGAGATTAACTCATTTCCATTCCCTCTTTTCACCAAACACAAGAAGGGAAGCCCTCCTTCATTTCCTTAGGGAGACCTCTTCCTTCCCTCCTCTCATCCTTCCATCGTCTTTTTTTTTTCCTACCAAACACATCGTAAGCATGTGATGATCAATCGTGCATAGAAGTAAAGCGAGACAAAATACAAGGAAAACGTATGTGTAGTAATGAATTATTTCCCAAGTGTGAACAGATACAAATACAGAAACAGAAAACAAGTGCAATAAAATTCATTTCGGGTAAATTGCATTTCTAATGATGAAATTATTCATGACTAAAGGTCTAATTAGACTTATTTGCTTCAGTTGTGAAAGGTTAGGAACCAAAATGCCACATTTGAAACTTTACGATTTAAAGTGTCAAACCACCCAAACTTCAAGGGTGAAACATACAATTACCCATTCATTTTCTACCAAAGTCCACACATGTATGATTTCCTCACCCAGGGTCCAAAAAAAAAAAAAATAAATAAAAAGGAGGATTCACTTGTACAACAAAATTACCCTCAGTTTCATCCCCACAATTGTTCAATTTAGAGGCTAAAACACCCCCGAAGTCCATAAATGTTTTCCTCACAAAGGGGTCTGGATCCTTGAACCATTTGACAATGCTTGTAACAATATTTGCGAGGTGTATTGGGAATTGAAATTTGAAATTTAGTAATTTAGAAAAATTTAGGTAATGCTCAAAGGATTTAAGGTGATGCTTAGATACTCCAAATTTATTGTTAGAATTTCAAGGTGGGTATTTATTGGGGAGCAATGCTATAGACACAACACATTGCACAACACAAAGCACAACAGAGCTTTAAATGTCTGTATTTTGTGCTATGTAAGTGGTGTATAGAAAAGTTTGAAAAATTCAAATAGCACGGGGTACAAGGCATTTAAAGTCCTGATATGCTTTGTGTTGTGTCTGTAGCGTTACTCTTTATTGAGCATCTAAAGTATTCCGTGTATATGTCGTGTATGGTAGGCTTTTGCAAGTAGAAGTAATACAAAGTATAATACTTGGAAAAGGCGCTCTATACAACATTTGGTGCGTGAATATTTCCAAAGCAATGTTTTGTTACAAAATATTAACCACCATGTATGGTAGTATCACAGCACCTCAAAATCCAAGATGGTATCAGAGCATTCTCAAAATTCTAATGTGGTGTTATAGCATTTGTAAATTCTAGCATGGTATCAGAGCTAGTTTTTGTTTAAAATTGGGTGTAGATTTTGAAGAAAAAATTGACCATTTTGCAGTTAAATATGGACATGGCAATGATCATGAAGCAATAATAACAGTTGAGTTCTATTTTGATAAGCCCGATATGAGTAGACCAATTGATTCAATTGGGCATGGTCCATTTTCTTCATTGGACCAGTCAAAGAAGTAAATTGTTGACTTTTGACCAAAGCAACAGTGATCAATTAGTAAAATTTTACTGTCTACATAAAATTAAGTGAAAACATGCAATATCGACTGATTTTTCACGAGAAAGGAAAAAAAAAAAAAGTAAATTGTTTTATTCCATTTCCATCATTAGTCTCCCTTATTTGTGAAGAGTTTAAAATAACAATAGGGACTATGAAATTTGTGAAAGGACACCATAATCCACCTCACATATATCTCTAAATTGAACCAATTCATCTATAAATTTACGTGCGTGTGTGTGGTTCGAAAATTGAGTCACACAAGCAAAGTAATCAATTAACGCTTGCTTCACTTCATTCACCGACCCTTTGATGTCTCCACCATTCAAACTCGCAACTGAGTTCACCAGATGTTGTCTAGCCGAGTCAACCTTTGGCACGCAAAACAAACACTCGGATTTGAAGTTTTTATCTGGTGTAATGGCTGCGTTGTGAACCAAGTTCCGCCGCACAACCGCAGACTGATCGATGCTGCATCCGAGACATAGTCTAGCGATCCAATTCACGTCCGGTGGATGACCGTAACGATTGATGCATCTGTGGCAGGCGTCGGGTACTGCTGTTTTGTTGCAGACTGTGTCAACCAATGGATTGTCGCCACGCGCAAGTTGTAGATACTGGAAGGTACTCATCATGATGCAGCAAAACAAAACAAGGGTAGCAAAGAGATTGTATTTGGTACTCATTTTGAGATTTGAGAAAACTTTAGTTGTCCGTCCTGCATCAAATGTAATCGAATCAACATCAAATGTAAACTAGTATAAAGGTTTTGGATCCTCTGCGGTAGTTTGGGGGCTGTCAACCCTGTAACAGCCATGGGCCTTTGACCAGACCACCATTTTTTTTTAAATGAAATTTTAAATAAACATTAAAAAAGGGTCCAGTGATGGCCACATAGATACTTCCAGATGAGCAGCGCGGCCCAGGATGTGAACTCAACTATATATATGAGAAGAAGTAAAATTTAAGGGTACTAATTGGTCATATATATATACAGTCCGGATCTTAAGCGGGTGTCAAAAGACGGACTTTGGGACGGACCACTTTTAGCGACGAAAATGTCGCTTTTATTTCGTCGCTAAAACAATGATTTTTAGCGACGAAATTTTTCGTCGCTAAAAATCATTGTTTTAGCGACGAAATAAAAGCGACATTTTCGTCGCTAAAAGTGGTCCGTCCCAAAGTCCACCCCTTAACACCCGCACCTGTTCCTCGTCGTATATATATATATATATATATAGATAGAGGATTTTAAGTACACTGACTTTTAAGTTTAAAAAAACTCACAGGCTGTCCCATTGACCCGCACCCCACTGATCCGCGAGTTTTTTAGGCATAAAAGCCAGTACACTGGGTAGAGTACATTTACCCAGTGCACTTAAGATTCTTTGCATATATATATATATATATATAAATAAAGTAATGAAAAAAAAAATGAAGCGTGTTTTTGGGAACCAATTATTTAGATTATCCTAACCTAAAACATTCAAGTTTGTTTAACTGCCCGCTGTTGCAGCTTTTGCAAAAAGATGCGAAAGAGATTATTCAAAAGTTGAAAATTAAATTTATCCGAATATGCTAAGTCAAATTGCCCTTAAGCCAAATAATCCTTAAACCAAAAGCCTAACGGGCCTTGTGTGTGTTGCTGTGAGGTATAATTCGTGGAGTATTTAACTACTATGAGAATGAATATGATACCAGGGTCATGTTAAAGTGTTAAACAACTTGATTTTGGGAGGGGGAAAAAAAAAATAGAGAGAGTAACAGAGGTCGAACCTAGAAACTGGTTGACACTTGGAAATGGTAAGGGGTTTCACATAGGTTGAAGGCTTAAAAAAGGGTGACAAAGAGACCTAAAAGATAAACCACTAATTATATTTTTAAAAAATCAATTAGTTCCCTTATTAGGGTGATTTGAACCTCCTTTTTATTAAATTTTTTTTTTATTGAGATTTGAACCTCCTTTTGATTTCCCTATTTATTTCTTCACATCAATGCGGAGCCCCTTTCTTTTTATGCTAGAGATTTTGGGAACCATAACTTTATATAAAAAAAAGTTTACCAAAAAAATCACTAAACCCTATCTATTACAAGAACATTATGTCTAGTACAACAAATTCAATGGCTTAATGTTTTGGGTAAAGTAGGATTTAGCTCCTAATCCTAGCTTATTCTAGAAATAAGCCCTTCTTATATCTGAATCTAGAAATTAGTCCCTTTGTGTTGCTAAATACATAAATATCCATATATTATCCTCTTTCTCTCTTTCTATATATACATATCAGGATAATAATCTCTCTCTCTCTCTCTCTCACATTCTCTCTCTCTCTCTCTCTCTCTCTCTCTCTCTCTCTATAATGGCGAAGAAATCAACAGACTCGAAACATACTGACTGTGTTTTAGGCGGCATGGATGAGGTGGAAAAGGTGTTCAAGAAGTTTGATGCCAATGGCGACGGAAAGATCTCCGTCTTAGAGCTCAAGGCCATACTCAAACTGCGCTCCGCACCGAAACGTCGCCAAACGAACTCAAGCACATAATGTTGGAGATCGACACACTTTAGTAGTTTAATGGCTTATATACTTTTCATAAATTTCACAAAAGAGTGTGAATTTCTCAGTAGTTTAATGAGAAATTTCGCAAAATATTGATCATATTTGATATTGTTTATAATTTCTCAGTGTTTTATATCTTATTTTTTATAGAGGAATTGTTCATCGTTGTTCAATTAACTGAGAAAGTTTATGGCAATAGAAAATCCATTACAGGAAATTACTCGAAAAAAATTAGCAAGAAAACATGATAACAATGATATTTCACAATTGATTTGCAATTTTACATGGTAAAGTGTCTATTTCTCACATCTTGATGGATAGACCAGTTATCCATTTGTATGATTCTTTGCTATAACTAATGATATTCTTTATGCGTAATTTTCCAGTTTATTGGATCAGAAATTTCACCAAGGAGTGGGAATTTCTCAGTATTTTAATTAGGAATTTTACAAAGTAGTGGAAATTAATTTCTCAGTGTTTTAATCAGCAATTTCACAAAAGAGTAGGAATTTCTCAGTTTTTAATGAGAAATTTCCCAGGATTAAGGCACTTATCAGTATTTTAATCAGGGATTTCACAAAGAAAAAATGTATTAAATAATTTGAATTTCAACGAAAAGATCATGGTGAGCAGATAAGGAGATCCCTTGAATTAAGGGAACATAATCCCATTATCAGTTAATGACATTAACTTCAAATCTATATCTATATGTCCATATATAGATACACAAATATACAATCTGGATCTTAAGAGTGCCTTAAAAAACGAACTGTGTAAAGACTGCGAAATTCTCACTATTTGGAAAACGCATTAAATAATTTGAATTTCAGCCAAAAGATCATGGTGGGCACATAAGGGGATCCCTTGAATTTAGGCAACATAATCTCATTATCAGTTAATGACAATGACTTCAAATCTATATCTATATGTCCATATCTAAATACACGAATATAGAGTACGGATCTTAAACGAATCATAAAAAACAGGCCTAAAGACGGACTGTGTAAAGACTGAGAAATTCTCACAGAAGACTGAGAAATTCTCACTCTTTGAAAAACGCATTAAATAATTTGAATTTCAAACAAAAGATCATGGTGAGCAGATAAGGAAATTCTCCATTACGCTTGTTATTGCAATCTATTGTAAGAACATAAAGCCAATTTATGATTTTCCATTGAAGAGAAATATTAGCCTGCTCCAATATAAAATCCACAAATCAGCAAAAACATCAATAAAAATGTAAAGAAAACTCTTTTATAATCGGTGAGAAATTCTCAATTTCTTATGACAATTTCTCACTAAATGTTTAATCATCACCTTTTCCAAGAAGTACAATTTTTTTTTCCGAAATTCTCCAACAATACAATACCAAATACACGTATATGCATATATATGATATAGACCTGAATCGCAATGGCATCCAAACTGAATGAACCAACACAGCAAAACGTGTGATATAATTTTTAGTCAACCGAATGATCATGGTGGCTATATTAAATAGATCCCTTGAATTAAGGGAACATGTCCCCATTATCATTTAATTACATTAAATACAAATTTATATCTTTATATGTACATACAGATACACTACTATATATGCATATACCTTATAATGGGTCTAGGGGTAGTTTAGACATTAAAATTTTATTAAATTGGGGGAAATGACATATTTCTAATTTACATGCATGCCTAATTAATGACCTATTTCTAATCTAGCCCTTCCAATGGGTTAACTTCTAATTAAATGGCTGGAGAGGGACTATTTCTTATATTTCTATAATATTTTTAGCACTAAAAATTGAGTGTTTATTTTTTGGTTCCTAAATTTGAGTTTTATCAAATCGGACTTAAGTTATTAGTTGACACCACTGAAATTTAGGGTGTGACTAAATACACCATTTTTTTTATACTAAACACACCATATTCACTGACAAACTTTTCATCTTTTGACACTAGAGAGTGGTGTATTTAGCAGAAAAAATAGTATTTTTAATCTCACCCAAAATGTCTTCCTGACTACACCACTGCACTTTCCCATCAGTTTAGTCAATCTTTTGGGAGTGGATGTAGCCATCAGCGAAATGCGTCTATGATGACCAAATAGTATCTTACAGTTCTGGTTTCCCCTCAAAGTCTCAAACAAACACATCCTTTGGTACTTCCTTGGCCAATTATATTATGCTTGCTCAGGGGCGTCTTAATATATTTTTTGGGCATTGGGCAAAGATCTAAAATGGGGTCTTTACTATATTTTTATACTTTAATGGTTATATATTAATTTAACCAAATTATATTATTTAAAATTTATTTTTCTTGCTGTTTTATTATATAAAATTACTAAAAGTTTTATATTCAAGTTTTTGGGACATTTGGTAAAAAGTCTTAAAGAACACACTTTTTTGGTAAAAGCTTTAACATGCTTTTAACTTTAGTAAAAGGTAGGGGTGTGTTTCGGCCAGAACGGATCAGAATATCCTCTTTTCGAAAAAAATTCCAAAAATTTTGGAAATTAAATAGGTGTTCCAATTTCCGTTCCGATTTTTTCGGAATTTCATTTTCCTTGCTGATTTCAGAATTTTCAAAAATTTTCGGAATCGGAATTCTTCAAAAATTTTTGGAACTTTTTCAGAATTTTTGGAATTGGAATTGGAAATTCATAAGTTTTAGAATTTTTGGACTACAAATACTATTGAAAGAGTAAGTCATGCTTATTCGATGTGGGACAAACAAGTCCACATTCTTCTAAATTTTTGAAAAATATTTGGATTTTTTCGGAAATATTTTTGGAAAATTTTCTGAAAACATATTTTCGGAATTCTCAAAACAATTCCGATTCCGTTCCGATTTTTTTCGGAATTTCGGAATTTGATTTTTGGTGCCAAAATTGAAATTTTTTTGGATCGATCGGAATCGGTCAGAATCGGAATTTGCATTCCAAATGACACCCATTGTAAAAGGTCTATTGCATTTTTTTTTTTTACGAAATTGACCCTCCTTGTATGTCGCACACGTGTATTAGTCATTTAACATTTAGTGTACAGTCACTCACACCAAACTTCCTATATTGTTTTACAAACTTCAAAAATCCGTAACTTTCAATCCAAATATCATTTTTTTGAAAAATTTATATTTTCACATTCGACAAGATCTATCAAACAAGTACTATTGTCACTATAAAATTATGGATATATATTATATTATATTATATTATATTAGAGGACTTTGTCCTACTAGGACAACAAAAAATATGACTAAGATTACTTTGGTTGGCTAAAAATAGATGACTATGACCAATTTTGCTGAGTTGGATTGGTTTATTTTCATACCTTCTCATGCCAAAGACTTACGCATCACCCACCCAATTTTTATTTTTGAGATTCACAAACCCACTTTCTTTTTTTTTTTTTTTCTCTCTCTCTCTCTCTCTCTCTCTCTCTCTTCCAAACCAAACCCCTCCCCTTTGCACCTCACCGCCGGAACATGACTGATCATGATTTCTCATCATCATCTTCTCCATTTTGGGGGTTAGGGTTTTTTGGGCCACTTCCGATCTTCGACTGACAGATCTACAATCGATCGTAGCCAAAACCTCACCACCTCCGCCCCTTCCGCCCAACACCGATCGCCACCCCACTGACAGAGAGACCACCTTCTCTCTCTCTCTCTAACATGATTTTTGATTCTTGATTTTAAGATCTCTATCCATGTGATGTGTGTATGTGTGTTTTTTTTTTAATTTATTTATTATTTTTTAATTTTGGGTTGATTTTTTTTTTTTTTTGGGCATCTCAATCTGGCGCCTCCTTTCTCCGCCACCACCGTCGGATTTGATGAACAGTGGCTACATCCAACATTTAACAGCATTTTTTTACAGTAATTTTTTAAATTTTTTTATTTTTTTTAAATTTTAATTTTTTTAATTTTTATTTTATTATTATTAATTTTTTTTTATCAAAGTCTAAATTGTGAAGTGAAAAAAACTAATAATAAAAATTTGTTCAGTAAATTGTGAAGTAAGCTGAAAAGGTTGAAAGGTTGTTTGAACAATTTTTATTTTTTTTTTATAACAAATTTAACCCTTTTTGTTAGTAAGAAGAGGAAACATTAATTAACCGATTTTAAAAAGCCTTCAAAACCCATTTAAAAACAAACTTTCATTTTTTTTGGAAAGCTCAAATTTTAAAAACTCTTTTGTTTCTTTCTCCGATGACTCTGCTTTTGATGAATTGAAAATTGACACCAATGTCATTCTTGAGAGTAAGGTAAGTTCAAAATTTTGGGTAGGTATTTATTTGTCAGGTGCGTGTGCTTGCAGTGTTTTCAGTAAATTCATTTATTTTCCTATTTTCTGCTGTGCAATTTCTTTGAATTTTATTTTTGATTGCTGTATTATAATGGCCGTGTGTTTTTATATGTCCTCATCATTTGGGGTGTTTATTTTACTTTTCCCTATCAGAGTATTAGTTGGTAGAAGTGAGCAAATCAGTCTCCTAATCTGTGTGTGTGTGTGTGTGTGTGTGTGTGTGCTAGGTTTTCCTAATTTTCCATTAAATTTCTGGCATTGGAGGAAGAGAAAGTACTCAGGGTATGATTTACTCAAGAATGTTGAGGTCTATTTGGGTTCAAATATTTATGTTCTGGTTGTCCTGTAATCTGAGTACATTGCTATTTCTCTTCTTCTCTTTCTTTCACCTTCACATTTCTCATAGAAATTAAAATTAAGGTATTTTATTAAAATTATGTTATGTACAAAAATTTCAAAAAAAATATATATGATGGGTATTTATCATAAAATCAGTTTTTATTTTTGTTTATTTATTTTTTTTTATCTTCGATTTGTTTGTTTGTTCTTTGAATGTCCTTCATTTAAAATTTTGTTCTCACTTCAGAAATTTCGAAAAAAATATGTATGATGGGTATTAATTTTATTAATCTTATTCTTTTTTATAATTTTAATGGGAACAAAATTTTGGGGTTTTCTTATCAAACATCTCCCCCCAAATTGAGTTGTTTTCTTATCAAACATTTTCCCCCAAATTTCTTTATAGAATTTCCAGAATTTTCCTTTAAGTTAAAATCTCATTTCCTAAAATATTTGAGTTATCTCATTATAATTGCAATCAACATCTCTCACTATAATTTTAGGAATTTATTGCTTTCCCCCTTTTTTTTCATTCTAAAATGAGAATATTTTTATTTCCCATTTTTTTTCATATGGAAGTTTGCATCAGTTATGAATTTTATGAGATTACATCCAGTAGTGATCCTTTCTTTTGGAATATATATATATATATATATGAATTGATTTGGTTTGTATTTTTTTTTTAATCATGTTATGATTTTAAGGCTTAGGTGTTTAACATGATTGGATTTATATCAATCTGTCAAGAAGTTTTGATGTTTTTAGTGTTCAATCCTCACAAAGTTGCTCCCAAATTGGCACGAGATTCTCTCTTTCCCTATAAACCTTCTCTGCCACTCTCTATCTCTCATTCTTTATTCTCTCTCTCTCTCTCTCTCTCTCTCTCAATTGTGTGATTAAATATTTTCTAAATATTATTGTTTCCTAAAATGCATTTACATATTTAATTCTGTGTTTAATTATTTCCAAAATTTTATTGATTCCTTAACACATTTTATTGACACACTTATATTGTTTTTGGGATTTTTGATTCCAAAATTTATTTTTGATTGACTCAACACTTTGAATTGAAGTGACAAAGACCTATTTATTACTTTCCCTAAATTGTGTTTTCCCTTTCCACAATTTTGCCCATAATTTTAGGATGATTATCTGAATTGAAGTGGCAAAGACCCATTTATTACTTTTCCTTCCTAATTATTTCCTAATTACCGGAATTATATCCCCTAAAATCTCTTTATCCACAACGACTAATATATGATATGTTTATACGTGAAGAGTAATTCCAGCAAATATTGCCTACCTGTGTGTACAAAAATTACCTAATTGCCTACCTGTGTGTACAAAAATTACCATACTAACAGACGCTAGTGACAGAAAGTGTGAAATTACCTAATTGCCTACCTGTGTGTACAAAAATTACAGCCTTAGAAGTCATCAAGCTTCTCTCTCTCTCTCTCCACTAACACGAACCCATCTCTGACCACCCTTGGCATCTAACCCTCCTTCACTGCCGCCACAACCACAATACCCACAACCACCACAAAACCCCATCTCCCTCTCTGCCTAAATCATCACCACAACACCACCAGTATCGAACTCATCTCGGACCACCACAACCATTTGTACCGCCAATCCCATCCTTAACCACCACCACAACATCCGCCAATCTCCCTCCCAATCTTCCAGAAACCTCTTCCCAATCTACCCATCTCTAACCATCACCGCTTTGAGATTTTTAGCTAAAAACAACTGATCTTTGGCAAATGGGTACGAGCAAAAACAATATATTGTAGCAAATGGGTATGAGCAAAAAATATATATATATTGCTAATTGAATGTTAGGCTGTAGCAGTGAAAAGAATATGATCAATTGTTGGGTGGGTTTGAAATCATCAATTTTGAAATCGTAAAATTGAAAAAAATTATAGAGTGAGAAGAATATGAAATTGACCAAGAACTTACAGAAACTCTCTCTCCTTTCTCTCAATTTAAGAACACTCACTCTTCCCAATCTGTCACCACCACAAAACTGTCGACCCTAAAGACTACCACAAAGCCGAATTTCTGCAAAAAAAATTTATGGCTCAAAAATTGCAAACCAAATCTTCGAGTAGAGGAATTGCCAACAATGGAGTTGTGATTTAGAAATCGATCGTTGAAAAGGCTTGAGGAAGGCCAGTTAATGGTGTGAAGTATGGTGATTTTGAAATCAAATCATTTTTAGGGGTTTGGATGGCTTTGTCAATGACACACTGTGTTAAACTCGTCCTCTATATGTATATATCTATATATGCTTGTATATTTATATATCTATAAAAATGCATATGTGTGTAAACATGTGTATAAATGCAAATAACCTCTGGTGCTTAATTTTGCGGTGTGAAAATGAAGAGAGAGATGGTCAGAAGACCAATTTGGGCAATTTGGTCTTAAATTGATTTTCTCATATCACGTGGCATTCACATGATGTCTTTATGTTAAGGTTTTGGACGGATGTTTAAGAGAAGGGGTTTAAGTGTCAAAAAGCTATAGTCGAGGAGGTTGACCTGTTGGGTAAAATTGTTGAGGGAGTATTAGTGAAAATTAGTCATAGTTGAGGGGGTGGTTACATAATTTACCCTTTTCCTAATTAGTATTGAGTAGTGTTAGATACACCTAAAACATACGCCTAATAAATATATTTGTTGACGTAGATCACCTAAAATACTCTTTAGTTACCAAATTTAAGAACACAATAATACTAAGAGAAATTTCATTTAGCTGAAAGAATATACTTCAATATTTATGTCGATGTAGTGAAACCAGTTTTGAAAGAGCGCATAGAATCAGATTAATTTCTATAAATAAAAAGGGTAAATAATATAGACACCCCTCCTGTATTCTTGTATTCCACTTTTTAACTAATACCCTCTACACTAAAAAACTCAATAAACCGAACCCCTCAAAGGGTCAGTTGCTGAGTTTTTTTAAATAACTGAGGGGGTCAATTTGTTGAGGTTTATAGTTTAGGGGTGTTAGTAAAAAATGGCAATACATGAGGAGGTGTTTATATAATGAAACATTTAGTCAAAAGTCTTTCAGACTATACTTTATTGGTGAAAACTCCACCCCGCGGTTAATATTAGTGAAAAGTCTACTAGTATTTTGATGGACAAAAATACCCCTCCCTGTATGTCGTGCGCATTAATGATCTAACATTACTACTGTGCAGTCACTCACACCAAAATTTCCCAAATTATTTCGCAAATTTCAAAAATCAATAACTTTCAATCTAGAAGTTATTTATTTTATTTTATTTATTTATTTTTTGTAAAATTAAAATTATCAAAATCTATTTGACGAGATCTGTCACACAAGTACCATTGTCACTGTGAAATTATGAGAAAAAAAAAGTTATGCAAAATTTCACACACCTTTTTGTAGTGTGAAATTTCATTCCAGAGAGAGAGAGAGAGAGAGAGAGAGAGAGAGAGAGAGAGAGTGTGTGTGTGTGTGTGTGTGTGAGAGAGAGAGAGAGAGAGAGAGAGAGAGAGAGAGAGAGTAGTAATCTCATTGTTTCTCCAGAATTTATTATGTAAAATTTCACACAACAAGCAAAGTCAAAAAATACCTCTCAAACAAAGCATAAACTAACAGAACTTTTGTTTTACATATTGGTTATGTGAAATTTCACACAGTTTTTTCATAATGAAATTTCACATTTTTTCCAGCGTGCGATTTCATCCCAGAGAGAGAGTGTGTGTTAGAGAAAGAGTGGTAATCACATAACTAGTTATGAGAAATTTCACACAATTAGTTATGTGAAATTCGATGCAATTTCACAAATCTTTTTGAATTTAAATTTCACATACATTTTTTGTGTGAAATTTCATACACTGTTTAGTGTGTTTAGCTTTGAGTCAGATTTTGTTTGAAAACCTTTTGACATATAAAAATAAAATTTCACACAATATTTATCTCATATACAAATAAAAAATCATCAATTCAAAGCAAAACAAGATTCCACGTTCTCCCTAGTATATTAGGGCTTCAAAATTCACATAAGACATCATGGAACCTTACCCTAAATTGTACGGATTCAAAATGACCTGGAATTACACCACTATAACTTTTAACTTGGATGTTCCTGACAACATATATAGGAAAGATCATAACGAGATATAATGCATAACGTGAAAGAAGTTATAAAAGGTATTATGTAGGACCCCTATAGGTCTTCTTGGGGGAGATTAGACAAATAGATTACCGAAACCAAATTTGTTGTTCTGCAAGCAAGAACCTACCGAAAATACCCAAATTGTTCTTCTAGGGGGAGCCATTTTTGTAAAAAAAAAAAAAAAAAAAAAAATTATATTTTTAATGATAATGGGCTTATGTTGGTTTTGATTTGATAATTTTAACAACTATAGTTGTTTTTTAAAAAAAATTAATTGATTTGAAATTATCGAACGTTAAGTAGAAGTTATTTATTAATTGGGGGCCTTCGTCCTCTTCTTATTCTCTTTTTTTCTTTTTGTAAAGCAATATTACATTATTTTTTTATTTTCCTTTTTCTTTTTTGAGAAGACAGTAATATTACTTGATTAATATATTAAAAAAGCAGGGTCCTAATTTTTTGGAGGCTTGGACCGTTACCTAAGTTGCGTTATGGTTGAGTCACCCATGTGCTAGCTTGGTCTTCCTCTTTGAAGAAGTTTATTCACCTTCATTGTCATAAAAAATATTAATATACATTTTCCCACTTTTCGTTGGGGCTCCTACTGACTGGAAAAAAAAAAAAAAAAACTAGAGAAGAAAATAAACTGTTTATCAACATTTTATTATACCTATACACAAGAGACACATTGGCTAAAAATCCCTTTAATTTTTTTTAGTGTGTTTAGGTTGTTTTGATGGAAGGAGAGGAGTAGTGGAGGATAAATCCTTTGTTTGATAGGGTGGAAGAGAGAATAGAATGAAAAGAATGATGAATGTCATTTCCATCCAGACCCACAATATTCAATTCCTCCAAAAGTAGACAGATTGTGGGAAGGAAAGAGTGAATGAGACACTATAATATTGTCAACATACCATTATATCTCTTTCTTTTTTCTTATCTTCTAAGAACTCAACTTAATACTATATTCGTTTTATTTTGTTTTTCTTTTTTTCCTAAATAATTTTAAGGAGCGATTTGGTATTTGTTAAGTAGATACCACAGTGGTATCTAATTTCCACAATGAAATTTTGTTTGTGTAACTGACAATTTTTTAATTTTTTTTTTGAGAAACTAGTTATTTAATTTGCAAAATTGGAAGAAATAGCTTTTACCTAGGGATGTCAAAATGGTCCGTCGGGCCAGGACCGACATTAATCGGGCTTGGACGGTTTTGAGCTTTGACCGATGGGATTATGTCTCTTTTCGGGCCAGATCGGGTTCGCGCCGGTCTTAAAGTTCACAATTCAGGCCTGGTCATAGGCCCTAAGGTAGAGCTTAAGTGAGCACTTTAAATTTATCCTAAAATAGTACAAATACTATTATATATGTAACCATTTTTTATAGGTTGGAAATAACTTTCAATATAGTAACTTGCAATTTTTAATACTTTAAAACAATCAATAATTTATTGTTTGAAAGCTTCTAGTTGGGTTTTTATGCAAGCCTTGGCCCGGGCTTGGACTTCAAGAGATGTGCCCATACCCTTACCCAGAATGTTAGGGCCTAGGGCCGGACTGGCCATACCTTGGGCTTGGGCCGGCTTAAGACCCTTTTTTCGAGCTGGACTTCAGGCCGCCTGGCAGGCCGGACTTTCATTACACCCCTACTTTTACCTAGGAGTGGGCATTCGGTTATATCGGTTCGGTTTGGGGTATTTCAGTTCGGTTTGGGTTTGGTTCGGTTCGGTTCGGTTTGGCAAAACGTTAACTGTTAACTGACTGAAATTTAATTCGGTTGGTTCGGTTTGGTTAATCGAATTCGGTTCGGTTTGGTTATTAGGTTAACCGAATTGTAAAAAATTCAATTTTTTTATTTTTATTTTTCATTTTTCATAACTTTTTATGGTTTTTTTTTCTCTGTCATATTGCAAAGAAAACATATTTTTCTTTCTTTTCAATTGTAAAAATACATATATTTTATTATCTTTGGTTTTTATATATAAGTATATTAATAATATAGAAAATAAATAAATAAATAAATCAATTTTTCGGTTCAGTTCGGTTTGCAACTGTTAACCGAACTGAAATTTTTAATTCGGTTCGATTTTTAATCGAACTGAAATTTTTAACTGAAATTGAAAATTCAGTTCGGTTAACCGAAGTGTTTGCCCACCCCTACTTTTGCCACTAATAATAGGGAAAATACATTGCACGTTGTGACATAGGTATGATAGTAAAAGGTGTTATCCAAAATATTTTGGGATGTATAAATCTGAAATCTGAAATCTGAAATACTTACTGATTGGAGATCCAAAATAAATATAGAATAAATTTGAGAAATAATCTGAGCCCAGCGAACTGTTTTCTTAAGACGAATTTGCTCCCTCTCGGTGCACAAGGTTGATGAACAATCGTCTCCCAAGATAGAACGGATTTACAGTTCTGTATAAGTTGCACTCCAATATGCAGAACCCAGCGAACGCAAATATATGTATAGCACTCGAACAGACTCAATTCTAATATACAGAGAGAGTGAGAGAGAGAATAATTTTGTGTCTTTTTTAAATGAATAAACAAGACCCATATATATAGGTTGCAAGAGACTGTTCGTCAACAATCACAACCCTTCGAAAGGAGACTGTTCGTCAACAGTCACAAACATTCGAATAAGGGGTTGTTTGGCAAAACCCATATACAATACTAAATTCCAATTTATCATTCAATTTTCCAACAATCCCCCACATGAATGATAAATTGTCCATACAACATGCAAATGAAAATGCAGACACTAGTTCGAGTATCAATGAAGAAGTACTGCTTCAGACTTAGTAGCCTAGTGGCCTTGAACTTGCCCTAGTGATAAACTATCGGATTTACTAGCCGGTGAGTAGACTTTATTGTCTTTGAACTCCTAGCCATTTGTGTAAACCTAAACAATAGAATAAACACAGCCCTTCTTCTTACATATTTGGTTCTCACGTTTGTGTTCGTTTTGGCCTTGAACACCTCTTGGTTTCGTGAGTGTTTTTAGAGAATTTAGCCTTCAAATTCTCATAGAAGTGGCCCCTTCTTACTCATGTAGGTGGTTACTATGAAGAGTATCCTGCAATACCCCACTTGGACATTTTCCAAGTTATAGGAACCATTAAAAGCGTATCTTATCCTTTTACTCGCGGCAGATAAACACTGACTCATCTTTGAAATGGGAGGAGGAAGATATAATTCTTCTCAGTGTGTGCCGAGTACTACATAATTTAGTTTTCCCGTTGAACCTAGATCTTGGGATCTCCAGTCAACTAGGTTGGGTTTCCACTATGACGACTCGTGTTTAGTGCATAGGCTTTAATCCCATTCCCCTCGATGAACTTTCCACTTGCTCTCGCATTAGGCCTTTTGTTAATGGATCCGTTATGTTATCATTTGACTTTATATAGACAACAGTGATAACTCCATTAGAGAGCAATTGTTCTATGGTAATATGTCTTTGACTATATGTCAAGACGTACCATACTATTATGTGCCTTTCCAATTGTTGATTGGCTACCACAATGCACAAATTCTTGACACAAGTTTTGTCTAAATTGGAATATCCTCTAAGAAAAGGCAAAGCCAATTTGTTTCCTCTATTGTTTTATCTAAAACAATATATTCAGATTCCATTGTTGATCAGGCAATGCAAATCGATTTAGAAGATATCCAAGAGGCAACTGCACCTTCAAAAGTAAAGACTTACATACTTGTAGATTCAAAGCCTTTTGACTTAGATATCTAGTTAACATTACTATAACTAGTACATTTTTGTAGTGCAATCTATAGTTTAACTAATGACATAACAAGTTTTTCGTGCTTTTTAACTTGCACAATTGTCACACCAACATTGTCAAATTTTCTCGATGTGAACCCAGTTATATATATCTTGAATCAAATTCAAGGTTTTGCGTCATCTTAGATAATATCAAGGAATATCACATTTAACCAATTGATTTACATCCAAGGCTACTAATGAAATACACTTAAAAATTATACAACTACTCATACCAATTAAGTAGTTTTAAAGCCAAACAAATCAAATGTTATCCACGTATAAACACCCCCCACATTTGGAAGCAAAATAACTTAAGCAATAATTTTAAATTATTAATTCCTCCACATTTGGATGTATACAAAATCCAATGGTATTATTCCAAACAACTAGAACCTCACTTATAAAAGAGATTAATCCTCTTTGCAAAGAATTCATGGTTAATGCTCAAACATACCCATAACCAACTTGTATTTTATTACATATTTATGGGTATCCTTTGTAGTGCAATACATATACTATTGTCACACTAATCAATTTTAAACTCATTTGACATCACAACATTATCTAATTTTTATATCATTATTTTGGTGCTCGTTTTATATCTTAGATTGATTTATCAAGTCCATGTTGTAGCTCTCTTGTAGGAACAATAAACTCTTATTGTTGTTCCACATTGAATTTCTAGCCATGGATATACTCATAAATCTACTTTTATGTTTGCTAATCTCAAAATCATTAGCTTTAAATTCCAGTGAATGTGAACCCATTAGTTATCTTGACTAAGGCCATCGGTTATAACATTTAATTATCTTGGACTATATCCAAGACTATCATTTTATAATTAAATTATGTGTAACACTCTAAATTCACATAATTATTCAAAATTTTCATACTTGTAAAAATTATGACGAAGAAAAAATAACTAATTAAAACGAAGAAAATATAACTTTAATACTTTTTCAACATATATTACCCCCACATTTGCAAGTATCAGTAATCACTCGTTAATGCGAGCATTATAAATAATACCCCCATATTAGCAAGTATTGATGATCACATAGGAATACAAGTAATTTATCATTACCCCGACATCTATGAAATTTGCAAATCACGTGCTTTTACTTTATCATAATCATCACATGTGGGGTTTCAACAAACTGGTTTCATATTTAAGTGCTACATACTAAAATGATCAGAATTACTAATCAAAATTAAAATTTTAGTGTACAAAAGTCACTAAATACCAATATTGACTTCTCATCACTAAAAAAAAAAAAAACATATTAGAAATGTGGGGATATTAGAAATTAGGTTACAGACTGATTTTAAAACAATTTGTTTTTTTTATTTTTTATTTTTTATTTTTTCGAACGTAGGATCAAAATGTAGAACCAGATCTTGATTTGTGGTCTTTCAGATTTAAAAGTTACATTTTCGGTACCCAAGCCACTGTTCTCAACAGATAATATTGATACATATTTCTCTTATAGCCCAATTAAACCTTATGGCACCTATTCACTTTACTAGGTGCCTTTAAAAAATGAAATGACACAGTTGCCAGTCATCCAAAGTGGTGGCTTCTCGGGCACCTATCACGAATGGGTACTTACTTGAAAGCCAACATATTTTGGAAGTTTCCACATCATGCACATATACATGACAACTAAAATTAATTGGTATATGTTCAACACATAGCAACAAAGCAATTGTTTTATAAATATATTTTAATCGTCCTCGATTTTACAATTGCAAGGCACTAATTTACAGAACCACTGTTTGAAAATATGCACCAAATGATGATTGGTCTTTAATAAAACAAAATATAATATAAATTCAAAAAGTGTAAGGTTCACCAACAGAGAAATTATTGCAAAATGGTTGCTATTTCCGAACAGTTGTTAACTTGTGCATTTCGTAAATTAATGATCAACTACTAAACAATTTTGCAATTGCTAAAAATTTGCAAGAATTGCATTACTATATAAATATGCACAAGTTTTGACTATTAAACAATTATACACTAATCTTTCCAAGTAATGCACAAGTTAACAAACTGGATCTATGAGTACCAGATCAAATGTAAATTTCAATACATACATGTATATACAAACGCTACATATAAATCACAGAAATCGTGGACAATATCTAAGATTATGACCCAATTGGTACAGTTTTCAAGAATGCATGTCATTGGATTATATAGAAAGCCGGAAAGAGACAGTTTAAAGGCAAAGACTTTCACAGTTTGTTCAAATCAATTTAGTAATACGAACAGACCAAAAAGTCGAACCAACTCATTCTTTCAGAGTTATACAGATTTATACAAAAATAACTAAAACAAAATTCGTCTTAAGATTGTTATCCAAAATATTTTGGGATGTATAAATCTAAAATCTGAAATACTTATTGATTGGAGATCCAAAATAAATATAGAATAAATTTGAGAAAGAAACTGAGCCCAACGAACTGTTTCCTTAAGACGAATTTGCTCGCTCTCGGTGCACAAGGTTGATGAACAATCGTCTCCCAAGATAGAACGGATTTACAGTTCTGTATAAGTTGTACTCCAATATGCAGAACCCAGCGAACGCAAATATATGTATAACACTCGAACAGACTCAATTCTAATATACAGAGAGAGTGAGAGAGAGAATAATTTTGTGTCTTTTTTAAATAAATAAACAAGACCCATATATATAGGTTGCAAGAGACTGTTCGTCAACAGTCACAACCCTTCGAAAGGAGACTGTTCGTCAACAGTCACAAACATTCGAATAAGGGGTTGTTTGGCAAAACCCATATACAATACTAAATTCCAATTTATCATTCAATTTTCCAACAAAAGGTTGGTAATTAATACATTTGGCTTCCCTCCCTTCCTCAATTAATACCAAATGAGGAGATGAATTCATTCCCTTCACTCTTTTCACAAAACACAAGAAGGGAAGGCATCCTTCCTTTCCTTAGGGAGACTTCTCCCTTCGCTCCTCTCATCCTTCCATCGACTTTTTTGTCATTCCTACCAAACACATCATAAGCATGCGATGATCGATCAATCGTGCACAGAAGTAAAGCAAGATAGAACACAAGGAAACCTTATGTGTAGTAATGAATTATTTCCTAAATGTGAACAGATACAGATGTAGAAACAGAGAACAAGTGCAACAAAATTCATTTTGGGTAAATTGCATTTCTAATGACGAAATTATTCATGACTAAAGGTCCAATTTGACTTATTTAATTCAGTTGTGAAAGCTTAGGGACCAAAATGCCACATTTGAAACTTTACGGTTTAAGGTGTCAACACCACCCAAACTTCAAGGGTGAAAAATACAATTACCCATTCATTTTCTACCAAAGTCCACACATGTTTGTTTTGCTCACCCAGGGTCCAAAGAAAAAAAAAATAGAGGATTCACTTGTACAACAAAATTACCCTCAGTTTCATCCCCACAATTGTTCAATTTAGAGGCTAAAACACCCCCGAAGTCCATAAATGTTTTCCTCACAAAGGGTTCTGGATCCTTGAGCCATTTGACAATGCTTGTAACAATACAGTAATTGCGAGGTGTATTGGAAATTGAAATTTGAAATTTAGTAATTTAGAAAATTTTAGGTAATGCTCAAAGTATTTAAGGTGATACTTAGATACTCTTTAGTGTTAGAATTTTTAGGTGGGTATTATTGAGTATCTAAAGTATTCCATTAACATGTCATGTATGGTGGTAGGGTTTTGAAACTAGAAGTAATACAAAGTATAATACTTGGAAAATGGCCAGTTTCGGAGCTCTGTACAACATTTGGTGGGTGAATATTTCCAAAGCAATGTTTTGTTACAAAATATTGATCACCAAATATGGTAGTATCATGGCACCTCAAAATCCAAGATGGTATCAGAGCATCCTCAAATTCTAACGTGGACGTGACAGGTAAATATGGACGTGGCATTGATCATGAAGCAACAATAACAGTTGAGTTCTATTTTGATAAGCCCGATATGAGTAGACCAATTAATTCAATTGGGCATGGCCCATTTTCTTCATTGGACCAGTTAAAGAAGTAAATTGTTGACTTTTGACCAAAGCAACGGTGATCAAGCCATTAGTAAAATTTTATTGCCTACACGCATTAAGTGAAAACATGCAACATCGACTTATTTGTCACTACGAAAAAAAAAAAAAGTAAATTATTTTATTCCATCATTTGTCTCCCTTATTTGTGAAGAGTATAAAAATAACAATAGGGACTATGGAATTTGTGAAAGAACACCATAATCCACCTCACACATTTCTTTAAAGTTAATGAGGTCATCTACAAATGTACCTGCGTATGTGCTGTTCGAAAATTGAGTCACACAATCATAGTAATCACTGAACGCTTGCTGCACGTCATAGACCGACCCTTTGATGTCTCCATCACCCAAACTCGCAACTGAGTCCACCAGATGTTGTCTAGCCGAGTCAACCTTTGGCACGCAAAACAAACACTCGGATTTGAAGTTTTTATCCGGTGTAGTGGCGGCGTTGCGAATCATGTTCTGCCGCACAACCCCAGACAGATCGATGCTACATCCGAGACACAGTCTAGCGATCCAATTCACGTCCGGTGGGTTAGTATAACGATTGATGCATCTGTGGCAGGCGTCGGGTACTGCTGTTTTGTTGCAGACTGTGTCAACCAATGGAGTGCCGCCACGTGCAAGTTGTAGATACTGGAAGGTACTCATCATGATGCAGCAAAACAAAACAAGGGTAGCAAAGAGATTGTATTTGGTACTCATTTTGAGGTTTGAGAAAACTTTAGTAGTCCGTCCTGCATCAAATGTAATTGAATCAACATCAAATGTAAACTAGTATAAAGGTTTTGGATCCTCTGTAGCAGTTTGGGGGCTGTCAACCCGGCAACAGCCATGGGGCCTTTGAACGGACCACCATTTTTTATATGTAATTTCCAATAAATGTTAAAAAAAAATGGTCCAGTGAATACCACATAGATACTATCGGATGAGCAGCGCGGCCAAGGATGTAAACTCAACTGTATATATGATAAGGAGGAGTACAATTTCAGGGTACAAATTGGTTATATATATATATATATATAGATAGATAGATAGATATATGGGGAGATGATCTTAAGTGTACTCTATCCAGTGTATTGACTTTTAGGCCTAAAAAAACTCGCGGCCGGGCCCGTTGACCCTCGCCCTGTCTTGTGCCCTGCTGACTCGTTGATTTTTTTAGGCCTAAAAAAGCCTCTTTTTGGGAACCAATTATTTGAGATTATCCTAACCTACTAAGGCTTAGTTTGGCTGTCACGTGGCTTTTTAAAAGTTACTTATGAAATTTATTATTAAGCTATTTGATAATTTTGTACAAGTGATACATTACTCTTCAAAAAGACATCATGAAACCAAAAAGCAACATTGAGCTTTTAAAAGTTTTCCAAAAAAAGCTCTAAATTCAATTTTTGCAAAACTCATAAGCTAATTACCAGATGAATTAACATAAAATTGTGCTTTAAAAAAGGAAAAGCACCAAAATGAGGGCCAAACTAAGCCTAAAACATTCAAGTTTGTTTAATTGCCCGCTGTTGCAGTTTTGCAAAAAGATGCGAAAGAGTTTATTCAAAAGTTGAAAATTGAATTTTTCTCGAATGTGCTAAGTCAAATTGGCCTTAAGCCAAATAATCCTTAAACCAAAAGCCTAACGGGCCTTGTGCGTGTGTGTGTGTTGCTATGAGGTATAATTCGTGGAGTTTTTAACTACTATGGCCTCGTTTGGCAGGTTGGATAAAATTGTCGGATAGGATAGGATAAAGGCAGGATCGGATAGGATATTAATT
Organism: Hydrangea macrophylla; assembly: GCA_033977485.1. Classification (NCBI taxonomy): domain Eukaryota; kingdom Viridiplantae; phylum Streptophyta; class Magnoliopsida; order Cornales; family Hydrangeaceae; genus Hydrangea; species Hydrangea macrophylla. The sequence continues at coordinate 78,038,632 of CM066998.1, forward strand.
CTGTCGGATAAACTGTTATGTTGTCCTGTGTTTGGAACGTATTGGATAAAACTGTCGGATAAACTGTTATATCCTAATCCTGTGTTTGGTCGTGCCCGGATATAAGTTCCGAATAATAACTAAATTACTGCTTTTTAACACAAAATGGGGTCTGAAGAAAGAAAAAAAAAAGGAAAAAAGAAAAAAAAGAGTAGATCTAAAGCTGAAGAAAAAAAAAGTAGATCTAAAAATGAAAAAGAAAAGAGGAAAAAAAATAGATTTGGAAGAGAGAGAGAGAGAGAGAGAGAGAGAGAGAGAAAGAGAGAGAGAGAGATCCGAAAATGAAAAAGGGGGAAAAAATGGATCTGAACAAAAACTATGAGGAGATTTGGAAAAAAAAAGGAAAAGAAAAAGTAGGCATATCTGAAAATGAAAAAGAAAAGAAAAAAAAAAGATCTGAAAAAAAACCGAATCTGAAAAAAAATAAGAAGTAGATTAGAAAATGAAAAGAGAGGGAAAAAAATCATACATGAAAATGAAAAAGGAAAAAAAGATCTGAAAAAAAAATCAAATCTTAAAAAAAAATTAATTTTTTTTTTAAGGTCTCAAAAGTTATGTCAAACTTCTAATCCCACCTACTACCACCTCTCCCCATGAGAGTTATCCCACTCTCCATGGGTTAAAAATCTAGTTCAGGACTATTTCATCATGTCCAATGGCGCCACCAAACACTGAATAAGATAAAAGTTATCCTATCATGCCTCTTCTCCCGACTATCAAACAAAGCCTATGAGAATGAATGTCATACTAAGGTCATGTTAAAGTGTTAAACAACTTGATTTTGGGAGGAAAAAAAAATAGAGAGAGTAACAGAATCCGAACCTAGAAACTGGTTGACACTTGGAAATGGGAAGGGGTTTCACGTAGGTTGAAGGCTTAAATAAGGGTGCCAAAGAGACCTAAAAGATAAACCACTAATTATATTTTGAAAAAATCAATTAGTTCCCTTATTAGGGTGATTTGAACTTCCCTTTTTTTTTTTTGATTGAGATTTGAACCTCCTTTTGATTTCCCTATTTACTATTTCTTCACATCAATGCGGAGCCCCTATCTTTTTATGCTAGAGATTTTGGGAACATAACTTTATATATAAAAAAAAAAGTTTACAAAAAAAATCACTAAACACTATCTATTATGATACATGGAACATTATGTTCAGTACAACAAATTCAATAGCTTAATATTTTTAGCACTAAAAATTTAGTGTTTATTTTTCGGTTCCTAAATTTGAGTTTTATCAAATCGGACTTGAGTTATTAGTTGACACCATCTAAATACACCACTCTTTATTTATTTTTTACTAAACACACCACATTCACTCACAAACTTTTCATCTCTTAACTATAGAGGGTGGTGTATTTAACAGAAAAAAATGGTGTATTTAGACCTACCCGAAATGTCTTCCTGGCTACACCATTGCTCATTCCCATCACGGCCCGTTTGTTTCACGGATTATTTTAGGTGGAATCTGATTACTAGGAATCATAATACCAGTAATTACTTTATCAGGAATCTGAATCCCTACAAAATGTTTGGTTCACTAAATAGAATTCTAGCTGGATTTAGAATCCAGTGTTTGGTTGGGTTAAGGAAAATGAAATGAAAATATTGTTAAATACCTAAGCTACCCTTGAAGGCTAAAAGAATGTATGAGTTAAAATCAAATTGTCAACCCTCTAAAAATGGAGGGTGATTGAAAAAAAATGATGGTATAAATCTAAAAATCAATGACACATAAAAAATGAGATAAATAGAGTAATTAAGACATGAACATGAGTCTAAACTATTACATGTAGTTAAAATATATTTGAATAATAACAAAAGATATATTATATTTTTAATCTTAAAACATGTATAGGTCTAACATACAAATCACAATATGCCAAATATATAATTATTGTAATATCATATTGACTTTCAATCATTAACAAATAGCGACTCAAATTTGAATTCAGTCATTAAACTAACATAAAATATAATGTTTCAAGCATAAGAAATCATCATAAACAATCTCATCTACCAATCTCTCCATTTTAGAAAATAATAATAATTATAATCATAAATTTCTTCTGATCACATTATTTGTTTGTTTAATAGTCTAATAAAGGCTAGTTTAGGTATTATGAAAATAGTAAATCAAAACCCCAGTAATCCTTAGAAATACCACCTCTAAGCTAGGATTTAGAGTCCACCATATTTTTCACCTTTGGGTGGATTCTAAATCCAGTGGGACCCACAATTCTTTAAATATTCCATGAACCAAACAAAAATATATTTTAAGATTACTAGTAATCTTCGGGTGTCACCCTAAAAATCCATGAACCAAACGGGCCGTCAGTGAAATGCCTCTATGATAACCAAATAGTATCATACAGTCCTGGTTTTCCCTCAAAAACTCAAACAAACACATCCTTTGGTACTTGGCCAATTCTACTATGCATGCTCAGGGGCGTCTCAATATATTTTTTGGGCCTTAGGCAATGTTAGAACATGTATGGTATTCTCTAGAATATGTCTAATATTCTCCAAATATACTCTGTATATTCTCTGAATATTTTGTTCATTAATAGGTTAGATTATTTCCCTATTAATCTCTCATTGTATAGTATATATAAGGCTCTATGTATCAGTTCATATTTACATCAATACAATACAATTCTTCTCTCCCATTTTTATCATAGTATTAGAGCCAGGTTGTTCTTAGTGACCTATCCAAACAGTCCCTAACTCACCACCATAGCCATTCATCACCTTGACTATCACTTGGGATTTCATCAATTTGTTTCAGTGCTCTTGGTGACCATCTCACAAACCAAGCCACAACATCATCATTACCCACAGATTATCAATTGAATACCCCTATCATTATCATGTTTGGTTGGAAAATTCCTCTAAGGATATAAGTGTAATTATATAAGTGTGAGCGTGTCAGGTAAGTTATTGCCAATGTGTGTGATGTAATAAGTATCTAAACTGCTCCTCACCAAGGAGATTGTGGTGACGTTCGATGCCTTAACAAGGATTTCAAACGTATAAAGATATGACAAGTTAAAGAAATTCAAACTAAGTAATGTTTAACTACTCCTATTTAAGAATAGAAAATGAAAATAACATACTGTTTTATCTGTTGGATAATATGTGTTTTGGCCATGTTTAAGGGCTAATAAAAGTGGGACCCACTTAGAGTTTAAGTGGGGTCCTTGTGGATTTGTGTTCTCCTCCTCCTCCATGAGGAGATGAAATTTGGATATTCACATGTCCAAAACTATTGATAGGTGAATGAGAAATTAATGATTAAAGGTTGCCCCATACAAGGAGTTGTTGAAATGAAAGAGGTTCACAATTTGCCTTGTCCCAAGGGGTACCCAGTTCACAATTCATGTTTTGGGTTTGGGCCCCAAGGGGTACCCAGTTTTGTGGAAGGGGGAGGACCTAAGGCCCTTTGGGTTTACTCCACACACGCGCGCACTGCCGCCGCCGCCCGTTCGACCGGTCGGGTCGTGGTCGCGGGTGCGGCCTGCACAGAATATTTCTTTTTAGACCCCTCAAGTTTTTGGTATTACAATTTTGTAATGAAGAGACCCTTAGAATTTCTGCACATGTTTAACATTGCAGAAACCTTTGGGATTTCTGGAAGAGTTACAGAACTCCAAAAGGTTGTAGTTACAACCATTGGAATTTCTGAAATGATGAATACACAAATATATTCCAACTCTCCTTCAATCTATACACACCTTCAACATCCAACACAGTTGAGACACATACTGTTCTTCAAAGTGTTCTTCTTTCCAGTCCCAGTTTCAGAGAGAGAGTCACAGAATATAGTTGGTTCGCCGGAGCAGTTGTATATTATGCAAGTACTACTGCTAGAAGTCGTTGTATCCTGGGAGACAGACGCCGACGATTTCCTCAATCACATCCGGTGAGGCGGCGAATCTGTTTTAAGGAAACTGTGAATAGATCACATGCCTCGGTTTGATAATTCTCCTATTTATTTTTCTGTTTCTGTCCAAGTGTAATTTTCCTGTTTTCATTAGTTCTAATCAGAATTTGTTTTTGTTTCCAATTATATCAATGAAAATTTTCCAACAATCTTAAAACAGATTATATATATTTTACAAAACAAAAACAGATTCGGATTTGGAAAAACAAAATTATTTTTTGAAAACAGTCTTACAAAAAAAAACTGCTACTGTAATCCTCGTTTTTTGGCCAAACGGTGCAGAATCAGGAAAAATTTCATTAGACGAAAAGTGTGCAGAATCGCGTTTTGCTTGGGATAGCATGAGCAGAATCTGAAAATTCATTCGTTTTCTAACAATCATTTGAAAAAAGAAATTCTGCTGCTGTTAAAATTAAAAGGAAAATATTAGATTTAATTTCTTTTCTCCTGTGATAATTTCAGAAATGGAAAATCAGAATGTGAACACTGCTGCAAACCCACCTATATTGATGCAAGTTATAAATGTAAAACTTGTGTTGAAGCAAAGTTAACAAAGACTTTATTTCAATCAATTGAAAGAAGCACTGAACCTCTGGAATTAATCCACACTGATGTATGTGATTTAAAAATGGTTCAATCTAGAGGTGGCAATATGTATTTTATTACTTTTGTTGATGATTGCACTAAATACTGTTATGTGTATTTGCTAAAAAATAAGGATGAAGCTTTGGATAAGTTCATTCTATACAAGACAGAGGTTGAGAATCAACTAAGTAAAAAGATTAAGGTGTTGAGAAGTGATAGGGGTGGTGAATATGTAGCGCCATATGGTGAGTTTTGTGCACAAAATAGAATTATTCACCAAACCACCGCACCTTATTCGCCTCCATCAAATGGAGTTGCTGAAAGGAAAAATCGTACCTTAAAAGAAATGATGAATGCTATGTTAATAAGTTCTGGATTGCCACAAAACTTGTGGGGGGGGGGGGGGGGGGGGGGGGGGGGGGGGGGGGCAATTCTCTCCGCAAATTATATTTTAAATAAGGTACCTCGAAAGAAAGTTGATCAAACCCCGTATGAACAATGGAATGGTCGAAGACCTTCCTACAAGTTCTTACGAATGTGGGGGTGTCTTGCAAAAGTTCTTGTACCTACTCCTAAGAAAGAAAGGATAGGTCCAAAAACTATTGATTGTTTATTTATTGGCTATGCACATAATAGTAGTGCGTATCGGTTTCTTGTACATAAATCTGAAAACCCAGATATACACAAGAACACGATCATGGAGTCTAGAAATGCGTCTTTCTTTGAGAATATATTTCCTTGTAAAGAGGAATATAGTTCTAAAAAATGCACATTTGAGACTGTTGGGGAAACTAGTAAAACCCAAGAAGAAAATGTTGATATTGAGCCTAGACGTGGGAAACGAGCTAGAACCTCAAAATCTTTTGGTCCAGACTTTCTAACTTATGTTATAGAAAGTGCGCCTCAAAGCTATAATGAAGCTATTAGATCACCAGATGGTCCATTGTGGAAAGAAGCAATCAAGAGTGAAATTGATTCTATCCTACAAAACCATACTTGGGAACTGGTAGATCTTCCTCCTGGTTGTAAGTCGTTGGGCTACAAATGAATTTTTAAAAGGAAAATGAAGACGGATGGTACTATTGATAAGTATAAGGCAAGGCTTGTTATCAAAGGGTATAGACAAAAGAAGGGTCTAGACTACTTTGATACGTATTCTTCTGTTACGAGAATAACATCCATTCGTATGATTATTGCGATCGCAGCATTGCGAGATCTCGAAATACATCAAATGGATGTTAAGACTGCCTTCCTTAATGGAGATTTGAATGAAGAAATCTACATGGAACAACCTGAAGGATTTTCAGCTCCAGGGCAAGAAAATAAAGTGTGTAAGCTTGTCAAATCATTGTATGGCTTAAAGCAAGCTCCAAAACAATGGCATGAAAAATTTGACAGAGCTATACTCTCTAGTGGATTTAAAATCAATGAGTATGATAAATGTGTTTATGTCAAAGACATAATTGAAGGCTATGTCATCTTATGTCTTTATGTTGATGGCATGCTCATAGTGGGTAGTAATGATAAGATCATTAAATCCACTAAGAAAATGTTGAATTCTAAATTTGACATGAAAGATATGGGACTTGCTGATGATATATTGGGCATCAAGATCTCTAGAAATACTAATGGACTTGTTCTGTCACAGTCACATTATGTAGACAAGATTCTAGAGAAGTTCAACAAGTCTGATACTAGTATAGCCAAGACGCCTGTGGACTTAAGTCTACACCTATCTAAGAATACTAGTGAGAGTGTTTCTCAACTAGAATATTCTCGAGTGATAGGAAGTTTGATGTACTTAATGAGTTGTACAAGGCCTGACATTGCTTATTCTGTTAGTAGACTAAGCAGATATACTAGTAATCCTAGTGCTGAACACTGGAAAGGGATATTAAGGGTACTGCGGTACTTACGATATACACATGATCAGGGACTGCACTACATGAGATATCCAGCTGTATTGGAAGGATACAGTGATGCAAACTGGATATCCGATATGAAAGATTCAAAATCTAAAAGTGGATATGTTTTCACACTTGGTGGTGCAGCTGTATCACGGAAATCTTCAAAACAAACTTGTATTGCTAGATCGATAATGGAATCTGAATTCATTGCGCTAGACAAGGCAGCTGAAGAGGCTGAATGGCTTCGCCATTTTGTAGAAGATATTCCTAGATGGTCAAAACCTGTGCCAGCTATTTGCATACACTGCGATAGCCAATCTGCTGTTGGAAGGGCACAAAGTAATATGTATAATGGTAAGTCTAGACATATTCGTCGTAGACATAATACCATTAAACAACTACTCTCAAGTGGGAATGTCACAATTGACTATGTAAAGTCAAAGGACAATATTGCGGATCCGCTAACCAAAGGGTTAAATCGAGAGTTAGTTAATAAATTATCTAGAGGAATGGGACTAAAGCCTATGACGTTACAAGGGAATGGAATGGAAACCCAACCTAGTTGACTGGAGATCCCAAGATCTAGGTTCAAAGGGACAACCTAATTTCATGTACCTTAAGAGAATCACTGAGAAGAAATGTTCTTCTGCCCATATCTATGATTCAACAGTGATACCTGCATGGTGTGAGGGTAAGCTTAGCTTTTAATGACTATGTGCATTGGTATAACCAAGCGGAGTATAGCAGGATACTCTAAATATTCACCTATGTGAATGTGAAGTGGGGCCGCTTCTAAAAGAATTTGAGAAGGGCAAAATTCTTTGATAAACATTCACTGAACCAGGCGAGTGTTCAAGGCCAAAATGAACACAAGTGTAAGAACTAAACTATGTTTGGAAAGCTCCTGTGTGAGGTCTGTCGGTTGTTTACACTAACGGCAATCAGTTCAAGACTACACGTTCATTGGTCAGCCAGTATATCTGATAGATTGTCACAAGGGAATGTTCAAAGCCAAAAGCTACCTATCCTTTGCAGGAGTGATCCGTTGTGCTCTCTCTTGTCGAGTCTACGCTGTCTCACATCGTTTCGGGTAATTTCATTCATGTGGGGGATTGTTGGATAATATGTGTTTTGGCCATATTTAAGGGCTAATAAAAGTGGGACCCACTTAGAGTTTAAGTGGGGTCCTTGTGGATTTGTGTTCTCCTCCATGAGGAGATGAAGTTTGGATATTCACATGTCCAAAACTATTGATGGGTGAATGAGAAATTAATGATTAAAGGTTGCCCCATACAAGGAGTTGTTGAAATGAAAGAGGTTCACAATTTGCCTTGTCCCACATAGGAAAACTAGAAGTAGCCTTTAGTGTATTTATAAGGCTACTTCATGTTTTGGGTTTGGGCCCCGGTGGGGTACCCAGTTTTGTGGAAGGGGGAGGACCTAAGGCCCTTTGGATTTACTCCACACACGCGCGCGCGCGAGCTGCCGCCGCCGCCCGTCCGACCGGCCGGATTGTGGTTACGGGTGCGGCCCGCACAGAATATTTCTTTTTAGACCCCTCAAGTTTTTGGTATTACAATTTTGTAATGAAGAGACCCTTAGAATTTCTGCACATGTTTAACATTGCAGAAACCTTTGGGATTTCTGGAAGAGTTACAGAACTCCAAAAGGTTGTAGTTACAACCTTTGGAATTTCTGAAATGATGAATACACAAATATATTCCAACTCTCCTTCAGTCTATACACACCTTCAACATCCAACACAGTTGAGACACATACTGTTCTTCAAAGTGTTCTTCCTTCCAGTCCCAGTTTTAGAGAGAGAGTCACAGAATATAGTTGGTTCGCCAGAGCAGTTGTATATTGTGCAAGTACTACTGCTAGAAGCCGCTGTATCCTGGGAGACAGACGTCGACGATTTCCTCAATCACATCCGGTGAGGCTGCGAATCTGTTTTAAGGAAACTGTGAATAGATCACAGGCCTCGGTTTGATAATTCTCCTATTTATTTTTCTGTTTCTGTCCAAGTGTAATTTTCATGTTTTCATTAGTTCTAATCAGAATCTGTTTCTGTTTCCAATTATATCAATAAACTTTTTCCAACATTATCAAGCAAAAATAGACTACAATCTAACCTTGAAGATAACTTCGAAGGTGTTCTAACTCTAAATGCATTGATAAAAGTACAATATTTGTAAAGATATTGAAGTGTATTGGTTGATGTTGATCGAAGGATCCCTCACTGATCACAGACTTGCTCTATTTATAATTGTCGAGGCCTCTCTGTTGAATGATCACCACTCTTTCAAACTGATAACTGCTCATCCACGTGGCACTACCTTAGATTGACATCTGTCTTCAGTTATTCTTCAATGATCAACACGTGTCCCTTGCCGGTTTACATTTTAAATAGAGTGAATGGAAAAACTGCTCATAACTGCTTTTGCGTCACTCCTCAATTAGTGACCTACCTTGCCATGTCAAATCCTTCATGGCACCTCCTCATTGGCTAAATAAATTCAAATTCATCACAAACATTACCCCCCATGCCATTTTCCTTTTGATTCGAAAAAGATAATGGAGATCGTGTCAAAATCATGCTAGGCAGTTGAGATTTTCATGCAACCTTCTGAACATGGTTAAATTAAGATCTCAGACTCGCATTAATCTTCATATTGGCTGTTATTATCATACCATCCTTGCTCAATCTTTGCGTCTACAGCTTCACTTGTCACTTCGAATCTACTCCATTAGACATGTCTTCTTCTCAATCTTCAATTGATTCTAGTGATCACTTTCTCTTAGATCTTCCTGAAGAAATAATGGTGGCAACAAAACGCCCTAAGATTCCTCCTCAAACCAATTGGGATCCTCCTGAAATTCCTCCTGAACCATTCACATATTCGAAGTGGGAAAAATGGCATAAAATGTTAAACCGACCGAGTGCATCCTCATCAGAACAAAATTCATCTTCGAGGTCAATTTATAATACGCAAACATTCCCCCCTGCTCGGGAACAATCCATTTCCCATGGTGATGGCGTAGGATACCACAAAGGCATGAAACTTGAGACCAACCATAGCACCTTCAGTTATCCATCCAAACGTCCTGAAACTGATGGAACTATTCGAAGTAGAATAATAAAACCATATTATCCATTCTCGAATTGCTTTTTTCGAGAACAAAACTTGTTGACTGCCTTGCTGATCTCTTCTACCAGTCCTCCCGGTGAAAGACTTCAAAGAGGCAATTTCTTAATTCCCCAGGGCAGACTTCCCATTCACACATTTGTGAGGGCATCACAAGAAAATTTTTCTACTGAGCACTACTCCTCATCTTTCCTTTCCAAATGTAAACTCTTCGAAAAAGACTCTAAGGGAAGAGTGCTTATTCTTGATTACTCAATATTGGGTTTTTCGGATACAAAGGTACAAGTGGTTGATCCATTTGAAGACATAAGTGATATTTTTTTACAATTAGACTAATTGTGCAGGAATGGTCCTTTATTCGAACATACTCCTCCTGTTTCCTCACCTTCTCCATGCTTAGTTACTCAAGCACAAAGGATCCTAGTAGCCTTCTCGCATCTCCCATTCTCCATATTACAAGAATCAAAAGCTCGAATCAATTTTGAATGGAGTTGCCATATCTTATGTCATGAATGGAATATCTCAACACTTGTTCGAACCCAAATTGATTTCACCCTTCGAACCTTACCTACTCATGTAAGGTGGTATTACCATCATCAAGAAAGTGTTAATCACTTAAATTACTTGATGGATCTGTACGAAAATCTCAAGGAAGATCCAATTGCACTTCTTGATGAAGTATTAGCATTTAAAGACAAATACATCTATGGGTGTGGAAGCTCTGACGAATAGAGTGATGTTTCTTATTTCTCGAAACCTGACCTCGAGGGTCAGATTACGTGTCTCAAAGATGAAGCCAAAGTTGCTGGAATATCTTTTTGAGGTAAAACCCCATTAGCCAAAGAACTTCGAAGTCTTCGAAAAGCCTTAGCCAAGATCAACACTCGGTTAAATTAGTATGAAGAACAACTCAAGGAAGTTTATTTCACCCTTCGAAGTGAAGACAAATTGGCATTGCAAGCCAGGAGCTTAAGCCTCGAGATAGAACTAGAAGTAGAGTATTTTGCTCACTATTGGGCTATGTTTCACAATCTGGTGACTTATGGGTTTCCACACTTTTATCAATTCCGTTTGTAATTTGTATTTGTATTTCCTTTTAAGTTCAATGAATTGTAAGAATTCAGGAATGTATTAATCAAACTGAAATGGTTCAGGCTAAACCAGCACATATTCTTATTTAAAATAATAGCAATTTAAGTAACCAATCCTAATGGCTACTTTTTAATAAATGTGTCTCTTCCAAACGACACCAAAGGCTATAAATAGATAGATGATAGAAAAACCTTCTAACTTCACAGACTCATCTTTTCTGTTCTATTTCTTTACACCCTAATCTCGTTACAATCACTCTCATGCTTCTTCTTAAAAAATGACAACAACAACAGACAACACCCAACTCCAAAAAGTTTGCGATGATTTTGTGAGAATCATTCAGGATGAACAAACGAAGTATTCGAATGGGAAAGAGACTTCGTTGATCAATGAAATCCTTATCCCTGTTACATTTCCTAATCAAGAATCTTCAATTGCTGTAGGTCCTTGCTTGAGTACTGATCGGGAGAGAACAAATCCTAATTACACGCCTTAATTCACCTTTGTTAGCCGTTTTTATCATGTTTTATTGTATTCTTATTTCATTTTCCGTTTTCTGTTTTCTGTCACGATTTGGAGAAAAGTAAGGATTCCAGGTTAAATGGGGTAAAAAAGCACAAAGAAAGAAGCTGAAAAAGCCACCTCGCGCGCGCGACCCTCTCGCGTGAAGACCAGAAAATCGCTCGCGCGATCTGCTCCCGCAACCTCCCAATATCGCGCTTGCGCGACCTGTGTAAAAATCAAAATTGCGTATTTCAGTGTACTGAAGATCCCCACATTAACGAAACTATCTAATTACGTCCAGACTATAAAATATAGCAGTTTTAGTGCGATTTAGTTTAGGAAAGCTTCCTAAATCCTTCCAAACACTATATAAATCCTATTCTAAATCAATTTTGGGGTAACACACCATATACACATCAATACACTCAACAATATATGCAGCCATTGAAGAGGGAAAAGCAAGGGAAAAAAGAAGAAGACCAAGAATTTCCATGGCCTCCTCCATCAACTCTTGCCAATCTTCAATTCTATGGCCAATTAAACCTAGATCTAGGGTTTCCATGAAACCCTAGCCAAGTAATAGGGTGTTATTTATGTTTTTCTTTTAGTTTTATTATGTATGGATGATGATTACATGTTTAGAGGATTTTTATAATAAAATCGTACATCTAAATCATTGCTTTCAAAATCTATTCTTGTCTTAGATCTATTTTGACTATGATGTGCTCAATGATCTATATTTGCTGTGCTTGTATGGATTATTTACATGTAATGGTGCTTTAGTGAATTGTGATATCAAATATCCAAATAGTTCATGCCTAGGAAAGATGGATTGTGTTGCAACCCTAGTTTAGTGTGAGATAATCCATGCTAACCGAAGATGAATTATGTTGGTGCCTGAATCGTAGTTATCTTCTTGATGGGGGAATTGGGCTTGTAGCTACAATTCCCCATTATCATCCAACCTAATAAACTAATTGAATGCATAAATATCCCTATTATGAAGCTAGTTGTGGAGTTGCAATCCTAGGTTCCCTAAACATATTATAAAAACAACTTTTTAATTGATTTCATAATTTAGATTTATTTTAATTAGCTTCATTAGTTTAATTACAATTCAAATCAAAATCCATTTTCTTAATTAATTAGATTTAGATTTTAAAACAAAAAGCTGTAGTAATTCAATCTCTGTGGGTTTGACCTTTACTTTCACTACTGCAAATCTTTAGAAAAGTAAAGTATACTTTTTATATCTTGATTTTTACAAGATCAAGTACCCCCAACCTCAAACTTCATGTATATTACCCTAGACTAGGACAACAACATTTAGCATACCAGCAAGAAATTCCTATCCCTAGGAGTGAATTAAGGTTTCGACATTGGCCTAAACCTGGGAAAGATTGGCCATAGTGGGTAGAGAGAATTCTTGACAAAAAGAGAGAGGTCTTGATCACCACAGGAATTTACCATGCTGTTAACCTCTCGAAATATCCCATCGAAGCTAACCCTAACCTGCTCACCGGGGCTCTATGTTTCTAGAACCCTATCTTCAATCATTTCCAATTTCGTTTTGGTCCAATAGGTCCAACTATACTCGACATTTGTCATTTGTTAGGATTTTTTTCTCATGGGAAAGATGCTCACCTATATATAGTGGAATCTGACAGTCCCCCCATTCAATCTGACGCTAAATCCTTAGGATACACCAATTTCATCACTTCTCACAAAAAATCTTCGAGAGAGGTATCAGATACAGAGTATTACTATTTTCTTCTTTATTGGCTTTCGAAACATCTATTTTGTACTTCCTCTCAAAGAGTTGTTCTTGAATTCTCTAACATTGCTAAAGCTTTAGCCGCTAGTCGAAGATTAGCTTTGGCTCCTTTTGTGTTAGGATCTTTGTACATATCCTTTTTTGACTTGTGTTATGATCCCTTTCTCTCAAATCAAGGTGGTCCCTTCTGGATTCTTTAGTTATGGCTTTATGCCTACTTTCCAGAAATCCATAATTTAGGAGTTAGAGAAAATACTGTCCCTCATGGGATTTTCTTTGCTTTATTACCAACTGCTGAAAAATCTTTCGAAGAATCACTTTCCTTTTTCTTTAACCTTTCCTCAGTAAGGTCGAATGACCTATTTCAACCTTTCTCTGTCCATCACAATCCTGATGACAACAATCTCCTTTCCCCTGAATGGCTGTGTCAAATCCTAGATAGAACAGTAAATGCAGTTGAACTAAAAGCTGCACGGGGAAGCTTTTTAATCCATAGAGACTTATTTTTTGGGAATAGCCTTAGTGTCAAATCTTATGGTGAGCTTTATCTCTCAAACCAATTTTTGAGACAATTTGGTCTCACTTAGTCAATTCCTTTCACAATGAGAAGCCAAGCCAATGCCTTCATGGCATATAAGATGATTTCAAGGGTACCAGAGTCAGTGGTAACTGTTGCATTAGCAGCTTATCAAAACAAGGTTCGAACCCTCGAGTTCACTTCTCTGCCAGTATATACAACCTGCACACCTGCCTTCTCAAGCTGGTGGGAGAATTTAATGTCAATATCAATGGACAAATGCCATCTCTTGAGACATCTTGATTCGAAGACAAAAGGTAAATATTTTACCAATTCAATTTCTTTCCTTTGGAATAATGAAAAGGATTTCTGATCAATGTTGCTAAATTTTGCATACTAGGAAAAACGTATGGAGAAGGCTCTTCCTCTCAACCAATACCTAAGACTTCGAAGGCTGCAGCTTCGATCCCAATTTCTTCGAAAGTCTCCCCTCCTGATCCTTTACCTTCTAGACCCAAAAGAAGACTCATTCTTTCACAAGAGAGTTCTACCCCAGCAACTGGAAGCATAGAACCTAAAGAAGAGGAAGATTGGTCCTTACCACAAGCTTGTACGAAGGAAGAGGGCCAAGAAAACTATTGAACCATCTACTTGTTCGAAGGACATTGAAGAAACTCCTATTCCAGCAATCCCCATTTCAAAGGTGGAACTGAACCTGACTCTGCTCAATCAATTCCACAATCAGAATCTCATAGTCCTTAAGTCTCAGAGATTCAAAAGTCCCATATTCAGCCTCTATTACTTGAATATCAACGAGAGGTAAGTCATTCAAACTCTCTTAGCATTCCTTATGTTTATGTTTTTTCCTCACAAACAAATTCTAAATAAATGTTTATCTTTGAACTCCTAGACTGAACCTACTGTTGGAGTTGAAACTGGTCCTTCGAAGACTAGCACAAATTCTGATCCTGAAGCTGCTACACAACAAGATCCATCTGCATCTCTTGATGCTTCAAGTTCTGGAATGTTTCAAATATCTCTCCCTCCCAATCTTACTCCTAAATAAGGAAAAGACTTCAAGGATGGCTTGAAATATGTTTTGAAAATAGAAGACACTGTCTTGACTGATTTTCAAGAACTTTTCCAACAAATGATGGGCCAAAGTAAGCCAAAGGTGCATTCGATGGATCCAGCAGTGGCAATTGCTACATTGAGGCTTTTTTGTAAAATTTCATTCAAAATTTTTGAAGACAAACAAGTGCAAAAGGCTCTAAAAATTTTATGTCAAATTATGTTGGACAGTTCTGAAATTCTGTCACAGATAAAGAGGTAATTTCAGAACTCAAGTCAACCTTCGATTTCAATTGTTTTCTTCTTGAAAAAGTTATCAAAGAAAGGAAAAGATTGGAGATTGACATGGAGTATACAACAGAAAAAAAACTCTTGCAATGAACCAGATGTTGGAAGAATTTAATCCATGCACTACTACTATTGAGGAGCTTTCTGAAAAAAGAGATAGACTTCTGAAAGAGCTTGAACTTGTAGAAACTGAATTGAATGTTCTGAAGACCAATCAAGAAGATGTTCGAGCAAAGCTTCTGGTGTTGAAGACAGAGTTTGAATCCAAGCCTTTGAAGAATCAAGAATCAATCTCCAGGCAGAAGTTCAATCTTAGTCAATCAAAGTTGTATACCAGATCTTGGGATAATTTTAGGCTAAAAGCTCAATTTATAGGAAAACTGGTATAAAGGATTATACCAATAGGATTTTATAACTTACCAAAGATTTGGTTTGTAAATATTTTGCATATGAATATATGGTATTATTTAAATGACACACCTTCATTCTAGATTTCTTGCTTCCCAAACAGTTGGATAATATTGTTTGAGAAATCTGCCATTGATCTTCTTACATGTATATAACCATTTAAAATTTTCAAATGGTAAAATCCACCTTTAAAAACTTTGTGGATTTGGAATGGACTTTCCCACTTAGGGGACCATTTTCCATACTTTGGATCTTTAGATCCTATAGGCAATATTGTTTTCCAAACCAAATCTCTTTCATCAAAGGTTCTAGGTTGAACTTTTTTATTATATCCTTTTGCTGTTATTTTCTTTTGTATCAGGATATTGTTAAGAGTCTTGACTCTTTCTTCATCAATGTCTTCCAATTCAATAGCCATTGATGTTTGATAATCATCCAAAAATAATTGATTCTGCTTCATAATTCGAAGAGAATTAACTTTTATCTCAATTGGTAAAACTGCCTCATGACCAAAGGTTAAAGCATAAGGAGATACTCCTATACTTTTTCGCTTCGAAGTTCTATATGCTCATAAAACTTCTGGCAAAACCTCATGCCACATACTTGAATTATTTTTTATTACTTTAGCCATATTTTCCTTAATGATTTTATTAGTTGCATCAACCTTACCATTTAATTGGGCCTAATATGGAGTTGATTTTGACATTGTAATTCCCAATTTGCTTGCAAAAGCAACTACGTCCCCTTCGAATATGGAAGCATTGTCAGAAACAATGGTTTGAGGAATACCAAACCTATGAACTATGTTTTCTACGAATTTGATAACTGCCATTTGAGTCATAGTTTGCATGGGTTCTGCTTCTACCCATTTAGTGAAATAATCTATAGCCAAAATAATGAATCCATGACCTTTCGAAGAAGGAGGACTAATCTTCCCTATCACATCAATGGCCCAGCCTCTAAAAGGCCAAGGTTTCACCACATATTGAAGATCAATAGTTGGTAAATGTTCATAGGACCATGTTTTTGACATTGTTGACATCCCTTGGCAAATTCAATATAATCTGTAACAACCAGTATTTTCATTATTTGTATTTGCATTGTCATAATTAAATTCATTTGGTATTGTCTGCATTTATTTAATTGCAATTCTCATGTTTTGAAATATTATTTCTTGTGATATTTCATATTAAAATTCTTTTGGGGTCAAACTGCAATTTTTATAAAGGGTAGTAACACTTGTGTTAGATTTCAAAACTATATTCCAAAATGGTGAAAATAATTTCTTTTGACTCAAACAGTATTTTTATAAAACCAGAAAACCATTCCTTACGTTAAAATGAATTTTCTGTATTTTTATGGTGATCACCGCGTCCCGAAAATACCAGTTTGTGTTCAAAACTGTCCGCGCTGTGCTAAACTTCCACAGATTTTGAAAGTGATGTAAAGCTAGATGTGACATACACTTTACTTTCCATTTATGGCAACTCATCATTGGTTAAGACATTGTTTGGGAACGCTTTGTGTGTGTGTGTGTATTCCTAAGGCCATAAGCTAGTTTCCCAAACACCTTTTAGTTGCCCCCTAGTACTCTACATGACCTCTCAACCAAGTTGGGAGACATTTGCAGTTTATAATCTGTGTTTTATGTATATACGTATGTAAACCTTCAGCCATGTATTTTTTTTTAGTAAATGCAAAACCAATTGTTGAGTGATTTGGAAGGAACTTGGAGCCCAAGATTGTGAGTTCTATATAACTCATACACTCGCATACTCTCTCAATCACACACTTTCTGTACATCAATTTCATAGAGAGAAAAGAGAGAACACAGAGAGTTAGAGAGAATCACAGAGACTTATACAGAATTTTATATAGTGAGAGCAAGCTCCTAATTCACCATTGCCAAGCTTGTAGTTGGGGCTTCTATTTTATTGAATCTTTCTCAACACACACATCCTTTCCAATCTGTGAGTATTATTAACTCACGCCCAATGTAATTCATGTCTTAATTTTGTTTATATAGCTTGATTTGGAAATCACCATAGTTAATTTTACGTTGATGTTCCATAGCTTGAAAATCATGGTTTCCAAACCTCAACTAAAATCAGTTTGAATGGATAAAAATGATAGATTACTTGTCATATATGCTATACCCAAAGTTTTAGACCTTAATTTGCTCACATGAAAAAGTATATTAGAAATTAAGTTTTATCATCTTTTAATCTTTCATAAAATTCAAGAGTTATAGATTGAATCATGTAAAATTAGTTATGGATTCTTAATCCTCATTGAAAAACAAAGAGATTCATATATAATAAGGCCTAGTAACTTCCGAAATTGAAAATGGGTGAAAAGACCCCCCTGAAATCTGAAACAGAGCAGTTCTGACGAAGAAGATGAAGCCTCTGCTTCATCTCGCGCGCGCGATCGCGCGGGCAGCCCGCGCGAGCGACCCGCGCGCGCGATCCTTGCGTCCCCAGGCAGACAGAAGTTTTTATATAGAAAATGAAAAATAGGCAGGTCGCGCGAGAGACCTTTCGCTCGAGTGACACGCGCGCGCGAGGTGGTTGATTTCAGGCAGAAAGAAAAGGTTTTTAAAATAAAATGAAAATTAGGCAGGTCGCGCGAGCGGCCCGCGCGAGCGGCCCGCGCGAGCGACCCGCGCGCGCGACTTCTGGCAGTTTCTAGTTCTTGCTTATTTTGTGTTAAGGAACTGTTTGGGTGGTATTTTATGAACTGTTAAAGCTCTGTTTGGGAAATTTATTAAAGCAGAATCCTATTTGATTATCTGTAGATGATTAAAACAATGAATTATGACATATCAATCCCCGTACGTACGTTGTTCCTTTAATTTAGCGAATTCCTTTATGTTTAAGGATCATGACATACATGTGGAGTTAGTTGTACATGCATGTGGGTGTCAGTCAGTGTGAAAAAGAGTAATGGTCAGTGTGGAAAAGAGTATGAGATTCAGATTGTGTTGTGGACACTCCCTGGTTGTTGTGTACCAAAGTGTGACGCGTTGAGATTGCGGTGAGAGTGTCTTTGAAATGCGACGGTGGAAAAACTGGACACTCCCTGACGACCATGGTAGCGTCAAAGTGTGTGACGCCGAACTTGGACATTCCCTGGCACCCATGGAAGTGCTAAAGTGTGGCCTACGGACACTCCCTGATACCCGAGTCTGGATACTACGTGAGGGTTCTTCCGGTATTTGCATGGCGGTTTAGGTATTCAAAGTGTGAGGCATTGGACACTCCCTGGTACCCCGGACCAAAGTGTGAGGCAAACTGGACATTCCCTGGCACCCCTGTGCTAAAGTGTGGCCATCGGAGTATTTCAAAGATACTGGTGTGAGATAGTGGGTTGTTGTGTTTGTCGCGAGAAAAGAGTCGGTAAGATGAGTGTGGTGCATCGTCTCATACATAATCATATATTTTAATGAATGAACGACTTTTAAATATATTCCCTGTTATTTTTATAATTGAATTCTTCCCATGATTTAACCATTGATTTTACAAACCTAAAAAGAGAACATTTGTAAAGGGGTATGTTTTACATTCAAAGTCATGTTTTTAATACTCACCAGCTTCTTGAAGCTGACGACGTTGATGTGTCCTGGACATTCGTGTTCAGGCTTTTCAGGTTATAACCAGGAGGAATCTTATGACTATGCGAATTGAGAACAATTGCTGGAAACAGAAATTTTCCGTTATGTGCCTTAAGTTTTAAACTGTTTTGTAATAAGGATGACTGTAATAGACACTAAGTTATTGTTTTAATTTAAGGCGGTCTGTGACTTTAGATGACTCGTGCTGTAATATTTATTAAGTTAGAAAAATATTAATATTTGTAAGCTTTGATTGCTCTACTCTGATTATTGTTTATCGTTTTTCGACGTTTGGGACGAAATCGATCCTTCAAACTGTCGCGACCTACGGGTCCATAAAGGAAATTAAACGCTTTCCTTATTTATGCTACGTCGGGGCGTGACACAATCTCTTAAAATTGTTGGCCAATAAATGTTATGCCTTCGAAGTAATCATCTCATTTTAATTCCAGATTGATGAGCACCACAAAGTCCTTCATGGATTTGAGCTATAGCCTCAATCCCTTCAAGATTACTTAAACATTCAAGAAGTAGTCCATCACTTCCTCTCTTGAACAATCTTTCACCATACATGATATAATTAACAGATTTCAATCTTATACTTCGACTAGGCTTTTGATCTAACCCTGAGAGATAATCTATGATTGGTTTTCTCAAATCATCATGAACCTCAACATTTGAGATGTTAACAAAAAGGTAATTGATCTTGTCAAAATCAAGATATAAAAGTATGCTTAACTTATGCTTTACTTTCAAAAGATTTGCAGTGTGGAAGTAAAGGTCGAACCCACAGAGATTGAATACTACGCACTTTAATTTTTAAAACCTAAATTTAGTTAATTAAGAAAAAACAGATTTTGGATTTAATTTGAATTAAACTAATCACAATAAAAGTAAATCTAAATTATGAAAGCAATTAAATATTTGTTTAAATATTTGTTTTTATAATAAGTTTTCAAATTACTTTAGCTTATTAAGTTGGATGATAATGGGGAATTGTAGCTACAAGCCCAATTCCTCCGTCAAGAAAATAACTATGGTTCAAGCACCAACATAATCCATCTTCAGTTAGCATGAATTATCCCACACTAAACTAGGATTGTGGTATAATCCGTCTAATCTAGGCATGGACTATTCGGATACTTGATAGCACAATTCAATTTAAGCACCATTACATGTAAATAATCTAAACAAGCACATCAAGCATAGATCATTGAGCACACTACCATCAAAATAGATCTAAGACAAGACTAAACTTTGAAAGTAACGATATAATCAATAAAAGCACGATTTATTTATAAAAATCCTCAGAAGTCATCCATACATAATAAAACTAAAATAAAAACATAAAATACACCCTATTACTTGGCTAGGATTTCGTTGAAACCCTAGATCTTGAGTTTAGTTAGCCATAGAATTGATGAATGGCAAGAGGTTGATGGAGGAGGCCATGGGAATCCTTGGTCTTCTTCTTCTTCTCCTTGCTTTCCTCTCTTCAATGGCTGAAGTTTTTGTTGTAAATGGATGTATCTAATGTTGTGTAATGATGTGTAACCACAAAATTGATTTAGAATATGATTTATATAGAGTTTGGAAGGATTTAGGAAGCTTTCCTAAGCCAAATCGTACTAAAATTGTTGTATTTAGCTTTCCAGACGTAATTAGGCAGTTTCGTTCACGTAGGAGTCTTCAGCTCTTCGAAATACGCGTTTTATATTTTTTGTACAGATCGCGCGAGCGGGCCACGCGAGCGTGTAAAATGGGATGTCGCGCGAGCGGGCCGCACGAGCGATGGGCTGGATTCTCACGCGATGTGGCTTTTTTCAGCTTCTTTTCTTCTGCTTTTTCACCCTCTTTAGCTTGGAATCCTTACTTTTCTCCAAATCCTGACAGAAAATAGAAAATGAAGTAAAAATATACAAAAATAGGATAAAAAAAGTACTAACAAATGTGAATTAAGGCGTATAATTAGGATTTATTCTCTCCCGATCAGTAATCTATCTGCCAATATAGGCAACAATTTTCTATAAGTAACTTGTTCCATCTCAAAATCTTTGACGTTTGTTCTAAATCCAGATACCTTTTGAGCCATATCATTGGCTTCTTCATTAAAACTTCTAGGGATATGTAAGAGGTTTACACTATCAAATTTAGATAATAAATCCATTGTAGTGTCATAATATATCTTTAAAGTACTACTCAAACATTTATACTCCCCATTCAAATGGTTTATAACCAATTAAGAATCTCCAAAAACTTCTACAAATGAAGCTTGAAGATCTAAAAGGGTTTCAAGACCCATAATCAGAGCTTCGTATTCAACTTGGTTATTAGTACATTGAGTTGAATCAAGTTTAAAACCATATTTGGTTTTAATTTTCTCAGGTGATTCATTAATGAATCCAATACCTGCAGCAAATTCTGTTTTGATCCATCGAACCATAATTTCCATGGGCTAATAGTTATATGTCCAATTTCATAAGTTCCCTCTGTTTTGAGGTAATTTGGGTGATCAGCCAAAAATCTGTTAAGCCTGTCTTTTCACTGTCTTTTGTGGTACATAAAATAAACAGAATTCTGATAAAGTCAAAATCCACTTACCAATTCGATTCCTTAACATAGGTCGAGTCAACATATACTTAATTAAATCAAACTTAGCAATAACATAGACTTCAGTAGGAAGAAGATATTATCTCAATTTCATTACTGCAAAATACAAAGATAAACATAGTTTTTCCATAAAGGAATATTTGCATTCGATAGGATTTAAAAACCTACTAAGGTAATAAACAGCTTGTTCTTTCTTATCATCATTATCCTGGGCTAATAAAATCCCAATTGATGCTTCTGCTGCTGAGATATACAACATCATAGGTCTGTCTTCTCTTGGAGGCATTAACACTGGTGGCTTCACCAAATAATCCTTCAAGGCTTAAAATGCAGCTTGATGTTTATCTTCCCACTTTCATTCTTCATAATCCTTCAATTTCAATAAAGGAGAAAATATCAGAGTTTTTCCAGCAGTATTGGAAATAAATCTTCGAAAAAAATTAACCTGTCCTAGGACTCTTTGCAATTCCTTTTTGGTCGAAGGGGGTTTATTTTGAATAATCGCTTGACCTTTTTTCTTATCCACTTGGATTCCTTTTTTATGCACAAAGTACCCCAAAACATTTCCAGTGCTAACTCCAAAAGCACATTTCAGTGGATTCAATTTGAGTTAAAAAAAAAAAACCTCATTCTTTCGAATGCTAATCTCATGTGTAATATGTGATCATAAAATGATTCAGATTTAACAATGATTTCATCTATATAATATTCCAGGAATGTTCCAATCATATCATGAAAAATAGCATTCATAGCCCTTTGATAAGTAGCTCCTGCATTTTTCAGACCAAAAGACATTTGTACCCACTCGAAGGTACCTATATTCCCTGGACACCTAAATGCAGTTTTATGAATGTCTTCCTCAGCAATACATATTTAATTATATCATGAGTGACCATCCATCATAGACATTATAGTATTTCCAGCAGATCTATCAATTAACAAATCAACAATTGGCATAGGATATTCATCCTTAGGTGTGGCTAAATTAAGATTTCTGTAATCAGTATAGACTCTTAATTTCCCATTTTTCTTCATAACTGGAACAACATTTGAAAGCCATTCAACATACCTGACAGTTCTAATGAATCCTGCCTTGAGCAACCTTTCAACTTCTTCTTTAATCTTCATAGTGACTTCTGGTGTCATCCTTCGAAGTTGCTGTTTCACTAGTTTATACCCAACATTGATAGGTAATTTACGTTCCACTAAAATTCTTTCGAGTCCTGGCAATTCATCATAATCCCAAGCAAAACAATCTCAAAATTCTTTTAATAATTCGACTAGTTTACTTTGGTCACATTTTTCAAGTTTAGAACTTAAATTAGTAATTCTTTTTTGTTGTCTTGATCCTAAATTGATCTCCAATAAAGGATCTTGTGACACTTCTTGTATAGAATTTTCTGGCATCACAGATATTTCTTCCCTGTCAATATCTTTTAAATCCTGTGGATCTTTTTCGAAGGCATAATCTAACCAATTTATGGTCGAATTTTTTTCAATTTTTGATTCTAAATTTTCAATCATTAACTTTTGTAAGACCAGTCGAATGGTCTCTTCTACATCTTTTATTTCTATAGATGTGTGTCATTAGACTATCAGCCAAAATGTCCCAATTCTCCTTTGGAGACTCATCTTCTGACTCTTTAATGTCAATTGGTTTGACATTCTCTTGATATAATTGAGCTTCAATGCAGTTAGAGATATCATGGAAAGGCTGAGTATCAGCCTTCACTATTTTGATTTCACGGTCGTCCTTCACAAGCAACAATTTCTCATGCATTGAAAAAGGAATACATCGATTAGCACGAATCCAATCTCTTCCTAATAATGTGTTATAACTACGATCACCATCCACCACAAAGAAAGCAGTTTTGGATTTGTTCGAACCTACTATAGTTTCAATAGGTATTACTCCTTTGGTATCTTTTTTATCACCAGTAAAGCCTGATATCATAATGGGAGTTTGTATTAATTTTGAGCCTTTTTTATTAATTTTCTTCAGGGTGCTTAAAGGAATAATATTGACAGCAACACCATTATCAACCAATATTTTGTTTAAAAGAACCCCATTTAGACAAGCCTTTATATATAATGGTTTAAGGTGCTTAGTCATTTCTAGTGATGGTTCTTCGAATGAATATACGAGATTACAATCACTGAAAATGAATGTAGAAGATTTACCTCAGAACCATCTTCAGTAAATGCTTCCATTTCCATTTCTTCATTCATTTGTTGATCTTCTTTTGCTTCGAAGATCTTTGGTAATGTAAAAGTGGCAGTGTTAACTTCCATCTGTTATGGAAATGTGCCAAACTGGATGTGCATACTCTCATTCTTGACAATTTCATCATTGTATTTAATCTCGATATTTCCCAAAACTTGGGATTCGACCGCTATCATTTCTTCATCTCCTTCATCAATACTCATAGCGTTTTCCAATTCTTTAACCTTAGCTTTGATGGTACTCTCTTCAAACATAGTATCATTATCTGTCTTAATATTGTGATCAAATCTTGTATTAGGCTTCGAAATACTATCATAATCTTTCTCAATCCTACTCTCCAACTCTTGGTCTTGAGTTTTCATGTTGGAAAATTCTTTCCACATAGTATATTTCCTCTGAAGTCTTCTTTGTTGAGTCCTATTTATCATTCGGACTATCTTTTGATTCTTCTCTTTAGGATGTTGAAGAACATGCCATGTATTCAACTCAACCTGTGGAGGTTTGATCATCCTATTTTTGTTCTGAAATCCCTGCTGATCTATCATATTCTTGATTCTATCATCTTGCATGACAAACCAATCTGGTACTCCTGGTACCAATGCAGTCATATATGATTGTGATGTTTCACCAACTTTTGGTGATAAATTTGATGTTGCCAAACCCATCTCAGCATGTACCACATTGGCTGGTACTAATTTTGACGGTACAAATTGGGCCTGTCTTTCTTTCTGCACCATGTGATATTTCTTTGGTACATGAGATGTAACTGGCCTTATATACTGCATGTTCCTTGATGGACGAATAGAATTACCAGCATAAAAATTCCTCAAAAAATTGGCTCTATAATGAGCCATTGGTCTTGGAGCATACCTTGCTATTGTTGGTTTAGTGTATATCGAAGCTTGATAAATTGGACCTTTGAATTGTCCTCTCCCAACATTCATAATTGGCTGAAGTGGAGATTCATACGAAGCATTTATTCTCTTTTGTTCGAATGAAGGTTGTTTATTCTTCCTGCCTGTTTTAGCCTCAACCCTTTCATCGTAGATCTTAGCATACCATTCCCATAACCAATGCATAAGTTTTTTGCATACTCGGTTGAAAGTTGGAATTTCAAGACTCTTTTTTGTCATTTCTTCGAGCCTTTTCATTTGGTCCTCTTCCTTTGTGTTTTCCCTCTCTTTGATAAGAGTTTCAAGGGAAATGTTGTGAACATTGATGGACACTTCCTGCACTGCTGGGAATGGATCTTCGTCGACCCCCATTTGTTTTTCAGGGAACATCAACTTCCCTTTCTTGATCAGGTCTTGAATCCTGTCTCGAAAAACAGTACAGTTATTAGTTGAGTGAGTCCAAAAATTATGCCACCTGCAATATTCTTTACCTTTTAATTCATCATTAGAAGGTAATTTTGTCCCATCAGACGACTTGATTATTTTCTCTTTTAGCAAATGATCAAAAATTTCATCAAGTTTATAAACATCGAATGAATATTTCTTGAATGATCCTTTAGGTTTATATGACTCTGCAGAAATATTTTTCTTCACAAGGCTTTTACATCTGAAAGGTTCTTTTCCTATTATTTCTGCAGCATCTATTTCATAATTAGGAAGTTATAATATGTTTTTAAGGAAAAAGCATTCCTTTCATTTTCTTCTTCTAACAAGGCTTCATATCTAGAGACTCGAGCGGTTAATTCGACAAGATCTCTAAAATCTAATGCATCAAACTTCTTTCGAAGTCTAAATTCGAGGCCATTTTGGGCCAGTTTAACAAATTCGGGCTGTGGCAAAATGATTTTACACTTTGTTTTAGCCCTCTTGAACCTATTTATGAACTGAGTAGCCTTCTCATCAGGTTTTTGACAAAGCCTGGCTAAGTTAGCCATAAACACTTCTGGTTCTGTTTAAAAAAACTGAGTATGGAAAGATTCTTCCATTTGGGTCCAATTATGGATCGAATTAGGAGCCAAATTGATAAACCAAGTGAATATTGTATCTGTTAATGAATTAGGAAATAGACGAAGTCTAAGATATTCATTGTTTCTTGCATCAGCACACTGACTGATGAATTTCGTTATATGTTCAACTGTAGATTGACTCCCATCCCCATCAAACATAGTAAAGGTAGGAACTTGAATCCCCTAGGGAATTCGACCCTATCAATCCAATCAGGATAAGGTTTCCTATATACTGGAGTTTATACCCCCTGAGCCATGGGTCCACAAACTTCATGAATTAACTTAATTATGTCATTTCTCTCAACCATGTTGGGTAGTTACTGATGACCTGATTGAACCACAGTAGGGTCCATCGCTGGTATAGGGGGTGGTTGAGGAATATTATCCATTCTCCTAGGATTTTCGTTTCTTCGACCAACACATATTCCAGTAGGATCTGGTTTGAATATAGGATTGTTATTTACTCTCCTATTTTGGTCTATTGTATTTTCCCTTGGTCTAGGTTCTTTGACATTCATTGGTCTATACATATGATCTTGACCATATCCTATATGATTTCATTGCATCCCTTCGAACATTGGAGTAGTAGGATTAGGGATAGGCATATAGAAACTCTCTTGCGAATTAGGCCTAAAAGGAGGCCCATTTGCATGAATCAAAGGATTTGGCTGAAATAAACCATGAGTATAATCTCATCCATTCTGTCGAACCATAGAAGGATTCTACTTGGTACCATTACTGGTGCAAAGTGTGGCATGCTGTTGTTAAGGGAAGTGATCAGAGTATTAACATTCTGAATCATGTTTCTCAAATGATCAAACACTGGTGTCAATTGATTCAACAAATCATGTTGAACTCCTGAACCAACATTTCCATTGTTTGGAATTGGATTCAAATTTTCAACTCCTATTTTTGGGTTTTCATTGTTCACATGATTCCCAGTGTTGCTGGTTTGTGGATCTTGATGTGAAGAACCACCAACTTCAACATTATTAACTCCAGTATTGGCATTATCTACAGACCTATTACTTCGAAGGTTTCTATATGTCATCTTTTAACACTAGTGTCCCACCGGGCGTGCCAAAAATGTTTGGCTGGAAAATTCCTCTAAGGATATAAGTGTAATTATATAAGTGCGAGCGTGCCAGGCAAGTTATTGCCAATGTGTGTGATGTAATAAGTATCCAAACTGTGCCTCACCAGAGAGATTGGGGTGACGTTCGATGCCTTAACAAGGACTTCAAACGTGTAAAGATATGACAAGTTAAAGAAATTCTAACTAAGTAATGTTTAACTACTCCTATTTAAGAACAGAAAATGAAAATAACATACTATTTTATTAAGCAAAAATAGACTACAATCTAACCTTGAAGATAACTTCGAAGGTGTTCTAACTCTAAATGTATTGATAAAAGTACAATATTTGTAAAGATATTGAAGTGTATTGGTTGATGTTGATCGAAGGATCCCTCACTGATCACAGACTTGCTCTATTTATAATTGTCGAGGCCTCTCTGTTGAATGATCACCCCTCTTTCAAACTGATAATTGTTCATCCATGTAGCACTGCCTTAGATTGACATCTGTCTTCAGTTATTCTTCAATGATCAACATGTGTCCCTTGGTGGTCTACATTTTAAACAGAGTGAATGGCAAAACTGCTCATAAATGCTTTTGCGTCATTCCTCAATTAGTGACCTACCTTGCCATGTCAAATCCTTCGTGGCACCTCCTCATTGGCTGAATAAATTCATCACAAACACATCATTACGTCCAGTTGGATTTCCTAGCCCAACATCATGCCACAATTTTGCTACTACCCAAGTCGCTATCAGCATCATCACTGCTGCAGTCACCATCATCACCACAATAGTTCATCCACTGCTACACCAAACCACCAACCAAACAATCCCTAAATTAATCCCCAGTACCCCAATTGCATCAACATCATCACCAATTTACTAACTGCCTCATCATTACCATCATTTGATCATCTCCAAACAATTCCTACCCTAAATCATATACAACTACCGCAGTCCACAAAATCATACACCATTGCCGTCGAATACAATCAATCCAACTCAGCACCCACACCACCGACCAGCACCCTCACCACCCATCCAACTCACCACACCACCTCACCCTCATCACACCATCTCATAACACCGATTGCCGCTCATACACCAAATCACATAACCCTACAAACCATACACCACTGTCGCTCCTGCCCAACCCTCTAATCACAGAGCCCTCCATTTGCCAATCCGAACCAGTCTTCAAATGCCCTCTACAAATTTACGCCCAATCTATAACAATCCGACACCGCCTCAGATCCGATACTCGGCTCGATCCATATACCCGACCCAGATATGAGGACTGGATCCGAGACCTGACCCTACCCGAACTCAAACCCAAACCCAAACCCACACCCAAATCCAAACCCGAACTGACCCGATTAGGACCGAACCTATCCCAATTTGACCCGAACCAACACAAACACTGTTATCCAAACCATTTCTACCACTCTCATACTTACTCTACTCATCATAGAGCCTTTTAGAAATCCCACTTGCAAATACTGTCACAAATCAGGACATGTTCTATTGTATTGTCCTATCAGAGTGTGTACTTTCTGTCACAAGCGTGCATCAGGCCACTATCTTGGTGACTGCACTGATAATCCAACCAGCTACTCACAGGGTTATCGTTCTCGAGATTATTCATCATCATCTATCGCTGCTTTGGCCAAGGGGTCATCATCTTCTGAGTCTCCTGCCTCTTCATCCATTTATGTTTCCCTTCTTGCGGATATTATCAAACGAGTTCTTGCTCATTCTTCTAATAATACATCTCCCACTGCTCTATCTGTTTCCCCATGTACATCTTCTTGGATCTTTGATTCTGGTTGTTGTAACCATATGACCTTTGATCTAAGCATCTTCTCTACCAAACATTCTGCTCTCAATGCACCATCTATCCACATAGCTGATGGTTCATGTATGAATGTCAGTCACATCGGACAAGTCTCCACCACTCACACATCCCTTCCTAACACTTATCTCATTCCCAATCTCACTTTAAATCTCATATCTGTTGGTCAATTGTGTGAACTTGGACTTACTGTCACTTTTTCTAGTTTTGGATGTCTAGTACAGGATCCACAAATGACACAAACTCTTAGTACATGTCATAAAATTGGATGATTGTTTGAACTCAATAGTCTCCACATTCCATCTCGCTTTATCTCACCTACACCTACTCAAACTGTAGCTTCAGTATTGTCTGCCTCACCTTTTCACCTTTGGCATTCTCGTTTAGGTCATGTCTCACTAGGTCGGTTAAAATCCTTAATATCAAGCAGTCAGTTAGGTTCAGTTAAAGTCGAGAATGTTGATTGTTTGCCTTGTCAACTTGCCAAACAACCAGCTTTACCATTTAATAATAGTGACTCTGTTTTCTCTGCACCTTTTGATCTTATTCACGCTGATGTTTGGGGTCCCTCTCCAACTGCCACAATGGGAGGATCCAAGTATTATGTAATATTTTTCGATGATTTTTCACGATACATTTGGTTATATCTAATGAAAAATCGATCTGAGTTGCCCCAAATTTACTTTGATTTTTCCAACATGATCAAAACTCAATTTTCTTGTAATATCAAAGTGTTTCGAGCTGATAATGCCTAAGAATACAAAGAAAAAGGTGTTCTAAATTTTCTTCGCCAGCATGGCACTCTTCCCCATCGTTCTTGTCTAGGAACCTCCTAACAAAATGGAAGAGTCGAGCGCAAACATAGACATATCCTTAATACTGTTCGAGCTCTTCTCACTTTAGCTTCATGTCCTGAATAATTTTGGGGAGAGGCCGCCCTTACTGCCATTTACACCATGAACTGTGTCCCTTCTCCCAATACTAAAAATTAGTCACCCTATGAGCGCCTATATAACCACTCTCCTGATTATAGTACCCTTAAAGTCTTTGGATCTGCTTGGTTTGTCTTACTTCAGTCACATGAGCACACGAAACTAGAGTCTAGATCTTGTCTATGCTGTTTCTTAAGATATAGTATTGAACACAAGGGATACAGATGTTGGGATCCTTATTCTAAATGTCTTCGAGTATCTAGACATGTTGCCTTCTGGGAACACAAGATGTTCTCTTCTATGTCCAAATTCCATCTATCTTTTAATAGTACTACCCTTTCTCTTTACTGATCCTTCAGCAGACCTATTCCCAGACTTTACTAATACTGTCCTACCTCCTGAAATACCACCCCCATTAACGTCATCTTCTACAGATATCTTGACCGAATCATCCACCTTGCCCTCTCCTGAGCTACCTGTTCCAACGGATGGATCAGCTCCTGCACTTGATCCGTCCCTCAGACAAAGTAACCAGGTAAAAACTCCTTCAGTTCGTCTTCGTGATTATGTTGCTTTTTCTACCATGCTTTCTCATCATGAACCTCAGTCTTATCGTGAGGCTAGTTCTAATCCTCTTTGGCAGAAAGCAATGGATGATGAATTACAAGCACTAGAACAAAATCACATATGGGATTTGGTGAATTTGCCACAAGGCAAACATATTATGGGATGCAAGTGGGTTTACAAGATCAAAACCCACTCAGATAGATCCATTGATCGCTACAAAGCCCGCCTAGTAGTCAAGGGTTTTACACAGGAGTATGGGATTGATTATGATTTATGAGGAAACATTTGCCCTAGTTGCCTGACTCACTTCTGTCCACAGTCTTATTGCAGTAGTTGTAGTTCACCATTGGGACCTATTCCAAATGGATGTCAAAAATGCCTTTCTCACTGGTGAACTCACTGAAGAAGTTTATATGTGTCCCCCTCCTAGTTATCATCATCAGCCTCATCAAGTATGCAAACTCTGTCGAGCTCTCTATAGTCTCAAGCAAGCTCCATGGGCTTGGTTTGCAAAATTCAGCACTATTGTTGAGGGTTTTGGGTTCACTGCCAGCTCATATGATTCGGCTCTTTTCATTCGCCGAACTGACCGAGGCATTATACTACTTCTACTCTATGTGGATGACATGATCATCACTGGCAATGATACATCTGGAATTTCGGATCTCAAAACTTGCCTCAGCCAACATGTTGAAATGAAGGATCTTGGCAAAGCTTAACTACTTTCTAGGCCTTGAGATCACTTCCAATTCTGATGGATACTATCTTTCTCGGGCTAAGTATGCTTTTGACCTACTTATACGGGCAGGACTTACAGACAACAAGACATGAAGCACTCCTCTCGAGCCTAACTGTAGGCTCACTCCTATGGATGGTGTACTCTTGGATGATCCAACTTTATACCGCCAACTTGTTGGGAGTCTCATTTATCTGACAGTTACTAGACCGGATATCTCATATGCTATCCATATTGTTAGCCAGTTTATGTCTGCTCCTCGTTCTCCTCATTACGCCGTAGTTCTCCGCATCCTTAGGTATATCAAGGGTACATTATATCTGTCACGCCCCGACGTAGCATAAGTAAGGAAAGCTTTTAATTTTCTTTATGGACCCGTAGGTTGTGACAGTTTGAAGGATCGATTCCGTCCCAAACGTCAACAACAAAAACATAATAATCAGAGCAGAGCAATCAAGGCTTACAATATTTTTCTAACTTAATAGTTATTACAGCACGGGGTTTCTAAAGGCCCAAACCGCCTTAAATCAAAACAATAACTTAACATCTATTACAGTCATCCTTAGTACAAAACAGTTCATAAATTAAAGCATAGGATATTGATAACAGTTTTATCTTCCAAAACAGCTGTTCTCAGTTAGCATAGTCATAATGCTCAGCTTGATCAAAACCTGAAAAGCTTGAACACGAATGTCCAGGGCACATCGACGCCGTCAGCTTCAAGAAGCTAGTGAGTATTAAAAACATAACTTTGAATGTAAAACATACTCATTTACCATTTTCAAATTCCCATTTCATTCAACAAGTTTACATTAGAGTAAAGAGTTCATTTTAGAAAACAACCACAATATCATTGGTAAGCTATAATTCACATATATGTGACCGTGTATGAAAACAATGCACCATCTCATCTTACCGACTCTTTTCTCTCGACAAACACAACAACCCACCATCTCACACCAGTATCTTTGAAATACTCCGATAGCCACACTTTAGCACAGGGGTGCCAGGGAATATCCAATTTGCCTCACACTTTAGCACGGGGTGCCAGGGAATGTCCAATACCTCACACTTTAGTACCTAATCCGCCTCGAAAATACATTACACAGTATCCAGACTCGGGTACCAGGGAGTGTCCGTAGGCCACACTTTAGCACTACCATGGGTGCCAGGGAATGTCCAAGTTCGGCATCACACACTTTGACGCTACCATGGTCGTCAGGGAGTGTCTAGTTTTGCCACCATCGCATTTCAAAGACACTCTAGCCACAATCTCAACCACAACACACTTCGGTACTCACTTACCATGGAGTGTCCACAACACAATCTCAACCACACACTCTATACCATACTGACCATTACACTTTTCCACACTGACTATTACCCCCATATATGCACAACAAACTCTATATGAATGTCATGAAACTTTAAACATAAAGTAAATCACTGAAATATAGAAACAGTGTGCGTACGGGGATTGATAAGTCGTAATACATCGTTTTAATCGTCCAAACATAACCAAATAGGATTCTGTTTTAGTAAATTTCCCAAACAAAGCTTTAAAAGTTCATAAAACATCACCCAAACAATTCCTTAACACAAGACAAGCAAAAACTAAAAACTGTCAAAAGTCGTGCGCGACGGGTCGCTCGCGCGATATGACCATTTTTCATTTTCTTTCAAAATCTTTTTTGTCTGCCTGAAACCAGTCACCTCGCTCGCGCGAGGAGTCGCTCGTGCAGGCCGCTCGCGCGAGGGGTCGCTCGTACAGGCCGCTCGGGCGATATGCCCAATTTTCGTTTTCTTTTTAAAACCTTTCTTGTTTGTCTGAAAACACACAGTTCGCGCGATAGGTCGCTCGCGTGGGCCGTTCGCGCGAGTTTCAGCATTGTCTTCGTCTTCCTCACTGATTTTCCCCTGTTTCAGAAATTAAGGGGTCTTTTGACCCATTTTCGAAAACTGAAGTATATATAACATATCATATATGGATTTCTTCAGTTTTTCGCAAGGATTAAGAATCTACGACCAATTTAACACGAATCATTCCACAACTCAAAAATGTTACAAAGAATCAAAAGGTGTCAAATTTTGATTTCTAATATACTTTCTCATGTGAACAAATTGAGCTTTAATACTTTAACCATAGTCTATTTATACTATAATCTTTCATTATTATCTACGAAAATAGATTTTGGTTGAGTTTGAAAAGTTATGATTTTCAAGCTATGGAACTTCCAATGTGAACTTAAAAATGGTGATCACAATTTAACTACACAAAATAGTAAATCAATGGTGAATTACATTCTGAGTGAGTTAGAAATACTCACTGAGGTTAAGAGTGCAGAGATTGTTGAGAAAGAGAAGCAATAAAAGAAATTCAAACCCAAGCTTTGGCTATAGGGATTAAGAGCTCTCTCTCTCTCTCTCTCTAAAATTTTCTAAAATTAAACTCTCCAGCTCTCTCTTTTCTATCTGTATCAGTTTGTGAGAATGAGTGTGTGAGAGTGTATAAGAGTATATGTAGAGATTGCTTAACTTGGCCATCAAGTAGATTCTCCAAGGCTCAACAAAAGAATTCTGTTTTTGAAATTATACACACTGTGCATTATACATATATAGGTATATAGGTATATACGTATATACACATTCACAATTTGAAAGGTCAATTTAGGTGTATAGGGGTCATGAGGTGTTTGGGTAAATCAGCTTATGGCACAACAATAACTCACACAAGTTAGGCATTGGCAAACAAGGCATGCACAACTAGCCTAGGAAGCACTTCTCATGTTTGGCAAAACATCTTATACTACTAAATTAACACACCAAATAGGAGCATACCCAAACAAAGCTTACCCAATCATGACTTGCCTTAAATGGAAATAAAGCATCAGTCACATCTTGCTTTGCGTCACTTCCAAAATCTGTGGAAGTTCCAAGCGGCGCGGACAGTTTTAAACATAAACTGGTATTTTCGCGGCGCGGTGTTCACCACAAAAATACAGAAAATTCTTTTTAACGTAAGAAATGGTTTTCTGATTTTATAAAAATACTGATTGAGTCAAAAGCAAATATTTCCACCGTTTTGAAATACAGTTTTAAAATCCAACACAGGTATTGCTAAATTTTATAAAATTACAGTTTGACCCCAATAATAATTTTAATTATGAAATAAAGCAAGTCACAAGATTTTAACACATGAGAATTGTAATTAAATAAAATCAGACATTACGAATTGAATTTAAATATGCAATGTAATTATAAGAAATTAAATGGAAACACGGGTTGTTACAATATCATGGTCTTCATTTCTCTGCTCACTCATCTCTTGAACTGCGTGCTTACTCGAACGCAGACTGGGCAGGTGATCCCATCGATCGTCTGTCTACCACTGGGTACTGCTTTTATTGGGAGACTCTCGCATCTCTTGGCGAAGCAAGAAACAAACTGTTGTTTCCAGATCAAGTACAGAGGCTGAATATCGTGCTCTTGCTGATACCATACAGGAGCTTCTCTGGCTACGATGGTTACCTGAAGACTTGGGGGTCAAGCATTCCAATGCTACTATCATCAATTGTGACAGTCAAAGCGCCATTCAAACTGCCCAAAATGATGTCTTCCATGAACGAACAAAACATATTGAGATAGACTGTCATTTTGTTCGTCATCATCTCTCCTCTGGCACTATCAGGCTGACCTCAGTCTCCTCCACTGATCAAACTGCAGATGCATTCACTAAAGCTCATACACCAGGACGTCTTCAAGATTTGGTTTCCAAACTCAAGCTGGTTGCCATTTTACCACCTTAATTGAATTTGAGGGGGGCTGTTAGAATATGTCTAATATTCTCTAGAATATTTCTAATATTCTCCAAATATACTCTATATATTCTCTGAATATTTTGTCCATTAATAAGTTAGATTATTTCCCTATTAATCTCTCATTGTATAGTATATATTAGGCTCTATGTATCAGTTCATATTTACATGAATACAATACATTTCTTCTCTCCCATTTCTATCAGGCAAAGATCTAAAATGGAGTCTTTACTATATTTTCATACGTTAATGATTATATATTAATATAACCAAATCATATTATTTAAAATTTATTTTTCTTGCTTTTTTTATTATATAAAATTACTAAAAGTTTCATAATCAAGTTTTTTTCCCTCAAAAAATCAATCGATAAATGGCTATTTTATGCTATATGCAATCAATACATTTGAAAAGAATCTAATTCTTTTAACAAAATTTATCACTTTAACTTGTGTAGTTATTGTTTCGTGTCAACTTTCTCTCCAAACTATAGATAGAAAATTATTATTTTTTCCTTTTTTTTTTTGGCTTTATGCTAGGATTGAAGACTCTAAGACTTGAAGTTAAAAGAGATATATATAATTAACTGTTGGAGGACATTATTTTATGAGTAGATATTTTTTTTATTCTTTTCCTTTTTGGGACATTTAGTGAAAAGTCTTAAAGGACATGCTTTTTTGGTAAAAACTTCAACACGCTTTTAACTTTAGTGAAAGGTCTATTGCAATTTTTTTGGACGAACTGACTCTCATTGTATGTCACACGCGTGTATTGGTCATTTAACATTTTTATTGTGCAGTCAGTCACACCAAACTTCCTATATGGTTTTACAAACTTCAAAAATCCGTAACTTTCAATCCAAACATCATTTTTTTGAAAAATTTATATTTTGAGAATCTATTTGGCAAGATCTATCAAACAAGCACTATTGTCGCTATAAAATTTTGGATATATATATAAAAGAACTTATGTGAAATTTCACACAACTATATATGTGAAATTTATGAAAAGAAAAAAATTATGTGAAATATGACATAGCAGCTATGTGAAATTTCACAAACTAGCTATGTGAAAAGAAAAAAAGTCATATGAAATTTCACACAACTATTTTGAGTGTGAAATTTCATTCGAGAAAGATAGATAGCATAAGATGGAGAGAGTGGTCTCAGTGTTTATCCAGAAAATGTTATGTGAAATTTCACACAACTATTTTCAATGTGAAATTTCATTTCAGGAAGATAGAGAGTATGAGAAAGAGAAAGTTGTGTGAAATTTTAATATAGAAAACAAAGTGCAAAAACCATGGCTAAACAAGCCTAAACAAACCCACATCTGAAATTGCACATAACTACACAAAAGATGGTTGTCAATTTCACATAAGTTTACAAAGATAGTTGTGTGAAATTTCACATAGCTATTTCACAAACCTTTTTTATTTAAAATTTCACAAACTTTTTATGTAAAATGTCAAGGACATTCTTTTATATAAAATTTCAGACACTGTTTGATGTGTCATCCTCAGTCACAGTAAGACTTGAATCAGAATTTGTATAAAACATTTTCAAACAATTTGTCTTCATAATAAGACTTTTAATCACAATATATATATATATAAGACTTTTAAGTATGTGAAATTTCAATTTAGATTCAACCTAATCCATACATAACTTTGTCCAGCCAACAAGAAAACACCCAAACAAAGCATAAGGGTGATCACTTGAATAGTTGAATCATTCTCCACTCACCACGTCAGCCTCCATCAAGGTGTTCGCATGGCATACCTTTTCTTCTCCAAATATTTTGCCGCACAAATCCGTCTTCACTCTTCATTCTCTATATCCCCCCCCCCTTTTTTTTTTTTTAATTCTGCAAAGACCTTTGACTGCTGTCACTGCCGCCACCGCAATCGTCGTCGAATCTCGGCCACTGTTTCTTACCTCAGCCAATTCTAAGCCCTTTTTGAAAGCTTAGGGTTTTTATCTATTAGAATAATTTCCTTCCTTATTTATGTTTATTCTTACCTCAGCCAATTCTAAGCCCTTTTTGAAAGCTTAGGGTTTATATCTGTTAGAATAATTTCCTTCTTTATTTATGTTTACTCTATACCTTACCAAACATTTAGTCTAGGTTCATCTTGTACTACCCCTGTACTACACTCTCTAAAGCCTATATAAAGGTTAGTCTCTGTATCACTTATACATTAATACAATACAATTATTTCCTCTCTATCTTAATATGGTATCAGAGCCATAAAATCTTGGTGAACTCCTCCACTCCTCTTAACACCACCACAGAATCATCTATAGCAAATAGCCGCCAACAAATCATCACCATCAACCACCAAATCCTACAGAGAAAGCCAAAGCCAAACAAAAGTCTAGACCCATTCAATCTTCTCACTATAAATCAACACCAAACCAATACTCTAATCAAACACCCACTTTGATTTGTTCAAATCATCCACCATCAATTTGCTGTCTACCAAATCTGTACCATCAATTTTATCACATCATCACCGCCCAATCATTACCTCAATCATCACTACCACCAAACCACACTTCTACACCAATCTGCAACCCCCAATTTGCAGCCTTACCTTAATCTCCACCCACCGAATCGCCATCACTCTCCCGTCCCCAATTGCCTATTGCAACCCCCAATCACCCCGCCCAAAATCACCACCACCCAATCATCTGCAACACCCAATCACCCCCGCCGATCACCATCTGCAACACCCAATCACCTCCACCGATCATCAACCCCAAGCCCCAGCCCAACCAACATACTCACTGCCCAAAGTTCTATAAGGACTAGATATCCAATCCTCCAACCCATTCTGCCCAAGCCCTACCCAATCCACCTTTGTTTTACATCAAGCCCAAGCCCAACCTCAGGAGTCAAGACCTACAGCCCAAGTTTTACAAGAACCACCCTACTCATATATATATATATATATATCCACCCACTCAAGCACCCAACTCAAGCCCATTTCTCTATAACCCTATCCAACCTAAGACCACGCTCTAGCCCACTCAACCTGGATCCTACCCATCCGCCTGATCCTGAATCAAATTTCCCATCCTATGGAGCACAACGACACATCTTAACCTATTTCATTCACTATGGATGGCACAAACTACATCGTTTGGGCACAAGCTATGTCTAGTTTTCTGCGAGGATGGAAAAGAATCACCAAAACAAATCGAAGGAAAAGACAAGGCAAAATTTGCTGATCAACTTGAGGATTGGGATAACAAGAATTACCAAATTATAACTTGGGTCTGTAACACTTGTGCTAATTCTATCAGTCTCCAATTTGGCAAATTCACCACTGCCAAATCACTTTGGGATTTTTTGGCTAAGCGTTACACCATTGCTGATTTGGCTCATCAATATCAGCTATTAAGCACCCTCCACTACATGAAACAACAACCCGGGTAGACAATCAACAACTTTCTCTCTGAGATCTATCATGTCTGGGATCAACTCACTTCTTCTGAATCGGACTTTACTGATGCCACCAATGCTGAGATATTCTCCTCATATCGCGATCGTTAGCACCTAGTTCTTTTCTTGATGGCTCTTACTGACGATTTTGAGCATGTTTGCACATCTCTCCTCCATCGCAGTCCTTTACCGACTCTCGATCAAGTAGTCACTGAACTTCTTTCCAAGGAAACTCGCCTTGGCCTTCGCAAAACTCCGACTACCGACAATGTTCTTGCTACTCCCAAAAGACCTCCTTCCGACACTGTCCTTGCTACTCATTGGGGGTATCCACTCATGAATCGTTCTCAATCCAATTACCAATCCAAGAATCGTTCTCAATCCAAACATCATTACCCTCCTACCTCTGACTCTTCCAAACCATGGTGCAACTACTGCAAAATCGGTGGACACACTCTCATGGATTATCACATCCGCATCTGTAAATACTATCAGAAGCAAGGTCCGGGTCATCTTCAGTATGACTACTCCCAACACCCTGCAAAACAGCACTCCATGCCTCAAGGTGGTTCATCCAAATTGATGCTACTACAGCCGACCATTCATCATCTAATGCTTTTGCTGAAGGGCTCACTGCCTCCCACGTGGAAGATATTGTCAAACAAATCATCGCTCAATCTGGTAATCCCACTCCTACTTTTATCTCCGTCACTTCAGGTAATTCATCTTGGTTTTTTTACTCTGGTTGTTGTAATCATATGACACCGGATCCTAGTCTTTTCACTGCCACAAATTTTGCCACTCACACACCAACCATTCAAACCGCTGATGGTACTCCGATGTCGGTTAGTCATATAGGCATGGTTTTCACCTCTAGTACATTACTTCCTCACACTTATTGCATTCTAAAACTCACTATGAATCTTGTATCTGTTGGGCAACTATGTGATCTTGGTCTTACTGTTCTTTTCTCCTCCTCTGGTTGTTGTGTGCAGGATCCACATACGAGACGAACTCTTAGGATAGGCCATAAAATTAGACGACTCTTTGAGTTTGAGCTTATCAATCTCCATAACCCAACTCACCTCACCCCCTCTATTCAGACAGCTGCTCTAGTTTCCTCTAGTTCTCCTATTGGTCTCTGGCACTCTCGTCTTGGCCATGCCTCTATTGGTCGCTTGCAACCTTTAGTTTCTAGTGGTCAATTAGGACTTGTTAATAAGGAAACATTTGATTGTCTTCCATGTCAACATTCAAAATAAACAGCATTGTAATTCAATAAAAGTGATTCTTTTTCTTCTGCTCCTTTTAACTTAATTCATTCAGATTTTTGGGGGTCACTATCGAAGGATCAAGACACTTTGTTATTTTTATTGATGACTATTCTCGTTATACTTGGATTTTTCTTATGCGCAATCGGTCTGAGCTGCCTCAACTATATGTTGATTTTGCTACTATGGTCAAAACTCAATTTTCTTGTAATATCAAAGTTTTTCGTGCAGACAATGCCACTGAGTACACTGATACTGGAGTTCTTAATTTCCTTCGCCAGCATGGTTCTCTCCCACATCGTTCTTGCCCAGGCACTTCCCAACAAAATGGTCGTGCTGTGCAAAAAGACCGTGATATTTTGAACATTATTCGTACCCTTCTTACATCTGCCTCCTATCCCGAACATTTTTGGGGGGAAGCCACCCTTATAGCTGTCTCCACCATGAATCGTGTTCCATCCCTAATCATTGACAATCAATCTCCATATGAACGACTATATGGTCATTTACCTGATTATAGTACACTCAAGTTTTTTGGTAGTGCTTGCTTTGTTCTTCTTCAACCTCATGAACACACCAAGTTAGAGTCCCATTCTCGCCTATGCTGCTTCCTTGGATATGGTATTGAACACAAGGGATACTGGTGTTGGGATCCTTACTCCAAACGTATCCGTGTGTCCAAACATGTTATCTTTTGGGAACACAAGATGTTCTCCTCCATGTCTAAATATCACCTCTCACCCGATACTACTCCTCTTCTCTTCACTGATCCTTCAGTAGACTTGTTTCCAGAAAGTGCAGCTACAGATCAGCCTTCTACCACATCCACATCTCCTGAGTTACCTTCTCCCACTGATGATGCTCCTGAGTCATCCACCTTACCCTCTCCTGAGCTGCCTGCCCTAACTGCTAATCCTACTTGTACACCTGCTCCATCTCTCCGACGAAGTGACCGGGTAAAAACTCCTTCTGTTCATCTTCGTGATTATGTTGCTTTTTCCACAATACTTTCTCATCATGAACCTCAGTTTTACCGCGAGGCAAGCTCTAATCCTCTTTGGCAGAAAGCAATGGATGATGAATTACAAGCACTTGAACAAAGTCACACATGGGATTTGGTAGGTAGAATTACCAAGTGGCAAAAATGCTATGGGATGTAAGTGGGGTTTACAAGATCAAAACTCACTCAGATGGATCCATTGACCGCTACAAAGCCCGCCTTGTAGCCAAAGGTTTTACCCAAGAGTATGGGATTGATTATGAGGAAATATATGCTCCAATTGCCCGTCTTACTTCTGTTCACAACCTCATTACCGTTACTATAGTCCGCCGTTGGGATTTATTTCAAATGGACGTCAAAAATATATTCCTAAATGGTGATCTCACTGAAGAAGTCTATATGCATCCTCGTCCTGGTTATCCTCATCATTCCCACCAAGTCTGCAAACTCCGCAAAGCTCTGTATGGCCTCAAACAAGCTCCTCGAGCCTGGTTTGCAAAATTTAGCACAGTTGTTGAGCGCTTCGGTTTTACAGCCAGCTCCTATGATTTGGCTCTATTCATTTACCGAACTGAACAGGGCATTATTCTTCTTCTACTCTATATAGATAACATGATTATCACTAGAGATGATACATCTGGAATCTTGGGTCTCAAAACTCATCTAAGCAAACATGTTGAAATGAAAGAACTCGGGAAGCTAAACTATTTCCTGGGTCTTGAAATCACTGCCAATTCTGAAGGTTACTACCTTTCTCAAGCTAACCATTCCTTTGATCTTCTTGCTCGTGCGGGACTCACAGATAATAAGACCAGTCCTACTCCTCTTGTACTCAATTCTAAGCTCACACCTATAGATGGTACTCGTCTACACGATCCTACTCTTTATCGCCAGCTAGTTGGGAGTCTAGTCTATCTCACAGTCACGTACTCGACCTGATATTGCATATGCAATTCATATTGTGAGCCAGTTTCTCTTTGCCCCTCGGTCGTCTCATTATGCTACTGTTCTTCGTATTCTTCGATATATCAAGGGAACAATGTTTCATGCTTTACACTTTTCTGCTCATTCCTTATAACACCCGCATTTGTGTTATTGCATTTCATTGCATTTGTCATGCATGATGATGTGAGGTGTTGTGCATTTTGGCACGTTGTTGAGTGAGTTTTGACTCACGAGTTGATTTGGGTGTCTGTATTAGAGAACCCTTTGAAACTGTTGTGATTGAGGATTTATTGTTTGTGAAGTCTCTCCGAGTATGAGACGGTCACTGTGGAACACTTTAAATGTTTATCTGAAAATAAATGTTTACCTGTGTATTTCAATATCTGTATTATTTTCTGTTTTAGAATTTATTTCTGTTGTTAGATTTAATATCCTGGTGAGGACGAATGAACACGCTATTAATTTGGTAGGCTAATTAGCAACTTCGGAAACGTCATATAGAAATTCACGTTTTAGCGACCAAACGAAACTTAGTCGAAAACTTTTATAATTTTGAGGTTTCACTCGTAAAGCTATGAATAAGCTGTATAGAAAGTTTCAGAGACTGATTAGGAGTTTGGAAAACTCGTGGGGAGGTAAACGTAATTCCCCGAGAATGTTGCCTATATATAGATAGAGATGACTTAGATTTTTCATAAGTCTAAACCTAATTCCATAAAGAGGAGGCCAAAAGGGAGGCCAAAGGGAGATTTTGTTGCTTTAAGCTTTGCGACGCCAAACGACGACCTTCCGTCAGTCTGGTTTCTCCCAGATTTCATATTCGAGCTCCTCGAGGTAAGAGCTTCGTTTTGATACCTATTAGGGCCTGTTTGGCTAAATTTTCCGAAAAGTTATTTCCTAGAATTTTTCATAAAAGTTGATAAATGGAATTCTGATCCATAGGAATTGTACTAGGCGGACTTCTGCACGTTCTTTGTGCACGGGTTTTCTTTGGATCGTATTATAAGCGCGTAAATCGGAGGTGAGTGATTCAACTATGTTTTGGAATGATTCCTTGACATGTATTCATGTTTTGTATGAATAGCATGTATTAATTTTTAGAGATATATTGTGTAGTTCATATTGGGCATTTATATTGATAAGTAGGCTCAATAGCACGGTGATATGTTTTAATTACCGCGAGTATGGTGATATGTATTTGAGCATGTTAAGTTGCTTATGTGGGTCAGAAGGAGCACGTGGTCACCGTACCATTTTGTGGAGCCAGTTTAGGGCATTAAGGTCGCACGATTGTTTGTAGAATCGTGGGTCTTACCCTTTCGCGTGGACTTATTGGCGAGGAGTCGCGGATTGGGAATATGGACGGGCACGTGAGTCTCCGGCGACTAGTATGAAATGTAGAGATGTGAATGCGGACATGTTTATCATTCATGTTCATATGTTGATTTATTCACTAAGCTTTAGCTTAAACAAATCGAAATATGTGTGGTTATTTAAATAACCATTGCAGGTATAAATGCTGGCGAGGAATCGCAGAAGTGAGTACGTGGGTTGGGAGCTCGCTTGTGAGGCAACTTGAATGTAAATCTTGTAGTTTTGGGATGATATGAATGTTGTAATAAGAATTTGGGTGTTTTAACACACGTTTAATTTAGTATGTAAGAATGGATTTTAAACCATTGTAATAGTTAGTAAGATGTTGTAATCCTGCTTTAGAAATGTTTTAATACATCTAGAATTACTTTGGGTTAAGTTTGGATTGGGTGGTTGATCTTTGGTGGAAGTTAGAAAGCTTTTAAACTTGAAATTCTGCAGATTGGGCTGCTGCCAGGGGAGCAGTCAACTGAGCAGTCGACTGAACCCCTGTGTCTGTTAGCTACTGCTTCTTATTTTAACAAAAGCAGTCGACTGGACCCCTCAGCAGTCGACTGAACCCCTGAGCAGTCGACTGGACCCCCAGTATCAGTCGACTGGAATTGACATTTAAATCCCTGCCTAACTCCGTCGACTGAGCAGTCGACTGAACAGTCGACTGAACAGTCGACTGAACCTCTGGTTTTGAAAATGTGTTTTGTTTTCCGCTGCGTGTGTTCTTCAAACCTAATTTTTGGGAACGTTAATGAATTGGTTTAGCCTCGGTGGCGTGCCACGGACTCCGGTTCCGCTATTGTGGGACCGGGCTGTGACATTTAGTGGTATCAGAGCATAAGTTTAGAGCCTTGGGAACGTTCGACGACGAGTAGAGTGTTGAGTGAATTGTCACATGTTCTAAATTGCATCCATACATATTAGAGATGTTTGATGTATATGGTATGTTGTTATACATACATGATTATGTTATTGCCATACATGTATAGTGTTTATGCATTTGTGAATCGATTGAATCATCCGGATGTGGAACTGTGTGATGAGATGACATTATCATAAGTTATAATAGACCGCGTGTTGTGGCAAGAGGGAAAGATGATATTTTGGTATTGATGAACAGTGAAATTTCTAAACGAAAAGAAAATGGTTTTGATCGAATCGGTGGATGTTTTCCATGATAGTGACGAGTGTCCTTTGAGGGATCTAACCGAGAACGGAGTTTAAATAGTACGTCAAAGGAGATTTTTTTGTATAGTCCACTTAGAAAATGAAGGAAATTGTTCGTAGTGAAGTTTTGGGATTAAGATTGATTGATAAGAGTTCTGTTTCAGACATTGGTTGATCATTGTGACGTAAGAGAATAAGGATGAACCGTTGGGTTTTGTGATATGGGTTTTGTGATGGAAAGATAGTCCAGCAATATGTATTGCTAGCGTATGGGGTCGGTGAGGAATCTCTCACCTTATCTTACGATGTTAACCTACGGTACGATCGTACGAAGTTATCTTATGATGTATCTTACGGTATATACAGTGTTTATTGGGTAGTTGAAGAATCTTTCAACTTATTGTGCGGTATATGGTAGGGATTGGATGGTTGAGGAATCTCTCAACCTATCTTACAGTATGTATTGGACGGTTGAGGAATCTCTCAACCTATCTTGTGTTATGTATTGGGAATTGAGAAATATCTTAACGAGCTATGAGTATTGTGGTTATTGAGGAATCTCTCAACTGAACCTGATTCCGAATAGTTATGGCACCAAGGTAGATTTAGATGTGGTATGAGGATTAGAAGTGAATGCTACTTGATCGATTGTACGTGTGAAAATGTTGGAATTGGAGGACTGACCTAAGAGGAGGAGTTAAGAACGGGAATGATAGAGTATACTTTGACGGTTTGAAACTACAGTTGGTAGAAGTTTAATTGATGACATACTTCGGGAGTGGTTACTTAGACTTGATGATTATGTGCGTATAGATGTGACGATAAGGACGATATGGGTTGAAGGAGAAACTGTAGAATTTCTTGATGAAGAGTAAATGGACAGAAATGAAGAGTAAGAAGAGATAGAATAAAGGAAGTAGAAATAGGAGGCTGGAAGTAAAAGATAAGTGTGAATTATGGAACGTGATAAGAGATTCAGAGGAATCGAGTGGATATTTGGATAACATGGAGATGGGAGGACCTTGATAGGGAGATTGTAGCAAAGATTGTTATCACAGAGAGTTGTAGTACGGGTGACCTCGAACCTAGATTTTGAATGTATTTTCAAAATAAAACGAAAAC
Source organism: Hydrangea macrophylla (assembly GCA_033977485.1). Taxonomy (NCBI): domain Eukaryota; kingdom Viridiplantae; phylum Streptophyta; class Magnoliopsida; order Cornales; family Hydrangeaceae; genus Hydrangea; species Hydrangea macrophylla. The sequence continues at coordinate 78,083,617 of CM066998.1, forward strand.
CTTTTCTTCTAATGTTTTTAAAACATCTTTGAGTTTCTGAAGCAAGTGGTTGTCAACTGGAAGTTGGAGTACAATAATTATTACGATACTGAACAAGAGCAATTGTGAAAGTGGATAGAGTAAAGAGACTTTTGGCAAGTCAAGTTAGAGAAATGAAGATGTAAAATGGGAAGATGAATCTTTGATGAGTAAGTGAACAGAACCGGTAAGAATGGGAGGAAGACATGGTATTACGTGAGTACATTATCGAATATGATAGTAGAAATGCAAAATGGTTGGAGGATAATGGTGGATGCAATGAAATACGATCTCAGTGTCCTGGATTCCAACAAGGTTAGAGAGTTTTGAGACTGTCGAAGTCCACCCTAAGAAAATTTTAAAGTGTTTAAAATATTTTAAAACTTTTGTTTGAGTAAGAAAAATTTTGTAAAATGTTTGTAGCAAGGTATCAAGTGGACTTTGGAAGGCAAGTATCGTGGAAGGATATGGTATGCTTAGTGCTTGAGACAAAACGGTGGTCGTTAAACGAATGAGTTCTACGTGAGTAGATTATCAACTTGGAAATTCTAAAGTAAAAAGGGTTAGTGAATGTTGTACACTTGGAATTAGTAAGTTGGAAGTAGTGCTGTTAAACGAGTTGACTTGAGTATTGTCGTGAAAGGTATGTGAATTGAAAGTCGATAAGAAATTTATCAAACACAGTGATACTATGGTACTTGATTTGGGAAGACCAAATTATTGAATTGTCTTCAGATGGTTACGGGAATAGTATGAAATACTTAGGACAACAGGTTCTTCGTGAACAATGAAATTGAGATCAGAATGGCAAATATAAAGGATTAGAGAATCTGAATTGGAGTTAAGTCAGGTTGACTAGAGTTATGAAATACTAAATTGTTAAATAAGGTATGAAACCTTGAGATGTTATACAAGGAATATATGTTCAGTGTAAAGGGCAGTCAGAAATTCAGTAAGAGTTGCGATACATGAGTATGCTTGGTATGAGCTTGTGTGAGGGTGGAAGTGAAACACTAGAGACTCATGGAGTCGTATAACTACGTAAATGGTGGTGGATCTACATGGACGGATAGACTAAAGAATAGTATACAAGTAGGGTATGGGATGAAAATGAATTGCATTGCAGTTGAGATCTCCGGCAGAAAAATAATTGACTCAAGATGTGTGTATGTTATATAAATAAAATGAATTGTGAATGGTCAAGGGTTGAGACAGGAACAAAATATGTTCTGAGCATGGGAATAAGTGTTGATGAACTCTATGGTAGGTATATGACTGAGTAAGCCAAATTTTTTTTGATTTACAATGTTATTCGTTATGATGAATATTGGGAGAAATTATGTTGAGAAGGAGATGAAGTGTTATGCGTAATTTTAAATCTATTTGTTTTAAAAGAACAACATGAAAGAAATGTGTTTGACTTTGATGAAAGTTCTAAATCAAAACTGTTAGGTATGATTTTCTACTTCAATCGGCAGTAGTTCGAGTGCAGACTTTAGAGAGCTAAATGATGAATCTGTTTGACCTCATTGTGGGTGATTTGGGATGTTATGTAAGCTTGAAATCTGAATGGTATCTGATGAGGCACGTGTGATTGAAAGTATAGTACGGGATTTGTTAAATTGAATGAAATGATAAGAACTTGGGAGTCGTTTGAAATGCATTATAGCGCTACAAGTGGTCTGGTGATTGGCAGAGTAAGAGATTAAATCTATAGTATGTGAAACCATTGATTGAAGCATTGACTTATCGACGGGGTATATATGTGTGATAGTAGTCAGTTTGGTTCACTTCGAGATGAAGAATCAGGTATGGTGGTTACCCAGTTGAGACGTGTTGGAAACGACTTTTAGTCAACAAGAAAGATAGGTGAAGAGAGATGAGTTACTTCCTTCGTTTTGGTGATTGGGATATAACCTTTGGGTTTCGAACAGCATATGTGATAAGTACGATAAAAGGATATGTGAGTGGACGTGGTGACGTCGTGATGTGATTTAGTGTCAGGTTTGACTATTGAGTAAGTTCTACTCAGGTATCGATGTTCTCATTTATCGAGATGCTTCGGGGTATTGCTAGGGTTCTGTTTGAATCTTCTATCAGATTGAGGCGGGGACTTTGAGGATTTATTTTCCTTAAAAGCCTGAGGATTTATTTTCCTCATGAGATTGTGTCATCTCAGTGAAGGGGATTGTGTATGTGGTAAATGTTGGAAGTACTTGCGTGAAGTCCTACTGACTTGAGAAGATGAGATGCCTACTCAGTATCCGCACCTTTTGAGACATGAGGTACAAGTTTGGGGACAAACTTCTTTTAAGGGGGAGAGTATTATAACACCCGCATTTGTGTTATTGCATTTCATTGCATTTGTCATGCATGATGATGTGAGGTGTTGTGCATTTTGGCACGTTGTTGAGTGAGTTTTGACTCACGAGTTGATTTGGGTGTCTGTATTAGAGAACCCTTTGAAACTGTTGTGATTGAGGATTTATTGTTTGTGAAGTCTCTCCGAGTATGAGACGGTCACTGTGGAACACTTTAAATGTTTATCTGAAAATAAATGTTTACCTGTGTATTTCAATATCTGTATTATTTTCTGTTTTAGAATTTATTTCTGTTGTTAGATTTAATATCCTGGTGAGGACGAATGAACACGCTATTAATTTGGTAGGCTAATTAGCAACTTCGGAAACGTCATATAGAAATTCACGTTTTAGCGACCAAACGAAACTTAGTCGAAAACTTTTATAATTTTGAGGTTTCACTCGTAAAGCTATGAATAAGCTGTATAGAAAGTTTCAGAGACTGATTAGGAGTTTGGAAAACTCGTGGGGAGGTAAACGTAATTCCCCGAGAATGTTGCCTATATATAGATAGAGATGACTTAGATTTTTCATAAGTCTAAACCTAATTCCATAAAGAGGAGGCCAAAAGGGAGGCCAAAGGGAGATTTTGTTGCTTTAAGCTTTGCGACGCCAAACGACGACCTTCCGTCAGTCTGGTTTCTCCCAGATTTCATATTCGAGCTCCTCGAGGTAAGAGCTTCGTTTTGATACCTATTAGGGCCTGTTTGGCTAAATTTTCCGAAAAGTTATTTCCTAGAATTTTTCATAAAAGTTGATAAATGGAATTCTGATCCATAGGAATTGTACTAGGCGGACTTCTGCACGTTCTTTGTGCACGGGTTTTCTTTGGATCGTATTATAAGCGCGTAAATCGGAGGTGAGTGATTCAACTATGTTTTGGAATGATTCCTTGACATGTATTCATGTTTTGTATGAATAGCATGTATTAATTTTTAGAGATATATTGTGTAGTTCATATTGGGCATTTATATTGATAAGTAGGCTCAATAGCACGGTGATATGTTTTAATTACCGCGAGTATGGTGATATGTATTTGAGCATGTTAAGTTGCTTATGTGGGTCAGAAGGAGCACGTGGTCACCGTACCATTTTGTGGAGCCAGTTTAGGGCATTAAGGTCGCACGATTGTTTGTAGAATCGTGGGTCTTACCCTTTCGCGTGGACTTATTGGCGAGGAGTCGCGGATTGGGAATATGGACGGGCACGTGAGTCTCCGGCGACTAGTATGAAATGTAGAGATGTGAATGCGGACATGTTTATCATTCATGTTCATATGTTGATTTATTCACTAAGCTTTAGCTTAAACAAATCGAAATATGTGTGGTTATTTAAATAACCATTGCAGGTATAAATGCTGGCGAGGAATCGCAGAAGTGAGTACGTGGGTTGGGAGCTCGCTTGTGAGGCAACTTGAATGTAAATCTTGTAGTTTTGGGATGATATGAATGTTGTAATAAGAATTTGGGTGTTTTAACACACGTTTAATTTAGTATGTAAGAATGGATTTTAAACCATTGTAATAGTTAGTAAGATGTTGTAATCCTGCTTTAGAAATGTTTTAATACAGCTAGAATTACTTTGGGTTAAGTTTGGATTGGGTGGTTGATCTTTGGTGGAAGTTAGAAAGCTTTTAAACTTGAAATTCTGCAGATTGGGCTGCTGCCAGGGGAGCAGTCGACTGAGCAGTCTACTGAACCCCTGTGTCTGTTAGCTACTGCTTCTTATTTTAACAAAAGCAGTCGACTGGACCCCTCAGCAGTCGACTGAACCCCTGAGCAGTCGACTGGACCCCCAGTATCAGTCGACTGGAATTGACATTTAAATCCCTGCCTAACTCCGTCGACTGAGCAGTCGACTGAACAGTCGACTGAACAGTCGACTGAACCTCTGGTTTTGAAAATGTGTTTTGTTTTCCGCTGCGTGTGTTCTTCAAACCTAATTTTTGGGAACGTTAATGAATTGGTTTAGCCTCGGTGGCGTGCCACGGACTCCGGTTCCGCTATTGTGGGACCGGGCTGTGACATTCCTCACTCGAGCTCCGTGCTTATTCTGATGCAGATTGGGCAAGCGACCCCACTGATCGACGATCGACTACAAGTTATTACTTCTTTCTTGGCAATTCTCTTATCTCCTGGCGGAGTAAAAAGCAATCTGTCTTTGCTCGCTTAAGTACAGAAGCAGAATATCGAGTCCTAGGTGATGCTACTCAGGAACTACTCTTGCTCCGTTGGTTACTTAAGGACTTAGGTGTTGTACATTCCACTGCCACTACTATCTACTGTGACAATCAGAGTGCTATTCAGATTGCTCACAATAATGTTTTTCATGAACACACTATGCACATTGAGATCGATTGTTATTTTGTGTGTCATCGTCTCACCAGTGGCACCATTCAACTTTTATTAGTTGCTTCCGCCGATCAGACCGCTGATATCTACACCAAAACTCATCCTCCCGGACGTCTTTAGGATTTAGTTTCCAAACTCAAGATGGTTTCGATCTTACCACTTTGAATTTGAGGGGGGCTGTTAGAATAATTTCCTTCCTTATTTATGTTTATTCTGTACCTTACCATACATTTAGTCTAGGTTCATCTTGTACTACCCCTGTACTACACCATTGTACTACACTCTCTAAAGCCTATATAAAGGCTGGTCTCTGTATCACTTATACATTATACAATACAATTATTTCCTCCCTATCTTAACAATATCTGTGGCCACCGCTGACCACTGTGTCGGCCGGCCACTGCCGCCTTTCTCCCGCCGACCACTAAATTGTCGATCACCGTCTTGACGTTTGTTGCTTTGTCGGCCACCAACTCTTCTCTCTTTCTAACGATCATCTCTGTGTTTGACCCTACATGAATATGTAAGGGGGTATTTGGGTTCATGTATCAGTTCATTAATTAGGTCAAAGGAGTAAATGTGATGAGTTTTATTAATAAAGGAGTTTTGGGCAAAATAAAAAGCAGGATGTGTTTTAAACACAGACAATTCAATTTGAGGTATTTAACACTAAAATTCTATTTCATTTTTAAGCTAGGAATATATGAATTTAGTTGGTCTTTTTCATAGGCAATTGTTAAGTTATTAGGGTAAGTCTTTTTTGAGAAGCTTCTCACATGAGAAGGCGGATTTTAACCGTTGGATGAGAATCTAGCCATAAGATTCTCAAGAATCTGGAGATATATTTATTACCAAATTCTTATCCAACGGTTACACCCGCCTTCTCGTATGAGAAGCTACTCACTATAGACTTACCCAAGTTATTAATACATGTATTGAAATACAATTAAAAAGTTATTTAGCAAGTATTAATTGGGGGCCCTTTTACTCTTTCTTTTTTTCTTTTTTTCTTTTTTTTGTAAAGCAATACTAAGTAAATTTTCGTTTCCTTTATCTTTTTTCTTTTTTGATAAGATGATAATATTGCATGGTTATTATATTATAAAAAAAAAATAGGCCTTAATTTTTTTTAGGGCCTTCGACAGTTGCCTAAATTGCATTATGGTGAGCCACCCCTGTGCTAGCTTGGTCTTCCACTTTGAAGAAGTCTATTCACCTTAATTGTCATTTTTTTTTTCCTTTTTTTTTTTTTTTTTGGTGGCTAAAGAAATTGAGTGTAAACTAAAACCTTCATTGTCATCAAAAATATAAATATACATTTTCCCACTTTTCGTTGGGGGTCCTCCTGACTGAAAACAACTAGAGAAGAAAATAAACTACTTATCGACATTTTATTATACCTATACATAAGAGACGCATTGTGTGAAAATTCCTTTAAACAAATCAGCTGAAAAATTAAGCTAAAAAAGTAGATTAATATTTCAACTAACCCAAACAATATTTCAGCACTTGATATTTCAGCTAACCAAACGGAATCTAATTTTTTCATAAGAATAAATATCAAACAACATGAGTTGAATCTCACCACTTGATCTAGGGCTCCGTATCAGCTACTAAATTTAGAATTAGGGAAAAAATTATTTAGTTTGACCAAGCTGGTCTTGTGTTATTCTCAGAGATTTGTGCTAGAATTAAGTTAGATGAATCAATCAGACAATCACAAGGAGATTTGGAAGTTGACCAAGCTGATCTTGTGTTAGCACTTAATGAATCAATCACAAGGAGAGATTTGGAATAACTTGAAATTCATACTCAACCCCAAAATAGAGAATATCTAAATAAATTTTTAGTGGTAATTGGTTGGGAAAGTAAAGAATCGGTTTAGTGGTTCTTAAGTGAACCAGTTTTACAAATTTAAGTGTTTGGTGAGAATCAATTTCTTTTATAAGAGTTTAAGCAGTCTAATAACTCTCTTGTAATTTTTTTTAAGCCAACATATATTTGGTTCTTACAAGAATCATATAGAAAGTGAAACTTGGATTGAACATGTCTATAAATTTTCCAGACAAGCCCTTAGGTCTATTGATTCACATAATTATATGGAATTAAGGTCACCTACTCAATAAGTTTGTTATCAAGACATCAACTCTTTACTAAGCGGACTTTGCCCAAATAGTGTGACCTCTTTCTCCCCAGTGGGGAGATTGAGGGTTTGACTCCTCTTGGAGAGTCTTTGCTTGCCCCCCATGTTTGTTCTTCACTCAGAATGAGTGGCCAAAAATAGAGAATATCTATATAAATTTTTGGTGGTTGTTGGGAAAGTAAAGAATCGGTTTAGTGGTTCATAAGTGAACCAGTTTTACAAATTCAAGTGTTTAGTGAGAATCAATTTCTTGTATAAGAGTTTGAGCTAATCTTTTCAGGCCGGGCTTTCTTTACGCCCCTACTTTTACCACTAACTAGCATTTGTGGGTACACTAATTAATAAGTCTCACAGTTGATTACATTAATTTCACTACTATAGAGAAACATTAGTAATGAGCAATAGCATCATTTGGTGGTTCCACATTTTCTACCCAGTAAAATAACACTGTATATAAACTCAGAGGAATCAGATCACCTTATTTTACAAACTATGCTATGTTTTGACTCTAAAGGCAATTCATAATGAGTAATACTTGGGGCACAACCAAAGCCACAACATTTTGCCCACAACCTCTATTTTGTGTCTATCTCTCTCCTAGTGGGCACTGTGGGGTCACTGGCACTGTGGGACCCATCAAGAGAGAGATAGACACAACATGGAGGTTGTGGACAAAAGGTTGTGGCTTTGGTTGTGCCCCAAGTATTACTCATTCATAATTATAAGTTCTATCGTGGACACTGTATCTAGCACATCCAAAAGCACTTGAAGCATTTTTTTTTTTAAAACTAAAAAACTAAAAAAAAAATCTCGAATTTCGGTAGCAATACAAAACATTAAACATCTAATTTAAAATATCTCTACAAAATAAATTCCTTGATAAAAAAATCTCTTATTCTCTGTAGAGATCCCAAAAGGGCTCTTAAAGAATTTGACATATCATTGTCGAAATAGTTAGGTATTGCAGACGATCATCAAGTCGCCTTATTTGCCCCATTTTCAAAGATAAACATTAATCCGGGCTTTCAAAAGCAATACATATATGATCATGAAAAGAACATTGGTTGGTAATGTGAATGAGTTTGCCGATTGATCCTTAATATTGCATATACCAATCAACCTCAATAGGCAAAATTGCACTCTCAACTATCCATGTTCAACAGCCTGCACAAAGAACGGAAAGAAAACTTAACCAAAAAAAAAAAAAAAAAAGGACCGTAAAAAGATAGAAAAAATAATAATAATAAAGGGACCGAAAAAAAAAATAAAAAATAATGCAATAGGTTGCAACTTCTCACATAAAACTGAGATGGGAAAGTATGTAGGATGGTTTCCAACTTTCCAGTGACACAAGGGCTATATTAGTAAATTGCTAAACGTATACTTTAACATGAAATTTATCATCCAGTGGTATAAATTTAAGAAGACTGTTGCGTCTAATGTCGAGGAAAACAAAAAGTAATGCTATGCTTCCCAAATGCTTTAATGTTTGTATCACATTACATACCACTACATGTGGTACAACAAACAAAGAATTTGAAATTCAGATTTGGGAATCATAGCATTATTTATTTATAGACAACAAATGATTTTCTTGTCAATATGTCAAACCTACTAAAGATGCAAATGTTTCAAGAAGTACTCCTATTAGAAGCCACAAGTTAACAGTATATGCCAAATCATGGTACAACTAGTACTAGAGCTTCTTGAGAATACAGCTTACATAATCCTCATTTTTCAAGACACAAATTCTAGCACTCCTTGTCAACACATGATCTAATCAGGTTTTTGATACATCAATGTCTTTGCCAAACCATATACTAAAACTTACACTTATAGTAGGAAATCAAGTATATCCGCTAGATTAGGAAAATATTTAACTACTAAGAAAAACAAATTACTTAAAATCAATAAATAAAAATAAAATAAAAAATCTGATTAAGATTAATAAACGTGGTTCTTAACTCTTGGGTTATAAAATTTGATCTTAATACAGAAAGTCTTAATTATGAATGCTTAACCTTTTTGCTTATTTTTCATATCACCTTAATATAGTAAAACTGTAATGGTTTCAAGTAACTAATGTCTTTTCTGCCTTTTACATTTCAAATTAGTGATTACCATCAAATCAATTGTCATGTTAAAGCAAGCTAGACCTGTTTGAATTAGATGCAAAATCCAAAAGCCCTCTTAGAAATTTTAAATTCTCATTTGATGTCAAAACACTCGTCTCCTTTCTAGAAAATAATCAATTTTGAATGTTTTCTTCCTTAAGAGCCTCATACTAAGCAACTAATGAACATGTTGGAGCCTTCAAGCAAAAGAACAAAAAAAAAAAAAAAAAAAAAATGAAGGTGTCAATATTATTTTGAAGCAGCAGAAAGTTTTATAAAATACAAACCCCCTTAAAATCTAAAGCTCATCCCTCAACACACAAACTACACAGCAACCCTCAAAAAAGGTCACTGCACAAACACACCCCAGCCAAAACAAAAGGTCAACACTCCTTATAGGCAAAAGCATAAGCATTGTAGGTGCATCAAAAGAACACAGCCTAAAAACAATCGAAAAAACATAGCACGAACGAAAGTGCAAATACCTTTTTTTTTTTTATAGCAATTACCTTTTCATTTGGCGCATCAACAAAGTAACTTTTTGATTAGGTATGAATGCAACATCGTCATAGATTTTGTAATAGGAACATCAAAGTAACTGGTCTCCTTTCCGTATTCAGAATCGATTCCCCAAACAGCAAAGTCTGTGCTTACTAATTTGTCATTTAGAATTTAATTTATTCAATTTCCTTAATTTTCTACGCAAAGAAAAACAAAATCCTGAAGGAATTAATTTACTCACCCCTTCAAAAAATTCCATTGCAACCCTATCTTTCATGCTAGTAGCCACCCTCTGCAAAGACCTCAAAAACTCTGCCTTCCCATAAATCTTGAAAAACAAAATCAAATTAAAACTCTCAAATTAACCAACCAACAATTCATTCACATGAATACGTATGTATATATATCCACGCACACCCATGACCTGCAACCCCCTTTTATTTCATTTCAACATTGGTGGTGAATTTCGTTATCATATATATATGTAAGGTGCAGAATAATTTTTCAAGAGTTGAATCACATTAAAAAAAAAAAAAAATTTATTCAAGAGTTAAAGCAATATGTTCTAATAATGTCTAAAATGCATTGGACTTTTTTTTCATTTCAGTGTTGGATAAATTTGCAGCAATTGACCGAAAAAGAAAAGTAAGAAACAATTATCAGAAAGCCAAAATCCAAAGAAGAGCATATATCCAAGTACAATTCTTACACAGAGTTAAAACACAAATTTTCAAAATTTTTGTTTTGTAATACACGCGCTATACGACTATTATACTGCACGTCGCCAAATATACTGCCACCAAGGGCGACAAATGTACCACGCAGATCTGACCATGACTCAGTAGCTTTGTCAAACACTTTATTTAGAGTTTCCTGGAAAAAAGAAAAAAAAAGAAAAACAAATAGTATGACATTCTTTTTTAAACCAAATGCGCGCCTTCAAAAAGAATTTAAAAGGAAATGTTAAAAAGTTTCAACATACCTATCATGTTCTTGTATTTTTCACCATTTGGTAAAATCACATTCTCACCAAAATGTTTGGGTTCCTTTTTGTTAAAGCACTGATAATTTAGTCGACATTTATTGGGCAAAACCGCAAAAGTGGTGTTAGTAACCACAAGAACCCTTTGGCCAGTTGTCATGGACACACCATCAGGTTAATGGTGAACTCATATAAGCCACAAGGTCCCCAGCCAAAGAGAAAATTGACGGAACCAACTAAGTACAAAGCAATTTCTATTTCATGTTGCTGGAGTGATTTGCCAAGAACTGAACAAATGACACATAAAAAGTTTTCAAGGAATCAAAGAACTAAATTTGAATCCTTTTGTGTGGTTCCAGGGAAAAAGAGAGAGGCTAAACCTAAGCTACATATATAATCTATGATAACCGTTTGAGTAGATATTTGTAGTGTTCTTGACCATGATGAACAGCCTATTCCTCTCCCTTTTACAACTTCTCCCAATAAGCATTTAAAATTCTGGCCAAGTCCTTATAAATCTCATGGGGGGGATTAAATGTCCAATGAATTACCTACTAACACTTATAGACAACCAAATCATACAGGCCCCAAGAAATCTCTAAACAATCTTGAATTCTCAAATTGTTACCTTCAACGAAACCAAGTTCTTATTCCACTATATACAAATAATCTTGAATTCTCACATTGTTACCTTCAACGAAACCAAGTTCTTATTCTACTATATACATTCAACACTACATCGTAATAGTTGTTACCCGCAAAACTATACTTATCAATCTCATGCTTTCCAGTTAGATCGCAGTTAAGCCGCTTAGGGAGCATATTACAGTATACAGATCTGGGTCATTCATTTCAGTGGGTCCTAGACATGGATCCCATCGAAATGAATGACCCAGATTTTTATGTGTACACTTTATGTGCATGACACGTGTCACTGTAGTATGCTACCAACCCAAAACCTCGGCTTTTAGATATAAGAAAGAATAGAAATAGATAGATAGATAGGGAAAATACATTGCACGTTGTGACATAGGTATGATAGTAAAAAGTTGATAATTATTACATTTGGCTTCCCTTCCTTCCTCAATTAATACCAAATGAGGAGATTAATTCATTTCCATTCCCTCTTTTTACCCAACACAAGGAGGAAAGACCTCCTTCCTTTCCTTAGGGGGACCTCTCCCTTCCCTCCTCTAATTGTTATTATTATTATTTTTTTTTATCATTCATACCAGACACATCATAAGCATGCGATGATCAATCGTGCATAGAAGTAAAGAGACAGAACATAACGAAAACTTATGTGCAGTAATGAATTATTTCTTAAGTGTGAACAGATACAGATACATAAACAGAGAACAAGTGGAACAAAATTCATTTTGGGTAAATTGCACTTCTAATATCAAAATTGTTCTTGATTGAAGGTCTAATTAGACTTATTTGCTTCAGTTGTGAAAGTTTAGGGACCAAAATGCCACATTTGAAACTTTACGGTTTAAAGTGTCTAACCACCCAAACTTCAAGGGTGAAAAATACAATTACCCATTCATGTTCTACCAAAGTCCACACATGTTTGTTTTGCTCACCCAGGGTCCCCAAAAAAAAAAAAAAAAAAGAAGAGGATTCACTTGTACAACAAAATTACCCTCAGTTTCATCCCCACAATTGTTCAATTTAGAGGCTAAAACACCCCCGAAGTCCATAAATGTTTTCCACACAAAGGGGTCTGGATCCTTGAGCCATTTGACAATGCTTGTAACCATATTTGCGAGGTGTATTGGAAATTGAAATTTGAAATTTAGAAATTTAGAAAATTTTAGGTAATGCTCAAAGTATTCAAGGTGATGCTTAGGTACTCCAAGTTTATTGTTAGAATTTCTTGGTGGGTATTTAGTGAGTATCTAAAGTATTCCATGTACTTGTCATGTATGGTAGGCTTTTGCAAGTAGAAGTAATACGAAGTATAACATTTGGAAAGGCCCAATCCCGGAGCTCTGTATTACATTTGGTGCATGAACATTTCCAAAGCAATGTTTTGTACAAAATATTGACCACCAAATGTGGTAGAATCATAGCATCCCAAAATCCAAGATGCAATCAGAGCATTCTCAAAATTATAACGTGGTGTTATAGCATTTGTAAATTCTAACATGGCATCATAGCCGGTTTTCGTTTCAAAAGTGGGTGTAAATTTTGACGTAAAAATTGAGCATGTTGCAGTTAAATACGGACATGGCAATGATCATGAAGCAACAATAGCAGTTGAGTTCTATTCAAAATAAGCCCCGTTTGAGTAAACCAATTAATTCAATTGGGCCTGGTCCATTTTCTTCATTGGACCAGTTAAAGAAGTAAATTGTTGACTTTTGACCAAATCAACAGTGATCAAGTCATTAGTAAAAAAAATTTGTATACAGGCATTAAGTGAAAACTTGCAATATCTACTCATTTTTCACTAAAAAAATAAAAAATAATAAATAAATAAATAAATTTTAATCCATCATTAGTCTCCTTTATTTGTGAAGAGTTTAAAAATAACAATAGGGACTATGAAATTTGAGGAAGGACATTTGGCACGCAAGCAAACACTCGGATTTTGTGAACCATGTTCTGCCGCACAATCCCAGACTGATCGATGCTACATCTGAGACAGTAGCAATCCCTTTCACGTCCGATTGGGGAGGGTAACGATCGATGCATCTGTGGCAGGCATCAGGTACTGCTGTTTTGTTGCAGACTGTGTTGCTCAGCGGAGTGTCGCCACGTGCAAGTTGTAGATACTGGAAGGTACTCATGATGCAGCAAAACAAAACAAGGGTAGCAAAGAGATTGTATTTGGTACTCACTTTGAGATTTGAGAAACTTTAGTAGTCCTGCATCAAATGTAATCGAATCAACATCAAATGTAAACTATAAAGGTTTTGGATACTCTGTAGCAGAAATTTGGGGGCTGCCAACCCGACCGCAGCCATGTGGCATGTGGCCTTTGACCGGACCATTTTTTATATGTAATTTTCAATAAATGTTTAAAAAAAAAAGGGTCCCAGTGATGGGATTCTTTGTTAGACACATGGTTTCTCATAGGTATATTGTATCAGCTCTTCATTGTATTGAGGTTTATACCAACCCTCCTTCAGTCCATCATACTCTTATGTATTCAAACCTGTATCAAAACATCAAAATACGACGACTTAGGTGCTATAAATATATATATATATATATATAAAAAAGCAGTACCTGCAAGTGAAGGACATCTGCTAGCAGCATTGGTTTAACGTGAGGGATGGTAAGAAGTTGAGACAGGGTCCTTCCAAAGCAAGCAATCTGAAACTTGTGTAGAACGATGTTGTACCTTTTGTTCATCTTCAAGGAAATAAGTAACTATTTAAACGGAAGGAAACACATAGGTGATGTAAAAGAAAATATGACTTTCTGGAAGCTCGCCCTCTGAACTCACTATTATATCCATCCTCTGAACTCACCATTATATCCGTTCCCCAAAACCAATACCAAATTCAAATTTGACTAAAGATCCTAACAAATCTTCTCCAATCCTCGACTCAAATCCATTTCGAATTGAATTGTACTCAACCTTAGACCCAAATTGAAATAACACTATCTAGTGACTCACTATTAGATTTCTTCCAACTCATTTGTATAAATAACTGGGGCAATATTGGATAAGAAAGAATAGTGAAAAAAAGAAGGAAAATAAAACACACCTCACTCAAATCCATCATGCATGTTGAGGTTTTTCACCAATCCGGTGACAAGTCAATGTCTTCTCCGTGTAATCAACTGATTAGTTATCCAGTTGTGTAAAGTATATAACTGATCATATGTCGAAGCAAATTGTAGAAAAACACTTGTGTGAAGTATCTTCATAAAATGAAAATAAGCGATAATTCGAATTTGGGAAAAAGGGTAGAAGTCAAAATGCTATTCAAAACCCACCACAAACTGAGCCATAAATCTCAATTAGGGAAACTCATCTCAAAGTTATAGTAAATGAATTACTCATATATTTCACAAGGCAAGATTTACCTGTCAAAAGAAGGCTCGAATGCCCATCAAGCTTCAATCGATCAACTGAGGAAGTTGAGTGTGAATGCTTCGTTTCAATTTCTGCATGTAGGTAGACCTTACCAAAAATACAAATAAAAATTCGGATTAAAAAGTATCGGTACTGATATGTGATACAGAACCACTGAAATGCAAACAAAAAGACAATATAAAACCCTACATTTCACTAAATCTTGCTTTGATCGCATCACTCGATAGATGGAGGGCAAGTTTGTGCGACGTTGATGTATATCTGATATCTCTCATCTCTCTGCAATGAATTGTGAAATACTTGCTTATGCCCAGCAAAAAAAAAAAAAGTGGCTCAACCAACATGGCTATTCTTATTAGTGAAGGCGTTCGTAGGAGAGCCACATTTGGATCTCAAGGTCAAAGGTGGGTATCCACGTATAAGAGGCTCAAAGCAACGTGGCTATTCTTTTAATATAGTTGAGTTACATTTGGATCTCAAGACCCAATGACCTCTTCCTATCTCAATCATCCCCCCTTTTCTCTTCAATTCTCCAAATCTCCTTTCAGGCTCGGTTGGAGCTCCACAATTCTCCCAAAGTTATTACCTCGATCAGTACATATCTCAAGAAACCCAATCATTGGAATGCATTCACATATATACAGAAGCATTCCAATGCTTTCAAGTGTGTCCCACAATCAAAATGCAATTTTCAACTTTACATTCTCCAACCCAACAATGGAAGTACAAGAAAACTATAATAAAAACCAAAGAAAAAGACAACAAATCAAAATTCAAACTATTCAACATACCAATAGAAAACAGAAAATCAAGAATAAAACTTTATACTCTTTAGAAACAAAAATTCAACTGTTCGGTACAAATTTCTACAAAAAAAATAAAAATAAAATAGAATTTTCATAATAGCTACTCAGAGCTTCAAAACATACCAAATGGTCTTGAATCCTCAAACACCAATTGCCCACAAAAGTGTTAAAATATAATTTGTATTTTTCAATATCTTGGAATCTAGGAAGTTTGTTTGTAATTCCCTAGGTACAAGACTTGGAAGGTCACACGAGTATCTAGGAAATTTTTTTTGTTTATAGAACTCGCCTTGACTAATAGAAATATATTAACAGTAACAAAATTCAATTCCAAATTTATCAAAAGATTCTCTTCTTATCCCAACAAAAAGCTTAACAACACATTAATGTTACCGAAACAATAAATGTTCGTCAAACTGAGCATTTGGGAACTTTAATTTGTTGGAACTCTAAGCTATACAACATATTAATGTTACCGAAACAATAAATGTTCGAAACAAATAAACCAGAAACTTAGTTAAGGTTAGTTGATGTTTTAATACGATTCTACATACATACCTAAGTTAATGTGTCTACAATAAATGTCATGTCATTAATTAGGCAAGGAGTTTAAGTATTGTAAACCCTATGTAAGTATATTCACCAACCTATGTTACATGAACTCTTCTATGTAGAAGAAGTACCCCACACTTTGCGGACATGGGTAGGATCATTCTAGTGTAATTTTCAGCCAAGAAAGGCAAAGTACCTGTATCGTATATGGAAATCCATACCCGTGTCCTCCGAACACTGTGAAGAGTCCGTGTAACATAGACACCAACTAAATAGTTTAGCTTAATAAAAGCTCTACATTTACATGTTTGGTTTATTACACACTATTTATTTCTTGAGCATTTAGAACAAACACTAGTTCTTTTCTTTTTTGTCCTCATCCCTCCACCTCGTTTGGATTGAATCCACAATATAATCAACCAATTGTCTTTACAATTCTAATATGAAACTTTAATCTTTCCAAAAAAAGAAAGAAGATTACATTGGCCTTTCTTACTCTTGTTGGCCTGCAATGAAAGTGATTGCATAAGTGGGGCCCAATTGAAAAAATATAGAACCTCTACCCCGCTGAAAACTAAAAAAAGCACATGGACACTATCAGAAGTGATCCCATTATGCCTTTCCAGTCCAAAATTAAAGTGGTCAAAAACATCTGGTTTGCAGACATCACACTTAAAACAATTAAATCTACATTACTCCACAAGGCACAGTCTATATGTTCACATAATAGGAATTACCGGAGCATGTTGGTGGTTTTTTGCAGCATTGAGCATATTTTCCTATCTTACACACAGATGTTTCTGGAGGCAATTGACAGCTTGGTTCCATTTTTTGGCATTTCTTATGTGTTTTACACCACTGTTATGGATGGTTGAGTTTGAAAAAGCCAAGATACAAAGTAAAAATATTAAATAATGCATATTTTATCCACATGTAATATGTGAAAGTCTGGTTGTATCTCATAAAAGATGTTAAAATACTGATACAATCCCAATAGATAAACCCAATCCTAAAAACCACCAAGAAAAAAAGGGAAACAATATTCAGTTGATTTAGTGCCGATGAAGGCACCAATATTTAGTTGATTAAGTGCCGATGAAGGCACCAAAAAGCATTATTGGAATTGACGAAACTAAAGACAGACAAGACATGATAATCAGGGTTACACGTCCCTCTGGGAAAGCCATGCAACCATGGCTAGTAGCTATTGAATGCTAGCAGGTATACTAGGAATTCAGTTAACCAACTACCACGTGATACCACATGTTTTTATTGGTGAAATCGGCTCAGTTCGGTCGATTTTGAGGGTGGGAAATGCGCCGAACCGAACTTTTGGTTTGCATAAGATTGAAAACCAAAACAGACCGACTAGCTGTTGATTCAACTGAACCAAACCGACCAAAGTTACATCGGTTTGGTGTCGGTTTTCCAGTTACACAAAGGACATGAACACAATTTCTTTTGCTAAATGTCTTTTGTTATGTGAAAAAACTCAGATCCAGATCTAAAGGCTTGGGAAATTTTTTTTTTCTTTCACAAATCATAGATCTAGAACCAAATCTAAAAAAAATCATATATTCACAAAATTCAGAATCTAAAAGCTTGAAAAAAAAAAAAAAATCATAGATTTATAGATCCATAACCAAATCTAAAAAAAATCATATATTCACAAAACTCAGGATCTATGATTTTTTTAGATTTGGTTCTGGATCTATGATTTGTGAAAGGATCTATGATTTTTTTTTCCTTTTCAAGCTTTTAGATTTGATTATGAGTTTTGTGAATATATTATTTTTTTAGATTTGGTTATGGATCTACGGATCTATGATTTTTTTTTTCTTTTCAAGCATTCAGATTTGATTATGAGTTTTGTGAATATATGATTTTTTTAGATTTGGCACTGGATCTATGATTTGTTAAAATTGGTTTTTGTTTTCAAGCTTTTAGGTCTAGATTTAAGTATTTTCACAGAAAAAAGACGTATAGCAAAGAGATTGTGTTCATGTGCTTTGTGTAGCTGGAAAACCGAAACCAAATCGATGTAACTTCGATCGGTTTGGTTCTGTTTCAACAGCTAGTCGATTTGTTTTGGTTTTCAATCTTATGCAAACCGAAAGTTCGGTTCGACGCATTTCCCACCCTCAAAACCGACCGAACTGAACCGATTTCACAAATAAAAACATATGGTAGTGGTAGTTGGTCAACTGCATTCCCAAGTATAGCTGCTAGTGTTCACTAGCTACTAGTATAGCTACTAGTTTACTAACTCAAATTTTAGTATAAAAGAGTTGCCCACAATTCACTTCACCACATTCGCCTCAAGATTCATCGACTTATCTTGCTCCTTCTACGCTACAGCTAGCCATGGCATTCCCAGAGGGGCGCATGTAACCCTGATTATCATGTCTTGTCTGTCTTTAGTTTCATCAATTCCAATAATACTTTTGGCGCCTTCATCGGCACTAAATCAATTGAATATTGGTGCCTTCATCGGCACTAAATCAACTAAATATTGTTCCCTTTTTTTCTTGGTGGTTTTTAGGGTTGGGTTTATCTATTGGAATTGTATCAGTATTTTATCATCTTTTATGGGATACAATCAAACGTTCACATATTACATGTGGATAAAATATACATTATTAATATTTTTACTTTGTATCTTGGCTTTTTCAAACTCAACCATCCATAACAGTGGTGTAAAACACATGAGAAATGCCCAAAAATGGAACCAAGTTGTCAATTGCCTCCAGAAAGCATACGTGTGAAAGATAGGAAAATATGCTCGATGCTGCGAAAAATCACAAACATGCTCCGGTGATTCCTATTATGTGAACATAGACTGTGCCTTGTGGAGTAATGTAGATTCTAATTGTTTTAAGTGTGATGTGTGCAAACAAGATGTCTTGACCACTTTAATTTCGGACTGGAAAGGCATAATGGCATCATTTAATAGTATCCAATGTGCTTTTGTTAGTTTTCAGCGGGGTAGAGGTTCTATATTTCTTTAATTGGGCCCAACTTATGCAACCACTTTCATTGCTAGCCCAACAAGAGTAAGAAAGGCCAATGTAATCTGATTTTTTTTTTTTTTTTGAAATATTAGTTTCATGAGAATTGCAAGGATAATTGGTTGATTATGTTGGGAATTCAACCCAAACGATAGGGCTGTCCAACAAAAACCGAACCCGACCAAACCCGACCCCACCCGACCGAACCCGACCCCACCCGTGACTATTTGGTTGAGTCACGGGTTTTACAAGTCAAACCCGAACATGTTTCGGATGGATGTCGGTTTCTCCCTTCAAACACCCGACTACACCCGACCCGATCCGACTGTACACAACATGATTAAAAAAAAAAAATTTAATTACAGACTATGCAATAAAACTTTGAATGTGCATGTATATATATGTATGTATATAATTTGTGTGTATTTTACAGCTCTATAACGATTGTTCTTAAGCTTTTCTTCATATCTACAATTTGTGTGTGTTTTTTATTTTTTTGGTTTACAGATCTATCATCTACACATTGTTGTTTTTACTTAACTGATTGTATAATTGTTTTTATTTTACAGATCTATAATTGTTGTTCCTCAGAATTTTAGTTGTTCTTTACATTGTACAATTTTTCTTCACTTTGTTGTTTTTAGTCGGATTTTACCCGACCCAACCCGAAACCACCCGAACCCGAACTCACCCGAACCCGATGGATGATGAGTGGATCACGGGTGGAGAAGGTCTAACCCGACTGCTATTCGGGTGGATGATCGGGTGAGGGCTAAACCCGACTCACCCGACCCGTGGACACCCCTACCAAACGAGGTGGAGGGATGAGGACACAAAAAGAAAAGAACAAGTGTTTGTTCTAAATGCTCAAGAAATAAATAATGGTTAATAGTGTGTAATAAACCAAACATATAAATGTAGAGCTTTTATTAAGCTGAACTATTTAGGATAGTTTGGTCCCCCACGTGGCTTTTTAAAAGTAACTTATGAAATTTAGTATTAAGTTGTTTGATAGTGACACATTACTCTTCAAAAAAACATTATGAAACCAAAAAGCAACCATGTGAGCTTTTAAAAGCTCCCTCGAAAAAGCCATAAGTTGAATTTTTGCAAAGCTCATAAACTAGTTACTAAATGAATTAACATGAAATTGTGCATTGAAAAAGGAGAAGCACCAAAATGGGGGCCAAACTAAGCCTTAGTTGGTGTACAACTCTTCATGTGTTATCATTCTTCCATAGGTAAGCTCTATTAATTATATAGTCTTTACAATACTTCAACTCCTTGCCTAATTAATGACATGACATTTATTGTAGACACATTAACTTAGGTATGTATGTAGAACCGTATTAAAACATCAGCTAACCTTAACTACGTTTTTGGTTTATTTATTTCGAACATTTATTGTTTCGGTAATATTAATCTGTTGTTTAGCTTAGAGTTCCAACAGATTAAAGCTTACTTGCAGGAATCGCTAGTTTCATCAACGAACTTCAAGGAGAATCGCGATACTGCGATTCTTATAGAGGGTCGTTTATGAATCACGAGTCTCTCACAACAGATTCGCGGTTCCAACCAAACAAGAGTTGTTAGGAAAAAAAATAAAAGATGACGATTTAGAATAGTTAAAGGAAGAAGATGAAGAAGTGGAAAAAAAATACTAACTTAGAAAGCGCTGCGTCGGGGTCGGAGTCGTCTTCTTCTTCGTCTCCGTCTGCATCATCTTCTTCTTCTTCTCTGGGCTCTCAGCAGTTGCTGCTTCTTCTTCATCTTCTCTCTCTCTCTCTCTCTCTCTCTCTCTCTCTCTCTCTCTCTCTTGGTGGCTGCAGGGAGGAGAAACCCTCTTTTGGGTCTCATGAATCTGAAGACGGAAGTAAACTAACCTAAGTGGTTGATGTTAATTGAATGGTTGATTTTGGTTTTGGGAAATGAGCATTCTATTTTTCCCACAAAAAATTGTATTTTTTTTTTCTTTTTATGTTTGTTTTAGTTGTTTTCTAATTTCAATCTTACCTGGGGATAGGTGGGAAATAGGTTAGGTGGGTGGCAGATAATTGAAAGCTACAGCTGCTACACTTTTATTTTTAAGTTTGTTTAATTTTATTTTTCTTTAATTACTTTTGACTTAGGGAGTACAATTAATTTCTAGGCATTTGTTTTTTTTTTTTTTTCAAACCACTTTGTCAAAATTTACAAATAAAGTAAAAAATATTAAATGCTACTTCCCATCCCACCTAACTCCTATTTCTTTTCACTATTTCAAGAACATGGAACATAACTTCGATACCTTTGAATTTACTTTTCCCTTGAGTTTCTTATGGGCTGCATTTCATAGTCATCACAAAAGTTTCATATAACTCGATAGAATTAACAATTCAACAATATTCATGATCCGTAATCTAGTACTTTGAAGTTGTAGTTGAAACGTTTCAAAGTTTTGAGCCCTGATATTGCATGAAACTTGTGTCAATCATTATTTTGTTATTGTAAGACATAATTTAATGTTCTTACATTCAACAAAGTGAATTTTATACTTCATGCTTCATAATTTGGGCAAACCGATTGATGATTCAATTCACAATTTCAATACAATGCCCATAAGTAACTCAGGAGTAGGCAATCCAAAGGAACAGATAAGCCATGAGCAGAAACAATACTACGAACAGATTCTGGTTCAGAATCCATGGATAAGGTTGCTCACCTTGCTCTTGTCGCCTAACTTAGTTTGTCATACATATTACCAAACAGTGAACCTTTGATTCATATGTATAAAATGGTGCAAGGTTTGAAAACACTTTTTGTAAAACAATGAGTAAATCAGTGTGTGAAAAGAAAACAAAGAAAAACAAAAACTTGCAGCAAACAGGGGCTGGGGGGCTGGGAACCAATTGCCGGAGTAGCAATTGACAATTACAGAATCAGAATATGTAAGAATCCTTTCTTTTATTTAGATATAGTGCTATTGTTTTATATGGAAAGCAAGGAAAAAAAATCTATTAAACTAAATTAGAACCAATTAATGGCAAAATGATGTGGTGAATAGACGATTTGGCAAAGCAATTAAAATTCACAAGAGGAAAAAATAAAATTGATATGAAGTAATATAGCATAAAAAAGAAAGATCTTATTAATAATATATATAAACTATAAAAGGAGCACCTGGAATGTTATTACAATAGTTCATCAAAATGAAGTTTTTCTCATGGCATCTAATGATCTTAGTTATAGCCCAATTTCAAAATTTTCTTCTTTTTTAACATGCAGATCTGCTTTTATTTTTCACATTTTTCGTTTGAAACCAAACAGAGATACGAAAACACAACTTTGAAGAAATAATGGCAAATCTATTTAAAAGGTTGTGCGTGTATTGACAATCTATACATATGCAAATATAAATAAACATATATTGTTTGTGCATATTTAAACCTTGTTAAGAAGATTGATGGCTTCCTCTTGGTGGTTAGGCTCAGTAATCAATTGGATAACTCATGACGCCACTTCCGGAGGAGGAGCTCTGACCGATACCTATGGCCCTATGGGGGGGTCCACAAACAGCAAATTCAGGTAGATTTGCGATTTTGTGTGTAAGAGAGAGAGAGTGAGAACCCAATTTTTGACTTGTTTCAACTTTCATCCCTGTGGAAGAGGAAGAAGTGAAGGGATAGAAGTGAATTATAAATCAAGGGAAAAGGAAATAACAAAATGAAAGTGGTGGAAATTTTTACCTGGAAGCTCCGAATTACAGTGTAAGAAATAATAACTTCTTCAATTACAGATTTGAAACCCTAATAAGTCCTTACAATACAAATCCCTCTATTAGACATGGAGCATACCATTTGAAAAACAGCTTAGAAGGGATTGAAGATTGAATCTCAGGACGGGCATCGTTCTGAACTAGTATAGATAGATATAATGGATAGATAGATAGATAGATAGGTAGGTAGGTAGGTAGGTAGATAGGTCGGTTCCACCACGCGAGCTGGTTAGATGCGTGGGGCAGAGGGCTCGTAGTGAGGGTGATGGTTGGTGAGTGCATGGGGGAGGGGGTTAGGTGGGTAATGTGAAGGAGTTGTGTTACACATATTTTTTTTATATTTAATTTTAAATGTATATGTTATATGTGTCGTGTAAATGGTATATATAAAAGTATAAAAAATTTAAGGGTAAATTACACAAATTTCTCCTGAGGTTTGCCTTAATTACACGGATCTCTCCTCTTGTTTCAAAAATTATACAGACCTCCCTTGAGGTTTGAATTAGGTAACAAAACGCCCCATCTCCTAATGGTCCGTTAGTTTTTTTACATTAGCCTCCCCTAAAAATTACAATTAGCCCCCCTAATATTATAAAATTATCATACTAAAGCCCACTTTCTCTTATATTTTTGTGCTAATTATAAAATCTCTCATCCCTCCTATATTTTTGTGTTAATTTTTGTAGTATTAATTTATATCTACACAAAACATATATAAATAGGTCCAAATTTTTTTCCCCCCGAACAAACCTCTATCAAGCCTCCCCTATATTAATTTTCTAGATCCACCTCTGTCCATATGCTTCAAAAGTGGACACTTAACCCCCTGTGATTGTGGACTAAAATAGAACTGTTATGATTTCACTCAAAGAGCGTTAACCCCAAAAATAACATCACAAATGGATTAAGTGTTTATATTTTTAACCAATTTTAGAATTTTTGTCAGTTTTGAGTGAAATCATAACAATTCCTTTTTAGTCCACAATCACAGGGGGTTATGTGTCCACTTTTGAAGCATAGGGACACGGGCGGATCTAGAAAATTAATACTGGGGGGGCTTGATAGAGGTTTGTTCGGGGGGAAAAAAAAAATTTGGACCTATTTATATATGTTTTGTGTATATTTTGTGTAGATATAAATTAATGTTAAAAAAATTAACCCAAAAACATAGGAGGGAGGAGGGATTTTATAATTAGCACAAAAATATAAGAGAAATGGGGCTTTAGTATGACAATTTTATAATATTAGGGTGGCTAATTGTAATTTTCAAGGGAGGCTAATGTAAAAAAAACTAAAGGACCATTAGGGGAGGGGGCATTTTGTTACCTAATTCAAACCTCGAGGGAGGTCTGTGTAATTTTTTAAACAAGAGGGGAGGTCCGTGTAATTAAGGCAAACCTCAGGGGAGGTTTGTGTAATTTACTCAAAATTTAAATAGCACAAGGTATATGTATTTAAAATAAGTGTGTTTAAAAAATATGTATAGCAAATATTTCTCAATGTGAAGTGATGGGAGTTGTTAGAGTGGTTGTGGTCAAGTATGGGGCTTTTCTCGATTTGGGGATATTGTCGTGGAGTAAAATATTTATTGCAACGAGTATGTCATGTCTATCATTTATAACATCACTTATAAAATAGTAGTTTTTGCTGATGTAGAATGGGATTTCCCTTGAAATAGGGGGGACAAATAGATGATTAAAGAATCTGATTGGCTTGGGATACCACATCACCTCTATAACCGCTGTAACTAATATTTTTCCGTTGTCGTGCCTCGATATGCATGTGTGCCACACAGCTTGGGAAATACCAGTTATGAGTCTGTGTGCTAATTATTAGTTTAGGTCCAATATGACTGTCCGAGGTTAAAATAAAAATGTCGATAATAATATTATAATTATAATAATAGGTACGGAACCAATCGACATCGGGTCCATATATAATATAACCTATAGTTATAACATTACGCGACAATGAATATTATAAGACGATATATTAATATACGAGGTCGGGCTTAGAAAAGTAGAAATTACATTAATAAAGCACTACGAATTTTACAGGTACTACATGTGGCGCCCCGACCCGGCGTGGTCAGAACGCCCACTAAACAGCTCAACTAATAGCAAAGACGATTAATTAATCTTGAGAGTAATAGTTTTAAAACAAATCAGCTATATAACGGCTCAAATTTGGCTAACCCAACCTGTATTAAACAGCTTTATAAACATGCTCAGTTATTTTGAAGATCCAAATATATTACAAATAATTTACAACGACTATCGCAGCCCAAATAAACTAATCCACACTACTGAACTTAAAAGTTTAAGTTTTTGTTTTTTTTTTACAACGTCTAACAAAAGTTGTAAACCAGACTGTATATTACATTTCCAACAAAGTACTACTCCTATATGGCCATCCACAGCGAACTTAGACCCACGGCAGTGCAATCCTACAGCCCAAGAGATCATTTTACCTGCACAAGAAAATCTGTGTGGGTGTGAGCAACCCTTGGCTCACGGCTAGAAAATCAAAATAATGCAATAAAAACAATCAGGTCAACACACAAACCGCATTCAAGTTATTTCAACCAACATATACGCTAATGCAATGCATTCTCATAAATGAAATGACTCACACACCCGGGCCCATTTCACTCGGCTCTTTTGGCCGTTTCCAAGTTTCGCTACTTGGATTTTTATCGCTTTCGCTATGCACGTGCATGACATATAATATTCGTGCCATGCTCAATGTATGTATTTCATACAACTCACTTAAGATTTTCATTCAACAAAAATATAAACTCAACCAGTAATGTCCATACTACATTGTTATGTTTTCTAGAAAAACCCACCTCAAGTCTTTATGAAAATTAGTGCAGTGGTTTAGTCCGCTCGCTCCGACGGTTCTTTCGGGGCGCTCCCACTTGCCTCTGAACCTGAAATCTTAAACAATTAGGTTCTATCGCATATATAGGCTAATAAGCATAATTTTCAATCAAAATGAAACTTAAGAATTGATTTCATAAGTTAATTATAATTATTTTTAAAGCAGCCCATGTTTTGTTCTTGTAATACCAATCACGAATGCGGAAGCGACATTGGAAATCCCACGGGGATTCCTACGAGGATGACTTACTAACATACAAGCTGAAGTGGACTTACATGTTAGTGAGTCCAACAAGGATGAAAACATATGAAAATTTAATTGAAAGACTATCCGGCCAAACACTAGTTCAAGAAGAGAAGGAAAGATACAATAAATTTGATTAAAAGACCATTTTTGAGTAGTTGCTGAATTTTAAATCATCTATAAGTAGCTGTATCTTTAAAATTTTCACATTCTGTCCGCGTTAGTCCATGTAAAATTCAATTCTGCACAACTTTCGTCAAATGGCATTTTTTCCAAATCCTCACTGTTTGGGCAGAAAATCGAAATAACAGTAGCAGTTTTTTTATTTGACAGCAACTCTTGACAGCATTTTGGGCAAGCATAAAACAACCCAAAATCATAAATTTCATGAATTTCTAACCTACAAGTCACTTCTACCATTCAAAAACCTATCCTAACTTCATCATTCCATCTATCAAACTCAAAAAAATACCCAACTTCAAACCAATTTCAGATTTACAAAAATACCCAAAAGATCTTCTTCAAGCTCTTGAAAGCTTCAAAAACACAACAATGGTGAAACTCCCAATTCACAACCAATCTTTACCAAACTTGAAACCAAGAATCTCAATGGTATATAAAGCAGATATAAACACTTAAACAACTCCAAAACCCCACAAATTTATACACCCAAACTTTCTATTTTCGGATTTATTAAAAACCCCTAAATTTCAATACCCCAATAATTCCAAAATCAACTATATTCAAGCAAAAATTGCCATACATGATATACATATCACCTAAGGCATATGGAACACATATTCACTTCCAAAATTAACCAAATCAAACTTCAAATTTGAATCTAAAATATTCAATTTTCGGATTTATATCAAACCCTAAAAATACATGTTCCAAAATTGCCCAAAACTCAAATTTTACACAAAAATCTTCATACCACAACATATATACATATCAAGAATCATATAAACAAGTTCTACAACATCAATTACAACTTTAATTTCAGATTTTAACCTATGAACACAAAACCCCAATTCAAGCTTTTAACCAATTTTACTTACCTAGGGTGTAGAAGATGAAGACTTCTCTTTTCCTTCCAATTCCTAAGCCTTCTTCGTCTTTTTTTTCTTCTTCTTTTTCTTCTTCTTCTCCCCCTCACTCTCTTTCTCTTCTTTTCCTCTTCACTGTATCTCTCTCAAAATGAAGAAGAGAAGAGACTAACGTAAGTCTCCTACAATTTGTTTTTTTTTTTTTAAAGTTTTAAAAATTATGTTTTACACCCCAATATTTCTTAAAACATGCATTTAAGTTCCCAAACTTCCCCATATCGCTTTAGGACCCCAAGATATCAATAATTAACAATATAAACCCCCATTGTTCAAATATAAATGCCCCTAAAAAAAACATAAATAAATAAAATATATATAATTTCCGCATCGCATTCGCTTGACTAATTAATTTAAATTAACCTATTTGGTTCTAGGTCTCACAACTCTCCCCCCGTTAAAATAAATTTCGTCCCCGAAATTACGTACCGAGATTGAAGAGATACGGATATTGCTTTCGCATGCTTTGCTCGGTTTCCCACGTCATCTCCTCGATCGCTTGACTTCGCCATAAAACTTTCACCATAGGAATCTCTTTGTTCCTCAACTGCCGCACCTGTTGGTCTAAGAGTTGAACCGGTTTCTCTTCATACGACAGATTCTCGTCAAGCTCTAACGGTTCCGATTCTAATACGTGCGATGGATCTTTGACATATTTACGTAACATTGAGACATGGAATACATCATGTAGTCGCGACAATTCGGCCGGTAATTTCAATTTATATGCTGTAATTCCGATTTTCTCTATAATTTCGTAAGGCCCAATGTACCTCGGAGATAGTTTCCCTTTCTTCCCAAATCACATAACGCCTTTCCATGGTGACACTTTCAAAAATACTTGATCGCCCACTTCAAATTCAAGTTCTCGCCTACGAGTGTCTGCGTAACTTTTCTGCCGACTTTGAGAAGTTTTTAACTTTTCACGAATAATATCAATCTTATTCGCTGTTTCCTGAATAATCTCAGGTCCAAATATTCTGCTTTCAATTTTACTTTCACCCACTTCACCCCAGCATATAGGAGTCCTACACTTCCTCCCATAAAGAGCCTCAAATGGTGCCATACCAATGCTACTGTGATAGCTGTTGTTATATGCGAATTCAACCAATGGTAGATGATTCTCCCAATTGCTTGAAAACTCCATCACGCACGCTCGTAACATGTCCTCAAGTGTTTGAATTGTTCTCTCTGACTGTCCATCGGTTTGAGGGTGAAACGCAGTACTAAATTTCAATTTAGTTCCCATCGCTTCTTGTAGATGTTTCCAAAAATGCGAGGTAAAATTAGGGTCACGGTCAGAAATAATAGATACTGGGGCTCCATGCAATCGGACGACTTCATTCACATAAATTCTTGCATATCTATCAAGAGTGAACGTTGCTTTTACAGACAGAAAATGCGCTGACTTAGTCAATCGGTCAACAATGACCCAAATTGACTCATTACCTTTTTGTGTTGGCGGAAGTCCTCGCACAAAATCCATGGTAACATGTTCCCATTTCCACTCGGGAATCGGTAGTGGTTGCAACAAGCCCCCCGGTCGTTGGTGTTCAGCTTTTACTTGTTAACATACCAAACATCGAGCCACAAATTCTGCTATTTCTCTCTTCATCGCTGGCCACCAATAGTATTCCCTGATTGTCTTGTAAAGTTTAGTGCTTCCTGGGTGCATGGCGTACGCTGAACTGTGCGCTTCTTCTAAGATCTCCTTTCGCAACTCTTTATTTCGGGGTACACACATTCGAGTTCCAAAGCACAGAACTCCATCGGCTCGAATAATAAAATCTTTTCGCTTTCCACTTATCACTTCTTCTCTAAATTTCATCAACCTTGAGTCGGTATTTTGTAGCTCCTGAATTTTATCCACTAGAATCGGTCTCACTTGGAATCGCGCTATAAAGGCTTCAGTGTCTGACATCACTAGTTCAACTTCCATTATTTTCATCTCTCGAATAAAATCGACCCCAGTGCATTGGATACAAGAAAGTAGGCCTTGAGATTTTCGACTTAGCGCATCGGCCACTACATTCGCCTTCCCTGGATGATAATGAATCGTGCAATCATAATCTTTGATTAGTTCAAGCCAGCGCCTCTGTCTCAAATTTAATTCCTTCTGTGTGAATAAGTACTTCAAGCTTTGGTGATCAGTAAAGATTTCACAACTTTCCCCATACAAATAATGCCTCCACAATTTCAACGCAAAAACTATCGCCGCCAATTCCAAATCGTGCACCGGATAATTCAACTCATGTGGTTTTAACAGCCTTGACGCATATGCTATCACCTTCCCATTTTGCATCAAAACGCAGCCTAGACCCTGATGTGACGCATCGCTATATACCACAAAACCTTCTGTACTTATCGGAATAGCAAGTACTGGTGCTTGTGTTAACCGATTTTTCAGTTCCTGAAAACTTTCTTCGCACTCTTTACTCCAATGATATTTCACCCCTTTTCTGGTCAGTTTAGTCAACGGTAGTGCAATCGATGAGAAGTTCTTGATAAATCGGCGATAATAACCTGCTAATCCCAAAAAACTTCGAATTTCTGTAACGCTCACAGGTGTCGGCCACAACAACACAGCTTCCACTTTTTTGGGATCAACTTTAATTCCATCACTAGAAACTACATGCCCCAGAAATGCTACTTCATCTAGCCAGAATTCGCACTTGCTTAATTTAGCGTATAATCGCTCTTCCCTCAATTTCTGCAATACTAATCTCAAATGATTTCTGTGTTCTTCAACACTGCGCGAATATACCAAAATATCGTCGATGAACACTATCACAAAGCTGTCTAAAAATGGCTTGAACACTCTGTTCATCAAATCCATAAACACTGCCGGCGCATTTGTCAACCCAAATGGCATCACAAGGAATTCAAAATGACCATATCGGACTCGGAACGCAGTCTTCTCTACATCGCTTTCTCTGACTCTAAGCTGGTGATAGCCCGATCTCAAATCAATTTTCGAAAATATTTTTGCTCCTTGAAGCTGATCAAACAAATCATCTACCCTAGGCATTGGATATTTATTTCTAATGGTCACCTTATTTAATTGTCTGTAATCAATGCATAATCGCATAGTTCCATCTTTCTTTTTAACGAATAGTACTGGCGCTCCCCATGGTGACACACTCGGCTGAATAAATCCCCTTTTTAGCAAATCATCCAACTGTATTTTCAATTCTTTTAATTCCGCAGGTGCCATTCTGTAAGGTGGAATCGATATCGGCATAGTTCCAGGAACTAGATCAATAGTAAACTCTACTTCTCTTTCTGGCACAACACCTGGCAATTCCTCGGGAAATACGTCCGAATACTCATTCACAATCGGAACCGTTTCTATTTGCAATTCTTCTTTCGTCACATCAATCGCATACGCAATAACACATTCATACCCTTTTTTTAACATTTGTCTCGCGTCTATTACTGAAATCACACTCGTTGGTGTTACCCGTCGCTCCCCGGAAAATACAAACTCGGCCTCATTCGGGATTCTAAAGGTGACTTCTTTACTAAAACAATTTATTGACGGATGATAAGTTGACAACCAATTCATTCCCAGAATAACATCGAAGTCTTCTATGTCTAACGGCAATAAATTCACCCCCATTCCACGATTTTCTATTTGTACCACACACCCTTCATAAACCCACTTAATCTCAACTTTATTTCCCAATGGTGTGGATACTATTAACTTTTCTCTCAACTCAGTCAAATAATCGTTAAATTTTTTTGCAAAGTTTATAGATATAAAGGAGTGAGTAGAACCCGAGTCAAACAATGTATATGCAACATAGTTTGAAATTAGAATCATACCCGTCACTACTTGCGGTGTCGCCTCCGCATCCTTCTTTGTCATCGCAAAAACTCGAGCTTGTCCTCCAGTACCACTCGTGCTAGAACCCCCTCTTGGTTGTCCTCGCCCCTGACCTCGACCCCTGCCTGACGAAACAGTCGTTGAGGATACGGCCTCGGTCACCACAGTGCAATCTCTTGCCATATGACCCGGTCGCCCACACTTATAGCATTCTCGCCTATCGGGCATCGGGCAATCACGAGAAATATGCCCAGGAGTCCCACATCGGTAGCAAGTAACACCCCCTGAAGAACCACTACGGCCTGAAGGTGGTCTTATAGATCCTGAACCCGATCCACTGGCACCGCTTGATCCTCCGCCTCGTTGTGGTTGTACAAACCCTCGACCTCTACCCGCAACCTCTTGTAATCTCGGTCTTGGACCCCCACGGCTAGGCCCACTCACTTCGATCCTTCCTCGCTTTTGTTGTTCTCGAAAGGTCATGGATTCTCGTACATCTTTCTCTACCAACTTCGCTCTCTCCACCAATTCGAGATAGTTTCGTATATCCAGCGCTGAAAGTTTCGATCGGATCGAGAATTGCAAACCATCCTGAAATTTTCTGCACTTTTCATATTCATCTTCTACCAACCTCATTGCAAATCGGGACAAAGCCGTAAACTGAGCTTCATACTCCTCCACCGTCATATCTCGGCCTTGCACAAGATTTATAAACTCTCGCCGCTTCTCGTTACGGTATGTTTCAGTAAAATATTTCTTGTTGAACTCTAACTCAAATTTCTCCCAAGTAATCTCATTAGGTTCTCTTCTCCCCACCATCGGCGTCTTCAAATGGGCCTTCAAGTCCTTCCACCAATAATCTGCTCTGTCAGTGAATGTAAATGCGGCTAGCATCACACGGTTATCATTGTCGATTTGCATAACTTCGAATATGTCTACCATCTTTTTAAACCATTTTTCAGCTTCTAATGGGGTACCCATTCCCGAGAATGTCGGTGGATGATACTTCATAAATTTTTCGTACAACCTCCCCGGCTCCTCTTTACTCTTACTAGACCCTGCCACTGCTGCTTCAATTTTTGAGTCAAAATATCTTGTCATCGACTCGATCATGTGTTCTGCTTGGGAAGGTTGTCCTTGTCCCGTCGGTCGTGATTGTTCGACCTCCTGATTACCCTGTGGATGATGTGTCCCCTCCCCCTCTTGGCCTTCCGACCGGTCTCCCGGAATCATTTTTTCGCAATTTCTGTAAATAACACAAGTTTGCAAAGCAAACATAATAATAACATTTATTGTTAGTCCACAAACGAGAACCCATACAACCCAACTCAACGCCTAATCCACTGCCATGACCTAAATACAATGACAACAACATATACAGAACCTATAAACCTAGGCTCTGATACCAAACTGTGTCGCCCCGACCCGGCGTGGTCAGAACGCCCACTAAACAGCTCAACTAATAGCAAAGACGATTAATTAATCTTAAGAGTAATAGTTTTAAAACAAATCAGCTATATAACGGCTCAAATTTGGCTAACCCAACCTGTATTAAACAGCTTTATAAACATGCTCAGTTATTTTGAAGATCCAAATATATTACAAATAATTTACAACGACTATCGCAGCCCAAATAAACTAATCCACACTACTGAACTTAAAAGTTTAAGTTTTTGTTTTTTTTTTACAACGTCTAACAAAAGTTGTAAACCAGACTGTATATTACATTTCCAACAAAGTACTACTCCTATATGGCCATCCACAGCGAACTTAGACCCACGGCAGTGCAATCCTACAGCCCAAGAGATCATTTTACCTGCACAAGAAAATCTGTGTGGGTGTGAGCAACCCTTGGCTCACGGCTAGAAAATCAAAATAATGCAATAAAAACAATCAGGTCAACACACAAACCGCATTCAAGTTATTTCAACCAACATATACGCTAATGCAATGCATTCTCATAAATGAAATGACTCACACACCCGGGCCCATTTCACTCGGCTCTTTTGGCCGTTTCCAAGTTTCGCTACTTGGATTTTTATCGCTTTCGCTATGCACGTGCATGACATATAATATTCGTGCCATGCTCAATGTATGTATTTCATACAACTCACTTAAGATTTTCATTCAACAAAAATATAAACTCAACCAGTAATGTCCATACTACATTGTTATGTTTTCTAGAAAAACCCACCTCAAGTCTTTATGAAAATTAGTGCAGTGGTTTAGTCCGCTCGCTCCGACGGTTCTTTCGGGGCGCTCCCACTTGCCTCTGAACCTGAAATCTTAAACAATTAGGTTCTATCGCATATATAGGCTAATAAGCATAATTTTCAATCAAAATGAAACTTAAGAATTGATTTCATAAGTTAATTATAATTATTTTTAAAGCAGCCCATGTTTTGTTCTTGTAATACCAATCACGAATGCGGAAGCGACATTGGAAATCCCACGGGGATTCCTACGAGGATGACTTACTAACATACAAGCTGAAGTGGACTTACATGTTAGTGAGTCCAACAAGGATGAAAACATATGAAAATTTAATTGAAAGACTATCCGGCCAAACACTAGTTCAAGAAGAGAAGGAAAGATACAATAAATTTGATTAAAAGACCATTTTTGAGTAGTTGCTGAATTTTAAATCATCTATAAGTAGCTGTATCTTTAAAATTTTCACATTCTGTCCGCGTTAGTCCATGTAAAATTCAATTCTGCACAACTTTCGTCAAATGGCATTTTTTCCAAATCCTCACTGTTTGGGCAGAAAATCGAAATAACAGTAGCAGTTTTTTTATTTGACAGCAACTCTTGACAGCATTTTGGGCAAGCATAAAACAACCCAAAATCATAAATTTCATGAATTTCTAACCTACAAGTCACTTCTACCATTCAAAAACCTATCCTAACTTCATCATTCCATCTATCAAACTCAAAAAAATACCCAACTTCAAACCAATTTCAGATTTACAAAAATACCCAAAAGATCTTCTTCAAGCTCTTGAAAGCTTCAAAAACACAACAATGGTGAAACTCCCAATTCACAACCAATCTTTACCAAACTTGAAACCAAGAATCTCAATGGTATATAAAGCAGATATAAACACTTAAACAACTCCAAAACCCCACAAATTCATACACCCAAACTTTCTATTTTCGGATTTATTAAAAACCCCTAAATTTCAATACCCCAATAATTCCAAAATCAACTATATTCAAGCAAAAATTGCCATACATGATATACATATCACCTAAGGCATATGGAACACATATTCACTTCCAAAATTAACCAAATCAAACTTCAAATTTGAATCTAAAATATTCAATTTTCGGATTTATATCAAACCCTAAAAATACATGTTCCAAAATTGCCCAAAACTCAAATTTTACACAAAAATCTTCATACCACAACATATATACATATCAAGAATCATATAAACAAGTTCTACAACATCAATTACAACTTTAATTTCAGATTTTAACCTATGAACACAAAACCCCAATTCAAGCTTTTAACCAATTTTACTTACCTAGGGTGTAGAAGATGAAGACTTCTCTTTTCCTTCCAATTCCTAAGCCTTCTTCGTCTTTTTTTTCTTCTTCTTTTTCTTCTTCTTCTCCCCCTCACTCTCTTTCTCTTCTTTTCCTCTTCACTGTATCTCTCTCAAAATGAAGAAGAGAAGAGACTAACGTAAGTCTCCTACAATTTGTTTTTTTTTTTTTAAAGTTTTAAAAATTATGTTTTACACCCCAATATTTCTTAAAACATGCATTTAAGTTCCCAAACTTCCCCATATCGCTTTAGGACCCCAAGATATCAATAATTAACAATATAAACCCCCATTGTTCAAATATAAATGCCCCTAAAAAAAAACATAAATAAATAAAATATATATAATTTCCGCATCGCATTCGCTTGACTAATTAATTTAAATTAACCTATTTGGTTCTAGGTCTCACACTACACCTTAGTTGTTTGTATTTCTACTTAGACATAAACCAATTTGCTAAAATAGTTAAATAAGAACTTACAATCAATTTTATGTTAGTGTATGCAGGGGCGGAGCCACGTTGGGTCGAGGGTGGGCTTAGGCCCTCCTGAACTTTTAAAAATTACATTTCTATCTTTAGTATTTTGCCATTTTTTAAAATAGCGCCCCCAAACCACACACACACACACACACACACACACCCCCCCCCCCCCCCTCTGAAATTATAGAAGACTCCCCTTAATAATCAGATTTCACCAATTAACCCAGATTATTTTACAAACATCTCGATTGAGAATTAAATAATCACTTATTTACCCCGAAAATGGGGGTGTAAAAATGAATATTCCCTACTTTTCTACCGTCTAACTCTTGTCCTTTAATATTTAATGTAATATTTTCCTTAAAAAAAACTCTTTCATTCTCTCTCTTACTTTCCCAAAAACAAAACCCACTTTCCCCCTTTTGATGAGAAAACACACTGTCCCAAAACAAAAAAGCTGTGTCATTTACTCTTTAGAAAAAAAATTCTCTTATCTCTCTTCCCTAGTTCTCTCTTTTCTTTCTTTGACCTTCATTTTCTCTTTCTACATTCTACTGCTATAAGTTTAAAACAAAAATGGAGTCTTCAACTCGTAAATCAAGCAGTCCAGCACTTCAATCGCTCTCTCCTTCCGTAATATTATACTCTTCATCTTTGAAGTAGTCGTATACTAGTTCGGCATTTGCTTTATCGATTTCATTTAAGATTTGTCAATTTCCAGGTCAGTATTTGATGGACTTCATTTAAGATTCACTACCATTCTGCAAATTTTATGAATATGTACACATGAGAATTGATTTTTCACTTTTATCAACAAAAAAAAAATTAATATTGATTTTTCATAGCATAGTATGGTTAAAAGATACAGCTAGTCAAAATTAGGGCTAGGGCTTGGTTTCAATTGCAAAAATTAGGCTTACACTAGGCCCTCAACTCAATATCCTCACTCTGCCCCTGAGTGTATGACTTGCTTGTATGTATGGTTACAACTTGTATCTTTATTTTCATATGGTAAGGTATACAAAAAAGGAGAAGTTTGATAGTCAGGTTAACTCTTCTTTTTAAGGAAGTACTCCGTAGTTGTTTATAAAATTAATTAGTGAGTTGTCAACTTAAGTTTATATAGGAAAGTTAAAAGGTCTTGATCACATATTTTAAAGGTTTTGATGTTCGTTCCACGCTCTTCCTTCCTTGTAGTGTTCCGATCTCTAGTTTTCCAGATCTCTTCCTCCTCCTTTCTCTGTGTTTCCTGCTGTGGTCCCCCTCCTCTTTGACCTTAGTTGGTAGGTTTCCCCCTTTGCTTGACCCTTCTACGGTTTTTACATATCCGATCTTCTTTTCTTTCTTTTCCCTTTAATTTCTTTTGTTGCCTCTTACTCCCCTACCTACCTTTGTGGTCCCCGCCTTGTGTTTGTTTTTTTTCTTCTTTTGATTAATAGAAGATTCGTCTGCTGAAATGTCCCACCTTATATCCAAAACTACTCATCTTTCTTGCTTCGAAGACTTTCTCACTCTTGATGAGAACGATGAGGTGGGTGATGAGTCCATTCAACCCTTGGTCGGGAGGGTTGTATCCGAATGACCTCTCAATACCCAGATTGCCAAAAATATCATAGATAAGGCTTGGAACCCTAAGGGTAGCCTGTCTATTTCCGAAGTGGGTAAGAACACTTTATTATTTTCTTTTGAAGAAAGCAAAGACTACCGAAGGATCCTTGATCAGGCCCCTTGGTCAATTATGGGGTCTCACATGGTTCTGAAAGCCTGGACATCTGGTTTGATCCTCGAAGAATTAAGGCTCAACCACTATTCCTTCTGGATTCAAGTTCATGGATTACCACCTAATCAGATCTCTAAGAGAAATGCCCAAATCATTGGATCTGCTATTGGTAAAATTGAGGACATTGATATCCTCCGTGGTGAATCTACTAAGTGGGCCAGAGTGATGTGCTTGAAGATCGAGTTCGATGTTTCTCTCCCTTTGAAGACTGGGTTCCTTTGGAAAAGGAAGAGTATGTTGGAAGTTTGGATTCAATTTAAATAAGAGTGGCTTTTCAAACTTATGTTATTCGTGTGGTAGGAGCAGCCATACGGAAAAATTTTGTAGGTTTCACGCAAAGCACAACGAGGGGGGCCTCCTAGCAACCCCAGACAGGGGTCATTTACGTTTGGTCCATGGCTATGGACAGAGGGGAAGGGAAAGTTTCGTAAACCTCCATGGGAGTTACCGGCGACTAGAGTTGAAGCCTGCTCAGGCACATTGGACCGACGTAAAGAGTTAACGGAAGGCACTCAGACCGATCTCCCGAACCGGTCAAAGTTTGACTTGGAGCAAGTGAAGGCCACGTCGCATCAGGAGAGGGGGTTAGGTCATGGGCCCCCTGTCCCAGGTATGGCTACACGTCTGATGCCAACCGCTCTTGTTCATAATGAGGACTGCTATTTGATAAGCCCTTTGCCTATGCCTAGTTCCCAAAACCAAATCCCTGATACCCTCAAAACCTTCCCTTGAGCCTTCTGATGGGCAAACTAAGCACATAATCCCTCTTATACAAGCCCAATTACCATCCAGTGATTGGCCCAAACCCAATCCTATTCCACCCAAGGCCTATATCATACCCCAACTTCGAACAACATCCT
Source organism: Hydrangea macrophylla (assembly GCA_033977485.1). NCBI lineage: Eukaryota > Viridiplantae > Streptophyta > Magnoliopsida > Cornales > Hydrangeaceae > Hydrangea > Hydrangea macrophylla. Next base: position 78,120,984 of record CM066998.1, read on the forward strand.
CCCTTCAACCTAGCCCAAACCTCCTAATGAATTACCTGGGCCTTCCCCTCTTGAGCAGCCCACCAGTGACCTCTTTTATTACTAATATCCAAGAAATGGAACCCACATCCCCAACCTCTACCATAGCCGATTTGTTTTTGTATTTTATTTTATGCCGGAAGTAAGGGTCGGTGTCCAAAAGAAATAAAAGAGATTTTTATTTTGTATTTTATTTTATTCCAAAAGTAATGGTCGGTGCCCAAAAGAAATAAAAGATATTTTTTTTTTGTATTTTATTTTATGCCGGAAGTAAGGGTCGGTGCCCAAAAGAAATAAAAGAGATTTTTTTTTTGTATATTATTTTATACTGGAAGTAAGGGTCGGTTCCCAAAAGAAAGAGATGTAAAGTGTGTGTAGGATAAGAAGACTTACCTATGAAGATCTTCGAATGCAAAGGCGGTTGTTGAGTCCGATTAGTCATCTCTTTCTTTTTATTATTCTATTGATGTGAATTAATTAATATTTCTATTTAGACATGGATTTCCGTGTTAAAAATCCACGTAGTCCCCAGTAGAACACAGGTCAACGTATAAGAAACCACGCAGATCTCTGTATTGGAAACGAATTAACTCCGAGTAGAAAGTGAATTTCTTTATTTATTTTTATTTTTATTTTTATTTTTTATTTTTTGATTATCAAGCAAGAATACAGATGATATATACAAGAGATGAAGAAAAGTTTGCACAATAACAAAACCTAAGTTATTAGAGGAACTCGAGAAATCAGTTAGAACATCAATGGTAAGTGACTGGGATGTTGGGCGATGATTTGAGATGGTATGATGACGGTGAGGCGACAGTGAGATATGTTGATAAGAATTGTGGTGATATGGTAGTTAAGTGAAGGGCGATGATTGTAGTGGTGACCTTGATTGTGGTGGTTAAAAGAGGTGGTATGGTAGTGTGGAGAAAATATAAACTCTTCTCTCTTTTTTTTTTGTGATTTTTTTTTGTATTTAATGATGAAGTGAGAAAAGTGGAGAGGAAGACAAGGGAGATGAAGGGGATATAGGGAGAGTTTATTTTCTTCCTCCTTGGTTTCTTCCCCTTCCTCCCCTTGTTTGCATTGAGGGAGTGGGTTTTTTATAGGCCCAAGGGGAGAAGAAATAGAGAAGTAAAGAAAGAAAAACAAATGGGAGTGGGGGAAAAGAAGTCACGGGATGGATGGGCAAGGAAAGAAAACAAAGAAGAGAGAATTAAAAAAAAATGAAGAAAGAAAAAGTTAAATAGTATGTGTTGGAGAAGAGGAAAAAGAAAAAGGAAGAGGAAAAAAAAACAAAGAGAAAAGAGCAAGTGAGGTAGATCCCAAGAGTAGGTGAAGAAAAAAGAAAAAATAAATAAAGAAAGAAAAAGAGGAGACAAGAGGTGTGATATGTGTAGATATGTGAAGCGTAGATAATGAGAGATGATATGTTGTAGCAGGTAATCATGAGTTTGTTGACCTTTGTCCCAATAAACCTTGATTTGTAGTTTTTATTTTCATCTGATGTCTGATTGCGATGATTCAAAAAAGTGGTAGGCTCATGTCAATGAGCACTTTAATTTGAAATGATTGGGTTAGGCAAAAATAGAGTGTCTACACCTAGAAAATAACATTAGATTAGCATGACAATATGTTAAAAGTGAGGAGATGAAAGCTGTAAAACACTAAAGAATCCAGCTTCAAGAACTAAATGCAACCAATCCATAGAAGACTAAGAGCCAGTTTGCGTTAGCTGAATTATTAAGTGATAAAATTTTAAGTGATTAAGTATTAAGCTGGTCTTGTTTGGGTTAGCTTAAAAATTAAGTGATCGTTTTGTTAAATAGAAGTGTTTTATTAGCTTCAAATTTCAACACTTAAAAAATTAGATGGAAAATTAAGCTAAAAACTTGCTAAAAAAATTAAGTTAAAAAAGGTAGCTTAATATTTCAGTACTTAAAAAGCTTAAAATTTCAGCACTTAATATTTTAGCTAACCCAAACTGGCTCTAAATAAGTTTTAGGTGTTTGGGTTAACTTAAATATTTTCATCACTTAAAAACAAGAGTGCTTGGCAAACAAGAAGAAAAAAATCGATTGTTTCTATACCATGACCAAAAATGACAACAGGTTTATATTATTCAGCTCTTTACTTTTTAGGCATTTTTATCTTCTAATAACTTGAAAGTGAAAATTCAGTGATCATTTGAAAAATAAGCTACTTTTTTCAGCTAGTTTTCAGCTTAATTTTCCAACTAGTTTGTTTAAGTGTTAAAATCTTAAACCAACCCAGTAAAGTAGAGTAATCACCTAAGCAGACGTAGCTAGTTCAGATCAATACCTTCTGTGGTTAATTTAAATTAGGGGTCTTTTAGATTTCAGTCCTTTAGATACACCCAATCTAGAAATAGGCCCAACAAATAAGTCCGATTAGAAATTAGTCCTTCTACAATTTCATGGACCAAAATACCCTCTGTACTCAATTAATGTGCTTACAATGGAATTTCAGTTAGAGAATATTTTTAAATTTGTCATAAATCTGCTGAAATTAGTCCCCATGATATCACAAGTAATTAGGGATTCAAATTTAATACCCCAAAAATCTCGCGATTATCATAAAAGAGAGAGTAATTAGTGAGATAAAAAAAACAGTGAGAAATTAACATAGATAAATACAGCAAAAAGGAGAGTTTATAACAGTGAGAAATTCCCCACTTTAAAGAGTGAGAAATTCCTCACTTTAAAATACAGTGAGATAAAAAACAGTGAGAAATTTTATCTATAATGGTGAGAAATTCTCACTTTTTGGTGAGAAATTCTCAGTTTTAGAATTTTGATGGAGGTTTAGTAATACAAATTTCTCACACTTTTGAATGGATTTGAAGAGAAAATTTCTCACAAAAAAAAAACTCTTGAAGATGACCCAAATAGTGAAGACTTTGAAGATGACCCGTGATTCACAAACTCTTACAACACAATTGGGGGTTTCAGTTTGGTCAAACCCTCATGTCGATCTCAAAGCCTCAGATTTTGGACTCAGCACCGTCACCGATCAGATCCGACACGATGGACTGTTACACACCCTCTACGGCACGTCGTCGTATGTGGCGCCGGGGATATTGACGAAAAAAAGGCTAAGAGGACCCTTAATGATCCGAGCATAAGAACATCATAATAAAGCATAGAAATTGCGTCCATTGAATTTGATCAGCACTAGCAAGCATTAAGCAATTGAAAACATAAATTCCAATAGATGTCATGGAAGCATTCAAATTTACAAGAGATAAAAGCAGCAGCAACAAAACCTCCAATGGGAAATATGGAAGATCAATCGAATTTTCACACGATAGTGTGCATTTCAGAGAATTCAAAATAAGGGAATATCAAAAGAAACTTTATCAGTTTACATTGCTGAAATTCAGTATAAACAGTTTAAAGTTCAAAAGTAATGGGAAATTATTCCACTAAGCTGAAATTTAGGAGTTAATGAGATTTAATCACGTAACTATAAATGGGCCTCATCCACAAAGGAACAGTTACACTATCAAAAACATTAAAGATAAATTTTTAATGTTTATTGCTAATGATTATATATACATGGGTATTTACGTCAAAAATAATTCTAAAATATTGGGGGAAGGACTAATTTCTAACCCAACTATTCATTTGGGGATCAATTTTCATACATGCACCATGAATATGACCAAACTTACTATAAATGCATATACAAAGACCACTTATAATATTTCTATTTAAATTTTACTCTGGGGCACAGCTGAGTTCGTAATTAAGATCCTCGAAGACGGATGATTTTCATCAAATCAATGAACAAAAATAAGCTTTAAAAATAAAAATAAAAAATAAAAAGAATCTCCAAATTAAACAACTACTCCGAAGGAAGTGAAAGATCTCCGTTGGTAGTGACTTAATGGCATATCATGGATTACTTGCTTTTAGGATGATAAAAAACTCCATCTTTTACATGAAAACTATGGTGAGACTCCATGCGCTAATTCTTGGTCTTGGTACTCTTCCTATCTCAATCATCCCCCCTTTTCTCTTCAATTCTCCAGAAATCTCCTTCCATGCTCGGTTGGAGTTCCACAATTCTCCCAAAGTTATCACTTTGATAAGTACATATCTTAAGAACCCAATCACTGGAATGCATTTACATTTATAAAGAAGCATTCCAATGCTTTCAAGCGTGTCCCACAATCAAAATGCAATTTTCAACTTTACATTCTCCAACCCAACAATGGAAGTACAAGAAAACTGTAATAAAACCCAAAGAAAAAGACAGCAACTCAAAATTCAACTATTGAACATACTGATAGAAAACAGAAAATCAAGAATTAAACTTTACATTCTTTAGAAACAAAAATTCAACTGTTCTTTACAAATTTATACAAAAAAAATAAAAAATAAAAATTTATAGTTACTCAGACCTTCAAAACATACCAAATGGTCTTAACTCCTCAAACACCAACTGCCCACAAAAGCTTACAATCAACATCACTGATCACTAACCTCGAGGACTAAGAATGTAAACAAACATGCGATCGTCAAACTGAGCATTTGGGAACTTTAATCTATTGGAAGTCTAAGCTAAATAACAGATTACTGTTACCGAAACAATAAATGTTAGAAGTAAATAAGTCATTAAAGCAGTTAAGGTTAGCTGAAATTTTAATACGGTTCTACATACATAACTAAGTTCATGTGTCTATAATAAATGTCATGTCATTAATTAAGCAAGGAGTTGAAGTATTGTAAAGCCTATATAAATAGAGCTTACGTACGAAAGAATGATAACACATAAAGAGTTGTACACCAACTAAACAATTTAGCTTAATAAAAGCTCTACATTTATATGTTTGGTTTATTACACACTATTAACCATTATTTATTTCTTGAGCATTTAGAACAATCACTTGTTCTTTTCTTTTTTGTCCTCATCCCTCCACCTCATTTGGGTTGAATCTCCAACATAATCAACCAGTTGTCTTTACAATTCGCATGAAACTTTAATTTTTCCAAAAAAAAAAGATCATATTACATTGGTCTTTCTTGCTCTTTGTGGGCCTGCAGTGAAAGCGGTTGCAAAGGTTGTGCCCAACTAAAGAATATACAACATCTACCCCGCTGAAAACTAACAAAAGCACACTGGATATTAATAGAAGTGATCTCATTATGTGGGATAACTTGATTAAAAATAAATAAATTGTCAGATACTATAATGTATTTAAAACTTTACAATACACTTATGTACTTTTAGGTATACGGTACATTAAATTTTTAAGTCCTAGGTTGTGGTAATAAGATGTTATTCTGCTTTAAGTTTTGGTCCCATTTGGGGTAACTTTTATAAAGTTCAATTTGATAATAATAATAATAATAATAATAATAATAATAATAATAATAATAGTATTAAAGTGTTATTTGGTGGTATATATATATATTTTTGGGAAATGTGTGTGTAGCACTACTCATCTTTTTTTTTTTTTTTTTTTATAAATTCTAGGGAACACTTGGCAATAATAACTTTGCATTGTAAAATAACCATTGTGTCAATATGTAGTAAATTCTCCCACATAAACTGATCCAAATTTGGATCAATATATACACGCGTGTGTAAGTCTCACAAGACTCTAGAAGGACTTGGATTGGAGTGCAATTTGCTTTAAGAAAGAAAAAAAAAGAAAAAATAATTTGGACAATTATCTTGGCCACGTAGAGGATAAGAGAGAGAGAGAGAGAGAGAGAGAGTTCCTAGTGTATATGTACATACATATATTAGTGGGGTTGAAGGCTATAAAAGGGGTGTGATGAGGGGAAGGAAGAAAATCAATTGACAGAAACATCAAAAAGAAAAGAAAAAAGGGGAGAGAATTAAGGTCTGTTGGCTAGAAGAATAAAGAAGATACCATTGAGTTGCTGAGGGTTAGTGGCTAAGCTGGGGAGATCCGAAAGCGACAAAGCAGCAACAACGGCGGTTCATGACCACCAAATCATGCTCAAAACTCAATTTTCCACACTCACAGTGAGTACTTTGCATGTGAATATTTCATACTTTTAGTGAATTTGAACCATAGATAACAAATCATATGAAAATTAGAAACACCAAAATCATGCCCGATTAGATTTTATAAATGGGTCTATAAATTTGTGCATGAAAGTGGGTATCTTGTATTAGAGTTAGCTATTGTAATTATTGTTTTATTAGCTTTAGGGTAGTTTAGTCTTTTACTTTCTATTAGGGTAATACTGTATACCTAGATATATTGTTATTGTCTCTTCTTTTCTATTGCATTCATTCATTCAATTTTTTGTGTTATGAGAAACTCTAGCTCTCTTTTCTCTTTCCCTTTGTTGTTTTCTTGATTATTTAATATATTCACATGGTATCGGATGATTCTTGGTAGCTTTTTGGATTTCTCGCTGATTCAGATTCGTATTTGGGTTGATCTTGCACTGATTCGCGTTCGTTTTTAGATCTGTCCCTGATTCTGGTTTGTTTGTTTTGTGTTTTTGGATCTGTCTTTGATTTTGGTTCGTTTGTGTGTTATTTAATTGCTTCATTTTCATTATGGCTGCTGAATGCGATGATTCGCTTCAAGCGATTAGTGTTAAACTCGATGGAAAGAATTTTGCATATTGGAATTATGTGATGAAAAATTTTCTGAAGGGGAAGAAGATGTGGGGTTATATCAATGGAGATTTTAGTAAACCTACAAATGAACAGGCTGATAGATTTGCAGAATTGCTAGATGTTTGGGAAACAAACAATTCAAAAATCATTATTTGGATCAACAACTCCGTTGCTCCCTCGATAGGTATGCAATTGGAAAAGTTTGAATATGCAAAGCAGGTGTGGGATCATTTGGCTAAATTATTTACACAATCCAATTTTGCGAAAAGGTACCAATTAGAGTGTGATATTCGTGCCCTTGAACAAAAAAAATTGAGCATTCAGGAGTTCTATTCTACAATGACAGATTTTTGGGATCAGTTGGCTCTTATGGAGTCGCCCGAATTGCGGGCGTTTGCACCATATATCGCTAGTAGAGAGGAACAACATCTGGTTCAATTTTTGATGGCTCTACGTGATGATTTTGAGGGCCTTCATGGGTCCATTCTCCATCGTAGCCCACTTCCGTCAGTTGATTCTGTTGTCCATAAGTTAGTAGCCGAGGAAATACGTCTCAAGACTCAGTCTGGAAAGGGAATTCTCCCCGACTCTACTCCGTTGGTTTTAGCAGCCCCTTTTTGACCACTATCCAATAATCAGAATAAGCCTTACTCGAGAGTTGGTAGTGATGTATGCAGCTACTGTAAGGAGAATGGTCATTGGAAGGCTCAGTGTCCTAGGTTGGGTCGAGCAAACCAGCCCAATAGCAGCAACCAGCCCTCACATGGTCGATCACCACAACAACAGCAACCTCAACCTTCTCATTGGAAATCTGACAACCAATCTCAGCAGCGTTCGTATAGGCCTCCATAGCCTAACACTGCCGCAGTTGTACCACCATCAAACTCAATTGGACCCGGTTCCCCCTTCCCCATCCACTCCATCCATGACCTCCCTTGCTGAGCAATTTCAGAAGTTACTTGCCACACAGCCACATGCTATGGCTACCTCTTCACTAGGTATGTCTTCAGATATGTCCTCAGGTATTTGGGTCTTGGACTCTGGAGCTTCTAATCATATGTCACCTGACTTGTCATCTTTTGCATCCTTATGTCCTGCTTCTTCTTTGCCTGTTATGACTGTTGATGGTACTCCCATGCCATTAACAGGTATTGGGTCTGTTGTCACACCTCATGTATCTCTCTCTAGTGTTTACCACATTCCCAAACTTACTATGAATCTTGTTTCTGTTGGTCAGCTTTGTGATGCAGGTTACTTAGTGTCTTTTTCTTCTACTGTTTGTCATGTGCAGGATCCGCAGTCTCAAACGCTGATTGGGACAGGCCATAGGCAAGGGGGATTATACATCTTGGACAAGTTCAATGTACCAGTGGTTGCAGCTACTAGTGTTGACTTGTCATCCTTTCGTTTGAGTTCTTCTTCGTCTAGTTTTTATTTATGGCATTCTCGCCTTAGTTATGTTTCAGCCTCTCGTTTAAAATTTTTAGCTTCTACAGAACAATTAGGAGATTTACAAACTCATGATATTTCTTATTGTAGTGGTTGTAAACTGGCAAAATTTTCAGCTTTACCTTTTAATAAAAGTATTTCTTATTCACTTGCACCATTTTATTTAGTTCATTCTGATGTGTGGGGACCCTCTCCTGTTACTACAAGAGTGGGGTCTCGATATTATGTATCATTTATTGATGATTGCACTCGTTACTGTTGGGTTTATCTTATGAAACGTCATTCAGACTTCTTTGATATTTACAATACCTTTCGTGCTTTTGTCAAAACTCAATATTCTGTTGTCATTAAATGTTTTAGATGTGATTTAGGTGGAGACTATACCTATCATAAATTTCGTGAATTGCTTGCTTTAGATGGCACTATTCACCAGTCCTCTTGTACAGACACTCCTGAGCAAAATGGTGTTGCTGAAAGGAAACATCGGCATATTGTTGAAACTGTTCGCTCTCTTTTATTATCTGCATATGTCCCTAGTGATTTTTGGGGAGAGGATGTCCTTACTACTGTCAATCTAATTAATAAAATTCCATCCTCTCACTGCTCAGGTCTGTCACCTTTTGAAAAATTGTATGGGCATGCTCCTAATTATTCTTCTTTAAAGGTGTTTGGTTGTACTTGTTTTGTCCTTCGACCTCGTGTAGAGCGTACTAAATTGTCACCAAAGTCTGCTATTTGTGTTTTTCTAGGTTATGGTGATGGTCAAAAGGGATATCATTGCTTTGACCCAGTTACTAAGAAACTATATGTCTCTCTCCATGTTGTGATTCTCGAGCACATACCCTTCTTTTCTATTCCTGATAATCATTATGAGTTGACTAAATCTGATCTCATCCATCTAGACCCATTCTATGATGATACTGATAGTGTGCCCTCTCAAGTCCCATGCACCTCTGATATTGTCTCACCTCATGGTTCTACTTCTACTGATACTGGTACCTTGTCGCCTGATGTTACCTCCCTTCGAGAGGCCACCCAAGCACCTGTTGAGGCTGTGGAACCTCCTCGCTATCCTGCTCACACTCGTAAGTCCACTCAATCACCTGATTTTGTTTATTCTTGTTTTTCGGATTCTTTTGCTTCCTTTTTAGCTTCAGTTCATGATCTCTCTGAGCCTCTATCCTATAAAGAGGCAGCTATTGATCCTCTTTGGTAGCAGGTTATGGTAGAGGAACTTTCTGCATTGTATAAGACAGACACTTGGAGTTTGGTTCCCTTACCTTCTGGTAAGAGCGCTATTGGTTCTCGTTGGGTTTATAAAATCAAAACCAAGTCAGCTGAGTCTATTGAGAGGTACAAAGCAAGATTGGTTGCCAAGGGGTTTTTCCAGCAATATGGTATGGACTACGAGGAGACTTTTGCTCATGTTGCTAAAATGACTACTGTTCGTGCTCTTATTGCCGTTGCTTCTGTTTGTCAATGCCATATAACTCAGATTGATGTTAAAAATGCTTTCTTGAATGGAGACTTCCAAGAGGAGGTTTATATGGTTCCTCCTCCGGGTGTTCCTTGGGGTCCAGGTGAAGTTTGCAGGCTTAAGAAAGCCTTATATGGTCTTAAACAAGCCCCTCGAGATTGGTTTGAGAAGTTTTCCACTGTGATTACCTCATTCGGGTTTTCCCCGAGTGAGTATGATTCAGCTCTCTTTATCAGGTGTACTACTGCTGGTCGTATTATGTTTTTTTTGTATGTTGATGACATGATAATTACTGGTGATGATGTTGATGGGATTGTAGTGTTGAAGTCTGAATTAGCTCGTTGTTTTGAAATGAAGTACTTAGGTCCACTACGTTATTTTTTGGGGATTGAAGTGGCCTTTTCTCCAAAAGGTTATCTTCTTTCTTAGTCTAAGTATACAGGTGACATTCTTGAGCGTGCTTGCCTCACTGATAATAAGATTGTTGATACCCCTTTGGAGCTTAATGTTCGTCTTTCTCTTTCTGATGGTGTTCCTTCGCCTGATCCTACCTTATATCGCACTATTATTGGTAGCTTGGTTTATCTTACTGTTACTCATCCGGATATTGCTCATGTTGTTCATGTTATTAGACAGTTTGTTACTTCCCCTACTACAGTTCATTAGGTTGTTGTTCATCGTATTTTGAAGTACTTGAGAGGCACTCGGTTTCAAAGTCTTTTACTTTCGTCATCTTCTTCCTTGGAGCTGCGTGCATACTCTGATGCTGATTGGGCCAGTGATCCTACAGATCGCAAGTCTGTTACTGGATATTGTATATTTTTGGGTGATTCTCTCATTTCTTGGAAAAGCAAGAAGCAAGATGTTATTGCTATGTCTTTCACAGAAGCTGAGTATCGTGCTATAGCAAGATGTTGTTGCTGTGTCTTCCACAGAAGCTGAGTATCGTGCTATGGCTTCGACTACACGTGAGGTTATTTGGTTACGCCGGCTACTTACAGATATGGGTGTCTCCTTTCCTCGCCCTTCACCTATGTATTGTGATAATAAAAGTGCTATTCAGATTGCTCACAATTCAATTTTTCATGAGAGGACGAAGCATATAGAGATTGATTGTACGTCACATTACTCGTCATCACCTTAAGCATGGAGCTATCACTTTTCCTTTTGTTTCTTCTTCCGTGCAGATTGCTGATTTGTTTACAAAGTCACATCCGATTTAGCGTTTTTGTTTTTTAGTTAGCGAACTCTATGCTTCTAGCTGCAGCATCGTGAGTTTGAGGGGGAGGGGGGTATTAGAGTTAGCTATTGTAATTATTAGTTTTATTAGCTTTAGGGTAGTTTAGTCTTTTACTTTCTATTAGGGTAATACTGTATACCTAGATATATTGTTATTGTCTCTTCTTTTCTATTGTATTCATTCATTCAGTTTTTTGTGTTACGAGAAACTCTAGCTCTCTTTTCTCTTTTTCCTTTGTTGTTTTCTTGATTATTTAATATATTCACATCTTGGATATCTAATTCCATATGATTTAGTAGGATTAAATGTTAGATTGATAAATTGAAGTTGGTTGGTGGATTTTGGAAGTGTAGAAACTTGAATGAAAAAGAAAAAGGGGTTCGATCGAAAATGTGATTAATTTTTTCTCTCTAAGTTGTAAAGTGGGTCTATTTCTTTCGATGAAATTCAGCAGATTTTAAAGATATTTTTGGATTCTTCACGTAAAGTTATGCGAAATCGACTCAAGAAACGTTAAATTTTGTTAAGAAATGACTAAGTTATGGCCAAATCAAGTTCTTAGAACATCAATGGAATTCTGCTGAAAATTTCCCAGATTTCGATGAGGTCACTAGCGTTACACTAATGCCTGATACACCCACAATCAGCCCATGCCCGAGCGGTTCTATTCTGCAACTACTGACAAGCATCATCCCGAGCGGTTTGGTCCATCTGATGCCTCCCGAGCGGTTCATCCACGACCCGGCCAACAAGTCGGAAAGACCGCACAGGCGCATCCCAGTTCGGGAACAGCTCATCCGGGCCCACAGGCATGATCCCGAGCATTCCGGACAGTTTCCTACTCAAGCTAGAAGACTAATGGAAAGTGCAAACTATTTCCTAATCCAATTAGGAAACCTCTACAATTAATGCCAATCTATATCAATTGGATTATGTTTCCTTTTCCTTGTACGAGTAGGTCTCTTACATCTATAAAAGAGACCTCTCACCACCCATTGAAGGGACCGACTTTTCAGTCTCTACATTTTCAGTCTCTACAACACCTCTATAGTGGTCACCAACATGCCCGGCCGACCTACGGTAGCTCCAAACTATTGTTGGTTCACCACAGGTCCCCGGCTTTTTACAATATAGTGAACGTGCTCAGACACACATGTGGACGTAGGTACCTTCATTAACAGGGCCGAACCATATACAATAAACCAGTCCTACTCTTTCTCCACTTAAATTGCTTTAATTTACTTTAACCAATTTTTGGCATCATCAGCTTGGCGCCGTCTGTGGGAAACGACAAGTCTTCTCATCAACAAATCTCTTGACTGATCGTCATGTCATTGAAAAAGGGTAAGAAGGCTGATCAGCAGTCCAACCGGGATGTTCCTCCAGCCCCGACGCCGACTACGGCAATCCTAACATCTAGGCAGATCACTGCGGCTCTTACACAACTCTTGAAGATCCAAGATCAAACCCAGCAGCAGATCAAAGTCCTGCTGGCCCAAAAGAAAAATCCTTCAGTGGCCGAAAAACTGCCCGGGAACGTTGCGTACAATCGAGAACCGATCTTGACCAGACAATGTACCCGAGCCAACCTGTCCCGCGTTGAGGATGTCACAGACATCAGTGGTAGGCGTGCAGCCCGAGCGGAAAGGCAGGAGCATACGACCCGGGAATCAGCCTAGGGTCACTCGGCCAAGAGCCGAGGTAGCCTTGGGCTACCCAGATTCATAGTTGAGCCCGATCCCAGAGGACAGCACACCGCTATGAAGAAGAAGCCTCTTCCACCGACCCAACCAACCCCTCGGATACCAGTCGGGAAGGAGTGGAAGCCCGAATCAAGGACTTGCAGAATCAGATTGACGGAGTGGCCAAAAAGCTTGGTCAAAATCGTGCTCAGAATTAAGCCAATACCGAGATAGAGTCACCATTCTCCAGCCAGATCACGAGATTCTCCATCCCGCGTAAATTCAAGCAGTCTCGCCTGGATTCTTACAATGGCTCGGGGAGCCCGATCGACCATATCTGGACCTACAGGGCTCGGATGGCCCTGGCCGCCCAAGCTGACGAGCTGTACTGCCTGGCCTTCCCTAGCACTTTGAAAGGCCCGGCTGCCCAATGGTTCTACTCCTTGAAACCCCAATCGGTACGTAGTTTCAGGCAACTTAGCAAGCAGTTCATCAACCAATTTGCCGGTATGCATGAACGGCCAAAGCCTGACATACGGCTACTGACGGTCAGACAACAGAATAATGAGCCCCTCAAGGAGTTTACTGACCGGTTCAACCAATAGAAGCTTCAAATCCGCAATCTGAACTAGACAGTCGCCATTATAGCCTTCTGCTTAGGAGTTCAACACACCAAGTGCGCCACGTTGTTCCACAGAAACCGACCGAAAACTTTGGTTGAGCTCTCTGAGTGGGTTGGAAGATACATCGACACTAAAGAATTTCTAAAGACCAAAGACCCCGAGGAAATGGACAACGAGCCTTCCAATAGTAAGCGGAAGCGAGAACAGCCCGGGAAGAGTAACGCAAAGAAGCACGACAGCTCTGGCCATTCTCTCAATTCACAATGGTCCAAGTCCGACAGCCTCGACCCGACCTCTAGTTCACAGCAGTCTGGGTCAGGCAGCCCCAACTGGACCTCCAGCTCACAGCAAGCAGGGTTCGGCAGTCCCGCCCCGACCACCAGTTCACATCGGTCAGGATCAAACAGTTCCGACTTTGCCTCCAGCACAGAGAAATCAGGAGCCCGACGATCCTGATCCGACCCCCTGTCTTCATCATTCCAGATAAGCCTGACTATAGTGGTACTTGCCTGATCACCACATGAGGCTCCACTGATTGTCAGAGAGCTCTTACAAAGATCTCGGGCCTAACCCCGAGACATACAAAGACCTCGGGACTAACCCCGAGGCATACAAAGACCTCGGGACTAACCCTGAGGCATACAAAGTCCTCGGGCCTAACCCCAAGGCATACGAAGACCTTGGGTCTAACCCCGAGGCATACAAAGACCTCGGGACTAACCCCGAGGCATACAAAGACCTCGGGACTAACCCCGAGGCATACAAAGACCTCAGGCCTAACCTTGCGGTGACTAAAGATCACTGTTACGCAGTTGGCAAAAGACCTCGGGTTTACCCCCGGGGCATCGGCTTCGATTAGGTCCAACCTACGATGGGGAAAAATCCCCCTAGGTGGCTAATGATGGCAAGCTTCAAAAGACCCTGCAACCACCATGTTCCAGGTTGGTTACCTACAGTCATAGCCGCTGTAAGACTCTCGTCTTAGCGAAAGCTTGGGGGGGCAAGACAGCGTAATAAACTAAACAGGCAATCATACTGGGTATTTATAGGCCTCGCGGATAACCAAGTCAAAATCTTGGATAACCCGAGCACCTACAGTACTCAGAGGCAGTAGCTCTACTTAGGTCTAAACCGACGATAGAGTGACTAAAATCTCTTAGGTTGGCCCACGATAGAGGAGTAAAAAGGACCCTAAAGCAATACGCTCTAGGTCGGCTCCACCAACATGGTCAAGCTCTTCTCCTAACAGTCTTGACGAAGGCTGGCTGGGCGGAAGACAACCATCCTGGGGAGTTAACAAAAAAGGACCCTAAAGTAATACGCTTAGGTTGGCTTTTCCAACATGGCAAAATTTTTCTACCTATAACCTTGACGAAGGTTCACGGGCAGAAGATAACCATCCTGGAAGCTAACTCAAGCAAAAAGACTCCAAATTAGGCCGGGTCTCAACTCCCGGTCAGTTCCCGAGCACTTAAATGTTTCAAGCTAGGCTGGGTCTTAACTCTTTGCCAGTTGTTGAGGACTCACCAGGCTTGGAAACCCCAAGGCAGCTTCCCCATGCACTTAGACTGGTATCAGGAAGATTTCTAAACTTGCCCAGATTAGCATCCAGCCAACCTTGGAAATGGGTGGCAACTGATACACCCAAAATCAGCCCATGCCCGAGCGTTCTATTCTACAACTACAGACAAGCATCATCCCGAGCGGTTTAGTCCACCTGATGCCTCCAAAACGGTTCATTCACGACCCGGCCAACAGGTCAGGAAGACCGCACAGGCACATCCCACCGTGGGAACAGCTCATCTGGGCCCACAGGCATGATCCTGAGCATTCCGGGCAATTTTCTACTCAAGCTAGAAGACTAATGCATTGCCAAACAATGAAGTTGTTTGAACCATGTAGGATGAGATTCCTAGTATGGCTATGCTCATTCCAATAATAGACATGTTAGCGGAGTTAGTAGCCTAGACAATTGATCCATCTATTGAGTCAGTTAGTACCAAGTCTCCCTTAGAGGTAAGCTCGAGGGTGGCACGTATTTTCACAAGGAATGCCAAGAAAGAGTAGCGCATGGAGATATTAAAACCTCAAATATCCTCCTAGATGAAGCTTCAATGCAAAGTTAGTTGATAGGGCTAGTTAAGTTCATGGACAGGGATCAAAGCCACCTGAGCACGGTAATGAGGGGACTCCAGGGTATTGGGCTCCTGAATTGTTTAGGACTGGACAAGTAACTGTGAAAGTCGATGTGCATAGCTTTGGTATGGTTATGTTGTAAATCCTGTGTAGAAGAAAGTGCTATGATCATTCGCTGAGTGAAGAGAATGCAAATCTGTCTCATCTAGTAAAAACAAAGGCTAAAGGAAATCTATTAATTGATCTAGTAGATAAATCTTGAGAGGATAGCCAAGGGAATTATAAACCAGCTTTGGAATTCTTGAGGATTGTCATGCGGTGCTTGCATTATGACCCAATAAGGTGGCCATCAATGTCAACAGTAGTGAACATTGTAGAAGGTGCATTTCATATAGAGCCTCTATCTGATTTTAGTTTCGTTTGTCGTTAACCTGATCTTGAGCCTAGCATCCTTAAAATAGTGAACATTTTAGAAGATGTTGAGGCAGCTTCTACTTCACAAATAGCATCGACTTCATAAGGACCCACATAAAGTGGCTTTTTTTAATTTCCTTGTTTTTTTTGTCACATGGGAAAACATTTGTACATTTGCACGTGAAATGCACGTATAATAAATTAGGATAAACATTTGTACATTTGCTTCATGCTTCATTTCTCTTTTTGTTGATAGATCAATTCTCAGAAAAAAAAAAAAAAAAAAAAAAAAAAAAAAACAAGATTGGCCTTCTAAATCTTTGAGAACAACAAATTGGTTTACTACACGATTAGTTAGAATACTGTGTTGATTTTGACAGGAATAACATAGCTTTTTTTTTTAAACAACATTAAATTTCATTACTAGTAATTGAATTCCTTTACTTGCTATGAAAAATTGAAATAAAATCTAATTAAAACTATGAACTACAACTAACAAATTGAGTATAGGATATTCAATATGTTTGTCATACATGTTCATTGAGTTAATTAGCCGAAAGAGCTCATATTTCGAAATCAGTTTGCAATTTGAACTTAAAAGATCAATTTGGACTTAGTTTCTGAAATAGAAGTTACTAGAATACTGAAAGGATTCTGCCCAAGACATCTTCATTCCAATCGATTGATATGGGTGGCAATCGATTGGTATGAAATGACTCCCAATCGATTGACAAAGTTACCAATCGATTGGCTTAGAAATCTTTGGCAATCGATTGGGTTCTGTTTCCAATCGATTGCCATTGATTTTTTTTTTTCACAGAATCATGACAGTGGCTGGGAACAATGTTTTTTCACATTATTCCCAACCGGTGATCTAAGCTAGCATATTTAAAACTCTGTTAATGAAAATTAAGTGAAGTATGGAAGCAAACATAAACATGGATTGCACAATGAAACTAAAAATTTCAAAATCAAATCAACATCAAACTACAACTAAAACAGATTTACAATCAAAGTCTAAAGCAATAAAATAAAAAGGATAAACCTGAACTTAAGACTGAAATCGAAACAATAATATCCTCTAACTTGAACTTGCTTAAACTAAAATGGAAGAAATCCCTACAAAACAATGAGAAATGTGAGCCAACCCTTGACCCCTTTCACTCCCCTCTATTTATACAGTAATACCACGAGCTAAAGGCGTCCAGATTCACAATGTAATGGCTGGTCGTCATCTTGATTGCTGAGATCTTGCACCATTAAAGAACTTTGACTCCAGCTTTCACCAATCGATTGACAATAAATACCAATCGATTGGTAAAAATACCAATCGATTGGTAACAATACCAATCGATTGGTTATGAATGGATGTCAATCGATTGATATTATGTCAATCGATTGATATTATGCCAATCGATTGGTACTTAAACTTCATTTTTGACATATTCTCTTGTTTCTTGATTTATCCTTTGAACTTTTACTTCATTCCTCTTTAGAACCTGCATTCAAAGAACTAAACTCAACAACATACCACGAAAAACACATCATTGTGTAAAGAGATGCATTAAAACACAAGTGCAGGTGAAACTAGAGATAGAGGGTTAAATTCAACCAATTTTTCTCTTTACAAATATCAGCCCTCATAAAATATATCCTTCTGATGAGTCAATTAGCACCAAGTTTCCCTCAGAGGTAAGCTTGAGGGTGGCACCCAATTTCACAAGAAATGCCATGAAAGAGTAGTGCACAGAGATATTAAAACCCCAAATATCCTACTAGATGAAAGCTTCAATGCAAAGTTAGCTGATTTTGGGCTAGTAAAGTTGATGGACAGGGATTAAAGTCATGTGAACACGGTAGTGCGAGGACTCTAGGATATAGGGCTCCTGAATTGTTTAGGATTGGACATGTAATTGTGAAAACCGATGTGTATAGCTTTGGTATGGGTATGTTGGAAATCCTGTGTGGAAGAAAGTTCTATGAGCATTCTGTGAGTGAATAAAATGCATATCTACCTCAGCTAGTGAAAAAAAGGCCGAAGCAAATCTATTAATTGATGTAGCAGATAAATCTTGTGAGGACAGCCAAGGGAATTATGAACCAACTTTGGAATTCTTGAGGACTATCATGTGGTGCTTGCATTATGACCCAACAAGGCGACCATTAATGTCAACAATAGTGAGCATTTTATAAGGTGCAATTCATATAGAGCCTCTATCTGATTTTAGTTTCGTATGTGGTGAACCTGATCCAGAGCCTAGCGTCCTTAAAATAGTGAATATTTTAGAAGATGTTGAGGTAGGTTGTAGTTCACAAATAGCATC
The DNA here is from genome assembly GCA_033977485.1 of Hydrangea macrophylla. NCBI lineage: Eukaryota > Viridiplantae > Streptophyta > Magnoliopsida > Cornales > Hydrangeaceae > Hydrangea > Hydrangea macrophylla. The sequence goes on from CM066998.1 coordinate 78,138,977, forward strand.
GATTTCGTAAGTGATGAAGTGTCTTTTTTAATTTCCATGTTTTTTTCTTGGTCACTTGGGAAAACATTTGTACATTTTGCACGTGAAATGCACGTATAATAAATTAGGATAAACATTTGTACATTTGTTTCATGCTTCATTTTTCTTTTTATTGATTGATCAATTCTCAAGAGAGAGAGAGAGAGAGAGAGAGAGAAAGAGATTAGCCTTCTCAATCTTTGAGAACCGCAAATTGGTTTACTACACGATTAGTTGGAAAACTCTACTGGTATCTGACAGAAATCGTATACATATATTTTTCTGAAACAACAATAATTTTCATTGATTAAGAAGTGGTACCCATTTTCACGAGGAATGCCACGAAAGAATAGTGCCTAGAGATATTAAAACCCCAAATGCATGTATAAGCTAAAACCGACCGAAAAATCTACCAAAATTGAAAAATCGACCGAAACCGAACCTATTGGTCGGTATTAAAATACACAAAAAAACTGACCGAAACTGACCGCGTACACCTCTACTTGGTTTAATCTTATTTGGGTTTGAGATATGCTTAGGATGAGCTTGGCCCATTAGTGTTTATCAATTACAAATAAATGGGGTTGGATTCTTGGATCAAGTAAAGATATGAGTTTAAACCAAGGATTCGATTCAACCCAGTAGGTTGCCTAAAGACTGTTTTGGGTATATGACCGATAATAAAATAAATAAAAGAACTAAAGTTTGGTAAGAGAATTAGAGCATAACCCCATATGGTTTAATGAAATTTTTAAAAAATAAGTATTAAATTCTTGTCTAATTATTATTTAATTAACCGGCAGAAGGCAAGACAATCCATAACAACCTATCCTAAGGCTTTTTAACATTTCGGATCCAATGGAAGGGTCAGTTTGGACCAACAAAAATTTTTAAATGACCAAATTACCCTCGATACTTAAATTTGTATATCTAATTATATATTTGTGCTAAAAATGAATACGAAAAGGATATTCAACGTCCTAAACCCAACAATAGGGTCTGTTTGGCCTAAAATTATTTATAAAATTATCATTTTGCCCCGAGTTATATATAATTATATTCTAGGTAGCGCAATTGAGTTAAATAATGGTACGTGATTGTCTATCCCAAAGGGTTGTCAAAGTCTTGAAGAGATTTTGTTTAAAAGACAAACATTTGTAAAATGACAGAAATGCTCTTGGAAAATTTTCAATTCATAAGTTGTCATATTTAACTCAGAATTAGACTGTGTTGGACCATTCAGACTTTAATAAACTATTTTGGTATACTCTCTGGATTCTATTGGACTAGATTTGAATTGGATTAGCTTACAACAAATATGGAGTCACTTATGATTATCTTAAGTTTTAAGCAAGTGAATTTTTAATCTATGGAAAATATTTACATCTTACATTGTACCAAAAATTTCAGGGAATGACCATATATCTTGAGCTGTAGACTATAATTGTTGAAATACAAATCCATTATATATCTGATTTTGTTCCCTATCGGCATTGAGCATTGTAGACACCCCATTTTTCGGGGCGGGCACGACAAGCATGCATACTTGATGAATTTGCATTAGTGTTGTTGGATAAGCATACATGTGCTTTATGTAACCATTGTTATGATGGGGTAGATAGTTGAGGTCTTATGACCAAGAGACTTGAACCCAATGAGGACTGAGATAGTCCGTGTTGAAAGGGCCAGGACTGAGATAGTCCTACAATTAGTGCACTGATATACTATCTATTTTGAGCTGGGCTAGTAGGTAGTATACACCCTTCGAGCAAGTAGGCTGGGGTGTTGTGGTCGTTTCGTTTGATTAAAGTAAAGATATTTCAAACAATTATTAATGAGTCAGTTGTGTGTGATTGACATTAAATGATCTATTTTGTAGACTGCTGGAGAGAAGCTAAGGTATAACTTGCATTGTTAGTGCATTGGCATGTGCAAGAATTATTATGGCATATCTATTTTGAGATAAAATGTTGTAAATTATTCCGATATGCAATTATTGAATTGGAATGATGACGTGATTTAAAGATGACATAAAACAATAATGACGCGATGATAATGGATGATTATGAAATTTATTGTCCATGATACTAAAGGATATAGAATTATTATATGTAAGTCACTCACCAGCTATCTCAAGCTGACGAATGTTTCATATTCGATGAACATTCAATGTTCATTATATTTTAGGGATCAGGAACAAGTAACTAACAGAAGGGTTAGCGTTCGGTGGATAAAGAACTAGGGGAATCTAAATCCAGACTGTAGGCAAGAAGATTTAAGTTACAGGGGTATTTGACTAAGATAGTTGTAAAGTTTATATTTGTAGAAGGATATTGATGTACTGAATGATGATATTATCATGTAGAGCAATTTTGTATTGAATTGTCAGTTAGACATGAAGACTTCCACTGATGTCAGCAAATCTATTAGAATTATTATATAAATAGTATTCATGACACATCAAACATCTCAGTAACCTGCTATTTCCTACGTTTCAAAAAAAAACTCTTTGCTATTCGGGGCATTACATTATGCCTTTTCAGTCCGAAATTATAGTGTTCAAGACATCTTGTTTGCAAGCATCACAATTAAAATAATTAGAATATACATTACTTCACATGGCATAGTCAATGCTCACATAATAGACATCACCAGAACACATTGGTGATTTTTTGTAGCATCGAACATATTTTCCTGTCTTACACAAGGATGCTTTCTGGAGGCAATTGACAACTTGGTTCCATTTTTCGGCATTTCTGATGTGTTTTACACCACTATTATGGATGGTTGAGTTTGAAATAACCAAGATACAAAGTAAAAGTATTAATAATGCATATTTTATCCACATGTAATATGTGAAAGTCGGGTATAATCCCATAAATGATGATAAAATACCAACTACAGATACAATCCTAATAGATAAACCCAACCATAAAAACCACCAAGAAAAAAAGGGAAACAATATTCAGCTGATTTAGTGCTGATGAAGGCATCAAAAAGCATTATTGAAATTGATGAAATTAAAGACAGACAAGACATGATAATCAGGGTTACACGTCCCTCTAGGAAAGCCATGGCTAGCTGTAAGGTATAAGGAGCAAGATAGGTCGACGAATAAGGTCTTGAGGCGAGTGTGGTGAAGTGAATTGTGGGTTTTACAACCAACTCTTTTATACTAAAAATTAAGTAGAGCTTAACTACGGAAGAATGATAACACATCAAGAGTTGTACACCAACTAAATAGTTAAGCTTAATTAAAGCTCTACATTTATATGTTTGGTTTATTACGTACAGACTATTAACCATTATTTATTTCTTCAGCATTTAGAACAAGCACTTGTTCTTTTTTTGTTTTTGTCTTCATACTTCCACCTAGTTGTGTTGAGGTAGTCACCAGGGTTGCATTAAAAATCCATTTTTCCAAAGAACCTTTGGACATGTACTCATACACTAAGATTGTATGTTGTCTTGTAGCAAAAAATAAATTAAGTTAACCACGTTTAAGTGATGGGTGATTCCAATAGTGTTGACCTCAATGAGGAACTCCTCCCTTCCTTTTCTCACACGGTCTAATCACTTCACAACAACTTTTTCCCCACCAATCAAATTTCCTTCAAAAATAGTCCCAAATGCCTCCTCTTCTAAGGGTTTTGCTGATATTAAAATTCTCCGTGGCCAACCTCAAATCTTCAAAAAATTCTCCTCGGTAACATTTGTATAAGCTCCATTGAATTCTCCCATACATCTTCATCCTCTACTTGTTCCTGTAAATGATTTTTTTTCGTCCTACATCTGACATAGTAAACAATGAGAAGTGGTAATAGTATATAAGTAGAAAAGATAAGCCCCAAAATTAATGCAAGAGATAATTATGGTGATGATGACAGACTTGGAGAACTTGGAGGCAGTAGATATGACTTGTCCGTGGGGTGGTCAAAAGATTGCCAAACAATGAAGTTGTTTGAACCATGTAGGATGAGATTCCTAGTATGGCTATGCTCATTCCAATAATAGACATGTTAGCGGAGTTAGTAGCCCAGACAATTGATCCATCTATTGAGTCAGTTAGCACCAAGTCTCCCTTAGAGGTAAGCTCGAGGGTGGCACGTATTTTCACGAGGAATGCCAAGAAAGAGTAGCGCATGGAGATATTAAAACCTCAAATATCCTATACTTTGCATTAGCTAATATCCCCCCTAGATGAAAGCTTTAATGCAAAGTTAGCTAATTTTGGGCTAGCTTAGTTGATTGACTAAGATCAAATTCATGTGAACACAATGGTGATGGGGATTCTAGGGTTTTGGGCTCATGAATTGTTTGGGACTGTGAAAGCCGATATGCATAGCATTGGTATGGTTATGTTGGAAATCCTGTGTAGAATAAAGTTTGATGAGCATTCTCTGAGAGAAGAGAATGCATATCTGCTTTAGCTAGTGAAAACAAAGGCTGAAGCAAATCTATTAATTGATGTAGCAAATAAATCTTGTGAGGACAACCAAGGAATTAGAAGATGATGAGGCAGCTTGTACTTCACAAATAGCATTGATTTCGTAAAGACTCAGATAAAGTGACAACTGGTTTATATTATTAAACTCTTTTCTTTTCAGGCATTTTTGTCTTCTAACAACTTGAAAGTGAAAATTAAGTGAGGCACCACTTTAAGGATGTCTCCGAGGTTGCATTGAAAATCCATATGTCCAAGGAAAACATATGGTTGCATTAAAAATCCATATGAAGTGGCATTTTCAATTTCCTTGTTTTTTTTTTTGGTCACTTGGGAAAACATTTATACATTTGCACGTGATATGCACATATAATAAATTACGAAAACATTAGAACGTTTGCTTCATTCTTCATTTTTCTTTTTATTGACTGATCAATTCTCATAAAAAAAAAAAGAGATTGACCTTCTAAATCTTTAAGAACCGCAAATTGGTTTACTACACGATTAGTTGGAATACTGTGCTGGTTTTTGACGGGCATAGCATAGTTTTTTTTGAAACCGCATGAAATTTCATTGATTACGAAAGTGGTAGAGCCACCTTACAATGTCAAAAAGGGATCCAAAGAAAATACCCAGGCAACTAAACAAAAATCAAAGCACCCAATCGAAAGGCACCATTTTGATCACAAAAGAACCTGACTTCCAAACAGAGGCACCACTCTAAGGCAGTCTCTGGGGTTGCATTGAAAATTCATTTGTCCAAAGATCCTTTGGACATGTACTAGTACACTAAGAATGATTGTTGTCTTGTAGCACAAAATCCAATTAACTTAACCACGTTTAAGTGATGGGTGATTCCAATAGTGTTCACCTCACTGAGGAACTCCTCTCTTCCTTTGCTCACACGGTATAATCGCTCCACAACAACTTTTTTCCCACCAATCCTTTAAAAACAGTCCCAAATGCTCCTCTTCCAAGGGTTTTGAAGATGTTAAAATACTCCGTGGCCAACTTCAAATCTTCAAAAGTAAATCTCCTCGGTAACATCTGTATAAGCTCCATTGAATTCTCCCATACATCTTCATCCTCTACCTTAGAAGGTGCAATTCGACTGAGTCTGTTAGCACCAAGTCTCCCTCAGAGGTAGCACGAGAGTGGCACCCATTTTCACGAGGAATGCCACGAAAGAGTAGTGCACAGAGATAGTAAAACCACAAATATCCCCTAGATGAAAGCTTCAATGCATAGTTAGCTGATTTTGGGCTAGCTAAGTTGATTGACTAAGATCAAAGTCATGTGAAGTGGCTTTTTTAACTTCCTTGTTTTTTTTGGTCACTTGGGAAAACATTTGTACATTTGCACGTGAAATGCACGTATAATAAATTAGGATTAACATTAACACATTTGCTTATTGCTTAATTTTTCTTTTTATTGATTGATCATTTCTCGAAAAAAAAAAAAGAGATAGACCTTCTAAATCTTTGAGAACCGCAAATTGGTTTACTACACGATTAGTTGGAATATTGTTCTAGTTTTAGACAGGCATAGGATTTTATTTATTTATTTATTCATTATTTATTTTTTCTGAAATAACATGGAATTTCATTTATTAAGAAGTGGCAGAGCCACCTTACAATGTCAAAAAGCGATCCAAAGAAAATCCCCAAGCAAATACACAAAAATCAAAACACCCAATCGAAAGGCACTATTTTGATCACAAAATAACTAGACTCCCAAACAAAGGCACCACTTTAAGGCAGCATTCGAAGTTGCATTGAAAATCCTATTGTCCAAAGATCCTTTGAACATGTACTAATACACTAAGAGTGCATATTGGCTTTTAGCACAAAGTCCAATTAACTTAACATGCTTAAGTGATGGGTGATTCCAATAGTGTTGACCTCAATGAAGAACTCCTCTCTTCCTTTCCTCACACGGTATAATCGCTTCACAGTAACTTTTTTCACACTAATCAAATTTTCTTCAAAAATAGTCCCAAATGCTTATCTTCCAAGGGTTTGCTGATGTTTATATTCTTTGTGGCCAACCTCAAATCTTCAAAAGTAAATCTCCTCGATAACATCCATATAAGCTTCATTGCATTCTCCCATACATCTTCATCCTTTACTTGTTCTTGTAAATGATTTTTTTTTGTCCTATATCTGACATAGAAGACAACGAGAAGTGGTAATAATATAGAAGTAGAAATGATAAGCCTTAAAATTAATGCAGGAGAGAATTATGTGATAATGATAGACTTGATGAATTTGGAGGCAGAAGATATGACTTGTCTATGGGGTGGTCAAAAGACTGCTAAACAGTGAAGTTGTTTGAACCATGTAGGATGAGATTCGTAGTTTGGTCTATGCTTATTCCAATGATAGACATGTTAGCGGTGTTAGTAGCCTAGAAAATTGATCTATCTGATGAGTCAGTTAGCACCAAGTCTCCCTTAGAGTTAATCTCGAGGGTGGCACCATTTTCATGAGGAATGTCAAGAAAGAGTAGTGCATAGAGATATTAAAACCCTAAATATCCTCCTAGATGAAAGCTTCAATGCAAAATTAGCTGATTTTGGGCTAGCTAAGTTGATGGACAGGGATCAAAGTCTTGTGAACACGGTAGTGAGGGGGACTCCAGGGTATTGGGCTCCTGAATTATATAGGACTGGACAAGCAATTGTGAAAGCTAATGTGTATAACTTTGGTATGGTTATGTTGGAAATTCTATGTGGAAAAATGCTCTATGAGCATTCTTTGAGTGAAGAGAATACATATCTGCTTCAGCTAGTGAAAACAAAGGCTGAAGAAAATCTATTAATTGATGCAGTAGATAATTCTTGCGAGGATAGCCAAGGGAATTGTGAACCAGCTTTGGAATTCCTGAGGACTGCCATGCGGTGCTTGCATTATGACCCAACAAGGCGGCCATCAATGTGAACAATAGTGAACATTTTAGAAGGTGCAATTCATATAGAGCCTCTATATGATTTTAGTTTCGTTTGTCGTGAACCTAATCCTGAGCCTAGCGTCCTTAAAATAGTGAACATTTTAGAAGATGTTGAGGCAACTTCTACTTCACAAATAGTATCAATTTTGTAAGGACCTAGATGAAGTGGCTTTTTTAATTTCCTTGTTTTTTTTGGGTCATACTTTGGAAAACATTTTGCACAATATTTGCACGTGAAATGCACGTATAATAAATTAGGATAAACATTTGTACATTTGCTTCATGCTTCATTTTTCTTTTTTTGATTGATCAAGTCTCGAAAAGAGATTGACCCTCTAAATATTTGATCACAAAAGATCCAGAACCCCAAACAGAGACACCACTTTAAGGCAGTCTCTGGGGTTTCATTGAAAATCCATTTGTCCAAAGATCCTTTGGACATGGACTCATACACTAAGATTGAGTGTATGTTGTCTTGTGGCACAAAATCCAATTAACTTAACCACATTTAAGTGATGGGTGATTCCAATAGTGTTGATCTCAGTGAGGATTTCCTCTCTTTCTTTGTTTACACGGTATAATCACTTCACAACAACTTTTTCCCCACCAATAATCAAATTTCTTTAAAAAGCAGTCCGAAATGCTCCTCTTCCAAGGGTTTTGCTGATGTTAAAATTCTCCGTGGGCAACCTCAAATCTTCAAAAGTAAATCTCCTCGGTAACATCCGTATAAGTTCCGTTGAATTCTCCCATACATCTTCATCCACTACTTGTTCCTGTAATTGATTTTTTTCATCCTTCATCTAACATAGTAGACAATGAGAAGTGGTAATACTGAGATAGTGTACAAAGGTGAAGCTATAGCAATTAAGGGTGATAAGAAGAAGAAGGTAATTCACCCTTATCAACATAGCTTCTAGGACTTCAATAAATTTCTAACTTTTTGGAGAGAGAGAGAGAGAGAGAGAGAGAGAGTTTTGTTCTTCTTCGATGTTCTACTTCAATGTTATGTGCATTTATATAGGCAAGTTAAGAGTTCTTCTTGCACGTAAGATTCTTAATATGGGGGATGGTTTTCTTCCTTAGTTGTTTGTATTTCTACTTAGATATAAACCAATTTGCTAAAATAGGTAAATAAGTAATTACAATCAATTTTATGCATGGTAGTGTATGACCTGCTTGTATGTATGATTACAACCTGTATCTATGATAATTTATTTTCATATGGTAAGGTATACAAAAAAAGGAGAAGTTTGATAGCAGATTAACTCTTCTTCTTAAGGAAGTAGTTTATAAAATTAATTAATTTAGTGAGTTGTATGTGAGAGTGTATATTAGATCAGGTGAGTGCAATTTGAGGAAAGTAAGTGACCAAAGCATTTGGCACCCACTAGCTTGTTCCAAGTGAAGGGTGACTGTTCTGAGTGTCAAGTATCAACACGTGCCTCATATCAATAGTGTCAGCTGGTTCAGGTATCTAAATAAGGATGTGTTTAGCTTGGCACCATTTCTTCTCTAATTGGTTACAAATGGCTACAATATGGGGATGGTTTGTGTATATTGTGCGACCGTAATTTGTGTCCAAACGGAATTGGGTCTAATTTATGGAAAATTATTCCGTGTGACGGGTTATGGTATGACGGATCATTGTGAACTGTTGAATTAATGTAGGGCCCACAAGATCAACGGTTCACGATGATTCGTCACACCAAAACCCGTCAAATAAATAGGGTTCCAAATGTCGACAAATTGTATGATAAATAAACCACTATTCTTTTTAATATAAATATTCACAAGTGTAATTACAGGACGGTAAGCGATCTGCGATGGAGTGAAGGAGCTAATGGGTGGTGAAAAGGTGACGAAGGTCAGGAAGAAGGCCGAAGAGTTGGGAAGAGCGGGAGGCAGACTGTGAAGGAAGGAGGCTCTTTTTCATGAGAGCTTGTCTGAGCTTATTGACACATTGTGTTTGTGTGAAGGCAGACAAGATGGGCAGATTAGGAAAGAAAATTCCGGAGTGAGACAACTGCTATTCAGAGGGAGACAACATATTTTATATGTTAAAGTTTTCATCAACTGCTATTCAGAGGGAGACAACATATTTGTAACAGGAAGAGCTATGTAAGATAAACACCTTATTTTGTTTAATTAATTACACAACAAAGTATCTAGTGATGTTTTGAATCAATGAACGCACAAAATATCAACCTAGAAAATGACATTGGATTAGCATGATGGTTTGTTAAAAGTGAGGAGTTGAAAGCTGTAAAACACTAAAGAATCCAGCTTCAAGAACTAAATGCGACCAATCCATACAAGACTAAGTGATTATTTTGTGAAATGGAAGTGTTTTGTTAGCTTAAAATTTCAGCACTTAAAAAATCAGCTGGAAAATTAAGCTGAAAACTCGCTGAAAATATTCAGCTAAAAAAGGTAGCTTAATATTTCAGCACTTAAAATTTTAGTGCTCATGCTTAAAATTCCAGCACTTAATATTTCACATTTAAAATTATATCACTTAATATTTCAACACTTTTTAGCTAACGCAAACCAGCTCTAAATAAGTTTTAGGTGTTTGGGTTGGCTAAATTAATCATCACTTAAAAACAAGAGATGCTTGGCAAACAAGATGAAAAAAATCAATTGTTTCTATATCATGACCAAAAATGACAACATGTTTATATTATTCAACTCTTTTCTTTTCAGGCATTTTTGTCTTCTAACAACTTGAAAGTGAAAATTAAGTGATTGTTTGAAAAACAAGCTACTTTTTTTCAGCTGGTTTTCAGCTTAATTTTTTAGGTTGTTTGTTTAAGTGCTGAAATCTTAAACTAACCCAGTAGAGTAGAGTAATCACCTAGGCGGACCTATTAAAAAAATGAATCTCCAAAAGAACTACTCCAAAGGTAGTGAAAGATCTATGTTGGTAGTGACTCAATGGATATCATGCTTAACTTGCTTTTAGGATGGTAAAAGACTCCATCTTTTATAGCAAAACTATGGTAAGACTCCATGTACTAATTCAACACAAGTAGATGTTGAACTTGGTAGTGACTCAACAAGTAGACGTCACTTGTTACAGTACTTAACAACACGGAAAAAAATCTTTTCAACACAAGCGGTGATAGGAAGATTCCTAGCTGCCTTGAGTACACCATTAAACACCTCTGAGATGTTGGTTGTTCACATACCGTAGCATTATCCCCCGTCGTGGGCAATGGTAATGTGGCGTCGATACTTATGATGGGGCGACAGTGTTTGAACCCATAATGGACGCCTTAAATGCCCAAAATACTCTTTCGAAGTTCTTCACAATCGTACTACCACCATTCACATAGATCCATTTTACAACCTTTCTAGGATTATACTGTTGAATTGTAGCCATAAGCTTGGGCAATTCTGTGTACGGTGTACGCCAATCCCCAAAAATCATTCCAATGGCTTTCTGTTTCGCATTCCACGCCTTCTTGTATGAGATGGTGTACTTGTACTTATCTTTCACTTTCTCCAATATCGCTGAGATATCAATAGATGTGTATGCCTTACGCATTGGCATTATATCCCTAGCCACTAGCCGAGCACTTAGATTTCTGTGACCAAGGTTTATCATAGGGGACAAATAAGTATAGCTTTGCTCGACCTTTATGACTTCAAACATCCCATGTCGTTTCAACCTTGCCCGTAGCTGCCACTTGCAATCGTGTGACGCCAATTAACATTTTAACGACCAACGATCCAGATTGGTTTGATCCACTGTGTACCGTTGATGTGTTCTTATCGAGTACAAGTCCATAAATCTCTGAAGATCATCTTTGGTTTTAAACATCATTCCCTTCTCTAACTCATCTCGATTAGGATTCCATGCCCTACCCTGAATGTTTGAAGCATAACATGCCTCTCTAGTATGGATGCCCAAGTAAAAGGATGTAAAAGTTGTTGAACGAGCCTCATACAAAGCATTTTCAGGATTTATTTGGGCAATCAGCTCAATGACTTCGATATCTTCATCTGAAACACCCTCCCCAGTAAACTCTTCTGCATGCACATCTTCTTCATCTAAGTTTTTCGGAGTCAATTTGGTGTCCATCCCTCTGTGTGTGTGCCCAATCATCACCATCTCCGCAATCATTTGAATCGAACCGTAAATGAATTGCCCGTTCTGAAACAATGTCTTGCATCGGACTTTTGTATTCAGTCTGACTATTTTGCAATGGATTTGAGCGATTCACATGTTGTGTATAATCCTTATACAAACGGGTTTGAGTTCTCGCCTTCTTATGTCAACAGAGAATTGTATGACCTAATCCAGTCATCTAATGTTTGATGGCCCTCGAGAAGATTCTCTGTCTCGACATATAGATCCATAGAGTTTATAGCTTATTGGCAAATGTTGTATCTAGTATTACTTGCAGACTTTCGTCATCATTTACTGTAAATGGTATAAACTTGGAAACTTGAAGTCCAAGAACTGATGAAAACCTACAAGTCAACTTCAATCAACACTTTTATGATCATAACCCCTATTTTATTGCAGACTTTCCTAACAAGTTTAGTGTATTGAGCGTCGGTTCTCAAACGAATGAAACTTCGATAGTTACTATCGTAGTATAGACCATTTGCTCCAATGTACATGTCCGCCCACCCAATATAGCATTATAGTCACAACAATAACCATTTTAATACCTCCATATTTGCAAATTCAAGTATAAGTAATCAACTGAAAGCTTATAAACAGGAGATTAATGGTCCATCGATTCCATCCCATGGTTGGGTACCCTTTAAAGTTTTTGTTTATCTAAAGTTTTAAAATTAGTGGTCATGTTTTGTTTGGTTCATTGATTTCATGAGAAAGGCAAACAAAAATTGGGAAGCATAACAAATTGGGGGCGCATATTGGGAAGTGTAGCATTACAAAAGTGGGGAACATCGGATTAAAAATAGGGGGAGCATAACATTACAAAATTTGGGAAGCATAGCATTACAAAATTTTTCCTAGCATTACAGTCTTTGTGTGTGTGTTTATGTGTGTATATACATTGTGTGTCTGGGTGTGTATGTCTCTGTGTGTATGTGTCTGTGTGTGTATATATATTATGTGTGTATATACATTGTTCTATGTGTGCGCACTCGTGTGTGTGTGTGTGTATGCGTGTGTGTGTGTGTGTGTACCAGAGAGAGAGAGATGGATTACCTGTGAGATCATAGAGAGAAAGAGAGAGAGAGAGAGAGAGAGAGAGAGCAGAGAGAAAATCTGGTTAAGGGTGAAGGAAGAAGAAATGGCGAGTATAATATACACACTGAAGTCGCTACTTGAAGTAGCAACTTCTACTTTTCATTGAAGTAGCGACTTCTACTTTTCACTAAAATAGTGACTTCTCCTTTAGGTTTACAGTCGCTATTTAAAGTAGCGACTTCTAGTTGGTATTTTTTTTGGCCGAAGTCGTTACTTGAAGTAGCGACTTCTAAGAAAGTGATGGGGTTTGAGAAATATGTTGAAATAATGGGTTACAGATACATTTACCCCATTCTGATGCTTCGGGTAAAAAATTCGGCAAATTTATCATTTCTTATGTTTTGTTAATGTTGTTATTAGTTAAACAAAATTTGAACTCATACAGATTAAGGGGTTTGTTCAAAAAAAAATTTTGGGTAAATATCATTGACCTTCTCTGGAGTATAACCTAATATCAGAGATCTTCCGTGGATTTGAATAATATCATTGACCTCCTTTATTTTCAAAACCTTGTATCACCGACCTCCCTTCCATTAACTTCTGTTGCGAAATCTGAGTCTTGCTTGGTTTTAGTTAGGGGTGGTAATTTTCGACCCGACACGGTAACCCGACACGAAAATAAACGGGTTTGGGTGACCCGTATAAGGACACGGGTCATAACCGAGTCGACCCGTTTGACACGATTAATAAACGGGTTGAAGCAGGTCAACTCGTCTAACCCGTTTGACCCGAGTAAGTATTTAAGTACTGTTGGGGCATTTTTTTTTTTTTAGTTTTAAAAATAATTTTTAATAATCTGGAAGTCTAAAATAAAAGTAATATAAAAAAAATTAATTTTTTTTTTTTTTTTTTAAATTATTATTATTTTTTTTTAGAGAAAAAAAATATTTAAAATATATATAGATATATATAAACTAAAATTGTTTTTTTTTTTTTGCTAAAAAAAAAAAAAGAGAGTAGTTACCAACTTACCAAACAAGTAAATTTATATATAATAATTAATAACTAATGTAATAAAAAAATAATAATTAATAACTAATAAGGGACGAAGGAGGCTGGAGCTTGGAAGCATTCATGCATCAAGCATTGCATAAAAAATAATTAAAAAAAAAAAAAGAAAAAAAAAAGGGAGGAAGCCCGCTAGGATTGCTGGATTGGGAGGGAGACAAATTAGTCAATTAGCTAAATACAACTGTTAATCTTGATTCTTGATGGATGGCAAGTGAAGAAATTTTTTTATACTGTTAGTAAAAACAATATTTCTTCTTATTCAGTTTGTGTGGATGTGCTTAGGTGTTAAGTTTATAATAGTTAGATATTGCTATATTTGTAGTATTTTGGTATTTAAGATGTACGTGTTAATAATTGATACATTTGATGGAAGACTTGTTTGTGTTCTTAGTAGGGCTATAAGCTTATTTCGAATAGCCGAATCGAGCTAACCGATTGGGTTTCTTAAATTACTTACAACTAAAAAATTGATCTGATCGCCAAAATTGGCAAAATAGATCGAACCGACAACTTCGGTTGGTTTTCAAAACATGAAAAAAAAAATCAAAAATAAAAAAATAAAAGTTCGATCCGATTCGATCCGATCCGAACCAAACTGAACCGAACCGATGACACCCTACACGGGTTAGACGGGTTAAACGGGTGACCCGTATATGACCCGGCACAATTATAACCCGATACGATTATGACACGTTAAGAATGACACGATTATTGTCACGCCCCGACGTAGCATAAATAAGGAAAGCGTTTAATTTCCTTTATGGACCCGTAGGTCGCGACAGTTTGAAGGATCGATTCCGTCCCAAACGTCAAACAACAAAACATAATAATCAGAGTAAAGCAATCAAGACTTACAAAAACTTTCTAACTTATTACATCTTATGAACCGAGGTCAACTAAGGCACAGACCGCCTTGAAAATAAAATAATATCTTAAAGTCTGTTACAGTCATCCTTAAAACAAAACAGTTTAAAACTCAAACAAATAAACTTAAAGCATATAATAAACAGTTTCTTTATTCCAACAGCAGCCACCTCAATTAGCGTAGTCATATGTTTCCTCCTGGTTAAAACCTGAAAAGCCTGAACACGAATGTCCAGGACGCATCAACGTCGTCAGCTTCAAGAAGCTGGTGAGTATTAAAAACATGACTTTGAATGTAAAACATACCAACTTACCTTTTTCCAATTCCCGTTTAAATTTACAAGTTTATTATTGAAGTAAGGAGCTCATTTAGAAAACATTCACAACATTATTTAAAGAGGGTAAATTTACACAGATGAGACCGTGTATGAGAACAATGCACCACACTCATCTTGCCGACTCTTTTCTCTCGACAGCCACAACAACCCACTATCCTACTCCTGGTATCTTTGAAACACTCAGATAGCCACACTTTAGCAACGGGGCGCCAGGGAGTGTCCAGTTTGCCTCACACTTTGGTCCGGGGTACCAGGGAGTGTCCAATGCCTCACACTTTGAATACCCTAACCGCCATGCAAATACTGGGGCAACCCCTCACACAGTATCCAGACTTGAGTTATCAGGGAGTGTCCGTAGGCCACACTTTAGCACTACCATGGGTGCCAGGGAATGTCCGAGTTCGGCTTCACACACTTTAACGCTTCCATGGGCGTCAGGGAGTGTCCTTATTTGCCACCGTCGCATTTCAAAGATACCCTCTTCCACAATCGCAACCACAACCACAACCACAACCACAACCACAACCACGACCACAACCACAAACTCATACCCTTTCCACACTACCATTACTCTTTTCCACACAGACTGACACCCATATGCATGTACCACTGACCCACATGAATGGTATGCACTTAAGTGAAAACAAAAATGCTGAATTAAAGGAACAACACGCGTACGGGAATTAATGAGTCATACTACAATGTTTTAATCATTTAAACATAACCAAATAGAGTTCTGATCAACTAAATTCCCAAACAGAGCCTTAACAGTATATAAATTTCATCCAAACAGTCCCTTAACAGAAAAACAGACAAAAACAGAAACTGCAATACCTCGCGCGCGCGGGCCGCTCGCGCGAAGAGTCGCTCGCGCTGGCCGCTCGCGCGATAAGCCCATTTTCCTTTATTTAATAAACTTCTCTGACTGCCTGAGGAAAGCAAGGTCGCGCGCGCGGATCGCTCGCGCGAAGGGGTTATCGCGCGACCCTCGCTCGCGCGACTAGCCAATTTTCAAATATATATATATAAACTCTTACGTCTGCCTGGGGAAGCCTACCTCGCGCGCGAGGGGTCGCTCGCGCGGGCCGCTCGCGCGATTCTCGCGCGCGCGATCGTGGCGCGAGATGAAGCTGATGCTTCATCTTCTCCGCAGGAACTGCTCTGGTTCAGTAAAACAGGGGTCTTTTTGACCCATTTCAGTTCTGTTAGTATATATGTCCTATTATATATGGATTTCTTTGTTTTTCAACAAGGATTAAGAATCTATGGTTAATTTAACATGATTCTAACTATAACTCTCCAATTTTATGATAAACTAAAACATGTCAAAATTTAATTTCTAATATACTTTCTCATGTGAATAAATTAGGCTCTAAAACTTTCACCATAGTCAATACATACAATAATCTTTGATATTCATCTCTGAAAACGGATTTAGATTAAGGTTTGAAAATCTTGATTTCAAGCTATGAACTTCATACGTAGGATCAACAATGGTGTATTACAAAATTAAACAAATACACAGTAAATAGACATGTAATTACATTCTTAGTGAGTTAGTAATACTCACTGTGATTGAAGATTCAAATAGATGTTGAGAAAGAAAGACCAATAAGGAAAATTCCAATGAACTATAGCTATGGTGATCAAGCTTTGGTTATGGAATGAAGCTTCTCTTACTAGAATTTCAGCAACTCTCAAGCTCTCTCTCTGTGTAAGTATATTGTGCAGAATGTGTAATGAAGTAAGGGGATGTGGTTAATTATAGAACTCCAATTTGGAGAACTTGGAGCCCAAGTTGTGTTCTCTTCACTCTACAATTGAGTTAAGTTCTTAATTAACTAATTACTAATATACACAGATATAGATACGTATATGGATGTATAGAATTGCTGTGAATTTGAGTAGGGGTCAATTAGGTTCATAGGGGTCAATTGCAAGATGTTTGGCAACTTAGCTTATGGCACAACATTTGCACATATAAGCTAATCATTCCCAAACAATGCCTTATCCAATGATTACTTGCCATAAATGGTAATAAAGCAAATGTCTAAATCGGTCACTTCCAAAATCTGTGGAAGTTAAGCATGGCGCGGACAGTTTTGGACATAAACTGGTATTTTCGGGGCGCGGTGGTCACCACAAAAATACAGGAATTTCATTTTAACGTAAGGATTGATTTTCTGGTTTTATAAAAATACTGATTGAGTCAATAGAAGTTACTTTCACCGTTTTGAAATACAGATTTTGAAATCCACACAGGTATTACTAACTTTTGTAAAATTGCAGTTTGGCCCCCCGATAGAATTTAAATGTGAATTAGATAAGACATTAATATTCCAAACAAGTGACTGGAATTAAAATAAAAGCAGACCATGCTAATAGAATTTAAATATGCCAATGCAAATACACATAAATTAAATATGGGCATGACTTTTAAATTAAATGGAAATGCAGGTTATTACAATTATAACCCGACACGACAATGACCCGACACGATAATGACCCGACACGATTATAACCCGACACGACCCGATTGCCACCCCTAGTTTTAGTTGTTTTAAAAATAATATTTGATATACATTTAATTGTTTGAAATTCGATCTGTAAAATAGTAAAATATTATGTCAGCATTAATCCTAGATTTGTTTAAATGCCATAATAAGCATCTATATCTTAATATTATAATATGGAAGACTTAAGATGCCACGTGACACTCTCTCCATGATTTATCAGTTTTTGCCCCCCTTCTCTCTCTCTCTCTCTCTCTCTCTCAATAAAATCATCAGTGCATGTTTTTTATTAGCAAAATCACACCTAATTTCAAGGCCTTCTTAGCCGATTAAGTTTCTCTCATTATTGTGTGTAGAATAAATGCATTGAATGCATTATCTCTCTCATTACTTTTCAATATTTCTCATTTTATACTTTCTATATACACATTATCTTTCTATTTTAGATAATGGGAGAGCATTTAAATCTTTAATAAACCTTCCACTTCCCCCCTCACTTCTTTCTCTCTACCCTCTATATATTATTGCTTCATCAAAGGCTGATTTTGTAAAATATAATCAATAAGATCAACTTTTTTGCCCCTCATCCCTGGCCTAATCTCAAGCACATGCAGCTAATCATCTCAAATTGACAGTTAGAAGGGAAATGGGGAGACTATATTGCCAATTATAATAAAAATCCCATTAATCATTTTAGAGGATACTATATGGTATTGGTTATATATATGCACACTAATGTACAAAAAAAAAAAATAGTATCATGCAAGAACAATCACTCAGTTGAAGGGTGGTAGTGCAGTGACTACAATATCCAATTCATTTTGATAGGCAGCCTCAGAATTGCCTGTTAAAGCTATTGCGTTCAAAAGAGCTCAATTAATGTATTTATTATTTTTTGGTTCTTTTGATTTTTGCTAAAAATTGGTTGTTTGGAGGGTTGGTTGTGCTATGGCTAGATTTGTTTAATGGCAAGGTACAATGCGGCGAGTTACTGTTAATGCATTGTATGTGTTTAATCTTTGATCTAAGTGGAGTTTGGCCTTATATGTATAGTCAGACTTATTTGATTTCTTCATTGTCTCTTTGGGTAGTTCTCTTTTTGTACATAACCAACATTATGGTCTCTTCTTTTCGTTTTTTTTTTTGGGTGGTCTCTTTTGGGGTTGTTTCCCCTGTTTCATTTTTTTAGCAAGGGGCGATATGTTTTATGGAGAATGTCTCATCTTCTAATGGATTTTTATTGAAAGTACAAGGAAAAAAAAAAGAAAAGAAAAAGGAAGAAGAAGAAGAAGAACAAGCATTGAAAACATTCTCTCTCTCTCATTACTTTTCAATATTTCTCATTTTATACTTTATATATACACATTATCTTTCTATTTTAAATTATGGGAGAGCATTTAAATCTTTAATAAACCTTCCACTTCCGCCCCCTCACTTCTTTCTCTCTACTCTCTATATATTATTGCTTCATCAAAGGCTGATTTTGTAAAATATAATCAATAAAATCAACTTTAATGCCCCTCATCCTTGGCCTAATCTCAAGCACATGCAGCTAGTCATCTTAAATTGACGGTTAAAAAGGAAATGGGGAGACTATATTTGCAATTATAATAAAAATCCCATTAATTATCTTAGAGGTTACTATATGGTATTGGTTATATATATGCACACTAATGTACCCAAAAAAAAATAGTATCATACAAGAACAATCACTCAGTTGAAGGGTGGTGGTGCAGTGGCTACAAGATTCAATTTGTTTTGATAGGTAGCGTCAGAATTGCCTTTTAAAGCTATTGCGATCAAAAGAGCTCAATTAATGTATTTATTATTTTTTTGTTCTTTTGATTTTTGCTAAAAACAAGCTTTTCAACCCGTACAATGCACGGGAATTTTTTTTTAATATGAATTGAAAATTGAATTGAGTGGTGTTACAATTGATAAAGAAGAAAAATGTGTAACGGACATAATTAACGGTGTAATTAAGAAGAAATTAAAGGTACATAATAAATTTGGGAATTCTCTATATAGATTTGCCTTGGTTGCCAATTAGTTTGACATGAGGCTTCTATATTATAATAAAATAATAAGATTGGTTGTTTGTGCTATGGCTAGGTTTGTTTAATGGCAAGGTACAATGTGACGAGTTTAATATTTGATCTAAGTGGAGTTTGGCCTTAAAAGTTTAGCCAGGCTTATTTGATTTCTTCGTTGTCTCTTTGGGTAGTTCTCTTTTTGTTCACAACCAACATTATGGTCTTTCTTCTTCTTCTTCTTTTTTTTTTTGGGGTGGTCTCTTTTCGGGTTGTTTCCCCTGTTTCATTTTTTAGCAAGGGGCGATATGTTTTATGGAGAATATCTCATCGTCTAATGGATTTTTATTGAAAGTACAAGAAAAAAAAAGAAAAAAGGAAGAAGAAGAAGAAGAAAAAGAAGAAGAACAACTGTAACAACACCAAGACATAAATTCGTACATGTTATTTCCATTCGAGATCATAGACACATGTACATTACACCATGTTTTAAGTTTAAATTTTCTTAATTGGTAGACATAAGATAGAAAAAAAAGAAGGTAAAGCAAATCAAAATTTCCCAAATTTTTATAAACTACAACATATACATTTTTTTTGCATCTTTTCAAAAAAAAAAAAAAAAAAAACAATTAAAAGTCAGCTTTTGTGGTGACATTAATTCAGAAAAAGAGAGCATTTATCTCTTTAAAGCTATTGCGAGCAAAAAATAAATTAAAAAAAAAGATCTATCCTTTTGTAATATCCTTACTGAAGAGTTTTTATATGATCACGGTGGATTTCTACCACCATTGATTATACATGCGCATGTATTAGCCACCTAAATATAATTTATATGTTAATTTGTATAAATATCACTCCAATTTTTACTAATTTTATATTTATAATTTTTTCCGTGCATTGCACGGGTTCGAAAGCTAGTTTTAATTATATAAGTAAAACTAATTGACTTAAAATGTACGCACATGACTTAGCAACTAAGGCTTAGTTTGACCCTCACGTGGCTTTTTAAAAGTAGTTTATGAAATTTATTATTAAGTAATTTGATAATTGTACAAGTGACACATTATACTTCAAAAAAATATCACGAAACCAAAAAGCAACCTTGAGCTTTTAAAAGCCGTAAGTTCAAGTTTTGCAAAGCTCATAAGCTAGTTACCAAATAAATTAATATAAAATTGTGCTTTAAAAAAAACAGAAGTACCAAAATAGGGGCAAAACTAAGCCTAAGTTCCCAAATGCTTCCCAGGTGTTTCCCAAATTTTGAATTCCTAATACTTCTCAAAAACACTTGCAATGGATCCACTAGATTTTTTTGATTGGAGTATGTTGAAGTGGTCCCATCAATATTGAAGGTGGTTTATTTTAATCAATTCGTTTTACTTATTTAATTAAAATACTTATTAAGACATTTAAATAAATCTAGAATTAATATTGAAAAATAGACATATTATTTTACTATTTTACATAATTTCAAACAATCAAATAGATATCAAAAATTATTTTTAAAACAACTATAACCAAAACATTATATTTATTAAACTAAATAAAACAAAAGCAAGGGCTCTGTTTGTTTGTGACATAACTATAGAACGCCAAACGCACAAGCAGAAGTTTGTTTGCCAAATAAGACTCAGATTCAGCAACAAAAGTTACAGGAAGTTAATGGAGGGGAGGTCAGTGATACAAGGTTTTGAAAATAAGGGAAGTCAATGATATTATTCAAAATTTAAGAGAGGTTATTGATATTAAGTCATATCTTAGGGGAGGTCAATGATATTTACTTTTTTTTTTTTCAGAGGGTGTGAGTGAAAAGGTGTCATAGTTGAAGAGTGTTTATGTAATTTAAATTTATCCTAAAATACAATGAAATGAATGGAACAAACGTGAGTCTTAGCACACCAAGCCTCGTATCATAAGCATCTTGAGAAAGGAAACAGTCTCTCTCTCTCTCTCTCTCTCTCTCTCTCTCAAAATTCTGAACCATTTGCTTTCTCTCTCTACATCACAGACATGGATCCCAACCCTAATACCTTCCCGATCCTCTCCTACGTCATGTCCAAACTCCCCAGCATCGGCCCCAAACGCGCCGCCCATTCGTTCGAATTCGACATCGAACAGCCACCGCCACCATCTTCGACTTCTCACGCGCCGTCGTTCGAGCTGTCGGAGCAGATGCCCCACCTCACCGACCCCAAGGTGATCGCCGCCATGCGGCTCGCCGTCGCCGAGGTCGCCCAGACCCGATCGGTCCTCCAAGCCCTAGGCGAGCGGCCCGATCACGAGTCCGTCGACGCCGCCAAGGCCAAGCTCGCCGATATCCACGCGCCGCCGGAGATAGAGGACGAGAGGCGGATCTACGAGGCGGTGATTCGGCTGGACGAAATGCACGAGGAGTACGAGAAGCTGTTGAAGGATGCGGAGGAGAAGTTGGGGACGATCTACGAGTCAGCGGTTGCCGGAGGCGGTGCTGAGGCGGCTGAGGCGGAGGCGGAGGATTTTCCGGTGACGGAGGAGTTGGATGAAGAAGTGGTTAGGGTTTTGAACGAGGCGTCCGCAAAAGGTATGCAGAGGATTGATCTTTCTGGAAGGAAATTGCGGTTCCTTCCTGAGGCAATTGGGCGGATTCAACATTTGGTTGTCCTCAATCTGTCATCTAATCAATTCAAGGTTAGTCTACTTGTGTCACTCTGAAATGGTTGTGATTGTAGAAACAGATCATACATGTTGTATAGTTTGTATCATGAACCATTGTTGCTTTGGCTGTTCAATTCGGAGCTTCTATTTCTTTAAATTGGTGTTTACATGTAGTAGTAATAATTCTGTTGTTTTCGAAGCACCCTGAATTGTTTGTCTATGAAATATTACTGCATCATTTGTCAAGTTTGTAAAATGGTTTTAACTTACCTGAAATTGATTAGCTAGTTGTTGTCTCAGTGGAGAAAACTCTGATTGTCCAAGTTAATATAGAGGAAAATAAGGAAAGGGTGTCAAATTTGTATTTTAATGAGGTTCAAATAGATCCATTATATTTCCCAATTGATTTAAGTATTCAATCAAAAGGGTAATCAATAGTTGTTTGCTCATATCATGTAGAAAGATATATTTGATATCATAAATAATGAATCTGTCATGCAATATTTTTGAAAATACAAAAAGCGTCTAAGACAGTTGTGAGAAAGTTTCCTTCAGCCAATGGAGCATTTTATGTTGAAGTAGTAATGTTAAATTGCTAAAATTTCTTTTCTTTTATTTGTATTTTTAAGATATATAAGTTCGTTTGTTAATATTGTCAAGGAAACCCGAGTCAAACGGGAAATGGATAAGGAATCCTGTGTCGATCGGGAATGGGTAAGGGATACCGAGTTGATCGCGAAAAGCATAGGAAACCCTCAGTCTATGGTGAAGTGGATAAAGGAATCTCGAGTCAAAAAGAAAAGGGAGCCCAAGTCAATCGAGAAAAGGATAGGGATCTCGAGTCTATCGGGAAAAGGATAGGGGCCCGAGTCTATCGGGAAATAGATGGTGCTTGGAGATGTCGCCGGAGGCTGCTGCCTGTAACGAGCGGTGGCTGGTGGCGGTGTAATTGCTGGCGATGGTGCTTGGTGATGGTAATGGAGCTGCTTGATGATGGAGATGGAGTATACCTGGAATGGGTCGCCGGAGTGGTGGCTGAACAGTGGCCAGAGATGGTGGGGATGGCCGGTGACCGGAGGTGGTGTGGTGGCTGCCGCCCGTCAATGGCAGAGGTGGAGATGGAAATGAACAAAGAGATACCAAAATGGGTTCTCAACTTTTTTTCGTTTTCCTTTTTTTATTTTTTTTGAATGGGTGTCTTAGTGTATATATGTATATGTATATGTATATACATGTGTTTTGAGAGAGAGAGAGAGAGAGAGAGAGAGAGAGAGAGAGATTGGAAAAAAATAATTTTTATTGAGAAGAAATTCTGATTGGAAGACATAGGAGATAAGATCAAAAAAATAATCTCCAGGCCGTGCGTGTGGCTTAGAATGGACCATGGAAGGTTACGTACAAACATGTTGACTTTTTGACCCGTTAAACTTTGATTCGCGATATCTTTTTCATCCGAGGTCTGATCGAGTCTTTGAGATGATTCAAAAAGTAATGGGTTCGTGTTGACAAGCAATTTTTTTTCGAAATGGTTTGGGACGTGTTTTTATGACCCAAAAGTGACAGATTTAAATGACCCATTAATCCCAAATTTTGAAATGGAAAATTGATTTTCAGTAAACTCGAGCTTGGCAAAATTGTGACTGAGACTTCAAAAATTCAGTTTGCTTTTTTTTTTTTTTTTAAATTATCAACTACAATTCTTTTTTCTTAGCATTTATTTTTATTTTTATTTTTATTTTTATTTTTAACTTGGGTTGGGACCATGGTTATCGGGATTGTGGTAACCCCTATCTTTTGATTGTGGTTTCCTAGGCGATCCAGATCCTAAATTTCACCTTTCACGTACCAACCGAGAAGAAAAAGAATATCGAAACTGTGAAGAAGATAAAAAAAAAAATCCACCGTTTATATTGCTTGTTGGTTTTTCTTTAAGAGCTTCTAAGATATTTGTATTTGAGACTTAATTTGATATTATATTCCTTTACTTTTTGTGTTCGAAATTTGATTATGTGAAGTCATGAAATGATTTAATATTATATATCTATAATCTATGTATAACTATTTACATAAGTGCTAAATCGAACCAAAAGTTTGAACCAAAGCTAACCACGAACCAAAAAAGTGAATCAATTAAGACCCCGAACCGAGCTAGGTGGCATACCACGCACCGGGGCGAACCACGTTCTAGGTAACATTGGTCGGGACAAAATGGGGTGTCTACAACTGCCTCCTCTTTGTCATGATTTGCAGATAAGGAGACAACCCTTTTTGTCTATGGGAGGCCTCAAAGTGATCTTATAAATAATGAGTTATCATGCATATTTTCAAAATTCAAAAAATCGTCAAGATAGTTGCGAAAGTTTCCTTCAGTCTTTGGAGCATTTTATGTTGAGGCAATAATGTTAAATTACTCAAATTTCTTTTCTTTGATTTATGATTTTACGATTTATAAGTTTATTTTGTTACTTTTGTTGAAAAGAGTTTAATATGTAAAAATGTTACGTGATGTGCTTTTAAGTTATAGAATGACACCTCTAAAATAAATACCTGTCTACGCCATTGATAGTAGGAACACGTCATACATGCCATATAGTTTGTACCGTGAATCATTGTTGCTCTGGCTGTACAATTTGGAGGTTCTATTTCTTTTAGCGTAAAAATGTTATGTGACGTGCTTTTAAGTTATAGAATGACACCTCTAAAAACAAATTCCTGGTTGCTCCACTGATAGTAGGAACACGTCATACATGCCATATAGTTTTTACTGTGAATCATTGTTGCTCTGGCTGTACTATTTGGAGGTTCTATTTCTTTAAATTTAGCGCTTACATGTAGCAATAACTCTTGTTGTCTTCAAAGCACCCTTAATTGTTTGTCTATGAAACAATGTATCATCAGTCAAGTTTGTAAAGTGGTATACAAAGAAGCATCGACACGAATACGGCGGTAGACATGACACGGTAGGAAACGGCGACACGGAAAATCCTAAAAAAAAACGCGACATGATACAGCGGCGACACGGAAAATATTAATTATATATACATATATATATATATATTTATATGTGACCATGCAACATAAAAATAACGATGTTCTTAAAATAACTAAGAACTAGAATGTTATGTAAATTACCTCCAAACAAAAATATTTTAACATGAAAATATCATTACAATACTACCACGATTTATTATAACTCCTTCAGCTTTCTAGTATTCCTTCTATTTATCAAAAAATGTTTTTACTTTTCAAAATAAACCCCTCTTTGTAACCTTATTTTACGTATTAGGGATTTCACCTCAAATTCAAGGCCTAGGAAGCACCGACACTTCTAAGGAGGTAATGTGTCGCGTGTCATATAGTGTTCGAGACACGGACACGACACTTCACGGTCACTTTTCTTGGAGTGTCGACGTGCAATTTTTTTTAGGACTTTGTCATGTCGATGTGTCCGTGTCCGTGCTTCATAGGTTTTAACAAATGTTCTCCTAGCCTGGTAGTGGAGCAATTTACAACTTGCCATGCCACAACTGTGAAGGATAATGTACCTTCGGGGGCAGCTTACACAACCATTTATACCAAAACACAAGTTACTATGAATATAATAATGTTTTGAAGGAAGACAATTACATAACTGTCACAGGATTAGAATCTTGGTGTGGCCGTTCCACCACTTGGGCCGACACTCAATAGATGATTGTTGAAAAAAAAATAAAAAAATTCGGATACGAGTACAAATCCCCCATCGTGTTCTCAGCAAATTCGGAAGCCCCCCCCCCCCCCCCCCCCCCCCACAGTATTTCAAAACGTTTATAGCTACGTGACCCCATCGAGTTAAGTCACAGAGGCAAGCTAGCGGTAGGATCCAAACTTACACCAAGGTAGAAACTTTTCGTCCATATTGAGGTCCATCCCTCTCAACTATCTCATTCAGCCCCTTGGGGTCTCGAAACCCTGATCTCCCCTAGGGAGCCAAAGACACAGGCAAACCCAGGTAGGCCGAGTTGGTTATTGATAAACATATTAGATATGCATAAACAATAATTGAACTACACCAGAGAATTATTTCCCAAAATCCAACACTATCCACACCATCTCTGTAGCCCAATCCAATTAATGTCTACAAGCAGAAACGTTTCAAAATACAGTTCCATATTAGCTCGAACAACTAGAGTTTCCTCCAGTAAGACAGTAACCAACTAATGAATTTCACTATTTCAGGTGAGTATACCAACTTAAAACTCTACCAAGAATGACTAACAAGGTAAAAAAAAATGGGGTCTCAACCTTATGACCATTATTCATGGGCTTAAGGAAGTCCAATATAGAAATATACGGAGTAATTGACAGCATAAGCTATTTTTTTCATAACGGTGACGGGGTAAAACTGAAATTGAAAGAATTTCCATGGTGAGAGGAGGGAAGATGTCAACTTGTTAATTTTGGGACAGAAGAATGACAGCAAACGCGAGAGGAGGTCGTACTAATATGTATACTGGGTGGGGGATGTATTAGCTGTGTTGGGTTTATTATGACCTGATTGAACTGAAAATGTAGGCTCATGTGCGTGTATTCTTGGACAGCAAGAGGAAATATGGAAGAAGTTTGAAAATTTTAGAGTTGGAACTTATTGGAAGGAAATTTTCCAGGAGTCCAATATATCAATAATCTTGTATGCTTTCTTGCTGCTTTATGATAACCCTGGTCCATCTCACATAGTGTGTACTGGAACCAAGTCATTTGTTGCTTTAAACAGTCGT
Organism: Hydrangea macrophylla; assembly: GCA_033977485.1. Taxonomy (NCBI): domain Eukaryota; kingdom Viridiplantae; phylum Streptophyta; class Magnoliopsida; order Cornales; family Hydrangeaceae; genus Hydrangea; species Hydrangea macrophylla. The sequence goes on from CM066998.1 coordinate 78,165,768, forward strand.
CGCTAATGCCCTACGCTAATTATACTTTCCTGTTCTTCTCGTTGTTGTACTCTTGAGAAGCAAAGAGGATCACTGATTTGTCTTAACTGTAATTACTTAAACATGAGTGCCTCCTGCATCAAATGTGTCCTACCAATTGTAGCTGTTTCCAGTGGAATATGAAAGATGTGGATGTGGTGTTATTGTATTTCAATTTCGGTTAAATTTGAAAAATTTTCAGATGAAATTGCCGTGGTCCTACTAAAAGTTTTATGCTATTTTATTTATTTATATTTATATATACAGAAATGATCTTAGGCGGGTCTCATTTAACGGGTTTGAGACGGATTTTTGTCTTTTTGCACATATGTGGACCCCACTCACCCTGTGAAGCAAAAAAGACCACACGTGACTTTCTCTCACTTCACACACACACACACTCTCTCTCTCTCTCTCTCTAATACTCTGATACCCAAACAAATACACCTCAACCCCCAAATGAAACCCACAAGTATTAGAAAAAAGTGGGGAAAGTTGTTCTCTGGAGAAATTCAAACCCGGCGGGCCATGTTTGGTTTCCACTTCTCTTCCAACCTAATAACCCAAAATGAAAAATAGGTGGCAAGTCATACATAAACACCCTTAAAAGAGATTTAGTTGGGTCACCGGCCTTACTTCTAACTTGGCTTTTGGGTTGTTTAAAGAAGAATGGAGGTTCAATTTGTTCAACACCTATACTAGGTTTGAAGTAAATCGACGTGATATTAACAAGAATTAGCTTAAAAGCTGATCTGGGTACGAAAGAATTGTTGCTGAAATGGAGAAGAAAAAATGAAGAAAAGATCAAGAAAGACATTGAAACTAATATTAGACAGAAAAGGAACCTTGAAGGTAGTATGCTCTTTTCTGCCATTGAAGACATTCAAAGAAAAAAAGAACCTATTATATTATTTTCAGAAAATTAAACAAAACATTAACACATAGATTCTAACAGAAGTTAGCAAGCAATGTCCTAAATACTAAAACCAATGGGTTATATCTTCTGATTTCATCAATTGAGTGAATGATCACTTAAGAATTTTTTTGATCTCCACAAACATTAAAGAAGATTGACCAATCCTCAGAATCAAAGTTACAAATTCAGTTTTTTGTCCTTAAACCCTAAAGGGTTTTAAGAGATCATAGTTGCTCATTATAACATTTTCTCTTGAAAGTCTGAAACAGCAACTAGCTCTAACAACCAAAACCCATCAATTTAAACCCAAAAATTTCCCTTTCTGGAAATATATTGATGAACTGAAATTTCCCTCCCAGGAGCTTCTGTCCCTGTATTCAAAAGCATATAATCAATCAGTATGTAAAAGAAACAAGAAGACACAAATCCCTGTATTTAAAGGCATATAATCAATCTGTATGTCCATTAGGCACTCCGGCTGCCGGGTTTGAATTTTTCCAGAGAACAATTTTCCCCACTTTTTTCTATTACTTGTGGGTTTCATTTGGGGGTTGAGTATTTGTTTGGGTGTCAGAGTATTACAGAGAGAGAGAGTGAAGTGAGAGAGAGTCACGTGTGGTTTTTTTGCTTCACAGGGTGTTTGCACCCAAAAACCGTCAATGATTTTTGAGCCCGAGTGGAGTTGAAGTTGGGCGAAGGAGACGCTGGGGCAAGTAGTGATGACTCATCGGACTCAAGGGGTAAGCCCGATGGGAGGAACAACTGTTGGGAGAGGAGGAAAGTCCGATGGGAGCATGTGGCAAGTGTAAGCATCATCGGGCTATGAGAACATAACTTATCATATTGAGAGCCCGATGGAAAAGTAAAGCAACGATATAACTAATCGGACATCACGAAACGGAAGAGTGTGTCCGATTGATTATAAGAAGTTGGAGAAGCATGATCGGACATGGAAGAAGTCATGAGCCCGATTGACGAAGGACAGGGCATTGTTATTCACAGCTGGCATGATGACGTCATCCCTGAGTTTTTTGGAAACAAGAGCCCGTCTGGGAAAGGAGTTGTTAGTTGCCAGCTGGGTTGGAGCGTCTAATCCCTAAATTAAAGGGATCAATTCAAGTAAGTTCTGGATAAGGAAGGATTTCTTCAATTAACCAATCAGTGAATAGCTTAAGGCGCAAGTTAAGGAGTCCTTTCCTAGTAGGAATTAAACTATGGCCGCTATAAATATACAGGCAGGCCAACCATTGAAGGGACTCCGCGTCACTCTCGAAAACAGCATTCAACACAGCATTCAAAAGCATCCAACCTTTTATGTTTTTTTTGCAAGCATAGCAAATAGGTCTACCCTTTTTCTTTGTTAATTTCTTTTACTGTTTTCATTCTTACGAACAATCATTCTGTTCTGAATCTGTTCTTTGGTTGTATTTTCCAAACATTTAATAAAATCTGTATTTTATTAATCGTTTGTGATTGTTTACTTGGTAAACTCATACACTATTTGGCTTGTGCGCTTCAGTACTGCCAAGGGATTTCTGGTGAGGGTACTTTCCTACTCGCCGCACACAATTGTTTAGTTTAGAAGTCAGATCTGAAAGCCTTGAGTATCACTGACTCAAGCATATAGGAAATTAGTTTGCACACACCGAACCACTTTTGGTTCTGGCACGCCCGCGCATAACTACTAGCAAACATTTTGGCACGCCCGGTGGGACCCATAGTGTCAAGTCATGCCGCCAAAGAGGGATAAGCAGATCGGCAAAAACGGCCAAGAAGAGTCGGCCGTTGATACACCTACGGAGGAAAGCACTGGTCATTCTCCGGATGACGGTGGCGTTACTATCGAAGCAATCTCGGAAACCGTGAGAGCCACCGTTGATCCTTTGAGGCAGGACTATAACACCTTGATAGGATCAATGGCAGGTCTCAACAATGTGGTCAGGCAAACGGCCGATATACGCCGGGAACAGTCTGAGTTGGTCATGGAGACTAGGGTTACCCACGTGAAGCTGGACGCCCTGGCTACTCAGATACAACAGCTTTGCGCCGTTCTTGAGGCCAATAACAAACAAAAGGCCTTGGGATCAGGCTCAGGCTTGGGATCGGGCTCTGGCACGCCGCTTGAGTCCGACAAACCAAAAGACCCACTCTATGTCTGTCCAAACCTAAGGGAGGGTAACATCTCGGGCAAGAAGCCCGAATTACATAACGAAACGGCCAGTGGCGTGGTGGTCACCGATCCCAGTGGATCGGCGACGCCAAGTTTTGTCCAGACAGGAGGCCGTGTTGAAACCCAGTTCGACCGGACTCCACCTCTAGTTCGCGCTGCTGGGGGGCAAAGAAACAATGGGGGGTTTTGGACCCACCAGATCAACAATAATCAACAGTTGCCACCTCTACTAACCCCGGTAACAGGGGCTCAGCCTGAGGTAATTGCAACAATAGGCCGTAACCCAGAGGTAATCGGCCAACAAGTGCCCCCAGGTAACACTGCTGGGGGGCAAAGGAATAATGATGATTTTTGGCTTCGTCAGGCCAATAACAACCCACAGCAACCACCACCCCCTGTGGGTGGTGCCCGACCTGCTGCGCAGCTTATTAACAGGGAGGAGTTGGTGGCGGCCATACATGAAGAGTATGGCCCGTTCATGAGAAGGATGGAAAGGCCGACATACAGACGGCCTTACCCGCCTGAAATTGACCAAGTTAATTTCCCACCAGGGTATAAAGTCCCGAACTTTACTCTATTTTCTGGGGAAAGTGAGCATACCACGGTAGAGCACATAGGTCGATTCATTGTGCAATGCGGCCATGCAGGCAATAGTGACCCTTTAAAATTAAGGTTGTTCCCAAATTCGCTCACGGGCATAGCATTTTTGTGGTATGTCAATCTCCCGGCCAATTCAGTACGAAATTGGCCAGCAATGGAGGAATTGTTTCATGGGCAGTTTTATAGGACTGAGCCCGAGATCTCGTTGGCAGATCTGTCTAGGATGCTCCAACTAGTGGGAGAGACCGTCGAAACATATATAGCCCGATTCAGGAAGGCTAAGTACAGATGTAAGACAATATTACCCGAGGAAGAATACGCAAAGATGGCTATGGGCGGAATGTCTTTCGAGCTTCGCAAAAAGTTCGAAGGGACCGATTTCCGTGATTTATTCGAGCTGGCTTCAAGGGCCGCCCGTTATGAGCGTATCCTGCTTGATGAACAGGAAAAGAAGAATTCTTCTAAGGGAACGTATTACAAAGATCCCAATTACGAGGTCCATCTAGCAGAATGTGACCTCGAGGCAGAAATCGACATGGCCGAACTAATCTCTAAGCGGCCTATTGTGTGTAATGCCTTGAACAAACCGGTCAATAATAACGCTGCTGCTAAAAAAATGACGTTCGAGGCAGGAAAAAATTACACATTTGACATAACAATGGCCGATCAGATTTTTGACGCCCTCTTGGCTGAAAAAGTGATCAGGCTAGGTGAAGGTCATCGGATACCCAAGGCCGATGACATAAAAAATAAGGAATATTGTAAGTGGCATAATTCCTGGAAACACTCAACTAACAACTGCGTTGTTTTTCGTAATGTGATACAGGAGAACGTGGAGAAAGGAGTGTTCAAATATTCGGACAAAGCTATGGGAGTTGATGCGAATCCGTTCCCACAGATCACTGGAACCAATATGGTAGTGCCCGATTTGACTAAGCTGACACGGCCAAGGGTCAAGATAGACTTGACCGACAGCGAGAAAGTCCCAAAGCAAAGGGAAGGAAAACAAATTGCCGTTTCAGGAACTGATAGACCGAAGGTGACTATTCACGAGCTTCAGAGGACATACCAGGAACGCAAGGAAGCAGAACTAAAGGCTGATGGAGCCCGGTCAACTACAGAGAGCTTGATTACGGATTTATGACACCAACTAGAGCTGATTGAACAAGGCCTGTGTCCGAGGTGCAAGGCCGATATTAAGAAAGGGGCCTCTAGCCCAAGCAAGAGGCCTAGGGTTGAGGAACGACGAGAGTACAGCCCGAGAAGATCCGTGCATGAGAGGCTTTCCTTGCCCAAACAGGGACGCCCAAAGCCCGAGTGGAAGCCAAAGCCGCCGCCAGCAAGCAGTATGCCTAGCTCGAGTCATAGGGAAGGAAGGGAATATGGATCACGACCCACGATGAGTGCATCACAAAGGGTTGCAGCATCGGACATTCGCTCCCGAATGATACTCCCACCAAGAGTGAGTGATGGGAGATGGTAGAGAGCTGAGCATCCAAAATTTCCAGCGATGCCTCAATACAGCAAGTCTCAGAAGAGGAGGTACCAGAGGCTGAGACAGGCCGAGAGGGAACTGCAGCGCTCGCAAGGCCGTGTCCAGATTCCTCAGGAGTCCCTTCAGCGCAAGGCCGACAAACAGATAACGGCCATGGAAGAAGATGAGCCCGTTTTCGACAAGAAAGCGGGCAAAGGGGCAATGCATGCCACAGAGCGCTTGAAGAAACTGTTTGAACAAGAAAAGTGTGAGCCATCGGCCCATCCAATGGAGGAGGCTGATGATTATGAAGATGAGGATGATTCACCGATTCAATTCGGGACAATCCCGAAAAATCTATCCTCAAACATGGTGTTTACTTTGCCCATGTCATTTATGGCCAAACCGGATCAGCCAACGGCCATTGAAGGTGACGTAATAGAAGGCCGGACCAAGGAGTCGGCAGTAATAGAAAGTGTATGTTGGGGTGGTGGTGAGACCGTCAGACCCAAGGTGGTAGAGGCTACGAGCAAGAACGTGGACACTACCGATATACAAACCGATCGGCCTAAGATAACCATCTTGAGGCCGAAAGGGATCCAAACTGAGGAGGGGCTGAAACCGGCGGGGCCAGTCAAGGTGGTTTTCGAAAAACCTACCTATCAAATGTCTCAGCACCTGAAGCCGTTGTACGTAAAGGGTCACATTGAGGGAATCCCCGTTAATAGAATATTGATTGATGGGGGATCTACAATCAACATCATGCCCCAAATCATGCTGAGGATCCTTCAAAAATCTGAGTCGGAACTGATTCCGACCGAGATGAATGTTCAGAGTTTCACGGGCACACCATCTAAGACAAAGGGCATCTTGCCTCTGGAGCTGACGGTTGGAACCCAAACGGCCATGACAACCTTTTTCATTGTGGAGACATCGGCCGCCTACAACGCGTTGCTTGGCCGTGATTGGATTCATCCCAATTACTGCATCCCTTCCACTCTCCATCAATTGTTGATCTTTTGGAGAGATGATGAAGTGGAAGTGGTTGGGGCTGATACGAAGCCATTCGTAGCCCGGGTGCAGACGGCCGATGCAGTATTATATGAAGATGATATCGGACCTATCAAATTACTAGGATGTGGCAAACTTGGTAGACCAAATGCAGCCACGTTCCGTAAAGAAATTCTACCAAACTTAAAGCTTGGTTATCACAATCTAAGTCGGACAGAAGAGTTAAGGCCGATGGAAATTAATGAGCAAGAAGACTTTGATGGATCTACAGCCAATTGAAGTTAGAAGACAGCTGGCCCTTAAGGCCAGCATGGCCAGATGGTGTGCATATCTGGCCGATAGGAGATTAGAGATCGGCCCTGTAGACGGAATGATTAATCTGGCCGATTGTATCTATGAAGAAGAAACGCCAATAGAAGAGGAGATTCAAATGGATGAACTCGAAACGGCCACAGCCAAGCTTGATGACTTGAAGGCCGACGTGCAGGATCCACTATTGGAGATCAACCTGGGCAATGAAGGAGAGCACAAACCCACATATGTGAGTCAGGTGCTTGAACCGCAGTTCCAGGCCGATATCATTGCTCTCCTGCACAAATACAAGGATTGCTTTGCTTGGGATTACGACGAAATGCCCGGACTATCCCGAGAATTGGTGGAGCACCGATTGCCAATTAAGCCGGGCTTTAGGCCGTTCAAACAGCTCCCACGGCGCATGTCACCTGAAGTCACGATGAAGGTGAAAGAAGAAATTGAGAGGCTTTTGGGGGCTGGCTTCATTCGGACAGCCAGGTACGTGGAATGGGTATCAAATGTAGTCCCAGTGGTAAAGAAAAATGGTAAGCTGAGAGTTTGTATTGATTTCAGAAATCTAAACCTAGCTACCCCAAAAGACGAGTACCCTATGCCCATGGCCGATCAATTGATTGATTCGGCCGCCAAACATAAAATTTTGTCCTTCATGGACGGGCACTCAGGGTACAACCAGATTTACATCGCTGAGCAGGATGTCCCGAAGACAGCTTTCCGGTGCCCGGGGGCAATTGGAACCTTTGAATGGGTTGTCTTGCCTTTCGGACTAAAGAACGCCGGAGCCACATATCAGAGGGCGATGAATTCAATCTTCCATGATATGATCGGGCATTTCATGGAGGTTTACATTGATGACGTCGTGGTAAAATCGAGTGACAACGCCGATCATTTGAGAGACTTAGAAAAAGCATTTGAAAGAATGCGGGCTCACAAACTAAAAATGAACCCTCTCAAATGTGCTTTCGGCGTTTCAGCAGGGAACTTCTTAGGATTCCTGGTGCATCAAAGAGGGATAGAGGTTGACAAGAACAAGGCTCGAGCAATACAGGCAGCAAAGCCACCAGCCAATAAGAAAGAGCTTCAAAGGCTACTCGGGCAGATTAATTTCCTGAGAAGATTCATCTCCAACTGTGCAGGAAAGACCCAAGTATGGACCCCATTATTGAAGATCAAGACCGACGAAGAGTTCAAGTGGGAGGACAGCCATCAACAGGCCTTTGAGGGAATTAAGCAATATTTGTCAACTTCTCCAGTTTTAATGCCACCCAAGAAGGGTAGGTACCTTAAATTGTATATATCGGCTTCTGAATGCTCTATAGGAAGTATGTTAGCTCAGGATAATGAGCAAGGAAATGAGCAAGCCGTTTATTACTTAAGCAGAATATTAACTCCAATCGAGCAGCGCTATGCGCCGATTGAGAAATTATGTTTGGCATTGTATTTTTCATCACAGAAGTTAAGAACGTATATGTTGCCCGTTTCTACTTATATTATATGTCAAACCGATGTGATAAAATATATGTTGTCAAGACCAATCATGAGAGGCCGAATTGGAAAATGGACCTTGGCCCTGATGGAATTTGCCATCCAATACCGATCACAGCAATCGGTTAAAGGCCAGGCCATAGCCAATTTCTTGGCTGATCACCCAGACCCAACTGATCTGGGAGAAGTACTACCAGTGCCTAAAGTGTTAAACACTTCCTTGGTCCCATGGACATTGATCTTTGATGGGTCCAAAAGCGCAGAAGGTGCTGGGGCAGGTGGTCATTGTATCACCCAAGTATAAGAAGACAAAAATGTCATTTCGGCTCGATTTCAAGTGCACAAACAACCAGGCCGAATACGAGGCATTAATTATCGGACTAGAGATACTCCTTGAGTTGGGGGCATCGTCCGTACACATAAAGGGAGACTCGGGTCTGGTGATCGGGCAGATATCAGGAGAGTTCCAGATAAAAAGTTGGGAATTATGCCCGTTTCACTCTGTCGCCACACAGCTCATGGACGAGTTTGATGATATTAGCGTGAGTTATATCCCTAGGTCTACGAATACTGAGGCCGATAAGCTGGCTAAGACAGGATCGGCCTCGTCTCCTACAAAGGCTTTGGAAGACCAAGTTATCACGGTTCATGTCCGATCACTGCCTTCCGTTGCAAAGAGAGGTTGGTATGCTACTACTAATTCGGTCTTGATGGAGGACGACGACTGGAGAAGGCCTATCATCGAATACCTGAATCACCCAAATGTCAGGGTAGACCGAAAAGTTAGACTGTTCGCTGTCCGATTTGTGATACTTGATGGAGAATTGTTTAAAAAGCCCATCGGTGACGACGTGATTTTGAGGTGTTTAGGCAAAAAACAGGCCATGCAGGTGATGGCCGAAGTACATGAAGGGATCTGTGGGGCTCATCAGGCCGGTACAAAAATGAAATGGTTACTGAGAAGGTATAACTATTATTGGCCAGACATGTTGAAGGATTGTATCAGCTATGCAAAGGGATGCCAAGCGTGTCAGAAGCATGGCCCGATCCAGCATGTACCGGCTAAAGAGCTCCAACCAATAATAAAACCATGGCCGTTCAGAGGATGGGCTATGGATCTAATTGGCAAAGTCTTGCCACCATCATCAGGCCAACACTGTTTCATTATAGTGGCGACGGATTACTTCACTAAGTGGGCCGAGGCCATACCATGTAAAACGGTGACCCAGACCACCGTGATAAAATTCATTGAAGAGCACATCATACATCGATTCGGCCTCCCAGAAACCATAACGGCCGATCAAGGATCTGTGTTCACAGGAGCTGAAACGACCGCTTTTGCGGAGAGCAGAGGGATTAAGATTCTCAATTCTACCCCGTACTATGCTCAAGCTAACGGTCAGGCTGAGTCAACCAATAAGATCCTTAAGGGGATCATTGAGAAGATGATCGATGAGAACCCTAGAGAGTGGGACAAGTTGTTGTCCGAGGCTCTCTGGGCCTATCGGACATCTAAGAGGTCCAGTACCGGGGTCACACCATTCATGTTGACTTACGGGCACGACGCTATGTTACCAATGGAGGTTACCGTCCGATCGGCCAGGAGAGCTTTACAGAACCAGCTTGAGCCCGCAGAGTACACAGAGGCTATGATAGCTGAGTTGGAGGGACTTGATGAAACGAGGCTCATGGCTTTGGACTCGTTAAAAGTGCAGAAGCAGCGGGCCGCCCGAGCTTATAACAAGAGGGTAAAAGCAAAGTCTTTTAGTACAGAAGACTTGGTATGGAAGGCCGTTTTACCTATCGGGGACAAGGATAGTCGGTACGGTAAATGGTCGGTCAACTGGGAGGGTCCGTTCATTATACATCAGGTCAAGAATGGTGGTGCTTACAGACTGCGGGATATGGATGGTGGTATTCATCTTAGATTAATAAGCGGTCAATACTTGAAGTCTTATTACCCTACTCTGTGGGAAACTATTGATTTGAACTATAAACCAAATCCAGGATTAGAATACGACCAAATCATTAACTACGACCCCGAGCCCGAGTAACGAAAATGTGGTTTGTATTGATAGGCTGAGCACAGCTTACTTACAAATATATGCGAATAAAAAAAAAGTACAAAAGAGGAGTCGGCCTCTAGGCCGACTCAAAATTCCTAAGCTTAGCCTTCAAGTCTTCCCAGGTCTTGACGGCTCCAGACCGGTCCTTCTTGGCCCTTTCTAGCTTCTGGGCCCAAGCCCGGGATATGGGGACGCTGGCTTGTAACTGATCACTGCACTTCTGAGCGTCCCCGCCTAGTGAAGATAATGCCTCGTCAATTTTTTCAATGGAGGCGTTGTTGGTAACAACCTCGGCCTCACATTGGGCGAGTTGAGTTTTCAGTACAGCAATTCGATTCTGCAGCCAAGTACCCCTGGCTAGAACTTGAGCACGGGAGGCCTTTCCTGCTTCGAACTTAGTTCTGGCCCCTTCCAAGAACTTCAATGCTTTCTGACGGGAGCCTAAATGAAGTTCTGCATCCGCTTGAATCTTCGAGGCCGTTCTATCCATAAGACGGACGCTAGGAAGTCTTTCTTTGATCTCCATGAGTAATGATAGCTGCCCGTCTGAAAGAGAAGGATCGGCCATGAGGGTGTTCAAAGCGGTGTCGACGTCAGCCGCAGCAGGAAGATTGGGAAGTTCTTGGTTAGCAAGCCCGAAGAGTAGGTCCTTGGCTTGTTGAAGGACGGAAGGTGAAACCGCTTCGGGCTCGAGGGGACCAAGGTCAAAAACTCCCAGGTCCAGGCCCAAGAAGAAGTCATCGAAGGGAATGACGGGCACTGGGTCTGAAGGATCGACCTGTTCAAGAGAATACAGTCAGGCATTGTTTTTGAAATCATACGAATTAACGCAAAGTAACAGCAATACCTGGGTATGATGATGAAGCGAGGCCGAGATTGTTTCGCGAATATCGGCCTCGCTTGGTTGAGAAAGTGTGTGAGAAGAAGAAGAAGGGAGGCCGGTTCCCACGTCCGGACTTATTGGGGCCATTGTCGTCTGTGGGGCTTCTGTTTCAGGGACAGAGCCCGGATTATCATCACCGGCCTCCACAGCAGAAGATTCAGGAGGACTGACCTCGGCCACCACCGGTCCTGGTATGATGTGAACAGGAGAGCTGATGGCGGTGGTAGGCGCCCCTTGACCGGCTGGAGTTTCGGTTTCAGAGGGGACGGTTTGATTTACTTCCTCCCCAGCGGCCTCGGTGGTAGGTTCAGCACCGGCCTCACCCTCAGTACTCGAAGAAAGAACAACCTGCTCAGGGACTTGGCCGACATGAGCAAGGTCTTCGTCTCCGTCTCCGCTTGAAGGATCTAGAGGAGGCACGATGTGAAGTGGCATCACCCTAACGGCCACTCGCTCTAGATAAGACGCTGCAGAGGCCGGTGATGTAGGGAGAGTTGGGGGAAGAGTCTGAGCAAGGTTTGGAAGTGGATCCTCTCCCGAATCTTCATCAGCAAGCTGCAAAGATAGAACAAAAGGATTAATATGGAATAACAGGAATTCGGGCTCAAATCAAAAGGGGAAGAGCAAACCTGAACAGAGGCCGGTGTTTTTTGCTTCTTTTGAGGCGGACCCTTGCCCGGAGTTTGTTTACGAGCCAGTCTCTTGGCGACTTGTTTGCGCCGGGTTGGAGCTGCTGCTGGTATAGGGACATCGGCCACAGTGGCCGATGTTGCAGAGAAAGGAGCCAGGGCCTCAGCAGCGGTGCGTGGAAATATGTTTCTAGCCCGTTCACCCCACCATTGGGTGAACTCTTCTGATACTACTGGCCGGGCAGAGAAGGGTGTAAAATTGAACGCGGCTTTGAGCCGGGCAAACCTCTCTGCTATCTTCTTCACCTGCCCGTCGTTAACGATAAGGCCCCGTTCAACCCAATCAACGTTGACAGTAATACCAGGAGGAACGGGCACTAGTTGAGTAAGCCCGAATTGGCGGGCATATAAAGGAGCAAAGTAGTACTCGGCCCCGCATTTATTGTTGGCCGACGGGATGCTTGGGCTAAAATAATGTCTCTAGCTACTAAGTAGCTAGAAAAAATTTCATTATAGGTAGACTGGGTGCCCGAACCCCAGATTGAAGGGTTATTGGAGAGCTGGAGAAAAGAAGAGAATTGAAGGGAAAAGAATGGGGTGAAGAGATTGACGTCCCGAGGGGAGCAACCCTGGTAGAAGAAGGTAAAACACTCTTCAAAAGAATGTAAAGAAGGAGATACGTTCATGAATTGAACGGCAGAGATAGGCACGTCGGCCATGGGAGTGATGGTGGGTTGGAATTCAGGGAAGTACGAGTGAAGCCACAATTGCAGAATCCACATCGGGCTCCCACCAGCACTGAAGCCCGAATGAACGAAGTCTGTTGTGCCTCGAACCAAATGTGCCCAAACCAGCGTAGCCATGGCCAGTGGCTGCCCCGATGCAAGGGCCAGGGCTACGGTTGTGTATTCTTTAGTGATGGCCTGGCTGGCTGAGCAGAAGAGATACTTGTTGAGCCAGTAGACGAGGAAGGCAGTGTGCTCTGCATCGGACACCGCCGTATCATCTGCCCCGATGCAGGCAGCAAGGAAACCTCCAAAGGCCGTGATCGGCCTATGAGAAACGGCCCCGTCCCTGACAATATCCTGTTGTGGATAGGCAAAGCTGGCCGGTCCAACATTAAGCCCTGGAATGATCTCTTGTCCGTGGGGACGGAGGCCGAGCAGATAACTAATATCTTTGACAGTAGGAGCCATTGGTCCGCAACGGAAAAGAAAGCCGTTGCAAGACGAGGACCAGAAGAGTAGAGCAGAGAGAAGGAGAGGCCGGTCTATTTCAATGCGAGACCGGCTGAGCATGATTGCGTCGTAGATGCCCGTTTGCTTCCAGACGGCGGCCTTAGAGGCCGAAACCCCAGTCACCCATTTGTCCCAGTCAACGGCGGGGGTCGGCCATCCTCGAATGGGTTGATTCGCCGTCTGGACCTTGGCCCAATGAGCAGGGACTTGTAGGAATGTCTCGTTTCCTACCGGAGGGAAGAAAGGAAGGAAAGGCGCCGGAGGGTGGCCCAGAAACGCCGCGCCTAAGCCTGGAGCGACGGGAGAACCGTCGGAGGAGCTGTAGGGGGTGAGATATTCGGTGGATATGTCAGCGGCATGAACTTTGGCCAAAGCCCTAACCTCCTTACAGCGATTTTGTGGCGGTGGAGCGTCTGCGAAGGATTTTTTTCCTTTGGAGGTGGCTGGAGCGGTTTTGGGAGCCATGGCAATGGAAGGAAGAAAGGTCGCCGGGAAAGATGAAGATAAGAGTGAGAAGCTCTGTGTTTGCTTGAATTGCTGAAGAAGGTAAAATATGAATGTGTGATGAGTTTTCGGACGTTGGGTGGTATTTAAATATCACGACGCCGTAATCATGGCGCATTAAATGTAGGGTGACTGGTGGGATTCTCCATAACCTGACGTTAAGCTGCGTACTTGACGCGTGGCATATTTGAAATTCAAAACGTCACATCAATCAGGGCGGGACGTTTGATATGACCTTTTGGGGGGCAATTGTTTGCACCCAAAAACCGTCAATGATTTTTGAGCCCGAGTGGAGTTGAAGTTGGGCGAAGGAGACGCTGGGGCAAGTAGTGATGACTCATCGGACTCAAGGGGTAAGCCCGATGGGAGGAACAACTGTTGGGAGAGGAGGAAAGTCCGATGGGAGCATGTGGCAAGTGTAAGCATCATCGGGCTATGAGAACATAACTTATCATATTGAGAGCCCGATGGAAAAGTAAAGCAACGATATAACTAATCGGACATCACGAAACGGAAGAGTGTGTCCGATTGATTATAAGAAGTTGGAGAAGCATGATCGGACATGGAAGAAGTCATGAGCCCGATTGACGAAGGACAGGGCATTGTTATTCACAGCTGGCATGATGACGTCATCCCTGAGTTTTTTGGAAACAAGAGCCCGTCTGGGAAAGGAGTTGTTAGTTGCCAGCTGGGTTGGAGCGTCTAATCCCTAAATTAAAGGGATCAATTCAAGTAAGTTCTGGATAAGGAAGGATTTCTTCAATTAACCAATCAGTGAATAGCTTAAGGCGCAAGTTAAGGAGTCCTTTCCTAGTAGGAATTAAACTATGGCCGCTACAAATATACAGGCAGGCCAACCATTGAAGGGACTCCGCGTCACTCTCGAAAACAGCATTCAACACAGCATTCAAAAGCATCCAACCTTTTATGTTTTTTTTGCAAGCATAGCAAATAGGTCTACCCTTTTTCTTTGTTAATTTCTTTTACTGTTTTCATTCTTACGAACAATCAGTCTGTTCTGAATCTGTTCTTTGGTTGTATTTTCCAAACATTTAATAAAATCTGTATTTTATTAATCGTTTGTGATTGTTTACTTGGTAAACTCATACACTATTTGGCTTGTGCGCTTCAGTACTGCCAAGGGATTTCTGGTGAGGGTACTTTCCTACTCGCCGCACACAATTGTTTAGTTTAGAAGTCAGATCTGAAAGCCTTGAGTATCACTGACTCAAGCATATAGGAAATTAGTTTGCACACACCGAACCACTTTTGGTTCTGGCACGCCCGCGCATAACTACTAGCAAACACAGGGTGAGTAGGGTCGACATATGTGCAAAAAACAAAAATCCGTCTCAAACCCGTTAAATGAGAACTGCCTAAGATCCTTTCTGTTTATATATATATGTATATATATATATATTTTGGGTTAGCCTCTTTTCTGGAAAGCATTTGGTCCAAATACGTGGATTTGTTACTGAAATGGTATGATAAGAAGAAATTGAGGGTTTATCCATTGGCCTGCTACTACCAGTACATGGGGCTTTTCTCTTTTCATACTTGCTGATATTTTGGTATCTCTGTGAGGGAAACAGGTCATTCCTGATTCAATTGCGGGGCTAGAAAATCTTGAGGAGCTTAATCTTTCAGCAAATCTTTTGGAGTCTTTACCAGATTCCATTGGCTTCTTATTTAAATTGAAGGTTTTAGATGTCTCTGGAAACAAGCTGACTGCCTTGCCTGACAGCATTTCTCATTGCAGGTAGTCCAACTAAATTAATAATTGGAAATTAAATGTTAAGTTTATTTTTATTCCTTTCAGTCTTTTCTTGAGCAATTTAGTTTAGCATCTTGATTATTCCAGGTCATTAGTGGAACTGGATGCAAGTTTCAATAGGCTGACGTACTTGCCAACAAACATCGGGTATGAATTAGTGAATCTGAAAAAGCTTTCAATCCATCTGAACAAGATTCGCTCGCTCCCCACGTCTATTTGTGAGATGAGGTCATTGCTTTTTCTGGATGCGCATTTCAATGAGCTCCGTGGCCTCCCACTTGCAATTGGGAGATTGACCAATCTCGAGGTTCTCAATCTGAGCAGCAACTTCAGTGACCTAACCGAGCTTCCAGACACTTTTTGTGATCTAACCAACCTAACAGAACTTGATCTAAGCAACAATCAGATCCACGCTCTTCCCAATACGTTTGGCCAGCTTAACAGTTTGACCAAGCTTAATTTGGACCAAAACCCTATCGTAATTCCTCCAGAGGAGGTTGTGAATGAAGGGGTTGGGGCTGTCAAACTTTTTATGGCTAAGAGGTGGCTCGAAATATTGGCGGAGGAAGAGCAGAAGAGATTGCTTGAGTCGAAAGAGCAGTCAGAGACGGGTTTGTTAACTCGTAGCACTTCTTGGTTGAATAATTTCGTTTCAGGTGTGTCTGGGACTGTTTCGGGATATTTGGGAGCTGGGGGCAAATCTACTGGCGACCCTTATCTTGATCGGCAGCTATGATTCATCTGCAGGGTATTGATCGTATTAATATCCATTTCCTTCTGAGAAGATCGGAGAAGTGTCTCCCTCAGGTATCATATGGTTTAATCTTTTCCACACTATCCCTTTCCAGCTCTTAGAAGGAACAAATACCTCCACCCCCACTTTTAGCCAGAATTCTGGCAAATGTTGACAAATTTTGCTGGAAAATAATACCGAGAATATTTTGTTATTTTTTCAAATTGTATATATATATGTGTGTGTGTGTGTAACCGGATTGTAGCAATTGCATCTATTTGTTACAATACTGAAGCTTATAGTTAAGAGGTTGTTGAAGTTTTTCCCCTAAATGGAATAGAGCATTTCAGGAGATCTTTAAATGTCTGTGGTTAGATAGATTCATGTGCTTACACGGTTGAGAATAATGCTATGCATCCAAATGACTCAACTGTATGCTGGGACTGTGATTGGTGGTACCATATGTCATTGCATATGGTATAACTGACAAAGCACTTGGGAAGCATATTATTATTCTTTGTTAAAGAATTTTTATGTTGAGTTTTGTTTGTTGTTTCTCGTTTCTCATCATCATTCAAAATAAACAGTGAGTGGGAAACTTAGAAGTAATATTTGGAACCTAGTTTGACTTGCTTCCTTTATTTTATTTTATTTTTTTATTTGTTGCTAAAAAATTATATTTATATATATGCATATAAGCGCAGTTATTCTTCACACAGTATTTGAAAGGTACAATGACATTTCTTAGATGAGCAATACTATGCTTTCCATATTTAAATTCAAAATTTGATTCTCACATGTTTTAACAATTGTACCAGATACTGTGGTAGTGATTGGTGGTACAATATAATCACTGAAAGTGGTTCAACTGGTACAACATTTGGGATCTAAATTTGGAAAGCATAACATCAATCTTCTTAGATTAGGAGGTTAGCAACCAGTTGAAAGCCCCTCATTATTGAAGCATCTGTTGATGCCTTGAAAACTTCAATATATTTTTATTTTATTTTCATTTTTAACTGTGTTAAATATATGTTTCTTGCCATTTATGAATGAAGTTACCTCATATGTTGATGAGTTGAGTAACATACTTTTTTGAAGTCAATTAAATCTTTCACTCATGAGTGTAATCTTTTGATTCAAGTTCATCCAATTTGTTTGCTTGATTAAGAGATCCAGATATATATATATATATATATATATATATAGATGAGAACTGTAGTAGAAGCGGGAGCTTTTATGATCAGCAGAATGAACACATTCAATGGCTGTCAATGGGGTGGCAATTTTTGATACGACAACACGACACGAATCTGACACGAAATAAATGAGTGTGTTTTGCTTGTATGAGGGTATTTTAGAAATATACAATATTATCTATTGTCTAAACCTAATAACATATACATTTTTATCTTAAAAATAAAGAATCACTGAATACTCGTTGAGTGTCTCTCCACTCAAATCCCAATTCCACCATCCAGAGATAGATAAACAAGCTAGAAGATTGAAATATACTTCTAGAACTACGCTCTACTACAATTATTATTATTATTATTATTATTATTATTATTATTATTATTATTATTTCATTGTTTTTAAGGTCAGTTTTTCTTATCATGCATTTCATATTGCATTTTTTCCCCCATCATATGTTGACGAGTTAAGGTTGGGGAAGTTTTTACCTTTACTTTATAATCACTAGGTAGCTTGTAAAATTCATATTGTCTATACTGAATTTGAATCATCAAAATGCACAACTTCAGGAACTCATTGGATTCAATTGAATCACTCTAGACTAAACCGTTTTCAACAAATAAGAGTAGATGGTCTGCTATTTGAGTGAATTAAATGCGTTAGATGGGTTAAATGGGTGGCCTGTATATTACGTTAGGCGGGTTTGGGTTTGGGTTTGGGTTTTGATACGTTTAAAAAATTACACGATTATGACACGGTACGACTCTGACACGACTTGTTGATCACACGACACGATTGACACCCCTAGCTGTCATTACATTCAGTGTTATATATAATAATTTGTAGATGCATTATATATATATATATATATATAAAATAATCAATATGCATTTAATATACTTTTTTTTCCAAGAAAAGTATTAGCAAAGAAGATGAGCCTTGTTACATTAATGCTTTCCAAAATTTTTTCTCCAAAAAGTATTTCTCTAACACCTGTGGCGGTGGAACCGTCTTCAATAATGGTGAGATCAGTTTTATATCAACCAATTAAAATCAACTGGGTCCACTGTGACTAGAATCTCATATATATATATATATATATATATTTATTTTAAATTACATGGAGGAGAGGAAAAGTTCGAACATAGAACAAAGATACATAAGATGATACTAAGTGTCGGCCCTTTGTTATTGAACTATAAGTCATTTATGATCTCTACTCTTAGGTTAAACAACAATCTCATTTTGGTTGGGCACCAGCGTTGTCAGTCCCACAGAAAATAAACTATTCTTAAGTTGAATTGATTTGGGCAGTTCAAAGAACTCTAACTGGCATAACGCAACACAAAGTGAAGACTAATCTTTGTCTTTAATTAATACATTCTGTTGGTAATTTTATAATTTAAGAAAACTTAACAACTCAGTAGTATTAGGGACCACTTTGAAACAGACAACCATAAAACATGGAGTTCTATCTTCTATGTACGTGATGGGATGTAAAACTTTCAATTACTTTTATAATTTATTATATTTCTACAATTAGTGGTGTCGGTGCTGCTGTAACTGTAAGGCTACCAGGAAACCAAGTGACATGTGGTACACTTCGTGGGAGCAGACGTAGACTCAGGGGCGGTTTTGTGTATATGGAGGTCCGGGACGAACTACTAAAAGGGAAGTTCTTATACGGGGTTCGGGGGCAGCGTCTCTGAGACAATTTTTTTGAGGTCTATTTATATATAATTGACAATATTTTTAAGGGTTTACTTATACATAATTGGCGATTTTTTGGGGGTCTACTTATAATACGAGTCTATTTGTGAAACTTAAACATTATATGGTATCTTTCAAAATTCTAGAGAGGCCTATTTCTAAAACTTAAAAAATTCTTACACTAAAAGTGTAATTTTCAAAATTCTAAAGCCTTTGCTTTTGAGTTTTATATACATGTATATCAATATATATGTAGTTGATGACACCAAATTGGGCCTTGGGGAGGCCTAAATGTAAAAGTACTAAAAATCTCAAAGTAAAAATGTAATTATACAATTTCATGAGGGCCCTCAATTTTTTGTGAATTTTGGTGGCCCGGGGCGGTTGGCCCTTTGGCTCCCCCTTTGGGCCGGCCATGCGTAGACTCGTAGTGAGTCCATAGAAACGTAAGAGACTCTGGAATTTGTATTTCCGGCGGAGCTGAGTTAATTAGGCTATCTAACACCTGCACACGAAGGTTCTGAGGCAGTGTCTCCAAGATAAATATTTTTTAAAAATATTTTGTTTTACATATTTTCGGGTATGATTCTTTGTACAAGAAAGATTATAGTTTTGCTATGTGAGATTTTATGCCATGTTTGAGGATAGGTACTAGGTGGGTTTGTTGTTTGCAATCCTTATTGTGTATTATAATCCTTTGGTTTATAATTTCTTACTGTGAATGTTATAATTGTATATAGATATTGAACATTTTTTTAAAGGTAGAAGTTTGGAAGCGCCAATATATGATTAATTTAAAAATTTTGCAAATTACATATGCAAAACCAAACTTCTAAAAATTGCAGGGACCATGGTCAGCTCGAACCTCCACATAGTTCTACCCTTGTAATGTTAGTTAACTAATTTTAAATTGGATAATACTTGGGGCACAATCAAAGCCACAACCTTTTTTGCATAACCTCTATTTTGTGTCTATCTCTCTCCTAGTGGGCACTGTGGGGTCACTGGCACTGTGGGACCCATCAAGAGAGAGATAGACACAAAATGAAGGTTGTGCAAAAAAGGTTGCGGCTTTGGTTGTGCCCCAAGTATTACTATTTTAAATTTGTGTTTGGCTTATGTTGTGGGGAATCGATGTAATCAGATAAATCAAACAATTAAACAAAGAAAACAAAACCAAGCACAAGAACAAAAAAATATACAAGGTTTGGTGAATTGCTTACTAGCGGAGGAGGAACCAATGAATCCTCTAGACGCAATACGGAATACAATCACCAATTCGCTCAGCTCTCACAAGAAACACTCTTGAAAACCTCACTAAGATCAACCAACAAGTTATCTTTGAGCTCTTGATTGTTTCAACCTCTCTCACATACTCTAAACCTGAGTATAAATATCCAAAAGGGTTTTTTTGCGAAGTTTAGGGACCTAAGGAAACCTTTCGTAATCGCATTAGGAAACCAATTGCGCAGGCCAAAACTGCGATCTCGCTCGAGTGGCTCGTTCGAGTAGGACCTCGCTCAAGCAACCCCTCAAGCGAGCGACATTTTAGAATGTTTTTATGATTTCTCATCACCCTACTACGCCCAACGCCCACACGAAAAATTGATCGACATTGCGCTTGCCTGAGCGAAGCCTTGCTCGAGCAACATGTCAGTTCTTCAATCTGCTGAAAGATGAACCACATTCAACAACTTATAAGTATTTTAAGATGTGGTTCTTTTTGGAATCAACATTATAGCCATAATAAAAATGAGACTAGTATGAACAACTTCCCCAGACAGGCCCTTAAGTTGCAAATGTGAAAACTTGAATGCTATTTAGGCAACTAATTTTCAGCGAAGCACATTATTGGCGACACATTTTTTGGGGACGTGATTTCAGACTTCAAAAAATAAAAAATAAAAATAAAAAAAATTACCATTCGACCAATTGGCATTTGGTTACTATTAACAATGATTTTTTTGCTTAGCTGATTCTTCTTTATTTGCGACAGGCGGAATGCACCCATAACCCCACCGTAAAAGACTCGAATCCGCAATCATGTAGATAGGGTGAAATCCCTTACCACAAGGCTATATCCTCAACGACTTAAGTTTTTGGAATAACAATTAACACCCATAAAACATGATTTTTTTTTTTGTTTGTTGTTTTTTTTTGTTTTTTGTCTAGAAAATGAGAATAAGACTAAACTAAATCTATTTTGAACGTTACAAATGCGAAAAAAAGGTTAGGGAAAAGGTCGAACACCATGCTCGTTTTATTCATCTATGCACTTGTTTATTACGTGAGCTTTGTGCTGCTTTATCACTATACATGTGACACTTTCTGATGCATATATCATATTCAATATCCATGTATATATGTATGGATCTTCTATGATACACTCTAATGATTTTTGATAAATTACATATTTTAAGGTGCAACATTTTGGCATCAATTAGTGGTGTCAAAATATTGCACTAGCCAAAATGGTTGTGATTTTGAAAACTCCCCCCCAGATGGTACACCAACTTTGCATTAAGTCACAATATTTTAATTCCAAAACATCTAAAATGTAATTAATACATCCTAAACCATGACACCTCGTGACGTGTGGAATTCACGTGAGATATAAATCGTTGTGGATAATGAATATCACACAAACCAGGGGCAGAGTCAAAAATTTTGGTCAGGGGCGCGTTGCCCCCTGAGACGGTTTTTTTTTTTGGGTCTACTTATACAGAATTGACGATTTTTTTAGGGTCTACTTATATATAATTGGCAATTTTTTTGGGATTTACTTATAATATGAGTATTTATTGACACGTAAATATTGTATAGTGTCTTTCAAAATTCTAGGGGGTCTATTTCTATAACTCATAAAATTCTTACTAAAAGTGTAATTTTCAAAATTCCAAGGGCATTTACTTTTGAGTTGTATATGCATATATATATATATATATATATCAATATATATGTAGTTGATAAACCTATATTAGGCATTGTGCCCCTTTGGGGGCCTAAACATAAATTGAGAGGGAGCTAAACATAAAATACTAAAAAAATCTTAAAGTAAAAATATAAGTTTCAAAATCTCAGGCCCTAGCTCCCTCCGCCCCTGACTAAGTGAGATAATTTCTCCAATATACATTATTTATTACTAAAATATATACACATAAATAAAGCAATAATATTAGGCACACAATACAAATTATAACACAAATCACAATCATACTTTAAATGCATGTACTTTGTGCTGTGTGGATTTTTCACATATGACCTATACTTTTTTGGGAAGCACAAAGTATATGCATTTAAAACATCTGTTGTGATTTGTGTTGTGGTTAGTGTTATATGCCTAACATTATTGTAAATAAAGATAGAGACATTAGCGGAGGATTCATATGTTAGAATGGGTACCATTTATGTAACTTAATTAAGAGTTGCCATAAGTAGTTTCCTAATGTACTCGTGCTTGCAATCCTAGAAAGTAGTAGGTAGGTATTATTTGCAATTTCAAATGATAATAAAAGTTTGGCTAAAAAACATTTTGGTATATGAGTCATAGTGTAGTTTTACTTTAGGCCCTGTAATTTCAAGTGTAACATTTTCGAGCCTCAATTTATAAACATTTGTTAACTAATAACAATGGTCAATATACGGTGTAATTTTTTTTTTTTTTTTGATGGAATGGACAACGTGGTTCAAAACGATTAAAGTTTAAAAATATTTTAGTATCTTGTAATTATTATATAGGGTAAAATGCATTTTGCACCCTCAAATTATACCCTGTTTTGCACTTTGGTTCCTAAACAAATTTTTTTTTCTATTTTGGTCCCTCATCTATCATTTTGTGGCATTTTGGTCCCTCAACTAATATTTTGTGACAGTTTGCCCCCTTCGTCACTTTTAGCCGTTAAAAGCAACGAAAAAAGTTATTTTAATTACATATAAACCCCATGTTTGGGTCATGTTTGGCAACAATAGTCATTTTTTCAATACTTATGAAACTCTAAAGGCTAAAATTAAATATTTAGCAAAATATAGCTTCTACAATTGCAATTGGTCAAAAGCTACATTGGACAACTTTTACCATTTGTAATTTTTTGTGATTTAATTAAAAAAAAGAAGAAGCTGCCAAACAGTCCATGAGGAGTACTTTTAAGATCTTTGAAAAATTTCTGTCTTTTACTGAGCTCTGCTACTTGCTGAAGTGTGATATACCTTCCCATGATTTTTTCATGTCTAATAAAACTCCCTTTTGGTTGACAAAAAATAAAACAGGAGACACAGTGAAAAAGGTCTCACTACAGGGGGTGTAAATGAAATTAAAATAACTTTCCCGTCACTTTAACAGCTAAAAGTGTTGGAGGGGGCAAACTGGCACAAAATATTAGTTGAGGGAGCAAAGTGCAAAAAAAATTTGTTTAAGGACCAAAGTGCAAAACACGGTATAGTTTGAGGAGACAAAATGCATTTTATCCTATTATAAAAGTTTCATTTTAAGCCTTCCGTGTAGTCCATTCTATTATTTCTCTTACGCTGTTAACGATTGTCATTAATTGACCTGCGTTTATAAATTGAGGACCAAAGTATTTAATTAAAAATGCAAGGTTCAAAGTGACACTTTAATACATTTAGAGAGTACCAACTACCAAGTGAATTTTAGCCTAAATTGTTGTCATCTCATTAAAAATAAAGTAAGTTAAGTAACTTTAGAATGATAGCATTAGAATTATTTTACTTTGTGTATTTGGTGAAAACTTTAGTTTTCTCATTTAGTTGGAGTAGCTCTTTTTTTTTTTTTTTTTTTGCTCATTAAAAAAAATACATATGGCTATCCCATCATATGAAAAGTATGTATATGTTAGCTTTTCAAATAGGAGAACACTTCTATACATTTTTTTGAATTATTTTGGTGGTGTTCTTGTTGGAAAATATTTTAGTTTTCACAAAGTAACTTATGATGTAAAATACAATTCACATAAATAATATTATGAATCCACACAGTATAAATTAAACAACTAATAAAAAATCAATATAAAATAGGTAAAGGAAAACGTAGTTGTGAGTTAATGAGAGGCACGCATGGGCGCCAACCTAAAGCCGTAGAGCCTCCCTACGTGCGGGTACTGTCAGTCACTGACGACTCCAAGATACAACCCATAAAGCTCACAACAAATACCAACCGTAGGACACGTCCTCAGAAGGCAGAGGGACGAAGTCTTGTACTGAGTTACCCAAAAATAATAGTAAAACTAATGTATATAGAATATAGCCTATTTCTTTCACATATCTCTAACATCCCAAATGAGCCAAATGACACATGTATTATATAGGTTTGAGAATATGTCCATTACATATTCAATATTGACTTACAACTATATAACCTACAATGACCTTATTATGTCCATCATTGCTTGTAACCACCAAAGTAATAAAATGTGATACTACCTATTAATCTCTCAATAACAATTGTGATTATTTATTTTTTATTAAAATTTCTAACAATCCCCCACTTTTAATAAAAATAAAATAAAGAGAACTTGAGTAGAAACAAAAGCTATGTATATAAAAATTATGGGCAACATAATACTATGCAACGGGTGTAGATGCCCTTCAGACTTGAACCTCACTTAGTGTTAACTGTCTCCATCTGAAAGGGTCATAATGGACTACACCTTGAATTATACCCTTTAAGCCAGTCTTCAACAAGTCACACACCTAGTATCGATGTAAGACTCATGGTTCGGGTTTGCGCTATTTAAGGCCATGCGCACTATCTTGATTCTCATGGGAGTTTTAGAGGATAGCCCAATCCCCACGGTTGCGGCCTCACTACGATTCCCACTTAGGTGAGTCCTTCAAGGTATATGTGACCTATACCTGCAAGAGAATTCCTGCCTTGGGCTCATTAAGGGAAATCCCTTCCTAAACGCCACCACAAAAACACATCACAATGCCTTAGCGATGAGCAGAAGAATTTTGGATCATTATCTCATCATATAAGGTGCTGGAATACAACTCACGCAATATGGATTGTTTTTACCACATTAAACCTCTTTCATGAGATTCTCAATCACAGAGGTTGGGTTGCTTCCCTAGGTGGCTCCCTTGTGGGCTATGCTCATCCCCATCGACATTTATAGAGCTAGCCTTAGCGCTAGTCTTTAATTTATTTATATATTATTGGGATCTATACCCTCAGTGCTAGTCCTCAAAGGAGCTATTTATCAAATGATCTTACCCTTCAACGGGTAGACCTTTATTCCACAAATAAAGTAGATATATGAAGATAGCCATTGGCGTCATAATGATAAACCCCCCTAATTTCTCTGCTGCTCTAGAAAATAAATAGATAAATATGATGTTGCTCCAAAATAAGATCGACATAATAAAAATATTTAGATAATGCCACTGCTACAGAATAAAACTGTAAGATAAGCCGAGATATATAATTGGTTCAATTTTTATGCTCTCCAATAATAATACTTGACTTCATGTTGTGTGTTCATTTGATTTATAGAAGCCTTTCCCTACATTGAGCGATATATCCATATCTATCTGAAAAACTAAAAGTGAAAGGTGAGAGAGGGACTTAATATAATACTGACATGTGTCATCTACATTTATGTGGTAGTCTTTAATTAATTCTCTCACCTCTTTTAAATTTAGTATCAGTTGCTAGAGAAATCAAAACATCAAAGGAGATTGAAATACCTCTTTTTATAGAGATATTGAAACGCCTTGCATTCTCCCTCTAATTACAGTGCCTCAAAAACTCCCACTTTCTCAAATTCTGCATCTCTCATTTTCTCCTTCCTCACAAGTCACCACTATTACCAAGGATCTCTCCACCACCGCAATGATATTGCTATTCGCGGTGGACATTTTGAGACAATGTTTGCTAATTTGGGGTTTGTTTTCTTTAAACTTTTATTTTGTGTGCTCAACATAGTTGGAAAGACTAGATTTTGCTTATTACTTCTTTTATCAATACTAATGTACTTGATGGTTGTGTCCTCTTTTAGGGCCTGGTTTGGATCGAGTTTTGGGATTTAGCATGGACAATGAGGCAAAGGATGAGAGGTATATTAGTGCACACTGTCTACAACTATAGATAGATAAAATTTTTGTTGTTCTGTTTGAGTCATTGAATGTTAATTGATTTTTACTAGAAAGCTGAGAGCACAATATGGCAAAAAGCTATGAATTTCAAGGATGTGTCAATGAATATATTGCCTTTGTGGTTTAACACGTTCCTCTGAGATTGATTTTTTTATTCCTTTCAATCTGCACTTCTTAATTCAATGGCTTTTGCGTTGACATGTTTTGCAATCAATGTTGTGCCTCATACACATGAACACTTTCAAAAAAATTTAAAGCTTGAATTGGAAACAAGACAAAGTATCTTAAGCTTGAATTTTGGCCAGATTCTAAGCATTTTAAGGTAAACATTGTCAGGAAATTTTAGGCTATTGCATTGCCATGAAACAAGCCAATTCTTTGGTGGTGGTGATCAACTAACAAGTCATTCTATTTTGATGTTTATGGTTAATGATTTCTTCAAACATTTGAACTAAAGTGTCTCAAATTGTTCTCAATTGAACTTCGTAAATTGTCATTTAAACCTCAAATTGAATACATGATTAGAGTGTATGAGGAGATGAAGTAGGTGAGAGTGGTAAAGAGACTGTATTCGAGATAAATTTTTTTTTTCTCAAACTTGAATGATCTAAATACTGTTTTTTTTTCTTTGTTCCGAGTCTTTTGACTACTTCTAACATTTGGATGTCCTGGTTGTTCTTTCTATTGACTTATTATTATTGGCCATCATAGCACTCCAAAAATTTAGAATCAAATTTGTTAATTATGGTTCTAGGCTTTACTTGGAGATATAGTTTCCAAGTCTATCTCTTGGGCTTTAAATTGGAGTTTTATCCTATTGTGGTGTTTGAATTTCGTATAGCTATATAAAAAAAAATGTATAATGACTTTAGTTTGGCATTTTGTTCTTATAGTGGTTTATTAGTATTTATCAATTGCTAGCATTGTTCAAATAGAATATATTTTCGGTGTATGTATTGTAAATTCAATCCTGAAATAGGTTTGATGTGTTTTTGAGAACTTTGTAATGAGTTTGTTGGATTGTATTAGTGATTGATGATTACCCTTTGTAGTATTTCATATAGACATGCGTTAAATAGCCTGTAGACACATTGTGGAAAGTTCAACACTGTCTAAGCAAGTTCATTGGCGGGTTATACTCTAATTCAAATCTTATTTACTTGGGGTATGATGGTAGGCTATGTTCATTCCTATGAAGATGTAGTCTATTTTTCTTTTTCTTTTTCTTTTTTTCCTATTGAATTACATCTTCTGTTAACCTCTTTCATATTTGATTATGACTTATTAGAGAATGAATGTATCCGCACATCGCGCGGGATACATGCTAGTGAGAATAGAGATAATAGAACCATAAGATGTATTTTTTATTCTATAATTGGTTGTATTTCAAAGCCAATGGATTTCTCTCTCTAGCTTTTGGGAAAGTGCCTTAAAAGCTTGAAAGAGACCTTTATCCCACATTGGTTGTGAAGAGGAGGGTAAAAGGGTTTATATAATATTTGTGGTCTTATGTGCACACTCACGCGCACTTGAGCCAAGCCCAAACCAAGCCCAAGTCCAATGGAAAATTGGGTTTCGTTCCGGAAACCAATTAACCAGGCGTGTCACGTCTTACTCGCGCGTTGGGGGGAAGCCTCGGTTGGACCATTCTCCAAGCCTCGGTTGGACCATCGTTTTACAAATTATTTTTTCCAAAACCTTTTAATTTTTGCTTTGACTGAACAAAATCTTTCCCTCACAGATTTATTACTGCCTTCCTAAACTATGCAATTAACTAGCCATTTTAAAAATCTTATCCTTTCTTTTGTAACACATTTTGATAAATCAAGGGATTTATGTCGGGTCTTTGTGACTATAAATTCGTGGGTCATTCTCTTTAAGAAGGCAGCAACAATTACATCTCTACTCTCCCCTCGTTTCCTTCTCTACAACTTGACCACTGATCAATTCCAAGGCTGTTCTGGGTCTCTTGTTCTTACGAGTGCACGTTAACAAGGAAGAGACTGCTCAATCCTGGAGGGTAGATCGCCATTGTCTTTCTGCACCGAGATAAGTTCTCCGAAGGGCGAAAACTACTCTTAAGGGCAGTGTCCTTGCACACATGCAGCTCAGTCACCATCTTATACCAACTTCGATAAGTATTCTATTTTATAGTAGTATCTATTCAATTTTTCTAACATATGTTATATCCCACAATTTTTGTAGATAGTCCTTATAGAAGATTCAAATAACTGGCAGAACCATATGAATACTCTTAATGGTATCAATATAGTAGATAGAATATTTCCAGCAATTCCTTCACATTGAAAACTTTGTGAGTTTATGATCATGAATCATTTCAACAAAGTAATTAATCATTGGTCATGGTATGATGTTGAACACCACTGCAAAATTATAACTAAAAACAATCAGAATGCATTAATGTAAATGTATTGTAAAGTATTAATGTAATTACAAATGTATTCATCATTGTGATTAAGCGAGCAATTAAATATTACCTAGGGGCTAGGAGGCTTGGAGTTTTAACTTATACTTGATTTCTTTCATATTGAGAGCTTATACATGAAAACCCCCACACTTTCAAGGTATGTAGAAGTATGAAGGACTCTTCTTTCACTGCTCAAAGATATATAATATATATATATATATATATATGTACACTTACATAAATAGGGTTTTCAAATACTTCAAAGTTATAAAATTGAAACTTTCTTAGTAATATCTGTTTACAGAGTGACCGAACCACAAAGTTAAAGTTCAAAAAAATTATTTTTAAGTAGCCATTGCAAACAAGGGATATATCTCAAGCTATTGCACACAAGAATTTACAGCATGAGGTTAGACCAAGAATTAATATTCATGTACTGCTCTGTTTTCCAAAAGTAAACTACTACTTTTTTCCTTTTCTTATTATTATTATTTTTTTCAAACCAAACAGGAGGATATGTAACTTTACAAAGTTTTGGTAAGAAAAACTCAATTAAAATTGTTGATCCAAAAACTAATTAAAGTTGCATATGGTATAAACTAATACCATTTCGTAGTTGGTCATACAAAGAGAATCGAACATAATTCCAGACTGAAGTACCAAATTATTAGATGACCATAAACCAAAATACTGCTATTGAAAATTTTTTGCACTTATTTAAATTTTATTCAATTGAAGGTGTAAACAAATCTGAAGTAATAACCATGAGATTGGTAACTCAAAAATCAACATACAATTTACAATTAAACGAGAGTGTTGCTAGCCAAACTAAATCTATAAAATTGAATTAAATAACTTAAAGGTAAGTTTAGGACAGTGAGGTGTACATAACTCTTACAGTACATACCAAACATAATTGTAGTAAACCGAGCTTACAGGGCCTATAACAGCTGAGAAAATAATTAAGGATATTAGAAACTGAAACCAAACTACTAGTGGTGCTTATACAAACAAACTGTTAGAATTGGATCACAAAAATGTTCATATGGAAATCAATGCATTAAAAATATGAAGTTTACCAAATAATTAGAATAATAATAATAATTAATATTTGTATTATGACCTTTGAAAGCTACTTACAATTTCAGTTTTTAACAATTTGTACAATTATATCCCTGGAGTTGTAAGGCACAACCCATTCAACACCATAAAACCCAGGTGTTAAAAAAGGGGAACTAAAGCCTTATTTAAGGATAAATAGACGATGTGAGACATTCCAACAAAAACAAAAGATGAGGAACATGGTTGTGATCAAATAGTTGAAACCAAAAAAATTGAAAACGTGGAAAATGTCTGACAAAGATAGAGGGTCAAGCATCAACATTTTATAACCAACTACTACAAACCTTGTGAAATCCCATAAGATTTTGGAACATTGAAACAGTAAGAATACAGTTTCTTCTATAATTTAGTATTTCACTAAAATCAATATATAACTACTAGAAACCAATTCTATTCCTCCAACTTGAATCCGTGAGAGCACTACACCTTTAGATTGTTGGAAAATATTTTGGTTTTCACAAAGTAATTCATGATGTAAAATACAATTCACATAAATAATATTATGAATCCACACAACATAAATTAAACACTAATCAAAAATCAATATAAAATAGATAAAGGAAACCCTAGCTGTGAGTTGATGAGAGGCACGCATAGGCGCTGACCTAAAGCCGTAGTGCCTCCCCACGTGCGGGTGTTGTCGGTCACTGACGACTCCAAGATACAACCAATAAAGCTCACAGCAGATGCCATCCGTAGGGTACGTTCTCAAAAGGCGGGAGGTCGGAGTCTTGTATCGAGTTGCCCCAAAACAATAGTGAAACCTAATGTATATAGAATAGCCTACTTCTTTCATATATCTCTAACATCCCAAATGAGCCAAATGACACATGCATTATATAGGCTTGGGAATATGTCCATTCCATTGTCAATATTGACTTACAACTATGTAACCTCAATGACCTTATTATGTCCATATTGCTTGTAACCGGCCACCAAAGCAAATAATATCCCATTAATCTCTCAATAACATTTGTTATTATTGTATTTTATTTTTTATAAAAATTTCTAACAGTTTTCTCTCACAAAGTGGGTCCTCTAGGAATTAAAAAGCAAATTTACACATGATATAATTATAAATTTACACAGAGAGAAATTTACAAGCAGATTCTTTAAATTTTATCAGATATAGGTAGCATTGAGCAATGAGGACTCCTAAAAATCTGGAGGAGCATTAATTGATGGATAACAAATTTGTTATATAAATGGTAAATGACAAACGAGAACATAAACTGGGGGATAAATTAATGGCATTTCTTATAACATTTATATCTGGTTTTGTCTAGGCTTAGTGCATCTCTCCAATCCAACCCAACTGGCGGGCCAACTCGTTTAAGGGCGGAGTCAGGATTTCACTTCAAGGAGGCACAAGGAGTTTGAGGGCAGCACACCCGATCCTTTTTTTTTTTTGGTAAATTGTGTGGTTATTCCGTCGGTTTCACGTATAGTGGGTTGATGGCTAAAATATAATGAATCTCTCTATAACTCTATCTAATAAAAGTTCATTTACTTTATTTCTTTTCCTTTGTTATTAGTTTCACTTGTAAAACAAAGAATACTTCACATATTCAAAAGGATACCGATAAGGAGCTTTGAACTAATTGAGTAAATAAGATATTTATTTAAGTGAAAATTAATTTGAAAAAATCAGGGATCAAAGTAAAATTTTTGAGTTTAGAAGGGAGAAATTAAAAAATTCAAAAGGGGTACAAATGAATATACGATAAGTGGGGGCACAAACGTATATAATCTCAGTTACATAGGGTGAAAGAAGAAATTTTAAGAGTTGAGGAGGCCACGTGCCCCCCTAAGTCCGACATTGCCTCCACCCCTGAACTCATTGACAAGAGATGGAACTATTGCTCACACTGCAATATTTTCGGCTGGTCATACTTAGGACCTACAAAATACTCAAATCATTTTGAGAGTAAGTTGTGACAGTTACAGGACATTCTTTGAACCTTTATATTTATTTTTGATAGGCTTTGAGTATCTCCAAGACTAGTAAGTAGCCAAAAATGATGTTTGGATACATGTTCATCGTTTTACATACTAAAAGTCTAAATGTATTTCATACAATTCAATCATAGTGGCCAAAAATAGTACTCATTTTAATATTTATATAATATTTTGATGTATCTCAACCACAAAAATACTCAAACTCAAAGTATTATTTTACTAACAGTTCAATGCCTTATGCCTGGATTCTTCCCCAACAAATTTGAATACCTCATCAACTATATGATATAGATTCTCAAACTAGTAGGAGCCATTTTGGCTACAATTTTGGGTCCTCCATTAGAGATCATTATTTTGGCTAAGAGAAGTCAAAAGGACACTTTTTTCAAATGACTCCCCATTTGGTTCTGCATTAGAGATGCTCTTAATATTAATTCATCACTTCAACCCAACCCAACTCATTAATAAGAGCAACTCCAACCATGTTATGCATTTTTTTTTTTATGCAAAATGCATAGAAATCACCCAAAAATTATTTTTGCAACATGAATTTTGCATAACCACTCCAATCATGGTATGCATTTTGATTATCTATCAATATTTTATAATTTTTCATCACTACTTGGAGTCTTGGTAGCCGTTTGATTTTTTTTGATGGAATGTTGATGGCCATTGGATTTGCATAGGGCTTTTGCATCATTATGCAAATTTAATAGTTTTGATGGCACTTGTAAATATGCATAAGCATTTTGCATAATGGTTGGAGTACCATTTTTTCACCACTTTATGCATATCTCACCAAAATATGCATATGCATAATGTGGTTGGAGTTGCTCTAAGAGATCAGACAACTACTGTTGGCATCGTGATATTTTTTGTCACGTGAGACTTAAAAAACCTTAAATTATAATGACATTCACACGACTGTAACAGTTATGTGAAATTATTTCTCCACGTATGCAAAGATGATGATCTCGAATCAACAATAAAACTTCTTTTTAAACAAATAGTAGTAATTACTATCCTCTTTAATTTTATTGACTGATTATTAATTACAATTATCACATCATGTTTCCAATTGAAGAAATGATAATTTGGTTTGAAGTCAAGAAAGTAGCATAGTAATTAAGCAACGATTCCATATATAGTTTTACAACTAATATGAATCGACAATTGACAATAATGGACAAACATTAGTATCTATAAAGTGTGTAATCAGGATTGGTAACACCTTTTGTTTTCTTTATGTCTGTCTTAGCATGTTTTAGTAACGAAACTAAAATGAAACGTAAGGCTGTCAATGTCATGATTCCACTAGCAACTTGCAACTGTTGCCTTGTGAAGTATGTGAATATATCAAATAATTAAGAAAAATAACAAAGAGAAGAGAGTTTGAGTTTTCTCATGAAAACAGAATGAATAAATACAATAGAAAAGAAGAGACAATAATAGTATATCTAGGTATATAGTATTACCCTAATATAAAGTATAAGACTAAACTACCTTAAAGTTAATAAAACTAATTATAATAGCTAACTCTAATACCCTCTCAAACTCACGATGCTGCAGCTAGAAGCATAGAGAGTTTGCCAACAAAAAAACAAAAACGCTGAATCGAATGTGACTTTATAAACAAATCAGCAATCTGCGTGGAAGAAGAAACAAAAGGCAAAGTGATAGCTCCATGCTTAAGGTGATGACGAGTAATGTGACAATCAATCTCTAAATGCTTGGTCCTCTCATGACAAATTTGATACTTCACCTCTTTTATTCTTTTCACAAAATGGTAAAATTAATTTGTTCTTTAAACTTTTAAAGATTACTTTGAGGAATTTTTCACTAATTTTGTCTTAAAAATAAGGATAGTTAAAATAAATTTAGACTAATGGCATTAAAATAATTTTACTTTCTCATATGAGAAAACTTTTAATTTTCTCATTTAGGTTTTTTTTTTGCCCGTTTTAAAAAATACGCATGTTTATCCCATCATAAAAAAATAGGGTAAATTATATGAACACTCCCTCCTGTATTTTCCTTTTTCACTAAAACCCCCTAAACTAAATATTCAACAAACTGACCCCTTCAACTATTACTTTTCTTTTGAAATTGACCCCCTTAAATACCCCCCTCCACAAATAGTTTTTTTTTTTTTTTTTTTTTTTTTTGAGAGAAACCTCCACAAATAGTCGAAGGGTCAATTTGTTGAATTTTTTAGTTATAGTGAGTGTTAGTGAAAATTAAAAGTATAATACATGAAGAGTATCTATATAATTTACCAAAAAAAAAAATGGCATGTTTAGAATTTTTCATGTCATATGTTAGCTTTATATATATACTAGTGAGTATGTCGTATGTACATAAATTTACACAACTGATATATCAGATTTAGGTAGCATTGGGCCACGAGGATTCCAAAAAAATGGAGGAGCATTGATGAAAAACAAACTTATCATAAATGACAAGAGAGTACATAATCTTTTTTTATGAACCAAAGAGAGTACATAAACTTTATAAAAAAAAAAGAAAAAAAAAGAAAAAAAAAAGAGTACATAAACTAGGGGACAAATTAATGGCATTTCTAGTTTTTGCTAGGCTTTAATTCATGAGTAATATTTGGGGCATAATCAAAGTCACAACCTTTTTTGCACAACCTTTATTTTGTGTCTATCTCTCTCTTGTTGGGTTCCACAGTGCCAGTGACCCCACAATGCCCACTAGGAGAGAGAGACACAAAATGGAGGTTGTGCAAAAAAAGTTGTGACTTTAATTGTGCCCCAAGTATTACCCTTAATTCATTTCTCCGACCCAATCCAACAACCCAACTCATCGACAGGAGAGACAACTATTGCTGGCATGTGATATTTTCATCATTCTGGTTATCACGTAAAGCCTACAAAATATTCAAATTATAATGGTTTGACAGTTACATAGTTTAATAGGCTATGAGCATTTACAGAGCTGCCTACATAATATTCAAATTATAATGGTCTGACAGTTACATAGTTTAATAGGCTGTGAGCATTTACAGAGCTGGTAACCAAATTTGTGCATCCAATGACGTCTGGATACACAAACAGTATGTCACATACCAAATGTATTTCATTTAATCCAATTATAGTAGTCAAAAATGGTAACCCTTCGGTCCCCTATTTTTAGAGTCCAGCTAATTTTATTAAGGGAACATTATTATTACACAAAAGAAGGCATGTTTATTTCAAAATTATCTCTTGTTAAAGACTCATGAAGGAGTGAGGAAAAAGTTGGAAAAGTAGGAAAATTTTTGCATTGACTTGTTAAAGACTCGTATGAAGGAGTGAGGAAAAAGTTGGAAATGTAGAAACTGAAATAGAATAATATTATCAAATAACAGTAGCCTTTGTCATTTTTCTTGGGATGAGTCGCAGACTAAGTCGCTCTCTTTAAGACGCCTCACGGCTCTACTCAAATTATGCAAACAGTTCAAATTAAGCCATGATGTCCCTAAAATGTAGCCCCCAAAATTCACCTCTGTCTCGAAATTCTTTGCACGGAGAAAAGTCAGAATGCTCACACCCTTTCAAAATTGTTGCTCGAAAATCAACCAGAAGGCTGATCTCTATGTAAAATAAATCAAAGCTATATGTATACCAATATGGAGTAATAAACTTTCTGAATTTTTTTTTCTTCTCTGTTTTTTCCGTTGTTTCTCTCTGCAGACTGATTGTCACTTATTAAAAATAGAAGAACTCTTTATTTATAAAGTTTGTGTAAAATGATTTGGGCTTAAAAACTAGTGAACGTTGCCACCAAAAAAGGAGGAAAGTTGCAAACAAATTTTGCACATCGTGTATACGTGTGAGAGAGAGACTCGTTCACAGACCAAGCCAAATCCAACACTTAAAGTCTGATTCTTATTGATTTGTAAGGAAATATCTTTAATATATATTGTATGGGCCCAACCTCATTATCACATACTATGATACACATAGCCATGGACCTCAACTTGTCAACCACGTGGGATAAGCTAAAGATTATAGGTCCCTTTCATGTATTATTTTTATTTTTCAATACACATGTTCCAACAATCTCTCTCTTGTACTTTAAAAATAATTTAAGATCATCGAGCAGCATATCATAAGATTGTGCATAAGTAAATATGTTTTTTAACTTGAACCTTTACATAGTGATAGTGCTTCCGATAATACTAGAGTAACCGTAATTTTGAACTCTATTTTAGACAATACCACACACATAACCCTATAAGGGCGAAGTTCAAAAGCCAGCACTTTACGGCCATGTACTTATATCTCAGTATAGCGAATGATCTAGAGAATTTACCCAAATTTCATTGGAAGCGGCCACACTTCCACACTCGCACAGGTGAGTCTAACAAGGATACTCCTATAGCTAGGTATCCCACTCAACATAAAGTTTAGAGCTAATTAAGAGTTATAATAACTCAACCTTCTATTACTTTAGGATGTCATGCTTCTTAGGGATGGACTTGGAGTTTTAACCCCGTATAAAAATACTAGCATGATTTAACTCATATCACTCATGACTTGTTATTACCTTTTGAACCATTTCTTGGGATCTCCAAATATAGATTGAGTTACCATCACAAGTGACTCAACTACGTTTTCCAAATCTTCTCTCATGCTAACCTTTTCGTCAAAGGATCAACCAAGTTCTTTTCAAACCATACATAATCCACTCTTGCAGACCCAGTAGAGAGAAACTCTCTAATAGTGCTATGCTTGCGACGTATTTATCGCTTCTTGTCATTCTAATAATGGTTCTCAACTTTTGCAACAGCCGCAGTACTATCACAATGGACTACGATAGCTGGTATCAGTCTCTCCCATAAAGGGGTATCAGATAGCAGGTTTCTCAGTCAACCTGCCTCCTCACTAGCTGTACCTAGTGCTATCATCTCTGACTCCGTCGTGGACTGAGCCAAAATAGTCTGTTTCTTAGACTTCCATGAAACTATGCCTCCAGCAATACAAAAAATGTATCCAGTACTGGTGGCCTTGGAGTTATCTGATAGTGTATTCCAATCAGCATTGCTATATCCTTCAAGGACAGCGAAAAACTTCTGATAGTATAATTTTAGGTTCATCGTCCTTTTCAGGTAATGCATGCATGGCCCTTTCAATAGCATGCCAATGCTTCATACTAGGTCTACTAGTAAACCTACATAGGACTCTAACATCATAAGCTATATCAAGCCTAGTGCAATCAGTAGCATAACAGAGGTTACTAATTGATGATGCCTAAATTTGGGTAAGAGATAAGAAGAAAAAGACAAGAGAAATTGTGTGTGGTTCGGCCCTGTTAATGAAGAGACCTACATCCACGCGTGTGTCAGAGCACTTGCACTATGGTATCAAATCACCGGGGGTCTTTGGTGAACCATCAAAGGGGATGGAGCTACTAGAGACCGGTCGGGTATAGATTGTGCATGTAAGACAAGTATGCGAACCCTTTTCATGGAGGTGAGGGGTTTCTTTTATAGTTTAAGAAACCTCCTCGTACAAGGCAAATAATTGATATGATAACGAAATTCGATTGGGGTTAGCACAAACCGTGAGAGTTTCCTAATTAGATTAGGAAACAATCTACACTTTCCATTAGTCTTCTAACTTGTGTAGGAAACTATCTGGAATATTCCGGATCACGTCCTAGGGCTTGGCTGGGCTGTGCCCGTGATGAACCGAGCCCGCGTAGCATTCCCGACCAGTTGGTCGGGCCTTACGATACTAGGTGTACGCTTGGGTTAAACCGTGCAAAAGGCCTAGTCGGTCCTTAGAGAATCTGGCACTTCCTTGATGCAGGAGTAGAGCTTTGCTTTTACTGAACATTTTTGTAAGTATCACTAATGATGCTCGCATACTTAGTTTGTCTAACACTATCACCAGTGTTCTTGAACAAGTTTACACTAGGGTCATATGGAATACATACTGGTTTACAGTTAAAGTAATTGTATTTCTTTATAATCTTCTCAATGTAATCAGATTGATCCAAAGAAAGTCCATTTTCAGACCTAGTAATATTAATTCCAAGAATTAAACTAGCTTCTACTAAATCTTTCATATTAAATTGTTGTCACATAAGAAAGATTTAACATCATTAATTAATGACATGAATATTTGGTCCAAAAATAAATACATTTATTTTAAAACCATTTGTCACTTTCATTTATATTAAAACCATTTGAGGGATGCTATTAATTGTTTAGGAGCTTGTTTCAAACCATAAAAAAGATTTATCCAATTTGTAAACTTTATTTTCTTGACCAAAAATAAACAACCCTTCAGGTTGGTCCATATAACCCTTAGCTAAATCATGAATTGCAGCTAAAACAAATAGTACACGAATAGAAGTAATTCTAGTATCAGGTGAATACATATCAAAGAAATCAACATTTTCTCTTTGTCTATAACCCTTAGCTACAAGACGTGCATTATATTTATCTATCGTGCCATCGGGTTTCAATTTCTTTTTAAGAATCCATTTGCAACTTATTGTCTTACAACCA
This sequence comes from Hydrangea macrophylla, assembly GCA_033977485.1. Lineage (NCBI taxonomy): Eukaryota > Viridiplantae > Streptophyta > Magnoliopsida > Cornales > Hydrangeaceae > Hydrangea > Hydrangea macrophylla. Next base: position 78,203,624 of record CM066998.1, read on the forward strand.
GGTGGGAGGTCTACTAACTGCGAAATCTTATTTGACTCTAATGAGTCCATCTCATCATTTACTTCTTGCTATAAATCAACATATATAGAAGTCAATGCTTCTTGGAGGGTGTTAGGATCATCCTTTAAGTTGTAAGTATAAAAGTAGGTCCCAAAATCTTTCGCGATTCGGGCTCTCTCACTTTTTCTAGGTTCTGATTCATTTTCATTTGGTTCTACTAGTCTGGGCATATCATATGATGTTGAACCACACTATTTTTAAATTTAAAGGGAAATTTATTTCAAAAAAATCAACATCACTAGATTCAATTATGGCATGATTCTTTAAGTCATAAAATATATAAGCCTTCATATAAATAGCATAACCAATAAAAATACATTCATAAGCTCTACTAGCTAATTTAAACGTTTTAGGGTCTGGAATTCAAACATATGCCAAACACCCCCATGTTCTAATATAAGAAATATTTGGTTTTTTTCCTTTCCATATTTCATTAGGGGAAATATCAGTTTTAGTGTTAGGAACTCTATTTAATACATGAAAATAGATAATAATATTTCTCCTCGCCAATGAGAAGTTGCCCCTGAACTTAATAAAATAGCAACTACTAATTCAGTAAAAGTCTAATTTTTTCTTTCAGCTTTTCCATTCATTTCAGGGGAATAGGGGGCAGTTTTCTGATAAATGATTCCATGAATTTTATACAAAGCAAGAAATTCATCAAAGTCATATTTATGTCCTCTGTCACTATGGAATCTTTTAATTTTCCAATTAAACTGATTTTCAATCTCATTTAGGAAAATTTTGAACATGTCAATGGCTTCACTTTTATTTTTCATAAGATAAACAAATGAATAATTTAAGCTATCATCAATAAGAGTGATAAAATGTCTTTTTTCATTTCTAGTTAAAATTCCTTCATATTCACAAATATCAGAATGAATTAAAATAAGAGGTTCAGATTCACTAGTGACAGATTTATGTGGTGTCTTAGTGATTTTTGCTTGGCTACAAAATTCACATTTGTTAAATTCATTTAAAGACAATTGTGGAATATATCCTAGACTACTTATATTTTTCACAAGTATTTTATTCACATGACATAATCTAGCATGCCAAATATTAAAAAAAAAACACAACATGTAAGCATAAGAAGAAATTTAATTAAAATCAACATTTAACGTAAACATGCCTTTAGTTGCATAACCCTTTCCAACAAACACTCCATTTCTGTTGAGAAGATGACCCGAAACAAGATTTTTCCTCATTTCTGGAGTGTACAATACATCGTTCAAAATGACAGTCTTTCCAAAAGTAAACTTCAATTCAACCTCCCCAGTATTAGCAACACTAGAGGTGTAGGAATCATCCAACAATACTTTCTTATCCTTAGCTTCAGAATAGGATTTAAGCATGTCACGGTCATAGCAAACGAGAAGTGCCAGTGTCTACCCACCACCCCTCGGATCCACCAACAATATTAATCTCGAAAATCATAGCAACGAGTTGCTCTTCGGCAAGATTTGCTTGGGAACAACTCGTCACAGATTCTAACAGTTTCGAGCCATATGACCTGGCTTACCATAGTTGCAGCAAACAAACTATCCAACTTCATTTATTCATAAAAAGGGGAGGGGGTGTTATATTCCTATTTCGATTTGGTTTCGGATTCTGATTCTTGTTGTTGGTGCAGTTCTTGTTCTGATTCTGATTTTGAAACTTCATATTTTTTGTAGGTGGTTTTAGAACAACAAAGATTTTGTTTTTGGAAAAATTTTGAGGTTTCTTGTTGTTGGAAACAAGTAGAACCTGGCCTTTTAAATCTTGTTTCTCTTCTCCTCAGTACGAGACGAGTTATCAAACTTTCCAATAAAAATTCTTTGATTTTGTGTCTCAAAATATTTTTGAAATCTTTGTAACTTGGGGGAAACTTGTCAATAGTGACAGTAACTTGAAACTGATCATTTAAATTCATGCCTTTAAAAATTATCTTATGAGCAATTTGTTGGAGCCCATGGGATTGAGTTTCCACATATTTGTCATCTGTCATTTGGTATTTCAAATAACGATTGACTACAAATTTCTTTGTTCCAGCCTCTTCGGTGTCATACTTTTTCTGAAGGGCATCACAAACTTTTTTTTTTTTGCAGAAACACAGTTTGCATAATATTCATAAATGTTGTCAGTGAGTCCATTCAAGATATAATTTTTGCAAAGAAAGTCATTTTCATTCCAATTTCACACTCTTTGATTAGAGCAACAGTAGGATTTTCAGAAACAACGACCTTTTCAAATATACAAAAAGAGTGCAATTTTTTTATTGTTAAGAAAAACATTATTCTCATCCTCCACTGTTTAAAGTGAAGGCCCTCAAATTTGAAGGATTTGTTGAGGTCAGAGATACCAGAGAGCATTGAAGAATCCATGGTAGATGTAAAAGCGTCTTAAAATTGTTGTTGCAGAAATTGAAATAGAACAATATTACCAAATAACAGTAGCCTTTGACGTTTTTCTTGGGATGAGTCGCGGACTAAGCCGGTCTCTTTAAGATGCTTCACGGCTTTGCCCAATTTGTGCAAGTAGTTCATATTCGGCCACGACGTTCCCAGGATAAAGCAGCCCAAGAAATCACCTCTGTCTCAAAATTCCTTGCACGAAGGAAAGTCAGAATCTCACACCCTTTCAGAATTGTTGCCCGGAAATCAACTAGAAGATTGATCTCTATGTAAAATAAATCAAAGCTACATGTATACCAATATGGAAGAATAAACTTTTTGATTATTTTTTCTTCTCTGTTTTTTTTTGTTGTTTCTGTCTGCATAAATACTTTAATAAATATTGATTTTTAAGGAAATATGTTTAATAAATATTGTGTGAGCCCAACCTCATTATCACTTACTGTGATCGATACACATAGCTATGGACCTCAACTTATGAATCACGTGGGACAAGCTCGAGATTATAGGTCCCTTTTATTTTTTATTTATATATTTTTAATACACATGTTTCAATTATTTTGAAATATTTCAAAATGGAATACAACTCTAATTATGTGCGAATGGAGTAGTTATTTTAATGTTTAATATATTTTGATAGTCTCAACCATGGATATGTACACTCAAAATAGTATTTCAATGACAATCCAATGACTGAGATCTTCCCGATAAATTTGGATACACTCTCATTTTCTCTCCATTAATTATAAATAATCTCCAAACTAACAAGTCGACCCATTTTGAATGCTAGTTTGGACCCACATTGGAGCTCATATTTTTTTTTTTCCCTTTCAAAAAGCCATTTGTGTCCAGCAATAGAGATCCCTAGATCTTAATTCATCCCTTCAACCCATTTCAACTCATTGACAAGAGAGACAATTATTAATGCTCGCATTGTGATATTTTTCTCACATGCACCTATAAAATACTCAGTACCATAATAGCACAGTTACATGAAATAAATTTTCCTTGCAGATAATTAATCAAATCCGCCATAAAAACTCATTTTTAAACCAATAGTAATAATTACGATCCTTTGTTAACTGTTTATTAATCACATCATGTTTCCAGTTGAAGGAAATAATAATGGGAACACTAGAAAAGCTTGCAATTTGGTTTGAAGTCAAGAAAGTGGCAAAGTTACCAACAATTCCATAGGTTTTACAATGGACGAAAGTTGTTTCCGTTTACAACTATTATGAATTGACAATTGACAAACAATAGTATCTATCTAGAGAAAGTGTGTAATCAGGTTTGGTAACACCTTTTTGTGTCTGTTTTAACATGTTTTGGTAATGAAATAAAAAATGGAACGGTAGGCTATCAATGATTTGATTCCACTAGCAACTTGTAACTGTTTCTTCGTGAAATCATTTTCATGGCAATTACCAAGTCTTTTATTTATTTATTTTATCACAAACAACACTTCATTTCAATAAAACAAAGGAGATCCCAACTAAAACTAGTACAAACATCAGAAAAAGGAAAAAAAAAAAAACATAAAATAAACGAACAACAAAAAACAGAAAACACAACAAGAAACAAACCCAACACAAAAACACAAAAAAATCTGAAGCTGCATTGTAACTCCCATTTTCAAAGATAATTGTGGCACCGCTAAAAGCTGAAATTGAGTAGAAGCTGCCAACCAACAACCACCGATAATGATCACTCCAAGAGCATCACGACTGCACAAAGAGCCCACCCAAGCACCAGATCTAATGAAAAAACGTTAGATTTGGACGGAAAAAAACCGGATATAGGCACAACAACAATGAAATCAAAATATCCCGCTGAAAAACCCAAGAAAACAAGAAAAAAAACATGAGCAAACCCCCACAAAATAGGACAAACCCTCAAAGAGGGGCAAAACCTCCACAAGGGGGGACAAACTCTCCTAACGTGAGATAAAGAGAACAAAAAGAGGGGTGAAACCAGACTCTCCCATGGTCAAAGACCATATGAGAAATGAGAAAGCCCGGAGGCGTGACTGAGAAGAGGAAAGAAATTAGCCGGAGATGAAAATGGCAAACGTTAGAGAGCACCAATAGTTATGGCAAATCTTTATCAATCATTTGGCAAGTATTAAAATTAGAGTAATATTTGGGGCACAAATACTTTATACAAATATTTACAAACACACTTTATTTCTCTCCTAGGTGCTACTGTAGAGTTTACTAAAATTATTCAGACCCCACAATACCACCCATTAAATAAAGGGACAGTTAGAGATATATCCCTTGTCAACTAAAAATTTAACAAAAAGTACCTTCAATATCTGCATTTAATCAAAAGTCCCTGATCTTTGTCAAAAGGACAAAATTGACATGCACCCAAACATTTCCCACATTTTCCCCACTCTCGCCCAATTTTTACGCGCCATATTTTTGCAGCCACTCATACGGTATGAGCACTGTACCATATGATATTCTAAATTCAAAAAATATTTTACAACTTTAAATCTCCATAACTTTTGACATACAACTCCATTTTTCTCAAATTTTATACCGTTGGAATCGTGTCAACGAGAGCTACAAAACTAGTACCATTGTTGATATGTTTTGAACAAAAAAATCAAAATTAAAATCTTACCTGTCTTGTGTAACAGAAAATTTCACAAAATTTTCACAAAACTACTTTTGTGAAATTTCACAAAACTCTATTTTTTTTTTTTCAAAATTTCTTCAAATTGAAAAAAAAAAAATTACTCAAAATATATCAACAATGGTACTAGTTTTGTAGCTCTCGTCGACACGATTCCAGCGGTATAAAATTTGTAAAAACTGGAGTTGTAGATCAAAAGTTATGGATGTTTAAAGTTTTGAAACATTTTTTAAAGTGGCTGGGAAGTTTGGGACGGCGCGTGAGCTTGGTCACCAAAATTCCTACCATTGCCTTTATAAGGACTTTTGAATAAAGACAAAAAAAAAAACGGCCACTTAATACTTTTTGGCCATTTAATTAAGGATTTGGTCATAATTTTTCTTTAAATAAATAGAGTATGCTTATAAATATTTATGTAATGTGTTTGTACCCCTAACATTGTTATAAATATTAGAGTAATATTTGGGACACAACCTTCATACAACTTTCATACAACCTCCCCAAAAGATGTGTCTATCTCTCTCCTGTGATGTCACTGGATCCCACAGTGACACAGGAAAGAGATAGACACATCTTTTGGTGAGGTTGTATGAAAGTTGTGCCCCAAGTATTACCGTAAATATTATAGGTGACAATAGATAATTGATGCAGTTGTACTTGTATATATAAAGATATACAAACACATTTAATATCAGTGATTTCCTTGATGTTTGATTTTATATTTGACTATTCTCATACGTTACTGAAATTTCACACACATTGGATATGTCCTTAATTTTGAGATTTCATATTTGTGTTTCAGACTTTCAGTTAACATCTTCGAACCAACGGCTCCGGTTGATCCCCAAGCCTTTGATCTCGTACAGTCCGTCGCTTCTTTTGTTCACTTCTGGAAAAAAAAAAAAAAAAATGAAAAAGAAAAAAGAAGAGAAAACATCTTTCACTTAAATGACTAAAGTATGCAAGGACTATGAACACGGGTGATCCTACGATTTTATCTCTGGGCACAGGCTTAAACCCTTGGGCAGCACTCATATCCCCAATTTTTTTGGTAGAAATAATGCAATTTTTGGATTTTAGGTTTTTAAATATTGTTGTGGTTGTTCTGTGGATTTCATATATCGTGGGTTGTGAACTTGTGGGTAAAACATAATTATTCAAAGACAAACTAATCTCTCCCATAATTCGATCTTTCACGAAAATTTTTGTTCATATGCTTAATTATTTATTTGCATTTACTAATTTTACTTATAAAATAAAGAATCTTTAATATGTTCAAAAGGAAAATTTATAAATCTTTAACTACTTGAGGCTAATTGAGTAAATAAAATAGTTAATTGAGTTAAAATTTTTTTTTAAAAAAATTAAGGACCAAAGTGAAAATTTTAAATTTAAAAAGAGTAAATCACAAATTTTAGAAAGAGCCCAAATATGAACAATGTATAATATATAATGTGGAAAATAATTTCAAAAAATTGAGGCCACTAGGTCTGTACGTCACTGACTAGGATGTCCTAACTATATATATTATACGGATTTATAGATTAGGTATTTTAATGTTGTTGAAAGACAAAATTTCCCTTTATATATCTTGTATACTCATCGAATATATTAATTTAACCACTAAATTTTGGAGCATGCATGCATTCTCTTACAAGTTTAGAAGTTCTTTTGAGAAATTTTGGCGTTCAAAACCATTGATAGCAACGTAAACTATCAATGGTCATTTAAATAAACTTGGTAACTAAAACACAAAAATAATCATGAGGTTGGAACTTGTGACCTTAATCTCTCTGCAATGTTGTTTACAAGATCATCTCGAAGGTACTGGCTAATCGACTGAAAGTCATTCTCCTAAGAATTGTTTTCCAGATCAGAGTGCTTTTGTTTCGGGAAGATTAACATCCGACAGTTTGCTTGTTGCTTTTGAGGAGATGCATTTACTTAAATCGAAATCCAAGGGAAGAAATTGTCAGATGGCTTTTAAGCTCGATATGAGTAAAGCTTATGACCGACTTGAGTGGTCTTTAATTTATTGAAGGGACTTTGACTAGGCTGGGCTTCTGTTAGCGATGGGGTGGATCTTATTATGGTTTGTGTTAGATCGGTCTCTTATTCTATCTCGATTAATAGAGACCTAACAAATAGAGTTTGGCTGACCTGAGGCATACGACAAGGTGACCCGATCTCTCCTTACATCTTCATCCTTTGCGCTGATGTTCTTTCTTGTTCGTTAAATCTTGAATGTTCTAGGGAAAACATTGGAGGTGTCAAGGTGTCGAGGAGTTGTCCGTGTATTTCTCATTTTTTGCAGATGACAGCCTCTTCTTTGTCATACTAGAGAGGATGAATGCCATCGATTGATGGGCATACTCCGTCGTTACGAGGAGATTTCTGGATAAAAAGTTAATGTTGATAAATTCAGTGTTTTTCTTAGCCCCAACACCCCGGATGACGTGGCCTCCAACATTAAGGCCATCTTGGTTTACCGTTTATGATTGGGAGACCAAAGAAACACATTTTTGCGAGCATTCAAGATCGTGTGTTTTCCAAGATCAAAGGGTGGAAAGAGAGATTGCTATCTAAAGGGGGTCAAGAAATTCTTATCAAGCAGTGGCCTAAGCTATCCCAATGTATGCGATGGCATGTTTTAAGCTTCCGGTCTCGGTTTGCAATAATATTTCCAGTCAGCTTTCTAGATTATGGTGGGGTAGCTCGGGGGAAAAACATAAAATCCACTAGGCGTCGTGGTAGAAGCTTTGCAGATCAAAAAAAAGATGGTGGCTTGGGTTTTCGGGATTTGGGTATTTTTAATCAAGCCTTGCTTGCTAAGCAATCGTGGCATTTAACTAAATTTCGAGACTCTCTCCTCTTCCGGGTTTATAAGTCTAGATATTTTCCAAATGTCGACTTGTTGCAATCCAAATTGAGATCGTACCCGTCCTACACTTGGAGGAGCATTTGGGGTGCCCTGGATTTATTTAGGAAGGGGGGTTGGTGGCGGATTGGTGGTGCTCATTGTGTCTGGGTAGGCTACGACCCGTGGATCCCAAGTCCACATTTTTTCAATCCAGTCTCTTCACTCTCAGATGAGTTGAGAAATTATACTATTGACAGCCTTATTGATAGCTCTACGGGCCCTTGGAATGTCTTTTTGCTTCATGAATTTTTCCTGCCACATGAGGTTGTCACGATCCTAGGTATTCCTATCCATGTTGATGCCCCAACTGACACTCTTAAATGGCACTAGGACAAGAAGGGTGTGTTCTCGGTTCAGTCTGCATACCATGTGGGCTTGGAACTCAAACGATCTGCTCTAGGAAGGGGGGCCACCTTGACATCCTCTAGGGGCTTCCATTTGAGGCGTCTATGGGATCTCCAAGTACCCCTAAAAATAAAATCATTTGGTTGGTCCATCCTCCATGAGCTCCTACCATGTTATGGAAACTTGATTCGTAAAGGAGTAACCATTTCAGCACATTGCTATGAAACCGTGACCTATGATTTAAAGAACTACCGCTTTGCTCGTTATGTTTGGAAGCTTTGTTTTGAGGAGAGTGTTGCCTAGTTCGGTAATCGCATTAGTATGAGTGATTGGTTGGACCATTTTTTGGCCTCTAAACCGATTACTTTGACAGCTAGATTTTTAATTACAGCTTGGGCATTAGGGAACAATCATAACATTGCTATTTTTGAGGGACGTGGGAGTTCTGTCTCAGATGTGGGTGATTTTGCGGACCATTTTTGGGATGAGATCTAGAATCTTATTAGCATTGTTGCGCCATTAAATCTAGGAAGTGTAGGCATGGTCTCTTGGAAAGCTCCTCCCTCAGGTTTATTCAAACTTTATGTCAATGGGGCGTGTTTTGATGACCTTAATGGTCATGGTGTGGGGGCGATTGTTCGAGACCAGCATGGGAATTTTATTCTTGGTTTCTGTCACAGCCCGGTCCCACAATAGCAGAACCGAAGCTCATGGCACTCCACCAAGGCTAAATCAATTCATCAACGTTCCCAAATGAATTAGTTTAAGAACACGCAGCGGAAAAGAAAACAATCCATTTTAAAATCAGCAATACAGTCAACTGCATCGCGGGCCTAGTCGACTGCTTTGGAGTCACATAGAACATCAAACTCTCAGCAACCCAATCCAGTTGACTGCCTCCCATGTCCAGTCGACAGATCTCTAGTCTAAGTAGAAGGTTTGATTCTGAAACACAATCCAGTCGACTGTGTCGGGGGACGCAGTCGACCGCTTTTACAAAATTGAGACAGTGTCTCATTTAACAAATGAATCCATTCGACTGGCACTTGGTTCGATCGACTGGTTTACCCTGCAGCAGAACATTCTATAGAATTTTCTAAGTTAAAGGCTATCTGAGTTCATCCAAAGACTAATTGTATACTTCAAATTCATTCCAAAGTGATCCTAACTGAATTATACCATCACCAAAACATAATTACAGAAGATTACTACTTATTGCAACATCATGAATTCATTATAAGGTTCCAAGTTAAACATAGTTTAAAAGTCATAAAATCCTATATTACAACATTTCTATTTCAAAACTACGAGGCAAACAAGCTAAGTCGCCTTCTAATTGAACTCCCAATACCTCATGATGACTTCCCTAATTGAACTCGCATTCACATTCTCTACATTTCATACTAGTCTCCGGAGTCACATATGTATGGTCCACACTCCTAGTCCGTGACTCCTCGCCAACAAGTCCATGCAATAAGGTAAGACCCACGTTTCTTTTCATAAAACGTGCGATCTCATGCCTATAACGACTCCAAAAAATGGCTTGGTACTACGTGCTCCTTTGACCCAAATAGCAACTACTCATGCTCAAATCACATTTCACCATGCTTTCGAAGCAAGGCAAATATTTCACCGTGCAATTGGGCCTACTTATCAATATAACCGCCCAATATGAACTAAACAATATATATCTATGAACTAACACATGCTTTTCATACAAAACATGAATACATGTCAAGAAATCATTTCCAAAACACATAGTTGAATCACTCACCTCCGATTAATGCTCTTAAATCCCTTTTCAAGGAAAAACCCGAGCACAAGGAACATGTAAAAATCCATCTAATACAATTCTTATGGATCAAAAGTCCGATTAACAACTTTTTAGGAAAATTCTAGAAAACAAGTTTTTGAAAAACTTATCCAAACAAGTCGTAGATATCAAAATGAAGCTCATACCTCTAGGAGTTCGAAAATATGATTTTGGTGGAAAACCAACGGACGAACGATCGTTGTTTGGCACCGTGAAGATCAAAGCTTCCAAATCTCCCTTTTTGCCATCTCTAGATTTAGGTTAGAAAACTTTTGTAAATGAAAATATCGCACCTTTCTATATATAGGCACGACTCTAAAAAATTGTGTTTATCTCCCCACGAGTTCTCAAAACTTCTAATTATTCTCCGAAATGTCTTACACGTCTAATTCATTGCTTCACGAATGAAAATTATAAATTATAAAAGTTTTCGTCTAAGTTCCGTTTGGTTGCTAAAACGCGATTTCACATGATTTTACGAAATTGCTCATTAGCCTACCAATTATGTAGAGTGTTAATTCGTCCTCACCATGATACTAAAATTAACGACAATAATATATTCTAAAACCACATAATAATACCGATAGTGAAATACACATGTAAACATTTATTTTTAGATAAATATTTAGGGTATTCTACAATGAACGTCTTAATCTCGGAGAGACTTCACAACATCAAAACATCCATTTCACACAGTTTCAAAGGCTCGTGAATTACAACTCACTCACACATGCGTCATAATACATATCACATCACATTATCATGCATGAAAAATGTAACGAAATACGATAAATGCACATGGGTGTTATAATACTCTCCCCCTTAAAAGAAGTTTTTCTCCAAACTTGTACCTCATGTATCGAATAGGTACGGATACTGAGTACGCATCTCATCCTCTATTTCCCATGACATCTCTTCTGTCGTTTGGCTACGCCATAATACTTTCACCTTCGATATCGCCTAATTCCATAGGATTTGATCCTTCCGATCCAAGATCTCTACTAGATACACAACATACGTCATATCACTCTGAATTTCATTCAGCGTCAGATTCATCACTGGCTCTCTATTCTCCGCTAAGCGTTTACATAATAGTGACACATGAAATACATTATGAATTTGAGCATATTCACTTGATAAATTCAATCGATATACTACAGGTCCAACTCTCCCAATGATTTCAAAAGGTCCTACATACCTCGGATTGAGTTTTCCGTATCTCCCAAATCTAGTAATCCCCTTTGAAGGAGACACCCTCAAGTAAACCAAATCTCCCACATCAAATTCCAACGGTTGCCTACACTTGTCGGCATAACTCTTATACCTACTCTGGGCTGTCAGTAACCGTTGTCGAATTACATTTATCTTGTCCGTCGTCTCTTGTACAAATTTTGGCCCTTTAATCATTCTTTCTTCAACTTCCGTCCAACTAATCAATGAACGACATACGCGACCATACAAAGCTTCATATGGAGCCATTCCAATACTTGACTGAAAATTGTTGTTATATGCAAACTCAATCAATGGTAAGTGGTCTCCCCAATCACCTTGAAAATCAAGTACACATAAATGAAGCATGTCTTCTAAAATCTGGATTACTCTTTCCGATTGACCATCGATCTAAGGATGAAAAGTGGTACTGAAATGCAATTTGGTACCCATTGCTTCTTGCAAGGCCCTCCAAAATTTTGATGTAAAACTACTATCTCTATCCGAAACAATAGAAACTGGAATACCATACAGTCTCATAATCTCGTGGATATACAACTTAGCTAAAGTCTTCAACTTAGTCTTTTGAAGTGGTAGAAAGTGCGACGACTTCGTCAAACGGTCAACGATCACCCAAATAATAGTATTCAATTTCTTAGACGTCAAAAACCCACTAACAAAGTCCATTGTAATGTGTTCCCATTTCCACTCAGCTACTGGTAATGGTTGTAACAATCTTAAAGGTATTTGGCGTTCAGCCTTTACTTGTTGACAACTCGTACATTTTGAAACGTAGCGTGCTATTTCTCTCTTCATTCCCGACCACCAATAAGCATGTCTCCAGTCTCTATACATCTTGGTGCTCCCCGGATGAACGATGTACTTTGTATTGTGCGCTTCTTTAAGGATGTTCCATTTCAATTCTTTATTGTTGGGCACACAGATTCTACCCCTCAATCTCAAAACATCATTTTCAAAAGTGAATCCTGGTTGTTTACCCATCGGAATCTCATCACAAATCTTCTTTAAAGCCAAGTCTGAAGTTGTTTCTCTGTAATCTCATGCATGAAGAATGGTTGCGCCATGATCATTGGCATCAAGCCACTTTCAATTCTCGGAATCACTTCAAGTTCCAAATTCTCCATATCTTCTGAGAAGTCAAATCCGATGCTATATTGGTTGATGCCTTATGACTAAGAGCATCAGCGACTACATTCTCCTTTCCCGGATGATATTGAATTGACAAATCATAGTCCTTCATCAATTCTAACTATTTTCTTCGCCTTATGTTCAAATCTCATTACGTGAACAATGACTTTAAACTTTTATGATCCGTATATATCTCACATTTCTCCTTGTACAGGTAATGACGCCAGATCTTCAATGCAAAAATCACGACAGCCAATTATAGATCATGTATCTGATAGTTCTTCTCGTGCAGTTTAAGTTATCTTGACGCACATGCAATGACCTTGCCACGTTGCATAAGAACGCAACCTAACCCTCTATATGAAGCATTACTGTAAATGATAAACCCTTCAGTCCTCGTCAGAACGGATAAGATTGGTGCCTTCACTAGTCGACTTTTCAACTCTTGAAAACTTCCCTTGCATTCTGGTCTCCATTCAAAAGCAACATCTTTCGTCATCATCTGTGTCATCGACATTGCAATACGTGAAAAGTCTTTTACAAACCTCCGATAATAACCAGCTAATCCTAGAAAACTTCAACTTTTTGTCACCTTCGTTGGTCTCAACCAATTGGTAATTGCTTCTATCTTATGAGGATCTATAGAAATTCCTTTTACCGACAGTATATATCCGAGGAAAGCAATCTCCGTTAACTAAAACTCACACTTCTTTAATTTTTTGAACAAACTCTTCTTGCGTAATCGGTGTTAGGCTAATCGCAGATGGTGTTTGTGATCTTCAATACTCTTGGAATAGATTAGGATGTCATCTGTGAACACAATAACAAACTCATCTAGATAGTCTTTGAAAACACGATTCATCAATTCCATGAAAGCTGCTGGTGCATTAGTCACTCTAAATGGCATAACCAAAAATTCAAAGTGACCATATTGAGTCCTAAAAGCTGTCTTCTCAACGTCTTCCTCCTTGACTTTCTACTGGTCGTAACCGGATCTCAATTCAATCTTCGAAAATACCAGAGCCCCTTGCAACTGATCAAACAAGTCATCTATTCGCGGCAATGGATATTTGTTGTTGACGGTCAACTTATTCAACTCCCGATATCGATGCACATACGCATTGTCCCATCCTTCTTCTTCACAAACAAGACTGGAGCTCCCCAAGGCAAAACACTAGGTCAGATAAAATCCTTCTAAAGCAGCTCCTATAACTAAACTTTTAATTCTTTCAATTCTACCAGTGCCATTCAATATGATGCTTTGGATACCGGTTGTGACCTTGGTACTACTTATATCGTGAACTCAAGCTCTCTCTCAATCAATACATCGAGTAACTCATCGGGAAAAACATCAAAAAATTCTCGAACTACCAGAATGTCTTCCATTAGTGGTCCAAGGACTCACGTATCAACAATCAAACATAAGAAATCTGAACAACCTTTCTTCAACATCTTACTCGGTTAAATCATCGATATCAAGTATGGCGGTATGGTCACACCACTACCCTGAAAAATAAACTCTTCTTCACCCAACAGATAGAAACCAACCAGTTTCTATTCACAAGCGATCTTAGCTTGATTGGCCGACAACCAATCCATACCCAAGATAACATCAAAGTAGTTCACTGTCAACGGAATCAAATCAACGCTCAAGACCTTATCACCTATCTTGATCTCACACGCCTTAAATACCAAAGAAGTTACTAACGGTTCATTTATAGGCAATGAAACGCACAAGTCATATCCTAACGGTTCGGACTCAACAGTTAAATGCTTAATGAAATCACGTGACATAAAAGAATGCATTGCACCAGAATCCATGATTATACGTGCAGGATATGAACAAATAGGAAGAATACCTAATACGACCGTATCATCTGTGTTCCCCAGCCTGAGTTGGAAATATCATCCTTGTTGTTGCTTGATTCCTTTCCTTTTACCCACTAATAGTCCTGCCTTTGACCCGCTCGGCATACTCGATGCCCCGGTACTTATTCCCGATTGTAGCTCTTGGTGTTCAAGACTATGTTTGGTGTAGTCACATTCGTGCTCAAAGGATAATTTTGGGATATGTGTCCTAGTTGCTTACAAAGGTAACATATACTTAATAGATAGCAAGTCCCTTTGTGTCGCATATTACATGTTGGGCATAACAATCTCGAGTCTCCAACGAACGTACTCCCTCCTTAGCTACCCATATATGAGCACAATCCTTGCGTAAATGGTTTCTTGGCATTCCCTTGACCCTCTTTCTTATTGTCATTGGCTCTCTTCCCTTACTGTCCTTGTCGATTTCTTTCGACACTTTTCTCAGCGATACGGGCGGCTTCCTCAACTAGAGAAATGGTCGGGTGTTGCAAAGTGTCAATACGGCTATGGATATTCTCCCTAAGCCCTTCCTCGAATTTATGAGCCTTATCTTCATCAGTCAGAACTGTAGATTTTGCAAACATGTGAAGCATTTCTACAAGGATAAGAATATTACCATCACAATCACATACTCCACTCGACGTCACTCAGCATATATCGTCACTCGTTCCCAAAGTTCTAAATTTATTGCTGTAATACCACTAAATGTCACAACCTTGTCCCACAATAGCGGACGAAGCATGTGGCACGCCACTGAGGCTAAATCAATTCATTGACGTTCCCAAAAGAATTAGTTTAAGAATACGCAGCGGAAAATAAAACAATCCATTTTAAAACCATCAATCTAGTCGACTGCATCGTGGGCCCAGTCAACTGCTTTAGAGTCATAGAGAGCCTCAACCTCTTAGTAACCTAAACCAGTCGACTGCCTCCCATGTCCAGTCAACTGGGGTGTCAAATTCCTAGTCGACTAATTCTATCCAGTCGATTGAACTCTAGTCTAAGTAGAAGGTTTGATTCTGAAACACAATCCAACCGACTGTGTCAGGGGACGCAGTCGACTGCTTTTGCAAAACTGAGGTAGTGTCTTGTTTAACAAATGAATCCAGTCAACTGGCACTTGGTCCGGTCGACTGGTTTACCCTGTAGCAAAACATTCTATAGAATTTTCCAAGTTAACGGCTTTCTATGTTCATCCAAAGACTAATTGCATACTCCAAATTCATTCCAAAGTGATCATAACTGAGTTATAACATCACCAAAACATAATTACAAAAGATTACTATTTATTACAACATCACGAATTCGCTCTAAGGTTCCAAGTTAAACATAGTTTAAAAGTCATAAAATCCTCATTACAACATTTCTATTTCAAAACTACAAGGTAAACATACTGAGTCGCCTTCTAATTGAACTCCCAATACCCCGTGATCACTTCCTCGATTCCGCGTCGGCATTCACACCTGCAGTGGTTATTTAAATAACCATAAGTATTTCGATTCGTTTAAGCTACCGCTGAGTGAATAAAATAACAATGCACAAGAATGATAAACATTCTCGCATTCATATTCTCTATATTTCATACTAGTCTCCGGAGTCTCACGTGTATGGCCCACACTCCTAGTTCGCGACTCCTCATCAATACGTTCATGCGACAAGGTAAGACCCATGTTTCTTTTCATCAAACGTGCGATCTCATGCCAATAACAACTCCACAAAATGGCTTGGTATCACGTGCTCCTTTGACCCAAATAGCAACTACACATGCTCAAATCACATTTTACCGTGCATTCAAAGTAAGTTAAACATTTCACTGTGTCTACTTATCAATATAGCCGCCCAATATGAACTAAACAATATATTCTATGAACTAACACATGCTTTTCATACAAAACATCAATACATATCAAGAAATCATTCCCAAAACACATAGTTGTATCACTCACCTTCGATTAATGCTCCTAAATCCCTTTCCAAGGAAAACCCGAGCACAAGGAACATGTAAAAGTCCGTCTAGTACAATTCCTATGGATCAAAAGTCCAATTAACAACTTTTTAGGAAAATTCTAGAAAACACATTTTCGAAATATGTAGCCAAACAAGTCCTAGTGGATATCAAACGAAGCCCTTACCTCTAGGAGTTAGAAAATATGATTTTGGTTGAATTCCAACGGACGAACGATCCTCATTTGGCGTCGTGAAGATCAAAGCTTCCAAATCTCTCTTTTTGGTCTCTCTAGATTTTGGTTAGAAAACTTTTATAAATGAAAATATCTCACATCTTTCTATATATAGGCACGACTCTTAAAAATTGTGTTTACCTTCCCACAAGTTTTCAAAACTTCTAATTATTCCCTGAAACGTCTTACACGTCTAATTCATTGCTTCACAAATGAAAACCATAAATTATAAAAGTTTTTGTCTAAGTTCCATTTGGTTTCTAAAACGCGATTTCACATAATTTTACGAAATTGCTAATTAGCCTACTAATTATGCAGTGTGTTAATTCGTCCTCACAAGGATACTAAAATTAACGTCATTTATATATTCTAAACCACATAATAATACAGATAGTGAAATACGCAGGTAAACATTTATTTTCAGATAAACATTTAGGGTAATTCACAATGAACGTTTCAATCTCGGAGAGACTTCACAACATCAAAATATCCATTTCACACAGTCTCAGAGGGTTCTCTTACATAGATTCCCAATTCAACTCGTGAGTCACAACTCACTCACACATGCGTCATAATACACATCACATCACATTATGATGCATGACAAATGTAATGAAATAAGATAAACACGCACACGAGTGTTATAGTTTCTACTCTTTTGCTTGTGGTAGGTTGGATCCATCGTCCTGTGAAGCTTTAGCAATCCTTCGATCATGCATTGCGATGGAGGAGACTATAACTTAATTGGATATTCTTGAAATTGATGCTTTAAATTTTGTGAATCTCTTAAAGGATCCAAACTCGTGCCTCATGTCTTTTGGACATGTCATTGATGCTTGCAAGCAACGGATCTCTGGCCTCATGGTTTATAATATTGTGCATGTGGGGAGAGAAGACAACAAGGTGGCTCATGAACTTGAGCGATACGCTAGTACCCATAGGGCGAGCGTTTTATTTTTTGATTCTTTGCCACAATGTGTTCAATCTGTAATCTCTTCGAAGATGTTGAATGTTTGATTTGAATAAAATCCTTTTTTTTTCATAAAAGAAAAATAAACACAAAAATAAACTCCATGGAGGTGAATACTATTGGAATTAGGTGTTATCGCAAAATGCTAAACCTACTACATCCTAAATGTCGCCCTTTCAAAATAGACAAAAAAAAGTTCATATTACATCTCATAAAATGATGGCATTAAAGTAATTTTACAAGTGACCTAAAATAAAGTATTCCATTTTAGTCCCACTAATTGCAAAATTACTTTTATTCCCATATTTTAGGGAAATATTATTTGCACTCCTAACTTATTCGCAATCCAAACATTACTAAATGCACTCTATGATACCACTCCTAAAGCATGTGATATTATGCACAGTATGCACTCCATGGAGTGCATTAAGTAATCCGTGGAGTGTAAATTGCAGTTCCCATATTTTAACATTTCAAATTTGATTAAGTAATTCATGGAGTGTAAATTGTAGCTCCCATAGACATACACCACTACTAAATTATATATTGAGTAATGATATGCTTTCTAAATTTGATTCTCAAATACTGTCAGTTGTACCACATGAGTGCTATGGCGTACCACAAACCACTACCATAACACGTAGTACAACTGTTCAACCATTTTGGAAGCATAATATTATTAATTTTACTATTATTAATGCTATGGAATAATCCCAAATGCCACATGAGTGCCACCATGTACATGCAGTGAATATATGTGGTACTACAACCACTCCAACAATATATGGTATAATTTCTAGAACATTTGTGAACCCAATTTGAGTAGCACTTCATTACTCATATATAGTCACAAATGTAGCCAACGTTTCCCAACCAAAGTTGAAAGTTGTCTCACACTTCCCAACAAAACAAAGGGTACTCTTTCTCGTTTCTTTTTTTTTTCCTCCTTTTTTTCCGAGTTGAAGACATGAATCAAGAACACCCCAGATCTCTTCTTCAATCTCCTCTTATTCCAACCTCTGAAAATGGTCTTGAAGTAAATGAAAAACCCATCAAGAAATGGTGTGATTTACATATATCAGAGTCAATATTTGCTGAGCTGAAAAGGCAATTAAACTTGGCTGGTCCTCTTGTTATGGTTAGTTTTTTGCAATACAGTTTTCAGATGATTTCAATTATGTTTGTTGGCCATCTTGGAGAACTCTCTCTCTCAAGTGCTTCAATGGCTACCTCATTTGCTGGAGTGACTGGTTTTA
The DNA here is from genome assembly GCA_033977485.1 of Hydrangea macrophylla. NCBI lineage: Eukaryota > Viridiplantae > Streptophyta > Magnoliopsida > Cornales > Hydrangeaceae > Hydrangea > Hydrangea macrophylla. The sequence goes on from CM066998.1 coordinate 78,222,434, forward strand.
GCTTCATGGTAATAATCTTCACTAACTTTGTCTTTTTCCCATAGTTCATCATTGTATATACATACACCCACACCGACCCACACACACACACACATATATATATATATAGGGGACAGCTAACCTATAGCAATGTGGTTGTAGGTTAGCAGTGCTTACTCCAATTTTTAGCGACAAAAAAATTTCGTCACTAAAACTCCCAACTTTTAGCGACAAAAAATTTAGTCGCGAAAAATGTTTTTTTTCATCACTAAAAGAACGCCCTTCTCTCGGTTAGCATTCTCCATATATATATATATATATATATATATATGAACTATTGATTGCTCTAAAATGAAACTCAAACCTTAGGTATATCATGATTTTTGAAAAGAGAGTCTTCAAATTATTTTGACTTTTGGAATTTAGAATTGTTTTGTTTTTGTTTTTGTCTGTTTGTATTTTTTCCCATCAATTGGAAACTTTTTCTAACAACTAATTAATTTGCAGTCTGGTCTATTTATTTTTGGCATAGTGACCTGTTAACTTTAAATATGTGATGGATATATCACATTTGTCCCACATTCATTATTTCCAATAATGAATTGTCAACCAATAGACAGTTGTCTTTATTACCTTTACTCTACTTTGAGTACTCATTTCTCACCCCAAAATAGGAAAATATATATATATATATATATGAAAAAGTACTGTTGTGAACTTTGTTTCTTGATTTCAAGCTCAAAAACATATTTTAGAACTATGGAAAATCTTTCACCGTGAACATAATCAATACATATGTATAATTAGCTATGAGAGATTAATATATTTATATAGATATATATATATATGTGTGTGTGTGTGTGTGTGTAATTGGTTATGATTAATGAATCAAAAAAATAAATTATATATCTGCTCACTAATCTTATACTCATCCTTCTAATTAATTTCAAATCAATACGCTTATTGCTAATTTAGTTGAGTAACTAGCCCTCTGTTCGTACATTTTTTTGGCATCTGTCCACATATGTGTTTGTGGATGTTCTAGCATCAAAGATTCTCTAAAGATGGCGCACTCTCTTTATTAAAGAGAGGGTCTCTGTTTTGGCCGTCGGATAGTGTTTAAAAACTGTGAAATGACAAAACTGTCATTAATTAAAACACGATCCGAAGGCCAAAACAGATGCCTCTTCTTTAATAAAGAGAGGACGCCCTCTTTAGAGCCTGACTGGTTCTATCATACATATTATATATATATATATACGCGTGCATATATAAGTTGTATGGATTTTTAGTAACTAAATGTGACTTTCTATGGAGTGTAATTTTTTTGTGACTAGCTTGGAATGGGAAGTGCACTAGAAACATTATGTGGACAAGCCTATGGAGCAAAACAATATCACATGCTTGGCATACACATGCAAAGAGCTATGCTTGTTCTTATGCTAATGGGCATTCCTATATCACTCTTATGGGCATACACGGGTTATATCTTCACTATTTTTGGCCAAAACTTAGAAATTTCAACACAAGCCGGTATATATGCGCGATGGTTAATCCCTAGCATTTTCCCTTACGGTCTCCTCCAATGCCAACTAAGATTTTTGCAGACTCAAAATAATGTGAAAGTGTTGATGATAAGCACTGGAATTACAAGTTTATTTCATGTCTTCGCGTGTTGGTGTTTGGTTTTTGGACTTGGTTTTGGACATAAAGGGGCTGCCCTGTCGAATGCCATTTCTTATTGGATCAATGTGTTGGTTCTGGCAATTTATATCAAGTTTTCGCCTTTATGTGAAAAGACTTGGACTGGGTTTTCAAAGGAGGGTATGAGAAATCTTATTAGCTTTCTTTCATTAGCTATTCCTTCGGCTCTTATGGTCTGGTGAGTTTGAATCTATTTGGTCATTTCTTAACCGTATGCAGCATAATTAGTTCTTTCTAATTCTACACTTCTTTTATAGTAAAAGGAAAAATTTAGAAGATTAAGCAAACTAATACTATCCAACGTGAAATAAAAACAGCTTGGAACAATGGGCATACGAAATTTTGGTTTTGATGTCCGGTCTTCTCCCAAATCCAAAACTAGAGACCTCAATGATGTCAATCAGGTTTGCTTCTTGATTTTATATGTATGTACATGAGTATATGTATGTCCTTGTTTTATTGTAGAGTAATCAGGTGTGAGTAATACTACACACACAACATTTTCCACAATCATACATCATGGCCGTTGATTTCGATAGATCCCATGAGGGTCTCACATGAGACCCACTGAAACCAAGGATCAGGATGTGTTGGTTGTGGAAAAGGTTGTGGGTATAACATTTTTGTTTATTGTATTGAACAACTGAATTATGTTTTGAAGATTCATGATTTGGTCAAAAGCCATTTTTTTTTTAAGAAGTTGTTTTAATGAGGAAACGTACAAGTGAAATCAGTTTCAAAATGCAAGGGGCTGTTCGATAAAACTGAAAATTAAGTGATGAATTGTAATTGCCTAAAAACTTAGGTGATTGAGTTTACAGTACTGAAAGTAATGTTTCAAGTACTGAAATAGACTGCATTCAATGATCATATTCAGTAGAAAATTTATACTTAAAGTTTTCAGTGAATTTTTAGCTATTTTTTCAATTAAGTGTTACATTATCAAACGTAGTTACGCACTGAAAAAGAATAAGTATTGTTAATAGGGTTATCAACCACATCCTAAGTATTTCATTTTTATTTTCCTTAGTTCTATTCTTCTAGGAAACTTTAAATCACATTTATTTTCTCTAACTTCAATCTTTTTGCAGCCTTAACACAAGTTCAGTGGTGTTCAGGATACCTTATGGTTTAGGCAGTGCAGTAAGGTAATTTTTGCAGAATACCATGATCACATGATGACTACTAATCAAACATGCTATATATATATATATATGTATGTTAGTATATGATCGTTACCAATGAATATGCATTTATGTTAACAAATTCTTCTATTTTATGGTCCAAAGCACGAGAGTTTCCAATGAACTAGGCGCCCGGCAACCACGATTCGCATATCTTGCAGCTCAAGTTGTCATTTTCCTGGTACTCACAGATGGCCTTTTGGTAAGTCTAGTTTCAATTGCAGTACGAGACATTTGGGGATCTTTATACACTAATGAAGAGGAAGTTGTGAAGTACATGGCTTCTATAATGCCAATCCTTGCCATTTCCAATTTCATTGATGGAATTCAGGCTGCACTCTCAGGTTAGACCATGTACCATATATATAGACATGTACATATGTAAATATATATATATATATATATGGGGTCTGCTAACCTACAGCCACCTATAGCACGGTGGTTGTAGGTTAGCAGCGAATACGCCAGTTTTTAGCGACAAAAAAATTTGTCACTAAAAACCCTAACTTTAAGCGACGAAAAATTTCTTCGCTCAAATCGTTTTTTTCGTCGCTAAAAGGGCGACGTGCTGTAAGTTAACATTATTCTTATATATATATATATATATAGTAATGCTAGGCACACTTTGAAATCCACACTGAATTTAACACCCAGCTTTAAATGTATGTACCCTATGTTGCGTAAGGGGTGCACAGAAAAGTGTGAAAAATTCACACAGCACAAGGTACATGTATTTAAAGCATAAAATGTCAAATTCAGTGTGAATTTCAAAGTGTGCCTAGCGTTACTCTTTATATATATGAGATACAGGCCGTAGTTCTACACAAATTAAGGTGGTAGGATATATAACATCTTGTTCAAAATCTTTCTTTCTTTTTTTTCTGATAGTGTTCATAAATTTTTTATTTTTTTATTTTGGTAGAAATGTTCATAATTGATAATGTTTGGATACAAAGGATGAATTAATACTCAATACAAAGCCAATTACTATATAAAGATTGCACTAAGAAGTAGACAAATCCCACGATCTCGAGGCTGACCTACAGATAATCAAAATCTCTAGTTCAATTTTTAATGGACTCGTTAAAATAAGGACAGTAAAGTACTTTTACAAAAGAACACGAAAGAAATTTACTCCACGATACCAAAGTAATTAACTAGGTGGCAAGTATTTCTCAGTCCATTCCTAAAAATCCACACTTGTAGTTGTAGATATATATTGCCTGTTTTGTAACTCTTTTGAGATTATTGAAAAAGTTGAATCGTGACTAACTTCTTAAAGCTTTTTCAAAAATCAAAATTTTCAAGCTTAGATGGTGGGTTCTTGCTTTACTATAACATAAAAGTAGGAGGATAACGTACAATATTGGACAAATCTCGATGCTATATTGTTGACGTAAGGGCAGTTATGTAATTTTACAATAAAGGCATGAAAGAAATTTATGCTGGGGCATTAACATGAGCTGACATGTAATTTTTTTTTTGTCCATTCTTAAATGCATAGTTTTAGATAAGATATGCACTTGATTAACATTTTATATATTATAAATTAATTATATATATTCCTAAAATCCTACTGAGTTTGCAAAGGTACTACAAGAGGATGTGGATTGCAGAAGATTGGAGCAATTGTGAACTTGGGAGCTTATTACCTTGTGGGCATTCCTTGTGCAATCATCTTAACTTTTGTATTCCACTTTGGAGGAAAGGTATAGGATTCCATCATTTTATAAAGGCATATATGCATGCACTCTAAATTGCTCGTATCCATGGGCATATATTATAATTGACAACGGGTTAGAGTTGGTGTGGAGTTCTCCCCTACCAACTCCATCTTGCTCTGATTCCGTCCCGACTTCCCGCCCTGCCTAGTGAGTTAGACCAACTCCAAATAGTGGTCACTCCGACTCCCCTACCCTCCATACTGCCTTAAAAAAGTATTAAAAAAAAAAAAAAAAAAATCGATCTTGGTAGTTTCCAATACCAGTCAAAGAGATAAATTATTTGCTTCTCCTTTCGACTCTAATATTAGAAAGTCAATAAAACATGGTACCTGCAAAATATGCTAACTATGCCATTTTAATAGAGTCAAATAAATACACTACTTATTATAGGTCATAAGAGTTAGCTTTTGAAATAAGATAAAAAGATAAGGGTAGACGCTTAAATTGATGGTATAATCGGAACGGGCGGATTTGGTGAGTTTATAGCTTTAATTATATATTCCGCCTCGACTCCTATTATTTTAAAAATTACCTAACCTGTCCTACTCCTATTATACCTCCTCCAAACCCATTTTATTAGGGGTGTAGCGGACGGACCTCTTGCAGGCAATGTTTTCATAACTGGACCGTTCATCGAACTGAAAAAATGACCGGATCACGGGTTAGCGGTTCAACCATCGGGTGAACCGGAATCAAACCGTGACATTATAATTATATATTTTATAAATTTTTTTTATTTAGGTATAGTTAACATATTTCTTAAAAAAAACACACAGAAGAAATTTAATTTTATACATTTTTTTTCGATTCATTCTTTTAGTTCTAGACTTTTCAAGTCATTATTATTTATTTTACAAATACCAAACAGATCTTAGGATTACATATTGGATTTGCAAAGGGGTAAAGACCCTTGGTTGTCCCATATGAACGTCTGTCTCACAGTAACCAAGGTGTGTGGTCATAATGACAAAAGAAAAAAGTACTCTCCCTCTCTTACATTTTCAGTACTTTTGATCAGTTTGACAATAATAAACAAAGAAAAAAATAATGCCTCTCTCTTACTTTTTCAATTTGATCAGTTTGAACAATCTTTGCATTAAATGACTATCACCGGTCTGTTCGGTAAAACCGTGACCGGTTCGACGGTTAATCGGTTGGACCGTCGATTTGACCAATTTTTTCTGATTTTTAAGCTATAACGGTTTACCGAATTGAACCGAACCGAAAAGTTAATCAGTCAACAATTCAACCGGTTCAACCGACCGGTCCGACCCGGTTTTTTAAACAGTGCTTGCAGGGCAATATATTTTGCCATTCGGCACTACTTAAAGAAAAACAAATACTGTTGAACGTTAATTAATCATATTTTTTTATTACTAATTTTTATAATATTAATATTACAATAAATAGAGAGATAAAGAGAGTGTTGAGGGGGGGAGGGGGGGGCTTATGTCACCATCTAAGGGTTCAAAATTGTTCTCACTCTTTCTCATCTTTTTAAGTTTTAGTTTTAGAACATTTGAAACTCCCCACTTTTTTTTAGTACCTTTTGCATTTCCCTCCTCCCCCCTCTCTCTTATCATTTTCCCCTCTCTTAACACCCCATTCTTTCTAAATTAATTACGTATCTAAATGTTAAATAATACAATAAATTTGTTTATTTATTTATTGATTGATTAAAATATGATAAATTTAGATTCGAACAAATATTTTTCATTGTACTCATGAGCACGGACAATTTCAAGTATTCTATTTCTATATGCGCGGCGGACGTTGTTCTAATGTCATTGATGCCTGTCACTATTAATTTGCAGGGCCTGTGGATGGGAATCATCAGTGGGAGTGGCGTGCAAGCACTACTGCTTTTATTTATCACAATTCATATCAATTGGGACCATCAAGTAAGTTACAATCACCCTTTTGGTTGGACAAAGTTAATGTATTCACTTGGTGGTCTTGATTAATTAGTAACTATAATATCTTCCATTGATCAGAGCACTTTGGGTGCTTGCCTTCGCTTTGGGTGCTTGTCATTTTTTGTTTTTTAAATGAATTTGGTCTTCTTTGCTGTTCTACTGCTGGGGGCTTTTTGTTTATGGTTTTTTGTCTTTAGGGGCCTTGTTTGGCTGCCCTGACTTTGTACACATTGATGGGTTTCCCATCTTTTAATGAATTGGCTTTGTTGAGCAAAAAAAAAAAAAATCAGAGCATTTGGTCACATGACAGTGTTTTACTGATTGTGACCACCATGTAACAATAGTGCAGGACCGTAAAATAATTTCCCCTATGGTTAGAGTCACTAATTTTGTTACATTACTACATTAACATAGTTTACTTTTGACCCATTTTGCTTTTTTACCAGGCAGAGAAGGCAAGGGATAGACTGTATGCTTCCAACATTCCGACAAATATACTATCATGAAGCTGGCTAGCTAGTATGCCATTCATTCTTAAACCATTGCGGAAACTTCATGATATATATATCAAAAATGATACACACACCCTCTAAAACACCCACTAAAACACCCACAGACCCCTCTAAGCAAAATCTTAAAATTTTGCTGTGGGACCCACACACAAATGAGACCAAAATCCCTAAATCCCATATTTTTCCTCCCATTTCCCATCTCCCCCAAATCACAGACTGCCCAGCCTCCCCCCCCCCCCCCCAACCCGCAAACCCCTGCCCCCTCCCCTCGCCGGACTGTCCGTACTAGGTCGCCGGCTCTTTTCTGGGTAAGTCCTCTCTCTCTCTCTCATGGGCAACCTGGTACGGACAGTCCGGCGAGGGAGAAGACTTACCCAGAAAAGAGCCGGCGGCGGCGCTCCGGCGACCTGGTACGGACAGTCCGGCGAGGGGAGGGGGCAGGGGTTTGCGGGTTGGGGGGGGGGGGGGGGGGGGAGGCTGGGCAGTCTGTGATTTGGGGGAAATGGGAGGGAAAATATTGGATTTAGGGATTTTGGTCTCATTTGTGTGTGGGTCCCACAGCAAAATTTTAAGATTTTGCTTAGAGGGGTCTGTGGGTGTTTTAGTGGGTGTTTTAGAGGGTGTGTGTATCATTTTTGAAAAGTATATATATATATATATATATGTAGATGTGTTTATGTCCTGTACTCATGTGTATATATATATATATTACATGACGTATGAAATTTTGGACGTGACCTATGATGAGATTAGCAAATATTACCCAATACAAAAGTAAGCAGAAATCATGATCATAAGCTCAAGAACTGATGATGGACTTGTGTCTCAAGCATTCACTAGAAATGCACATCCTTGGCAGATCCATGATTTTATGTTATAGGGGTTAAGTTAAATGGACTTGAGTTCTCTAGTAAGGTTTAGTTTGGCCCCCATGTGGTGTTTCTCCTTTTTTAAAGCTCAATTTCATGTTAATTCATTTGGTAATTACTTTATGAGCTTTGTAAAAATTGAACTTAGGGCTTCTTTGGGGGGAGCTTTTAAAAGCTCCAAAATGGAGCTTTTAAAAGCTCATGATTGCTTTTTGGTTTCATGCTGTCATTTTGAAGAGTAGTGCGTCACTTGAATAAAATTATCAAACAATTTAGTAATAAATTTCATAAGCTCCTTTTAAAAAGCCACATGGGGGCCAAACTAAGCCTAAATAAGCTCTGAAGACAAATTTTTTTTTTGTCTATTTATACATATTTTTAATACGAGACAGAGAGTCGAAAGAAAGAGAAGGTTAACCGATTAGATTTATGTTATTTTTATCTCATGAGCTAGGTAATTAGTCTTATTCTTCCCCTTCTCTATTATGGGAGACAGCTGCCACACCCTTGGAGTATGGGAATTATTAAGTTAATATTGACAATTAAGTTTGCACTGTTTTAGTACCTGTAGTTTGGGCAAAGTTTCACTTTAGGGCCCTCTAATGTCAATTGTAACACTTTGGTCCCTGTAGTTTTAAATTGGTTTCAATGTAGTCCCTGCCTCTAATTTCGTTAGTGCAACTTGAGGAAAAACGCACATTTAATTTGTTTCACTTTGGACCCTAGAGTTTAGGCGAAGTTTTACTTTGGGCCCTAGAGATTCGGAGAAGTTTCACTTTGGGCCCTAGAGTTTTCAAGGTATATGAGTGCCCCATCAAGTTGCATTAATGGAATTAGAGCTAAGGCCTATATTGAAACCAATTCAAAACTACAGGGACCAAAGTGTTGCAATTGAATGTAGAGGGTCCAAAGTGAAACTTCATACAAACTATAGTGTACTAAAGTGTAATTTAGCCTATTCAAAGTGATTGTTAGTCCAGTTTCTTGTGTAGTTTCTTGTGTCCTAAGATTAATCTTGCAAAACAAATTATGGCCTTGGGGCTTTTGATTCAAATTTATTTTTTTGGATGATTTATATTATAAATGCTAAAAAATTTGGGAGAGTCAATTTCTAAATTAATTTTTAAATATTAAAATTATATATTTATATATATATATATATATATCCCCACAAATTTTCAAAAAATTTTGGTAGAGTCATGCCCCCTTTGGTCTCCACATGGATCCGGACCTGTTCCCATGGTCCCGCTTATGATATGGTAAAGATATTAATTGTTTGAAATGTGGATTTTCACATAACCTAAATGAAAATTTGGTATAAAGCTGCTAACCAAACTCGGCCTTGTCGGTTATGTGTGTCTGTTTAGTGCACCTTCTCAGTCAAACAATCATGTTTCTATTGACTCTATTCCAAAAAGTGTGTTTATTTGTTCGAGTCTATTCTAAACGCGACCATGAAAGCTTGAGTTCTATGCACGTGATATGATGTAAAGTTTATGTTAGTCCTACAATTTATTTTTACCGTTGGTGGTGATTGGTGTTTTTTTTTGTTTTTTTATTATTATTATTATTATTTTTTTAAGCAGGAACCCAATTGCCGATGGCGACACTAGTTGGCAGACGTTGGAGTTCAGTGGGAACATTTGAAAAAAAAAAAAACAGTTCTTTAGTTAATTAGGCATCGTATGGTAACGTTGTGATTTTTTATTTTTGATTTTTAATTTTCATTTTTATTTTTTGTGTTTGAAATTAACTGTGATCAATTCAAAAAATGAAAATTAAAATTAAAATTCAAAAATCACAACGTTATCATTAAAATGTATTTGACTTAAAAAATTTTAAAATTTTATCTTTGTCAAACTCACATAATATCGGTTTATATAAAAATCAAATAAAATTTATGAAACTTCGTCCAAACTGAACCTTAACTGAACCTTAAGTGACAATGGTGAAAAACTTGGCTATTATTTGATAAGACATAAAACAAAATTTACCGTTCACATAGGGACCCATTCTATATATTGAAGAGTTCAGTAAATACTTTTTCCGTACGAAGATTTTATGTCAAATCTAAAATCACTCATGATTAAAATTTGATATTCATAGTTGAGTCTATTCTCGGTTAATTTGGGGATGAGCTGTCATAATCCGATTCAAGGCGGTGTCAAACATGCCATAGGGGGCTCAAGAACTTTATGTCACGTTCAGATGTAATGGTTTGAGGAACCCCATGCAAGTGAACAACCTCTCGAAAGAACAACTGTGCAATATGGGATGCGTTGGATGTCTTTCGACATGGAATAAATTAAGTGTGTCATCTTAGAAAATCTGTCCACCACAACAAATACGGAATCCGTACCCCGTTATGTACGAGGCAATCGCCGCAATCCCAATACAAAATCCATAAACAAATCCTCCCAAAAATATTCAAGAACCGATAATGGATTATAAAGATGAGTGTTTTGAGATTGACCTTTAGATGTTTGGCAAACATAACACCTTCGCACGAAATCAAGGCCGGCCCTGAGATGTCAAAATTTGGCCGAGACATCAAGCGAACTTTCAAAAGGGCCTAAAAAACGAGGCCTCTAGACTAAGTTTCATAGAAATTAGGAAGAAATTAGAAGAAAATAGACCTAAAAATGATAAGTTTCATAGAAATTAGGAAGAAATTAGAAGAAAATAGGCCTAAAAACGATAAGTTTCATAGAAATTAGGAAGAAATTGGAAGAAAATAGGCCTAAAAATAATAAGTTTTACAGAAATTAGAAGAAAATAGACCTAAAAATGAGGCCTCATGCGGCGGCTTCGCCGCTTTACCTCAGGGCCGGCCCTGCATGAAATCACTGACATCCTTCTTTAATTGTGTCCAAAAGTAATGTCTATTAGGAAACTGCGTTCCCAGAATTCGTTGACAGTGCGTATAAGTTGGTACTGCAAAAAAAATTACGTGAAAACTACAATAACCCTACAAGGGCGGAACTAGGGTTACCTTAAACTGCTAAAACGGATTGCTGTAGTAGACGAATTGAGAACACGGGCTCGATGACAGCTCACGATCTTCTATCGTATTCCTTTGCTGCCAGAATACCGAACTGAGTGTGGGCTCTTTCGAAATCCTTTCTGTTTTCTACTCTCCCTCTTTTACGCTCTCTTTTCTATTCCAAGTTATAATTCTCTATATAGAAAAACGCAAACTGAGAAGAGAGCCAAAGCAGTATATATATAGGCTACGATAGGGACCATAAGAAGTCAATAAGGAATAGGCTTCCTTATGGAATTAGGAAACCCTAATACGAACTGAATCAGATTCCTATTTCCATAAATTATAATTCATACCACTAAAGAATTATAATTGCACTCCTACCCTTATCTCAAAAATATATTTGGAGCTCTATGTTATTAAATGCTTATTATCTCCCCATGTTAAGATTACAGATATCCATTAATTAAATATAATTACTGACAATCATATTTAATTAATTTCTTAAAATTCCTTGAGATTCTCTGCTTAACTTATCTGATATGTCGGATACAAAATCCACCTGCAGGGTTTGACATAATCCAAACTTATAAGCTTTCTCAAGGGGATATCATCAATCCCAAAATTGAGACATGGATTCCATCATTAATTAATATCCACCACATAATTAATATTGCCACCCAATCCAATGAGATATTGACCCATTTAAGGATCTCACCATTTTAGGGATCAAAGTGTAAATATCAAATGTACGTGTCTACAAATTAACTTAAGATTTAGAGCATAAGCACTCATAATAGCCATGAGGTATTAATTATCTTATAAGTCAGTATAAAGATAATTACCCCAAGTCAGTCCCGTTTAATACACAAAGTGTACCAGTATAGTGAGTTGAAACTATACCGTTTTCCGTAGTCAAGACAAACCTACTACAACACCATATTGCAGTCCTACCGAGGGTGTGTCCAATCCCATCTAAGACTGTAAACCAAAATCTTACATTCTATAATATCTGATGGCCTGATCTTCCGTGTGTAAGCCGAACTCTACACACCAAACCACCTACTATATAGAATGAGAGACACACATGCATAATATTAAAATAAATAATATAATATAAACATTGCCCTCACAGATTCTCATAAAAAAATGGATTAATTGAATAATAAATCAACTACATAAAGCATGGCTTTTAGTATATATCACTAACAATCTCCCACTTAGACTCAAAGCCATGATGCGACACACCTTACTCCTATCCCTTCTACATGACTGTCAAAAGTCTTGGCAGGTAAGCTCTTGGTGAAAGGATCTGCCAGCAGGGGCGGAGGCTTAGAAGGGCCAGTGGGGGCACGTGCCCCCACTCACTTTTTGGTAATTAAAATTTTACCCTACATGTGTTATAGGTTTTACATTTAGGCCCCCCTCAACTTATGTTTAGGCCCCCCCTCAACTTATGTTTAAGTCTCTCCAAGGGTCTAAGGCCCAATTTAATGTCATCAACTATATGTATATTGATATACAGGTATATACAACTCAAAGGAAATGCGCCTAAAATTTTTAAAAATTACACTTTTAGTGTGATAATTTTATGCATTTTAGAAATAGACCCCCTTAAAACTTTGAAAGACACTACACAATATTTACGTGTCACCGAATAGACTTATATTATAAGCATATCCCCAAAAAATCACAATCACAGACAAGTAGACCCTAAAAAAATTATCAATTATGTATAAATAGACCCCAAAAAAAATTTTTCGGGGACGCTGCCCCCGAACCCCCGCATTGCCTAGGCCCCCCCTGGCCAAAATTTCTGACTCCGCCCCTGTCTGCCAGGTTATTTGATGATGCTATCTTGGTCACTTCAACAGCACCTCTTTGCATGATCTCTCGTATCAAGTGATACTTACGCTCAATGTGTTTTCCCTTCTTATGGGCCCTTGGTTCCTTTGAGTTAGCAACCGCTCCGCTATTATCGCAATAAAGGGTAATAGCCGATTGCACCGCAGGTACTACTCTTAGATTCATAAGGAAGTTTCTGAGCCAAACGGCCTCCTTAGCGGCTTCCGAAGCAGCCACATACTCGGTTTCCATGGTAGAATCAGCAATACATGACTTCTTGATACTCCTCCAACTAATGGCTCCACCTCCTAGGGTAAACACATATCCTGAGGTAGACTTTCTGGAATCCCTATCTGACATAAAATCAGAATCTGTGTACCCAATGGGTACAAGACTGTCTACTTGGTGAACTAACATATAGTCTCGAGTCCTTTTCAGGTACTTGAGAATATTTTTCACCGCAGTCCAATGTTCTTGCCCTAGATTAGACTGATATCTACTAACCATGCCAATAGCAAAGCAGATGTCAGGTCTAGTACATAACATAGCATACATTAGGCTTTTTACTGCCGAGGCATAAGGAACTGCCTTCATCTTCTCTATCTCATCAGGTGTCTTAGGACACTGATCCTTAGATAGAGTAATTCCGTGTCTGAAGGGAAGGAATCCCTTCTTGGAATCTTGCATGCTAAACCTTGCAAGAATATTGTCAATATAAGTGCCTTGTGACAAGCCCAACATCCTATTCTTGCGATCTCGCATAAGCTTGATCCCTAGGATGTGACCGGCTTCTCCCAAGTCCTTCATATCAAATTGACTGGATAACCATACCCTTACAGAAGATAATACCCCCACATCGTTTCCGATTAGCAAGATATCATCCACATACAGTACTAAGAACACCACCACTCTTCCATCACGTTTCTTGTACACACAAGATTCATCCGCACATTGATCAAAACCAAAAGACTTGATTGCTTGATCAAAGCGGATATTCCAAGACCTAGATGCCTACTTAAGTCCATAAATGGACTTCTTAAGCTTGCACAACATGTGTTATTGGCCCTTCGTAATGAACCCGTTTGGTTGCATCATATAGATGCACTCGTCAAGATTCCCATTTAGAAATGCTGTCTTGACATCCATTTGCCAAATTTCATAATCAAAATGTACAGTAATGGATAAGAGAATCCGAATAGACTTTAGCATGGCCACCAGCGAAAAGGTTTCCTCATAATCGATTCCCTCTTTTTGAGTGAACCCTTTCGCAACAAGCCTTGCTTTAAAGGTTTCTACCTTACCGTCTGCTCCTCTCTTCTTCTTATAGATCCACTTACATCCAATGGGTTTTATTTCATTGGGTGGTTCTACAAGATCCCAGACTTGATTGGAGTACATAGACTCCATTTCAGATTTTATAGCCTTTTGCCAAAGATCTGCATCTTTATCTTGGAGTGCTTCATTGTAGTTACAGGGGTCGGTACCTTGTTCATTAGGGACCCGGACATAAGACTCTCCCAAGAACATATACCGGTCAGGTTGAATAATAACCCTCCCACTACGACGAGGCACAACCCGTGTCTGTGTATCACTGATATTTCGTTGTGAAGATTCTGAACTTAATACACCATTATCTACACGTTGTACTGGTTCAGGAACCTGCGTGTTAATGGTTGGTTCAGGATCTACACGAGTTTCGATAATCCTCCAACTACGACGTGATAATGGAATATCGATAACTCTTTCTTGTGGTGTTTCTTCTCATACCGTTGGTATCGAAGACTCGGAAGAAGTATGTCTCGGTGTCTCTCCGCTCATTTCCTCTAGAACAATACGACTTTTGGGCTTGTGGTCCATAACATAGTCCTCTTCTAAGAATGTGGCATTGGTGCTAACAATAACCTTCTGATCCTTAGGACTATAAAACAGACCACCTTAAGTTCCTCTTGGATACCCAACAAAGAAACATACTTCTGTTCTTGATTCCAACTTTTCTGCGTTCCCTTTCAGCACATGTGCTGGACTACCCCAGATCCGAACATGCCGCAGACTAGGTACTGACTTAGATGGTACCAAGTTTAGAATGTATGCAGCTGTCTCTAATGCGTGTCTCCAAAAAGAAATTGGTAAATCCGAGTAACTCATCATAGATCTTACCATATCCATGAGAGTCCTGTTCCTTCTTTCTGCTACACCGTTCTGCTGAGGCATACGGGGTGCAGACAATTGGGATGTAATCCCTTGCTCAAATAAGTATTCCCTAAACTCTCCCAAGAGGTACTCTCCACCATGATCAGATCGTAGTGTCTTGATACATTTACCTAGACGCTTCTCCGTTTCAGTCTTGAAGTCTTTGAATTTCTCAAAGCATTCAAACTTACGCCGCATCAAATAAATAAACCCATACCTTGAGTAATCATCGATGAAAGTGACAAAGTACTCAAATCCCCATCTTGCTTGGACAGTCATAGGACCACACAAATCAGAGTGAACCAGTTCCAACGGCTCTTTTTCTCTATAGCCCTTGGCCGAGAATGACCTCTTGGTCATTTTACCTTCCAAGCAGGATTCATAAAATGGAAGTGCCTCCACTTCCAATGAGCCTAATGGCCCATTTTGAACCAGTCTTTGAATCCTTTTCAAATTAATATGACCAAGGCGTAAGTGCCAAAGATGCGTTTGGTTCATTCTCGAAGGTTCTTTTCTCTTAAATGGAAAACTATTTGATACACCCAAATTTGGCTCTATCCTATGACCGAGCGGTTCAAATCAACAGTCAGTCCATGCCCCGGGCAAATCATGCACAACTCCACGGAAGCATCAACCCGAGCGGTTTATCTACGACCCGGCCAACTGGTCGGGAAAACTGTACAGGCACATCCCACCGCGGGAACAGCCCATCCGGGCCCACAAGCATGATCCCGAGCTTCACAGGCGTGATTCCGAGCATTACGGGCAGTTTCCTACTCAAGCTAGAAGACTAATGGAAAGTGCACACTATTTCCTAATCCAATTAGGAAATCCCCATAATGAATGCCAATCTCTATATCAATAGGATTATATTTCCTTATCCATGTATGAGTAGGTCTCTTACATCTATAAAAGAGACCTCTCACCCCCCAATGAAGGGGCCGCCAATTCTGTAGTCTACACAGCACCTCTATAAAATTCACCATTATACGCATACACCCGGCCGGTATTACTGGTAGTGCCGCCCCTCTTTGTTGGCTCACCAGGCCCACCGGTGATCTGCTAGTGAACGTGCTCAGACACACCCGTGGACGTAGGTACCTTCATTAACAGGGCCGAACCACATACAAAAAATAGTCTTTCTCTCTCTCTCTCCTTAAATTGCTTTACTTTACTCTTACCAAATTTTGACATCATCAGTTTGGCGCCGTCTGTGGGAAATGACAAGTCTTCTCATCAACAAATTTCTCTACTGATCATCATGCCACAGAAGAAGGGTAAGAAGGCTGATCAGCGGTCCAACCGGGATGTTCCTACGGCCCCGGCACCGGCTGGGGCAGGCATGACATCTGAGCAGATCACCGCGACCCTCATGCAACTTCTGGAGGGCCAGCATCAAATCCAGCAACAGATTGAAGCCCTGCTAGCCCAGCACAGTAGTCCTCCAGGGGCCGGGAAACAACCCCGGAACGTTGCGTACGGTCGGGAACCGATCTTGACCAGACAACGTGCCCGAGCCAACCCGTCCCGTGTTGACGATGCCAGAGACATCAACAGTGGACGTGTTGCCCGAGAGGAAAGGCAGGAGCATATGGCCCGGGAATCAGTCCAGGGCCACTCGGTCAAGAGCCGAGTTGTCCCTAGGCGAACGGTTACCCGGAGTCATAGCCGAGCCCGATCCTAGAGGACAGCACCCCGCCATAAAGAAACATCTTCCACCAACCCGACTAGTTCCTCAGATACCGGTCGGGAAGAAGTAGAAGCTCGAATCAAGGACTTGCAGAAGTAGATCGATGGAGTGGCCAAGAAGCTTGGTCAAAACCGTGTTCTGAATCAAGCCAATACCGAGACAGAGTCACCGTTTTCCAGCCAGATCACGAGATTCTCCATCCCGCGCAAATTCAAGCAGCCTCGCTTAGATCCCTATAACGGCTTGGGAAGCTCGGTCGACCACGTCCGGACCTACAAGGTTCAAATGGCCCTGGCCACCAACTCCGATGAATTACACTGCCTAGCCTTCCCCAGCTCTTTGAAAGGCCCGGCCATGCAGTGGTTCTACTCCTTGGAGCCCCGATCGGTCTGCAGTTTCAAACAACTCAGCAAGCAGTTCATCAACCAGTTCGCCGGTATGCATGAGCGGCCAAAGACAGACATGCAGCTACTGACAGTCAGACAACGGAATAATTAGTCCCTCAAGGAGTTCACCGACCAGTTCAACTAACAGAAGCTTCAAATCCGTAATCTGAACGAAACAATCGCCATCATAGCCTTCTGCTCGGGAGTTCAACACACCAAGTGCACCGCGTCGTTCCACAGAAACCGACCGGTAACCTTGGTCGAACTCGCAGAGAGGGTTGGAAAATATATTGACACTGAAGAGTTTCTGAAGACCAAAGACCCCGGGCAAGAAAGCGACAAGTATTCCAGAAGCAAGCGAAAGCGAGATCAGCCCGGGAGTTCTGACAATTCCTTCAGCTCACAGCAGGCAGGGTCCGGCAGTCCCGACCTGCCCTCCAGTTCGCAGCGGTCTGAGTCCAGCAGCCCCGGCCCGATCTCCAGTTCACATCGGTCAGGATCAAGCAGTTCCGACTTTGCCTCTAGCACAGAGAAATCTGGATCCCAACGATCCTGATCCGACCTCTTGTCTCCATCGGTCTAGAAGAGCCCGACTGCAGTGGTACTTGCTCCATCACCACATGAGGCTCCACCGAACGTCAGAGAACTCATACAAAGACCTCGGACCTAACCCCGAGGCATACAAAGACCTCGGGATCTGAACCCAGGCACTCAAAAGACCTCGGGCTCCGAACCCAGGCACTAAAGACCTCGGGGTCACGCCCGAGGCACCGGCTTCGCTTAGGTCTAACTGACGATGGGGGCAAACCCCCTAGGTGGCCGACGATGGCAAGCTTCAAAAGACCCTGCAACCACCATGTTCCAGGTCGGTTACCTACAGATCATAGCCTCTGTAAGACCCTCGTCTTAGCAAGACCTTGGGGGGCAAGATGGCGCAGTGAACTAAACAGGTAATCACACCGGGTATCTACAGGCCTCGCGGATAACCAAGTCAAAATCTTGGACAACCCGAGCACCTACAGTACTCAGAGACATTAACTCCACTTAGGTCCAGACCGACGATAGAGGTGACTAAAATCTCTTAGGTTGGCCGACGATAGAGAAGCAAAAGGACCCTAAAGCAACGTGATTTAAGTCGGCTTCACCAACATGGTCAAGTTCTTCTCCCAACAGTCTTGACGAAGGCTGGCCGGGCGGAAGACAACCATCCTGGGGAGTTAACAGTAAAAAGGACCCTAAAGCAAAACGCTTTAGGTCGGCTTTTCCAACATGGTCAAACCCTTCTACCCACAGCCTTGACGAAGGTTTACGGGCAGAAGATAACCATCCTGGGAGCTAACTCAAGCAAAAAAGACTCCGAAGTAGGCCAAGTCTCAACTCTCGGTCACTTCTCGAGCACTCAAAGACTCCGAATTAGGCCGGGTCTCAACTCCCGGTCAGTTCCCGAGCACCTAAAGGTCCCGAGCTAGGCTGGGTCTCAACTCTCAGCCAGTTCTCGAGGACTCACCAGGCTCAGAAGCCCCGATGCAGCTTCCACAAGCACTCAGACAGCGGCAAGTAACATCAGACTGATTTCCAAACTTGCCCCGATATAGCATCTGGCCAATCTTGGAAATGGGGAGCAGCTGATACACCCAAATTTGGCTCTATCCTATGACCGAGCGGTTCAAATCAGCAGTCAGTCCATGCCCCGGGCAAATCATGCACAACTCCACGGAAGCATCAGCCCGAGCGATTCATCTACGACCCGGCCAACAGGTCGGGAAAACTGCACAGGCACATCCCACCACGGGAACAGCCCATCCGAGCCTACCAGCATGATCCCGAGCTTCACAGGCGTGATTCCGAGCATTACGGGTAGTTTCCTACTCAAGCTAGAAGACTAATGGAAAGTGCACACTATTTCCTAATCCAATTAGGAAATCCCCATAATGAATGCCAATCTCTATATCAATAGGATTATATTTCCTTATCCATGTATGAGTAGGTCTCTTACATCTATAAAAGAGACCTCTCACCCCCCAATGAAGGGGCCACCAATTCTGTAGTCTACACAGCACCTCTATAAAATTCACCATTATACGCATACACCCGGCCGATATTACTAGTAGTGCCGTCCCTCTTTGTTGGCTCACCAGGCCCGCCGGTGATCTGCTAGTGAACGTGCTCAGACACACCCGTGGATGTAGGTACCTTCATTAACAGAGCCGAACCACATACAAAAAATAGTCTTTCTCTCTCTCTCCTTAAATTGTTTTACTTTACTCTTACCAAATTTTGACATCATCACTATTTGTGTTATTCAATTCATTAAGTTGCAGTATAGGAGAGATAGGATTTATAATATAAAGATCATCCACCAATTGACCAGAACAAATAAAATGTTTATTTTCTTTAATAACTACTACTTTATTAAAATGAACTGAATATCCATTCTTTACTAAACTAGAAACTGAAACTAAATTCCTTCTAATAGAAGGTACATAAAAGCAATTTCTTAATATTAAAATCCTATCTCTACCAAAACTAAGATGTAGATCTCCTACTGCAACTGCTGCTACTCTCGTAGCGTTTCCCATATATAGATAAATCTCTCCATCACTGAGCTGCCTGGTTCCTTGGACCCCCTGCAAAGAATTGCATACATGATCAGTGGCTCCCGTATCTACACACCAGGTACTGGTAGATCGGACCGCTAAACACGATTCAACAACTAGTAAATGAGATTTACCTTGATTATTCTGTCTGGCGAGATAAACTGGACATTGCTTCTTCCAGTGTCCTGGCTGCTTGCAAACAAAACATTTGCCTTTAGGCTTTCCCGGTTGTCCTCGTGGCCTTTGAATTGGCGGAGGACCCGCGGCCTTCTTTTGAGCCTTTTTCATTTTCTTCTTGCCTTTTGGCTTTGAAGCAAAACCTTTCTCAAACACAAGAGCACTCCCTAACTTTCTGTTGAGACCCTCAGCTGCCTGGAGTTCTTTAAGCAGCTCCGCCAAAGTATATTTAAATTTATTCATGTTGTAATTGAGGCGGAATTGCTTAAAAGACTCTGGCAGTGACTGGAGTACGATATCGACCTGGGTTTCCCGGTCGATTATGGTTCCAAGGATCTCTAGTTCATTAAGAAGAGATATCATCTTAAGAACATGATCCCTTACAAGCGTCCCCTCAGCCATGGTTGTGTTCATCAAGTCTGTCATGGCAACCTGCCTCGCAGCACGACTTTGATCCCCAAACATCTCTCGGAGGCTCTCCATCATGTCATAGGCGCTGGCCATTGACTGATGCTGATGTTGCAGCACATTTGACATGGATGCCAAAATGTAACACCGCGCCATCTCATCAGCCTTGACCCATTTCTTGTGAGCTTGGGTTTCCTCAGCGGTTGCCCCCTCACCAGGTTGCTCAGGACATTCTTGAGTAAGCACAAACTTGTACTCTTCAGCAGTTAACACAATATCCAAATTCCTTTTCCAGTCTATATAGTTTGGTCCAGTAAGTTTGTTTTCTTTAAGTATAACAGCAAGTGGATTGAAAGTACCCATTTAAAAGCTTGAGAAGCACATAAGTAATTACGTTTGGGCAAAAATTACTATGGATTCGAGTTGAAAATATTGGTTCCCTCTACCATATTTGAAAGGAATCCGCCAACAACCTGATACACTGCGAATAGTATGACTCGATGGAAAGCCATATACTAACTATCATTTGTTCAGATATACAATTGCCTTTTAAGTTTACTATCCAGGCAATGTACTTTGCCTAATAAAATTAAACTGTTGACTTGCTTTGGTCCTATAAATAATAACAGTGACTCAGATGGAGAGGATATTATTATTTAAAGCTAAGTGTGTACCATCACTTAATTCTAGGTCAAGAGTTCCATGAGGAACACCTCTGATGGAGAGGTGACCCACACCAACAATCACCCAAAATATTCTTTTAAAGAAGTTTGTACTGATGATTCCATGATCAACTACATCCGATAGGGAGGATGACACTAGAGCCATCACACAAAATTAATCATATCATCTACAAACCAGTGATGGAGACTATGGGATTTATACTTAATAAATTCCCTCTCCCACTTAGAATTTTAAAAAAAAATTGAGGGTTATAATTTTTTAGAAAAAACTTTTAATTTAATTAATAAAAAATAATGGAATACTTGACAATGATTAATTCATCCTTACTAGTGAAACCCACATGTGTAGATAATAAAATTATTCTATTCTCATGATTTTAGAAAATAAGTACTTATGTTTTCAAATTATGGAATTAGTTTTATTTCTAAATACACATGTAGTTGTCCATCATTTTAAATTAATATAAATTAAACATACAGCTAGACATTTGAAATAGGTCTAGGAACAATTATCCATGTTGTCCTATTCATTAAACATGAAACAATAATAATCATTCAATCACACATAAATAAAGAAACCACAATAAAATAGGAATCCCACTATTATGGTCAAGCTGCAACTCTTGTGAAGAACTCTTCATTGAACCCGATTAGCTCTATGTCGCCACTATGCACGGGGGTCGAGCTGCCCGGTCAGCTCGCGGGGCAGCGCCCCAGAAGCTAAATCCGATCTACCATCAGCAACTACCTTCCAGAACTATTTTCTGAAACTGCCTTCTGAAACTGCTTCTAGATCGCTTTCGAAAACTGCTTGTAAAACTGCTCTCACGAACCATCTTCACGGATTTACTTGAGATATATTACATAAACCCTATGCCTCCGTGAAGGAGTTCACATGCTATATATTTGCAGTAAATTAACCACGCATCAATCAAGCGTAGGATCCAATACATACAAATCCTATGCCTCCATAAAGGAGTTCACATGCTATATCAAAACAACAATATTAACCACGAATAAACACATCGTGGGATCCAATCACACAAAACCAGCGACCATAATAGTGGAATAAGAACGCTGCAAAACAAGGGTTAGCACAGATCTACATTCTATCCATCCATCAATGCACGTATAAGATCTGTTTTATTGAACAACATGGTTGCTTCCAACCTATACGCAGAATCAACGTTGCTCTGATACCACTATTAGGAAACTGCGTTCCCAGAATTCGTTGACAGTGCGTATAAGTTGGTACTGCAAAAAAATTACGTGAAAACTACAATAACCCTACAAGGGCGGAACTAGGGTTACCTTAAATTGCTAAAACGGATTGCTGTAGTAGACGAATCGAGAACACGGGCTCGATGACAGCTCACGATCTTCTACCGTATTCCTTTGCTGCCAGAATATTGAACTGTGTGTGGGCTCTTTTGAAATCCTTTCTGTTTTCTGCTCTCCCTCTTTTACGCTCTCTTTTCTATTCCAAGTTATAATTCTCTATATAGAAAAACGCTAGCTCAGGAGAGAGCCAAAACAGCATATATATAGGCTACGATAGGGACCATAAGAAGTCAATAAGGAATAGGCTTCCTTATGGAATTAGGAAACCCTAATACGAACTGAATCAGATTCCTATTTCCATAAATTATTATTCATACCACTAAAGAATTATAATTGCACTTCTACCCTTATCTCAAAAATATATTTCGAGCTCCATGTTATTAAATGCTTATTATCTCCCCATGTTAAGATTACAGATATCCATTAATTAAATATAATTACTGACAATCATATTTAATTAATTTCTTAAAATTCCTTGAGATCCTCTGCTTAACTTATCTAATATGTCGGATACAAAATCCACCTGCAGGGTTTGACATAATCAAAACTTTTAAGCTTTCTCAAAGGGATATCATCAATTCCAAAATTGAGACATGGATTCCATCATTAACTAATATCCACCACACAATTAATATTGTCACCCAATCCAATGAGATATTGACCCATTTAAGGATCTCACCCTTTTAGGGATCAAAGTGTAAATATCAAATGTACGTGTCTACAAATTAACTTAGGATTTAGAGCATAAGCACTCATAATAGCCATGAGGTATTAATTATCTTATAAGTCAGTATAAAGATAATTACCCCAAGTCAGTCCCGTTTAATACACAAAGTGTACCAGCATAGTGAGTTGAAACTATACCGTTTTCCGTAGTCAAGACAAACTTACTACAACACCATGCTGCAATCCTACCGATGGTGTGTCCAATCCCATCTAAGACTGTAAACCAAAATCTTACATTCTATAATATCTGATGGCCTGATCTTCCTTGTGTAAGCCGAACTCTACACACCAAACCACCTACTATATAGAATGAGAGACACACATGCATAATATTAAAATAAATAATATAATACAAACATTGTCCACACAGATTCTCATAAAAAAAATGGATTAACTGATTTTATTAAATGAATAATAAATCAACTATATAAAGCATGGCTTTTAGTATATATCCCTAACAATGTCCCTCTAGACTATCAATCGTCTTGTCCCGTCCCAAGTGTCCACTCAATCCACTACCATGCAAATCATGAATAAGCTTCTCACGCGCGTAGTGACAATATCTTAGGAATGCAAAGGCAATTGCCTATTTGGTAAAAAGTCTCACCATGCGACACTCATACTAGGATTTGAACTTTACCCCACTCCACCTGGGCTGTGGCACTTATGTCCTCATGTGAGACCTCTAAACCAAATGATCAAAAAAGACAAAATAAAATAAATTCCCAAACAAGATGAAAGAAACCACCATCCTTTTGTTGTCTTCTTTTCTCTCCACCTAAATGATTTTCTCTTCGTTTCTTTTCTCTGCCAAACTCCCAAACATATCTGGTTCTTTCGATTTTATTTTGTATCATGTTCTCTACTTCTTGAATAGCATTATAACGATTAATGAGGGTTTTTTTCAAGGTTACCCGGATTGCGATTCATGTCACCCATCCTGAGAATTTTATTATTTAAAATTTGTATATTTAAAATGTTGGGATTATTAATGTGGATTAATAATCGAGATGAGGTTGACTGTGGGTTAATGGATAGCGTCAAGTAAGGACACACAAATTTGATAATCCATGAGATAATAACATGGTTAAATGGCATTTATGTGTATTAAATGTTATTTGACATATCTAGTATTTTTGTGAATCATAACTTTACCTGTGTGGAGTAAATTTCTGGTAGTTTTTATATCGTTTTGGATCTTGTTTAATACTATGGTGAGAACGTGAGTGATACGTTGCATAATGTTGGAATATTTTGGTCAAACCCAATCACGGGTTTTTAGGAATAGATTAATTCTGATTGATTGTAATTTGTCTATTTCCTTATCTTTTTCTTTCCTTTTTGGTTTCCTTAGTTTGTATATAAACCTATACATATTGGATGAATAATATATGAAATTATTCCTCTCATCTCTTTCTTCTTGGTATCAAAGCGAAACCTAGGCTCTCTCTTCCCACAACCTCACCAGCCGCACCACCCCCACTCTCGGCGCAACCTTCCCAGCCACCACCACCCTTCGCCGCAAGCCCCCAGCCCCCCTCCACCTCTCGGCGACTCTCCCTAGCCCCTACACCCTTCGCCGCAAGCCCTCAGCTCCTCACAGCCCTCGCCGACCCTTCAGGGTCCCTCGCCGACACTTGTCGGCCTTCTGTTCATCAGCGGCAGCTTGTCCTGCTGCCGCCTGCCCCTCTGTGGGCCTCTGTCGCATCCGTGTGATGCATTAGAGCCTTAGTGCTCTTCTCCTCCTTTTGCTTCTGATTCTCTATAATTCTGTTGGCTTTTATCCGGATTCAGACATTCCAATATGACTGACGGTAAGGACATTGCTACACCTGTACGCCCAGATCTGTCGCTCTCCCAACACACCCCTGCTCATAGGGTTACGAGTGTGTTGAATGGAAGGAACTTCGCTTCTTGGTCCCGTTCTTTTCATCTTTAGCTCGGAAGACGTGGCAAGTCTGGGTGGATATTGGGTACTAATTCGAAGCCTACAATCTCTGCTCCTACATTTGCACAGTGGGATATTGACAACTGTACCATATTAGGGTGGTTGTTTAACTCTATGGAGGATCGGATCTATCATATGTTCATGTTTCATGACACCGTTCACAATCTGTGGACCTCTTTGACTCAGATGTATGCCCATGAGTGCAGTGACTCCCGTATCTTTGAGCTTTATCAGGAGGTTGCCCACGCATCTCAGCTTATATTGGGTCTTTCCGTTGCTGATTATTTTGGCTATCTTCAATCACGTTGGGAGGAGTTGGCTCAGTATGAGCCCCTTAGTGAGTTTCCACCCGAGGCAGCCACCATTGCTCTTCGACGTCTCAATCGCCAGCACACATATCAGTTCCTGATGGGTTTAAAGCCTGAGTTTGAATCTCTTCGTACCTAGATTTTAAATACCTCACCTTTGCCCTCTTTATTTGAGTCCTTTGCCACTCTTGATGGTGATGAGCGTCGTCGACGCTTGATATCTCCTGCTTTACTTGAGCCATCCCCAGTACTGGACCAGATGGCTCTTGCTGCCCCGACTGGACCTTTCACCCGTCCTCCTAGTTTCGGTAATCGCCCATTCTGCACTCACTGTGGTATTCTTGGTTATGTCAAGGACCGTTGTTTCAAGCTTCATCCTGAACTTCGGGAGAAGCCTTCTCGCAATAAAGGAAAGGCCCCAGCTCGCACTGCTACTATTGTTGAAACAGCACCTACTCCGGATCTTCTCCAGCTACAGACTCAGATTGGTCAACTTCAGTCTCAATTGGGATCTTTACTTCAGCAAGGTTCTCAATCTGGCACTACTCCCACTGCTACTCTGGCCTCAGGTACATCTTCTACTGCACTCCATGTTGGGTCTAGCAACCCATCTTGGATTCTGGATTCCGGTGCCAGTGATCATATGACTGGTAAGTTGTCTTTATTTTCCTCCTCTCTGGTCCCCATCTCCCAGTCTGTCCGGATTGCTGATGGGTCTACTATCTTTGTAAAAAGTAAAGGCGATATTTGTCTCTCTCCAAGTATCACTTTATCTTCTGTTCTTCATGTCCCTACATTTCCTTATAATCTTCTCTCAGTTAATCGTCTTGCCAAATCTCTCAATTGTGCAGTTGTGTTCTTACCTGATTGTTGTCTCTTGCAGGACTGGATTTCGAAGAAGATTTTTGGCAAGGGATATGAGTGGGATGGCCTCTACTACTTCGGTGATCCACCTGGCGGGAGTTTAAGTTTGTCGTCTTCGAGTCTTCAGGCATCAGTTTTGCCTGATTCAGAGTCGTCTAAGTCGTCTAGTTTTTCTTTTGAGTCAATAAAATTGTGGCATGCCCGCTTGGGCCATGCTAACTTTAATTATCTTTGTCAACTTTTCCCACTATTAAATAAAGCCTGCCAGAAATTTAAATTTAGTTGTGTCGTGTGTCAATTATCTAAACATACTCGTTCTCAGTATATACCTCGTATGCATCGTGCTCCCTCTATGTTTGATATTATTCATACTGATGTATGGGGTCCTTCCCCAGTTACTGCAATCTCTGGACACCGTTATTATGTTACATTCATTGATGACTACACTAGGTGCACATGGGTTTAATTGCTTAAAAAGAAATCTGAAGTTTTTTCCTTGTTCTCTAATTTTTTGCAAATGATTAAAACTCAATTTAGCATAGTGGTCCGTCATTTGCGTTCTGATAATGGTAGGGAATATATTAATAATGAATTTCGGGCTACGCTTAATCAGCATGGCATTCTCCAAGAACTCACTTGTCCTTATACTCCAGAACAGAATGGTGTGGCGGAACGCAAGAACCGCTCCATCATGTCTGTTGTTCGGTGTCTTCTTTGCAAGATGAATGTACCCAAATACTTCTGACATTTAGCTATTCTTACTGCCACTTTCCTTCTCAATCGAACTCCCAGTCGTGTCCTCCAGGGCAAGGCACCAATGCAACTGCTACAGCCCGACAAAACTCTCTTCCCTATTTTACCCCGTGTGTTTGGTTGTACCTGTTTTGTCCAGAATCGCAGTCTCACTCGGACCAAATTAGACAATAAAGTTGTCCGCTGCATCTTCCTTGGCTATTCTCCTATGTCCAAAGGTTATCGGTGTTATGACCCAGTCACCCGTCATATGTATCATTCTATGGATGTTACATTTCTGGAGGATACTCTATTTTTTGCAGGTTCTCAGTCTGTCTCTATTCCTTCTCCAGATGCCTTATTCGAAAATGTTGAGTTACTTCCTCGTCTGGTTCCTCTGTTTGAACCATCTCTGGAGACTTCCTCCTCCCTTCCTCCGGTCATTATCACCGCTCCCATTCAGGTGTATTCTCACCGGCCTCCTGCTCAGACTCCACTTCCAAGATCTTCGACGGAATCTGGTAATGCTTCTACTCCTTTACCTACTAGACAATCCACCCGGCTCCGCCGTCCCCCTAACCGTTATGGTTTCTCTGCTAGTACTAATCATCCTATTGCTCAGTATGTATCTTACCAGGGCCTTTCAGACTCCTATTACTCTTTTCTTAGTCA
Source organism: Hydrangea macrophylla (assembly GCA_033977485.1). Classification (NCBI taxonomy): domain Eukaryota; kingdom Viridiplantae; phylum Streptophyta; class Magnoliopsida; order Cornales; family Hydrangeaceae; genus Hydrangea; species Hydrangea macrophylla. The sequence continues at coordinate 78,249,872 of CM066998.1, forward strand.
GGTTGATTCCACATCCATCCCTCGGTCTGTCTCTGAGGCACTTCAGGATCCACAGTGGGTAGCTGCCATGACTTTGGAAATGGATGCACTTCAACGTAACCAGACTTGGGAACTTGTGTCTTTACCCCCAGGTGAGAAAACAGTTGGGTGCAAGTGGGTCTTCACCATTAAATATCAGGCTGATGGTACTATTGAGCGATATAAGGCCCGTCTTGTGGCTAAGGGCTTTACTCAGATTCCCGGGAAAGACTTCAGTGCTACCTTTACTCCTGTAGCAAAATTGACTTCAGTTCGTCTTATCATCTCACTAGCTGCCTCTTACTCTTGGCCCTTGCACCAAATGGATGTCAAAAATGCTTTCTTAAATGGGGATTTGGATGAAATTATCTATATGGATCCTCCACCTGGTTTTCGCGCTGAGGGGGAGTATTCAGGGAAGGTATGTCGTCTCCGAAAATCATTATATGGACTTAAGCAATCTCCTCGAGCTTGGTTTAACCGGTTCAGTGATGTTATCTTATCTTTGGGTTTCACCCGGTGCCATTCTGATCATACTTGTTTTACGCATCGTCGACCTGATGGACGGACAGTTATTATACCGGTATATGTAAACGATATTATTATTACAAGGGATGATGTTTCAGGTATTACTAAAGTCAAGAAGGCCCTTAGTCAATCTTTCGATGTTAAGGACTTGGGTTCCCTTCGATATTTTCTCGGGATAGAAGTTGCTCGCTCTCGTCAGGGAATCTCACTCTCTCAACAAAAATATACTCTGGATCTTCTGCAAGATACAGGTATGATGGGGTGTCGTCCTGTCTCCACCCCCATGGATCCCAATCATAAGTTGTCCACTGAGTCTGGGGAACTTCTTCTTGATGCTTCGGTATATCAGCGGCTTGTTGGTCGTCTTATCTATTTGACCAACACGAGACCAGACATTACATTTGCTGTTAGTGTAGTGAGTCAATTTATGCATGCGCCCCGATCATCTCACCTAGATGTTGTTCATCATATTCTTCGGTATCTCAAGACTTGTCCAGGTATTGGATTATTTTACTCTGCAGGAACACAGTCTGGGGTGTCCTGCTTTAAGGATGCAGACTATGCGGGATCTAAGAGTGATCGTCGGTCCACATCTGGGTTCTGCACGTTCTATGGAAATCATCTTATCTCATGGAAAAGCAAGAAGCAAGCTGTGGTTTCTCGTTCTTCCGCTGAGGCAGAGTATCGAGCCATGGCCCAGGGTACATGTGAACTTCTATGGGTGCGTGCAATATTGAAAGAATTGGGTTTCCCAGTTAGTGGCTCCTCTACCTTATTCTGTGATAACAAGTCTGCTCTTATGTTGGCCTCTAACTTAGTTCTCCATGAACGTACGAAGCATATTGAAGTCGATGTTCACTTCATTAGAGAAAAAGTTCGATCTGGAATCATCGTCCCAGAATTTGTGCCTTCCACCGATCAAACTGCCGATATGTTTACAAAGTCGGTTAGTCCTTCACTTCTGCAGTCATCTTTAGTCAAGCTGGGTCTGGTTAATATCTTTACTCCAACTCCAGCTTGAGGGGGAGTGTTGGAATATTTTGGTCAAACCCAATCACGGGTTTTTAGGAATAGATTAATTCTGATTGATTGTAATTTGTCTATTTCCTTTTCTTTTTCTTTCCTTTTTTGGTTTTCTTAGTTTGTATATAAACCTATACATATTGGATGAATAATATATGAAATTATTCCTCATATCTCTTTCTTATCATAAAAAGCAGGTGGTGTAGAGATTCCACGGAGATTAGCTTTTGGATCCCTAGTTTGGACTTAAACAGAACTTAGACGAAAACTTTTATAAATTTATAGCTTTCACTAGTGAAGTAATTAAATGGACGTTTAGGACGTTTCGGGAGATAATTAGACGTTGTGAGAAACTCGTGGGGAGGTAAACATAATTTCTGAAAATGTTGCCTATACATTGTAAGGGTGAGTTTTCATTATTGGAAAACTTACTAAAATATCTAGAGAGAGAGAGAAGGGAGATTTGGTTGCCCCGAGCTTTGCGACACCGATCGACGACAGTTCGTCTGTCAGTTTTTCTCCGAATTCGAGATTTAAACTCCTCGAGGTAAGAGCTCCATTTTGATACCTCTTAGGCCACGTTTGGCAAACTTTTTCTAAAAATCTAATTTCTAGAAATTTGAAAAAAAAACAGGTAAAACTTATAGGAATCGCGTTTAAACTGAGATTCGACGTTTATTCGGGCCTCTAGTTAATCCTTCGAAGTTAGGAAGAAATCGCACGAGGTATGAATTCTAGATCTATGAATTATATAGAATTTGCATGTTTTAAATATCGACATTGATACTTTGGATCTGGGCGAAATTCATGTATTAGTTAGGCCCATTGTTTATGTACATGAAAATGCGATAAAAGCACGTATAACTATTTATGTGAGCATACTATATGTCTACTTGGGTCAAAAGGGGGTTTGGTGCAATTCCATCCAAGGGTAAGCTCCTCGAAGTTTGAGGATTGTAACATTGATTGTGTGGTGTCTGGTATGGAGGAAGGCCCAACCAGGACACGGTACCTGGTATGGAGGAAGGCCCAACCAGTGTACGGGGTATGTGGAAGAGATGTGCCTTCCACGGCATCGGTTTCATTTATCGGATGAAAACGTACCATACACCTTAGAGACTATTTTGATGTGTTTTAGATATTCATAGCATGAATTATCATATAAGAATACATTTAGAATTGTATGCTCAACATATAGCTGGGCAATGGAGCTTTACTCCATTGCAGGTGATAAGAAGCGAGGAAAGAAGAAACGCGAAGAGTGAGGTCGATGGGACGACGGGAGTACTCTTGTAGATATTTTTGTTTCCTTTCTGAATGTTGCAATAAAAAAAACTTCAAATTTGTAACATGTTGTAACTGAATCTTGGAGAGGATTAGTAATATTGTAATCCATAGAAGGACTCTCGTGATTATGGGTTGAATCATTGTAACATAGTTGTGTTTAATGCTAGAATTAGTTTGGAGAACCATGGTTTTTGATTTGCTGCAGTTTATGTAGACTTGAGGGAGATCAGTCGACTGGGTCCTCACTCCAGTCGGCTGGACCACTATTTTTCATAATTATCTCTTCAGTTTTCAAAGCCTTCAGTCGACTGAAGGGTGGATATCATTCGACTGGTTTCTGCACGAAAACACAACATTCTGCTTGATTGAATTCCAGTCGACAGGACAGGATCAGTCGATTGAGATTTGGAGGCCCCATTCGACTGAGTCCCCGACATAGACGACTAGATTGGGGCTGCTGAACTCTTATACTCTCTGCATTGGTCTCCAGTCGACTGGGTCCCCGCCGCAGTCGATTGGACCTCTATTTTCAAAATGGATTTATTTTGGAAGTGTTTCAGTCGATCAAAACTTTTTATAACTCTGATTTTATGGAATTTTCCTTATATTTTTCGCTGCTATTTTACTTTAAAGGAATTGGATGAGCCTTGGTGGCGTGCCACGTGTCCTATTTTCGTGCATAGCGGGATGGGTCGTGACATTTATTGGTATCAAAGCTATGGTTAACAAAACTTTGGGAACGTACGTTCGACGTCGAGTGGAGTGTTGAGTGATTTGACGTATATTCTAGATTGCATCCATACATTATTAAGATGTTTGATGCATATGGATGTTGTTGTGAATACATGATATTGGTTATTGTCATCCATGCATAACGCTTATGCGACAAGATTAATAGGATTGCAATCATGAGTGACAGTGACCGAGATTTATCGCCGCATACCCGACGTATGAATGAAATAACAGAAATGATTTGAAACATGGGGGACATGATACGTAATATAGCAGAGCGATTGCCTCCAACACCTCTATTTGAGCCAGCACCGATAGTCGTGGTACATGCACTGAAATAGAGGTATGAGATTCGTGTCCAAACAGTTTACCAGAAAGAAACCAACGGAAGTCCATGGAACGTCTGACACGACACTGGCAGAATATTGAGTTATAGACATGGAGAGGATTTTCAGAGCTATCCCAATATCTGATAAGGAGAAGATTGAGAATGCAAGTGATGTATTGAGGGGTGAAGCCAAGAACTGGTGGGTAAATGTTCTAGATCAGGGAGCACCGATAACTTGGGAGCAATTCAAGCAGAGTTTAATCGCCAATTCTTTCCACAAGCTGCTCACAATGTAAAGAAGAGGGAATTTGACAATCTCCGACAGGGAGACATGATTTTAACTGAATACACATCCAAGTATAATGTATTGTTAAGATTTGGTAAGGGTTTAGTGCCGGAGGAAGAAGATAGAGCAAGGAAATTTGAGGAAGGGTTAAGAGACAATATTCGTTTGAGGATGGAGACCTATGAGCATTAAACCATCGCAGCAGTGCAATAAATGGCGCTTGTAGTCGAAAGTGGGATGGAAAGATCTAGACAGAATTAGCAAGGCAAACGAGGTAACGACGGTGGTGATCAAAACCAAGGCGAATCTTTTAAGAGACCGTTTCTAGTTCTAGTTTTGGTGATCCTAAGAGGATACCAAGTAACATACCATTGTGCTCACTGTGTAATCGACCACACACTGGTCGATATTTTCTGACTAACTCCCAAAATAGAGCTAAAGGAGGAAATAGTGTAACTTCTGCATCCTATCCGTAAGTCAAGTGTTTTGATTATGGTACCTTAGGGCATCGAGCGAAGGATTGTTTGAGGAAGCGCCCTCAACAAGGGGCTAGTTCTATGGCTTCCAGTGGTTTGAAGCCTCAGCAGTCCAAAGAGAGGAGACCAGGGATAGAACAGCGTGAGGGGAGATCTTTTCAGATGAGCCCTAGAGACGTGGCTGCTACTGATACAGTGGTCTCAGGTATGGTGCTTGTATGTTCGCTCTTAGCACGCATACTCGTTGATTCGGGATCTACTCATTCGTTTGTATCGTATAATTTTGTTGGGCATTTGAATGTTAAGTCCGCGCCACTAGGGTACGATTTATCCATTGTCGTGCTGCTTAGTAAACCAGTAATGACGTCTACGATATACAAGGACTGTGCGATCAAACTAGGTGAGAAGTTGATGACCATAAACCTTATACCAATTGTGGTGAACCATTTTGATGTGATACTAAGAATGGATTGGTTGGCTCTTAACCAAGCTACCATAGACTGCGAACGGAAAGAGGTTAATTTTTTATTACTGGTGCATGAAAACTGTTGTTTCCAATGAAGTGGAATTACACCGCCGCCGTACTTGATTTCAGCTATCCGAGCGGGTAAGTTGTTGAAAAAGGGATGTCAGGGATATCTGTGTTTAGTGATTGATACTTTGACGACCGAATTGAAAGTAGAAGATATTCCAGTAGTACAAAAGTATCTTGATGTATTTCCAGATGACTTGCCAAATATTCTTATCGAGAGAGAGATTGAATTTACCATTGAGATAATGCCAAACTCAAGACCTGTATCGAAGGCACCATATAGAATGGCACCCGTGGAATTAAAAGAATTGAAAATCCAACTACAAGAATTACTTGACAAAGGTTTCATTCGACCTATCGTATCGCCATGGGGAGCTCCAGTATTGTTTATGAAGAAGAAAGATGGTTCAATGCATATGTATGTCGACTACCGAGAGTTGAACAAATTGACAATCAAGAACAAGTACCCATTGCCTAAAATTGACGACCTATTTAATCACCTTTGTGGGGGCATAAGTATTTTCCAAGATAGATTTGAGAATCATCAGTTGAAGGTAAAGGCCGAAGATGTTGAGAAAATAGCTTTTAGAACGCGCTACAGACACTATGAATTCCTAGTCATGCCATTTGTAGTTACAAATGCACCAGCCCCATTCATGGACCTTTTGAACCGAGTCTTTAAGAACTATCTAGATGACTTTGTGATAGTGTTCATCGATGATATTCTTATCTACTCACCGAGTGAGATGGAGCACGAGAATTATTTGGGATTGATACTTTAGAGATTGTGAGAGAAGCAATTGCTTGGTAAATTTAAGAATTGTGAATTCTGGTTAGCCAACATTAGTATCTGAAATTTGAAGTTTTTTAGGATTAGCAGGATATTACTATCGATTCATTAAGAATTTCTTGAAGATTTCATTGCCTATGACAAGTTGATATGGAAGGGTATTACTTTTGAATGGAGTCAAGTATCTAAAGACAGTTTTCAGGAGTTGAATTCGCGATTGACAAGATCTCCTGTTTCAACAATAACATCTGGAACCGAGGGATTTGTGATCTATAGTGATGCATCGCATCAGGATTTGGGATGTGTACTTATGCAAGATGGCAAAGTAATTGCTTATGCTTCTAGACAGTTGAAGACACATGAGGTTAATTATCTGACTCACGATCTTGAATTGGCCCCGGTAAAATATGCTTTGAAAATTTGGAGACACTACTTGTAAGGTGAGAAGTGTGAGATCTTTACGAGCCACAAGAGTTTGAAATACATTTTCACGCAACGAGATTTAAATATGAGACAGAGAAGATGGTTAGAGTTAATGAAGGATTAAGACCTTTTGATTGAGTATCTTTTGGGAAAGGCTAATGTAGTAGCCGATGCGTTAAGCCGGAAGACGATAAGGAACTTAACTGACGAGCTAACCAAGCAAGGAATGAGTCAAAGAAATGGAATGTTTGGAACTAGATGTGATTCTAGAGATGAATGGTGGTTTGATGATGGCAATCATAACTCACTCGAATATTATTGATGAGGTCAAGATGGAACAATTCAACGATCACTACTTATATAAAATGAGAGATGAGATACCTTTGGGAAAGCGATCTGGTTTTATATTAGAACAAGGAACTCTGAAGCTTGGGAATCGGTTATGTTAACCAAATATGAAAGACTTGAAGGAGCGAATCCTAGAGGACGCACATAGTAGATATTCAGTTCATCCGGGAAGCAATAAAATGTACTAGAACTTACGCGAGAACATTTGGTGGAGAGGCATGAAATGAGAAGTTACCAAGTTCGTTTTGAGTGCTTGGCGTGTCAACAAGTCAAGGCAAAGAGACAAGTACCTGCGGGACTACTATAGTCATTACCTGTGTCAGAGTGGAAATAGGATGAGATTACAATGGACTTTGTTCTGGATTTCAACGATCTTCAAATAAGAATGATAAGATTTGGGTTATAGTTGATAGGTTGACAAAATCAGCTCATTTCCTATCGATCAAGACAACTAAGCCGTCCAAGTTAGTTGAGTTGTATATGAAAGAGATTGTAAGACTACACGGGGTTCCAACAGTAATTGTATCTGACCATGATAATAGTTTTACATCGAGGTTTTGGGGAAGTCTACAACGAGCTATGGGTACTAAGCTGAGCTTCAGTACAGCATTTCATCCTTAGACCGATGGACAGTCAGAGCAAATGATTCAGGCATTGGAAGACATGCTTCGTTTGTATGTTCTAGATTTTGGGAGTGATTGAGAGAAACACTTACGGTTAATTGAATTTGCTTACAACAACGGATTTCAGTCAAGTATCAGAATGGCACCATATGAAGCATTATATGGACGTAAGTGTCGATCACCGGTTGTTGGACCGAGATTGGAGAAAGAAGATTGTTAGGACCTGAGATAGTACAAATGACCACCAAGAAGGTGAAATTGATTCAGGAGCGACTTAAGGTGGTTTAGAGTCGTTATAAGAGCTATGCGGACTCTAAATAATGACCGATAGTATTTGAAGTGGGAGATTTTGTATACTTGAGAGTATCACCTTCGAAAGGCATAGTACGATTTGGAAAGAGGCAAAAGCTCAATCCAAGATTCGTAGGATCTTTTGAGATCCTAGAGAGAGTATGACCAGTGACTTATCGATTATCCTTGTCATCGGAACTGGAACATGTGCATAATATTTTCCATGTGTTTATGTTGAGACGATGTATGACGGATACGAGTAAGATTATAGTACCCGAACTGTTGCAAATCCAAGAGGACTTGACTTATATAAAATATCCAGTGGAGATTTTGGACTGGAAAGAACAAGTGTTGAGAACGAAGACGATTCAGATGGTGAAAGTGTTATAGTATAGTCACACGGTTGAAGAGGCTACATGGGAAAGTGAAGAGGAAAAGAAGCATGAGTACCTGCATCTATTCGACCTTTGAGGTATAATTTTGGGGACAAACTTCATTTTTGGAGGGGAGAGTTGTCACACCCGTCCCGAGAATTTCATTATTTAAAATTTGCATATTTAAAATGTTGGGATTACTGATGTGGATTAATAATCGAGATGAGGTTGACTGTGGGTCAATGGAGAGTGTCAAGTAAGTACACAAGGATTTTATAATCCATGAGACAATAACATGGTTAAATTGCATTTACGTGTATTAAATGTTATTTGACATATCTGGTATTTTTGTGGATAGTAACTTTACTTGTGTGGAGTAAATTTCTGGTAGTTTTGATATCGTTTTGGATCGTGTTTAATACTATGGTGAGAACGTAAGTGATACGTTACATAAAAAGTAGGTGGTATAGAGATTCCACGGAGATTAATTTTTGGATCCCTCGTTTGAACCCAAACGGAACTTAGACTAAAACTTTTATAAATTTATAGTTTTCACTCATGAAGTAATTAAATGGACGTTTAGGACATTTCGGGAGATAATTAGAAGTTTTGAGAAACTCGTGGGGAGGTAAACATAATTTCTAAAAATGTTGCCTATACATAGTAAAGGTGAGTTTTCATTATTGGAAAACTTACTAAAATATCTAGAGAGAGAGAGAGAGAGAGAGAGAAAAGGGAGATTTGGTTGCCACGAGCTTTGCGAAGCCGATCGGCGATCGTTCGTCTGTCAGTTTTCTCTAAACTCGAGATTTGAACTCCTCGAGATAAGAGCTTCATTTTGATACCTCTTAGGCCACGTTTGGCAAACTTTTTTCGAAAATCTAATTTCTAGAAATTTGAAAAAAAAAAAATAAGGTAAAACTCATAGAAATTGCGTTTAAACTGAGATCTGACGTTTATTCGGGGCCTCTAGTTGATCCTTTGAAGTTAGGAAGAAATTGCACGAGGTATAAATTCTAGATCTATGAATTATATGAAATTGATATATTTTAAATATCGACATTGATATTTTGGATCCGGGCAAAATTCATGTATTAGTTAGGCCCGCTGTTTATGTACATGAAAATGCGATAAAAGCACGTATAACTATTTATGTGAGCATACTATATGTCTACTTGGGTCAAAGGGGGGTTTGGTGCAATTCCATCCGGGGTTAAGCTCCTCAAAGTTTAAGGATTGTAACATTGATTGTGTGGCGTCTGGTATAGAGGAAGGCCCAACCAGGACACTGTACCTGATATGGAGGAAGGCCCAACTAGTGTACGGGGTGTGTGGAAGAGGTGTGCCTTCCACGGCATCAGTTTCATTTACCGGATGGAAACGTACCACTCACCCTAGAGACTATTTTGATGTGTTTTAGATGTTTATAACATGAATTGTCAAATAAGCATATAGTTTGGAATTGTACGCTTAGCATATTGCTGAGCCGTGGAGCTTTACTCCATTGCAGATGATAAGAAGTGAGGAAAGAAGAAACGTGAAGAGTGAGGTCGATGGGATGACGGGAGCACTCTTGTAGATATTTTTATTTCCTTTTTGAATGTTGTAATAAAAAAAACTTTGAATTTGTAACATGCTGTAACTGAATCTTGGAGAGGATTAGTAGTATTGTAATTCATAGAAGAACTCTTGTGATTATGGGTTGAATCGTTGTAATATAGTTGTGTTTAATGTTAGAATTAGTTTGGAGAACCATGGTTTTTGATTTGCTGCAGTTTGTGCAGACTTGAGGGAGATTAGTCGACCGGGTCTCCTTACTCCAGTTGATTGGACCACTATTTTTCAAAATTATCTCTTCAGTTTTCAAAGGTTCCAGTCGACTGAAGGGTGGATATCAGTTGACTGGTTTCTGCACGAAAACACAACATTCTGCTTGATTGAATTCCAGTCGACTGGACAGGATCAGTCGACTAAGATTTGGAGGCTGCAGTTGACTGAGTCCCCGACACAGTCGACTGGATTGGGGTTGTTGAACTTTTATACTCTCTGCATTGGTCTCCAGTCGACTGGGTCCTCACCACAGTCGACTGGACCTCTGTTTTCAAAATGGATTTGTTTTGGAAGTGTTTCAGTCGAGCAAAACTTTTTATAACTCTGATTTCAAGGAATTTTACTTATGTTTTTCGCTGCTATTTTACATTAAAGGAATTGGATGATCCTTGGTGGCGTGCTACGTGTCCTATTTCCGTGCATAGCGGGATGGGTCGCGACAATTTGATTTTGTAAGAGGAACGGGAATGGGAATTGAACATGAATCCCCACCGGCTATGACATGTGGTATGGTGGGGGTATTACACTTCTCCAAATTAGAAAACAGAACTGAGTATAGTGGATTGAAAGATGAAATGATTTTTTAGATCATTTTAATATACTATGTTCGTATAATATGAATACACATATTAAAAGTCAAAGTCTAAATGGGTTAGTAGGTCACCATACCCAATGGAACTTTAGACATTGTGATAGAGTCAATTGATAATACGTATTTTTATATGACATAAAATTTTAAATTATAAATTCTAAATTACAAAAGAATTCATCATTTTAATTTTGTATCTTTACAATGTAACGAGATTTTGATGGTATTGTAACAATATCAAGTGATAAAAGTTGGAATGGTTGAAAAGGCAATCCAATTTGTTAGCTTACCATGCTCTAGAACGATCAATCCAAAACGGGGATTGCTAGGGCTTGAACTATTTATGTTAACACTGGTTTTCTTTAGGGGATTATTCTGGGCCTTGCAGTTTTTCCAGTTTGGCTACTACACATGTGGTTCTCCTTTGTATCCCTTTGGCAACAAAATACAATTTCCTTGCTAATACTATAGTTTTAGCAAGAAAATTTATCTTTCCTTGCCAAGCTTCATTGCAAAAACTCTTTTTTGTTGTAGTGTCTCCAATGGTGTAGGTGACAGGGTAAGTTAAGTTAGTTTTGGGGGGAAAACAGCTACAATGGTGTAGCTGTAGGGTAACTAATTAACTAACCTATATGGTAGTGGAACTTAACTTTGACATTCAGCTAAATTTCTTACCCTACAAACCAACCAGCAAAGGCAATGCCGTTTGGTTACAGCCGGCAAAGCCTTTGACGTTTGAATTTTTTTTTTTAATGGGCAGCACCTAACTGGCATTCTGCTGGCTGGGAAATGTTTTGAAATTTATTAAAAAAACTTTTAAGGCAAATAAATTATTAAAAAAACTATAAAAAAAAATGGGTCAAACGACATTGTTTCAGCCGGCCCACCCGCTGGCATTCCTTCTACCGGTTAGCTTATTACACCATTGTGTGAATTCGTTGTTTGGTATAGCAACTTAAATTAGTTTTAGCATATATCACCATACACCAATGAAGATGCTCTAAGGATCAAAGTAAAAGGGAACATGTAGATATCTAATTGGGGGAGAGGATTTTGCTCACCCTGGTTTTTTTTTTTTTTTTTTTTTTTTGTTCCAGTGGAAGCATGTGTGAGCAAAAGGTGAGCCAAAATGCTCTCTAAATCAGGATGTTTCTAGAACATTTGTAGATCTCCAACAAAATATAGATCTCATATATATTGTGTGAATTTGACCATTTTAGGAATCTATAATTACAAATTAGGAATCTTTTTTAGTGTTTGAGAAAGTATGAAAATGCTCTGGGAACTAGCGGAAAATCCCTATAACTAACTCTCAAGAGTTTAAACTCCATTTTGGTTCTTATATTGTTAAAAAGTATGATTTTAAATCTTTGGGGGGGGGGGGGGGGGGGGGGGGAGGGAGTTAGCGGAAAATCCCTATAACTAACTCTCAAGAGTTTAAACTCCATTTTGTTCTTATATTGTTAAAAAGTCTATGATTTTAAATCTTGTATTTGCTACATCCCTAGAAATATAAATCTAATTTTTTTCTTCCCAAAATACCCAACAAAACCATAGCCTCTCAAATTACTCTTGGATCTGTTTTGTTCTCTCTCTTCAACCTCTATCTCTCTCTCTTCATCACCCACCACCACCGCCACCACCATCGGGACCCTCTGCCATAGCCACCACCACCTCCCTCTGCTATGGCCACCACCACCATCGCAAGTTGCCACCAATACCACCACCATCGCGTGTGGCCATGAGAAACGTAGGTAAACATACGTAATCATTACCAATATTTCTCTCTTCAAAAATGCTAGGCATACAACACATTCTATAATGGGGCTTTAAATGTGTTGCACCCTGTGCTGTTTGAATTTTTCACACTTTTCTATGCACCACTTACACAACATGTTGTGGAATGTGTTGGAAAATGTGTTGTGTGCCATTGTTGTTTCTCTCGTCTTTCAGATCTCGGATGTGGAGTCTCTATTTCTGTGTTCTATTTTGGGTGCAATTTTTTTTTTTTTGAAAATTTATAGTAATTGAAGTTCCACTTACTATATTTTTTAAGTGAATTTTTTTACTTTTTGAAGTTTTACTTATCTTGTTATGCCAATAAAATTTGAAACTTAAATGCACAGATATAGTGTAATTTTAATTAAGTTTCTTTTTATTAAGTAAAATTTTACTTAATATATGATTAAGTTAAGTAAAATTTCACTTAATATTTTTTAACTGAAATTTTAAAAATTTTAAGTAAAGTTTCTCTTATTTGGTTGACTAAAAAGGCAATCTCCAATGAAATTTTCAAACGTAACTGAATACAATGAGTGAAATTTCACTTAAGATTTTAACTGAAAATAGTCATCATGAACAATCATCGGCAAATAGTGTCATCGTGAACAGTGTTGTGTCTCAAGTATTACTCTTAATAATTCACGTTTTATTGTTGAGAAAAAAATAATAATAAAATAAATTTACTCAAACTTAAGGGAAAAAATTATGTCAAAACTTCATTTAATATGGGGGTAAAGTGGGACACACCCAAAACCACACACCCAAGTCCACACCCTAAGGTGGACCAATGAGAAGAGAGAAAGAGACTGTGAATCCACTAGAGTGATGTTAGTGAGATGTGTACTTGAGTGTGTCCATAGCATTGCCCTTAGTTTGGACCTCTCCAATGGTTATAGACTATAGTCAAATTTCCATATACTTTCTCTCATTTGAATATAAAATTTGAGTAAATCCATCTCAAATCCTTAGTCAAACTCATATCAAATCTAATTTGAGTATATATATACATTTATTAAAAATAAATAAATAAAAAAAAATAAAAAAAAAAACCTCTCAAATCCTTACTCAAATCCATATCTAAATCTGAGTTAACCGCCCATTAAAAAAATGAGTCAACAAACATTGTTATTTCAAATTTTGGCCTAGATTTGAGTAAAGCTCATAAATTTGAAATGTTTTTGGGGCTGGATGAGGTTTTTGAGGGTGTTGAACCAAATTTAAATTTGGTACAAATTTTGGATAATGATTGGAGATGCCATCATCACGAATTTAATGTTCAGTCATGTTTAGCTAGTTCGGTTTTCTTTTTTCTTCCATTTTTATGTGAAACTAGGTATGTGCCCGTGTAACGCACGGGGTAGTTATGGGAAAAAATTTATGATGTACTTAAAAAGTAATAGAAATAATTTGTTAAAAAATATCTAAAATAAAAAAAAATATTACATATTTTGTTGACATGTGTAAATGATAAGTAATATTTGAGATGAACACTATATAAAAAAAAAAGGTTCTCTCTTTTGTACGTTCTTTCATATAGTTCTTAAATTTATATAAAATTTCCCTTTCAGCATTAATTTTCAACTTTGAGAATTATATACTGAGAGAGATGGAGTGAAATATAGTGTACATGCCCCCACACTCAAACCAACACCAAAAGACACGTAGCTCCAACCATTCAAATGAGGAAATTCTCTATCCCTCCCCAACCTCCCAACCTTGGTATGTTCCAACATTATGTTTCATGTTTGGAGGATGTTATTCTAAAATGTAACAAAATGTGGTATTGTTTAATCGTTAAAAAAAAAATTGTTATTATAAACTAGTTGTAGGCTCCATGTTTTTAGCTCCCTCAAACTGTGCATTATTCTAATTGTAATATAAGATACAATTTGATACATTCGATATATATATATATATATAAGTAAGTTAGGCATATATCTAATTAAACTCACTAAAATTTTGAATTTTAAACCCAATAGTGATGATGTATGTTACATGCTACCACTATTTTTGGATAGTTATAATAGTCATGTAGAGAATCTTCATAAAATTTAATAGATCACATATTTTCATAAAAAAAATGTGTATTAGATCACATACGTGTAGAATATTTAAGCTAAATTGATTTTTTTAGGATAAATTTTATCATATTGTGTAAATGTATTATGCACTAAATATATTAATTAAGCTATTTGAGAACCTAATTTGGGAATGATATATATCATTATTCACTAAACTATGATAATGATATACTTTCCAAATTGGGTAACAAATGCTTTGTCAGTTGTACCACATAGAGTGACATATGGTACCACTAATCAAAATCACAATATGTGATACAAGTGACAAATTGATAGCTATCTATGTATATATATACACAATTATAAATATCTAATAAGAAAATAGAATCAAGGAGAGCAAGTTTAAGAATAATCCAAGAGAGTAAGGGTGTGTTTGATAACCCGCATTTTCACCACTTATTTAATTTCAGTGCGTTTGATAACATACCACTTAATTGAAAAACTAACCAAAAACTTGCTAAAAACTTTAACCGAAAACTTTCTACTGAAAATTATCACCGAAGGCATTCCATTTCAGTACTTGAAACAATGTTTTAAGTATTGCAAATTCAATCGCTTAAAATTTTCAGTACTTAATTCAGCAATTAATTTTCTGTTTTATCAAACGGCCCCTAAGTATCCTATTCATCTGCTGCAAAATATTGGTGATAGTTGACAAAAATCTCGACCAAATTTTCTGTGTTTATATAATAGAAAGTGTATTTTGGAATTCCTAGTCATAATCTAGGCCTTTAAATGAAATTTTTTTAAAAAAATTCATGAAGATGACACGTGACAATAGCTAAGGTAGCATAATTATCTATTCAATGCTTATTATTTAAAACTTGTGCACAAATTTCAAATTGAATTTAAATTATGTCCATAATAGATATAGATAGGTTTTATCATATACACTTAATATGTATAAAAAAAAAAATTTAAAAATTAAATAAAAATAGTTAAAATTCATAAGAAGTGACATGTGGCGAAACTCAATACTTCTATTTTCATATATAGATATTAGATTAGATATATCAAGTGATTTTGCATAGCTTTTAAAACATATTCCCAATCTAATACTCTTCCAAAAATAAATACTATTATAGTACTCATACTTTTTTGTAAGCTCGACATCAGCTTTTAACTTCTATAATTGTACTAAAACATTAGACCATCTCCAAGGGTAAACTATCAACTGATAAGGCAAATTGGTGGCCGTTTGATGGGTCTTAGGCAAAGTTGTTGTGTTGATTTGGATGAATCACTCCAACCCTTACATCAAACATTTGTTATTTTAATATATTTTTATTCTTTTATCTAATATTTATATTCTACCCATGTTATACACACTGAATAATTTCTCCTTTCATTTTCTCCACTTTCCTATTCGTTTGTATCAGACCCCATTATCCTCTTTTCAAACGCTCTATTTCTGGAAAAAATGTTGGTTGTAACGGTGACACCACGTTATCGTGCTTACGTAGTGTCACCAACCAATCATATTCTTGGAATAAAGTATTCAGTGTGACAGTTACATCATTTAACCATGTTGATGTGGTGTGATATTTCATCTACACCATACACCTGTCCCCCATTTCTAGGGGATCATGACATGTAGTTTGTCAGATGACAAATTGTCATGATCCCATGGAAATATGGAGAATATGTTTGGTAAAGAATAAAAGATCACCCCACATCTGCATGCTGATATAGTACAACGGTTATACTGAATGAATTTTGTTGATGCTTAATGGGCGAATTATAAGAATCTGATTGGTTGGTGACACCACGTAGGCACAGTGACGTGGTTTCACTGTTGCAACCAATATTTTCTCATGTTTCTGCAAGGAGATGAATTCTATTTCTTCTTTCTCCTCTCATCTCTCATCTGTCAATCTTATGGAGGGCATCATTCGACGAAAATTTTGCTAGGATTGGAGGGATCTACATCATGGCTGAAGAAATTGGGATCGGGGGTGGGGGTGGGGGTGGGGGTGGGGGTGGTGATGGGGGCGATCGGTGATGGTGATGGGGTTGGTGGCGATCGGCGATGGGGTTTGGGGCATCGTGGTTGTAACACCCTGTAATTTCTTTTTCATTAATAAATGAATTTTTCTTTTTATTTCTATTAAATAATAATTGTTTGGGGTCAAATCGTAATTTTCATAAATAAAGAAATACCTGCTTTGGGTTTGAAACTGTAATTGTATATTTTTATAAACTAGGAATTTATTTCCTACGCTAATAGTATTTTTTCTATATTTTTTATTTTAACCATAAATACCAGTTTTGTTTTAAGTTGCTACTGTACCGCGACTTACGTGTGGGAGCACGTGAGCTCAACCATACCATATGATTTCTAAATTTTTTCTTGGAGCCTAAACATTTTTCTGTATATATGTATCACTATATTCTATCAATCTCTCACAGTCTCTCATCCCTCACTCTTTGTAACTCTCAATCTCTCTCTATTTCTCTCTTGCTCACTCTAATCACACACACACACATAGATTGTATACATATATATACACACACAGTTATATATACATATATATATATATCAAGAGAACGAGGAGGAATTCTTAAATGACGAAAATTGCGGTAGAGTTCTCGGTCTCTAATTCTCTGTACTAGAAACTTTGTGAGTATTATAAACTCACTCCCCATGTCTATACATGTATATTTCTATATATATGGAGGTGTATATACATATATATACATACACCATGGGAGCTTTGAAATTGGAGTTTTAAAAAAATTAACCAAAATCAATTCCGTGAATGAAAATGAAAGATCTCAGTCCCAATGAGCTGTGGTTTGAATCCTACGGAGTAATTCATCTGTATCGCAACGTACCATTTTAAAGTTTTGTCTCTCTTACTTTAATCGCAAAAATTGAGAGATGCAGTCCGTATCAGTTTAATCCGATCGCATATTCTTAATCTATGCAAAAAACTGAAGAAATCCATATATTATATGATATGTTTGAAACAAAATCTAAAAATGGGTCAATTTCAGTTTTAAAAATCGAAACAGGCGAAAAATGAAGAAGGTGAAGTCTGTGCACCATCTCGCTCGTGCGACCTGTGTAGATTTGGGCAGAAATGAATTTTTAACAGATTTCATAAAAAGAGCCTGCTCGCTCGTACGACAAGGTATTTTGGGCAGTTTGCATATCTTTTAATAAGGGATTGTTTGGAAAAGGTTTTGCGAGTTTTAAGGAAACTGTACGTTTTGAAAGATAGACTATTTTGAAGGCTTACGTTTAAGAATTGGATTAATAAGAATGATTAAGACTGAGATTTACATTCGTACAGATATTCAAATTTATGATTTATAACTGATGTTACGATTCATGACATTGACATACATGGTAGGGTCAAGGTTGAGTCGACATGCATGGTTTGTAAGGAAGTGTGAAAAGAGTAAAGATCAACGGTCTGTTGTACAACTTGGATATTGAGCAGATATTATTCCTGGTACCCGAGGCGATAGTATTGTGTGCGACTCCAATATCGAGCGGATATTATTCATGGTATTGGAGGCGATGGTGTTGTGATCGACCCAGAGATCGAGCAAATATTATTCTTGATATCTGAGGTGATAGCATAGTGTACGACTCCAATATCGAGCGGATAGTATTCCTGGTATTGGAGGCGACGGTATTGTGTACGACTCCAATACTGAGCGGATATTATTCCTAGTATTTGAATCGATGATATGGTGTACGACTTGGATACTGAGCGGATATTATTCCTGGTATCTGAGGTAGTGGGATGGTTGAATCGATTTTGTTGAATGAAAGGAGTCGGTAAGATGAAATATTACATTATTCATGCACGGTCACATATTTATCGCCTACTACATTCCAATGTGACGTATGTTGAAGTTGGAACCTTGAATTATTGCTTTTAAAGTTTAGATTGTACCGTTGCTTATATGCTTATATGTACATTGCGAGCATATGTTTATTTTTGTTCACCAACTTGCATAAGCTGACAACGTCGATGCGTCCTGGACTCTATACCCAGATTTTCCAGGTTAGGGGCAACCAGAATATTTTGACTATGCTAGTTAGAGGCAAGAGACTTTCTAGGAGGTCTGTTCTATATTTCTTATATTTTACTTTTCAGAGATGTAATAGACTCTATATTAGGTTTTGAATAAGGCGGTTTGTGCCTATGACAATGACTGATGTAATAGTTAGTAAGTTTTTAAGTTGGAGCTTTATGTTTATTAGTATCATGTCCTTTAGAAATGCTATTAAGTTATTTGTTGCAGAGACAATTGGTTACTTATACTTGTCATGACCTACGAGTCCATAAAGAAAATGAAATGCTTTCTTGATTTATGCTACGTCGGGGCGTGACAGTGGTGGTGGTGTTGGTGGTGGTAGTGGCTAGTGGTGGTGTTAGGACACAAGATGGAGAGTATGGTAGAGGGATTTGGGTCTAGGTTTGTAAAACATTCTGGTGGTGCTGTAGTGGTGGTTGTCGGTGGTGGTGTGATTGTGGATATAGATGGTGGAGTATTTGGGGCTTGAGAAATTGGGGATTTTGAACAATTTTTTTCAACAGATTTGTGCATGTACACTTTTCTTCTTAATTTTTCTTCTTGATTTTCTTAATTTTTTTTCCTTAATTCTTCTTCAACAGGTTGTGGAACAATTTTCTTCTTAATTTTTTTTTACAAGTTACAAAATATGAGTTTGTGAGATTTGAGTATCGGATCGTTGGGACTTTGATTAAAATAATCAAGGATTGCTTGCATGTTTGATTAAAATATTAAAAGATAACATTTGATGGCTTGTTGATTTCGCAGCAACAATGTTGCCATTTGGGCATCCCAGCAACTTTGCTGCAAGAGTTGATGTGCCTGTTGGAGCCATGTTTTGTCACATTTCCCAGCAACTTTGTCTTTGCTGCAATGGTTGCCTCAGGGTTGGAGATAGTCTTAGAATTCAGAATATTACAATGAAATGGCGGGTGGTTTATGTATTTCTAATTTTCCTTCCTTAGTGTGAAGTTGTGAGCTGCTGAAGCCATACTATTTGTCTGTGGACCTCGGGGGCGGATTTAGAAAATCAATCCGGGAGGACACCGAATTTTTTTTTGAACCTATTTATATATATATTCTGGACTTATTTATGCATATTTTGGTATTCAAATGCATATTTTGGACATATTTATACATTTTTTGTGTATATTTTGGACCTATTTATACATATTTTCTATACATATTTTATAATTATAGCACCAAACTTAAGAGAGTGGGGGCTGAGTATGATAATTTTATAATATCAGGGGGCTTTTACAATTTCCATGGAGGCTCAACTGTAAAAAAAAATTTAGTGTATATGTACAATTTTTCAAAACTTGGGAAGCCCACCCCCTCTTGTATGTAAACTCACCCCTGTTTGTGGTTCTAATTAACCATAAGCTTTTGCTTACAGTTTAATATATTCTGTTATTCAAAATTATTATTATTATTATTATTATTATTATTATTATTATTTTTGTAATCTCTCACAATTCCCCCATGAATCCATAACTCACTTTATAATCTATCTACTCTCATCTCCATTAATACTACTGTCTCCAAAGAATACTGCATCACCCACCATCACAGCTGTATTTACTTATTCTAACTACTTTATGTCTAATATTAGTCAACATAAAAGGTTTGAAAACAAGTTATCAATGTCACAAACCATTCATGTAGACTTGTCAAACACCATTAATGCCCCTTAGTTCCAGCCCCAACAATTTGGCCACCCTAGGCGACAATGTGAAGAGGGGTGCTGAACAAAGTCGGCTCGTAACGACATGGGTTCGGGGGCAATGTCCCAATTTTGTTTCTATTTATACATATTTGAAGTGTGATCGTCTTCTCTTCCAACATTTTTGATTCCGCATGCATTCATATTATCACTTTAAAAATAATAATAATAAAAATAAATGTGTTGATCGCTTATTATAAATTGTAAAGAAGGATTGATGTAAAACAATTTGAATTGGATTATAAACTAGAACGTTGGGGGCTTGAGGTGGCCGCCTATCTCGCCTACTACATTATCATTGCAGTTTGCTTCTTCTCCGTTTTCTTCTCTGTATATCAGAAGAGCCATTGTCGAAATTTCAAGGTGATTGAAAATGAGGGATGGAGAAGAGAGGGGATGGTAGTGAAAATTTTTCGTTCTATGTAATTACACTCACAGTCTCACATCTATATGTGAATGCATAAATGAATGTATACATATATCTATATAAAATGTATATGTAAATTAAAGCCTGCTATGGAGTTTTATTGTGTAGATACAAATTCGAATGATTTTTGTCCAATGATAAATGTTAAAGGCTCATTTTAGACCTAGCAAAAAGTTGCACGAGTATTATAATGGTACTCATTTTGAAGAGAGTATTAGATTGAGAATATTTTTCAAAACCAATACTACTTTTGCAAAACACTCTATATGCTTGCAAGGGTGTATTTCTGCAACGTTTGGTGTTTTGTGCTATTTGATAAAGTGAGTTCCAACTAGGGGTGTCATTCGGACGGAACGGAACGGAATAGGCTATTTAGGAAAAAATTCCAAAATTTTCGGAATCTACTTATGCTTTCCGAATTCCATTCCGATATTTCGGAATTCTAAAAAGCAATTTCCGATTCCGAATTTTCGGAATTTTCGGAAATTTTCGGAATCAGAAATTTTTGGATATTTTCGGAATTTTTCGGAATTTTTCAACCACTGCCTACACAATAAAAATAATCCACACAACTATTACAAATTTCCAACATAAACTACAACACATTTTTTTTAAAGCAACAACTAACACTTAAAACACATTAAGTCCATAATATCAACACCTAAAAAAATATCAAACATGGTTACATAGTATATATGTATTACATATTTACATTGTATAATATAAGAACTCAGAATATTATCGGAATATTTTTGAAAATTCTATTCGGAATTCTTTCAGAATATTTTCGGAATTTTCGGATCGGAAATTCGGAATTTTCGAAATTCTAAAAACAATTCCAATTCCGTTCCAATTTTTTTCGGAATTCGGAATACAAATTTTGCTTCCAAAATCGGAATTTTTCGGCTCGGAATCAGAAATTCCGTTCCAAATGACACCCCTAATTCTAACAAAGTGGGATTTTCCTTTTATGAGCTTGCACAACATAAAAGTTTAAAAAAAAAAAAAAAGTATTTTAAAGGTAGTGCTAATTTGGCAAATGGGCCCCCCCATCGAAAAGGAAATTTTTTTGAAGATTTAATTCTCCTGGTTATGCACATGGCAAATGTTCTGAGAGGAAACCACAAGGGGTAGAGTGTTTTTTATGATCATATATATATATATATGATATGCTCAGAATTATCCAGCGTGGGTCCAACGGCCACGTCAGCATCGAAGACCCAGCAGAACCCTGGGGTCCACACCCAGGGCTTGCCAGTGTCACCGCTCGGGGTGCCTGCACAGCCCGGGCATGATCTTCGGCGGCTCTCCCGGACGCGCGGCTCAACGCCAGCAGTTTCCTTGTACGGCCGGAGTCCTATTAGGAATAAAACTCGATAGATTCCTAATCTGATAATGATCTTCCCTTAACTTATGCACATTGAATTGTGATTGATATAAGCTTCCTAATGGATCTAAGTTTCCATGTAGAGGTGGACTCTTGCATTTATAAAAGAGTCCACCCATACCCTTCTAAAGGGGGAACGATCTTGAGAAACCTAATAACTAGAGCATACACTGAAACGCATATACCCGAACGGTATTACTGGTAGTGCCGCCCACCATTGTTGGCTCACCAGGCCGCCGGTGATCTGCTAGTATAACGCCTAGACGCACACGTGGATGTAGGTCACCTCATTAACGGGGCCGAACCACATACAATTCCTTGGTGTTTCTCTGTCTCTCTCTCTGAATCCTCTTTTACCAATTCTAAGCATCATCAGTTTGGCGCCGTCTGTGGGAACGACAGTTTCCTCATCGAAAAAAAAAATCTTTGACTGATCAACATGCCGAAGAAGAAGGGCAAGAAGACCGCTGACTCGACCGGTCAGGCAGATCAGTCAGGTCAGGCGGACCAGTCAGGCCAGGAGGGTCTACAGATCGAGACACGGGCTGCCTCCATGTCCACCGAGCAAGTCACGGCGGCACTGGAGCAACTCTTGGAGAGTCAGATCCGGGCGCAACAGCAAATAGAGACGCTCATGGCCCAGCATGGAAAGGTGGTCAAGGACCACGAGAAAAACCCTTCGTCGGGAAAGCGGCCCGAAAAGAGCGTTCCTAGCCAAAGGCCCGCTCGGACCCGCGGAAAAGCCCGATCTGCACCAGTGTCCCCACCAGATCGAGAACACCATGAAGAGGGAGAACGTAGCCAGCCTACGAAGCGTCCAAAAGAAGGGCCTCGGTATGT
This sequence comes from Hydrangea macrophylla, assembly GCA_033977485.1. Classification (NCBI taxonomy): domain Eukaryota; kingdom Viridiplantae; phylum Streptophyta; class Magnoliopsida; order Cornales; family Hydrangeaceae; genus Hydrangea; species Hydrangea macrophylla. The sequence continues at coordinate 78,272,625 of CM066998.1, forward strand.
TCCTCGCCGAGCACGCCGAGTGGAGGACGCCCGGTTACTCATCGAACGACGCCGAGCCGCAAGGGGAGAAGCGTCCGGACGAAAGGCGAGGAAACCGGTCGACGATCCACCCACCCTGAGCCGGGAGGATCTTAGGCACAGGCTATCCCGGACCCATAGCCGAGTGCTATCCCCAAGATCGACACGCTTCGAGGATGAGGACGAGGCATCATCGTCCGACCCCACTTATTATTCAGATGCAGATAGGAGGACCGGGCACACTGACGTTAAAGCCCAGGTCGAGAAGTTGCAGCAGCAAATTGAGAGGCTGAACCGTAAGTCCGGTCACGACCTCACAAACACGGAAACGGAGTCGCCCTACACCTCCCGGGTGACGCAGTTCCCCATTCCGCGGAAATTCAAGCCCCCGCACCTTAGCTCTTACGATGGCAAGGGAAGTCCGGTGGATCACATCCGCACCTATAAGGCGCAGATGGCACTGGTCACTACAACCGATGAACTGCTGTGCCTGGCCTTCCCCAGCACTTTACAGGGATCGGCCGCGCAATGGTTCCATTCGCTGAGGCCCCGGACGGTTGACGACTTCAAATGTCTGAGCAAACTCTTCATCAGCCAATTCGTGGGGATGCTGGACCGATCACAGCCGGACACCCAGCTGCTCACTGTGAAGCAACGCAAGGGAGAATCTTTGAGAGAATACGTGGACCGCTTCAATCAGCAGAGGCTCCAGATCCGTAACCTCAATGAGACAGCAGCAATCATGGCCTTTTGTTCAGGGGTCCAACATACCAAGGTTGCCACGTCGTTCCATCGTGACCGACCGACAACCCTGGTAGAACTCTCGGACAGGGTCGGCAAGCACATCGATACCGAGGAATTCCTAAGGGCAAAGCGCTCCGGAACCGGGGAAGATGAGTCTCCGAGGTCCAAGCGCAAGCACGAAGGGCCGGACAAAGGCTTGGGCAAGAAGCCCAGACAGGATCAGCAGCGAGGCGGCCGGGACCAGCAGCGGGGTGGCCGGGATCAGCCCCAAGCCACCTTCACGCCACTCTCCCGACCTATCCAGGAAGTAATGGCCGCTGCCGAGGCTCGGAGGCTACTCCCGCAGCCAGCAAAGCTTAGGGCACCCCCCGGCAAGAGAAACCGGGACAAATTCTGCCGTTTTCACAGAGACCATGGCCACGACACGGACGACTGCTTTAAGTTGAAGATAGCCATAGAGAAGCTGATTGAGCAGGGGCACCTAGCCGAGTTTGTCACAACAGACAGGCAACCCCGACAAGGTAACCGAACTCCGGATCAGCCTCCTCCTCTCGGCCAGATCAATGTGATTTCCGGCGGCACCTCGGGCGGAGGGGATTCGCAGACGGCAAGGAAAAGGCATGCTCGGGCATCCCGGGCGGATGTCTGGCACGTCCGATCCACCGACTCCCCGCCGTCCGACGTGTTGACCTTTTCTTCCGACGATGTGCAGGATCTCCACTGCCCCCACGATGACCCGTTGGTTGTAACGCTCTCCATCGCCAATTATGTGGTCAAGAGGGTACTAGTGGATACGGGCAGTTCATCGGACATTATGTTCATCTCAGCGTTCGAGCAGCTAGGGATATCCCGGGATCGATTACGACCGGTGACGACCCCACTGGTAGGCTTCAATGGGTCCAGCACATTGCCGCTCGGCACCATCGACCTTCCAGTCCTCATGGGAACTTACCCTCAGCAAGCCTCTGTTCTGGCGAGCTTCGTTATCGTGGAAACACCATCCGCCTACAATGCCATCCTCGGTAGGCCAACCCTCAACAAAGCCAAGGCGGTCGTCTCGACATACAGTCTGACAGTTAAGTTCCCGACCCCCCAGGGACCCGGGAGCCTACGCGGAGATCAGATGACCGCACGGAGTTGTTACGTCAGCTCCCTGCGAAAGGGCGCCGTCACAGAATCCTTCAGCGTCCAGGAGATGGATCCGAGGAACCCAAGCGACAAAGTCGGCCCGGTAGAGGAGTTGGAAAGAGTGGTCCTGGACCCTCAACTCCCAGACCGGACTGTCAGCATCGGTACACTCCTCGGGCCTAGCCTCCGAGAAAGACTCATCCAGTTCCTGCGCCAAAGCCAGGACGTCTTCGCGTGGTGCCACGAAGACATGCCCGGGATCGATTCACGGGTTATGTCTCACCGCCTCAATGTCAACCCGGACTCTCGGCCGGTGAAACAGAAAAGACGAGGCATGGCCCCCGAAAGGCAAGTTGCGGTCTCTGAGGAAGTAGAGAAGCTCCTCAAGGCGGGCTCAATCCGAGAAGTCCTCTATCCCGACTGGTTGGCCAACGTCGTGTTGGTCAAAAAGAGTAACGGAAAATGGAGGATGTGCGTGGACTTTACGGACTTGAACAAAGCTTGTCCCAAAGATTGCTATCCACTGCCTAGGATAGACCTCCTTGTGGACTCCACCGCCGGCCATTCGCTCCTCTCCTTCATGGACGCCTACTCCGGGTACAACCAGATAAGCATGCACCCCGGAGACGAAGAAAAAACCGCCTTCATCACAGATCAAAGCACGTACTGCTACAAGGTGATGCCCTTCGGCCTCAAGAACGCCGGGGCAACCTACCAGCGGTTAGTCAACCACATGTTCAAAGATCTAATTGGTAAAACTATGGAAGTATACGTTGACGATCTGCTGGTCAAGAGTCACGATGAGATCGATCACTTGGACCATCTGGCCGGAGCCTTCAGCATTTTGAGAAAGTTCGGAATGAGGTTGAACCCGGCCAAATGCACATTCGGTGTCTCGTCCGGAAAATTCCTTGGCCACCTTGTCAGCAGGCGGGGAATCGAGGCTAACCCCGAGAAAATACAGGCCATCATCAACATGAAGTCCCCCCGATCAACCAAAGAAGTCCAAAGTTTGGCCGGACGGGTAGCCGCACTGAACAGATTCGTCTCCCGAGCCACTGATCGTTGCCTGCCATTCTTCAAAATCCTCCGAAAGGCGTTTCAATGGTCGGAGGAGTGCGAGGGGGCATTCCAGGAACTCAAAAAGTACTTGGCCTCTCCCCCTCTGCTCTCAACGCCAGCGCCGGGGGAAGAACTGCTCCTATACTTGGCGGTGTCACCTTCAGCGGTCAGTTCAGCTTTAGTTCGGGAAGAGCACGGGATACAGTTCCCCGTGTACTACACAAGCCGAGCACTCCAGGGCGCCGAAAGCAGATATTCCCGGGTTGAGAAGCTCGCTTTTGCGCTCGTGACATCTGCTCGAAGGCTCCGCCCATACTTCCAGGCCCACACAATTGCAGTGCTCACAGACCAGCCGTTGCGCCGGATCCTGAGCAGACCCGAAACATCGGGAAGACTCGTCAAGTGGGCCCTGGAATTGGAAGAATTTGAAGTGGTCTACCGACCCCGGACAGCCCTCAAGGGGCAGGCAGTGGCAGATTTCCTGGTCGAGTTTACCTATGCAGAGGATCAGACCGAAGAGCTCGACCCACCAGTCTTGCCGCCCGGGCTGCAGATCAACATCCCGACCTGGATACTCTACGTCGACGGTTCTTCCAACAACCAGGGCAGCGGAGCAGGAATCATCCTGACCTCTCCTGACGGAATCCAGCTCGAATACGCGCTGCGGTTCGGATTCCGCGCTTCAAACAATGAAGCCGAGTACGAAGCCCTATTGGCAGGGTTACAGTTGGCAACATCTATGGGAGCACAGCAGGTCCAAGGGTACAGTGATTCCCAGCTCGTGGTTAACCAAATTAGTCAGGAGTATGAGGCCCGAGAAGACAACATGGTGGCCTACCTGGCCCTTGTCCGAGCGGTTTCGAAGAGACTCAAAGGACTGGCCATCACGCAGATACCGCGGGAGGAGAACACCAGGGCCGACCGGTTGGCCCGCCTAGCTTCATCCTCTGAGTCAGACTTGCCCGGGATAAGGATAGAATACCTGCCCGAGCCAAGTGTGATCAATTCAGAAGGAATGGAGGTGGACCCGGTGGACCTGGGACCCAGTTGGATGGACCCCATAGTTACATTTTTAGCGACCGGCGTGTTACCGGACGGAAAAGATGAGGCCCGCCGCACCAAATACCGTGCAGCCAGGTACCATTTAATTGATGGCATACTCTATAAAAGGGGCTTCACCATCCCATACCTCCGCTGCGTCCATCCCGGGCAAATTCAAGCGATCTTGTATGAAATTCATGAAGGAATTTGTGGGAACCACGTTGGAGGTCGGGCACTCTCGCGGAAAGCGCTGCTGCAAGGCTATTACTGGCCAACTATGGCTCGGGATTCCAGGGACTATGTGAAAAGGTGTGACCGATGCCAGAGGTTCTCCCCCATGATCAATTGTCCGGGAGAGATGCAGACACCCATCCTTAGCCCCTGGCCGTTTGCTCAATGGGGCATCGACATAGTAGGCCCCCTGCCCATAGGAAAAGGGCAAGTCAAGTTTGCTGTCATAGCCGTAGACTACTTTACCAAGTGGGCAGAAGCCGAGCCATTGGCCACCATCACCGAGAAGAAGATGGAGGGTTTTATAGAGAAGAATATCCTCAGCAGGTTTGGTACCCCCCGTGTACTGGTGAGCGACAATGGCAGACAATTTGACACCCCGGTGTTTCGGCAGTTCTGCTCGAGCTACGGGATATCCAACCATTACTCCTCTCCCGAGCACCCTCAGGCCAACGGCCAGGCCGAGGTGACGAATAGGACAATCTTGCAGTCAATCAAGACTCGGCTTGAAAGTGCCAAAAGTCTGTGGGCTGAAGAGTTGCCGACCCTCCTGTGGGCCTACCGTACCACTCCCCGAGCAGCAACAGGCGAAACGCCGTTCTCACTCACCTATGGCTTCGAGGCCGTGGTCCCCACAGAGCTCGGATTGCCCTCCTACCGGGTAGCCAATTTCAGTGAGCAAGGCAACGAGGAAGCTCTGAGAACCGAACTTGATTTGGCAGAAGAGAAAAGAGATCAAGCCTATCTGAGAGTGGCAGCGTACAAGCAAAGGGTGTCGAGGTACTATAACAGCAAGGTCAAGCATCGCAGCTTCCAAGTGGGTGATCTTGTCCTGAAGGCGGTAAACCAGTCGACCAGAATCCCGAATCAGGGGAAGTTGGGGCCAAACTGGGAAGGCCCATATACGGTCACCCGGATTCATCGACCGGGAACCTATTGGCTACGAGATTTTGACGGGCATGAGCTTTCCCACCCGTGGAACATACAGCACCTTCGAAAATATTTTCAGTAGCGGGGATGAAGGGGGTTAGCGATCGATTAGGGCTCTTTGTAGCTCTACCCGAGCAGTTAAAATGAATTTGAAATAAAGTAATTACTTTTCTGCAAAGTTCCTACTCAAGTGTTCCACCCCAGCACAAAAAGACCTCGGGCCTAACCCCGAGGCACCTTCAAAGACCTTGGCTACACACCAAGGCACAAAAAGACCTCGGGCCTAACCCCGAGGCGCAGGCTTCGCCTAGGTCCAGCCAACGATGGGGCCTAACCCCCTAGGCAGCCAATGATGGCAAGTCTCAAAGGACCCTGCAACCACCCATGTTCCAGGTCGGTTTCCTACGGTCGGTTTTCCCGTCCATCTCCCTAACAAAACGCTTGGGGGGGCAAAGGAATGCAGGCCTAAACAGGAAATTAAACAAGGTTTAACCTAGGTTCAACCGACAATGGGGGCAAACCCCCTAGGTGACCCACGATGGCTAAACCCCAAAGGACCCTGCAACCACCCATGTTCCAGGTCGATTTCCTAAGGTTGCTCGCTACTACGCACCCGCCTTACCAAAATGCTTGGGGGGCAGGGGAATGCAGCCTTAAACAGGGAATCACACCGGTCATTAACGGTACTTGGAGTCCTAGCATTCCCAAGTACTAACAGTGATCAGAGATAAATAACCCGGACGGTACAACAGGACAAGTCCTATAATACACCGGGTATGCCTTCAAAAACAGGCCGAGAAGACCAGGCATCCTACCAGTTACGGTCCTAAACCATTTTGCTAAGGCAGTGTTCGGTTCAACTAAAACTGGTCAGATACTGGCAAAAGACCAATTATTCAACCGGTTGCAACCCTAATCCATGCGTTAAGTGAAGGGTCTTGCAATTGAAAACTGGTTGGGGATTGGCAATCACATGGGCATGCAAGTACAAAATGTAAACAGTTAATGGAAAGGAAAGTGACCTCAGGGGCCTTGTCATTAATTGAAAGCAGATTTGTACAGACCCTAGGGTAAGCAGTTGTAGTAGCTCACCCCCCCACAAAACAAAAAATACTACAACAGTAAAAAAAGAAAGGGCATAAAAGCCCTACTGGTCACCCACAACGTCCAGCTCTTCCTCCGCAGCAGGAGCGGCTCCAACTGGCGCAGCCTCCGCAGGCCCCTCGCCAGCAGCCCGGTCCTCTTTCCAGTAATTGGATTCGGCCCAGGAGTAGCCGGAGATGTCCCAGTCTGGGTGATCCGCCATAACACGGGCAATCAGGTCCTTGTAGCCCTTGAGGAATCCAGCCTCGAATTCCTCCTCGGCATCTTTCGTCTCTGCTTCAAGGGCGGCGGTCGCTCCGGACAGAGCGGCGGTCAGAGCCTCAACATCCTTCTCGGCAGCAACCCGACCGGCATCCGCGCCAGCAAGCTTGGCCTCTAAAGCAGCGAGCTGGGCCTCAGCAGCCGTTCGGGAAGCCCGCTCGGTTAAAACCACACCTCGGGCCTCCCCCAGCTCCTGGCTCAAAGCCCTAGCCTTCTCCGCCTCAGCCTCTCGGGCCGTCTTTTCCATGGAGAGGGCCTCCTCAGCAGCCGCCAGTTTCCCGGTCAGCGCGGGAAAGGTCGCCTCGGACCCCGCTGCTATACAACCGACCTGCGAACGAAAACAGCTATAAGCATTATGAGCGAAACAAGCAATAAGGGCCTATGGGAAGTACAAAATATGGACACACCATATGGCTAATGCTGTAGAGCCAGGCGGTCACGTCCTCCGGGCTCAACAAGGAGCACTTGTCCACCTGACCTGGCAGCAGAGCGGGGCGGATCCTCCTGCGTACCTCATCCGCCCTCTCAACCGGCGGCACTGCAGGAAGCCCTGTATGCACGGTCTCCTCCACAGTAGGGAAGGAGACGCCAGCTGTTTTTGAAGCAACGGGCGCCTTGGGGGGCACGGCAATGGTCACCCCGGGCGCCGAGGTGCCTACCCCCTCCTTGTCAGGGCGGATGACGATGCCCCGGGTGAGCCTCCTGAGCTTCTGGCCCTCGGTGGGCTCCAGCCTCTTCCTCTTTGATCCAGCTCGGGCAAGCAGGGCCTCCTCTTTCTCCTTCAGCGCCGCTGCGTCCTTGGGAGCCATTGCTGCAAAACAACCGGAAAGATATTAGGCCGCAAAGAAAGATGCAAGATATCAGGCCGCAAAGAAAGTTGTAAGGGGAAACAGGGGAATAAATAGAACGCTGACCGGGAACAGTAGGAGAGGAAGCAGGGACTTCTGAGGGCTCCTCGGGGGAATAAGACACCACTATGTCTCCCGTCGGGGACAGAACGTTCCGAATGTTGGTGGGCAACTGTGCTAAGCCCCAAATCCTGGCCTGGGACGTCTCGGAGATCTCAGGAATGTCTGCCGACCCAGCTGCAAGTAGAAGCATAAAACCGGTTAACAGGTCAATAAATCCATAAGACCGAAAGAGACAAACAAAGGAAAGACAGGTAGCCTTACCCCTCAGCTCCTTCACCCAGGATGTCCTCGGCCGGGTCCCCGCGGCCTCGTCACAAAGGAGAAGGGTGGACACTTGGAAGAACTTGCTCTTCCACCCCTTGTTGTTACTGGGGCACTTGTCGATAATCTTTCTGCCCGGCCGGGCGGAAAAAGAAAAGAACCCCAGTTCCCCGTGTACGGCAAACGGCCGATGGGCCCATAGAAACTCCTCGAGGGTCACCTCACACCCAAACGCCTGGGGCCACAGAGATATACAACCCATCAGGAATCTCCACCCGTTGGGGGCCAGCTGCCCGGGAGCAATCCCAAGGTGAATCAGGATGGCCCTGGCTACTGGGTGGAGCGGAAGGCGGAGACCCGCCATCATTGCATCCTCAAAAAGAGTCGTGAAGCCCGGATAGTAAAGGGCCAGAGAAGTGGGCAAGCATTCATTTTATAGAAACCGGGAACGGCCCAGATCAAAACGTATCCAACGGTCCGTGTGATCCCCCGCCCGAAATTGCTGACAGTTGTCTCCTCGGGCGCATGAAACGTCGCCTAGAAAGGCGTGCGCGTTAAAGGCCTGACATGACTGTTCGGTTGGCGCACAAGTGGCTTGGTTGCGTCCGCGCTAGCGTAGTTCGAACCTAACCAGGTCAACGACCAGCGAACACGTGGCAGCAGCGACTCCCGAACCAACGGATCGCCCGCTCGGCAGCAGCGACCGACGTCTTCCTCCGGCCCCGCCCGAAGGACAACATCCCGGTCTACTATCGAACGGTTCCCGGGGAAAATTTCAGTTTTCAACCCTCATCAGACGGAGCGTCCAATCAGCTTTGAAAATGGGGGGCAGGAGGTACGTGCATGAGAATCCCGGCGTAACCACACAGCCTGTCCACGAGGTCTGTTGGACGCTGAAGGTTTGGATGCTGGTTGGAATTTTGGAACTCAGAAATCGGAAATACAATTAACGCGAAAGGGATGGCCTCAAGGACCTTGTTCATTGATAAGAAAAACTGTACAAGTTCGGGGGGCAGTTGTAGTAGCCTCCCCAAAATAAAAAAAAAAAAACAACAACAAACAAAAAAAAAAATGAGAAGGGCGGCCGACTTCAAGTGCCCTTATCCTTCAAGGCCTTGATCTCCTCCTCCAGGGCAGCCATCCTCTCCACCAGTCCTTGGACGGTCAACTCTAGGGCGTGGACATCCACATCCCGCATGACAAAGTTCGTCTCCAGGTGAGCGGTCTTCTTTTCCACTTCCTGCAGGCGGCCCTCCATGTTAGCAAGAGAGAGGTCCGTCCAGGTGGGCACACGGAGACCGCTCGGGATGTCAAGCTTGCTCCTTTTCGGCGAAGGTTCAGAGGCTTCGCCAACAGCTTTTTCCTTCCCTTTCCCGGACGGGGCAGGTGGCGGGTTCGCGTCCTCAGATGAATATGAGGAGTCACTGCTGGTGGACAAGGTGACTGGCCCCTCGGGCTGGCCCGTCCGGCTAGCAGGGCGCGCCCCGGTCGCCATGGATCGGGTATAGCGCCGCGACCCAGAAGCTGCAGCGGCAGGGGTCACAGAGGAGGGACCGGCGACCGCGTTCTCTGCAGGTCTCCCTTTCAAGTAGGAAAACGACATGCCGGCCTCAATGGCTTGATTAAATGCCTCCATGTCATCCTCGGAAGGAACGACTCCACGAAGGTCGGTGAAAGCCTGTCTGCAGCGGTCGGGATTATAATCCGCAGGAGGGGAGAGACCGTCATTCTCCAGCCAGTTACCAGCAACCAGGACCCAAGGGTACCGTTGCCAGTTCTTGTTTGGGAAATCCAGACCTCGGACAAAGTCTTTTCCCTCGGTCTTAGGGCGGAAGTAGGGGCCTCCGTTGTCAATGCCCATTATGTAACACCTCGCAACGTCGGCGGCCCGGAGAAATAACCCCAGTCGCTCGTTCAGCGCTGCAATCCCCCACAAGAGGCGGGCAACGTTTGGTCGGCATTTGTGTAGTGGGATATCCAATCCCTGAAGAAGGTCGCAGAATGAGACCGGCAGAGGAAAGCGTAATCCCACAATCAGCAGCAGATAGCTGCTGATGAGGAAGAAAGGATGGGCTACTTCTTCTCCCTCAAGGTGCGGACGAACTACTACGTCGTCCGGAATTTGGCAGTCCTCTCTGAAGGCTCTGAGCCCTTCGTCCGACGACAGGTCGATGTTGGAAGCCATTGGGAGGAAGATTGAATTAGTATGAACAGAGGAAAAGGGGTCGGGAGTGCTTTGCTCTGAAAACCCGCTCGGTGATTATTGATCCTCAAACAGTGGTGAGTATGTAGAATGAACTGACGCTCCTTTTATAAAGACAAAGGACGGCTCAGATTGAATCAGATCGGACGGTCAGGACGTTTTCCCGCTCTTGGCGACTGACGGCTGTCACATCGGGCATACCATACGCCGCCTCAAAAGGCGCATGCATTAAATGCACGACGTGACGGTTTGGTCCCAACGCAAACGGTTCGGTTACCTCCACGATGGCCCCGTCGCATCCCAACCAGGCCTGCAAGCAGCTGACACGTGGCCCTGGGCAATGCCGGACCCTCCAGTCTCCCGCTCGGTCCTTTCTCGGAAAGACAACCCCGGGTCAGCCTTACCTCGGGGAAGGCCTCGGCCTCTTCCCGAGCGGTTTTTCGTGAACTGCTCTGATTTCCAAACCTCATCAGATATGGCATCCAATTAGCTATGGAAATGGGGGGCAGCTGATATGCTCAGAATTATCCAGCGTGGGTCCAACGGCCACGTCAGCATCGAAGACCCAGCAGAACCCTGGGGTCCACACCCAGGGCTTGCCAGTGTCACCGCTCGGGGTGCCTGCACAGCCCGGGCATGATCTTCGGCGGCTCTCCCGGACGCGCGGCTCAACGCCAGCAGTTTCCTTGTACGGCCGGAGTCCTATTAGGAATAAAACTCTATAGATTCCTAATCTGATAATGATCTTCCCTTAACTTATGCACATTGAATTGTGATTGATATAAGCTTCCTAATGGATCTAAGTTTCCATGTAGAGGTGGACTCTTGCATTTATAAAAGAGTCCACCCATACCCTTCTAAAGGGGGAACGATCTTGAGTAACCTAATAACTAGAGCATACACTGAAACGCATATACCCGAACGGTATTACTGGTAGTGCCGCCCACCATTGTTGGCTCACCAGGCCGCCGGTGATCTGCTAGTATAACGCCTAGACGCACACGTGGATGTAGGTCACCTCATTAACGGGGCCGAACCACATACAATTCCTGGTTATGCACATGGCAAATGTTCTGAGAGGAAACCACAAGGGGTAGAGTGTTTTTTATGATCATATATATATATATATATTGTCTGGCATCATTGGCAGACCCATGGCCCCTCAAAATATTCTAAAATTATACATTTGTTCATAAAATTGTTTGGGTATATAAAAAGACTTTTGTCCCTCGTAATATTATTTGCAATTTGGTTCTCGAAACTTTAAAAAATTATAATTTCAACCCTAGACTATCAATATTGTTTTGCAATGTCAATCCTTTGTGACACTCCATAAAAAAATAGACGGAAGTTGGTCATGTGGGAGGTACGTAGGTAATTTTGATTTTTTAGGGGGCAAAATGTAACATGATTGATAGTTTGGGGTTGACACTGTCCTCAAAATTACCTAGGTTCCTCTCATATGACCAGCTTTCGTCTATTTTTTTTACAGCGTTACGGAGGGTTTGACATTGCAAAATAATTGATAGTTTAGGGTTGAGCTTTCAACTTTTTGAAGTTTGGGGACCAAACTGCAAATCATGGTATAGTTTGAGGGGGCAAAATACTTTTTACCCTAAAATTTTGAAATGAGGTGTTCTATATATTGGCCCCTGTAAACTTTTTGAAAAATATTGTGTATGTGTCTATAATTGTACAAAATTTAAATTAATTTACATATTGCACCTGCAAAATTTTTAACATTTATTAAGTGGTCCATATTAGTATACATATTACGACACTAATTGGAATCCAATTTACCTTATATCATCAACTAAGTCATTGATTGTATATAAAGAGCAGCTAGTTGAACTACATTGACATATAGTTGAAATCAATCTCACCATAAATATTTGGCCTAAATTTTTTTCATCTCAATTCTCAATTTCGCCTCACCCAAAATGTTTTACTATCAACCCAAGGTTAGCTAATTACAATCGGCAATCACCACTCATTATTAAGGAAAAAAGTGATAGATACGCGGACAATAATGATTGCAGGTACCAAACCTCTCAACTCTCCAAACGCCTAAAAAAAACACAAAAAGCAAAATTGTAATTTTTTTAAGGGTAACTTAGTATTTAGTCTAAGATGGACACTATTAGAAATGGATCCATTCTATAAGTCAACTTAAGAATTAGTCCCTCACCTAATTTGAGGACCAAAATACCCCCATATAATTATTTGTAGAAATATATATATATATATATATGTATAGACGCATAATATTTACTCCCCACAATCAGGGTTTTGAAATTCAAAACCCATATATATAAATATATATATATATAGCAAGAGAGAGAGAAAGAGAGAGAGAGAGAGAGAGAGAGAGAGAGAGAGAGAGAGAGAGAGAGAGATATTGGAGAATAGAAATTGTTATGAATCCAGCCACCCCCACTCCCTAATCTTCAATTGATTCTCGATTTTTGGATGGATAGTGACTCTGGTTGGTGAAGCTTCAAGTCCTATGGATATTTGGATTTGTCGTTGATCGAAAGAGGCCGTGTTCGTTCCAAAGTTTCATTTGAACTTTGATTTGTTAGATTCATCTGGAATCGATACAATCGATGGAGTTTATTTTAGTTTTTTTATTTTTTTTTATTTTGAAAGCTTTTTTATTGGAGCTTATATATCAAAGGATCGATTTACGAACTGTAAATTGAAGATTCAACTTTGAAGAGATTTAATTGCGGTGCTTGGAAGGACTGCCTGACGTTGGTTTGATCTCACTCGAGTCACTGAAGAGAAATAACAAATGTTCATTTATTTTGTACTTTCAGATTTGTTGTTTGAGTTAAATATCAGGCCTTATTTTTATGTGACGGCCTCTGAAATTTAGGGCTTTGTGTTATTTGAGGATTTTTGTCGAAGAGATATGGTAGTGTATTATAAGTTCAAAGTGCAAAAGATTGCGACTCGATTTTAATCGACAGTCATTTCATATCTCTGTGGACTAATTTCTCACCAATTTGAGAAAAAAAAAAATCAAAGTGATAAAAACTGTCGAAGTAACAAAGTGAGTCATATTAGTCAAACAACACAAACAATTTGAATCGTTATCAGATATACAATTCAATTCACACAAACAAATGAAAATTTCTCAGACAAACAAGTGACAATTTTCTCACACAACTAAGTGAGAAATTTCTCACAGAAACTGTTAAGTTCAGCAAAAAAAAAAAAAAAGGAATTTCAAATAACATTCAAACCGAAATTCAAGGCGTGCATCCCATGATTTAAGCATCTAAATGTCCATCACTCCTCAAAAGCTGATACAGTTACTTAAATTATATCCCACGATTTTAGCATCCACCCATCCATCACCCTAAACTATGATGCAGTTACCTTATCCGAAAAATTACAAACAATTTCCATCAAATATATATAACATAAAATGTATTTCAAGGGTACATTAGTCTAGTAAATAAATAACAACAATGATAGGGATACACACCAAATGACACACCAAACGACACATTGTGCTTAAATGCATGTATCCTGTGCTGTTTGAATTTTTCACACTTTTCTATGCATCACTTACACATCACAAAGTACATGCATTTAAAGCTAGTGTATCGTTTAGTGTGTCATTTGGTGTGTATCCCAATCATTTTTGAATAAATAAACAATTGGAGAAATGACTAAATCTTAAGATTTAATTATATAGATAATGGATCAATTTTAAATCCACTAAAATCGATTGGACTATATCCATATTAAATGGATGGGTAGGGACTAAATCATAGGTTTCTGTGAGAAATTGTAATCATACAAAAGAATCTTTAATGTGTTCATAATGGATATCCATCAATATAACTCTTTCAAAAAAAAAAGTTTGTGTTCATGTGCTTAATTTATTTTCTTTTTTGTACAAGTGTCATTTATCAAATAAGAATCTTTAATGTGTGCAAAATGGATATCTATAAAACTTAAAGACGTCGGGCTGGTTGAGTATATAAAGAAATTTCAAGGACCAAAGTGAGTTTTTAAGTTAAGAAGGGTAGATTAAAAATTTTAGAAAGGGCATAAATTAATATATCAAAACCCACAACACATAGGGTAAAAATTAAATTTTAAAGAGTTAAGTGGGGAGGGGGGCATGGATCCCACCTAAACCCTGTGTAGGTCCACCCATGGTGGTGGGGGTTTTCTATAGCCCACCCCAGCTCTCAAGAGGCTCCCTCAGTGTGTGTGTGTGTGTGTGTGTGTGTGTGTGTGTGTGTGTATGTTTTAATAGGGAGATGTTAACTTACAGCATCACGCCGCCGCTAAAAGTTGAGATTTTTTGCGATGAATAAATATTTTTTTGTTGCTTTAAGCTAGTGTATGTGCTGCTAACCTGCAACCACCGTGCTGTAGGTTAGCAGCCCTATATATCTATCTTATATTGGACAAAGGGGTAGGACCCAGAAAGAAGTGATCCAAGGGTCAAGAGTTACCCATTTGCTCAACTTTCGATCTTGGCCTTCATTAGTCCCATATATACTATCTACCCTTGGATCTATTCATGCTACAGTCCAAAAAAAACACTCACTTACACAATTCACCCACCGTTGCATCTCTCTCCTCGCTGCCGCAAATCCCTCCCTCTCTGCCTCACGTCTCTCCCTTTCATCACGCAAATTTCTCTCTCTCTCTCTCTCTCTCTCTCTCTCTCTCTCTCACACACACACACACACACACACACACATCAAGCCTTAATCTTCTTCTTATTCTATCTATCTCACGCTCAAAGGAATCATCCCAACCCTCCAAAGTCCGAATACCTCTCAAATGAATCGAAGGCTAGATTTTTTTTATTACTTTGGTTTCTTTTTATAGCCTTTGATTTGATTTGATTTGATTTAAATCTATGTTTGAAGTGTTTGATTTAATTATAGAGTGAAAGAAGCCCAAAGAGAAAGCAACCCCAAAACAGAAAAGAAAATAAGAATATGTTTTGGCAATTTTTATTTCTTTATTTATAGTGTAAAGGTTTTCTTTTCTTATCTTTCTTTCTTTTTTTTCTTTTTTTTTATTCATTGATTTTGAACTCATGGGTTTTTTTTTTTTTTTTTTTTTTTTGTAGCCTCAGCTTATCACTTAAGAAGGTTTCCAGGTTAGTGATAAAAACTCGAATCAAATTTTTGTGTATGGGTTTTATTTCTTTAATTTCTTTTTTAGTATTTTTGTTTGATATGTTTATAGCATACGCCTTTATAGCTCAACCTTCTATGATCTAATAATAGGGCTTTAGAGTTTGGTTATGCTTTATGTGTAAGTCATCAAACTTCCAGTTCGTGATTTTGGAATGAGTAATGTTGTGGTTCCCCAATTTGTATCCCAAATTTTGTTCCCAAATGTGGTGGGGAATCATTGAATTTTCATTGAAAGTTGATTTGGGGGGTACAACTATTAAATAATTAGGAGTACCCTTACTTCATAGCAGCGATAGTGGTTGAACATGTGTTTCTCAGTTCTTTATTTAATTGGCAGGAAAATGACTCAAATTCCTGACCTTTCACCTTCAGAGTCTTTACTTTGCGCCAAAACATATTTTGTTCTTTTTTCATTGGCTTGATTAAAGTCCTATCTAGATTGTTGTGCTTTATTAAATATGAATTTGGTATTTCCAAAAAATACACGTCTCTCTCTCTCTCTTGAGTACAATAATAGGAAAACAAACATGTCTCTCCATAAAAAAAATAATGTACTAAGATGTAATATTTGTTTTAGAAACATTGTAGGAGCTCACCTTCCATTGGGTGGTAGTATAGTCGTCTCCTGATAAAGTTGACTGGGAAATTATGTTGCGTGTTTTTAACTGGGAATTGTGTTTCTAAGATTTAAAATTGATTCTTTCAAAATGTTGAAGATTACTCGAGGTCAGCAAGTGTGCAAAGTGTTAAGCAGAAGTAGTTCCATTTTACTGTTTTCGGAGTTCAATCTGAATCCTTGCTTTTGTTTTTGCTTTCCAAATTTTTTTTTCCATAGTTAGTTACAAAATCCCGCTCTCTATTTTGTTGCCTGGAAAATTGACTGAGAAAGATGAAAGAGTAGTTGGTTTGTAAATTTGAATGGAGTCGTAGAATATTACTCGTAGAATATTACCAACTAAAGCAACATTTGTGCGCAGTCTTAATGCTATCTGATGCTTAATATTTAGAATCGATTATTCTCACATTTCATTTCATAGTGTGGTGTAGTAAAGCAGTTTATGCCTGTTGATTACCTACAATTTGTAACTTTATGTAGTTGTTGAATTGCTTATGAATGTTTTAGGTACTATTTTGGTGCCGAAGAAACTAAGCTGGAGGAATGGTAGCTTTTATTATATACCTGTTTGATTCCCACGAAGCTATCTGTCACGCCCCGACGTAGCATAAATAAGGAAAGTGTTTAATTTCCTTTATGGACCCGTAGGTCACGACAGTTTGAAGGATCGATTCCGTCCCAAACGTCAAACAACAAAAACAAT
Source organism: Hydrangea macrophylla (assembly GCA_033977485.1). Taxonomy (NCBI): domain Eukaryota; kingdom Viridiplantae; phylum Streptophyta; class Magnoliopsida; order Cornales; family Hydrangeaceae; genus Hydrangea; species Hydrangea macrophylla. The sequence goes on from CM066998.1 coordinate 78,289,015, forward strand.
AATCAGAGCAGAGCAATCAAGGCTTATAAAATTTTTCTAATTTATTACATATTACAGCACGGATCGTTTAAAGGCACAGACCGCCTGGAAACAAAACAATAACTTAATGTGTATAACAAAACACTCATAACTTAAAACATATAAGCTTAAAATATGCAATGACAATAACAGATTCTCTTCCAGAAGCAGCCGTTCTCAATTAGCATAGTCATAAGGCTCAGCATAGTTGTAACCTGAAAAGCCTGAACACGAATGTCCAGGACGCATCAACGTCGTCAGCTTCAAGAAGCTGGTGAGTATTAAAAACATGACTTTAAATGTAACACAACCCATTTACCTTTTTCCATTTTCAATTTGTAGAATCAATAGTTTAACCGTAGAAAGAATCCAATTATAAAATAACAAGGAATATATTTAAAAGTCGTTCATTCGTTTAAAACATATGATCGTGTATGAGACAATGCACCACACTCATCTCACTTACTCTTTTCTCTCGACAAACACAACAACCCACTATCTTACTCCAGTATCTTTGAAACACTAAGATAGCCACACTTTAGCAACGGGGCGCCAGGGAGTGTCCAGTTTGCCTCACACTTTGGTCTGGGGTACCAGGAAGTGTCCATTGCCTCACACTTTGAATACCTAATCCGCCATGCAAATACCGGAGCAACCTCACGCAGTATCCAGACTCGGGTATCAGGGAGTGTCCGTAGGCCACACTTTAGCACTACCATGGGTGCCAGGGAGTGTCCAAGTTCGGCGTCACACACTTTAACGCTTCCATGGGCGTCAGGGAGTGTCCATATTTTCCACCGTCGCATTTCAAAGATACCCTCGTCATAACCTCAACCACAACCACAACCACAACCACAATCTCAATCTCGATCTCATACTCTTTCCACACTGACCATTACTCTTTTCCACACTGACTAACACCCACATGCATGTACCACTGACTCCACATGTATGTCATGAATTTAAACATAAAAGAATTCGCTGAATTAAAAGAACAACGTACGCAGGGGAATTGATAAGTCATAACACATTTTTTAATCTTTTAAACATAACCAAATAGGATTCTGCTTTAGTAAATTTTCCAAACAGCACACAAACAGTATATAAATTTTATCCCAAACAGTCCCTTATCACAAAACAAACAAAACTGGAAACTGCCAGAGGTCGCTCGCGCGATCGCGCGCGCGATTAATTGTTGAGGCTCTTTCTTCTTCGTAGAAACTGCTCTGTTTCAGTTTAATGGGGTCTTTTTGACCCATTTTCGAATCTGTTAGCATATATATCATGTTGTATATGGATCTCTCCCTTTTCTTACAAGGATTACAAATATGACATCAATTAAACATAAATCAAACCATATCTCTTGAATTTCATGAAAAACTAAAAGTTGTCAAAACTTAATTTCTCATATACTTTCTCATGTGATCAAATTAGACTCTAATACTTTGGGTATAGCATATATGATATGTAATCTATCATATTTATCTAACAAAACAGATTTTGATTGAATTTGGAAATTCATGATTTTTCAGGCCATGGAAATTCAACGTAAGAGTTTCAATGGGGATTCACATAATAAGCTATACATACAGAAGTTAGGTATGAAATTACATTCATAGTTAGTTTAGAATACTCACTGTGATCAAGAATTGTGTGTTTGTTGAGAAAGAATAAGACCAAACAAGAAATACTCCAAGCTTGGCTATGGAGTTAAGCTTCTCCCTCTTAAAATGTATAAGATGAACTCTCAGCTCTCTCTAAACTCTCTGTGATTGAAGTGCAGAAAGTGTGTGATTGAGATAGTATGAGGGTGTATAAATAGAAGCTTGAAAGAAGTGAACTTGGGCTCCAAGCATTTTTTTAGGATTACTCCACTAATTGAGAGCTTAACAATTCTCTAACTTCTCACAATTAGCAGCATATAATCATACGTATATGCATTCTCAGATGGTGAAGGGGCAATTTAGAGTAGTAGGGGTCAACCTTGGGGTGTTTGGCAATGAAGCTTATGGACCCAACAATAACATACACAAGACAAGTTTATCCAAACAAGGCCTAAGCTAATGATCACTTGCCATAAATGGAAAGTAAAGCATATGTCATGTCCAACTTTACATCACTTCCAAAAAATCTGTGGAAGTTTAGCACAGCACGGACAGTTTTGAAAGTAAACTGGTATTTTCGTGGCACGGTGTTTACCACAAAAATATAGAAAATTCATTTTAATGTAGGAAGTGATTTTCTGGTTTTATAAAAATACTGATTGAGTTAAAAGAAAACATTTCCACCGTTTTGAAATACAGTTTTGAAATCTAACACAGGTGTTATTAATATTTACAGAAATTGCAGTTTTGACCCCAATAAGAATTTCAAACATGAAATCAAGCAGGAAAATAAATTTCACACATAAGAATTGAAATTAAAATAAAAGCAGACAATGTATATTTAATTGTAAATATGACAAGACAAATGAATGAAAATGCAGGTTATTACACTATCGGCCAAGTAATTTTGGTCAATTGCGGACTCAGGTACCCATTATGATTTAATTGGTATTTTAATTGAATTTTGGAAACTAGGTTTTAACTTTTATGTGTTTCTATTTTATATTTGTGATTTCAGTTCATGAATTGAAGGTTGAATAGGGACAATGTTATAATGAAGCTCTGCTTTCAAATGAATGCCAGATTTCAGTTCATAATTGAAGGTCTGATTGCAGTGTTCATCAATTATATACACTTTGGATTTATATTTTTTTGGAGTTCTCATGCCCTATCTCTATTGCAATTACATGCCCAGTAGTTAAGCTTGAGATAACACTAACCCATTATCTAGATATGGAAAGATTATGTACATAGATGATTTAAAATACCGAATCATGCCTTTTAAAACAACTCCTAATTCAAATACTTGGAAATATGTTTTTATTACAAAATAATCATTTGGTCAAGTGTGGCAAACATTACAGTGTGGTTTCATTCATGATCACAACAACTTTAATTTCCTTTTGATTGTTTTCCACACCTGGCTCAGCACGAAATTTTCTCAGGCTTAAGTTCCATAATTACTGGGAAAGTTGTACTAATTATTCTAAAAGTTGGGTTCTCTAACTCCAGATGTCAACACAATCATGCTATTTCCTCCCCATTTTACTTCAGATAGCATTCATAGCAATTCCTTACATACTTTAGTTTCACTTGACCAATTAATCAGATCTGTATTTATTATTACACTTTACAGTTACAATATTTGTGAGTTTTTCTGCAATATGAATTGTCCCTTTGTGTAAGGTGCTATTTTCATGATAATCACTGGGTTGGTGTCAAATTGTCAATGAGTAATATTTGGGACATTAACAAATTTCACTAACACTCATACCCACACTCTATCTCTCTCCTAGTGGCATTGTGGAACCCGCAGTGGACCCCACAGTGCCACTAGGAGAGAGCTAGAGTATGCATGTGAGTGTTAGTGAGATTTGTTAGTACCCCTAGCATTGTTGAATTGTCAATTCTTTGGTGACTACCGGATTGGTTACAATTTCAGGTTTTTGAAGGATATTATGTTTTCTTGGTGGTGACGAACAAATAAGATGACGAATCCAATCTAAATCCAATCCATTTAATCATGACAACAAATTGAGTCTTTCATCTGTTAGAGAAAGCCCCCAATCCATCCGATTGTGACAGACAGAATATGTTTTGACTGTAGTATTTTTAGAATATAACTTATCAGGGTCATTTTTTATTAGATATTTTTACTTCATAAGTCACTTGAGGTATCTTACTGGAATTTTCGTGGTTGAATTTTCAGTCTTCCTGTCTTCAAAAGATTCTTTATGCCAAGCCTTGATAGAGGTCGACATAAAAATAGTTTTTATCTACTTTCTCCTCTTAATGATCTCATTCAAATATGTGATTTGTGAAATTAAAAAAAATTCTTCATTTACCGTACTCCCGTAAACAACAACCCAATCAAATCTCCAACACAGCCCCTTAGTATTGTTAAAACAACCCCGCAGTATTGTTAAACAGCCCCTTGATATTGTTAAACAGCCGCCCAAATAGCCGATTTATGTGGTTATATTTTGTTAATTTTTCATTCATCCCTTTCTGTTGTTTTTTGCATTCTTTAAAATCCCTAACTTTTTTCAAGGGGTGCAGTTGTTTATGCGAAGTCATGTTTTTGCAACATGGATTTGGTTTGGGTGTATGGTTCTGAAATTGCTTTTGCTTTTGAAATTGATCATTCGATGTTGAAGAAATTAAAGCAACCTTATGAAACTCTTCTTTTTTTCTTCTTTAGTTTTTTCTCATTGCAAACCTTATGAAATTCTCAATTTAACAACGAGAAGACTTCTTTTTTGTATTCTTGTTTGATTTGTCAGCTTTGTCATTTTCTAATTTACAATGCGTAGTTTTGTTCTTTGTTTTTTGAAATTCTATTCGTATTTTACCTCCTGAGGTTTTTTTTTTTTACCACACCTCTTGAGTCTTGAGTAAAATAACCATTCACAATTGACAATCTCTTCAACATCTCCCCTTTTATGTTTTACCAGAAGTAAGAAATTACAACAACAAATAGTAAGCTTTTGCCCAAAGAAACAAAAATTGTCACACCCGTTCCAAATTTTCACAAGTTTTATCATGCATAATTAAATTTGTGAGTTATCAATGTTAGTTGATAGTGGTGTTGAGGTTGACTGTGAGTCAACGATAAGGTGTTAGTGAGGACACAGTAACCTGGTGGTTCATTTTGCATTAGCATGAGTAAATGACATTTATGTGATTTAAATGTTATTTGACTTTCTGGTATTTTGATGAATAGTAAATTTACCCGTGTAGAGTAAATTCTGGTAATCTCGATATTGTTATATATTATTTTGAGAACTGTGGTGAGAACGTGATTGGCATGTTATATAAAAGGTAGGTTGTGTAGAGATTCCATATAATTTAGTTTTCGAACGTGATTTTGGACCCAAACGAGAATTAGTCGAAAACTTTTGTAAATTATAATTTTTACTCGTAAAGGCATAAAATGAACGTGTGCGACGTTTCATGGATTAATTAGAAGTTTGAGAAACTCGCGGGGAGGTAAACGTAATTCCCAAAGAGTTGGTCTATAAATAGATGAGGGTGAGATTGCATTTGTTAAAAATTCATATAATATCCTTGGAGAGGAGAGAGAAAAGGGGATTTGATCCTACGAGCTTTGCGATGACGATCGGTGACCTTTCGTTCGTTAGATTTTCACCAAAATTCGAGATTTGAACTCGTGGAGGTAAGATCTACGTTTTGATAGTCATTCGGCCATGTTTGGCAAACTTTTGTAAAAATCTAATTTCTAGACTTTTGGGGAAAACCCTTGTAAACTTGTAGGAATCACCTCAAATATGAGATTTGACGTTTAATTGGCTCTCTAGTCGATCCTTCAAAGTTTGAGAGGAATCGCACGAGGTATGAAGTTCTAACTTATGAAATATAGAGAAATACATGTTTTATATTTCGACGACGAAATTGTGATCCGGGAAAAATTCACGTGTTAATCTTAGGCATGTTAATTATGCACGCGCTTAATTGTGAAAAGCATGTCTAAATTTATGCGAGCACGTTGAGTTGTCTATGTGGGTCAAAGGGGGGACTTATACAAATTCATGCCAGAGTAAGCTTCTCGATGTTTGAGAATTTTAGTAGCGACGACTACTGTGCATGGTTTAAGGCTTGGACTTGCCATGGCACTTGGGGTGTGATGGTTGTAGGGTTGGACTATCCATTGACATCGCGGTTTAAGGCTTGGACTTTCCACTACCGGATGAAGGCGTATTTTTCTCCCTAGAGACTATTGATGTGACTTATGAGATTAAAGCATGTTTTGTATTATATTGCATATGCTAGAACTTGTGCACTCAACATATAGCTGAGCAGTGGAGATTTACTCCATTGCAAGAAAAAAGAAAGACAAGAAGAAGCGTGAGGAGTGAGGCCGATGAGACGACGAGAACCACTCTTGTTTACATTTTTGTCCCTTTTCCTAAACTCGTAGAAGGTTTTGGGATTTTGTATTATGTTGTAATAGAACTGTGGGGTTAGATTGGTGATACTGTATTTTGTATTTGAACATCTGTAGCTATGTTCTAATATGCTGAAATTCAGTGGTGGTTGTGGTTGTTTTAGTTTTGGAGAAGTATGCATAGTAATATTACAACAGGGCTGCCCAGCAAGGGATCAGTCGACTGGACCCTATTTCAGCCGACTGGATCCTGTGTTCTATAGACACTGAAAGTGAATAGTGTTAGATCAATTGACTGGACTACTATAGATTTTTAGCTACTGCTTTTTAATTGTGACATTTCAGTCGACTAGACCACCGATCAGTCAACTAGACCACCGATCAGTCGACTGGACCCTTTTTCGAAAATGGGGTTTTTGATTCTGTTTAAAGCACAGTCGATTGGACGGAGTCAGTCGATTGAAAATTTTAGGCCCCAGTCGGCTGAACCCCAGTCACAGTCAATTGGACAGGCTAGAGTCTATTTTAAACCTTCTGCTTTTGGTCTTCAGTCGACCGAATCCCTAATCCAGTCGACTGGACCTCTGTTTTCAGAAATGAATTCTTTTGGAAGTATTAATTCCAACTGACAAAACTTTTTAAAACTCTGATTTGAAATAGATTTGACCTATGTTTCCGCTGCTATTAACACTTTAATGAACTGGATAAGCCTTGATGGCGTGCCATGTGTCCTGTTTTCGCACGTTAGCGGGATGGGTCGTGACAAAAATAAAAGAACTAGAGCCCTCTTTATAAATTCAGGGAATCTTTTATTAAAATTACAACGATAGGAAAGTTGTGGCAAAGCTTAAGGCAGCAAAATTAATTCGTAACTTTTAACTTTTTGGACGAAAAGTAATTCTTCGAAGTAGTTTGGTCGTATCATATAGTTGAAATATGGTACAACATTTTATTACCTTGGGTACAATATTTTGTGGCCGTAGGTCTAATGTTTTCTTACCTAAGCAAAATCACTAACAAAAATCATCTCGGTACAATGTTTTGTTATCTCAAGTACAATATTTTCTAATTGTTTTACAATGATTTTGTTTAGGCAACAAAATGTTGGAACGAAAAGACAACATTGTATGCAGGGGCAGATGCCTTTGAGGCCGGGGGGGGGGGGGGGGGGGGGGGGGGGGGTGTGTGTGTGTGTGTGTGTGTGTGTGTGTGAAGCCCACCCTAAAGTTTTGGAATTAGAATATAACTTAGAAAGAAAAACAAAAAACAAAAATATGCATAAGTTTTGAAATTAGAATATAACCTAGAAAGGTTGGGTTGAAATTAGAATATAACCTAGAAAGGTTGGGGGGTCAAGCCCACCCTAAAGTTTTGGAATTAGAATATAACCTTGAAAGAAAAACAAAAAACAAAATATGCATAAGTTTTGGAATTAGAATATAACTTAGAAACAACACCCAACCCCCCCCCCCCCCCCCCCCCCCCCCCCCCCCCCCCAAATGGTATAAAACCCGCTTATTTTTTTTTTTTTATTTTATGAATTTATGTGTGGAAAAAATTAATTCCAAGCCCACTCTACTCTGAAAAAGTGTATGGTATAAAGCCCCCTTATTTTTTTTATGAATTTATGTGTGGAAAAAATTAATTCCAAGCCCACTCTACTCTGAAAAAGTGTATATTTTGAATTGTAGTATACATATTGCAACAATAATTGCAATCCAATTCATCCTATACCATGAGTACTCAAGTTATGAATTTCATATGAAGAGCAACTGAATGAATATTGACGCAACTAGAATTCAACCCATCCTAAGTATTGGGTCCAACAAATTTTCTTTTTTCTTATTAATTTAACATAACTCAAGTTGATTTCGTATCATTTCAAGCTTACAAAAAATTTTACTCAAGAAGTTTGTATAAATAAACTTCAAAAAAATTTACCTCGGGGGCTTTGCATACCCTCAAACCCCCATGAACTCGGTGGTGCAATTTTCTGCTTTCGATCTTATCAACCTCCCACTTCATTTTCCTATATTCGCTCCTGATTGTAGGTAGTTTCTACATTATATTATGATTTTTTTTAATATATAAAATGAGTCACACGTGATGAAGAAAATGAGATTTATTCCTTTATTAAAGTTTCACTGACATTTTTTTTAGGCCGTGACCGTGGGCACGGGTAATTACTTATATATGTATATATATATATATATATAGAGAGAGAGAGAGAGAGAGAGAGAGAGAGAGAGAGAATTCCCTCCGAGGTTTGATTGTTAGCCTCACAAGTTTTACTAACTCTGACTTCGCTTAATATCTTTATCAAACCAGATTAAATGAAAATTAAGAAAATAACCATGTTGTCGTTACTATATTACACGGATCTTTATATGTAAGAAATTCAAAATTTGTTCATAGAAAAATATGACATCATCTCATGTTTTCATCAATTTTATATTTGCTAGCTAGCCCCACAAATTTGGGAACATACATGCATATTCCTAGTTTATAGATTCTTGGAAAAGAAATTTTGACGTTTAAAACAATTGGGGGCTGTATAAATTATTATAAGTTATCAATTCTTTAAGGAGTTCACTTGGGTACCCAATGGTGGTTTTGTTGTATATACAACATACCACTAAGACACTTGTCAACCATTGATTGGAGGATAAGTGTACAAAAGTCAAAAGGTGATGGGTATTTAATGCTTACTGACATGCATTAAATGGGGGCAACCGGTTATCACAGGTTGGTCATGTACTACACAATGTGTTTGTTCCTTGACCACAGATTATTGTTCCGTGGTCTTAAATGTTTGTTCCATCATCATCATAAGTTGTTTCATGACCATAAATGTTTGTTCCAAAAATCGTATGCTCTCTTAGATTCTGAAACAAATATTTTGCGATTATGAAACAATCATATATGGTTATGGAACAAAATTTTGAATTAAGAACTTACTTCTGAAACTTTGTTTCTTCATTTTCATAAGTTGTTTCGTGACCATAAAAGTTTGTTAAAAAAATTGTAGGTTTTGTTACATTGTGAAACAAATATTTTATGATTACGAAACAATTATATATGGTTATGGAACAGAATTTGTAATAAAGAACTTACTTCTGAAATATTGTTTCTTCATCATCATAGATTGTTTCATGACCACAAATATTTATTCCAAAAATTGTAGATTCAGTTAGATCTGAATCAAATATTTTAAGATTACGAAACAATCATATATGGTTATGGAACAAAATTTTGAATTAAGAGCCTACTTCGTTTCTTCATTCTCATAAGTTGTTTCGTGACAATAAAGTTTATTCAAAAAATTGGAGGTTTTGTTAGATTCTGAAATAAATATTTAATGATTACAAACAATCATATATGGTTATGGAACAAAATTTTGAATTAAGAACTTACTTCTAAAACTTTGTTTATTCATCTTCATAAGTTGTTTCATGACCACAAACGTTTGTTCCCAAAAATTTAGGTCCTGTTAGATTCTGAAATAAATATTTTATGATTATGAAATAATCATATATGGTTATGGAACAAAATTTTGAATTAAGAACTTACTTCTGAAACTTTATTTCTTCATCACCATAAGTTGTTTAGTGACCATAAAAGTTTGTTCAAAAATTGTGGGTTCTGTTACATTATGAAACAAATATTATATTATGACGAAACAATCATATTTGGTTATGAAACAAATTTGTAAATCCGAGCTTACTCCTGAAACGTTGTTCCATCATCATCATAAGCAATTTCATGACCTTAAATGTTTATTCCAAAAATGTAGGTTCTGTTAGATTCAGAAACAAATATTTACGATTACGAAACAATCATATATGGTTATGGAACAAAATTTTGAATTACGAACTTACTTCTGAAACTTTGTTTTGTTTCGTGACCATAAAAGTTTGTTCCAAAAATTGTAAGTTCTGTTAGATTCTGAAACAAATATTTCATGATTACGAAACAATCATTTATGGTTATGAAACAAATTTGTAAGTTCGGAACTTACTTCTAAAACTTTGTTCCATCATCATCATAAGTTGTTTCTGACCATAAATGTTTGTTCCAAAAATTGTAGGTTCTCTTAGATTCCGAAACAAATATTTTATGATTATGAAACAATTATATATGGTTATGGAACAAAATTTTGAATTAAGAACTTACTTCTGAAACTTTGATTCTTCATCATCATAAGTTGTTTCGTGACCATAAAAGTTTGTTAAAAAAATTGTAGGTTCTGTTAGATTTTGAAACAAATATTTTATGATTACGAAACAATCATTTATGGTTATGAAACAAAATTTCTGAATATTTGTTTCTTCGTCATCATAAGTAGTTCTCGGACCATAAATGTTTGTTCTATAAATTGTAGGTTCTCTTAGATTCTGAAACAAATATTTTATGATTATGAAACAAATATTTATGGTTATGAAACAAAATTTTAAATTCAGAACTTACTTATGAAAATTTGTTTCTTCATCATCATAAGTTATTCTGGGACCATAAACGTTTGTTCCATAAATTGTAGGTTCTCTTAGATTCTGAAACAAATATTTTATGATTATGAAACAAATATTTATGGTCATGAAACTAAATTTTAAATTCAGAACTTACTTCTGAAAATTTGTTTCTTCATCATCATAAGTTGTTCCCGGACCATAAACGTTTGTTTCAAAATTTGTAGGTTCCCTTAGATTCTGAAACAAATATTTTATGATTATGAAACAAATATTTTTGTTATGAAACAAAATTTTAAATTTCGAACATACTTCTAAAAATTTGTTTCTTCATCATCATAAGTTGTTCCCTGACCATAAACGTTCGTTCCAAAAATTGTAGGTTTTCTTAGATTCTAAAACAAATATTTCACGATTATGAAACATTTATGATTATGGAACAAAATTTTAACTACATGAAATTTCTTATTTCTAGGGGACAATTGCGGGTGGTTCATGTTCCAAAGGTAAGGGTGTGTATGTTGATTTAACGAATGATGAGGACTTCGATATTAATGGTGGAATCTATACAACTACAGATGAAGAAATAGAAAACTCATTGGGTGGGTTTCAATGCTCCATAGGCAGAGTTGCAAACAACATTGAAGCAACGAGTAACACTAATAACACAGAAGACTCATTTGGTGGGTTTCATTGCTCTGTAGGTGGAGTTGAACACAACATTGGTGCAACGAGTAACACTAATAACACAGAAGACTCATTTGGTTGGTTTCATTACTCTGTAGTGGAGTTGAAAACAACATTGGTATTATTCTAAAGCGGGTTTCAGACAACAATATCATTTACAGAGGCAAAGACAGACTGAGAGAGCCACGGGTACTTACTAGAGTTGGATGTACTGCCACACTCCGTATTCGATTGATGAAGAATGGGTCAGAATATGAGGTGGTAGATTTTGTTAAAAAGCATAATCATTCTCTAGTAGCAGTGCCTTGCGTGCCCTTCATGTGGTCATATCGCAAAGTAAATTCTCCCGATAAAGCGCAAGTGAGTTCGATGCGTGCCGTTAGAATCAAACCAAGCAAGATTATGGACATAATGGTATGCTAGTCGGGCGGGTATGAAAATGTTGGTTTCCCCAAAAGGACCTATACAATCATGTTAACGTTGCACGAAAGGAAGAGTTAGTGATGGTGATGCCGATGCCACTTTGTGTTTGTTATGTGCTTTCAAAGACAAGGCTCCATCCTTCTTTTACAAGTACGATGTCGATGATGAAGGTTGCTTGTCCAAATTATTTTGGAGCGATGGAAGATCGCAATTGGAACACGTAACAGATGGAGACAAGGCGATGCGTAGAGTAATTCAGCAGATTCTCCCTTTATCACACCATCATTTATGTCAATGGCATATACAACGAAATGCTGTGACAAATATACATATCCAAGGCTTTGCTTCGAGATTCAACCACTGCATGACAAATAGGTGTTCGCCAGAGGACTTTGAAACGGCATGGATGGCGTTACTCGATGATTTTCAACTTCACAACAATAGATGGATGATGGGCATGTATGAAGCACGTTCAATTTGGGCGGAGGCGTTTTTGAAAGAACATTTCTTCGTATATATGACAACCACGAGAGTAAAATGCGTCTTTATGAGTTTGTGAGAATTTTGAGAAAGCGTTAGATCGGCATCATAACAATGAGGCAAAGGCGCACAACGACACAGATCAAACAAAGCCCGTTTTGACAACAACTTTGCATCACCTAGAGAGACATGCTGCTGAGGATTCTAGGGTTGGGTTAAATAAAATTTTTGTTGTGGAGAGGATTCTATGGTTAGGTTATATAAATTTTTACTTATCAGAGTACGCATGTCCAATAGTGAGATTTAACGTGTTGTACTATCCCGAGAAGAGCAAATTTGAATGTTCGTGTTTACTTTTTGATGGGATGGGGATACCCTGCCGCCATATGACTACAGTAATGAAAGTTGAGCACATGCTGAAAATCCCTAAAAGTTGCATCTTGCAACGATGGCTAAAAACGGACAATAGTTCTATCGAATCCTCGTGCCTTAGACTACCAAACGCTGAAACACAGACGGTGCGCCTCACTGTTCTTAAGTCTAGTTGCAATGAGATGTCGTATTTTGCGTCCCTCACTATTGATAATATCTTGGCACACCCGTTCCAGAATTTCATGGTTTTAAAACATGCATAAATTGAGATTGTGGAATTATTAATGTTATTAATAATTTGATTGAGTTGAGTTGACGTGAGTCAACGGTGAGGTGTCTAGTGGAGACACGAGGAATTGGTAACACCTGTTGCATTGGCATGATTAAATGACATTTATATGACTTAAATGTTATTTGACTTTATCTGGTATTTTGTGAATAGTAAATTTTACCTGTGTTTGGTAAATTGTAGTAATCTTTGATATTGTTATATATTGATTTGAGAACTGTGGTGAGAACGTGAGTGTCACGCTAATTAAAAAGGTAGGTTGTGTAGAGATTCCATATAGTTTTCGGACGTTATTTGGACCCAAACGAAACTTAGCCGAAAACTTTTGAAATTTATAGTTTTTACTCGTAAAGGCATAAAATGGATGTGCGCGAAGTTTCGAGAACTAATTAGAAGTTTGAGGAACTCGTGGGGAGGTAAATGTAATTTCCCGGAAGTTTGCCTATATATATAGATTGAGATGAGATGTCAATCTCATCCAAACCCCTAAATATCTAGAGAGAGAGGAGAGAGAAAGGAGATTGTTTCTTCGGGCTTTGCGACGCCGTTTGACGACTTTCCGTCCGTCAGTTTTTCTCCAGATTTCAGATTTGAACTCGTGGAGGTAAGACCTACGTTTTGGTACTACTTAGGTCATGTTTGGCCAAGTTTTTGTAAAATCTTAATTTTGGACTTTTGGGAAAAATCAGGTAAAACTTATAGGAATTGTACCAAATTCGAAATCCGACGATTATTTAGCCCCCTAGACGATCCTTCAAAGGTTGAAGAGATTCGCACGAGGTATGAATTCTAGATCTGTGAAATATATGGATTTTCATGTTTTGGACATCACTTTTGATATTCTTGGATCCGGGCGAAATTCATGTGTTAGTTAGGCCCGTTAATTATGCACGTGAAATTATGATAAAAGCACGTATAACTGTTTATGTAAGCATGTTATGTGTCTACTTGGGTCAAAGGGGAGTTTGGTGCAAATTCATGCCGGAGTAAGCTTCTCGATGTTTGAGAATTTTGGTAGCGACGGCTACTGTGCATGGTTGTAGGCTTGGACTTGCCATGGCACTTGTGGGATGTAATGGTTGTAGGCTTGGACTTGCCATTGACATCGCGGTTTAAGGCTTGGACTTGCCGCTACCGGATGAATGCGTACCACTCACCCTAGAGACTATTTTTATGTGTTTTAGATGCTTAAACCATGAACTATCATATAAGCATACATTTAGAATTGTACGCTCAGCATATAGCTGAGCAGTGGAGATGTACTCCATTGCAGGTAAGAAGAAAGACAAGAAGAAGTGTGCGGAGTGAGGCCGATGAACGCCGGGGAATCGCCTTTGTAAATGTTTTGTTTTTAAATCCTAAAACTTGTATAAGGATTTGAGTATTGTAGTATGTTGTAATAGAAACATGTATTAGCTTCTATAGTATTGTAATCGTGTAATTGAACATCTGTAGTTATGTTTTAATGCGTTAAATCAGTTATGATTGTACCTCGGTGGGTGTTGAGAGGTATGAGTTGTGAATATTTCAATACAGGGCTGTTAGCAGGGGAGCAGTCGACTGAACCCCCTGATCAGTCGACTGGATCTCGTGTATTTGGGATACTGTAAGTGAATATCAGAGAAGCAGTCGACTGAACCCCTTGGGCAGTCGACTGAACACTGTAGAATTTTAGCTACTGATCCAAATAGTAACCAATGCAGTCGACTGGGTTCCCTGATCAGTCGACTGAACCCCTGATGAGCAATGTTAAATTTTAGTTCTGCATAACACAGTCGACTGGGGTTCCCTGAGCAGTCGACTGGACCTCTTTGCAGTATGTTGTATTTTTGGTTCTGCTTAACTCAATCGATCGAACCCAACAGAACATGGATGTTTCCTTTCAGTTTTTAATTCATAATACTTAGTTAAATAATCGATGTTCCATGTTTCTATTATGCGATATAAAAGTTTTGGCCATGGAACAAACATTTGAGATGAATGAACTAGACTTATATACCTTAGGAACAAAACTTATAAATCCCGGATAAAATTTAGTGACTATGGAACAAAACTTTTTGGTCATGAAACAAATATTTAGGATGAAGGAACAAAACTTGATGATCATGAAACAAAATTTTATGGTCATGGAACACATATTTATGATGAAGGAATTAGACTTGCTTACCTTAGAAACAAAACTTAAAATTTTGGAACAAAAGTTTATGGTCATAAAACAAATATGTTATGATGAAAAAACAAAACTTTCTTGTCATGGAACAAATATTTAATATGAATGAACAAAACTTAATGATCATGTAACAAAACTTAGTGACTATGGAACAAAACTTTTCTGGTAGTGAAACAAATATGTCTAATGAAGGAACAAAATTTAGTAATCACGGAACAAAACTTTCTGGCCATGGAATAAAAGTTTCTGTTGACAGGACAAATATTTATGATGAATGAACAAAACTTAATGATCATGAAATAAATATTTCTGTTCCTAGAGCAAACATTATGATCATGGAACGAATATTAATGATGAAGGAACTTAAGACTTAGCCATCATGGAACAAAAGTTCATGTTGAAGGAACAAAACTTTGTTATCATACAAAAAAAATTTACGTTGAAGGAATAAGACTTAAAAAACATGGAACAAAAGTTTTCTGGTGTGTTTGATAATATTAATAAAATAATAATGATAGAAATAACAGAACTTTTTATGTCAGTTTTCAGCAAACTAGTGGGGATCAATGCAATGCCATGAATGATCTTTCCTTGCCATTTTTAATCCTCAAAGATCTTGTAGTCGATATTATTACTGAAAATTCCCGTGTGATCCTTAATATCACATATATAAATGTCGTTATGAAAATCGTCACCAGCTATAGGAGTCAAGCTTTCCAAAATACCCACGACAAGATCTGCCAGCCAAGGGCCATTTTAGGGTTTTAATGTCTGGTTGGAATTCCACTATTCCATGTCTAGGTACCTACAGTTGACAACTTTCAACCAAAGGTTTTTCCGGAATGTATCGTCTTTGGTGGGCTCTTGCAAGGCCCTTCGGATATATTAATCATGATAATTACAGGTTATTGTAACCTTGAGTATCTTGATGGGTTTTACCAATACCACATCGGTATGGTAGTCACATCAAGTTTAAAATCCATTATATATAGGGCATAAGGAAGATGGAGCGTTATCAGTCTATGAAAGAGTTGTCACGTGATGGAACAAACATCTATGACGAAGGAACATAATTAATTTACCATAAAACAAATGTATGGGATAAAGGAAACTAAGTGATTATATGGAACAAAAGTTTTGGTCATAGAACAAATATTTAAGATGAAGGAAGTAGACTTGTATACCTTAGCTAGGGACAAAACTTCAAAATCTTGGACAAAATTTAGTGACCATAGAACAAAACTTTCTAGTCATAAAACAAATACTTATGATGAATGAACAAAACTTCGTAATCATGGAACAAACTTTAAGGTCATGGAACAAATATTTTATGATGAAAAAACAAAACTTTCTTGTCATAAAACAAATATTTATGATGAAGGAACATAACTTAAAGATCATGTACCAAAACTTAGTGACTATGGAACAAAGATTTCCGATTGTGAGACAAATATTTATGATGAAGGAACAAAACTTAGTGATCACGGAACAAAATTTTCTAGTCATAAAACAAGGTTTTTGTTCACAAAATAAATATTTATGATGAATCAACAAAACTTAATGATCATGGAATAAATGCTCTTTAGTCCGAATATTCACATTCACTCGGGCATGTCTAGCATTTTTTACCAAACCTCCCAAACAATCGGTCATGTAAAAAAATACACATTTTGGGTGTAAACAACTTTTAAATAGTTATTTTGTTTTTGAGTCTACTTATGTTTTCAATGTTGTAAACTTGCACCAAAATATTGTGATGATTGCTCCCAACGTGTGAAGATTTGCTCACAACCTTCTGAAGAGTTGCACCTGACTTTGAAACGAGTTGCTCCCTGCATTTTGAAGAGTTGCTCCCAACGTTACAAAGAGTTACTCCCAACATTATAAAGAGCTGGTCCCAAACGTCATTTAAATTTGACAACTTTCTATTTTTACAAAAACCAAAAGTTGATAATTTTTTAATTTTGAAAAAGTAAGAGACTGACTTTTAAATTCTATATATATATAAAGTAGTGTGGAAGTTAATTGTCCCTCTTTTTCAGAAAATACGTTTGCTCACCCAATTTTAGGTGCACCAATGCTCACCCAAGCCTCCCATTGGTCAATGCAGTGGGACCCATGATTTAATTAATGGTGTTTAATCATGGGTCCCACTGCATTGACCAATGAAATGCTTGGGTGAGCATTGGTGCACTAAAAATTAGGTGTGCAAAAAGCTCTCCCTTTTTCATATCCCATTTTTTTTGGCTAAACGATGTCCCCAATATATACTATGGGCCTACATAATTTTCATTGGAGGGTTTTGTAGTGGCACACTATCATTGAAGGTAGTCCCATTATTATTTTCTTATGTCCATAAAAAAAAATAATAAATAAAATAAATTTGGTCCCATTGCGACATGTGTTGAGAACCACGTTTGAAACAATTGGACTAAAATATCACATATACTTAATAAATTAAGCGCTCACCAAACTAGGTTCCTACAAGAATCAAATAAAAATTAAAATTGGACTAAACTTTTGACCTTTCCCAAACAGACCCTAAAAATCATGTTTGGGAACCCACATATATTGACTAGCCATAAAAGTAAAGGGGTTAGGCAACCTGCTAAAGAGGTAAGGGGAGGGGTTGGGAGTAGTTTTGGGACAAAACCACATTGGTTTTGTTTTAAAAGTGACTTGGTTAGGTGGAAGTCTAGGATCTCTTGAAGGTATAATCCAACGGTTGTGGGAGGTTTTGTTGTACATACAACAAAACTACTTTGGGGTACCCAAGTCATCGCCATTCTTTAAGGGTGATGCTATTTCCACTCCATCATTGAACTAAGGCACTCCATGGTACCATTCTTAAAGCATGTGGTACATGCATGTCATGCATTATATACATGGTACCACATGCTCTGATAGTGGTACCATGGAGTGCATTGGTTCAATGATGGAGTGGAAATAACAATTCCTTTCTTTAATCATCATTTAGATTAACATGGTAACTAAAATAGGAATATAAGCTCAGCAATATTTAATATTGTTGAAAGGGCAAATGTCCAAAGACATTACAACTGGCTCAAGCGAAACAGTAAAACTCCCTAACAAGGAAAAATCACAGCAATATCACAAGAGTCATAAATTCAACCAAAATTTGGATCCATCAGAGCTATGCCACAACAAAACTGCTTAGCAACACCTAAGCTGCCCAAACAGATCTATAGCAGCACCATAGCAGCCCAAAGCCAAACTCAGAGAAGTAAAATATTGATCTAAAAGACCCTAAAATTGAGCTTCAGAATAGATGAGAGAAAAGGGTTTGGTGAGATCTATTCTTTGTTCTGATAAGGGTGGGTCTGTGAGGACGGTCATCATGGACCACATGTGCCATTTAAGTGGTTGATCTTTTGCAAATTTCAACTCCTTTGCCAAACCCAAGTCTTCCACCACTAAAGCAGCCCCATTGAGGAAGCCAAACTGTGCATAAAGCAGCCCCCACTGAGCAAAATTATGCCTCACAACCTGCCAACAGAAGCAAAGCAAATCCAAGATGACACAATTGCAGAAGTAAATCCGAGGCATCGATAAAATTCATAGCAGCAACACCATGACAGCACACCATCGGCCAACAACAAAACTAAACATGATAAATCCATTATCATCTCTGGTAACCGTGAAAAACAAAACAAAAACAGACAAGACTTTACAACATTATCTTCCACCGAAACATTTTTGTTGCCATGAGCACAGAAATATCCCAAATCGGATAGGAACAGCAACCCAAGGGCGGACATAGGATTTTTGGCAAGAGGGGGCCTAGCCTATACGGGAGATCGGGGGCAGTGCCCCCGAGGCAAATTTTTTTGGGTCTACCTACATAATTATGTGTAAAATGGTAGAATCGTATATAGAATTGGTTTAACACCCATAATTTGGGATAAATCATGTAATTTTAAGGAGCCTATACCTAAAAGATGTAAAATATTGCATGTAAGTATAGAATTTTCAAAAGTACAAGGGGCCTGTGTCTAAAACTTGTAAAATATTACTTGTAAGAATAGAATTTTCAGAAGTTTAGGAGAGGCCTGTGTGAAATTTAGGCTGTGCTTGGATCATGGATTTCGTGAGGGAAAAGAAAAGTGAAGGGAAAAGAAAAGAAAAGCGGAAGGAAATGGAGGGATACAAAATCCTTTGATTGTGTGGGAAAGCAAAAGGAAATCTTTTCTTTTCCCCCTAAGAATCCACGGTAACCAAACAAGGGATACTGAATCCCTCACCGAATCTTTTCTTTTCCCTCAGAAAATCCATGATCCAAACACAGCCTTAAGAGGACTATTTCTAAAATCTATAAATTATTACGTATAATTTTATAATGTCTAAAAATCCAGAGGAGGCATGTGCCACCCCAGAACTCTACTTGGGTCCGCCAGTGGCAACCCGGAATCGAAATTAATCAGAAGCTAACAAAACCAAAAAGAAGCATCTCCATGATAGCTGATACAGAGGTACAAAGGATAGCCAATAAAACAAAGACCACATTGAGATAAACCAAAATCAGCAGCACAACATATGGAAAAGCTCATGGCAGCAACACCAAACTGAATCTAGTTAACCCTTTAAGCTAGAGACTTGCCAACAACAACCGATAAATAGTACAAATTTACAAGATTACAGTACTAGATAGCCAACTCTGTAATAACTGCCTAACTCACTCAATTCTGCAGAAAGCTTCCTCAGAGAGAATCATCACCCACTTACCCAAAACACTCACACACCCACTCTCACAGCCAAGACCCAAACACTCACCACGAAAGAAAAGCAAACAACAAACACTGTGCAGAGAAAAGACATACCCATACCAAAACTCACGCGAAGAGAACCTCGGCCAAAATACACACATGCCCAAAAGGAATTCCAGAAACAAGAGATTAACTCTCAAAGAAGCTGGAATCAAAGTCAAACAACATCATCGGGACCCACAACTTAGCGTACACTTTAACACATCCATATAGTAGCACACAAACTACTCATTAAAGAGCATCTGACATTACATGGTTGGACTTAGCACATCCACTATGATTGCTCTCATATTGTAATAGATCCGTTACACTATGTCCAAAAGTCAAGTAAGAGGGCTCTGTGGTGCCATGACTAAGGCTTAGTTTGGCTCCCATATGGTGCTTCTCCTTTTTTAAAGCACAATTTAATGTTAATTCATTTGGTAACTAGTCTATGAGCTTTGCAAAAATTAAACTTAGGGCTTTTTTGGAGGGAGCTTTTAAAAGCTCTAGAATGGAGCTTTTAAAAACCCAAGGTTGCTTTTTGATTTTATGATGTCTTTTTGAAGAGTAGTGTGTCACTTGTATAAAATCAGCAAAAAACTTAGTAATAAATTTTATAAGCTCCTTTTAAAAAGCCACATGGGGGCCAAACTAAGCCTAAGCAAAGCATAGTAAAACTACCAGTGAAGTATATCAAGCTTGACTTAAATAACCACAATATTCCATCCAAAATTTGGTTTACCTCCGCTCTCTCTTTCCAAAACTAGCAAAAATATATACTCTTTTACGGTTTTACCCTCTTCGGGGTGTCATTTACATATAATAACATATTGAAGTCAAACGTACAGATTGGCAGTTATTGAGTTTGGCTACCAGTTTGGTGATCATAAATTGGAGTTGCTTTAATTGGAAAAGATCACAAGTGAGATTAATTGGCATGTACTTGGTTAAAGTGTGCTCAAATAAAGAGGTTTAGCTGCTGTTTCTTGTGCAAGCTTAATGACATGGCTTCCTTACGAAAATCTGACTGAATTTGATTACATGGAGTTTTAATCCACTTACTCCATTTAAGACACTAATCACATTACTATAGCGTGCTTTTCATTGGCCACATTATTGATCCACTTATAATTCACATATAAAATGTTGCATATGTGGAACAATCTTTTCCTAAGAGCACTAATCCCCAAGGGTAGTTCAATTTGGACTATTTATAGGTTGGGCTTAATTACAAAAAACACATTCGAAGTTTGGTCATTGACTCATTTTAATTCCTGTAATTTTAATTGTATTAATTTGGTTCCTAAAGAAATAAAATAGATGCAATGTGGTTCAAATGTCCCCATCCTGTGAGAAAAATTGACAAAAGTCACCCATGTGTTACACACTTTGGGGGTGTTGATAACCCAATTAAGTGCTGAAAATGAAAACTTTCATCACTTAATTTATTTCAGTGCATTTGATAATGGTACCTTAATTGAAAAAGCAGCCAAGAAATTACTGAAATTTTCTATTAAAAATAGAGTTAATTAGTATAATGTCCATTTTACTCTAGGTTTCTTGCAATAGGCCCAACGTATGAAACAATTTCGTCTGAAGTCCACACCAAAAATTTTGGACCAAACTACCCTTTCCATTTCTCATTCAAAACTGCTATTAATAACCCCAACTATTTTAGGGGTTTTCAAAATTCAAATCCCAAATACCTAAATGAGAATCAATCACATTATATATGCATCAACAAGGTCTCTCTCTCTATCTCTCTCTCTCTCTCTCTCTTTGATGAGAAAATGGGCATCAAGATCTTGAATCTCCAAATGATCACATTCTCATGTTTTCACTTAATGGGTAACAGAGTCTCATGCCTCCCATTCCATCGGCCGAAGCCGCCGGCCGTCGGAACAATCAAGCTCATGAAATCGGACGGCAACATCAAGATCTACCATCGGCCGGTCCACGTCTCTGAGCTCATGTTACAGCTCCCAAAACACATGGTCTGCCGATCCGATTCCTTCTACATCGGCCAGAAAGTCCCTGCTCTGTCCTAGACTGATCAGCTACAGATCGGACACAACTATTTCCTCCTCCCCAACCATTTCTTCCAATCGGTCCTCTCTTTCGTCACTGTAGCCTCCTTCGCCGCCGCTATAGCCGCCACTTCTTCGCAATCACAGTTGGCTTTGGTCTCCAGAGATTCAAAGAATTTGTTTCTGAAAAAAGCTGCGACTTGTCAACCGTTTGATATACAAAAAGCCCCATCTGGGTGTTTAAGAATTCGGGTTTCGGAGGAGTTTTTATCGCAATTGTTATAGTGTAAAATTTAACACTCTTGTTCTTGCTTCAAAAGTTGTGATGTGTAACTGTACACTATGTTGTAGTTCAAATGATATGGTTCAAAAGGTTGTAGTATAAAATCAGTCAGTGTAAAATGAATGTGCAAATGAATTTGTTATAAGACAGTGTTCCTTTTGTTGAATAACTCGAATATGAGTGTGAAATTTAACACTTATATTCATTCTAGTGTGAAATTTAACACAATTTTTTTTGGTGATGGTGATGAATGACTGTTAGATCACCCAAGAATGGTGAAATACGAAATTAAAAAAGATATGTGTAATATTAAACAGATTCTAACGTATAAAGCCCCACAATTATGGCATTTAGTAACTTAATTCCTAAAATATATGCAAGATTTAGTAACTTCCCAAAATTATGGGATTGAGTTTGACCAATTGCAGTATAAAATAAGTTTGGTAACTTCCCAAAATATATGCAAGATTATGGAATTGTGTTTGACCAATTACAGTATAAATTTCACACTAATGAACTAGTTGCAATGTAAAAACTAGGGGTGTCATTCGGACGGAACGGAACGGAATAGGCTATTTCGGAAAAAATTCCAAAATTTTCGGAATCTACTTATGCTTTCCGAATTCCATTCCAAAATTTTGGAATTTTAAAAAGCATTTCCGATTCCGAATTTTCGGAATTTTCGGAATTTTCGGAAATTTTCGGATATTTTCGAAATTTTTCGGAATATTTCGGAATTTTCCAACCACTGCCTACACAATAAAAATAATCTACACAGCTATTACAAATTTCCAACATAAAATACAACACATTTTTTTTTAAAGCAACAATTAACACTTAAAACACATTAAGTCCATAATATCAACACCTAAAAAAATATCAAACATGGTGACATAGTATATATGTATTACATATTTACATTGTATAATATAAGAACTCAGAATATTATCGGAATATTTTTGAAAATTCTATTCGGAATTCTTTCGGAATATTTTCGGAATTTTCGGATCGGAAATTCGGAATTTTCGGAATTCTAAAAACAATTCCAATTCCGTTCCAATTTTTTTCGGAATTTTTGGAATTCGGAATTTCGGAATTCGGAATACAAATTTTGCTTCCAAAATCGGAATTTTTCGACTCGGAATCGGTCGGAATCGGAAATTCCGTTCCAAATGACACCCCTAGTAAAAACAAACCAGTTGCCGTGTAAAATTTTACACTAATGAACCAATTGCAGTGTAAAACGAACTAGTTGCAGTGTAAAATTCAATACTAATGGTGCATAGTAACAGATTAATATGTTATGTGATCAATGATTATTGGTAGAACATACAAAAATGGGATACCCACATAAAAATGACGTTAGAAATATTCAAAAGACCCATAATGTACAAGGCTAAAGTTATGGGTATCCATATATATATATATATATATATTTCTATATAGAGTTATTACCATATATATATATAATGTCACACTAATAGAGTTATTACCATATATATATTTCTATATATGTATGCCTGTGTATATATATAGGGGTAAAAAAGTCACTTAAATTATCTATAATTGGGGATTGTGGACTAATCTCTAACAACATTCACAATTATAGGGTCTCTCATTGGGAAGTACCAATTGGTGGGTCTATTATAATAAACATTGGTAGAATGGGATTTCCCACTAAATTTTTCTTAAAAATAATCACTGAATGCACTATATTCCAATACTGAAAAATACTTCAAACACTGTTTTCAGTATTGCAAAGTCAGTCGCTTAAAATTTTCAGTTTTATCAAACGGACCCTTACTCTTAAAAGTGGAAAGGGAGAAAGATGGTGTTCCATTTTATCCCCTGAAAAATATGACGAGGGGTTACCACATGGATGACTTTAATGAAAATAAAAGTTCTCGCAGAATGGCAGATCTGCACCATATTGCTTCTATTTAAAAATCCCATGACTTTATTGGTGCAATTGAAAATACAATGATTTAAATGAGAAGGACCAAACTTCATGGATATATCATATATACGAAAATTCTCTAAATAGGGCACCATCTCTTTATTAAATAGAGGGCATCAGTTTTGGTCGTCGGATCGTGTTCTTATTAAGGGCAGTGCTGTCATTTTATAATTTTTAAACACGATCCGACGGTCAAAGCAAAGACCCTCTCTTTAATAAAGAGATGGTGCCCTCTTAATATATGTGTGTGTGTACAGGCAGATTACACTTTTAGAGTCAATTTCACTTTAATCCCTATATTTTAAATTTTTTCAATTTAGTCTCTCAAATTTGTTAAGTGTATCACTTTGGTCCAATAACAAACTTTTCGTCTTACCGACAAATGTTTTCTTTTTTGCAACAAAAAAGATTGGTATTGGACCAAAGGGATACATTTATCGAACTTGTGGGACCAAATTGAAAAAATTTAAAGTATAGGGACTAACGTGATACCGACCATAAAGTTGGAGGATGAAAAGTGTAATTTACCCATTTTTGCAATTAAGCCTTTTTTTTATAATGCCCCGAGTTTGCTGGTTAGAGTGAGAAACGGGGTCACAGCCTGCGCGTGGATTGCGTTAATCTGTTAAGAGCAATCTCACCGATCATTTCGCTCTCAAATTTTAAACGATTCGTCTCAATCTCCATCGATTCTTAGGGTTAAGGCTTCCTCTATCATATCAATTCAAGAAGAAACACCTCTTCAATCTTCGATTGTTTCACACCTATGGAGTCCACTCTAGTGATCAAGGTTCAATTCTCAATTTTTTTTTTTTTATTTGCTTAACAGTTTTGTTGTTTATATACACTGTTTAGGTTATTATGTAGTAAACTAGTCTGATTGCTCTGAATGATTAGTATGTTTTGCCTAAATTTACTTGTTTTTGGTGTTAGAAATTTTGTGTGTGTGTGTGTGTGTGTGTGTGTGTGTGTGTGTGTGTGTTTGGTTGGTGAGAAATTTGAAGAACAAGAGAGGTTAATCAATGATATGTATATTAGGGTTTTTAGTTAATTGGTGCCTGAGAACTAGACCATGCATGTATTGCCCCTATTGATGATATATATGAAGTGTCCAATCATTTTCTAAACATGTGTGTATATATATATATGGCTTCAGGTTAAGTATGGAGAAACACTTCGACGCTTTACTGCTCATGTTTATGAAAATGAACTGGATCTTGACATGGGTGGGTTAAGAGAGAAGGTCCATAGTCTCTTTAATATTGCTCCTGATACTGATCTGACACTTACATATATTGATGAGGATGGGGATGTAGTGACCCTTGTTAGTGAAGAAGATCTATGTGATGTGATGAAGCAATCCCTGAATCCATTAAGGATTTCTGTGAAGTTGAATACCGAAAAGGGTTGTAGATCTTATGCTAGATCAAGTGGAAGTTCTACCCCTGTTGGTGAAATATTGAAATCCTTTCCAGAGCCATTTCGTGGAGCATTGTCAAAAGTCTCACTCGACTTGGCGTCTAAAGCTGCATATTCTGCTCCAGGCCTCACTGAACTTGCAGAGTGTTTTTCGAAAATGGGGCAGTCATACATGAACTCTGTGAATGCATCAATTGATAAAGATCCTGACGTGTCGAAGGATGATGGAGTTACATCAGAGGTGTTGCCAAACAATACATTTCAAGAGCCAGTCTCCAAAAAAGATCAGGATGTGGACCTTGGTAACGTGTCTATTGGTGTGGGCACATCAGTTACACCACTTGCACATAAGGTTCCTGCAGGTGACAATGGTGAAGAGATGAAGTCGTCGGGTGATTGTGATGTTGGAGGGAAGTCTGCCGAAGTTGTTGTTTCCTCAAGTTCTGCTGATTCACTGAGGCTTTTTAACTCCGATCCCAAGACTAGAGATTTGGGTGGCGATATTAGCAAGCATTCCCCCAGTGGTTATCAGAAATCTTCTGTGTCACATGTTGGTTTGAGCCCTTACAATGAATGTCCATTTTCAGGGATGCCTTTAGTGAATGACCAAAATGCTACTTTTGAGAAGTTTACCCGTCATTATGATCCAATGAGTTTGAGTTACAGCCGCATGAACAGTGTATGCCATAGGGGTGTTGGCTGTGATGGATGTGGTGTCTATCCAATAACTGGACCACGATTCAAGTCCAACGTGTAAGGAATTGTGAAATTTCTGGTGTTAAGAAATGTAAACAGGTTTTTGGGATGTCAATAACACATCTTTGTTTTCTCCCTTCCATGTTTTTTTTTTTCAGAAAAGAGAACTATGACCTGTGTAGCATCTGCTTCGCTGGAATGGGAAATAAGGCTGATTACATCAGGATAGACCGCCCTGTATCTCATTCGAATCCCTGTTCTTTTAACGGATTGTATGATATCGTATGGAATGTCGATCATTGGAATTAAATCTGTTCCGTTTTCCACTCTGTTATTTCTGTTATTCACTTTCATTATTTAGGTTTAGGCTGATGTTATTTTCTTCTTTCCAGATGCAGCAAACCCCAATGGGTCCTCCAACAATACCACACGTCTTGAGAAGTTGGGGGATGAAGTCAAAAGAACCCAAGCTAGACAGTTGCTTTGTTTGGGATGTTAATGTCCCAGATGATACTGTCATGTCCCCATCAACCCCATTTACCAAGATTTGGCGGATGAGGAACAATGGTAGTGTTGTGTGGCCGCAGGGGACGCAACTTGTGTGGATTGGGCGAGATAAATTAACCAATACACTCTCAGTACAGGTGGGCGTTAGTGTTTTTTAATCCTTCATTAATCTAGTTACATGCTACCATGAAGAGGTGTGTAATATTTGTTCTGTTGGGTTTTAAGTTCTTAATCAGTTATATTTAGGCCTGGCAAACGGGCGGGATTGGGCGGGTTCGGGCCGGGTCGAGATCGGGCCGGGCTTAGATGAGAGTTGTATAATACTGTTGTCAGGTCAGGCCGGGCCTGACACTTTGCCCCATTTTTAAATATACATATATATCCATGCCCAGGAAAAATATATATATATATACAAATATCCAAAGATTCTCTAAAGAGGGCCACCTCTCTTTAACCTCTGTTTTGGCCGTTGGATTGTGTTAAAAAACTGTGAAATGACAAAACTGCCATTAATGAAAACACGATCCGACGGCCAAAACAGAGTTCCTCTCTTTAATAAAGAAAGGGCGCCCTCTTTATAGCCTGACTGTACAAATATCCTTATATATGTCCAACAAATATGTATATATACTTGTGTAAAAATACATATCAATTAGAAATCAATCTTCTTTAATACTATATACCTATACCCTTAAAACATGATATACAACACAAATCCAAAAAAACAAATGATTTTTAAAGCCACAATCACTTGCAAGAGAAGTAAAGAAACCCAAAATTAACAGTTGTGTCAAATTTTCTCTTCGATCAATGGGTTTATAGTCCAACTTCAAAACACAGAATCTAAGAAAAAAAAAGAAAGAAAAAAAGACGAATCAAGAAAAGGAAAACAAAGATTTCAAATCAAAGAATATATATAATATACATATATATATATAGAGAGAGAGAGAGGAGAGAGAGAGAGAGAGAGAGAGAGAGAGAGAGAGAGAGAGTGCAGCCGAAAAGTGAGTGGGAGTTGCTGCTTCATTCTAGAGAGGAGAGAGAGAAGGGGCTGCTTTTTGGGAGAGGCAGATATGAGAGAGGGCTTTTTAGGGTTGCATTTATGTAGTGGGTGGGTTGGTCATGGGCCAGAAACGGGTTTACTTTGGGCCCGCTTATAAAATCTGTTTATAAGACATGAGCCCGTTATGGCCCGATCATTAAATATGCGGTTACCCAATTCCAATTTATACTGGGCTTTTGACGGGTTGGATGGTGTTTCGGGCTTGACTTGCCAGGCCTAGTTATATTCAGTGTTGGTTTGTGTGATATTTGTTCCTTTCCTTGTGTTGCAAGTGCTTAATGGTTTACATTCAATGTTGTTTTCTAGTTGAGGTATGATGTTTTTAAACAATGTCCAGATTTCTGGTGATGGTTTGCCTGTGGGAAATGAGCTTGACATTGCGGTTGATTTTACTGCTCCCGAGCTTCCGGGTCGGTATGTCTCATATTGGAGGATGGCCTCTCCATCGGGCGAAAAGTTCGGGCAAACTGTTTTTGTTACCATCCAGGTCTCCCTTTGCTATTCTGCCATCTCTCCATTACATCTCAATATTGTCGCACATTCTTGTGATTAGAATATTTGTTAAATGGACACTTTAATTGTATGTTGTACTTGTGTCAGACACTAGACCCTTGGACATGGGTCTTGGATGTGTACACTGCAGTTCTAGTTGACACACAGCAAGAAGCATGTTGTCATTTGTGTATATAGTATTTCAAACTCTCTAATTATGTTTCTTCTGCCACAAAGTTCGTTTCAAACTGGATGGAATCTTCATGTTGAACTCTTATTTTACATAGAACACTATTTCATTTAGAAAAACAGGAAAAAAAAAAAAAAAAAAAAAGAAACAAAAAAAACAAAAAAAGATTTTTAGTGTCCCAATGCCCTTAAATACATGAATTTGGGAAATCCCCTTGTAGGCTTAGACAAGTGCCCACACCAACACTCACATCCGGATCCATGTAACATAGATTAGGATTGCGTCTACTAAGTCTTCTATTCAACATGCAGGTTGATGCTCCTCTGAGGGACTCATCAGACTTTAGCCTGCAGTACTTGAACTTGAATTTGCCTCCTCATAGTGACAGGAATGCTATAACGGGCCCTGAAATCATGAATGCTAGTGTTGAGCCTATGGTGAGTGATAGCCTTTTGGATCCTGAAAACAATAATAAGGGCACCGAGTCAGTCAAGACAATAGTTGAAGAACTCAAAAACAAGGACTTAGACTTGAACTTTCCGATTAACAATAATTTGCTAGTTGGAGGTGGTGTTACGATTCCCGTTCCGCCAATAGCTTCACCGGCTGTATCAGGTCCAATAATTGACCTCCCTGGAGTAGCACCTTTCCATGCCCCACACCCCGTTACAATTGATCCCGCACTTGTATCTGTTCCAGGGGTCGGTGGAAGCAATGATGTTGAACAAACCCTCCTTAGGGAACTCGAGGAGATGGGTTTTAAACAGGTTTATTTGAACAAGGAGATCTTGAGGATGAATGAGTATAACTTGGAGCAATCGGTGGATGATCTTGCTGAGTGGTATCCTATTCTTGTGGAGCTGCAGGAGATGGTAAGTTATATCTGGGAAGCCATATAAAATGTTCTTCAGATGTTTTATTTTGACTCTGTGTGTGTGTTTTGGTATACTGTTTTGCATTTCTTTTTTCTGGTTGCCTATTTTGCAGGACGAAACCTAATAGAATTGTATATATGGGTTCGTGGGTGCAGGGTTTCTGTGATGAAGAAATGAACGAGAGGTTGCTGAAGAAGAACAATGGGAGTATACAGCATGTAGTGATGGACCTTATTGCTGGAAAATAGTCAGTCTATGAAGTTTCTCTTTTGTGAAGAAATAAGCTTAAATTTTTGTAAATATATGTATGAGTGGATAGAAACATGGGTTTGTCTTTCTGGCTTGCATAGGTTTCCTGGGTACTTATTTGTTGTGGAGGAGGATTGCGCAAACTTGTGATGCAGTTAACATATTAAATAAGTCGATGTCTATATCTATATATATATTAGTATTGGCTTTGGTGAGAGAAATTCCCCTTCTCCTTGAATTAACAATTCGCCTTCTTGTTTATTTTATGTATTGAACTGGTATCTACTAACTTCGTTAGGACAAGATTTCTTGTTTTTGATTTCCTCTTTTCTTGTGCTTTGTTTGGTAATATGGAATTGGGATCTTGAAATGGAAAGAGGCGTTTTGGTTAGCTGAAATCTTAAGTGATTATTTTTTAAGTGATGAATTTGTTAATGTTTGCTTTGTTCATTTAATAGAAGCCTGTAAGGCTCTACTAGTTTGATAGTTAAAAAATCTATATATTTTATTTATTAGTCCAAGTACTACATCTAAAGTATTGATAAGCCTATATATATAATATGGTTTGTTGTTTATTTAATATTGGTGGTCAAGAGCCTACAGTCTTGTTCCCTATTCATTTGGTCAATGTAGGACTGACTGATCAACAGTCCTTAGTTGATTGTTTAATATTGAAATGTCATATTCTGTGGCCTTTTGGGAAAAGTTATGGCTCTTTGTACAAACAGTCTTTCGTGTTATTAAATAATGTATATACCTGCATAGGAAATGGCTCTAGTTTTTTACGCTCTCTCTCTCTCAGATAAATTACAGTTTTACAAGGATTTCGATTTGGAGAAGTATCAATTATTGCTAATTGCTATTTTTCAACCAAAGGCTTTGATTAATCCTGGGAATAACTTTCCCTGCAACCCAATAGCAAACTCGATTTAAGTGGGGGCAAATTATATTCTAAAGATAATGTCATTTGATGCGTTTGGAGCATTTGCTATTTTCTGTTTTTGTTCAGTCTCAGTTTTCCCAACAAAATTTTTAAGTGGTGATTTTTTAAGTGATGAATTATTAAGCGGTTTGGTGTTTGGGTTGGTTGAAATATTTCATCACTTAAAAAATAAGTGTGTTTGGCAAACAAGCTAAAAAATGATTGTTTGTATAAAATGATAAAAAATGACAACTTATAAAAATTTAAAGTTATTATCTGAAGTCATGCTTGTCTTTTAACAACTTAAAAGTGGAATTAAGTGATTGTTTGAAAAATAAGTTTTTTTTTTTTTCAACTTAATTTTTCAATTGATTTGTTTTAAGTGTTTAAATTTCAATCTAATCCAAATACTTTTATAATACAAAACACCCACCTTTTTTTCTCGAAATCTGCAATTTATCACTCAATTTTTAATTTTCAGCTAACCCAGACTGGAATCCTGAGTTTGAATTGAGTTTATCCAATTCAAGCTACTTTTTGCACCTCGATTCCATAATTTCCATGCCAGCCAAATAGGTAATGACTATTACTATGGTTACAAAAGTGGGGATCCAAAAGCTTGGAGAGTGGTACCTCATTGCAGTGGATTGTGGCGTTGACCACTACCACTACATGTGGTACCACTCTCAAAAGCATTTAGAATATTCCAAATTTTGAAACTACTCTCAAAATTATACGTGAGTCATGTACCACATTAAATTATGGCAGAGACTACTGAATTTTTATTGGAAGTTGTTTTAGCCTTTAGGTGGTATAACTATAAAAGCATATGAGATTTAAATTTGGAAACGATTTCATTAATCATAATAGAAATTAGGTAGTCCCACTATGGTTGGATGTGGTTCCACGGTGACATGTGAAATTATTCATAGTACATAGCTTGCATAGGTGCATTTCATAGTAAAGAGTAATGCTATAGTTACCAAATCATTTTCTCCCAAATTTAGTTACCAACGCATTGGTAGTAGGACCACATTTAATTATAGTGGGACCATTCGATTCTTATTGCAAATTATTTTAGGTGGGAAGCAACTTGGGTGTTGTTAGCCCAGTGTTGTTGCTACTTGGGTGCTGTTAGCCCAGTGTTGTTGCTACTGTGGCACAGTAGCAACAACACTGGGCTAACAGCACCTAAGTTGCTTCCTTTTAGGTGGACCACAACTACATGTTTTGGGAACCAAATGTGAGACAATCTGGAACCATACCACTACTCCAGAATCAAATTTCCTTATCATGAACTACCAGGTTGATCTTTTTTTTTTTTTCCTTTTTTTTTTTTTTTTTTTCGCGAATGAGGACGACAAATCTCTCAATCTGTCCTCTGCAACTTCGGGATCCCCGCCAGTATTTCAGTATTAGCCGTAGCAGATTGATCCGTTGCAACACTATATACTTATACACCAACTTTGACTACCATTATCATGAAATATCAATAATATCTCCCACACCCAGTGAAGGGAAATGGTAAATAGAGTAGTATCATGAAAATGCTTACTATGAGCGCTTTGACAAAACAAGAAAATGCATGTGCCCATTATCTATCCACAAAATTGCCATTGAATTTAATGGACAAGCAGTGTTCGCTTCTAGATCAAATTTCTTCACAGTGATACACTGAAAGCAGAAATGGTAAGTGATGATGCCAAAAATTGGTAACAGTAAAGTAAAGCAATTTAGGAGAGAGGGAGAGAGAGTGAGAGACTATTTTTTGTATGTGGTTCGGCCCTGTTAATGAAGGTACCTACGTCCACGGGTGTGTCTGAGCACGTTCACTAGCAGATCACCGGCGGGCCTGGTGAGCCAACAAAGAGGGGCGGCACTACCAGTAATACCGGCCGGGTGTATACGTATAATGGTGAATTTTGTAAAGGTGCTGTGTAGACTAAAGAGTTGGCCCCTTCAATAGGGGGTGAGAGGTCTCTTTTATAGATGTAAGAGACCTACTCATATATGGATAAGGAAATATAATCATATTGATATAGATTGGCATTAATTAAGTAAGTTTCCTAATTGTATTAGGATTTATTGACATTAATTGTGGGGGTTTCCCAATTGGATTAGGAAATAGATGCACTTTCCATTAATCTTCTAGCTTGAGTAGGAAACTGCCCATAATTTTGGGCGTATCAGCTGCCCCCCATTTCCAAGATTGGTCAGATGCTATATCGGGGCAAGTTTGGAAATCAGTTTGATGTTATTTGCCACTGTCTGAGTACTTGTAGAAGCTGCCTCGGGGCTTTTGAGCCTGATGAGTCCTCGGGAACTGACTGAGAGGTGAGACCAAGCCTATCTCGGGACCTTTAGTTGCTCGGGAACTGACCGGGAGTTGAGACCCAGCCTAATTCGGAGTCTTTGAGTGCTCGGGAAGTGACCGAGAGTTGAGACTCGGCCTACTTCGGAGTCTTTGAGTGCTCGGGAAGTGACCGAGAGTTGAGACTCGGCCTACTTCGGAGTCTTTTTTGCTTGAGTTAGCTCCCAGTATGGTTATCTTCTGCCTGTATACCTTCGTCAAGGCTGTGGGTAGAAGGATTTTACCATGTTGGACAAGCCGACCTAAAGCGTATTGCTCTAGGGTCCTTTTTACTGTTAGCTCCCCAGGATGGTTGTCTTCTGCCCGGCCAGCCCTCGTCAAGACTGTTGGGAGAAGAGCTTGACCATGTTGGTGGAGCCGACCTAAATCACGTTGCTTTAGGGTCCTTTTTCTCCTCTATCGTCGGCCAACCTAAGAGATTTTAGTCACCTCTATCGTCGGTCTGGACCTAAGTGGAGTTAATGTCTCTGAGTACTGTAGGTGCTCGGGTTGTCCAAGATTTTGACTTGGTTATCCGCGAGGCCTGTAAATACCCGGTGTGATTACCTGTTTAGTTCACTGCGCCATCTTGCCCCCCAAGCTTTCACTAAGACGAGGGTCTTACAAAGGCTATGATCTGTAGGTAACCGACCTGGAACATGGTGGTTGCAGGGTCTTTTGAAGCTTGCCATCATCAGCCACCTAGGAGGTTTGCCTCCATCGTCGGCTGGACCTAAGCGAAGCCAGTGCCTTGGGCGTGACCCCAAGGTCTTTAGTGCCTGGGTTCGGAGCCCGAGGTCTTTTGAGTGCCTGGGTTCGGCGCCCGAGGTCTTTTTAGCGCCTGAGTTCGGAGCTCGAGGTCTTCTTTGTGCCTCGAGGTTAGGCCCGAGGTCTTTGTATGCCTCGGGTTAGGCCCGAGGTCTTTGTATGAGTTCTGTAACAATCGGTGGAGCCTCATGTGGTGATCAAGCAAGTACCAATGTAGTCGGGCTCTTCTAGACCGATGGAGACAGGAGGTCGGATCAGGGTCGTTATGCTTCTGACTTCTCTGTGCTGGAGGCAAAGTCGGAACTGTTTGATCATGACCGATGTGAACTGGAGATCGGGCCGGGGCTGCCGGACTCAGACCGCTGCGAACTGGAGGTCGGGTTGGGGCTGCCGGGCTCAGACCGCTGTGAACTGGATGTCGGGTCGGGACTGCCGGACCCTGCTTGCTGTGAGCCGAAGGAACTGTCAGAATTCCCGGGCTGATCTCGCTTCCGCTTATTTCTGGAAAACTCGTTGCTTTCTTGCCCGGTGTCTTTGGTCTTCAGAAACTCTTCAGTGTCAATGTATTTTTCAACCCTCTCAGAGAGCTCGACCAAAGTTTCCGGTCGGTTTCTGTGGAACGACGCGGCTCACTTGGTGTGTTGAACTCCCGAGCAGAAGGCTATGATGGCGATTGTCTCGTTCAAATTGCGGATTTGAAGCTTCTGTTGGTTGAACCGGTCGGTGAACTCCTTGAGGGACTCATTATTCCGTTGTCTGACTGTTAGTAGTTGCATGTCTGGCTTTGGCCGCTCATGCATAGCGGCGAACTGGTTGATGAACTGTTTGCTGAGTTGTTTGAAACTGCAGACCGATCGGGGCTCCAAGGAGTAGAACCACTGCATGGCCGGGCCTTTCAAAGTGCTGGGGAAGGCTAGGCAGTGTAGCTCATCGGAGTTGGTGGCTAGGGCCATCTGAGCCTTATAGGTTCGGACGTGGTCGATCGGGCTTCCCGAGCCGTTGTATGAATCTAGCCGAGGCTGCTTGAATTTGCGCGGGAGAGAGAACCTCGTGATCTGGCTGGAGAATGGTGACTCTGTCTCGGTATTGGCTTGATTCGGAACACAGTTTTGACCAAACTTTTTGGCCATTTCGTCGATCTGTTTCTTCAAGTCCTTGATTCGGGCTTCCACTCCTTCCCGACCGGTATCTGAGGAGCTGGTCGGGTTGGTGGAAGAGGCTTCTTCATGGCAGGGTGTTGTCCTCTGGGATCGGGCTCGGCTATGACTCCGGGTAACCGTTCGCCTAGGGACGACTTGGCTCTTGACCGAGTGACCCTGGACTGATTCCCGGGCCATATGCTCCTGTCTTTCCTCTCGGGCAGCACGCCCACTGTTGATGTCTCTGGCATCCTCAACATGGGACAGGTTGGCTCGGGTCCGTTGTCGGGTCAAGATCGGTTCTCGACCGTACGCAATGTTCCCGGGTCGTTTCCCGGCCACTGGAGGATTGCTTTGCTGGGCTAGCAGTGCTTCGATCTGTTGCTGGATTTGACGCTGGCCCTCCAAGAGTTTTGTGAGTGTTGCGGTGATTTGCTCATATGTCGGGATTGCTGCAGTCGACGCCGGGGCCGAAGGAACATCCCGGTCGGACTGCTGCGCAACCTTCTTTGGTGGCATATTGATCAGTCAAGAATTTGTTGATGAGAAGAATTGTCGTTTCCCACAGACGGCGCCAAACTGATGATGCCAAAAATTGGTAACAGTAAAGTAAAGCAATTTAGGAGAGAGGGAGAGAGAGTGAGAGACTATTTTTTGTATGTGGTTCGGCCCTGTTAATGAAGGTACCTACGTCCACGGGTGTGTCTGAGCACGTTCACTAGCAGATCACCGGCGGGCCTGGTGAGCCAACAAAGAGGGGCGGCACTACCAGTAATACCGGCCGGGTGTATGCGTATAATGGTGAATTTTGTAGAGGTGCTGTGTAGACTAAAGAGTTGGCCCCTTCAATAGGGGGTGAGAGGTCTCTTTTATAGATGTAAGAGACCTACTCATATATGGATAAGGAAATATAATCATATTGATATAGATTGGCATTAATTAAGTAAGTTTCCTAATTGTATTATGATTGATTGACATTAATTGTGGGGGTTTCCCAATTGGATTAGGAAATAGATGCACTTTCCATTAATCTTCTAGCTTGAGTAGGAAACTGCCCATAATTTTGGGCGTATCAGTAGGTTAAATAAAACTGACCCACAAATTCCATACTTAAGATTGAGATATTTTTGTCCCTAAATATGTTGTTCTCTGTTTTCAAGAACTCCCCCTCCACCTCTGTGAATTCAAAAAATATATAAAATCTGTGAGAAGGAGATAGCAGCAACTGAGATTAAACTATAAAATTGATTTGTTCGCATACAATAACTTCAATTTCAATCTGCCTACCACATAGTTTAAAGCAACATTTCTCTACAATCCAGTAATACAATTAGGTTCAAGATGCCAGAAGGGCTCACCAGTAATCATTGCAGGAACACACCCCATCTTTGAAATGATGAAACCGATTCCGATCCCTAACAACAATCTCTCTGTCAAAAACCTTAGATACGATCTTTGTTGCATTATGACAATCTATACATACTCGGAGATTCTTTGTTATTCTAATTGTTGTCCCGGGTGAAGTTCTAACAAGGCCAAATGCAATGGCCAACTTCTCACTATGGTGAGATACCGATGCCTCCTTATCATCTTCCTCTGCATCTAATCTTGCTTCTGCTATGTTTGGCACATAACCACCCAACTTGATCCGCTTCATCATATTTTCAGTAGCATTATAAATCTCCTCCATGCGCGGATGTAGATTATCTTCCGCGAAAAACTCATGAATAACTCCATCTAACTCGATCAAGCTACAACCGGGGGTCTTTTTAATTCCCTTCTCTTTCATCTCACTTCTCACCCTCAATGCGTCCTCCCACCTACCCACCGAAGCATAAATATTGGATAGAAGTATATAATCACCACTATGTGTAGGCTCCAATCTAGTTACATGTTTTAAAGCTTCATTCCCAATTTCAACGTTCTTATGAACCCTGCAAGAAGCTAACAATGTTCTCCAAAGAACCGCATTGGGTTTGATGGGCATATTCTTTATGAACTGATATGCCTCCTCTATCAATCCAGCTCTACCAAGAATGTCAACCATTATGCCATAATGTTCAATCCTTGGTTCAATTCCAAAATCTTTACTCATACTCGCAAAAACTTGACGACCTTCATCAACCATTCCCGAATGACTACAAGCACAAAGAACACCGATAAAAGTCACATCATTTGGTTCTATATTCTTCTCCAACATCAAGTTGAAGAACTCAAGAGCCTTTTTTCCCTCTCCATTACTAGCAAGACCTTTAATTAACACCGTCCAAGATAGGATATTTTTTGAAGGCATCTTTTCAAACACCTCAATTGAACTGTCTTTACACCCACACTTTGCATAGAAATCAACTAGCGCTGTTCCAAGGTTAACAGTAAGCTTCATCCTCTTCTTCCTTATGTAGGAATGCAGCCATTTACCAGTCTCTAGAGCCCCGAGAACTGCACATGAAGAAAATACACTGACCATAGTAATCTCATTGGGTTCTACATTTGCTTTTTGCATCTCATTGAACAGATCAAGCGCATCTTTGCACCGGCTTGCTTGGCTGTAACCCGAGATCATGGCACTCCAAGCAACAACATCTCTTCTGGTCATCTGATCAAACAAACTCTTTGCAGTATCCAAACAACCACATTTTGCGTACATGTCAACAAGAGCGGTCACCAAAGTTGGATTTCGCTTAAGCCCATTTGCCTCTATATACTCACCGATCCACTCCCCCAATTCCAAATCAGCCAATCTTCCACACGCCATTAAAACACTAACCAAAGTAACTTCATCAAACTTAACATCCAATTCCAGAATTTCCCGAAACAAACCAACAACCTCTTCCCAATACCCACCTTTAGTGTACCCAGAAATCATCGAGTTCCACGTCCTAACATCTCTTTTAGACATTTCATCAAACAAGTAACGAGCAATCTCAACTTCACCGCAATTTGCATACATATGAATCAAAGTGTTGTTAACAAACCCATTTGATCCAAACCCACATTTCACAATCTGGGCATGAATTTCTTTACCCTCATTCAAAGCTTGTAGTCTAGAACAAGCTTTCAAGACACAAGGGTAAGTGAATTCATCTGGGTGTATTGAGTTCTCCAACATTTGTTTGAACAAGAGAATTGATTCATGAGGGGATTGTTTCAAAGTGAAGCCTCTGATCATTATATTGTAAGCTGGTGAGCTGGGTCGCTCGATTTTGTCGAAAATCGAGGCAGCGTAGTCCATGGGGTGGGGGAGAATTATGGCGGCGGATTCGAGGACATTTTCGGCGACAGAAGGGTTGTGAAGGAGACGAGTTTTGATGAGGTGGGTGTGGATTTGATTGAGGTCTTTGATGGTCTTGCATTGTTGGAGAATTAGGGTTTTAGGGTTTTCAGGGAATTGGGTGATCGTGGTGGTTAAGGTTTTGGCAGGTAAGATGGGAAGAAGAGGAATTGGCATAGTGATTAGTGGGGTTAGTTTGAAATTTCGAAGAATATATCGCCAAAATGTTGGAGTATTTTTAAGGGTAAATATCACCTACCTCCTCCGAGTTTTTGCTTTAATACATAGACCTCCTTTTACGTTTCAGGAATTCCACTGGCCTCTTTTATTTTTTATTTTTAGTATCATATTCCCGCTCCCTAGGGGTGTATACGAGCCAAGCCGAGTCTGCTCATGAGTTTGTTCATGAGCTCAATGAGACGACCTTTTTCGCGAGCTTTTTTACACACCCTTTTAAACCAGAGTTTAATAATAAAATAATCATTGATCAAACCCTTTTAAGCCGAGTCTGCTCATGAGTCTGCTCATGAGTTTGTTCATGAGCTCAAGAATTACTCATTTAGTACATACCCGATTTTTAAAGTCACGAAGGGCATCTTGGGCTTTGAAGCCCTATAACTAGCTTGAAGTAGGCCCACGTACCACTTTCTGGACTAGTTAGGCAGCCCCAGTGTGAGATGGAAAAAAAACAAGGTATTAAAGAACTCTAGCATTACAAAAAAAAAAATAATAATAATAATAATAACAACAAATAAAGGAGAAAAAGAAAACTATAAGACTTTGTTTGGTTCTTAACTTTAGTGAGGGAAAGCAAAAGAAAATATAGAGGAAAATATATTTTTTTCGGGTTAATATGGAAAATGGTGAGGAAAACAAGAAAGAAAATAGGATAAGTTGAAAAATAAATCAAATATTTTTGTATATTGTGAGTCATTTCTCCTTTTTTATTTATGTACTAGGATTTACTTATAAAGTTATAAGCATATTGATCAATCACGCATAGGGTTCAAGTAACTTTAATTAGACTTTATGATCCTTGCTCATACACTGTAAAATACTCTCAAAGACCTAAACATACCTAGACCACTCAATTAAATTCATTTCACAAAAGTTTTGAAGTGGCTAAGTCAAAATCAAGTACCATTTGCAGATGGATCATCTTTAAAGGCAAACTTGATCTAAGGAAATGAATGTTGAGTTTTATATGGTTGGAAATGTATTTGAATCTAGTTTCTGAATCTTCAAACAAATCGCAAAAAACGAGTTTTGTAGAGGGAGTTATAGCCATTTTAGTAAGAGGTGTCAGTCTGCGAAAAACAGATAAACCAGTCGGCTGAACAATTTCATGTCCAGTCTCGACTGGAGATACAGTTCAACTCAACTGGATTATAAAAAAGTCGATTGTTTTATGTTTTTGAACGTTAGCTACTACTATAAACTTTTCAGTCAACTGGATCGATTTTCCAGTCGACTGGATTACGCTGAACAACATAACAGCTAGTTTTCTAAACTTTTCGAAAATTATTTTTACATCCCCAACGGTCATATATGTTGAAAAGCTATATATAAGGGTGATTTTAAGGGTTGGGTAATTAAGAAAAATCATTCAAACATCTTGTTTAAACATCATTCATTTTTGAGTCCTAATTTGAGTGAAAAATCAATTTGTTCTTGATTTCAATTGTAATTCTTGAGAGAGCAAATTATAGTGAGATTTTACTTGTATTATCCATTCACTAAGGAGTTGTTGTGTGAGCTATCATTGTACTATCCACTCTAGAGAGAGAGTTCAATTCGCATTTCAATTATTTCTAAAGAATGAGAGTTAGTAACCCTTGTGTCCAAAGAAGAGTTGTTCTTCTTTGGGAGAGATTGAAGGTTCTTGTAACGGTTTGATCTACACCCGTAAAGTATGTCGGATTAGAGAAATCCTCAAGAGGTATTCTTGAGGGGTGGACATAAGCCGCGGTGTGCAGATTGGCGAACCACTTGAAAACTTGGTTTGCAAGTATC
This sequence comes from Hydrangea macrophylla, assembly GCA_033977485.1. NCBI lineage: Eukaryota > Viridiplantae > Streptophyta > Magnoliopsida > Cornales > Hydrangeaceae > Hydrangea > Hydrangea macrophylla. Next base: position 78,328,916 of record CM066998.1, read on the forward strand.
TCTTCCCTTCCCTTCTCTCTTTCTATTACTGTTTGTGATTGTGTTTAATTTGTAATTAATTTTTAAAAATGTTTATTTTTCGCTAAAACCTTATTCAACCCCCCTCTAAGATTTCCATTTCGGGCCAACAACCCCAAATGATGAGGACATATAAAAGCACACGGCCCTTATAATACAACATTCAAAAATAAAATTCAAAGAAATCGCACATCAGAAAATAGGAAAATAAATGAATTTACTGAAAACACTGCAAGCACACGCACCAGACAAATAAAAACCTACCCAAAATTTTGAACTTACCTTTCTCTCAAGAATGACATTGGTGTCAATTTTCAATTCATCAAAAGCATAGTCATCGGAGAAAGAAATAAAAGAGTTTTTAAAATCTGGGCTTTCCAAAAAAACGGAAGTTTGTTTTCAAATGGGTTTTAAAACTTTTTAAAATGGGTTAATTAATGTCATTCCTCTTCTTACTCAAAAAAAAAAAGGTAGAATTTAAAAAAAAAAAAATTTATTCAAACAATCTTTCAACCTTTTCAGCTTACTTCACAATTTACTGAGCAAATTATTATTATTATTTTTTTTCACTTCACAGTTTAGACTTTGATTAAAAAAAAAATTAAAGAAAAGTTACTGTAAAAAAATGTTGTTCAATGTTGGATGTGGCCACTGGTCATCAAATCCGACGGTGGCAGCGGAGAAGGGAGGCACCAAATTGAGATGCCCACACTTGAAAAAAAAAAAACCCAAAATTTAAATACACAGAAAAAAAAAACCCCACACATCACATGGTTAGAGATCTTAAAATCAAGAAGCAAAAATCACGTTAGAGAAAGAGAGAAGGTGGTCTCTCTGTTAGTGGGGTGGCGGTCGGCGTTGGGCGGAAGGGGCGGAGGTAGTGAGGTTTTGGCTATAATCGATTGTAGATCTGTCAGTCGAAGACCGAAAGTGGCCCAAAAAACCTTAACCCCCAAAATGGAGAAGATGATGATGAGAAATCATGATCAGTCGTGTTCCGACGGTGAGGCATAGAGGGGAGGGGTTTGGTTTGGAAGAGAGAGAGAGAGAGAGAGAGAGAGAGAGAGAGAGAGAGAGAAGTGGGTCTGTGAATCTCAAAAATAAAAAAAGAGAAGTGGGTCTGTGAATCTCAAAAATAAAAAATGGGTGTGTTATGCGTAAGTCTTTGACGTGAGAAGGTGTGAAAATAAACCAGTCCAACTCATCAAAATTGATCCTAGTCATCTATTTTTAGCCAATCAAAGTAATTCTAGTCATATTTTTTGTTGTCCTAGTAGGACAAAGTCCTCCAATATAATATAAATTACAATAATTTTTTTTAAATTTTAATGTTATTTAAGAATGAATAAAAATTCGCAAACCAAACAGAGCCTAAAATTGAAGAAACAATGTTGGCCAAATTATATAATTTCAAAAAATTATAAAAAATAAAAAAATTTAAAAACTATTTCATAATGTCTTTGTTGTTGCATAAACTATACAAATAACTAGGTTAATTACCAAAAACAGTAGCCTTTTGACATTTTTTTTGGGATAAGTCATGTACGAGGTTGCTCTCTTTAAAACGTTTCGCAGTTCTGTCCAAGTTGTGCAAGCAGTTCAAGAAAAAGGCCACTAAGTCCCTAGGGTAAAATCAGCCCCATAATTCGTCATTGTCTCGAATTTCCTTGCACCAAGGAAATTCAAAATGCTCACACCTTTTCATTATTTGTTGCTCGAAAACAGTAAAGAAAAATAGAAAAGTGAAACACTCTGTATTTTTTTGTAACTTGTATATGCTCTCTGGAATGGAATGAAATGAAAATTATAATACAGGAGGTCTGTTTATATAGAAAACTTTCAGAACGTTAGAAACTAAACGCTGCAAACTTTCTAGTGAATGTGTTAATTGGGATAAAACGTGGAGCAGAAGTTTAGGGAAAACTGACCGACTTAAAATAAAATTCTTTTCAGATTTATGAAAAAAAAAATTGAAATGAATTTTGTATAAAAAGATATATAAGGGTAAATAAAGTCTCAAACCCAACGTGGCGCGCAAATGGTGAAACCCATTGGGCCAGGACCCTTTCCTTTCCACAAAATTGGGTACCCCCAAGTGGTCCAAACCCTACTCCCACGTATATACTTAGTAGCCCTTCTCATGTATAAACTTTTCATGTGGCACAGTTTAAAGAGCATTTAGAGCAACGACTTAGCCTAGCTGGTAAAACGGCTCTCCATGCCACGCTCATTCCAGGGTCCAAAATATGCCGCCCTCCTCCAGTCATGTCACTTATGTCTCTGCACAAGACCACTAAACCAAACGATAAAAAATAAAAAATAAAAAAATAAAACTTAAAGAGCATTTGCTTTATTTTTAATGAAATTTTACTCTCGCTATAAAAAAATTTAAAAAAAAATTAAGACAACTTTTTTAAACATACACACGGTTAGGGCTGTACTCAAGCCGAGCTTTTCGAATTTGAGCCGAGCTCGAGCCGAGCTTTAAGAGTTGGCATCGTGTTCAAGCTTGAGCTTGGCTCGTTTATTATCGAGCCGAGCAGAGCCTAGCTGTTATCGAGCGGAGCCTCGAGTCCTTGTCGAGCGGCTCAACTCATGTACACCCCTAGTGGCAAGTTTAAGTGGCCAACCAAAACTCACGGACCAAGCTCAATGCTTGACAGTTGGCATGCATATATATATATATATGTATTTACCTAAAACAATTACTTGGCACGTGAATTTAGTACTATGCATATTATACTATGCCAATATTCTCTTAATTTTAAATACTTTACATTATACATATATTATATTTTTTTAATTATCATGTATATATAATATTCTTTCAATTTTAAATATTTTGCAATATACATATGATATGTCCAAAATAATCTAGCCAAGAAGACAGTGCCACGTCACCCAGAGGCGCCGGTTATTTCGGTAAGGGCGCACCCCGTGGGGCCGAGCGTTCCTGAGGTATTCATGCAAACCGCGCGGTTATATCAACAGACCGGGCATAAAGGTCGTGGTGTCCCGCGATCCCGACCTGTCCAACAGTTTCCTAAATCAACTACAAGTCTGCGAAAGGAGATATGGCAGTTTCCTAAACCACTTAGGAAACTCTCCTAAAATCATGCAAATCTATTGTGATTAGATTAGGCTTCCTAATCCTATCAACTTACCATGTAAGGGTGGACTCTTGCATCTATAAAAGAGCCCACCTACCCTGTTTACAGGAATCCGAATTCCAATTCGACGACCATTCTCTAAGCTTACAAGCATTCAACAGAGAACTCACCACCAACACGCATACACCCCGCCGATATTACTGGTAGTGCCGTCCACCTTTGTTGGCTCACCAGGCCCGCCGGTGATCTGCTAGTGAGAGCGCACAGACGCAACCGTGGACGTAGGTCACCTCGTTAACGGGACCGAACCACATACAAATTGTTCTCATCTCTTTGTCTCTCAAAACCTTTCTTACCAATTTTAGGCATCATCAGTTTGACGCCGTCTGTGGGAAACGACCGAGTCTTCTCATCAACAAATTCTCAACTGATCAACATGCCGCCAAAGACGGGTAAGAAAGCCGTTAATCTGACCGGTCAGGAGAACCCGGAGCCTGAACAGCAGACTGCCTCCATGACTACCGAGCAGATAACGACAGTGCTGGCACAACTCTTGGAGGACCAGCGCCGAACACAGGAACAGATAGAGGCGCTTATGGCCCAACAGGAGAAGCGCCCCGCATAAGAGAATCAGCCTGAGAAGAGCGCCCCCATTTAGAGGCCCGCTCGGGCACGAAGGCAAGCCCGTTCCGCTCCAGTGTCCCCACCGGACAGGGAACACCCCGGCGATGGAGAGCGCAGCCATGCCACCAGGCGCTCACAAAGACGACCTCGGCCCAATCCTCGCTGAGTGGAGGACGCCAGAACTATTATCGACCGGCGACGCGCGGCCAGAGGGGAAGAGTCCGGACGGAGAGCCTGGGAATCGGCCGAGGACCCTCCGCCCCTGAGCTGGGGGGATCTTAGGCACAAGCTTTCCCGGACCGAGAGCCGGGCCCAATCCCCGAAGTCAACACGCTTTGAGGAAGAGGCCTCGTCATCCGACCCGACCTACCGCTCGGATACAGAGAGGAGGACCGGGTGGGATAGCGTAAAGGCCCAGGTTGAGGAGCTGCAGCAGCAAATCGAGAGGCTGAACCGCAAGTCCGGCCACGACCTCACCAATACAGAGACTGAATCACCCTATACCGCTCGGGTGACACAGTTTCCTATTCTACGGAAGTTCAAACCCCCTCACCTCAGCTCCTACGACGGCACAGGGAGTCCGGTAGACCACATCCGCACTTACAAGGCTCAAATGGCGCTGGTCACCACAGTTGACGAGCTATTGTGCCTGGCCTTTCCCAGTACCCTCAAGGGGCCAGTTGCACAGTGGTTCCATGCTCTAAAGCGCCGGACGGTCAATGATTTCAAAACCCTCGGCAAGCTGTTCATCAGCCAGTTCGTCGGGATGCTCGACCGGTCGCAACCGGACACTCAATTGTTGACCGTCAAGCAGCGCAAAGGGGAGTCCTTGAGGGAATACGTCGACCGTTTCAACCAACAAAGGCTCCTGATCCGCAACCTCAACGAAATGGCCGCAATCATGGCCTTCTGCTCGGGAGTTCAACATACCAAGGTTGCCACGTCGTTCCATCGTGACCGACCGGCAACCCTGGTGGAACTCTCGGAGAGGGTCGGAAAATACATCGATACCGAGGAGTTCCTGAAGGCAAAGCGCGCCAGTCAGGCCGGAGACAAATCCCCAAAGGCCAAGCGCAAGCGTGAAGGATTCGAGAAGGGCTCGGGAAAGAAGCCAAAGCAAGATCAGAAGGATGCCCGGGGTCAGCCCCCGATCGCTTTCACACCCCTTTCCCGGCCTATACATGAAGTCATGGCCACCGCAGAATCGCAGAGGTTGCTTCAGCAGCCAGCCAAACTCAAAGCACCGCCCGGTAAGAGGAACCGGGACAAATTTTGCCGCTACCACAGGGATCACGACCATGAAACGGAGGATTGCTTTAAATTGAAGATAGCAATAGAGAAGCTGATCGAGCAGGGACACCTTGCGGAGTTCGTCACAGCAGACAGACGACCTCGGCATGACACCCGAGCTCCCGATCAGCCACCACCACTTGGCCACATCCACGTGATCTCCGGAGCAACATCCGGCAGAGGTGATTCACAGTCGGCCCGGAAGAGGCATGCCCAAGCATCCCGAGCGGATGTCTGGCAGGTCCAATCCACCGGCTCCTCCCCAACCGATGTTCTAACATTCACGTCCGATGACCTGTAGGGTGTCCACTGCCCCCATGATGACCCGCTAGTAGTGACGCTTTCTATGGCAAACTATGTGGTCAAGAGAGTGCTAGTGGACACAGGCAGCTTGTCCTACATTATGTTCACGTCGGCATTCGATCAACTCGGGATCGCCAGGGATCGACTCCGGCTGGTTGCTACACCCCTGGTTGTATTCAACGGCTCCAGCACACAACCGCTCGGGAGAGTCGAGCTTCCAGTTCTCATGGGGACCTACCCTCAGCAGGCCTCCGTACTGACCAATTTTGTGGTCGTAGAAGCCCCGTCGGTCTACAATGTCATCCTCGGCAGGCCGACCCTTAACAAGGCCAGAGCAGTCGTCTCCACCTACAGCTTAACAGTGAAGTTCCCTACCCCTCAGGGACCCAGATGCTTGCGTGGAGCTCAGACCACAGCCCGGAGTTGCTACATCAGTTCGTTACACCGGGGGGCAATTACCGAGACATTAAGCGCTCAAGAGATGGAACCCCGGGACCAGAGCGACGCGGTAGGTCTGTTGGAAGAATTGGAAAGTGTAGTGCTGAATCCCGAGTACCTTGACCGCACGGTCAGCATTGGTAGCTTACTGGATCCCGGCCTAAAGGAAAAACTGACCTAGTTCTTGAGGCAAAACCAAGACGTTTTTGCTTGGAGTCACGAGGATATGCCCGGGATTGACCCCCGGGTAATGTCCCATCGCCTCAACGTCAGTCCAAATTGCAGGCTGGTGAAGCAGAAAAGAAGGGGCATGGCCCCCGAGAGACAGAAGGCAGTAAGTGAACAGATCAAGAAGCTCCTCAAAGCCCATTCCATACGAGAAGTCCACTATCCCGACTGGCTAGCCAACGTGGTACTTGTCAAGAAATGCAGCGGGAAGTGGAGGATGTGCGTGGACTTCACCGACCTCAACAAAGCTTGCCCCAAGGATTACTACCCGCTACCCAGGATAGACCTCCTTGTGGACTCCACGGTGGGTCACCCACTCCTCTCATTCATGGACGCTTACTCGGGGTACAACTAGATCAGCATGTACCCTAGGGACGAAGAGAAGACGGCGTTCATCACTGACCAGGGCACGTACTGCTACAAGGTTATGCCCTTCGGTCTCAAGAATGTCGGGGCTACCTACCAGCGCCTGGTCAACTACATGTTTAAAGACCTCATTGGAAAGACTATAGAGGTATATGTGGATGATCTGCTGGTCAAGAGCCGGGACAAGCCCGACCACCTGGAGCATCTGGTCGGGGCCTTCAGCATTTTGAGAAAATTCAGGATGAGGTTGAACCCGGCCAAATGCACCTTTGACGTCTCGTACAGGAAATTTCTGGGCCACTTAGTCAGCAGACGGGGGATTGAGGCAAACCCCGAGAAGATCAAGGCCATCATCAACATGTGGTCGCCCAAATCAACAAAGGAGGTTCAAAGCTTAGCCGGACGGGTGGCCGCACTGAACAGATTTGTCTCTCGAGCTACCGACCGGTGCCTACCATTTTTCAAAATCCTCCGCAAATCATTTCAGTGGTAAGAAGAGTGTGAAGAGGCATTCCAGGAACTCAAGAAGAACCTGGCTTCCCCTCCTCTACTCTCAACACCTGTGCCCGGGGAAGAATTATTTTTATACTTGGCAGTGTCACCATCCGCAGTTAGCTCGGCGGTAATCCGGGAAGAGCACGGGATACAGTTCCCCGAGTACTACACCAGCCAGGCGTTACAGGGCGCAGAGAGCAGATACTCCCGCATCGAAAAACTGGCATTCGACCTTATCACCTCGGTCCGGAGGGTCTGCCCTTACTTTCAGGGGCCCATGCCATCGTGGTCCTCACAGATCAACCTCTCCGCAGAATCCTCAGCCGATCAAACACGTCCGAGAGGCTCGTCAAGTGGGCATTAGAGTTGGAAGAGTTTGAAGTGATCTACCGACCACGGACAGCCATCAAGGGACAAGTCATGGCAGACTTTCTGGTTGAGTTCACATATCTAGAAGACCCGGTTGAAGAGTCTGAGCCACCGGCCTTAACGCCCCGGGTTACACTCTGATATCTCTACCTGGGTACTGCACGTGGATGGTTCATCCAATCCGTAAGGTAGTGGGGCAGGAATCATCCTGACTACCCCCGACGGTATCCAGCTCGAATATGCACTAAGGTTTGGGTTCCGCGCCTCCAATAACGAGGCTGAATACGAAGCCCTCTTGGTCGGGTTACAGTTAGCCATCTCTATGAGCGCGCAACAGGTCCAAGGATACAGCGACTCCCAGCTCGTGGTCAACCAGGTTACCCAAGAGTACGAAGCGCGGGAAGACAGCATGGTAGCCTACCTGGCCCTTGTCTGAGCAGTTTCCAAGCAGCTCCGGGGATTCTCCATCATGCAGATACCAAGAGAAGAAAATACTAGAGTCGACTGGTTGGCTCGCCTCACCTCGTCTTCTGAGTCAGACTTGCCCGAAATAAGGATACAATACCTACCCGAGCTAAGTGTGATCAACTCAGAGGGCATGAAGGTAGACCCGGTCACTCTGGAACCCAGCTGGATGGACCCACTCGTGACATTCCTGACAATAGGGACGCTACCAGACGACAAAGAAGAAGCCCGTCGGGTTAAATACAGGGCGGCACGATATCATCTTCTTGACGGCATCCTCTACAAGAGGGGATCCACTATCCCCTACCTCCGCTGTGTTCACCCTGCGCAAGTCCAAGCAATACAGTTCGAAATCCACAAGGGAGTGTGTGGGAATCACATCGGAGGCTGGGCACTCTCCAGAAAGGCCCTACTACAAGGATACTACTGGCCAACCGTGGCCCAAGATTCCCAAGAGTATGTTCGGAGGTGTGAAAAGTGCCAAAGATACTCTCCCATGATCAACCGACCGGGAGAACTCCAGACACCAATCCACAGCCCCTGGCCATTCGCCCAGTGGGGAATTGACATTGTTGGTCCCTTACCGATGGGAAAAGGACAGGTCAAATTTACCGTGAAAGTTGTTGACTACTTCACCAAATGGGCAGAGGCCGAACCCTTGGCGACAATAACCGAGCGGAAAATGGAGTGCTTTGTGGAAAGGAATATTCTTAGTAGATTTAGCATTCCCCTGGTCCTGGTCAGTGACAATGGCAGACAATTTTACACCCCTATCTTCAGACAATTCTGCTCGGGCTATGGGATACTGAATCATTACTCCTCTCCCGAGCACCCACAAGCCAACGGTCAAGCCGAGGTAACTAACCAAACAATCTTGCACTCAATCAAAACAAGGCTTGAAGGTGCCAAAGGGCTGTGGGCTGAAAAGCTACCAACCCTCCTGTGGGCCTACCGCACTACACCCCTAGCGGCAACAGGCGAAACGCAGTTCTCTTTAACTTACGGATTTAAGGCAGAGGTCCCCACAGAGCTCGGGTTGCCAACATACCGGGTGGCCAACTTCAGTACGTCGGGTAATGAAGAAGCTCTCCGGTCCGAACTGGACTTGGTAGAGGAAAAAAGAGACCGGGCCTACCTAAAGGTGGCACCCTACAAGCAAAGGGTCTCGCGGTATTACAATAGCAAGGTGAAGCACCGCAGTTTTCAAGTCGGAGACCTTGTCCTCAAGGCAGTGAACCAGTCTACCCGAATCCCGAGCCATGGGAAATTGGGACCAAACTGGGAAGGCCCATATAAAGTAACCCGGGTCAACCGACTGGGAACCTACTGGCTACAGAGCATGGACGGGCACGATCTTTGTCATCTTTGGAATGTGTAACACCTCCGCAAGTACTATCAGTAGCATCTGACCACGGGAATTTAGTATTGGTAGAGAAATTTGTTTTTTTGTAAGCTCTGATTGAGCAACCATTATAAATTTTTGTTTTTGTATAAAATTGCAAAGTTTATCTTAAAATTTACTCCTGTCAATGCACCGTGCAATGCTCAAAAGACCTCGGGCCTAACCCTGAGGCACCAAAGACCTTGGGCCTAACCCTAAGGCACAAAAGACCTCGGGCCTAACCTCGAGGCACCAAAGACCTTGGGCCTAACCCCACGGCACAAAAGACCTCGGGCCTAACCCCAAGGCACCAAAAGACCTTGGACCTAACCCTAAGGCATTAAAAAGACCTCGGGCTCCGAATCCAGGCACAAAAGGACCTTACAACCACCCATGTTCCAGGTCGATTTCCTATGGTCGCTCCCCAACACGTCCCCGCCTTCACAGGACGCTCAGGGGCAAGGGGATACTAGACCTAAATAGGAAATTACTTAAAGCTTCGCTTAGGTCCAGCCGACGATGGGGCCAAACCCCTAGGTGGCCGACGATGGCAAGCTTCAAATGACCCTGCAACCACCCATGTTCCAGGTCGGTTCCCTATGGCTACTCACTCCTGCACTCCAGCCTTAGCAAAATACTTGGGGGGCAGGGGAACATTAGGCCAAAACAGGGAATCACACCGGTCACTACAGGAACTTGGAAGATATTCCCAAGTACTTACAGTGATCAGAGATATAACCCGGACGGTAAAACAGGATACACCTATGATACACCGGGCGATCCCGGATGCTAAACAGGACCAGTTCCTATAGCACTCCGGGCAATTACCTTTTTAGCAGGTCAGGAAGACAAGGTGTTCTACTGGTTACGATCCTAAAACATTTGCTAAGGCAGGTGTTAGGTTGCCCAAAAATTGAGCGGATACTAACAATTATAAACAGGCTCAGTGCAGAGAAAGAAGACAGTTAATGGAAAAAAAATTTGACCTCAGGGGCCTTTTCATTAATTAAGATGAAACTGTACAAAGCCTGGGGGTAGTTGTAGTAGCCGGCCCGCAAAAAGAAAAAACTACAACAAGAAACAAAAAAATAAAAAACTAATCTACAACCACCACTTTCTCCTCCCCCGCGGCCTGCTCATCAGCGGAGGGGCCTCCGGTCGGCGCAGCTTCAGCGGTAACCTCGGCTTCAGCAGCGACCTCGGAGTCAGCCTGGCCCTCTTTCTAATAACTGGACTCAGCCCAGGAATACCCGGACAGATCCCAATCGGGATGGTCAGCAGCAGCCCGCTTCGCCAAGTCGGCTTAGCCTGTGAGGAACCTAGCCTCGAATTCCTCCTCAGCTTCTTTGGCTTCAGCCTCCTGAGCAGTAGTAAGCTCCGAGAGCGTGGCCGTCATAGCTTCAAGATCCTTCTTGGAAGAGATCTTCGAGGACTCTGAGGCTACAACCTTAGCCTCAGCAATCTTCTCGGCGGTGACCCTCCCGGCCTCCGCAGTCGCAGCCTTAGCCTCCGCAGCCTTTCGGGCAGCCCGCTCGGTTAACAGGGAGTCACGGACCTCCCCAGCTCCAGGGCCGTTGCCCGGGATCTTTCTTCCTCCACGGTGAGGGCAAACTCAGCGGATTCCCGAGCAGCCCTCTCCACGGAAAGGTTAGCCTCAGCAGCGGCCAATCTCTGAGTAATGTCGGGAAGGGTGGCCTCGGCCCCAGCAGCAATACAGCCAATCTGCAAGAACAAGGAAACGTCAGCACATGAAAGGAAAAAAGGTCAAGGTTTATGTGCAAAGAAACTTACCAAGTGGCTGATGCTATATAGCCAACCGATAGTGGCCTCGGGGCTCATCAGAGCGCACTTGTCAACCTGACTCTGCAGCAACCCGGGTCGCACCATTCCGCAGACATCATCCGCCGTCTCAGTCTCCGGCAACGAAGAGGAGTCCGCACGAGCTTCCTTTATGGTTGGGAAAGAGACCCCGGACGGTCTGGCCATCAAGGGGGTGGTGAAGGCGCAGCAGTGGTTGCGTCAGTAGGTGGTGGTGGTGGTGCAGCGACTGTCACAACTGGCGTGGAGGTAGCGGCCGCCTCCTTCCCAGCCCGGATGGAAATCCCCCGGGAAATCCTCTTGAGGGGCTGGCCCTCAGCGGGGTCCGGCTTCTTCCTCTTCTGCCCAGCCCTGGCCTTCAGGGCTGCCTCCTTCTCCTTCAATGCCTCTTCGTTCTTTGGGGCTATTTCTGCAAAACCAGAGAGCACGTTAGTTTCGCAAAATCCCAAATGAACAGTAAAACGGACGGTCAAGAAATAGCATTTACCAGGAATGATCGCCGGGAGAACAGTAGCTTTGAGGCACTGGGACTTGTAGGAAATATTCATACTTCCCGACCGGGTTAGTGATGGAAAAACCAGTTTAAGTTAAAAGTTTAAACGCGCAGTGGAAAATTCAAGTTATAAAACTTAATGGTAGCCCAGGATCTACTACTCGTTAATTCCATAGATGCGTACAAGAGGGGACAAGAGTTATACCTTAGTGTCTTGAACCCAATTCTGATTTTCTTCTTCCTCCTTGGTGATGCAGCAACCTCCACTAGGTTGTCTTCACCCTTATGTCTCCTACGGATGCTTGCCCGAGAGACTAGAGATGGTGGGATCTCTAATAGAGAGGAAAAAGAAGGTTTGGGACTCTAAAATAGTTTCTGCAGCTTCTGACGTTCTGAAACGACGAACTCTTTTTCCAGAACGTAGCTGCCCTATTTATAGATTTCCAGAACCGACCTAGACTTCGAGCGATCGAAGATCTTCGATCGATCGAACCTTTGATCGATCGAATCATTCTCGATCGATCGAACCTGGCATGACTTCAATCGATCGAACAACGTCAATCGATCGAACTTGTCTTGACAGCTTCCTCAAGTGTCTTTCCAAGTATCCTGGAGGAGCTAAGAGTGGGACCTCTTAGGCTCTTTATTGTTGGCTCAGACCAGTTTGTTAATTACCATGACCAAACTCTTTGATCAGCAAGCTAACTAACTGGTCAGTTAACGTTTACTCCACTATAAAACGATAACTGAACTCCAATGCAAAAGAACATATCCGAAGCGATAACTAGACTTGTATGTTGTACTAATGTCCCTCTACCTTCAGCATTCGTAATCATATTCAGGTAGTCGGATAACTGTTACTGTCAACCTGAATATCGATTACTTCTTATATTCCTTGAGTCCCATTCACCTCTCATGATTACCATACATGTTGATAACTCTTATCAACAAGACTGCAGTATTCAGTAATCGACTTGGTGACATTCTCAAGGGAATGCTTACTCTGAAACAGAGGTAGATTCTGTCTTGACAATTTATGTTCACAACCCTATGAATATGACATACCCAAGATACCCAGGTGTTGATCTTCTATAGACCTCACTGATTGGTAAGTCAAAGCAGCCATATCCACAGTCTGTGTTCATAATCGTCTCAAGATTAAGAACACGTACCTTATACAAGTTATGAGTTCCTATCGACTGATTGACAGTCTTGAGTGTCAATAGGAAAGCTCAGGTCCATCAATGCACTATAAGCACTAGCATGTTAACTAAGAGTTAAACTCTAGTGATTGAGATTAATCACTCCATCCAATGGTAGTTAATCATGCTACAGTGTAAACCTGATGAGATATCCAGTCTCATCATCCACTATGACACATTCTAAGTAACAAAGAATAGTAATTCGTATCTCACTTGTATGTATCTCATACATACACGAATTACTTACTATGATACTTAAGGATAAACAATCATCTCATGAAAGAAACATACATAATGAAATGTAAAGCTGATATCCATATATTAAAAAGTCAATGTCTCATACATAAAGTAATGGTTTGAGGGCACAAACCCAACAGTTAGCACCTTATTAATATCAATCGGGTCGTCCACCAGTGACAGGACCCTTGCTTGGAGCTCGTCGGGAAGACTCGGCGGGTCCACTGCTCCCACTACAAAACAAACACATAAATGGGTTAGTCAAGGCCAGGTAAGGAAACTGAGCAAGGAAGAGAGAGTGCTTGAGCTTACTCCTTAGCTTACTCGCCCAGGAGGTCCTCAGCTGAATACCCGGTGCCTTCTCGCACAGCCCCAGGCTGGACACTTGGAAGAATTTCTTCTTCCACCCTTTGTTGTTGCTTGGGCAATTCACAATTATCTTCCGCCCCTGCCTAGCCGAGAGCGAGAAGAAGACGGCCTCCTCGTGAACTGGGAAAGGTCGGTGGGTCCAGAAGAACTCCTGCGGAGTGAGCTCATACCCGAGGACTTGGGGCCACAAAGAGATACACCCCGTCAAGTATCGCCAACCGTTTGGGGCGAGCTGCCCTGGGGAGATCCCGAGGTAGATGAGCGCGTCCCGGACAACTGGGTGAAGAGGCAATCGGAGGCCCGCCATGAAGGCATCCTCGTACAACGTGACAAAGCCCGACTCATGGAGGTGAGCTCCGTCATCGTGCACGACAAGAGAAAAGGGGCTGGGAAGCTCATACCGGTCCCTGATTCGATCCAAATCAGGATCATGCAGAATACTGACAATAGACTCACACGCGAAGACAACTCCGGGACTGTTCGGCACAGACCCTTCATCGCCTGACCCTCGAGACGTCGAGGCTACGGGAGAATCCTGGTGCATTTCCTCGTGAAACGCCCGAGCAGGGATTATTCCCTCACTATGCTGGTGAGAGGGGGCTAAAGAGGGAGGATTTGAGCTTGTGCTCATAGACCCGGATCGCAACTGCTCGTCTTCCGACCGGGACGACGAGTTAAAATCTGAATGACATATGACTGTGTCTGTGGAGGGCCTAAAGGGTAGACGACCTAAGAATGGGTCAAGAACTCCGAATCTGACGTACAGGGGAGGTAAATCTAACAACCGAAAGGGTAGGTCATACAAGACTCGAGAAGAAACACAACTCTCTCTCAAGACTATCTCGGGAACACTCGTTCGGTCAAACTGCTCTAGCGTACCCCCAGACCGAAAAAAGTGACAGAACCGAAGGAAGAAGAAATCCCAAGCTCGCTCGAACCCAAGTGGGTTCACTCCCTCCAGCTTAGTTCAAGAAAAGAACAAGACAGTGAAGAACTGAGGACAGAAAGGAAAGACTTACAAAATTTAGCGCAGAAAAGGACTCGGGAACCTTGCTCGGGAATCTTGGTCGCTCTCAAACCGCTCAGTAAAATCTCTCAGTTGGCAGCAGTAACTGGAGAAGTGAGCAAAGTGTTTCTTATATAGGAACTGTGGATGGCCAAGATCAGGACAAATCCAATGATCCAGGCAATTTCCCGCCAAAACTGTCGCTTCGGGCATGTGAAGCGTCCCCTCAAAAGGCGCGCGCATTAAATGAGTGACAGGACAGTTCGATTAGCACGCAAACGGTTTGGTTATGACCACGCTGTCATCATTGAATCCTGACCAAGCCAGTGACCAGTTGGCACGTGGCATCGGTAGTTCCCGGGCCCACGATGTTACCGCCCGGGTTATATCCCAACTAAGCAAAATCGATCCCGCCTTAGGCCCACGGTGTTACCGACCGGGCGGGTCCTTCACATGCAGTACTTATTTTTAAATCTGATCTTACCTCGGGTATCCGCTCCAGAATGGTCTTACATGAGCACGCCATTAGGCTACTCGACTACTTGCCCAACAAGCCCTCGAGCAGTTTCCTATCTCGGTTGGCCCTTAAATGTTCAATTCGGCTAACAACAGGCCGGATGTTGGCAATCACGAATAATACTATTGATGCAAAAAGGTGGCCTCAGAGGACCTTTTCATTAATTAAAGTATTTTGTACATTGGGGGGCAGTTTTAGTAGCTTCCCCAGCAAACCCAGCAAAAAAAAATGAGAGAGTCTTCAGGTTCCCTTGCCCTTCAGAGCCTTGATTTCCTCCTCCACGGCAGCCATCCTGGCCACCAGTTCTTTGACAGTAAGCTCCAAAGCATGAAAGTCCACATCCCTCATGACAGAGTCCGTCTGCAGAAGAGCACTTTGCTTTTCCACCTCCTGCAGACGACCTTCCAGATTAGCAAGGGAGAGGCCTGTCCAGGAGCTAGGCATATGAGAGCCGGCATGTGCTTCCAACTGACCCCTTTTTGGTTGGGGTTGAGATTCCTCCTCAACCACCTTCTCCTTACCGTTCCTGGACGAGCCTAGCGGCGGACCTATATCCCCAGATGAGGACGAATCAGCGCTGGTGGATAGAGCAATTGGCCCTTCAGGCAGGGCGGCCCCTCTCATGGCGTACCGACCGGAAGCCATGGACCTGGTGAAGTGGTGCGACCCGGATGCAGCCGCGACGGGAGTTGCAATGGGAACTTCACCGCCAACCTCATCAACAGGTCCCCCGATCAAATAAAAAAACCTGAGGCCGGCCTCGACCGCTCGGTTGATCGCCTCCACATCAGCAACAGTGGAAGCAATGTCACGGAAAGCAGCAAAAGATGTCTTGCAAAGTTCAAGATCAAAGGCTGCAGGAGGGTAAATAGAGGGGTCCACCAACCAGTTGTCGGACAGGACGACCCAAAGGTATTGGCGCCAGTTCTTGTTGGGGAAGTCCAGACCCCGGAAAAGATGTTTTTCTTCCGCTCCGGCGCGTAGGTAAGGGTCCCCACGGTCGATGCTCAAGGTATAGCCCCTGGCGACGTCAATAGAGCGGAGGAATATCCCAAACCGCTCGTTCAACGCCGATATACCCCAAAGAAGACGGGCGAGATTCGGACGGCACTTGGTCAGCGGAAAGCGCAATCCCTGTAAGAGATCACAGAAGGAGGCAGAGAAAGAAAAGCGCAGTCCCACTATTAGCAACAGATAACTGCTAATAATGGCTGAAGGGAAAGCCACCTCTTCTCCCTCAACGAAGGGAGGGATCCCAACGTCATCAAGGATCTCGCAGTCCCTCCTGAAAGCGGTAAGCCCTTCATTGGAGGTCAGGTCGACGTGAGGGGCCATTGGGGGAAAAGCCTAGATTGGAAAAGAAGAAGGGGAAAGGAGCCCGGGAATTCTTCGCTCTCAAAGACCGCTCGGTATATTCAATCTTCAAATAGCAGAAATATATGGAATGAACAGGTGCTCCTTATATAGAAACCATGGATGGATCAGATCAAAACTGATCGAACGGCTCATATGTTTTCCTGCCGAAACTGTCGCTTCAGGCATGTGAGGCGTCGCCTCAAAATCCGCGCGCATTAAATGCATGATGGGACGGTTCGGTTTCTACGTAAACGGTCCGGTTACCACGCAACTGTTCGGTTACATCCGAACTGGCTCCGCTGGATCCTGACCAGGCCAATTACTCCCAAACATGTGGCAATGCCCATACCCGAGCTCCTACCTTTATCGGTCGGTTATTCCACTGGATGACCTGGAGTGTGGGCCCTCATCCCGAGCAGCATTCCCGGACCACGTCCGGACGGTTTCCCAGAAGCTACAGATTCTCGAATCCTCACTCGATGAAACATCTAGTCAGTTCCGAAAATGGGGGGCAGCTGATATGTCCAAAATAATCTAGCCAAGAAGGCAGTGCCACGTCACCCAGAGGCGCCGGTTATTTCGGTAAGGGCGCACCCCGTGGGGCTGAGCGTTCCTGAGGTGTTCATGAAAACTGCACGGTTATATCAACAGGTCGGGCATAAAGGTCGCGGTGTCCCGCGATCCCGTCCTGTCCAGCAGTTTCCTAAATCAACTACAAGTCTGCGAAAGGAGATATGGCAGTTTCCTAAACCACTTAGGAAACTCTCCTAAAATCATGCAAATCTATTGTGATTAGATTAGGCTTCCTAATCCTATCAACTTACCATGTAAGGGTGGACTCTTGCATCTATAAAAGAGCCCACCTACCCTGTTTACTGGGATCCGAATTCCAATTCGACGACCATTCTCTAAGCTTACAAGCATTCGACAGAGAACTCACCACCAACACGCATACACCCGGCCGGTATTACTGGTAGTGCCGCCCACCTTTGTTGGCTCACCAGGCCCGCCGGTGATCTGCTAGTGAGAGCGCACAGACGCAACCGTGGACGTAGGTCACCTCGTTAACGGGACCGAACCACATACAAATTGTTTTCATCTCTTTCTCTCTCAAAACCTTTCTTACCAATTTTAGGCATCATCAACATATATTATATTTAATGATTATCATATATATATAATTAAATAAGCCATTATCAAAACTATTAAAGAGATTTTTCATGAGCCTACTATAAGAGTCTTAATCAAACTGTTCGCGAGCCTTATCGAGGCGAGCCCATGTGTGCTCAAGCTTAACTTGTATTTTAAACGAGCTTTGTATTCAAGCTCGAGCTTGGCTAATTTATTATACGAGCCGAGCCGAGCCGAGCCTCGAGCCCTTGTTGAGCGGCTCAGCTCGTGTACACCTACACAGGGTACAACAGTCTTTAAAGGACTTATCTTTAAAATATATATATATTATTTTTTTTTTTGTTCGTTTTTTTTTTTAAAGTGTAAGCAATGGCATTAGTCCCTCTGTCTCATATTTAGAATTCTTTAATTCCAACTATTTAAGGAACATCTTTGATTGTGGTTCATGGATTATTTTAGGTGGATTTTGATTAGCAAGAATCATAATACTAGTAATTAATTTACTAGGAATCTAAATTCCTGCAAAGTATTTGGTTCACGAGCAAAATCCTAGCTGAATTTAGAATACAGTATTTGATTGGGTCAAGAAAAATAAAAAAGAAATGACATTAGATACCTAAGCTACCTTTGAAGGCTATCCATAATAGGAATGATGTTAATTTATATCTTTCGCAAATATAAGGGCTAATTTAGGTAGTATGAAATTAGAAAATCAAAACCCCAGTAATCTTTGAGAATACCACCTCCAAGCTAGGATTTAAAATTCATCATATTTTTCACCTTTAGGTGGATTCTAAATCCAATGGAACCCTTAATTCAATAAATAATTCATGAACTAAATAAGGATAAATTTTAAAATTTCTAATAATCTTAGGGTGGAATCAAAATTCACCTTATGAATCTATGAACTAAACGGGCCCGTAAAAGAAAGAGAGGGTGAGTTTATATAATAAAGTACAAATTTGGAAAATATATGTCAAGTACGTTGACTTTACAAAGATGACTTTTGAAATGGAACATAAAATAAAAAATTACAAAAAAAAAAATTTTTAAAAAGAGAAAAAAAAAATCGAAGTCTCCAAATAGAGAACAAATGGATTACATTATTTTCACTATTTAGAGCAGGAGTTACTTACTGATAATGCTTCTTGATTGGCCAAGCCTAGATTCACGTCACCCCCACTAAGGGCAAAAGGGTAAATTAAATGCACGAGACTCACGTCACCCCCACTAAGGCCTTCCTTACCTGTGGCTGTGAAGAAGCAAAAACAATGGCTTGATGAAAAAGGGTAATACTTCGGACACACCCAAAGACATAATTTTTGAGATATTTAAGAGATGTGTTTATCTCTCTTCTGTGTTACTGTAGGGTCCAGTAACATCACATGAGAGATATACACAAATCTTTTGAGTTGTGTTCCAAAATTGTGTCTTTGGGTGTATCCCAATCTTTACTCGATAAAAATTTGGTGATTCTCTACGCTTTAAAACAGGTTTTGTGTCATTTGTAGGGTTGTTAAAAAAACAAAAAACCTAAAACAAAAAAAAACAGCAGATCGAACCGACCAAACTGAGTCTATTTGATCGGTTTTCAAAAGTATAGTCACAGAAGGAAATTGAACCAACCGACCAAAATACCCAAAAAACGAACCGAACCGAGTCACGACAAACCGAAAAAAAAACAACTGAACCGACCGATACACACCCTAACCATTTGTACTAAAGTACATCTTACAAATTGAACTTAAAACAATGTATTCAACAGTTTGCAGGACCTCAATCAATTGTTCTACGAAAAAACTTTGAAATAATTAACAACGATGACCTGTGAAGTAGTTTGCAAGTGTAGGGTCGGAAAGTTTAGTTAGGGGATGGAATTTAAAGGGCATGCATTCAGTGACAGATCTATACGAGACAGATTTTTCTTTTATTTTTCTCTTTTTTCTATTTATTCATATTTGTTGTTTAGATTTTCTGTATACCACAATTTTTTATAATAGGGTTGATAGCTTATGTTAATTTATGAAGCTTGACTAACCGTAAAACGATTTGGATTACACTAATTAAGAAGTGATATGAAAATGTAACGGGACAAAAAAGGTGTATTGCATTGCAATTCGGCCAATGTATCTTACATAATTTATTTATTTTTCAAAATCAAGGAGGGGCTGATTACACATATTATAACCAATCCAAAAAAAAAAAAAAACACTATATATGCAATTAATTGAATCATCTCTGAAGACACAACTGGGTTTGGCTAGAAAACCCATTTAGATTGGCTGGTTACTTTTCGATCATTAGTGGAATATTAGGCATGGGTTGGGACTGGCATGTTACTTTCTGATGTTGTTGAACTTACCTCACTGGAAAACCAACTCACCGGAGTTTTCATGGCCAGACTGTCCAAAAGCCAAAAAAATACACGTAACCCAGTTGTCGGCGATCTTTTTGGCGGTCAATGGCGAAGAGCCCTGGTTGGTTTTTCAATGGCAAAACCTTCCTGGATGGTCTAATTACAATGGAATTTTGTTCAACACAGTCGAAGAGATCGATAAAATTGGTTTTAAGTTTTTTCACAAGAAAAAATCGACTGGCCAATTTGGTCGGTCGGACCTATTCTTTTATTGGTGATAATCGAAAAGTTTCCAGAAAAATGTATCGATTGGCTCGACACAAAACCACGCAATTCAATTGCATGTATTGGTTTTTCTATGCTTCATGTCTAGTTTCGTTTGTGAAAATCACAAACTGAAATTAGTGAATTTCATTAGAAGATTTGATATTGTGGTTGAATGGTACTTAAAGCTCTCTCAGTATTATTTCTGTGAATTTCACAGACTTATCTACTATTCAATACATGTGTTCCTTTTTTCTTTTCTATTTTTTTTTTCTTTTTTTCTTTGTTTTGTGTGTGTGTGTGTTTCCAATTACTAGTTGTGTGAATTTCATTGGAACGGTTTTTCTATTGTTGCTTTCACATTTGGTTTTCTAATTCACAGTTTGAGTTGTAAATTTTACATCATAAACTATACAAATAACAAAAATTAGAACATTTCTCTTGTCAATTAACTATTCAATTTTGAAACTGTCACTAGTATGGATACAATTAAATCAAATCCAATACATTTACGTCAATTGTGTCCACTCTAGCGGTAGTTTCAAAATTGAATAACTGATAAAAGAAACATTCTAATTTTTTGTTATTTGTATAGTTTAAGTTGTGAAATTCACAACTCAAACTGTGAATTACAAAGAATAATATACATAATCAGAAGGGATGTCCATGTAAATGGTTGATGGGATATAAATGTAACTGGATGAGATGTTAATTTGTGAACTTCACTATGACATCGTTTTGATTGGAATCATTATATACGGTTAACAAGTAGCTTTCATATAAAATGGTCTTGTGAGGAGGATGTGTTGGGAAGCTGTGGCCCAAGATAATACAGGCCTGGATTTGGTGCCTTTTTCCTTGTACATAGTGGAACTTCACTTTCAACATTTGGATGTGTACTATTGTATTGTCAGCTTTGGGAACTTTGGGTAGTTCGGGGTCCGCGTGTTATAGCACCCCTAGTTGGTCAATGTTTATCAGACAGAGTTTGCTGTGCTTGGGTCTGGTGTTAAGCAATCAAGAGCAAAACAACGGAATACAAGGGGCTGGGAGAATGCTTGATACAAGGGCTTGAGTCTTTAATTCAAGTTGAGCTAAGCATAAGTCGTCCACCGATTTGAGTTCAAATTTTAAATTAGGGACAGTCTGGGACATTCTCAGCCATGCTCATTGTGAGTTTTAGTGATGCCTAATTTCAATTATAATTATAGTTGTCCTTTGAATTTGGATAGGCAGGGGGTTTTTATAACGATTTTGTTTCTATCTGCTGGGTTGGCATTTTGTGGTTCCTTGTTTGAATCTCTCAAATGGAGTGTTTCAAAAACGGAACCGGGTCTGCTGGTGTTGGGGTTCCTTATGTTCTATTTGTAAATAGCGATGATTTATCGCTTTTTAATCTATCTCAATGAAATCTGCCGTTCAAAAAAAAAAAAAAAAAAACAAGTAGCTTTCATGCTTTTGAAGTGCTTGGGGTACTTGCTTATGATTTGTCATGTTATTCACAAATTAATTGATTATTTAATGAAAAGTTAGTGATTAAGGTGCATTGATAAAATCAGTTTGTAATTTTCACTGACAAACTTGTTTAACTCACTGGATGAGATTGTTGTCCACAAACCTAGCTCGTGATTTTCAAAACCAAGTAATGTCCCAACCCATTTTATCAAACAAATATGTGATTTTCACATATTGATTTTTATCCCATCAACCATTTAGCTTGTGAATATCACAAGTAAGTTTGAGAAAGTCACCGATGAATTTCTTTTTATTTATTTATTTATGAAACCTCGATAAAGTTCCCAACCATAGACTATTCGTGAATTTCAGGAACCAAACTATCAACATACAAGAAGAAACTACTGTAATTCAAAACAGCAACGTTAGTGAAATTCACCAACTGTGAAAAATTATAATGTCTATGAAGTTCACTAGTGTCAAAACAGTAATGTTAGTGAAATTCACAATGCATCCTACCAACATACAAAAAAACACTGTGGGCAACAATCAGTCTCACTTGTCGGAGTTATAATCCAATTTTTTTTAAAAAAAAATTTGGCTTCATATACCAATTAATAACTCGTTTTGTGAATTTCACAAGAAAATTAAAGTAATGACCAAAAAAATTGATGATGATCTTCTTGTTTCAAGTTGGGCGTAATGATTGCTGTAGAAATATATTATCTAACATATGTAATTAATAGAGATAATAAATATTACAATGCAAGGGTCAATGATTGAAGGAATTGTTACTCCTTGAACATAAGGACAAATGTAGCAAAATAACCATAAAATGTGCTAAAAGAGACGCATGGGATTAAGGGGAGTAAATGAATGTAATTAGCCTCACATTCAATATCTTTAGCCGAAAAAAAAAAAAACTCACATTCAATATAAATCACATCATGAAAATCCATGAGTTAAAAGACTAAATTTAAGTAGAGCGTTAATTAAGTCACTCATTTACTGTATATATATATATATTGTATATGTATATATCTTACAAAGTTTAAATAAGAGTATTTAGGGAATAAATAAAATCATTAACCATGATTAGGTGTGTTAACTAGTATCCTAGGGATCTAGTATTAAATTAGAATATTGGGTGTCATCTATCCATGAAAGTACATGGATGGGGGATTTAAGGGCAATTATCTATATTCTTTATTATTAGTTGCATGTTGTGTTTTGCTCCAACGTACACTTGTTAATCTGCTCATGGTTAAGTATGATCAAGTTGCGATTAAAAATCTCCATTAAGCCCAAGTGTCATTTGGAGCCAGAGAAGCTTTGAGCTCAATTAAATGAATGCATGCACTTGGATTTCCCATTATTTTATTTAATCAACGAGCTCAAATTTAGCAATTAAGAGTAATCAATATTTTCTTTCTTATGTTTTATATATATATATATATATATATATAACATTTTCTTTCTTATGTTGAACGGTAAATACAAGGCCAATTCCAATCATGGGGGAAGGATGATGAACTAATTTTAGTCTTTTATTACCAAACAACATCCAAAAGGTTTCTAAAAAACAAATTAGCCATGCACCCAAGTAAAGTTTTTGTTTGGTTTCTATTCCAATCAAGAAGGAAAAAAAAAATTCAGTAACCCAAAAGATGAATTGCACATGCATCATTCACAATATCACACTATACAAACAACCCCCCCCCCCCCCCCCCCCCACCCCCCACCCAAAAAAAAAAAAAAGGATCAAAATTGAGAGTCCTTCTCGCGAGGAATAGCAGCATCATTAAATCTCCTAGAAGATATGTTGTTGAATAAATTTCTTAGGCTATTCTTGCTCTCCTTTTGCTTCTTATTAAGACTCCGAATCGTATCATCCAATGCCGAGAAATTATGATCTAACACTAACCCTGCCTCTAACCTTTTGGACAAGGTCACAATTTCATAAGAATCCCAAAGAGATTGACTGAAATCCCAATTGGAGCAACCAATCTTGCCCTTAGAAATTGAGTTGCTCGTGGATTGATCAAACTTGAATCTAGATGGCTTGGTCTTGAAGTTGAGCCGACGAGCATCGAATTCGTTGGTGGGACTAGACGTGCCCGTGTGACTGTGCCACGCCTGTGCCACGGCCTTGAGGATTTCAAGGTTATGGTCATGGTGATGATCATCATCATCTTCTTGTTGTTTAAGCTCTAGCTTTTTCTTCATTTTTCTCTAAGGAAATGTGTAGGGATGCCATTTGTATCTGAGGTAAATGGGAGCCTCACATTGAGAGAGAGAGACAGAGAGAGAGAGAGAGATAAGATGTTGCGGCTTCTACACCTTTCTATTCTATAAAATGTTTTCTTTTTTTTTTTCCTCTCACTCTCCCTCTCTCTATCTCTATCTCTCTCTGGATCTGTGTCGACAACTGATCGATGAATATATGGCCCATAAGGATAGACAGGTCACAGGAGTGCAAGATTAATTTGTTTGTTTGTTTGTGTATTTGTCATCTTGGTAGGATACAAAAATAAAAATAAAAAGTTGTCCATTTTCAGTGATCAATCATTTGACCATTAATCTTCTGACAAGATTCAGCTATGAGATCTTTTATATATATATATATATATATGTGTGTGTATTAGTGTGGAATTCTGGGAATCTCTTCCAAAAAAATATACCGCAACATGGAGCAGTTATTAAAGCATCTCCAACAATGTAGTTGATAGGGTAAGTTATGTTAGTTTTATGGGACAAAAACAGTCGCAATGGTGTAGTTATATAGCAAGTTAAGTTAGTTGTATGGTATAGGAATCTAAGTTTATCGTTCAGCTAAATTTCCTATCCTACAAACAAGCCAGCTGAGGGTATGCTGAACCATCGATCCTAACCGGCATTCCCTTAGTCGTTTTTTTTTTTTTTTTTTTCTAATGGTGTCATGAACCAGTTGGCATGGGCAATGCCGGCCGGCTGGGAGTTTTTGTCTCTTTTTTTGGGGGGAAGGATTAATTAATTTTTTTTTATTTTTAAAATGGACGAAACGGCAAAGCCTTTGCCGGTATTCCCTCTGCCGATTAGCTTATTACACTGTTGTATAAATTCGTTGTTTAGTATAGGAACTTAAGTTAGTTTTACCCTATAGCATCATATATACATCAATGAAGATGCTCTTAGGACAATGAAATTAATATCAAAATTCCATATACTCATCCTTAATAGTTTTGAGGGTAACTTACACTTTTTACCCTTGTAGTTTGGGTGTGATTTCACCTGATCCCTGTAGTTTCACTTTTATCATTTTGGTTCTTATAGTTTCAGTTTAACTTAAATATAGTCCATTCCACAAATTGTCTTACAATTTTTTACAGATTTAAGTTCAATATAGGTGTGTCAAGTATAATTTATCTAAGTAAATTTACCATTATCTCCCTGATGATACCTCACGTGTGCATCACATGACCAATTTCTGTCAAAAATTTTAGGAAAATTTTCATGAATGAATTACATTGAACCTCAATTGAAACTGCAAAGACCAAAATGACAAAATTAAAACTACAGGGATCAAAGTTACATCACATCCAAACTAGAAGGGTGTAAAGTGTAATTTACCCAAGTTTTGAATGGCTTATTTAAGTTTCTTTAAGGCCTTTTTTTTTTTGGATAGAATTCTTAAGGCTATGTTAATTTGTGGACACATTAAAATAAAAGAAAAAGGAAAGAAAAACAAAAAGGAAAACTAGTTCATTTGTGTTTTCTCTTGTATTTTCTTCCATGCTTCAATAACATGGACATTTGAAGTTTGAAAATTTGAAAATGTTATTATAATTTAAGAAAGAAAAAAAAGGAGGAAAAGGAACTCACGCAATTTTTAGTTTTTTTTTTTTTACTTTATTTTCCTACTATATGTTCTTCTCCTCCTTCCTATTAATTTTTGCGTAGTTATTTCCTTGTAGCCCAACAGAGGAAAATATTTTTTCCTCGTGGTTTTTTTGCCCTTGCAAAATCCTTAAACCAAAGAAAGCCCAAGTTGCATGTTCACTAAATTTTTTTTAAAAAAATTGCTTTTTTTTTTCCCCTTCTAATTAAAAAAAAAAAATCTCTTTCCATTTGTTGTGAATTTTGGTGAGTTGTTATATTCTAAGGTTTGGAACTACATACCATAGATTATGATAAGCTTGTTTTCAATTTGGTTGTTTACATTTAATCGTTACAAACTTAGGCATGCTTACAATTTACAAACATTGACATGTAAGCATTTCTAACAAAAAGAAGGCATGTGTGGTCAAATAACTACCAATGCAAATTTGAAAATTTTCTTCAATGAAGCACAATTATCATTCTATGAGAAGTGGTCCAGGTGGCCTAGAACTTAATTGTGAATTTTTTTTTTTTTTTTTTGCCCCTTCTTTTGAAGTGAATATATGGTGAGTCGCATGTTGGTGGTGGAGTTGTGAGGTAGGGGTTAGAACTCAGAATTTTCTGGAGAAGACAAAGAAAGAGGAAGAAGTTTAAGGGCAAAAATGTCTCATTTTGTGCACTAGTTATATAAAAAATCAAAAGTTGATATATTAATAATTTTGTGACTTTAAGTAAAAAACAAATTAATAATAATAATCAAAATTGGGTGGATTTTTTGTTAACCGTGATATGTTATATACTTAAACTTTCATCGGAGGCTATAAAGTTTTTAAAAACATTTTACATTGTGATTTGTGTAGTTTTGTGATCGGTTCACGTATTTTCTATAGACCAATCACAAAATAAAAAAGTTCAACCAAATATTATTATACAGTTATACTGAACTTTGACTAAAATGTTTTTCCTTTTCTTTCACAATGTGAGTGATATGAGATCGATTGAGGATACTCTGCGACCATTTTGAGATAGCACTCATGTGGATGATAATTTTTTTTAAAAACTCTTTTTGCAAAAAAATAAAAATAAAAATAAAAGCATTTATAATCATAATACTACCACATTGCAGCACTCAAATTTATTGCCGAGGATCCATTCCAGTGATATGCACACAACGAATAGGAAAAATAAAAATAAAATTTTTTATTTTTTTTTGGCCGAGAATAAAAACCTCATATTAGAAGAAGAGTGTTGACTCGAGGATGTTCAAAATTGTCACTATAAACTACAAAAGTAAAGCAAAGCCACTCTTTTAAAGCCTCTCTTTTAAGCGGCAAAAACAAATACTCAACCTAAGAAAACCGGTACAAAACATAAGGGTCCCACTCCTAGAAAACAGGTAATGTTTTTGGGCCCCACGTGAATTGTCTTCCACGCCATGTCTTGTTCACTTTAATTGGTTGATTTTATCAAAAAGTTACTGGTCCCACCCAATGATTTTACTTAACCCAAGGGCGTGGCGTGCATTTTAGATCTACTCTACAATTTCCACCAAGCTCCTCATGGTCCAAATGATCTCGTGGAACGTTATGTTTCGGTACTATTTAAACAAAGTTTGGTCCAACCTAAATGTTTGAATTCACCAATAACATGTTTTTAAAACAGATTTTTGGTCGAAACTAAGGGTGCGTTTGATAAAATTGATAATTAAGTGCTGAAAATTAAGTGTTGGATTTTAAGTACTGAAAATTTTAAGTGATTGAATTTGTAATACTGAAAACAGTGCTTCAACTATTGAAATAGAAAGCATTCAGTGATTATTTTCGGTAGAAATTTTTCACTTAAAGTTTTCAGTGATTTTTTGGCTGCTTTTTCAATTAAGTGGTACGTTATCAAACGCACTGAAAAAGAATAAGTGCTAAATCTTTTCATTTTCAGCACTTAATTGGATTATCAAACATACCCTAAGACTGCCTTTGGATTAGCCGAAAAATAGAAATTAATTGATAAATTACGAATTTTGAGGAAAAAAAATTGGTTGTTTTGTAAATTGAATATGTTTGAAGTTAACTTAAGATTTCAACATTTAAACAAACTAGCTAAAAAATTAAGTTGAAAACTACCTGAAAAATTAAGCTGAAAAAAAGTGGCTTATTTTTCAAACAATCACTTAATTTTACTTTTAAGTTGTTGAAAGATAAAAATGTCTGAAAACAAAAGAGTTGAATAATATTATATGTTGGACCATGTTTGTCATTTTATAAAAACAATTACTCTTTCTTTTTTTCCCAACTTGTTTATCAAATACTTTTGTTTTTTAAGTAATGAATATTCCAGCTAACCCAATCACATAACAACTTAATATTTTATCTCTTTAAATTTCAGCACTCAGCTAACCCAAACGGGCTCTAGCGGATGGCCCGTAAGGCATTGCATCCCATCTGCAGATGGTTACAAGCTCGAGTCTCATGGGGTAGGGGGCTTTATGAAGTGGGATAGCACTACCTCCTCTTGTGTGGTGCATAATAAAAAAATATATAAATATTTGATTTGGGCGAAGTATACACTCTTGTGTAGCAAAAGTATCTATGAAACATTTGAAAATGTAGACTTCGCTCATGAATCATGGACAAAACCCATTTTGAATCATTCCAAACAGCCCCTTGCATGGTGGGGAATCATAAAGGTTAAGATTTGAAATGATTTGGATTAGTTTGAATTTTGAAACAAAACAAAACACAGGAAAAAAAGAAAAAAAAGAAGAAGATTTGAATCCCCTAATTTTAGCAAGTCATTTTATTTCATCATAAGTTCTAGAATAAGTTTAGTTTTTTATTTGATTAGTTAAGGGATTGTTTAGTGTATTGGAAATCTTCTGTATTGAAATGAAGTTGAATTGAGTATATATTGTGTGTGTTATCTCTTCCTCTTTAGTCTGCACCATCCCTTCACAAAGAAACAATTGTATTTATATTTTCCTTTTTTAAGTAATGGTACTTTTTTTGTTTTCCTCTAGAATAATTCCTAAGAACAATTTTTTAAAATTTTGATTAATTCACAACAGAAGGAAAAAAAATAATATATATATATATATATATATACATATACTAGGTGACACGCACGTGCTTCGCACGTACTTATCCCCTCATATTAGCTTCTTTGGCTTTTACAAAGGAAAAAAATCGTCGTGCCAAAAGATTATCATTTTGTAATTTTTCTTACAAAATTGAACGTGTCTATCCCCTTATATTAGCTTCTTTGGGTTCTATAACCTTTTTTGTGAAGGAAAAAAGGGAAAAAGCCGTTGTGCCAAAAAATGATCCTGTAAAATTGGTCTATATGTAAATATGATGTCAGCAGCCGTTTGTGTTGACTTATTTTTTACGCCATTTATAATTATGGTTGAAAAAGTTGATTGAAACTGAACTATTTGGGCCAAAATTGACCTATGTTATAGGTACGTGCTATCCCCTCATATTAGCTTCTTTGATCTTTACAACTAATTTTGTAAAGGGGAACAAAAAAAAAAACCCAGTTGGGTCAAACGATTCTGCAATTTTTCTTACAAAAGTTGACCTATATGTAAATATGATGTAAGCAGACGATGTTGTTAACTTTATTTTGAACTAATCGTTCTTAAATTTGTTTCTTTGGCTTTTACAACCATTTTTGTAAAGGGAAAAAGCCGCAGTGCCAAAAGATGATCATTTTGTAATTTTTCTTACAAACATTGATATACGTGTAAATATTGTGCCAAAAGATGATCATTCTGTAATTTTTCTTACAAAAAATGACCTATGTGTAAATATTGTACCAAAAGATGATCATTCTGTAATTTTTCTTACAAATATTGACCTATATGAAAATATAATGTCAACAACCCCATTTGTTGACTAATTTTTGAAGCGAAGTGTAAGTATTTTTTAAAAAGTTGATTGAACCTGAAATATTTAAGTCAAAATTGATTGAATCCTCATTATTTTATTAAATATAATTTCAAAAGTTGATCTGAATGTAATTATTAGTCAACTTGAATGTAATTATTGTACAAATGACAGAAGTAGCCTCACCCAAATTAATATATCCTTATATAGTTGTACACATGAATGAGTAATTATGGTATACTAAAGGGATATAGTATTTGAGTAACTATGCAATTACCGTAAAGGACAAAACACACAGAGAAATATCAAAATTCGAGAAATCAATTTAAAAATTGGACACGGAATCATAGGAGGAATAGCCTCCTTTATGTGAGAAGATTTATATATTTGATTGAATTGTTTCTCCAATCGCGATTCCACGTTGTATAACTTAGAATAAGCTTTTTAACTTGACTGGTGAGGTGACACATAAAATTAAGACGGACACAGTGGTGGACCCTGGATTTTGTATTAGGGGGGGGGAAGTTTTATGCGGGGGTTCGCTGCCCCCGAAATTTTTTTTTTTGGTCATTTATACATATTTTTATTTTTAAGTGAGACAGAGAATCGAACGAATAGTTGTGACAAATTCGATTGAGGCATTGTTTCTCCTGAGCTGAATAAGGGGATATTACTCTTCCCCTTCACTAATAATAAGGACTTTTAATGTCACACTAGTGGATATTATTATTAATCCTGCAATGTTATTCTTCCCAAATTTTTTTAACCCCAAATGTGATTCCTAACACATTA
Organism: Hydrangea macrophylla; assembly: GCA_033977485.1. Lineage (NCBI taxonomy): Eukaryota > Viridiplantae > Streptophyta > Magnoliopsida > Cornales > Hydrangeaceae > Hydrangea > Hydrangea macrophylla. The sequence goes on from CM066998.1 coordinate 78,358,738, forward strand.
CCATTTCAACATAATGAAAGTCAAGTGAACACTATGTGTTAAGAACCTCCACATGTAAAGTCACAACTTTGGGGGGGCCACTATGTAAAATATTTTCAAATCTTCAAAATTCTATATAAACACCCAAACTTTTCAATTTTTTTGCGGACCCCCCCCGGGTCCCTTAATGGGTCCGCCCCTGGACGGACATACGAGCATTGGCCCAATTGGTTACTCAATAGTGGTCAAATTTTCAATTTTCCGATCACACAATGAATGATAGACATCCATGTACAACATCAGTTGGCCAATTTTACTATAGGGTTCTTAAATGGAGCGTTTGTAAATTAACAATATATATTTATTATAGTACAAAAACGAGTAAGCAAGCACGTCAAAAAATATGAATTTTCTCTTTTGCCCTTTATTACACCATAATTACTCATATATCTATCCATACATCGTAAGGATATATTGATTTGTGTGAGGGTAAATCTGTCATTTTGGATAAATAATTACATTCAAGTCAGCTTTTACAATTTTATTTAATATAATATGAGGTTTTAATCAACAATCTTTGTGTCTAATTACATTTGGATCAATAATTTTTGGGATATTTATTATTGACTTCAAAAAAGTCAACAAAAGTGGCTATTTTGGTGGCTATTTAGGAATTGGTCACTAATATTTACAATTTGGTCAACTTCTTCTCTCAAATGAGGTTTCAATCAACAATTTGTGTCTATTATATTTGGGTCAATAAAAATTCAAAAAAAAGTGGCTATTTTAGTGGTTATTTAGGAATTGGTCACTAATATTTATAATTTGCTCAACTTCTTCTCTCAAAGTTAGGATTCATATATTGTAATATGTGTAATTGCATTTAGGTCAGCAAGTTTTGAGATATTTATTATTCACTTTAAACAAGTTTTAAAAAGTGGCTATTTAGGAATTGGTCACTAATTTCACATTTTGGTCAACTTCTTCTCTAAAATTTAAGTTCGGGTATATTTAAATTGTCAATTAAAGTGGCTATTTTAGTAGCTATTATTGATTGGTTACTAATATTTACATTTTGGTCAACTTCTTCCCTCAAATTCAGGATTTATAGATTGTATTTGAATATCAATTAAGGCCTACAAACACAGTCATGCCCTTTTTTTAGAGGAAATACCCTACTTGTGTCATATATTTTTAGTGGCGCTTTATTAGATATCTTTACTCCTCATTTATAAGATAGTCAGAATTATCAACTTCTTCAGTAAGAAGAGTTTTAGATTAAATAGTTACATTTGCAATTTCCTATTTAACTGTTTTAACATCTTATTATATACTTTTAACAACCACTTAACCACACGAAACGACACAATTAAATTTCCTGCGCAACGCGCAGGGCTCCAACTAGTATATATATATATATATATATATATATTTGGTGAAACTTAATAAGCTAAAATTTTTTCCAAGATCTTTTAAAGAATCTTTGACTTTCAACTTCTAGATGCACAAAATTATTAAGAGACTAATCATGATTTGGTTTATTAAGTTATTGAGCATTTGAAATGAAAATTTTTAGTCTATATGAACAATACTTGTACATATTAATCAATTATCTTACAAAATCATATTATATTCATATGGATAACTTTTATGACACATAAGAATCTCACAAAAACATGATATATATATATATATATATATATAAATTTTATGTGTCTATCTCTCTCATCTATGGACCCCATAGACATTGTGGATCTCACAATGTCAGTGGACCCTACCAGGAGAGAGACAGACACATTATAATTTATGTATCTTATTTTTGTGAGATTCTTATATACCCCAAGAGTTATCATATTCATATCATTTCCTGTAAAACTAACTGCACATATCATTGCATGTAAAACTAATTGCAAGTTGCCAGCTAGCTTACTTGATAAAGCTGAGTTGAATAGACATATGTTCCATAGGTTCTTTAAATATTGTTCTTGAATGTCATTGATCTATGTATTTAAATTATATTCCTTATGTCCTATATTTATTAGAGTCTTTTTTGTAGAATTCCAATTTTTTATAGGGGCATTCTTGATTGTGGTTAAATTTTGAACTTTCCAATTTTGTCTCTTTTGAATTTTAAAATTCTAATATCACGTCAAAGAAAGAGAGGGAAAGTTATATACAAATAAAGAAAATGAAAAGAAAACAAAAAATAAAATAAAAGAAATGAAAGAAGAAGGAGACGGCACACAGTGGAGCCGGCGGCACTCGCTGAGTGCCGTGCCGACAGTCAAAATCCGTCAAGTGTTGCCCGCTGTAATAGTCTGTTTTTTAAAAATACGTATTGAACACCCAAAGATACCATTGCACATGCAAGATCACCTCGAATTTACTAAATTAACTCATCTCTATTGGTCTATATAAGGAGATGTATATCTCCAATGTTGAGGGTTGGACAATTAATACAATCGAGAAAGAATTTTCAAGTATAATTGAAAGAATTGGAAGAGAAGTCATTGGAGAAGCTTGAAGAGTTTGAAGAAGAGCTTGAAGACCATTGAAGATCTTCATCAAAACTAAGAAAATCTGAGGATATTTGGAGATAATCCTCTAATCTTAGTATATTTTTTAGCTTAAATTCAATCACAATTCATAAATTTTCTTAGGATCTTTACACGATTCTCAAAAAGTCTCTTCTAACCTCATTTCATCACACACCACTTGAATTGTGATTGAACTTTTCTTCATATTTATTGATTTGGGCCTAAATAGCTATGAATTTGATGTAAAATAAGTTCTCTAAAAGAAATTAGACTTGGATCATCAATTGGGTTTTGTCACACCCCAACCCGCCTCGTGCGGATTAGGACACATGTAACAATGCTACAAGCGCACAATTGTACTAATTAGCAAAGAAACATGCGAAATATTAAGAAACATATGTGTTAAACAACGTAAAAGAACTCTATTGTGACAAAACAGCCTCAAGGGTAAAATGGCCATTTAAAAAATATAGCAAATTTTATACCAAAAGATAGGTCTTTGAGTCACAGTTCCAACGCAGAAAATGGTATGCGAATCCGAATTTTCTAGAAAACGTTACATCCGTTTCCGTAGAAGCCGTCTGGCTAAAACCAGACCTGCGGATCGATCCGCCCCAAAACCGGATCGATCTGGTTTTAGCATAATGGAATTTCTGGTTCCTCCAGAAGCTCCGGATCGATCCGCTCCGGATCGATCCGATTTCTGCAGAAACTATTTTTTAGCATAAATCCCCTGTTTAATAAGTCCAAACATATCCAAAACCAAACCAAATTACTTCTTGGGTTTCAAAACTAACTCAAAGTGTTCCCAAGTCTTTTAAACTTTCATTAACATATCTACAAACACACCTAAGCATTCCCACACTTTTCAAAACATGACCAATCCTCATTTGAGCAAAGACCAAACATATAACTTCCAATTTTCAGAGAAAAGTAATTAACATAGCCAATATGGTTTCCAAAAACTTTACAACTTATCTATAATCCAACCTCATTCAAAGAAATTGTGACACCAATCCGGACTCGTCGGGAAGGTTCAACACCACAACTTACTCATACCCATAGTTACAACCCAAGAAAATACATCGAATTTACAAAGACAACCTTCAAATCCTCCCACTTCTTACCCAAAACTAACCACTAACAGAGAGAATTATATAAGTTTCTTCAATGTACATTAACCACATGAGTCATGGAATTCCAAAGCTAACTCCAATTCTCTTCAACACTACAATCACAAGTCAAGGACTTAAAGCCACAAGTCAAGAACTTCAAGCCACAAGATATATTGTATTACAAGTTTAAGAACATATAAACAAGTTCCCAATCTCTCCCCCATTCCAAAGCACGTTACTTCCTCTCCGAATATTACTCCGCACCTGCGGAGGTTGTTATTTACCACAACGGAAAAGGAAAATGGTTTTCTTAAGCATTACGCTTAGTGAGGAATCTAAATATGATTGAATGTCTAACATGTGCAATGCTACAAATAACCACATATCTCATATTCGTAATCGCCAAGTCATCGGTTCAATAATCCATTCAGACCCGAAGACCTCCCTTGGTCTTCGTGGTCACTTCTATTCCTTGGACTTCCGTATTTCTCGGATTCTTCCTCTTCACCACCCGTATTACTCCCAACAATGAATCATTTTCCCAGTGCTCATTGGTTACCACATAAGCATATAAGCATGTAAGCACATAATCATCGCAACTTTTCACACAATTAACATGTAATTCACAATTAAACAATTTCATAGCTTCTAAGCATGATTTCCACAACTCAAAGTATATATAGAAACATTGAACACCTTAAACCACAATCACTTTTTGGTTAGAAAACTCACCTCTAACAAGTTTTACCCAAAATCACACCAAAAATTGTAGAATTTCACCAATTCCCAGCCCAAAGTTCACTCCGAAGAAATTCCTACATGAACTCAGTAGACGGCGTCTCACCGATTAGTATGAGCTACCAAAATGACAATTTAAACGTAACTAAAAGGTATAAAAACAATCGTCTCACCTCCACGAGTCCAAAAACAGCTTCAGTTCGCAAATTGGACTAACGGCGGCGACGGAACGGTGTAAAGACGATGTCGGTGATGGTTTCTCTCTCTCTCTCTCTCTCTCTCTCTCTCTCTCTCTCTCTCTCTCTCGTTTTAATTACTGTAAATTTCTGTAAATCGAGAAGATTCTCCTCCTCTTGACACACACCCATGCATCAAACATGAGGTGTCTAAGACTCATTTTCCTCTCTTTTCGTTTACACCCCAGAACTTCTTAAGTTCTTATTATGAGATCCCCCAAACATTCCATTAACTACCCAATTATCCAAATGAGTATTTGTCTAAGTTCCGTGGTTCCAAACATGGTCCCAAATATTTTGTGAAGTTGCTATCGCACCTATAAATCTTGTTATACCCTTATTTGGGTGACCAAAGTAATGCTAACACATAACAATATAATATGAAAGCAACTTCACAAATATCCATCTAACCATATAAAATACATTTAATCATTTAAAATGCAAATTACTAATTAGCCCTTCATTGGGTCCCACTCCAGTACATGTCCCACCGCACTAGGGATTTTTCCAAATGGTGTCCTTCTCTGAACACTTTTCATACGGGCGAGTCCAATGCATCCCCTTAACCCATTTTATACAGTAATTATATAAATTAATGCATATTAGCACAATAATTAACCCTTTTCTGGGTACGGGTGTTACAGGTTTAGATTCCATCTCTCTTTGGTCATGCTCTCCTCTTGAGACTCAATGAGATCTTCAATATCTCACTTGATATCCTTGAGTTTGATCTCTCAATTTTCTGTAAATTTATGATTTACATGAGAATTAAGGTTGATCTTAACTACGTTTGTGTGCAATTAAGTCCATGTCTATGATTTGGGTCCATTAGTTTGAACTTTCATAAAGCTCATTTCATGCTTCATTGAAGACCATGGAATTAGTGCCTCTAATCTCCAAGGACCAACAATTTGAGAGGAGAATTGAATGGAATAAGTCTCAACTCCTCAAGGATCATCAACTTGAGAGTGAAATTGGGTTTAGAATAAGCTAATCTCCATGGCTTAGTTGTTAGAAATCTAGGTGTTTAATCATGATCATGAGGTTGAATAAATCTATAAAGATTTTCATTGAAATCTCATTAAGGTCAAGCTTTTGGACTTCTTTTTTATGAACTTGATTGGTATATTAGTGGTTATAATCCTTATTTGATCCAAATTCTCTCTAGAATTTTTGGGTCAAATAGGATTCAACAAATAGGTGACCATTCAACATACATTACTGGTGCAGTGAATCCATTGACAAGATGCGATCAAAGATTTTTAATTAAATTATGATCCGTTGAATTTGGATGAAACCAATTGGAATGTGTTCACAACACCTAATTTTCCCTTTGTAGTTTTTTTGTTTTGATCAAATTATAGGGTTAATACGGCTTGATCATGATTTTTGTAACTTAACCACTCTCTGTCCAAAATTCTAGAATAGTAAACATCTTTTAAAATATTTGGATCAGAGCCTTAACTAAGTAGTTTAGGCTTTAAATAATTTTTTTTATGATCCATGATGAACTCACTACATCCTCTAAAAAATTTAGAAGGTTTAAATTTCGTTTACTATTTTTAATATCATACAGAATTTCTGGATAAAGTGTTGATAAATCCTGAGTGATGTCTAGTCTTGGTCCAATTCCCAGAGATTGGACCAATTGATCTTTAATTTTCTTTTTGGGTTAGAAACTAGACTCACAGAGGCACGTCATATCCAAAAATCACTAAGATCAAGCCATGAGAACCATGATTTTTCTATTTTTAGATATCTGGTCTCTTCTATGTAAATCCTGAATTCTATGACTGGTTTGATGAATCTCACCAATGATGATCCAAATTAATTTTTCCCTGTTTTAGGGCATAAATCATGTCTTGAATAAGAGTAATTAAGCTTAAATCCAGGGGTTAATAGATCCAAATCAATGAATAATTTATGTCCTGCTCATTCTCTATCACGCCCCGGAACCAACAAGGTGATCCCAGGTCACGTGGCACGCCATCAAGGCTCACAAACACTGATTAAAGTTCCAAAGTAACCTTAATAAAAGTTTTGCTCCCAAATAACCAACTTCCAAAATAGATTTTCAAAGGTTATATTAAACACGTGCCCAAACATGCCTTAACGAATTTCGTTTTCGAAAGTAACAATTTTATAGGTTAAAGGGTCCCCAAAGATACCTACATGCCTAATTAGAAGTTGTTCCGAACATTGGAAGTATGAGTTTGAAATTTCTGGCAGGGGGCATTTCGACCGGTCGAATTGCCCCGCTCGAATAGCCCCGCTCGACCGGTCAAATGGGGTCTAGGCAGAATCCAAACCTCCACTTGACCGTTTTCACAATTGCCGGCGCTTTTTCGCAAACGCCGTTAATTATCGGCACTTCTCTAATAAATGTCGTTAATTCCCGGCGCTTCCGCAAAAACGCTGCTAATAAAATAATACTCATTTTACCAAAAGAACCAAACCAAACAAAACCATTTCAAATCCATGCCTTTCAAACCAAACCATTTCAAATCAAACCATTTCGAACCAAAACCATTTTCAAAAGCTTTGATAACCATTTTAAGATCTTGCACAACCACACAAACTATTAATACAATAAACCAAAGACCCCCAGTTTACAAGTATCAAAAGTACAAGCTTCATACGTCTTGGCAAACAAGGTCCTAAGGTGAACCAAGTGCCATACTCGCATACAAAACAAGTCTTTTTACAAGTTGAACAGTTAAACAACCGGCATAAGTAAAACATATATATTACAAACATGATTCAAGTGCTATAAACATAAGGAACTCTCGGTCCTTCCTCGTCTCATTACCCGCGATTCTCTCCTCCAGTCATTGCTCCTGAATGGTTATTTATATAACCATAAATATATGTATTTGTTTAAGCTAACGCTTAGTGAATAATATGAATCAAGCATACGGATGACAAATATGTTCCAATCCATCATAACACATAACTAATGGTCTTTAGGGAATAAGTGCACCTTCACCGATCCAAAGTCTTAAGACTTAACCACGACCCATGCCCCTTCGACATGTCGTGTTAATGCCTTTGTCGACAAGTGACCGTCGTTACTACTAATCCTCCCCCTTCGAGAGGACGTCTCACGGTGAATTAGCACAAATCCTTCTTTAACCCACATAGTCACATAAACATGCTCATTTAACACATATCACCATGCTTTTTCATTTTAACATACTTTGGGCCTACTTAATACATGAGTTTTGCCCAATATGAACTACACATGGTATCTATATACATTCCTAGCATATCAAATGCATTAAATCATAGAATCATCCAAAACTCAAGATTAATATCACTCACCTTCGATTTACGCTCTTAAACGCCGATCCAAGGAAAACTCAAGTACAAAGAACGTGCAGTAATTCTTCTAATACAATTCCTATTAATCAAAAATTCGATTATCAACTTGTTATGAAAATTCTAGAAAAATGAGTTTTCGGAAAACTTAACCAAACAAGGCCTAATAGGTATCAAAACGACGGCCTTACCTCGTAAAGTTCAAATACGGAATTTGGTGGAAAACTAGCAGACGAATGGTCGTCGTTTGGCGTCAAGAAGCTCTAAGCAATCAAATCCTCCATTTGTCCTCTTCTTGAATTTAGGTTAAACTTTATAAAATTTATGAAAGTCATCACTATCTATATATAGGCAACACTTTCAGAAATTGTGTTTACCTCTCCACGAGTTGTCAAAACTTCTAATCAGTCTCTGAAACTTTCTACACAACTAATGCATAGCTCTACAAGTGAAACCTCAAAATTATAAAGGTACTAAGTTCCGTTTGGTTGCTAAAACGCAAGTTTCTACATAATTTTACAAAATTGCTAATTAGCTTACCAAGTTACGTAACGTGTTCAATTTCGTCCTCACCAGGCATTTAATGACTCCGATGAGTCGCTATTAATAATATAATAATCAATTATATTCACATATGCCAAAATAAACATTTAAGCACATAATTATGAGTTATTACTCATTTTTCCAACCGTAGGGAATTCTCACATGCCCACCTCCTGGACTGCCTTCAAGGCCAAATATCGGGTTCTCAAGAGAGACCCTCCAACAATGAGTCACCACTCACTTCACACGTGTTCATTAACACAACAGTAAGCATACCATGCATGCTAAAATAATATAAATAAATGCCGCGGGAGCGGGTATGACATCCTCTCCCCCTTAAAAGAAGTTTGTCCCCAAACTTTCAGTACCTCATACCTCAAACAAATATGGATACTTTGCCTGCATCTTATCCTCTCTTTCCCACATGGCTTTTTCCACTGAGTGATTTTGCCACAAGACCATTACCAATGGAATCATCTTGTTTCGTAACACCTTATCCTTTGTATCTAGGATTCTCATCGGAGGTTCAAGATACGTTAAGTCTTCTCTGACTTCCAATGGTTCTGGAGTTATCACATGACTTGAATCAGATATAACTTTTCTCAACATCGACACATAAAATACATCCTGTACATTAACCAACTCTTGTGGTAACTTTAGCCGATAAGCTACTGGTCCCACTTTTCCAATAATCTCAAATGGTCCAACGTATCTAGGATTCAACTTCCCTCGCTTTCCAAACCTCGTAATCCCCTTGGAAGGTGAAACCTTCAAGAATACACGGTCACCTACTTCGAATTCTAGTGGCCTTCGTCCCGTATCCGCATAGCTTTTGTAACGACTCTGATCCGTTTTTAATCGTTGTTGTATCACCTTTACTTTATCTGCTGGCAACTGAACCATCTCAGGTCCTTCTAGCCTTCGTTCCCCTACCTCAGTCCAACAAATCGGTGATCGACACTTACGCCCATATAGTGCCTTATATGGTGCCATCCCAATACTAGACTAAAAGCTGTTATTGTAAGCAAATTCAATTAATGGTATATACTTTTCCCAGTCACCCTTAAAATCAAAAACACATAGTTGAAGCATGTCCTCTAGTATCTGAATCACACGCTCAGATTGCCCATCCGTCTGTGGCTAAAAGGTTGTACTAAAGTTTAACTTTGTACCCATAGCAGCTTGTAGTCCTCTCCAGAATCTTGATAAGAAACTACTATCCCTGTCTGAAACTATAGACACTGGCGCTCCATGCAGTCTCACAATCTCCTTAACGTACAACTCTGCGAGTTTCATCGGTTCCTTTGTCTTAATTGGCAAGAAATGTACAAACTTAGTCAATCGATCTACAATTACCCAAACACTGTCGTTCGATCGTGTAGACCTTGGAAAACCCAATACAAAATCCATTGTAATCTTTTCCCACTTCCATTCCGGTACATCCAAAGGTTGTAATAACCCTGCAGGCCATCTTTTGATGTTCTGCCTTGACTAGCTGACAAACCAAGCATTTGGGCACGTGCTCAACTACTTCTCTTTTCATTCCAGACCACCAGTATATTTCTCGCAAATCTTGATACATCTTGGTACTACCTGGATGAACTGTACACATACCCGATTCTTGAATTTCAGAATATTGTCCACAAAGGTAAACTCTAGCTGTTTATCTAGTGGTATTTCATCGTAGATCTTCTTCAAAATTGGGTCCTGAAGTTGTTTCATCTTTATCTCATCCGTCAATGTCGGTTGTGCTACAATAGCTGCAAGCAAACCTCCCTCAGTTGTTGAAATCACTTCAAGTTCTAACTTTTCCATTTCACTAAGAAGTTGTTTCTATGAAGTCAAATCATAGGCCATATTATTCGTAGACTTCCTGCTTAACGCGTCAGTAACTACATTTGCTTTCCCAGGATGGTAGTGAATCGACAAGTCGTAATCTTTCATCAATTCCAACCATCACCTCTGCCTCATATTCAATTCTTTCTGTGTAAACAAGTACTTCAGGCTCTTGTGATCTGTGTAGATATCACACTTTTCCCCGGAAAGATAGTGCCTCCAGATCTTCAATGCAAAGATCACTGCTGCTAACTCAAGATCATGAGTCGGATAATTCACTTCATATACCTTTAATTGACGTGAACCATAAGCAATCACCTTGCCATTCTGCATTAGAACACATCCCAATCCTCCATGTGAAGCATCACTATAGATTACAAACCCCTCCGTACCAGACGGAATCGTCAAAATTGGTGCTGACATAAGTCGAGTCTTCAGCTCTTCAAAACTCTTGTCACATTCTGGGTCCCAATTAAATATTGCATTCTTTCTCATCAGTTGAGTCATTGGCATCGCTATCCTGGAGAAATTTTCCACAGACCTTCTATAATAACCTGCCAATCCCAAGAAACTTCAAATTTCTGACACATTGGTGGGTTTTGACTAATTAGCTATAGCCTCAATCTTTTGTGGGTCCACTGAAACTTCATCTTTAAAAATTACGTGCCCCAAGAAAACTATCTCAGTCAACCAAAACTCACACTTTTTCAATTTCCCAAATAATTTCCTCTCTCGTAGTCGTTGTAATACCAATCTTAAATGCCTTTCATGTTCTTCAACACTTTTGGAATACACCAAGATATCGTCTATGAACACGATCACAAACTCATCCAGATATTCCTTGAATACTCTAGTCATGAAATCCATAAACGCTGTTGGTGCATTTGTTACTCCAAATGGCATGACCAAAAACTCGTAATGGCCATATCGAGTCTGAAACGCTGTCTTCTCAACATCCTCCACCTTGACTTTCAATTGATGATAACCCAATCTCAAGTCAATCTTTGAAAATATCTGGGCCCCTTGTAACTGATCAAACAAGTCATCAATTTGTGGTAGTGGATATTTGTTCTTGATCATTAACTTGTTCAATTCTCTATAATCGATGCACATTCGCATTGTCTCGTCTTTCTTCTTAACAAACAATATCGGTGCTCCCATGGTAAAACACTTGGTTGTATAAACCCTTTATCAAGTAGCTCCTGTAATTGGATTTTCAGTTCCTTCAATTCCACTGGTGCCATTCAGTATGGTGCCTTTGATATTAGTTGTGCTCCAGGAATCGTATCGATGGTAAATTCAATTTTCTTTTCAATTAGAGTATCAGGGAACTCCTCAGGAAACACATCAAGAAATTCCCTCACTATTGAAATGTTTTCAATCCCCGTTCTGGTGACTCTTGTATCAAGAATACTACATAAGAATCCTTGACAACCCTTCATCACTAGTAGACAAGCTCGTGCAGCCGATACAATATATGGTGGTGACGTGATCCCTACCCCATGGAAATAAAACTCTTCCTGGTCTGGAATTTGAAATATAACTCTTTTCCTTACACAATCAATTGAAGCACAATTCGCCGATAGCCAATCCATTCCCAAAATTACATCAAAGTGATGAATGGTTAATGGTATCAAATCAACAACTAAGGTCTTTTCATTTACCTTAATGTCACATGCTTTGAACACCAATGAACTTATAATAGGATTTCCTAATGGTATTGAAACAGACAAATCAAATCCCAACAGTTTTGACTGCACATCCAAACATTTAGCAAGTTCATATGACACAAATGAGTGTGTGGATCTTGAATCCATAAGTACATGTGCAGGGCGTGAGCAAATAAGTGGTGTACCTGACACCACAGAGTCCGCGTTGGCCGTCTCTCCTGGCAAAAGGTTAAATGCATGCGCCTCCCTTTGTTCCTTATTTCCTTTGTCTGCTTGTTGTACTGTTCTCGTTCCACTAGAAGCCACAAAACCTGCCCCACGTTGTCGCTTGTTTGGGCAATCCCTCTCCTGATGACCCGACATACCACATTCACAACATTTACCCCTCATATCCACGTTCGCACTTTGGGTTCTTGTCTGTGTACAATTCTTTGCAACATGTCCCGGTTGGTTACAAATATGACAAATCGTATTTGTCATAAAACAAACACCCCAATGTCTACGGCCGCAAATAGTACACACCGGTTTATCTCCTCCGGAGAATGAACTTCTCCCTTGATTTCCTGAACCAACCCCAGGTGCCCTTGAATAGGATTTCTTAAAGTTACCCTGATTCCTCCCTTGATTCTCATTCTTCCTCTTCCCTTATTGGCAAAGCTTATAGTTCCCAATATCTTTTTCTGCGATAAGAGCCACATCGAGAACTTCAGCAAATGTTGGAAGACGAAATGTATCCACGCGACTATGGATATTTTCCCTCAGACCTTCTTCGAACTGCCTGGCTCTATCCACCTCATTCAACACTATACCTAGGACAAATCGAGCCAACCCATTAAATGTAGTCGCGTGCTCGTTTACTGTTATATCCCCATGTTTCAAGTTCATGAACTCTCGTTTCTTTTGGGTCTTCATTGAATTCGAAAAGTACCGCTTATCGAATTCCTCTATGAAGCATGCCCAAGTAGTTGGTGCTCTACTTGCGAGGATACCAACCCACCAATTCTGAGCTCCCTCTTTCAACGTATCAGTGGCATTGTGTCCCACCCCAACCCACCTCGTGCGGATTAGGACACGTGTAACAATGCTACAAGCCCCAATTACATTAATTTGCAAAGAAACATGCGAATTACTAAGAATCACACGTATTTAACCACATTAAACAACTCTATTGTTACAAAATAGGCCCCAAGGGTAAAATGGTAATTAATAAGGTATAGCAAATTTTATACCAAAAGATAGGTCTTTGAGTACCGGTTCCAACGCAAAAAACGGCGCGCAAATCTGAGTTTTCTAGAGAGAGTTATGTCCGTTTCCGAAAAAGGCGACAGTGCTGAACCTGGACCTGCGGATCGATCCGCCCAAAACCGGATCGATCCGGTTTTGACAGAATGTCATCTCTGGCTCCTCCAGAAGCTCCGGATCGATCCGCTCAAGGCCCGGATCGATCCGGTTCCTGCAGAAGTCATTTTTTAGCAGATTTCCCCTGTTTTAAACAACCCAAACTCACCCAAAACATCCTCAAACCTCATGAAACTTTAAAGAACTAATTTCAATCACATAAAAACATTTCCAAACATAATGATCAAGATCTTCCTTGAAATAAAACAAGTTCCTCTCCAACTAAATTCCTTTTCATGAACTTGTTAAGAAATGATTTAAACCAAATCAATCATTCTCCAAACTTTGCAAAACTTTGAAAGAACATATGACATACTTTTATAAGTTTCATTCTTCATTCAAAACCAAATGTTTACAACTTCAAACAAGTTAAGTAAGCAATCAAGCCAAGTTAACTCCAAAACAACCATAAGCATGAAACTTTCCAAATAGCATTTCCAAAACCATTCAATCCACTTAGTTACAAAAGGAACTTACACAAAAGAGTTGTGTCGCATATCCGGACTTGCCGGAAAGGTCCAAACATACAACCTACAACTTCCACATAGAAATTACCTAAGTTTTCCCAATTTACATTAAACACATGAGTTGTAGAATCCAAAACTAACTCCATGGATACAACCACGAGTCAAGACTTTAATTCACAAGTCAAGGATACTAACCCACAAGTTACATTATATTACATGTTATAAACATATTTACAAGACCCAAATCTCTTCCCCAATCCCGAGCACGCTATTTCCTCTCCGGATAATGCTTCGTACCTGCGGTGGTTGTTATTTACCACAACAGAAACAGAAAACGGTTTTCTTAAGCATTACGCTTAGTGAGAATTCTAAACATGGCTGAATGTTTAAACATGTGCAATGCAACAATAAACACATAAATCATATCTTTGTAATCGCTGAGTCACCGGTTCAATGATTCATTCAGACCTGGGACCTCCCTTGGTCCCGTGGCCACTTCTATTCCTTGGACTTCCGTCTTTCTCGGATTCTTCCTCTTCACCACCCTTATTACTCCCAACCATGAATCATTTTCCCGGTGCTCATTGAATACCACATAAACATATAAGCACATAAACAAGGAGGCACATAAACAAGGAGGCACATATAATTTTCATAGAATTGACATGCAATTTACAATTTAAGAACTACATGTTTTCTAAACATGAATAATCAACACAATAAGAACAATCTCTTGATTTCCAAGCATAAACTATCATCTCTAACATCATTGATGTATTGAACATAGTCAAACACAACCATTCTTTAGGTTAGAAAACTCACCTTAGCAAGATCTACCCAAATTCAAGCTAGAAATGAAGAATTGCTTCACAAATCTTGCTCAATTCTTACCCAAAGTAAATCCTACATGGTTTTGATTCAACAACTATCATGTATCAAGAACGGTTACCGGAAAAACGTTGCCGAAAATGAAAACAAATTACGTGCATGTGATCCTCTTACCTCCACGAGTCCAAAGGTGGTCTCGGATCGTGAATCCGGCGAACGGCGGCGACGGTACGGCGAAAAACGTCGTCTGTGACGGTCCGTCTCCGTTTCTCTCTCCGAGCTCTCCTCTTCTTTTGGTTTAATTCCCAGCAAAATATGAGAGTCTTACTCTCTCTTTTGACACATACACTCATGCACAAACATGAGGTGTCTTGATCTCAAGTTTAGCCATTTTCTGTTTACACCCCCGGAACTTTCTAAGTTCTTATTATGAAATCCCCCAAACATTCCATTAACTACCCAATTATCAAATGAGTATTTGTCTAAGTTCCGCATGGGTCCCATATATTTTATGAAGTTGCTATCGTACCAACCAATTATAAATCTTTTTCAATTATACCCTTATTTAGGTGTCCAAACTAATACCAAATGCTAAACATATATCATCATATAATATGGAAGCATTTGAACAAATAATCATGTAATCATATTAATGCATTTAATCACATAAAATGCACATATTTTTATTCGGGCCCTTCACTGGGTCCCACTTCCAAACCTGTCCCTCCTCACTGGGGACTTTTCCAATTGGTGTCCTTTTCTCTGAACACCTTTTCCACGGGCGAGTCCAAGCCTCCCCTTAATTCATTTTACACACTAATTATATTAATTAATGCATATTAACATAGTAATTAACTCGTTCTCCGGGTACGGGTGTTACATTTCTCCCTCCCTAAAAGGGAGTTTGGTCCCCAAACTTACTCTTACCTCAGGTGTCGAATAAGTGCGGGTACTTTGCTCGAATCTCATCCTCTCGCTCCCAAGTGGCCTCCTCGATTGAATGGCTTCGCCATTGGACCATAACAAGTGGAATCACCTTGGTTCTCAAGACTTGATTCTTCTTATCAAGAATTTGTACTAGATGCTCTACATAGGTCAAATCTTCCCAAATTTCTAACGGTTCCGGAACGATAACATGTTTCGAATCCGGCACATATCGTCGAAGCATTGACACGTGGAACACATTATGAACGTTCGCCAATTCTTGTGGCAATTCCAACCGATAAGCTAACGGTCCCACCCGATTAAGAATCAAATATGGCCCAACATACCTCGGACTGAGCTTACCTCGCTTACCAAAACGTGCTATGCCTTTCGAAGGCGATACTTTCAAAAACACATAGTCACCCACCTCAAACTCTAACGGTCTTCTACCCATATCCGCATAACTTTTATAACGACTCTGAGCCGTTTGTAACCGCTGTTTAATCAATCGAATCTTATCGGTAGTAATTTGAACTATCTCTGGCCCCAAAAGTTGTTTTTCACCAACTTCTGTCCAACAAATCGGCGATCTACACTTTCTACCATATAGTGCCTCATAAGGTGCCATTCCAATACTAGTTTGAAAGCTGTTGTTGTAAGAAAATTCAATCAACGGCAAATGAGATTCCCAATCAGCTTTAAAATCCATAACACATACCCTCAACATATCCTCCAAAATCTGAATCACCCTCTCGGATTGACCATCAGTCTGGGGATGAAAAGCGGTACTGAAATGTAAAGATGTTCCCATAGCTTTCTGTAAACTCTCCCAAAACCTTGATACAAACCGAGTATCACGGTCTGACACTATCGAAACCGGTGCTCCATGAAACCGCATAATCTCTCTAATATAAATCTCTGCAAGCTTTGATGGATCCTTGGTCTTGATGGGTAAGAAATGGGCTGACTTAGTCAATCGGTCAACAATAACCCAAATGCTATCATTCGATTTTGTAGATTTTGGAAATCCCGATACGAAATCCATTGTAATATGTTCCCATTTCCACTCCGGTATCTCTAACGGGTGTAGTTCTCCTCCGGGTCGTTGATGTTCCAGTTTCACCTTTTGACAAGTCATGCATTTAGACACAAATTCTGCGACTTCTCGCTTCATACCACTCCACCAGTAAATTTCTCGCAAGTCTCGGTACATTTTGGTACTTCCTGGATGTATCGAATATCTGGTGTTGTGAGCTTCTTCCATAACTTTATTTCTCAAATCTCCAACTTTTGGTACACATAAGCGATTGATATACTTTAAGACACCATCGTGGAAACTAAATTCTGGCCTTTTACCTTCAGGTAATTCATCCACAATCTTCTTGAAATCTGGATCCAGTAGTTGATTAAACTTTATCTCACCAACAAGACTTGGCTGTGCCATAATTGCAGCCATTAACCCACCTTCAATTCTGGGAACCACTTCAAGTTTTAGTTGTTCAAATTCTTTCACCAACCTTTCTTGTCCGGTTAAGGCATAAGCTAAGTTTTCTGACGATTTTCGGCTCAAAGCATCTGCAACTACATTTACTTTTCCCGGGTGATATTGAATCTTCAAGTCGTAGTCTTTCATAAGTTCCAACCACCTTCTTTGTCTCATGTTAAGATCTCTCTGAGTGAACAGATATTTCAAACTTTTGTGATCGGTGAAAATTTCACAAGTTTCCCCGTATAGATAATGTCTCCAAATTTTCAGGGCAAAGATTACCGCCGCTAACTCCAAGTCATGTGTCGGGTAATTTTTCTCGTGAGATCTCAATTGTCGTGAAGCATAAGCTATCACTTTGTCACCTTGAGTTAACACACCTCCCAAGCCTTGGTGCGAAACATCACTATAAATTCTGAAATTCCCAGTACCTGTTGGAATTGTAAGTATTGGTGCCATTGTTAACTTTTCCTTCAATGCTACAAAACAATCTTCACATTCTTTGTTCCATTCAAACGGTACGTCTTTTCTCATCAGCTTCGTCATTGGAGTTGCGATTCTAGAGAAGTCTTTAACAAATCTTCTATAATATCCGGCTAACCCCAAGAAACTTCGAATCTCGGATACATTTGTCGGCCTTCACCAATTCATAACGGCTTCAATCTTATGTGGGTCAACAGAAATACCCTCTTTAGAAATCACGTGCCCTAGAAAAGTGACACTTGTTAACCAAAACTCACTCTTCTTCAATTTCCCAAATAACTGTTTCTCTCGAAGTCGCTGTAAGACTAGTCTCAAATGTTGTTCATGCTCCTCTGAATTCTTCGAGTAAATGAGAATGTCATCAATGAATACTATCACGAATTCATCCAAGTACAACTTGAACACACGGTTCATTAAATCCATGAAGGCGGCAGGAGCATTAGTAACCCCAAACGGCATCACCAAAAATTCATAGTGCCCGTAGCGAGTCCTAAAGGCAGTCTTCTCTACATCCTCTACTTTGACTTTCAATTAGTGGTATCCCGATCTCAAGTCTACCTTTGAAAAATACCTGAGCCCCTTGAAGTTGATCGAATAAGTCATCAATGCGTGGCAACGGGTATTTGTTCTTGATGGTTACCTTGTTGATCTCCCAGTAATCAATGCACATTCGCATTGTACCGTCCTTCTTTTTCACAAATAATACCGGTGCACCCCACGGGGATACACTCGGCCGGATAAAACCTTTTTCTAGCAACTCTTGCAACTGTATCTTCAACTCTTTCAACTCAACTGGTGCCATTCGATATGGTGCTCGTGAAATTGGTTGAGTTCCCGGCATAACATCGATACCAAACTCAATTTCTCGATCAATTAACACACTGGGTAATTCTTCTGGAAACACATCCGGAAATTCTCTAACTATCGGAATATCTTCAAGTTTTAAACCATTAGCCCTAGTATCCAGTATACTACACAAAAACCCCCGACAACCTTTCTTCAACAAATGACATGCTTCAATAGCTGACACTATATACGGCGGTGACACAACACCCTTGCCTTGGAAATAGAATGTATCTTGATTCGGAATACGAAATATGACCCCTTTGTTATTACAATCGATATTTGCATAGTTTGCCGCTAACCAATCCATACCCAATATAACATCAAAGTGCTGAACGATTAACGGTACTAAATCGACTGTTAAACTTTTATCACCTATATTTATCTCACAATTTCTAAACACTCCTGAACTAATCAACGGAACCCCTAATGGTATTGCAACAGATAAATCATAATCCAGAAACTCTAATGGCTTATCTAGATACTTAGCAAAGTGATGTGATACGAACGAGTGTGTGGATCCCGAATCTATGAGTACATTTGCTAAGTGTGGGCAAATGGAAACCATACCTGAAACAACGGTATCTGAAACAACGGTATCGGCAGAAGCGGTCTCTCCCGGCCTGAGATGATACGATCTTGCCTCCCGCTGCTCTCTCCTCGGAGGTTGTTGAGTAGGTCTCGGTGTAATAGCACTAGCCGCGTATGAACCGGAACCAGAAGCTCCCTGACGCTTGGTTGGACAATCCTTATCTTGATGTCCCAATTCCTTACAAGTGAAGCATCGACCCCTCATATCTAAATTCTGATTCGGACAGTTCCTGGCGATGTGCCCCGGTTGTCGGCAAACATTGCAAATGATTGGATTTGGAAGTTGATTGCATCGGCCCCAATGAAATTTCTAACATGTCTGACACCTCGGCTTATTTCCACTTGAACCACTGCTGATACTAACTGATGATCCTCCTGAACTCTGCCTTTTTTCACTCCCCTGACCACGTACTGAACTGACTTGATCCCGACCGTTTACCTTGTTGATTTGGTGGTGGTGGCATATTTGAGGTATACCCAAGGTCTCTCTCAGCAATAGAAGCAATATCCAATGCCTTAGCATAAGTCTCTGGTCGGAATACGGTCACTCGCCCTCGAATATCTCCCCGGAGTCCCGCTACAAACTTTCTTGCCTTCACTTTCTCGGTTGTTATGATATCCCCGGCAAACCTTGCCAAACTTGTAAATTGTGTTGAATATTCACGCACTGACTTTCCCCCTTGCACTAACTCCATGAATTCTTGAGCCTTCTGATCCCCAAACGATTCCGGAAAGTATTGCTCATTAAAAATTTTAAGGAATTGGTCCCACGTAGTCGGTTGGCCCGGACCCAGCTTAGTACGCCACCAATATTGCGCTTCGTCCTTCAATGTATCGGCTACAAACAACACCTTTTGTTCCTCTGTACATGGTAGAACTCTGAAGATTTTCTCCATATCTGAGATCCAAAAATTCGCCTTCATCGGATCGGCTTCCCCACGGAATATGGTCGGCTTTTGTTTATGAAATTTTGAAATGGTTACAACTTCTTCTCCCGGATTTGGATTTGGTTGTACTGGTCGTTCCTCTACCACATGAGTTTCAGCGACTCGGACCAATCCTTCGATTGCCCTTTCAACCCGTTCCATTCGGTTTGAGGTGTCACCTCCAGACATTATGCCTGGCACCCACATGTAGTACACATATGCACGTTACTTTTAAGAAATACACGACATGCTAATCAATATTTAAAAGCATGCTAAGTAAACGTGTATGTATGTTTATGCAACTACGTGTTGTTGTGTGCACACTACGCGTCGTATACGTCTCTCGTCCCCAAAGGCTCTAACTATTGCTCTGATACCAAAAACTGTCACACCCCAACCACCTCGTGCGGATTAGGACACATGTAACAATGATACAAGCCCCAATTACATTAATTTGCAAAGAAACATGCGAATTACTAAGAATCAAATGTATTTAACCACATTAAACAACTCTATTGTTACAAAATAGGCCCCAAGGGTAAAATGGTAATTAATAAGGTATAGCAAATTTTATACCAAAAGATAGGTCTTTGAGTCTCGGTTCCAACGCAAAAAACGGCGCGCGAATCCGAGTTTTCTAGAGAGAGTTATGTCCGTTTCCGAAAAAGGCGACAGTGCTGAACCTGGACCTGCGGATCGATCCGCCCAAAACCGGATCGATCCGGTTTTGACAGAATGTCATCTCTAGCTCCTCCAGAAGCTCCGGATCGATCCGCTCAAGGCCCGGATCGATCCGGTTCCTACAGAAGTCATTTTTTAGCAGATTTCCCCTGTTTTAAACAACCCAAACTCACCCAAAACATCCTCAAACCTCATGAAACTTTAAAGAACTAATTTCAATCACATAAAAACATTTCCAAACATAATGATCAAGATCTTCCTTGAAATAAAACAAGTTCCTCTCCAACTAAATTCCTTTTCATGAACTTGTTAAGAAATGATTTAAACCAAATCAATCATTCTCCAAACTTTGCAAAACTTTGAAAGAACATATGACATACTTTTATAAGTTTCCTTCTTCATTCAAAACCAAATGTTTACAACTTCAAACAAGTTAAGTAAGCAATCAAGCCAAGTTAACTCCAAAACAACCATAAGCATGAAACTTTCCAAATAGCATTTCCAAAACCATTCAATCCACTTAGTTACAAAAAAAACTTACACAAAAGAGTTGTATCGCATATCCGGACTTGCCGGAAAGGTCCAAACATACAACCTACAACTTCCACATAGAAATTACCTAAGTTTTCCCAATTTACATTAAACACATGAGTCGTAGAATCCAAAACTAACTCCATGGATACAACCACGAGTCAAGACTTTAATTCACAAGTCAAGGATACTAACCCACAAGTTACATTATATTACATGTTATAAACATATTTACAAGACCCAAATCTCTTCCCCAATCCCGAGCACGCTATTTCCTCTTCGGATAATGCTCCGTACCTGCGGTGGTTGTTATTTACCACAACAGAAACAGAAAACGGTTTTCTTAAGCATTACGCTTAGTGAGAATTCTAAACATGGCTGAATGTTTAAACATGTGCAATGCAACAATAAACACATAAATCATATCTTTGTAATCGCCGAGTCACCGGTTCAGTGATTCATTCAGACCCGGGACCTCCCTTGGTCCCGTGGCCACTTCTATTCCTTGGACTTCCGTCTTTCTCGGATTCTTCCTCTTCACCACCCTTATTACTCCCAACCATGAATCATTTTCCCGGTGCTCATTGAATACCACATAAACATATAAGCACATAAACAAGGAGGCACATAAACAAGGAGGCACATATAATTTTCATAGAATTGACATGCAATTTACAATTTAAGAACTACATGTTTTCTAAACATGAATAATCAACACAATAAGAACAATCTCTTGATTTCCAAGCATAAACTATCATCTCTAACATCATTGATGTATTGAACATAGTCAAACACAACCATTCTTTAGGTTAGAAAACTCACCTTAGCAAGATCTACCCAAATTCAAGCTAGAAATGAAGAATTGCTTCACAAATCTTGCTTAATTCTTACCCAAAGTAAATCCTACATGGTTTTGATTCAACAACTATCATGTATCAAGAACGGTTACCGGAAAAACGTTGCCGAAAATGAAAACAAATTACGTGCATGTGATCCTCTTACCTCCACGAGTCCAAAGGTGGTCTCGGATCGTGAATCCGGCGAACGGCGGCGACGGTACGGCGAAAAACGTCGTCGGTGACGGTCCGTCTCCGTTTCTCTCTCCGTTTCTCTCTCCGAGCTCTCCTCTTCTTTTGGTTTAATTCCCAGAAAAATATGAGAGTCTTACTCTCTCTTTTGACACATACACTCATGCACAAACATGAGGTGTCTTGATCTCAAGTTTAGCCATTTTCTGTTTACACCCCCGGAACTTTCTAAGTTCTTATTATGAAATCCCCCAAACATTCCATTAACTACCCAATTATCAAATGAGTATTTGTCTAAGTTCCGCATGGGTCCCATATATTTTATGAAGTTGCTATCGTACCAACCAATTATAAATCTTTTTCAATTATACCCTTATTTAGGTGTCCAAACTAATACCAAATGCTAAACATATATCATCATATAATATGGAAGCATTTAAACAAATAATCATGTAATCATATTAATGCATTTAATCACATAAAATGCATATATTTTTATTCGGGCCCTTCACTGGGTCCCACTTCCAAACTTGTCCCTCCTCACTGGGGACTTTTCCAATTGGTGTCCTTTTCTCTGAACACCTTTTCCACGGGCGAGTCCAAGCCTCCCCTTAATTCATTTTATACACTAATTATATTAATTAATGCATATTAACATAGTAATTAACCCGTTCTCCAGGTACGGGTGTTACACATTGTCTATTTTCTCTCTATTAGTGCATGTCAAGTTTCATAATATGTGTTCCATATCCATTTTCCAAAAATCTGCCACATCAGGATCCGATCCCCCAGTGAATATTGTCAGATTCTTCTTTGCAAACTTTTCGGCAATTGATTGCCCAGCCCTTGGTACCAAATTTGGATTTTCCAGCTCCATTCCCCTTGGTGGCACTCTGTCATCCACTACTCTAATGAACCCCTCAATAGCGGCCTCTATTCAATCCATTCGCGCATTCGTTGCAATGTCATTATTTATGTCCATACTTTCCACCACTTATTCCTAATAACCATCACATAATGATATCATGCATGACATGACATATAACTCATAGTATGCATGTAAGATACGATGCATACAACCATTATTCATATGCAAATATAATGCACTAATCCAAAATCCGCACACATTAATCAATGTTCAAACTCATGACGTCGTCTCTCGTCCCCAAGGCTCTAAACCTAAACCCATAGCTCAAGGTCTATAACCTTTTGCTTTGATACCACTACACGTCACTCCCCGGAACCAACAAGGTGGTCACAGGTCACGTGGCCCGCCATCAAGACTTACCAACACTGATTAAAGTTCTAAAAGTAACCTTAATAAAAGTTTTGCTCCCAAATAACCAACTTCCAAAAAAGATTTTCAAAGATTATATTAAACACGTGCCCAAACACGCCTTAACGAATTTCGTTTTCAAAAGTAACAGCTTTATAGGTTAAAGGGTCCCCAAAGATACCCCCATGCCTAATTAGAAGTTGTTCCGAACATTGGATGTAGGAGTTTGAAATTTCTGGCAGGGGGCATTTCGACCGGTCGAATCGTCCCCCTCGAATTGCCCCGCTCGGTCGGTCAAATGAAGTTTGGGCAGAATCCAAACCTCCACTTGACCGTTTTCACAATTGCCGGCGCTTTTTCGCAAACTCCGTTAATTACCGGCGCTTCTCTAATAAACGTCGTTAATTCCCAGCGCTTCCGCACAAACGCCGCTAATAAAATAATACTCATTTTACCAAAAGAACCAAACCAAACAAAACCATTTCAAATACATGCCTTTTAAACCAAACCATTTCAAATCAAACCATTTCGAACCAAAACCATTTTCAAAAGCTTTGATAACCATTTTAAGATCTTGCACAACCACACAAACCATTAATACAATAAACCAAAGACACCCAGTTTACAAGTATCTAAAGTACAAGTTTCATACGTCTTGGAAAACAAGGTTCTAAGGTGAACCAAGTGCCATACTCGCATACAAAACAAGTCTTTTTACAAGTTGCACGGTTAAACAATCGGCATAAGTTAAACATATATATTACAAACATGATTCAAGTGCTATAAACATAAGGAACTCCCAGTCCTTCCTCGTCTCATTACCCGCTATTCTCTCCTCCGGTCCTTGCTGCTGAATGGTTATTTATATAACCACAGATATATGGATTTGTTTAAGCTAACGCTTAGTGAATAATATAAATCAAGCATACGGATGACAAATATGTTCCAATCCATCATAACACATAACTATTGGTCTCTAGGGAATAAGTGCACCTTCACCGATCCAAAGTCTTAAGACTCAACCACGACCCATGCCCCTTTGACATGTCGCGTTAATGCCTTTGTCGGCAAGTAACCGTCGTCACTATTAATCCTTCCACTTCGAGAGGACACGGTGAATTAGCACAAATCCCCCTTTAACCCACATAGGCACATAACCATGCTCATTTAACACATATCACCATGTTTTTCATTTCAGCATACTTTGGGCCTACTTTATACATGAGTTTTGCCCAATATGAACTACACATGGTATCTATATACATTCCTAGCATATCAAATGCATTAAACCATAGAATCATCCAAAACTCAAGATTAATATCACTCACCTCCGATTTACGCTCTTAAACGCCGATCCAAGGAAAACTCAAGCACAAAGAACGTGCAGTAATTCTTCTAATACAATTCCTATTAATCAAAAATTCGATTATCAACTTGTTATGAAAATTCTAGAAAAATGAGTTTTCAGAAAACTTAACCAAACAAGGCTTAATAGGTATCAAAACGACGGCCTTACCTCGTAAAGTTCAAATACGGAATTTGGTGGAAAATTAGCAGACGAATGGTCGTCGTTTGGCGTCAAGAAGCTCTAAGCAATCAAATCCTCCATTTGATCTCTTCTTGAATTTAGGTTAAACTTTATAAAATTTATGAAAGTCATCACTATCTATATATAGGCAACACTTTCGAAAATTGTGTTTACCTCCCCACGAGTTTTCAAAACTTCTAATCAGTCTCTGAAACATTCTACACAGCTAATGCATAGCTCTACAAGTGAAACCTCAAAATTATAAAGGTACTAAGTTCCGTTTGGTTGCTAAAACGCAAGTTTCTACATAATTTTACGAAATTGCTAATTAGCTTACCAAATTACGTAACGTGTTCAATTTCGTCCTCACTAGGCATCTAATGACTCCAATGAGTCGCTATCAACAATATAATAATCATTTATATTCACATATGCCTAAATAAATATTTAAGCACATAATTATGAGTTATTACTCATTTTTTCACATGCCCACCTTTTGGACTGCCTTCACAGCCAAATACTGGGTTCTCAAGAGACACCCTCCAACAGTGAGTCATCACTCACTTCACACGTGTTCATTAACACAACAGTAAGCATACCATGCGTGCTAAAATAATATAATTAAATGTCACGGGAGCGGGTATGACATTCTCATACACTCATAATCACCATATATGGTAGCGATACTTGTATTTTAGGACATTGATTTGTATTAAGACAAGTTATGATTGGTTGAACTTAGTCATGGATTCTTTCAATTATGTTGAAGTCATATCATTTCTATATGGACATTACATTGGCTCCCCGTTGAGACTTGTATATCTATAAGAATGTTGTGACTTCAACAAATTGGAAAGAATTTATAATTTTGTCAACCTTCCTCATTCTTATTAGATTTAGGATAAAATTTAATATAACATTGTGTTCAAAGTATGTGGACTAACCTTTGTTTTATAGAGCTATTGAGGTATGTTTTCTCGACTTTTCTCTTGTTTATTTCATTTCTTGGTTTCATTGATTTTCAACTCCATGCGTGACATCTTAGACTAGATTTAGCCTTATGTGTATATGTGGATTAGAGACCTTTTTCTTAGGTTTTCTATTTTTTTTCGTATACATTGCACGTTTCTATATCGCAGCTGGATTCCGGGTAAGATTTCTTGTTCTCTATTGCATATCATTTTGCTTGCTATTTAAACTATGTAGTATTGTATGCCGTTTTATCATTAGCAATTTTGCACCATTTTCTACATTTTTTTTGGAATGAATATTTATATTTATGTATTAGTTTGAGGGCATGCTTAGATTATTAATTCAATTAAAATTATATTGAGTAGATGCCTATCACGAGATAGGATGAGGGGAGGTGCTTTAGTCGACTGGGCTCCTTCCTCTCTCATTCCATAATCCCCGGATCTAGAAATCTCTGGTTTCCAACAGATCAATTTGCTTTTAAAATAGTTGCTTAATTTTTCTTTTAAAAATTAAGTGGCGACTCTATTTATTTTTTAAAAAAAAGTTATAAAAAATAAATAATAAAAAAATACCTCAGGGTCCCGTATCCACAATACTCTTAAAATGAGACACAAAAAAATATAATTTAGAACTCTTAATTTGAGACGGAGATAGTAATATTTAAAAGAATCTAAAGAACAACACCCAAGTGCTGTTGATGCAAACATGCCACCAATTACCCTTTAGTACTTGAGAGAAATGACTAGGGGTATTTGGAGGAAACAAAATTTGGGAACCAAGCCAACTACAAGATCTGAGGCGAATGCTATTATACAATTAAGTGGTTTGGTTGTATGGTACAATTAAACTACTTGACATGTAATGGTAAGAAATATTTATAATATGGGTACAAAGATTTCTTACTATAGGTACTAAAGTCCTTATCATTGGTGCAAAGCTCCCCTTACCACAAGCACAAACATCACAAGTGCAAAGTTTCTTATCATGCGTACAACGCTCCCTTACCATAAGTACAAAGATTTCTTATCATGGGTGAAATCACGAGTGGTTTTGATTTAGTACACAACATTTCTGACAATGATACAGTATTTTGTTACTTTGGTACAAATATTTTTTTATAAGAGTGCAAACGTTTAATTTCTTACCAGATACAAAAACTTCTTAAAATGGTACCACATTTCTTATATTTGTAAAAATATTTGTTAAATTGTTATAAAACGTACAAATATTTCTTACCTCATTACAAATATTTTTTATTAATAGATGTAAGTGTTTGATTGTATCATACAACCAAATCACTTGGTTGTGTCATACAACCAAGAATTCTCCCAAGATCTGAACATGTTTAATTAGTAGTACATGATTAGTTTGAAACATACATTGCTAAATCTGAACTCAATCACTAAGTAGTACAAGTCCTCTATTATAACCATGTGCACAGCTAGCACATGTCAAAAGTAGATTGGCTTGTAGTGTACATTTCTCTCTCTCTATATATATATCGAAAGAAGTCAAAAGATCATTAAGCCATGATATTGATAAGTCCAAAAGGTTGAAAACAAAGCCTTGCTAAAGCCTGACTAACATATATATGCAAAGCAGTATACTCTTTGTTTGACGACAAAGAAGGAATTATTGTTTGGTTCACACAAAAAAAAAAATGTAAAATAGACACTAAAAAAAAATAATAAATAAAAATAAAAATAAAAAATTTAATCAGGTCAACTCTATGCATGCACTAGTCGAGAAATATAGCTTGGACATCCGTGACTGCTAAGGTAACCTGATAAATTAGTTTTTTGTTCATTTTTCATCTCTTATGTGATTCGGACCACTAAATCAACTACCTGAGCCGATAGTCCAGGACTACAAAATAATGTTTCAATTAAAAAACAAAAGAAAACAATAAAGACCCAATAAAATTCAAACATGATACAAATTAAAACCCTTTTGGAATGACATATATAAGCTTTAAAAAAGATGCCCAGCTTTAGGACACCATGCTTTGCCTTGCAAAAAAATAGCACATCCAAACAAACCCCTACCGTCCTTCTCTCTTTCATTTTCATGTGGAAACGTGCCGGCACTGTTCCATTAAAGAGAAAATGTGCATGCGGGAATATTAAGATTGGGATCTCCACTGTATGCGTCCTAGCTCCACAATATCACCAACTACCTCACATATACCTATATTCACACCACTATATATATATATATATATAAGTGTATGTATCTCTATTCACATGCATCATCACATGTATATATTTATATGTCCTCCCCTCAATCCTTCCCACTTAAAGATAACCAAGATTCAAGCGTTGCTCCTTCTATCATGGCTAAAGATGTCCATGTCTACTTCATGATTTTAATCAAAATAAGCACTTTGGGTGGCTTTTAATTTCTAGCTTTACTTGGATGAACTTTTGAGGTCTCTTCAAGAAAGCCATCATGAAATAGAGAGATCATCACCCATCAATGCAAGGGGAATCAAGCACTCCTGGTCCGATATCACTAATTTTTATTTTTCATAGTACTATTTATTTTCTTGTACCTTTTTTATTTATTTAAATTTTTTTTTTGCAACCTTTATATGTGTGTGATTGTTGTCTTATGATCGATCAATTGTCTCTCAAGAACTACCATTTTGATTTTGCATTATTATCTCATACAAATAGTGTTGATGTATCCGAGTCAGATTTTATTTTAGGGAATGTAATACGTACTATGAGCAAGTGATTATAAATGTAATAATAGTTTCTACTTGCACACAAATTGACTTATTAGGCATAGTTTGGCCCCCACTTTGGTGCTTTTCATTTTTTAAATTACAATTTCAAGTTAATTCATTTGGTAACTAGTTTATGAGCTTTGCAAAAATTGAATTTAGGATTTTTTTTTTTTTTTTTTTTTTTTGAGTTTTTAAAAGCTTTAAAATGGAACTTTTAAAAGCTCAAGGTTGATTTTTAGTTTCATGATGTTTTTTTTAAGACTAATGTGTCACTTGTACAAAATTATCAAATAACTTAACAAAAAATTTCATAAGCTACTTTTAAAAAGCCACGTGGGAGCCAAACTAAATCTTAGTACTATTTATTATCTCACTCTTGTATAAGACAAAAAGATTTCATATCTTCTAACTTTAGAATTTTTTTTTCTTCCTCCAATTAAGTACTTTTGGTACAACTTGGAATTATGTATTTGAATTCCGTATATTTCCATGACTTTCATGATAAAACACTCCCAAAATAATCTTGTTTCATGCAGGGTTAGGATTTAATCTTAGAGGGACACACTTACATGGGGTTCGGGGCAGCACTCCTAACTTTTTTTTTGTTGAAGTGCTATTAATTTGGTCTAGTTTCTAAGATTGTGAACATTGTATCGTTGTTTCGTGGGTACGTATCAGGTATATAAGTGGGTGAATGGAAGATTAAAACATAATTATTCAAAGACAAACGAATCTCCATAAAAAATATCCTCTTTCAAAAAAAAAAATTTAATGTTCACGATACGCTTAATTTCTTCTTTTTCTTTTTCTGTTTCTTTTTTCCTACTATCTAGTTTTATTCATAAATTAAAATAAAAATAAAAAATAAAAAACTTTCTTTGTTCGAAATGGATATCTACAAAGCCTTAAGTAATACTTGGGTATAATTGATTAAACTAGCTATGACCCCATGCAAGAACCCGGGAGATTTATAAAACACAAAAATACTATACAACAAAAAAAATACATTATTAAAATATAAAACAAATGATCGTATATATAAAAGATAAACAAAATATGACAATGTTGTATATATCTTATACGTAAATTTAAATCATAAATTCTAACAATAGTAAATTCTAAACACTCAATAACTGGATGACTTTGAATATTTTAGTCCTTGATGGTTTGAAGAATATTTCTTTAAAACTTAACATTGGTTAAACATAGTAACAATATTCAACCACACCAAAACCACATGAATGACACTTACCTGTAGGGTCAAGATAACATAGTCTTATCTCCTTCTAAAATAACACGCTTAATCTTTTTATTGCCTTCAAATAAGAATTAAAAGTCAGCAAACATACAGATCAGCAAACTTAACCTAAACTTTGAGATCTACGTAGAATACGAAAGAATTGTAGCCATATTAGAAGCATATGTAAACATATATAACTAAATGTGCATATGTAAAAGTCATGGCACTTTTTGTTTGACTAATAAGAATACAATGTTGATGAACAGATCAAACAATACACGAATTCTTTACCACACCATATATTATATATATACACAGGTATATATTCTCAGTTGGATATTTAATGTGAACAAATTTTTAATTTTGAAACTAAAATTGTTGACTAAATAAATGCTATCTAAATTTAGTCAGGATATTTGAAATATGTTAAGATACTTATTTCTTTAATTCAAATTCAAAGGCAAATGATAAATTATATATCCAATTTAACCTGCATTAAATTGGTTATCAAATTAAATAATCTACATTAAAAATTGGCCAACCCTTGTTAAAATTAACACAAAAATGTAAAGAAAAAAATTTTAGTTGATCAAAATTCTAGAAGATTACCACGTGGGAGAAGCAAACATATACGTACATTACTACACATCCATAGGTAGAAGCATATGCCTACATATATAATTGCAATTGCATATGTAAAAGTTATAGTGCTTTTTGTTTGACTAATAAGAATACAACATGGATGGACATATGATCAATCAATACACGAATACTTTACTACACCAGATGCTTTATATTTATACAGGTATATATATTTATATATTCTTAGTCAGATATCTAATGTGAACAAATTTTGAATTTTGAATCTAAAATTGTTGGCTAAATAATTGCTATCTAAATTTAGTTAAGATATAACAAAAATGTTAGGATACTTATCTCTTTAATGCAAACTAAAAGGTAGTTGATAAAAAATATATTAAATTTAATCTACATTAAATTTGTCATCAAATTTAAACTATTGGTCAATATTTGCTAATATTAACTTGAGAATGTAAAGAAAAAAAATATTAAATGATCAAAATTCTAGAAAATCGCCACATGGCAGAAGCAAATATACACGTGTATATATATATATATATATTACTACATTTCCTTATGTAGAACCATACATCGACATATATAACTGCACTTGTATATGTAAAAGCTATGATATTTTTTGTTAGACTTTTTTTATAGCAAGCGTTTTGTTTGACTAATAAGAATACAATATCGATGGACATATCAAACAATACACGAATTCTTTACCAGACCAAATGTTTTATATATATAGATATATATATTTATATATTCTCAGTCAGAATGTGAATAAATTTTCAATTTTGAATCAAAAATTATTGGCTAAATAAATGGTATCTAAATTTAGTTAAGATGTATAAAAAATGTTAGGATACTTATCTTTAAATACAAATTCAAAGGTATATAATGAATTAAATATCCAATTTAACCTATATTAATTCAAATGGTCATGATCAAATTTAATCTACATTAAATTGGCCAATCACTAATTAACATAAATATGTAAAATATATATAGATATTTTTATATTTAAATGATCAAAATACTTCGAAACTGACACTTTACAGAAGCAAAAGCTTCTGCTTAAATATATTTATATTAGATGAGATATTTTTTTGGGGTAAAATCTTTTAAATTTTATAAGGATCAAAGTGAGATTTGTGAATTTAATAAGGGTAAATTACTAAATTCAGGAGGGGCACAAATGCACCTAACGTAAATTACATGTGGTATGAAAATAAATTTAAAAAAATTAGTAGGAGCAGTCACCTCCGCCACTGGTTCCATGTAGTGTATGCATATGTCTGTGTGTGAGAGAGAGCCACCCATTTGAGTTGCAAGACATTAAGGGTGTGTTTGATAACCCAATTAAGTGGTGAAAATGAAAGTACTTATTTTGTTTCAGTGCATTTGATAACGTATCACTTAAATGAAAAAGCAACCAAAAAATCACTGAAAACTTTAAGTGAAAAATTTATACTTTCTACTGAAAATAATCACTGAATGCAATCTACTTCAGTACTTGAAAAACTATTTTCAGTACTATAAATTCAATCGCTTAAAATTTTCATTACTTAAAATTCAGCACTTAATTTTCAGTACTTAATTTTCAGTTTTATTAAACGCACCCTAAGATTAGACATTCTCTAACTGCTACTCCTTGTGTCCCAAAATAATGGACCCTTTCGAGAATTTCCAAATGGTTAATTAAGGAAGGTTGTTTAATTGAGGTGAAGTCATATATAAACTTTCTATTATTGTCCTTATTTTGAATTTAATTTTTTAGCTTCAAATCGAATGAAGATTGAGAGATTTTACATTAAAAAAAAAAAAGAGTAAGCATAAAAAATCTAGTCAAAGTAATTAATGATGTTTCAAATAGGACTATTCAAATAGGATATCCCAAAATAGAAAAAAATGATTCTTAATTTTGGACGAATAAAGTATATAAATAATACTCTTATACATCTTTTTTTATTACAAGGGGATGGGCCGGTGTGGGGGTCGAGCTTGCATGCAAAAGAGGGGCCTAAAACCTAACTTAACGCCAATTGAGCTATTTAGTATGTATGTTCGCACGTGAGTTAGTTAAACTGAATGACATTGAAAAGAGAGAAACATGCGCTATATATTTCTTTCAGATACTTATTATTATTATTATTATTTTCAGTTTGATGTTGAGATAACTAATCAAAAAATAATCGTGATGTTGTGCGATGTTTTCTACTAAATATGTCTAATGTATGATGTTTTCTACTAAATACCTATTTCTTTTTCCTTTATGTTAACTGTTCATAAAGGTTGTAATGGTTGTTACTCAAGTACTTATTTCTTTTTCTATATTTTCAGTTGTCTTTGGAGGTGATTAGGGGAAGAACAGGTTGTAATGGTCGTTACTCAAGTACCTATTTCTTTTTTCCTTTATGTTAACTGTTCATAAAGGACAGATGGAGTTAGATATCTCTCTCTCTCTCTCTCTCTCTCTCTCTCTCTCTCTCTGTGTGTGTGTGTGTGTGTGTGTGTGTGTGTGTGTGTGTGTGTGTCTAAGCTTTAGTTTGGGTGCTTTAACAATACAGTTGTTTATTAAATTGGATTTGATGCATATGTTTACCTGCTCATGTAAATACAAGTGGAGGGAAATTTTCATGGTTGTCCTCATGGATTTGCATTCAATTGAGATCTTAAAGGGGTAGTGATATTTTAAACATCAACTCTTTTGCATGATGTTTTCTACTAAATAAGTTTGTATTTTAATCTAATCATAAGATGAGAAGATGGCCAATTCAATTGTGTTGGGAGGTGCTTAGTGGAAGAACAGGCTGTAATGGTCGTTTTGCATGTACCTATTTCTTTTTATCTTAATTTTAACTGTTCAGAAAGGACAAACATAATACTAATGGATTTGGTGCAGCTCTACATAATCTACCTAATGGATTTGGTGCAGCTCTACATAAACTACCATATTTCCTTCTTTTCGGTAAGCTGTTGATCTTAACGATTCATAATGAATCACTTTTACAGTTTCTATAGATACCCATATCTATTTCTTTAATTGTTTGGTATTAACTGTCTACATCTGGATTACGGTGTTAGTTTTTCATTTTGGAATTTCTTTTCCTTTAATTGTTTTGGACAAGGAAGTACTAAAATGGACCATGGCCTATAGATGAATGGTTCAAGAAAGGCAAGATTGCAAGTTTTCGTTTACTTCTTAGCATTTTGAACCATCGAGGTCACTTTAGCGTAGCAAACATTAGTGAATTTATGAATTTACGGTTGAATGGGCATTTTAATTTTTCTGTATTTTGTGATTAATTGGTTTTTTGAATTTAGAAATTTCTTTAGACGTTGGTTGATGTGATTACATTACTACATGTTGCATGTTTGTCATTATTGTTCAATGAGCTTTTGGGAAATGAAATAGGTTATTGTTGCAGTGTTGGTGTGAAACATATAACTGATCGATTGGTTTCATGCATGTATTTATTCTCTGGACTATGTTGAATGATTTGACTCTTTAAGTATTTGAGATGAAATTTGGCGATTGTATTTGAATTAGATTACTAATGCAGCTAGACATCGTTAAAGCTTGCAAAATCCCAGTTAAAGCTATTGAAGAACAACAATGTTTGAATGACTTTTTTTGGGCCAACAATAACTTGTAGAGGAATACCCCTTCTTTTATTTTTTAATCCATCGTTTTCAAGCATCAACAGAAGGGAGACACAACGTTCTAAGGATGAAGATTCATCTCTAATGTGTATTGGGATTATTTCCATTTTGGTTGAGTCTGTATGTTTATACTGCGGTTTATGATTGTGCTTTTGTGTTAGTTTTGATGTGTTGGAGAAATGTGATTGAGCTTGATTTCACTGGTTGATTTTTGCTTTGATTATTTCCATCACATGCGAATGTTTTGGTTCAAGCTATACATTGAGTATTTTATGTTTCTTCTTTCTTTCTTTCTTTTTCCCCTTATTGTGAGTGAATGCTAGATTTGAATTTCCTTTTTAATATGTCAAAATATCTCCAAAAATTCATGCTAAACAGACTCAAATTATTGATTACCAAATGACACTTAAAAGTCACCATTGATTTTACTTGATCATATGAGAGGACTAAAAATAGTAAAATTTTACCTCTACCACCCCGCTCTAGACCTCGGCGGCAAGTTCCAGTATGTCCTGGAGTTCTTCAGCTAATTGATAAGTCATTATATGTGCATTTGCCTTAGTGTTGTAACAACTTTTTTATTTTGAAATATAGGTTTATTGATCATAAAAGAAGTGGATCAAACATACTTTTGACACCACCTTAGACCACGCCCATATGGCCATAATTCCTTTCAGCCCAATTCCAAATACAAAACCCCAGCAAACAACCATTTTTCATAATACACACAAAAAACTATCCAACACCCCAACCCATAACACAGCCACTGAAAGTTATCAAACCAGAAAAAGAAAAACTGACATAGCATGAACACAGAAGATTTAAGGACACTCATATGGCACTTGATTTGGTACTCATATAACATCAATTCCAGTGCCGCCGAGAAAATATCTTCCGATAACCAAGAATCTCTGCAGATTTGTTTGATGAAACAATTGTTCGAACTTTGAATAATACCCAGTAATTGAAGCAGACCACATACCCCTTATCCGATGCATCAATGGCCCCAAGATGACGTCCCTATTTTGTCGCCTTACTAATTGTAACAGCAAGTCCAATGGTTGTTCCTGATCCAATATGGAAATTTGCACCGACGACAATGTGAATATATTATATAATCAAGAAAACAACAAAGGGAAAGAGAAAAGAGAGCTAGAGTTTCTCATAACACAAAAATTGAATGAATGAATACAATACAAAAGAAGAGACAATAATAGTATATCTAGGTATACAATATTACCCTAATAGAAAGTAAAAGGCTAAACTACCCTAAAGCTAATAAAACTAATAACTCTAATAGCTAACTCTAATACCCCCCCCCCCCCCCCCCCTCTCTCTCTCTCAAACTCACGATGCTGCAACTAGAAGCATAGAGAGTTTGCCAACTAAAAAACAAAAACGCTGAATCGGATGTGACTTTGTAAACAAATCAGCAATCTGCGCGGAAGAAGAAACAAAAGGCAAAGTAATAGTTCCATGCTTAAGGTGATGACGAGTAATATGACAATCAATCTCTATATGGTTGGTCCTCTCATGGAAAACTGAATTGTGAGCAATCTGAATAGCACTTTTATTATCACAATACATAGGTGAAGGGCGAGGAAAGGAGACACCTATATCTGTAAGTAGCCAGCGTAACCAAATAACCTCACGTGTAGTCGAAGCCACAGCACGATACTCAGCTTCTGTGGAAGACACAGCAACAACATCTTGCTTCTTGCTCTTCCAAGAAATAAGAAAATCACCCAAAAATATACAATATCCAGTAACAGACTTGCGATCTGTAGGATCACCGGCCCAATCAACATCAGAGTATGCACACAGCTCCAAGGAAGAAGATGACAAAAGTAAAAGACTTTAAAACCGAGTGCCTTTCAAGTACCTCAAAATACGATGAACAACAGCCCAATGAACTATAGTAAGGGAAGTAACAAACTGACTAACAACATGAACAACATGAGCAATATCCGGATGAGTAATAGTAAGATAAACCAAGCTACCAACAACAGTGTGATATAAGGTAGGATCAGGCAAAGGAACACCATTAGAAGGAGAAAGACGAACATTAAGCTCCAAAGGGGTATCAACAATCTTATTATCAGTAAGGCGAGCACGCTCAAGAATGTCACCTGTATACTTAGAATGAGAAAGAAGATAACCTTTTGGAGAAAAGGCTACTTCAATCCCCAAAAAATAACGTAGTGGACCTAAGTCCTTCATTTCAAAACAACGAGCTAATTTAGACATCAACACTGCAATCCCATTAACATCATCACCAGTAATAATCATGTCATCAACATACAAAGAAGGCATAATACGACCAGCAGTGGTACACCTGATAAAGAGAACTAAATCATACTCACTCGGAGAAAACCCAAATGAGGTAATCATAGTGGAAAACTTCTCAAACCAAGCTTGAGGGGCTTGTTTAAGACCATATAAGGCTTTCTTAAGCCTGCAAACTTCACCAGGACCATGAGGAACACCCGGAGGAGGAACCATATAAACTTCCTCTTGGAGGTCTCCATTCAAGAAAGCATTTTTAACATCCATCTGAGTTATATGCCATTGACGAACAGAAGCAACTGCAATAAGAGCACGAACAATAGTCATTTTAGCAACATGAGCAAAAGTCTCCTCGTAATCCATACCATATTGTTGGGAAAAACCCTTAGCAACCAATCTTGCTTTGTACCTCTCAACAGACCTATCTGACTTGGTTTTGATTTTATAAACCCAACGAGAACCAATTGAGCTCTTACCAGAAGGTAAGGGAACCAAACTCCAAGTGTCTGTCTTATACAATTCAGAGAGTTCCTCTGCCATAGGCTGCTGCCAAAGAGGATCAAGAGCTGCCTCTTTATAGGACAGAGGCTCAGAGAGACCATGAACTGAAGCTAAAAAGGAAGCAAAAGTATCCGAAAAACAAGAATAAACAAAATCAGGTGATTGAGTGGACTTATAATGAGTGCGAGCAGGATAGCGAAGAGGTTCCACAGCCTCAGCAGATGCTTGGGTGGCCTCTGGAAGGGAGATAACATCAGGCGGCAAGGTACCAGTATCAGCAGAAGTAGAACTATGAGGTGAGACAATATCAATGGTGCATGGGGCTCGAGAAGGCACACTATCAGTATCATCAGAGAATGGGTCTAGATGGATGAGATCAGATTTAGTCAACTCATGATGATTATCAGGAATAGAAAAGAAGGGTATGTGCTCGAGAAACACAATATGGCGAGAGACATATAGTTTCTTAGTAACTGGATCAAAACAACGATATCCCTTTAGACCCTCACCATAACCTAGAAAAACACAAATAGTAGACTTTGGTGACAATTTAGTACGCTCTACATGAGGTCGAAGGACAAAACAAGTACAACCAGACACCTTTAAAGAAGAATAATCAGGAGCATGCCTATACAATTTTTCAAAAGGTGACAGACCTGAGCAATGAGAGGACGAAATTTTATTAATTAGATGGACAGCAGTAAGGACAGCCTCTCCCCAAAAATCACTAGGGACATATGTAGATAATAAAAGAAAGCGAGCAGTTTCAACAATATGCCTATGTTTCCTTTCAGCAACACCATTTTGCTCAGGAGTGTCTGTACAAGAGGACTGGTGAATAGTTCCATCTAAAGCAAGCAATTCACGAAATTTATGATAGGTATACTCTCCACCTAAATCACATCTAAAACATTTGATGACAACAGAATGTTGAGTTTTGACAAAGGCACGAAAGGTATTGTAAATATCAAAGAAGTCTGAACGACGTTTCATAAGATAAACCCAACAGTAACGAGTGCAATCATCAATAAATGATACATAATATCGAGACCCCCCTCTTGTAGTAACAGGAAAGAGTCCCCACACATCAGAATGAACTAAATCAAATGGTGCAAGAGAATAAGAAACTCTTCTATTAAAAGGTAAAGCTGAAAATTTTGCCAGTTTACAACCACTACAATCAGAAATATCATGAGTTTATAAATCTCCTAACTGTCCTGTAAAAGCTTAAAATTTTAAACGAGAGGTTGAAGCATGACCAAGGCGAGAATGC
Organism: Hydrangea macrophylla; assembly: GCA_033977485.1. NCBI lineage: Eukaryota > Viridiplantae > Streptophyta > Magnoliopsida > Cornales > Hydrangeaceae > Hydrangea > Hydrangea macrophylla. The sequence continues at coordinate 78,396,951 of CM066998.1, forward strand.
CATAAATAAAAAGTATACAAAGATGAAATCAAACGAAAGGATGACAAGTCAACACTAGAAGCTGCAACCACTGGTACATTGAGCTTATCCAAGATGTATAATCCCCCTTTGCCTACGGCCTGTCCCAATCAGTGTCTGAGACTGCGGATCCTGCACATGACAAAAAGTAGAAGAAAAAGAGACTAAGGATGCGTTTGATAAAACTGAAAAATAAGTGCTAAATTTTAAGTATTGAAAATTTTAAGCGATCGAATTTATAGTACTGAAAACCGTTTTTTAAGTACTGAAATAGATTGCATTCAGTGATTATTTTCAATAGATATTTTTCACTTAAAAGTTTTCAGTGATTTTTTGGCTACTTTTTCAATTAAGTGATACGTTATCAAACGCACTGAAGCAAAATAAGTGCTGAAAGTTTTCATTTTCACCACTCAATTGAGTTATCAAACATACCCTAAGTAACCTGCATCACAAAGATGACCAACAGAAACAAGATTTATAGTAAGTTTGGAAATGTGGTAAACACTAGAGAGAGATACATGAGGTGTGACAACAGACCCAACACCTGTTAATGGCATGGGAGTACCATCAGCAGTTATAATAGGCAAAGAAGAAGCAGAACATAAGGATGCAAAAGACGACAAGTCAGGTGACATATGATTAGAAGCTCCAGAGTCTAAGACTCAAATACCTGAGGATATACCTGAAGACATACCTAGTAAAGAGGTGGCCATAACATGTGGCTGTATGGCAAGGAACTTCTAAAATTGCTCAGCAAGGGAGGTCATGGACGGAGTGGATGGGGAAAGGGAACTGGGTCCAAATGAGTTTGATGGTGGTACAACTGCTGCAGTGTTAGGCTGTGGAGGCTTATACAAACGCTGCTGAGATTGGTTATCAGATTTCCAAGGAAAAGATTGAGGTTGCTGTTGTTGTGGTGGTCGACCATGTGAGGTCTGATTTGCTCGACCCAACCTAGGACACTGAGCCTTCCAATGACCCTTCTCCTTACAGTAGCTGCATACATCACTACCAACTCTCGAGTAAGGCTTATTCTGATTGTTGGATGGTGGTCGAAAAGGGGCTGCTAAAACAGACGGAGTAGAGTCGGGGAGAATTCCCTTTCCAGACTGAGTCTTGAGACGTATTTCCTCGGCTACTAACTCATGGACAACAGAATCAACTGACGGAAGTGGGCTACGATGGAGAATGGACCCACGAAGGCCCTCAAAATCATCACGTAGAGCCATCAAAAACTGAACCAGACGTTGTTCCTCCCTACTAGCGATATATGGTGCAAACGCCCGCAATTCGGGCGACTCCATAAGAGCCAACTGATCCCAAATATCTATCATTGTAGAATAGAACTCCTTAATACTCAAATTTTTTTGTTCAATGGCACGAATATCACACTCCAATTGGTACCGTTTCGCAAAATTGGACTGTGTAAACAATTTAGCCAAATGATCCCACACATCCTTTGCATATTCAAACTTTGTCAATTGCATACCTATCGAGGGAGCAACGGAGTTGTTGATCCAAGTAATGGTTTTCGAATTGTTTGTTTCCCAAACATCTAGCAATTCTGTAAATTTATCAGCCTATTCACTCGTAGGTTTACTAAAATCTTCATTGATATAACCCCACATCTTCTTCCCCTTCAAAAAATTTTCATCACATAATTCCAATATGCAAAATTCTTTCCATCGAGTTTAACACTGCTTGAAGCGAATCATCGCATTCAGCAGCCATTATGAAAACGAAGCAATTAAATAACTCAAAACAAACGAACCAAAATCAAAGACAGATCCAAAAACACAAAACAAACGAACCAGAATCAGGGACAAATCCAAAAACGAACGCGAATCAGTGCGAGATCAAACCAAATACGAATCTGTATTAGCGAGAAATCCAAAAAGAACCAGAATCATCCGAAAAATCGTGGATGAGATTCGAACCTGCTCTGATACTATGTGAACATATTATATAATCAAGAAAACAACAAAGGGAAAAGAGAAAAGAGAGCTAGAGTTTCTCATTACACAGAAACTGAATGAATGAATACAATACAAAAGAAGAGACAATAATAGTATATTTAGGTAAACAGTATTACCCTAATAGAAAGTAAAAGACTAAACTACCCTAAAATTAATAATTCTAATAGACAATACCTCCACTGTGCCATGTGTGAAAGTTTAGGTGATCGATTCTAGCATCATCCTCTAACCACCGAAGAGGAGTCAAATGCCGGCCGTTTCTTACTCACTTGAGAATACCCAAGCAACAGACATTGTGTTAACAAGTCCCAGGCTTACACCCAAACATTCAAATTACTAATTGCTTTATGATACAGCAGAAGTACTTGAAATAAAGGTCTATTGATGTAGCATCATCTACATCATCATCAATGTGTAGGTACTTGAAATATAGCATCATCCTCTAACAACTGGGTTCACTATTATTATGTATATGTACAACTCTGTTGTTTTCTCACAAAGCTGTTGGTGTTTGTATATACAAATTACGTTTAGAACCATGATTATATGCAGAGGTTTTTATTTGCCGTGCCCGTAGGCACGGTCACACGGACAATTGCTAGTTGTTATATATGGCCACGAAAATAACTTAATTAACATAGTACTGAGGAAAAAAAAACACTTGTCATTGAAGATAAGGTTTGTTCCTTTTTCTTGACTTTAAGATAACAAAACAACTAGAAAAGCACTTTAAATTTCACCAGCTTTTATGCAAAAGAGTTGATATATGTGTACGTGTTTGATATGTATCGGAATGCATATCACTCGTTTGTCAGTCCATTGTTGATGCCACTGTCATGGTTTTGGAGGTGAGTACTTCCTCTTTTAACCTTGAATTTCTAGCTAGTTATTATTATTATTATTATTATTATTATTATTATTATTATTATTTGGTGTTATGATCTCGTGTAAATACATATTTGTTACTGTTAGGATTCGACGGAGGAGACAAGGTTGAATATCTAGTACTTTAATTTATGGATTAACGAGGAAAAAGAATAATAAAAAGAAAAGAATGGAAAGCAGAAAGCACTTTCCTTTAGTTGATTTCCACTGATATATGGCTGAGATTCCACTACAGAGATATAAAGATTCATATCTTCAATGCTAAAAAAACACAATAGAGCTTTACTCTGTCTAATTAATCATCCATCTCTTTATTGTGTTTTATAGGCTAGTGATAACTTTTCAAGTAAAGTGCACACAACAATCAAAAGAATGTCCACCATTGCCCACTCTTCGGCTTCAATTTAGTGATGAAAAAAAGAAAAAAGAAAAAAAATATATAGAAGAAAATATTTATTTTGTTTGGTAACTAAAGAAAACAATGAGAAAAATAGAAAAGAAAAAAGAATAAGGTGAGAAATATATTAGCATTTTGAATGTTGTGAGTAATTTCTTTTTCTCTTTTTTTTTTTTTTTATCCTACAAATTTTTATTTTTAATGGTAGGTAAGCATTAAGGAAAACAAGAGAGCTAATTTTCCTTCTTCTTTTTTTTTGAGGGGAAGATAATTTTCCTTCTTGTTTTCCTTTACCTTTTCTTTTCCCACACGAAATCTCTGAGTCAAACAGATTAATCTCATAATTTAGAAAAATACATTACTCTATTGTTTGACCTCCATCTGTTTTCAGTGTGACATTATCATCATGCATTCATGGGCCCTATGTAAGTTGGAATTTCCATATTTTTGTATCTGTTACATTCCCTACCACCAACCAATACACATAACAATAAAGAAATCAATCGAACAATATTTCTTCTTTGTAGTAGTATTTGCCAAATATTTTTGGTGATTCTAATTTTTCAATGAAAAATCCTTTTAAGAATAGAGGACCCAGTGGAGTCTCCAGAAAAAATCAATTGAGAGTATAAGTATGATATAAAGAGTACAATTGAGTAACAATGTAACCTCAAAAAGAGTACAAACACATTAATTCTTACAACTCCACCAAATTGAGAAATAATTCTCCCCACAACAATCAAATTGACCGGTTTGAGAATACCAATATAAAATGCAAGAATTTTTTTTGGAAAAACTTAACCTTTTAATTTCATTTTTTGATGCATTTTTGTTTTTCTTCAGTTTCCCAAGAATTTATTTCTTTGTTTTTAGCTATTTTTTAAGATCATGGTTGCTGAAATTAAGTCATAATAAATTTTCATGTAGGTTTATAATTAAAAGCATTTTTACTATGTTACTACTTCTTTATCAAGTTTCATAGGGTCCTTAATGAGGGAGTTGGTAAGAAAAATGAAAACAGTGTTTTTGTTTTCCATGTAAGTTTAGGCTTCTATTTCATTACATAATGTGTTGTAAGCTTTAACACAATGTTTGGGAGTTCTAAAATCGAGAGAAAAGAAGAGAAAATGAGGGAAAGTATTTCCCTAGCTTTTTCTCGTTTGGGAGTTTTAGTAGTGAGAGAAAAGAAAGAGAAAGCTAACCCTCACTTTCTCTCAATATCTTTCTCTCCAAATTGGGAAGAAAATGAGAGAAAAGAAAGTGGGCATTAATGAATCTTTCTTAATACCCACAATACCCTTTCATTTGGTTTTACCTAATTTTAATTCCATTTAGGTCCTAGGCCTCTATAATAAACAACATACATGTATTTTGTCTCTTAAAAAAAATAATTAACGTAGCCTCACAAAAACTATCATCTACGGCCATGATTTTCTCTCTCATCTCCATTAACGATTGAGTGTCTCTCCTCTCTATTACTTGAAGTTCTTAATGGATAAAATGGCATCTTTCTTCTTTTTCTTTTCTTTTCTTCTCAACTTGCAAACAAGAGGAAAGAAAATAACTTTCTCTTCTTTCCTAAACTCCCAAACAAGATGAAAGAAACTACTATCCTTTCTCTTCTCTTCTTTTCTCTCCTCACTTGAGACTTTCTCTTCTTCTTCTTTTTTTTTTAATTATTGAATCATGTTGCTCCTCTAATTGAGAATTAATTTTCATAATTTCTCAGTATTCTTGGTGAATCATATCAACAAGGAGAAGAGTCTTACTCTTTGTATTTTGGGTGTATCAACATTTAACAAGGCCATTAAATTTCCTATCTTCTCCAATCCTAGCATGCACTGCATCAAGCAGAAATACAGAGAAAAATGATGGAAGACTTCTTTTCCTAAAGCCTCTTCCTTGTGAGTTGTGCATGCACTCTCTTTTGTAAACTTTGGAATGAGAATTGTTTAGGTAGCTTTAAAGTATCATGTGACTGTCCTATGTGGTAACATATAGCAAATGGAATTGGGACCCACATTTTGAGAATATTGGAATCTCTGTTACATGTAGCTAGGTGGATCCCACTCAGGCCCAATCCTGAGTCCAAGCAACACAAGCTTGGGCTTGGGACACCAATTAGAATTAACGTTCTCTTGTACATAAGCTCAAGTATATAAAACTATTAAAAAGCCCATCAGCTTTTTGTACCCTAATCAACATTCCATAAATATATATATATATATATACAGTCAGGCTCTAAAGAGGACGCCCTCTCTTTAATAAAGAGAGGACTTCTGTTTTAGCCGTCGGATTGTGTTTTCATTAATGACAGTTTTGTCATTTCACAGTTTTTAAACATAATCTGACGGTCAAAACAAAGGTCCTCCCTTTAATAAAGAGAGGTGGCCCTCTTTAGAGAATCTTTGTATATATATATATGTGTGAAAACAAAGCCCATCAGTTTATATATATATATATATGATTGAAAATTCTCTAAAGAGAGCGCTCTCTCTTTATTAAAGAGAGGGCCTCTGTTTTGGCCGTCGAATCATGTTTTCATTAAAGGCAGTTTTGTCATTTCACAGTTTTTAAAACAGAGAAATGACAAAATTGTCCTTAATGAAAACAAGATCCGACGGCCAAAACAGATGCCCTCTCTTTAATAATGAGAGGGCGTCCTCTTTAGAGCCCGACTGTATATAATATATATATATATATATATATGTATGTATAACGTTAATTTTCAAATTAGTGATTTGGTGGCGTTGAGAAAAAATTGATTTGGGGGGTTTGAAAAAAAAAAGGTTGATTTGGGGGTTTGATTTTCTTCTAACCTCATTTTTAATCTCCTTATAACTAAGTTTCCTTTTGGTTGTGCCGATACAGAATTTTTATTTGCTTTTCAATTTAGGACTTGGTTTTAAATTATCTATTGTTCAAATAAGTACTTAGTAATGCTGCAAACTGTTAGAACATTTTATAGATATCATGTCCACTGACCCGCGGGTTCTTTTAGGCTTAGAAGTCATGTTCACTGGATAAGTTTACTCGACCCTGTTCACTTTACAGCCTCTCCGTATACATATATTCAAATTATAACTTTCAAATATGAGTAAAGATTGAGGCACCAAAATGGTGCACCGAAATGATCGGTGTCGTCCATTTCAATGGATCCCACGCGTGCAAAGTGTAGATCCCACCTAAATTGTAATACCCATCATACATATGTACATATATATATAATCCCATATTAGTTAAACTAATTTGGTAACATAATTTTTGGTGTAATGATGTTACTATCCAAACACAACTTAAGGAAATCTGGTGATGAAATAGATAGATAAATACATATCTATATGCTTATCGTACCTAATCATATCTCAAAGAACCCACTTTAAAAACTTACAAGTGTCAATGTTTATAATAAAATAAACTACATCCTCATCTAAAATCTCCTGTAGATCTCCCCTCTATTAGTTTATTATAAAAATGTTACTTGGCTTATCTAGGAAAGCAATTACAATTATCACAACACCCCTATATAAACTCCCCTAGCTTCCACTTTAGGAAGCACAGAAAAAAGAAAAAAAGAAAAACCAAACCACCAACAACCTGATAGAGATGGAGAGCAAAGCAAATTCGGTGCTTTAAAACACACCCCCCCCCCCCCCCCCCCCCCCCCCCCAAAGTAGTTGGAGTTGGAAGCAGTGGAAAGGGAGGGTCTCTTTCAAATTAATTTGAACCAATAAACTGTAAGGACTTACATATCTTTTTTTTATGATGGTATATATATGTACATACAACCGTATATATATATATATCTATGGAAGTGTCTTTCCAATATTTTCTACTTTTACGTTGTTGTGCTGTGAAATGAGTCAAAGTGTGCAATTTTAAAGATCTGCTGCAAGTATGATCACTGGAAATTGTGCTTTACTTAATAGGTGTGTGTTAGGAGGTGCTAAGTATTAATTTTGGAGAAGAATTAAATATATGACTTCATGGCAGAATGTTTGGAAGAAGCAACTTTCATTCCTAAAGGTTTCAAGATCAAGTCAGATGTGTTACAAATTATTTTTTTTTTTATTTTATATTAATGATAATGAGACAGGGTAGATAGTTGAGAGTTTTGTCAAGATACTTGAACCTGGTGGGACTAATATAGTCCATAAGTGACCAGGTCTTACAGTGAGTACTCATATATCATTTGTTTCGAGCAAGAAGGCTGGCGAATGTTATACACTTTCCGAGCAAGTAGGCTGGGGTGCTGTGATCATTATTTATTATTCAGTTGAATTAAGAACGTAAAATTCCGCAAATGTATGCAATATAACACCTCTTGTGCAGGTAGCCAGTGAGAGGCTCATCGTTATTAATAAAGATAAGTACTAGTTAGCATAGAATAAATAAAAAATAAAAAAAGAAGAAAGCTAATGTGTGTCACTCACCAGTATTCATTACTGACCCTCGTTAAAAATTTCATGGTTGTGTTGTATTTCAGGAGTTGACGAGCAGAAATCAATAGCAAGGAATGGAGTAGTCCTAATGCTGGATAATGAAGACTTTAGTTTTAAACTGCTTTGTATAATTACCAATAAGTTCTTGAATTGTAATATTACTATTATAGATACCTTAGATGAGATTGAGACTTTTTATTGACTATTAATTAGTTTATTTAATGCTACTCTTCTGACAAATTTTAAATCTATCACTACCTACGATTTAATTATAAATGAATAACTAATACATATTCTAATTATTTGGTAAATCGGGGCGTGACAGAATTTTTGGTATCAGAGCCTGATTTTTGTTTTCTCATCTAACAAAATATATATATATATATATCTATATCTTAGAGCTAACCTTATCATTCTATTTTATATATATATAGTATGGAGGGTACAGACAAATGAGGAGGACATTATGTATTTTCCGATGGCACAGTTGCCCCAAAATTTCCCTCTTTGCTCGAAGAAATCATAATAAGAGACGCCCAATCCATAGTGGCTGCTGATTTTAATGAAATTGAAAATAGCCATGCTCACTTTCTAGATAGAGATAAAACAGCTGTTATTCTGCACACTTTGCGTATTCGCTAGAGGACATTTCAGGAAGCGATTGATTATGTCAAAAGGAATCAGTTTGGTCAACCCGGAACAATAGCAGTTAAACAGGAACCACCGGATTTTCTCCCACAAGATTATCCAGATATATTGCTAGAAATATTTGACCCTAGTATCATGACACTCCCAGCCATAAGCACGTCTGGAGTGATTCCAACTCCCGTATATGAGTTCTTTCCCCTAGTGTCAGAAGCCACTACAGTCCCTAAGCAGATAGTACCCATAATGCCAGAGCTCGAGCCTTTCACTAGAATGCCTGAATCGCCCTTTATAATTTCATAACAAGTTGCGCCACAGTTTATGATCCCCCATCCACTAGAGCCTTGGACTCAAGAAATGGCCCAATACTTCTTCATGATACCGGAACAAGCACCAACCCTTCTGTTACCAGAGCCTGTCCTAGACCCAGAGCCTGTCCCAGAACCGGAGCCTGAGATTTATTTGGTGGAGTCAGCAAGATCCACTAATGGTTCACTAGTTGAAGGTCATTATAATAGTCATGTGGTTGGATTTTTGTGTAATTAAAGTAGTTATGGGGGAAGTAATTGTAGTACAATAACACTTTGGATGTAAAATAGGGGCGTAGTATCATAACATGACTTTTGATGTAAGATAGGGATAATATGATGCCTATTAACAAAGGATATGTAACCGTTAAAAATAGTATATTGACTTGTATATAAATTTTTGTAGTACTTTATAATTACTTTGTCATTCTAATATTTTTCCTTTTAGATAATGGCGGAATGTTCAAACAACTCATGCAATCAAGATGGGACACCACCACAATCTGATCCTATTGGACTATTAAGGGCATTTGTCAAATAAATGGAACAAATGAATGCAAACAAAACGACCCCAGAAGCAAACAGGTTGATTAGTAGATTCAAAGCATTAAAACCAGATAAGTTTGTTGGAACAGCCGAACCAATCAGGCCTGAGAAATGGATCCAACAGATGGAGGATATTTTTGAAGTCCTAGACTGCACGGACATAGAAAAATGAAGGGTGGCAGTATTCCAACTAACTGCAGAAGCACGAAATTGGTGGGAAATGGTAAAGACAACCATAAGAGAAGAGCCAGCTAGACAAATGACTTGGACAACGTTTAAACAGAAATTTTTGGAGAAATACTTTCCTGACACAGAAAGAGAACGAAGGGAAAAAGAGTTCATAGAATTGACTTAAGGGAACTTGTCAGTTCTGGAATATCAAAATCAATTTAATGCTTTATCGCGATTTGCGCCCCACTTGATTGATACTCCAGAACAACGGACCCGAAAATTTGCCAAAGGATTAATTCCCCCAATTCATCGATGATCATCGGACGTTGCCACCAAACCTACGAAGAGGTGGTAGAAGAAGCATTGGCCTTAGAAGAAGATAATCGAGAATTCAAGAAACAAATGGAAGGTAAGAATCAGGAAAAGAATCTGAGACAAGGGAATCAATTTTGGAAGGGTGGACCAGCCAGAAAGAAACCCAAAACGAATTCGGGGAACACTAATGTAGTATCATTTCACCGTCAACCCGGAACTACCAACCAACCTAGAAACAATTGTTATAATTGTGGTGAAATGGGCCATAACACCCGAGACTGTGCAAAGCCAAGAGCGATAACTGTGACCTACTACAATTGTGGTGAAAAAGGCCATTACAGTCGAGACTGTAAAAAGCCAAGGAAGTACAACAATAATGGACCACAACCGGGACAAGGAGTCCAAGCCAGAATGTATATAGTAGTTCCCAAGCATGCAAAGGTTAGAAGGTACTCTCACTTTGTTTAACAGTCATGCAAAGGTTTTATTTGATACTGGCGCTATGCACTCATTCATATCTTCTAAAATGGTTCAAAAATTAGGATTAATTCCTGAGCGCCTGACCATACCTTTAGTGGTAGTCTCACCCCTAGGCTCTACCATAACTCTTGACTGTGTGTGTAAAAACTATATGGTAAAGCTAGAAACAAAGAATATGCCTGCAGAATTGATCGTGTTGGCGATGAGCCAGTTTGATGTAATTCTAGGTATCGATTGGCTCACTAAGTTTTGTGCTAATTTAGATTGTTGTGGGAAGATGATCACTTTTTCTATCCCTGGTCAACAATAATTTACTTTCCATTGTAATCCCTTGGGTGACGGTTTTATCACCAGTTATCTTACAACCCTTGAGAGTTCAAGTGAGGAAACTGTCTATCTGTCAAATTGTTGTCGTGTGCGACTTTGATCAGGACGTATTTCGAGAGATTTTGAGTTTACCACCCAAAAGAGAAATTGATTTTTGTTTCGAGCTAATTCCTGGCACGTCACCTATATCCAAAACTCTCTATCATATGGCACCTATGGAGATGCAGGAATTGAAGAAACAAATTCAAGAGCTTGAGGACCTCGGCTTTATTAGACCTAGTTTTTCACCATGGGGAGCACCTGTACTCTTTGTGAAAAAGAAGGATGGATCCCCTTAGATTGTGTATTAACTATCATGAACTCAATAAGGTGACCATCAAAAATAGATACCCCTTACCTCGAATAGATGATTTGTTTGACCACTTACAAGGCGCCACGACATTCTCAAAAATAGATTTGAGATCTGGATATCACCAGCTATTGGTAAGACAAGAAGATATTTCGAAGACAGCATTTCAAACAAGGTATGGACATTACGAATTTCTTGTGATGCCCTTTGGACTAACTAATGCACCTGCAGTATTTATGGATCTAATGAATTGAATTTTTCGGCCCTATTTGGATCATTTTATCATTGTATTCATCGATGATATTTTGATATACTCAAAAACATAAGAAGAGCATGAACAACACTTGCGCATTACACTACAAGTGTTACGGGACCATAGATTGTATGCAAAATTTATTAAGTGTGAGTTTTGGATGGAGCAAGTTAAATTTCTTGGTCATGTAGTATCTCAAAATGGGATTTCAGTTGACCCTTCTAACATAGAAGCCAGAAGTTTTCTGGGATTAGCAGGATACTACAGAAGGTTTGTTGAAGGATTCTCAAGAATAGCAACTCTGCTAACTCGTTTAACAAGAAAAGAGGTAAAATTCACTTGGGACGCTGCCTGTGAACGTGCATTTCAAGAATTGAAGAAGAGATTGACAACAACACCAATCTTCACAATTCCAATAAGCGGTGTCAAGTTCACCATTTTCAGTGATGCTTCACACCAAGGACTAGGATGTGTGCTAATGCAAGATGATAAGGTAGTTGCATATGGATCTCGACAACTGAAGCCTCACGAGCTCAACTATCCAACGCACGATTTGGAGTTAGCAACTGTGGTGTTTGCATTGAAAATTTGGAGGCACTACTTATACGATGAAAAGTTTGATCTTTTCTCTGATCACAAAAGTTTGAAGTATCTTTTCTCGCAAAAGGAACTTAACAAGAGACCGAGAAGATGGGCGGAACTTCTGAAAGACTATGACTTCTCACTACAGTATCACCCAGGAAAAGCAAACGTAGTAGCTGACGCCTTAAGTCAAAAACTACGAGGGATGATCGCTTACCTTATGAAGCGAGAATGGGAACTACTAGAGTCATTGGCAGAATTCAATGTACCACCGATAGGTCAAGAAGAAGGGCAACTGCTATGTAGTCTAGTAGCTCAACCCACTTTGATTACCAAGATCCTTGAAGAACAAAGAAACAACATGGAATTTCAAAAATGGTTTACAAAAAAAAAAAGTAGACAAGGACTCAATGACATGGAACGTCGGACAAGACGGTGGATACAGGTTTCAAGGAAAACTTTACGTTCCAAATTCAACCGATCTGCGACAGGAAATCTTAAATGAAACATATTGCTCAAGATTAATGGTACATCCTGGAGGCACAAAGATGTACAAAGATCTTAAAAGAATTTTTTGGTGGGAAGGCATGAAGCGAGAGGTAGCAGAGTTTGTAGCAAAAATGCTTCACATGTCAGCAAATAAAGGTAGAACATTAGAAACCCTATGGATTGTTACAACCCTTGCCAATACCTGTAGACACCCCATTTTGACCTGCCAAAAAAAGAAATAACTATCATAGGGGGGACCCACCAGGCCCACAAATCGAGAAAAGAGCTCCAGAATCCAAACAGGGATCCCAAAGGTCAAATCAAAGTCAATACAGAGCCCACAGCTCATCGATCAGGAGTCCCAGAACTCAGAATCATCCGATTACGATAATTGGAGACATTGTAAACCAGAATCGAAATTCAACACAAAATTCAAGACCAGAATCAAGTCCGGGACAACCAATGGTTGAATTCAATTACACCAGGACTAAACAGGCATCAATATGGGCCTAGAGCACTTCAAATCATCGAAATCTGGTAACTGACAAAGTATTAGGTTCCGATTGAAGTTTCGGCGCACCGAAATCAGGAAAAGGGAAATGATCATCAATCCGGAAACATCAAAGTTTGACTGGGCATACTTGGATGGAAATATGGAGAAAAATAGGAATTCTGCAAGTCGAATCAGCCTAATCGGGTAATCAAAAAAGAAATGACGGCCAACCGAAGTTTCAAAGCTCAATCGGAAAGACAAGGGCAAAATGGTCATTTCTAAAGGCAGAGGATCTCAATCGAACTGTACCAATTCAAAGAGAATGCCAATACGATCCCAGATCATCTTAAATCAGAAAGATCGGATGGTCGGATCAAAAGATTTTCGTAGTCGAAGTTTAAACGGTATGGATCAAACATCGATGGTCTGAGAAAACGGAATCATTTCCGAGTTTCAAATAAATTTTGATCCAACCATACGGATTGGAAGAGGATGTTAAACCGAGTTTGGATCTTTTCGAATCATCCGAATCAGATACCCGGATTGAAGAATATCAAAATCGATTCCAGAATCGATCAACGGCCCGATCAATGGTTGGAGCCTACCTCTCTATGTCTCACCTACATGGGATTAAAACCCGTGTAGGGTTTCAAAAAAAACTTTCTATAAATAGAAAGCTTGCCTTCCTGCGTTGAAAAAAAAAAGAGGGCAGCCTCTCTTTAAGGCCCTGTTTGGCTCAAACAAAGTCCTCCCACAACCCTTAGGCTATGTTTGGTTTTTAACCAAACACTACCATATCACCACCACCACACCACCACTGTTTCCACCACCAAAAACCCACTATCACCTCCCCATTACCCAACTCCCTCCATAAACCCAGCCTCAAAGGACCCTCGGATAGCCCAGACAAGATGCTTAAACCAAACAGAGCCTTGAACCTTCCCAGAAACTGAAAAAATAACCAAACAGAGCCTAAACTGGCTCCCTGAATCTCACTGCCACCACCAGCGAGTCCCACTCCTCAAGACAGAGCCAATCCAACTGGCCACGTCACCATATCAGTCCTACAGAGGGCCCACGCGTCGTACAAACGGCATACGCGCCGCCGCTGCACAGAATCTGCTCAGGCAGACATTCCGGCAATAACCGCCGGACAACACCACCACCAATCCAATCGTCTCGACAAGACGATCCATATCCCGGTGGCCTGACCTACAAATGTTACCAGAGAGGCCTCACACGCTGCACGCGCCACCAGCCCTTCGTTTCGCCTCCTCACGCGCAGCCAACAGTTAGCGCTGACTCATCGGCTGACCCTCCAATCAGAAGCTGCCACATGGCAACGACTGCTGAGTCAGCAGTCCACATGTTTACCACATCATTGCTGAGTCAGCATTGACCACCCAATCAACATCTGACACGTGTCACAAACTGCCACATGTACTGCCACGTCATTGGCACGCCAGGTTGGTCAACCAATCAGGGATTGACATGTGGCAATGACTGTCACGTCATCACATTAACCAGCTACTCAGAGGCTGCCATGTGTCTTTGACTGCCTAATCAGCTGCACAATCAGCATGTCCTGTCAGTGCATAATAAGAACCAGTCAGCCTTGACCAGCCAACCATAATGCACCACGTGGCATTTAACTGCCACGTGTCTTGCTGACGTGGTATTTGGGTCCCATTTTTGGTTTTTCCCAATTTTTTCCATTCTGGGTCAGGATATCGACGAACGGACACTTATTCCTAGCTAATTTGGTCGTTCCAGACGCACCGGTGACCTCAGAATTGGTTGAATCTAACTCTTAAGGACTGTTTGGCATTTTATTTGTCCATTTTTAGGCTATACCGGCCAATTCTAACCCCCGTGGGTCCCGCACAACTCAGCCCTGACCCGTTCCGGCCTGACTTATGGCTTATCTGATTCTTCCGGCCCTTCCGGACCCAACCATGACATTCGTTCAAGTCGATTTTGTGTCAAAATATGATTTCGGATCTTGTCGGCTTATTTCTGCGACGTTTCTCGATGACGATCCTTTCAAACCTTCGAATTCTTTCATTCTTTCTCAACAAAACACCGACTCGGCTTCAATAGCCCCTTCTGCACAGGTAACTCCCTCAAACTCTTACTCTTAGTGGTCTGGGGCTCCCTATAAATCCACTGGTCGGATATTCTGCCTTTTTCTTTTCTTTTATTTACTTATATGATTTTAGTGGTCTGGGGCTCCCTATAAATCCACTGGTCGGATAGTCCGCCTTTTTCTTTTTCTTTTTATTTACTTATATACTTGAGTTGTGTGGTCTCCCTATAAATCCATTGGTCGGATATTCTGCCTTCTTTTTGCCAGTCGGAAGGAGACCCTCGAACTCCACCCGATTGGACTTTATATCCTACGTCAGCCGGATGGAGATCTAATGACCCACCCAGCTGAACTTTATCAAACTGCTATATCATGCGCTAGTCGAAAGGAGGCCTCGAACTCCACCCGATTGGACATTATATCATGCGTCAGTCGGAAGGAGATCTAACGACCCACCCGGCTGAACTTTATCAAACTGCTATATCCTGCGCCAGTCGGAAGGAGACCTTCGAACTCCACCCGATTTGGACTTTATATCCTGCGCCAGCCGGAAGGAGATCTAATGACTCACCTGGCTGCACTTTATCTCCTGTTATAGATATTCATTGATAAATCAGGAAACCCAAAAAAATGATGATGATGCTTCTCTCCAAGTGCTGGGCACTGACCCATACTTCCGGTAAAACTTTCACATCACCCTTTTTTACATCACTGGGCACCGACCCTTACTTCCAGCACACTTTTTCATTACTTGGTCACCGACCCGTACTTCCGGTAGAACTAAGCATTGGGTGCCGACCCTTACTTCCGGTTACTCTTTTACATCACTGGGCACCGACCCTTACTTTCGGCACTTTTTCTCAAATCACTGGGCGCCGACCCTTACTTCCGGTTACTTTTTCAAATCACTGGGCACCGTCCCTTTCTTCCGGTATAAAAATCAAAAAAAAAAAAAAAAAGACGAAAAGAAAATACAAAAAATGCGCTTTCTTAGAAATTAAACTCCAATGCCACCTTTGCTTGGAATCTGCAAACAGCACAGGTAAGATAGGTAAGTCTTCACACTCTTCATGGGCACCAACCCTTACTTCCGGCACATAAAACAAAAAGACAAAAAAATCATAAAAACAAAAAAAACTTATCGCACGGTCGATCCACACCGACTTTACTCAAAATATTATTTTATTTTATTTTTCACACTCACGCTCTAGATCGACCAAACACTCACACATACACAGCACAGAAATACGTATGGCCTGATTCTCGAGTCGAGATACGTATGCAACCCACACTTGGGTGTGGCCATAACTTCACTTTCAAACTATCTCGTGTCGAGATACGTATACATACTTTCAAACTATCTCAAGTTGAGATACGTATACATAACAATTCTCTTTCAAAACTATCTCGTGTCGAGATACGTAAATCGGCAACCGCGTGTCACAGATGCTCGCGTTTAATTTCTTATATATGTATTCTATTATTTCTTATTTACGCCTCATTACTATGAAAACCACTAAACCGGCAACCGTGTATCATGGATACTCGAGGGTGCCTAATACCTTACCTCGACGTAATCGAGTCCCCGAACCCACTTCAAGAACTCTGGTTTTTGCACGACTATCAAGAGTCACACTTTTAAAAGGGCCCACTTTTCTCAAACTGTTTCTCAAAAGTCAAAGATAATTACTATAATCGTCTTTGCAGGGATCCTAACTCCCGAAAACGTTAGGTGGCGACTCTGAAAACTTTTACTGGCCCTACTCCCACTTGTACGTACTTTCATACATTTCCTTTCGCGCTTTGGTTCGCTGCTTTGAGCCTTTTACCTATTTTATTTCATTTCCTTTAAAACGGTCGCGACCCACAAGGGGACCGCCCCCCACCTTCGGGGCGGGCGCGACAATACCCTAATGGAAATGGGAGCACATCACTATGGATTTTGTTACTGGACTATCAAAATCAAGACAAGGGTATGATGCAATTTGGGTTATAGTGGATCATGTGACAAAGTCAGCACACTTTTTACCTTACCATATAACTGATACGGTAGAGAAAATGAGCAAACTGTACCTACAACAAGTGGTTCAACTGCACGGAGTACCAGTATCCATTGTATCCGACCGTGATTCACGATTTACTTCCAAATTTTGGGAAAGTTCCAAACCACTTTGGGAACCTTGTTAAAATTAAGCACAGCTTTTCATCCCCAAACAGATGGACAGACCGAGCGAGTCAATCAGGTCATGGAAGATATGTCACGAGCATGTGTTTTAGAATTTGACATGTCATGGGAAAGTCATTTATCACTAATTGAGTTTGTATACAATAATAGCTACCACTCTATTATCGGTATGGCACCATTCGAAGTCTATGGTAGACCTTGTAGATCACCCGTATGTTGGGTCGAAGTTGGTGATAGAGAATTACTTGGACCAAATTTAATCCGAGAAAGTAACAATTATTCAGGATCGGATACGTACTGCTCATAACAGACAAAAGATTTATGCTGATCAACGGAGAAAAGATTTGGAGTTTGAAGTAGGTGATCATGTATTATTAAAAGTATCTCCAATTCGTGGTGTGGTGCGATTTGGATAGAAAAAAAAAGGGAAGTTATCACCAAGGTATATTGGACCTTTCCAAATCCTAGAACGAATAGGGAAAGTGGCTTATCGACTCGCACTCCCACCAAGATTGTCGAGAATTCACAATGTCTTCCATATCAGCATGCTAAGGAAATATGTCCAAGATCCCTCACACATGATCGATTATGGTGATATAGAACTAAACATAAGCACAACATATGAAGAAAAGCCTGTACGAATTCTCGATCAAAGAATAAGGCAGTTGAGGACGAAAGAGATCGCCTTAGTCAAAATTCCATGGAATCATCACGACGAAAATGAGGCCTCCTGGGAATTAGAGTAAGAAATGCGCAAGAAATATCCACAGATATTTAAAGATTAAGGTACTTGATTTTGGGGACGAAATCACTAATTAGTAGGGTAGAATGTAATACCCATTATACATATGTACATATATATATATATAATCCCATATTAGTTAAACTAATTTGGTAACATAATTTTTGGTGTAATGATGTTACTATCCAAACACAACTTAAGGACATCTGGTGATGAAATAGATAGATAAATATATATCTATATGCTAACCTAATCAGATCGTAAAGAACCCACTTTAAAACCTTACAAGTGTCAATGTTTATAATAAAATAAACTACATCCTTATCTAATTAAAATCTCCTGTAGATCTCCCCTATTAGTTTATTGTAAAAATGTTACTTGGCTTATCAAGGAAGCAATTACAATTATCACAACACCCCTATATAAACTCTCCTAGCTTCCACTTTAGGAAGCACAGAAAAAAGGAAGAAAAGAAAAACCAAACAACCAACAACTTGATAGAGATGGAGAGCAAGGCAGATTCGGTGCTTAAAAAAAAAAACAAACAAACAAACCCCAAGTGGTTGGAGCTGGAAGCAGTGGAAAGGGAGGGTCTCTATCAAATTAATTTGAACTAATAAACTGTGAGGACTTACATATCTTTTTTTTTTTAATGATGGTATATATATATATACGTACATACAACCGTATATATATATATATATATCTATGGAAGTGTCTTTTCCAATTTCTACTTTTACGTTGATGTGCTGTGAAATGAGTCAAAGTGTGTAATTTTAAAGATCTGCTGCACGTATGATCACTGGAAATTGTGCTTTACTTAATGGGTGTTAGTTAGGAGGTGCTAAGTATTAATTTTGGAGAAGAATTAAATATATGACTTCATGGCAGAATGGTTGGAAGAAGCAACTTTCCTTCCTAAGGTTCCGCTGGGCCAACTCTTCATTGGGCCAACTATGGGCCCATTAAAGGGACTAATGAAGTAATCAACTGTAGCTCAGCATAGTTAGGGGCTATTTGGTTAGGGTAATATTGATACTTTAAATCTAAAAACTTCACATATAAAGGGTCAAAGTAATTATATATATATATTTATATATGTGAACGTTTATTTTTACATGAACAATTAAACACTGACTTCGTTATATTTTATCTTTAGGTATCGATCAACTTCGCCTACTAAATTGTAGGAAATCTAGTTTATGGTATAAGCCTAAATTGATAAATATTTCTTATGTTAACTCCCAAGGGTGCCAACTCCCATGTTTGAAGATTACAAACTTGACTCTGTCTTGAATAGCCAAGATAAATGGAAATTCTTAAGATTATATAAGTTTTAAAATTTGTCTCGTTATAATAAATTTTGACATTTATTTTTGTTTGATTAATTATAGCGAACCCCTTAAACATCCAACTGATCATGGTAAAATGCTTTGGATTGTAAATGATTAATTATAATTAGAATAGGGTGCATAATCATTATCAGATATTGTTCCCTCTATGAACAATGTTTTGATGTTAAATAAAATATTGGAATTGTTAGTTGATTATGGCTGATTTTATCAATAATATCATGGTCCTATTTTATATTAATGATAATGAGACATGGTAGATAGTTGAGACTTCTGTCAACAGACTTGAACCTGGTGGGACTAAGATAATCCATAAGCGACCAGAACGGAGAGTGTCCTACAATGAGTACTCATATATCATTCGTTTCGAGCAAGAAGGCTGGCGAATGTTATACACCTTCCGAGCAAGTAGGCTGGGGTGCTGTGGTCATTATTTATTATTCAGTTGAATTAAGAGCGTAAACTTCCGCAAATGTATGCAGTATAACACCTCTTGTGCAGGTAGCCAGTAAGAGGCTCATTCGTTAGTAAGAAAGATAATAACTAGTTAGCATAAAAAGAAAGGAAAAAAAAAAAGAAAAAAAGAAAGAAAGAAAGAAAGCTAATGTGTGTCACTCACCAGTACTCATTACTGACCCTCGTTAAAAATTTCATAGTTGTGTTGTATTTCAGGAGTTAACGAGCAAAAATAAATAGCAAGGAATGGAGTAATCCTAATACTGGATAATGAAGACTTTAGTTTTAAATTGCTTTGTATAATTACCAATAAATTCTTGGATTGTAATATTACTATTATAGATACCTTAGATGGGATTGAGACTTTTTATTGACTATTAATAAGTTTATTTAATGCTACTCTTCTGACAAATTTTAAATCTGTCACTACCTACGATTTAATTATAAATGAATAACTAATGCATATTCTAATTATTTGATAAATCGGAACGTGACATAAATAGACGGCACTGACCATTTCAATGCACCATTTTCGGTGCTCAATCTTTACTCTTAACCAACATATGTATCTTGACAATAAGAGGGCGTTCACTCATATTGGCTTTCTCCCTTTGAGGCTAGACCCAATGTAAACAAGTCAAGCACCCAAGCTATGAAACCTAACAATACTCAACTCATGGAAGCCCAAAAACATTTACATATAAGTTGACCAAAATATGTCCTCAATTGCATCATTTCTTGTATTTAATTTTTAAGGGTTAATTATATTTTCCCTTGTGGTTATGGTCATTTCACATTATCCTTGTATTTCAAAAATAGACATTTAATATCCCTGTAGTTTTGAATTAAAGTGAAATAGTTAAAATTTTCCTAAAAACTAATGTAGATTTTAAAATTGACCAAAAATGTTAACGCTTAACTTTCTTTGTGAGGTTAATTTAATGGTTAACCCCCTATGTGGAGATAATGCTGATATTTAACCTATCTAAGTTGGGCTAGTTTTTACACTTAAAACCTTGTGGTGCTAATCTTGGGATTAACTGTCTGTGTGGGGTTAATTTTGACACTTAAATTCTCTTATATTAGGGCTAATTATAACACTTACTCCCCCATATGGGACTATTTTGAGAGGAATCTTAACAATTTTTCTTTAGTCCGAATCCACATGGGGTTAAATATCTACTTTTGAAGTACAAAGGGTAAAATGAAATTGGGTCTAACCACCATGGTAAAATTTTCTCAATTAACTTGGTTGAGGACTCAAGTCTCTGGGCTTCTTGTCACCAATCCAGACCAAGCCCGGAAAGCACTTGTTGGACCCAAAATCAGTGGGCCCAATGTGTAGATCTCAAGTGAATGTAACTGCTAATTGATAACCATCAAACAAGCCTCCACCAACTGGAGGCTACTTGACCTTGAAAATGAATAATGGTGTTGATTAAATGATGAATGTTGATTACAACTTTATAAAACTCCTTCATGCCTTTAAAACCTTTTCATTCCACCATAACTTTCTTTTCAAAGGAAAATGTCCCACCACAATCTTTATATGTTTTGTTGTTTGCCCTTTCTCTAGGTGTAATGCACCCTCCAAAAAGTCCAAATTCCAATGCAATGGCTAAAGTTACTTATAGTCACCATCCTTGACATTAAATCCATATATACATTCATTATGTCTTTGTTAGGTTGTCCATTTTACAAATCACTTTCTTGATATGAATTAATCTTTTAGGTATGCTACATATTCTAATATCCCATCTTACTTTGTTTCCATATACATGTTGCCACATCACAACTTTATCAACAACTTACCTCAACATAAAGTTTTCTTCTGCTTTCTATGAGTCCCTATACAATAAATTAACATAACATTGAAATTAAAGACAAACATTAGATTAATCTTCTTGGAGACTGCTGAAACAGATTTTGCTAATTGTGTTAAAAGTTTACATCTCCCTTCCCATTTTGTCTCCCGGATGAGCCCTTGTAGATGTCTCATGTTAACAACTCCTATATTTGTACTACTATTTAGAGTAATATTCTATTGGTTTTCTTAGAACGTGTGTTTTCCATGTACATTCCGTCCAACAATTAATTATCAAAATACTTTTTGCTCGCCGAAAATTGATACATCAATGCTTACTCAAACATCCTATTGGCCAATACAGTGGGACCTATGATTAAACAACCTAGGCATTTCATTGGCAAATGCAGTGGAACCCAGGATTAAACAAAATTTAGATAGCGAAAAGAAAAACAAGGACATAGTTTGTGAGAATCCATTCATTAATGTACAGTGGGACCTATGAGCATTAGTGTACCATTTTTTAGGTGAACAAAAATGCTCTCATTAATTATACTAAGATAAATCCATTTGTGAGAATCCTTTTAAATATCTTTATACTCTGTTTGGTTTACATATTTAGATAGCGAAAAGAAAAACAAGGACATAGTTTTCTTGTGTTTTTTCATATTTAAATCAATTAAAAATTAAAAATCTCTAGAATTTAATTATAATATATGAATAAAAGAAGGGAAATGACTCACAACATTCAAAACTATTAAGTTATTTCTCAACTCAATATTTTTCAAATTAACCAAATAAAAAGGGTAGTCCAGTGCACAAGGCTCCTGCCATTGTGGAATCTGGGGAGGGTGAGATGTACGCAGCCATAACCAAATAAAGGAAATAATTTTCCTCTATGTTTCCTTTTCTTTTCCCTTCACTAAATCCAATTAAGAAACAAACAAAGCCTTATATTGCTAAATAGAAGTCTAATTTTTTCTTGACATCTTATGAATGTTGAATTACAGGAAAATTACACTTTAGTCCATTGTACTATAACATATTTTTAATTGGGTCCATACACTTTATTTTTTTGCAATTGGGTCCTCGAACTTTAAAAATTCATTCAATCAGACCCAAATTGTGACATTGTTAGCTTAAGTTATTAGAAATTGTCACGTACGTTGTGCGTAATGCTTACCTATCACATGTTAGGTTAAGACAAATATAGGAGATTGTGAATAGTGCAAAAAATCGCATTCAATCAGATTCGGAATTGCGTTCAATCAAATTCGAAAACACGTTTGACTAGATCCAAAATTGCATTCAATTATACCCAAAATCAAATCATTTTTTAGCCATTCATAGTCTCCCGTGTTTATCTTAACCTAACGTATGACAGGTAAGCATTATGCACAACGTACGTGACAATTTCTAATAATTTAAGCTAGCAGTGTTAGAATTTGGGTCTGATAGAATGGATTTTTGAAGTTCAAGGACCAAAAAAAAAAAAAAAAAATTGAAAACAGGTGTATAGTTTAATAGACTAAAGTGTAACTTGCCCTTGACTAAACTTCTCATACCACGGGCCACAAAGAAAAAAGTATGTAAACACAGAAAATAAGAAATTTAAGAGTAATCCTAATGCTTTCCTATTTTGTATCTTACTGTGGTTCTCAACACACATGTGGCATTGGGATCACCTTTAATATTAATAGGGTAGCTGAAAATCAAGTGAGCCCCAGTGCCATGCGTGTTAGGAACCATGTTTAGATTACAAACTTTGAAAGTATAACATTACTCAAACCTCAAAAGTGGTCCCCACTCCCCAACATATGTGGTAGACGATTCATTTGATTTTTATTGGAGATTGTCAAAGACAATCCAATTGTTACATGTCGTGGGAATCATATATGGTAGGGGTGAAAGAAAACCGAACCAAACTGACACACCGAACCGAACCGAACCGAACCGATTGGTTCAGTCGATTTTCATTTAGTTTGTGCAGTATAAATCCGAAACCAAACTGAAATTTTACACACTCCGAACTAAACCGGAGCCGATCGATTTTGCCAAAAAATACACCGAACCGAACCATTTACACCCTTATACCTGGGATAGAAAATTTAGAATGGATAGAAACACCACACACACTATTATTATAAGAGCATCTCAAAGAGCAAATTGTATTTTGTGGGGGGCAAAATGGTATTTTGGCCTCTTGAGTAATGTTAATAGCCCTCTATGTCACAAGTGCACTCCAACAATAGATGATATTTTGAATGAGCACTATTACACCCACACATTTTTCTACACACTTTTTGACACTCAAATTTAAATACATGTACCTTGTGTTGTGTAAGTGGTGCACAGAAAAATGTGAAAATTTCAAACAGTACAAGGTACATATTTTTAAAGCATGGTGTGTCAAAAAGTGTGTATACCTAACATTATTGGTTTTAAATTGGTTTTTAGTATTTTAATTATTTTGATGTGTCTACAACCATTGATTTATTTTAATTGGTAATCCAATAATCCATATTTTCTCTCCAAATTTTGAACCTCTCTCTCTTTTCAAAGGTAGTAAATTTACAATCACATGACCTGGAGTTATATTTTTGTTGGACTGAGTGTTTTTTATGTTTGGGGGTCATTTTGTTAGTTGGGGCATATGGTCTCCTCGTACAACTCATGTTGGAGATGCTCTAAAATCCCATGGATCAAAATAAATGTATTTTTACTCACTTATTGCTCATCCAAATACCTTATTGAGTGATCATATAGACCCTAAGCATCTTTTTTTTATTATCATTCTTCTGATTAAAAATAACTGAGTCTTCCATACTTACTCAAGAGTACTTGAGTGTAAGGGTATACAAAAAAAAAATTAAATAAATAAATAAAAATAAAAATGGAAACTAAAATCAATGACCGAACCGAGCAACTCGAGTCTATTTGATCGTTTTTTCAAAAATATTATGCATAGAAGAATATTGAACCGACTGAAAATAGCAAAATTACTAATCGAACCGAACCTATTAATCAATTTTTAAAATATAAAAAAAATAAATGGATAAATTACACAAACCTCCCCTGAGGTTTGCCTTAATTACACGGACCTCCCCTTTGTTTAAAAAATTACACAGACCTCCCTCGAGGTTTGAATTAAGTAACAAAACGCCCCCTCCCCTAATGGTCCGTTAGTTTTTTTACATTAGCCTCCCCTGAAAATTACAATTAACCCCCCTAATATTATAAAATTGTCATACTAAAGCCTCCTTTCTCTTATATTTTTGTGCTAATTATAAAATCCCTCCTCCCTCCTATATTTTTGGGTTAATTTTTTTAACATTAATTTATATCTACACAAACTATACACAAAACATATATAAATAGGTCCAAATTTTTTTTCCCCCGAACAAACCTCTATCAAGCCCCCCTGTATTAATTTTCTAGATCCGCCCCTGTCCCTATGCTTCAAAAGTGGACACTTAACCCCCTGTGATTGTGGACTAAAATAGAACTGTTATGATTTCACTCAAAGAGCATTAACCCCAAAATTAACATCACAAAATGGATTAAGTGTTTATATTTTTAACTAATTTTAGAATTTTTGTCAGTTTTGAGTGAAATCATAACAGTTCTATTTTAGTCCACAATCACAGGGGGTTAAGTGTCCACTTTTGAAGCATAGGGACAGGGGCGGATCTAGAAAATTAATACAGGGGGGACTTGATAGAGGTTTGTTCGGGGGAAAAAAATTTAGACCTATTTATATATGTTTTGTGTATATTTTGTGTAGATATAAATTAATGTTAAAAAAATTAACCCAAAAACATAGGAGGGAGAAGGGATTTTATAATTATCACAAAAATATAAGAGAAATGGGGCTTTAGTATGACAATTTTATAATATTAGGGGGGCTAATTGTAATTTTTAGGGGAGGCTAATGTAAAAAAAACTAACGGACCATTAGGGGGAGGGGGCGTTTTGTTACCTAATTCAAACCTCGAGGGAGGTCTGTGTAATTTTTTAAACAAGAGGGGAGATCCGTGTAATTAAGGCAAACCTCAAGGGAAGTTTGTGTAATTTATCCAAAATAAATAAATAAATAAACAAAGAAATTAACCGAGCCGACCGACAAACACACTACTCGAGTGAGTAATAGACTAATATGTGGGTGAGTAAATTTTGGCCGACCAAAAAATGCTTTCCATGGAAAGTAAAGGAAGGTGAATGGGTGAGTAGCTTTGTATTTGTCTTTTAGCTAGCCACGTGTCAAACAATCTATTCACTATCTTTTGTGTGTCAAGAAAGCTTTCCACATTGTCAGACCCCATATAGCATCAAATAAACAAATAATAAAAATCACTTCAAAAGCTAGTCAGTTGCCACCAATCATCATCAGCAGCCGAAAGAGAAAAACTAAACCTCTCAATCTCAATCTCAACCTTAAACCTCAGCCCCCAATTTTTATTTTTTATTTTTTCTTTCTTGGGCTTCCTGTGAACCCACTTCAAGTTTTTGCCGGGAAATTTAACGGTCACATTTTTCGCCCTGAAAACTGAAAACCAAAGGCTAGAAATGAATATGGAACTCTGGGCTTCAAGGGTTCACTCAACCAAACACATCTCTGCTGTCCAACCAAACCATGTCAGCAGCTCTGGTACCAAACAATATTCTTATTTCTTAAGCTTAATTCCCTTGTTGCATGTTTTTCATATTTTTCTTCAATTTTGTAAAATAATAATTATATTAGTTTTCTATCTAAAGATTTCACTCACTGGGTGTTTCTGTGACATTTTTTGGTGAATTGATGCATCTTTTGGCCCCTTAAAGTCTATAATATAGACATATGTAGATATCTATTTCTATGTGTTTGTGGTCCCTTGACTAAACTTTTCACTAGGACTAACCAAGTAATGTTTATATTATGATACAAAATTAGGCACCCAATTTTTAATTTTACCAACTAGCAATTCCTATTAGATATTTGTTAAAATTATAATTTCCTAATAGGAAGTTCCTAACATAAGCATCTCTTTCTTTTTTTTTTTCCTTAAATGGGGTTTTCAGTTTATGAGATCTTAAATTGTGGGTTTCTTTTGAAGAAAAAATATAGTACACTTGTGGACCCAAAATGCACCAATATTGATAGCAAATAGATTTTTTTTTTAAATATCAGGTTTTATCTTATTATGTTGCTCATGTGAAACAGATAATTATTTGAACATCAATGATACAGAAGGAGGTGATGATACAAGAGCATACTTTCCGTGCCCCTTCTGTTATGTAGAGATTGAAGTTTCAGTGCTTTGTAGTCATCTGCAGAAAGAGCATTGCTTTGACCTTAAAAATGCGGTATTCATTTAATTTCTATACTGGTTGTCCTTTAAACTCAAATAATCCAATTTTGAGGATTTTTTTTGTACCAAATTTCTATAATATGTTTCCTTGAGTTCTTTATTTTGGGGGATATATATACATATATATATATATATATATAGAAAGGGGCTACTAACCTATAGCATGGTGGATGTAGGCTAGCAGTGCGTACACTAGCTTTTAGCGACAAACAAACCCTTTTAGCGACGGAAAATTTCGTCGCTAAAAGTGTGTGTTTTTTTTGTGGTCGCTAAATGGGTACCGTGGTGTAAGTGTTAGCATTCCCCATATATATATATATATATATAGCTAGAGTGCGGGACCATTCACTAGAGATCAGATTTCATGTACATTTTGGGATCTTTGGGGATAAACAAAAGATTCATTGATGAAGTATAAACTTGAGAAAAGATGTGATCAAAGATGTCTAAATGGCTACTTCTTGAAATTTTGGTGATTAAAGTTTACAACACCACCACCACTTTTGACATTTCTATTTCAGGTTTGTCCACTATGTGCAGCAAATCTAGGGAAAGACATTATGGGACATTTTACAATGCAGCACTCACAATCAGTAAAGGTATTACACATGCTAGTGCTCTATGTTTATGTGTTATAGAAAGTATGAATACATTTACATGAGCCGTTATCGTGCTTTTTTTAGCGGAGGAGAAAATCTCAAAAGTCGGGTTTCTGGACCTATAGTTCAGCTGTAGTGGGAAAGGATCTGAGAGATCTAAGCTCCTCTCTTGGTTCAAATTTTATGAATAGTAGGGGCAGTGTTCATGAATCTGCCCCTGATCCGCTTCTCTCACCATTTGTTTGGAATGTATCTCTTTCGGACCCAAGAGGTAACCGAGAAGACGAGTATTCTACTAATGCTGCCCCAACCACTTCTGATGTTAAAAGGTATATGTTTTTTTTCTCCCAGCTGATGCAATTCTGCCTTTTTTGTTTCCTTCTTTGGTATGGTTTTCCCTTGATCTATTAGTATATTGGAGGATTAAACTTTGAGGAACACATTCACTATCCTTGCAAAACAGCATATAGTTATGAAAATTCAATGGAAAGAAGACCGTAAATTTAACATCAGAATCGAAAGGAGTTGCAAGGTGCCTAATCTATATAGAAATATCGATTCTGTCATCCGGGAAATCAATCGAGTGATTCTTTCTTTCTTCTAACGTTAGAAGTATCGATAGATACTATGGAGGACCAGGTGTTCTGAATTAATAATGAAGTTTATTTTTCAAAAACGTGATCAAAACGAAAGTAGACCGTGGTTTTTTGAAGCATACGGAAAAGAAATCCATCTTGTCATTTCATTTCAGCGGCCCAAAAAGTGCATTCAATGAATAAAACATGAGGGACTATCTGAGGCAGGTTGTGCAGATGGCGGGTCCACTCTAATACTGAAAAATCCAGGTGTGTCATCCCATGTGTGTTTCTTTTGGGGGGGACTAAGTTCTCTGTAGTGTACAATATGCATCAACTGATGCAATTTTCTGTCTTCCTAAAAAAGTCACTCATCTATTATTACTAATTTACTTGTTTTGATGAAACAATGAATATGGAGATGCATATGATATGCCAAATGTTGTTAATATGTGCAATTCATGTTTTATCTCAAAGGGTAAACAGTGAGCACCTTGACCACAGTAAAAAGATTGGAAAATGTCGGTGGTTTATGATCCACATATAATTCAATACATATACTTGGTTAGTAATCCATGTACAACTTGGACATGTTACATGAACTGTACATGGAGCATGGAATTTGTAAAATGCAAATCCAGGGAGGGATGAATTCCTTTAAAAATATATGTGTCGGGCACGCTGTTAAAAACTGGGGTTGGGTCTAGGGATTTGATTCATCATTGTCGAGCTAAAGCCATGACTCTAAAATTTATGATGTCATACATGGAACTAGGTGTAAACGGTTCTGTTGTATTTTCATGGTTCGGTTCGGTTCGTTTTTACACTGGAGGAAAATTCTGAAAACCGGTCGGTGCTGTCGTTTTGGTCGGTTTTCTTACACCCCCATATGGAATGCCGTTGTTCGCATTGGGCTTCTGCATCACTATACTTAAAATGTGTTCTTTACTATATATGAATATGAGGCATTAGATGGTGTTAAAAGAAAGAACAAGCAACCTGCTACACGGGCTCCCTTGTCAATACTCATTGATAGACGAATAAAGCATGCATAGCAAGTAAGGCGGCAATTTTGTGACCATTCTTGGCATTATATTGATGCTAGATAAGGTAGATAATGGTGACATAATGCTATCTGTGTTTAGACTATATACTACTGCTAGGCTTAGCGGCCAAAACCGGAATAGGCTCATTGTTAGGATAGAACTTATTACACAAAAACCCTGCTTCTGATTTGATGGCTCATCAACAACTAGAATTCGCCATATAGCTCATTTCTGCCCTACTAATATATTGCTTTTTGAAGGGGAGCCTTGGCGCAACGGTTTGAGTTGCCGCCGTGTGACCAAAAGGTCACGGGTTCGAGTCGTGGAAACAGCCTCTTGCAAATAAGCAGGGTAAGGCTGCGTACATTTGACCCAATGTGGTCCGACCCTTCCCCGGACCCCGCACTGCGGGAGCTTCGTGCACCGGGCTGCCCTTTTTTTAATATATTGCTTTTTCCGCATCTTTATTCTTGAGGTGTATCTCATGCACATAAACAGCAAACCCAAGTAGTGCAAACACCTTCAAAACAAGAGGCGCGAGCTTCATTGTTAAATCACAAAAAAAATACTGATATATATCATCCAACCCCATAGTAAGGTTTTCACGGTTTAACCCCACCTTACCTGCTAAAGTGAGGATGACTAATTTATGATCTGGGGTATATTTCTTTTCGTACAAGTGTATATTTATTTAATCTCATTTGTAAAACGATACCTATTTAGTAGTACAAGTCATCGTCTCATGTATATTCCTTATTATGGAACACTTTGAGCCTTGGAATATCTAGACATGGTTCCGGAATTTTTATAGCTCCAGTAAAGAGTCCATTTTCCTTCTCTTCTTTTTAAGCTTATAGATGGTTGATCTGATCAATAAGTACAATGAAACTCAGTTTCTTACCTATTTGGTAGACTTCCACGGCAAGAACATCGTAAAGCATTCTCCTGCATTGTCATGGTCTTCTTTGATCATCTTATTCTATTCTCTGTATTTTACCCTTAATTAATACATCCAATTATAGAGATGTCCTATCTTTTTGCCCTTAATTACGTGCTTCGTGGCACTTGTGACGTAAGGGTTTGTTTGGAATGACAACTTCGGAATGCATTCATACCAATTAAAATTGCATAATCATCTTCATTAGCAACTTGTTTTAAAAGATGCATTCTAATACAATGTTTACTTTTTTCACAAACCAAGTCTTACTTGCTTCTGCTTTTAAGTTGAAGATCGTGTTTTGCACATATGGACATAGCAAATTAATCTCTCTATAATATTTATATCTCCATTTTATCGATCTTTCGGGTTTTTTTTCTCTCTTTATATACATAAAAACATATCAATATTGGGACATGTACTTTGAGAAAAAAAAAAGTCACTTTTGTACCAAATGGAGCATAAATGTTGCCAATGCTTTTCATTTGTGCAGCATTAAGGCATGTAAGGTGGATGATGATGTTGAAGAAGAGGATTGTGAAGAGAAGAGGCAGAGAGCGGCTTTCTTTCAACAGCTGGTCATGTCAACCATTTTCTAGCGACCTACTTGCATCAATTCATATAACTTAACGAGTTCCCAATTGATGCAAATGGCTAGTTCACCCATCATGCCATGGACACTGCTACATTGGATACCAGGTTCACCATTTGATGCATTACATTAGGATTTACATGTAGCTTTTGTATTGGGTTTGGATTTAGGGCGTCAATATGTTCTCAGAGAAATGCCTTCGCAATGAATTTGAAGTGCTCGTAGCTATAATACGCAATTTGTATCTATTCTACGGTTCTCTGTATAGTTCTTATGTACCTATGAGGCTATGATCTGTTAAGGAACGGTGGCGAACTCTCATAGGCAAATTTTATGATAATTAATTGCCAAGTTCAAACCTTTTGGGTTTATAGTAGTCATAAATGCTAGATTGTTTTGAAGAACGATTTAGAGGATGTCTGGGAACAAGGAAAACCGGTTTTGTGGTTCACAAGTGAACTATTCCTCAAAATTCAACTGTTTGGCAGACTCTTTTGCTTTTCAGGGAGTTTGGTGCTCAACGTAAACTCACTCCTTAAAACTGGTTCTTAATCAAACCAACACGTTTTGTGCATTTCCAAAACCATCGATTTTTATCGTGATTCTTTACTGGCAGAACTATGGTATTGCAGATATGTATATGGACCCTTGGCAATACTAGTCTATCTGGTAGATTAACTTGCTTGAATGGGTCAGTAAAATGAACTGTGACCATCAAGATGTAATGACACAGCTCATGCCAAGTTTAGGGCAAGAACTGGTAGTCAGGGTTACATATGCATTAAGTTGTCCTATGACCTGAGAGGCTAGGAAAGAGGTTGAACTCTCTCATATTTTCATATGTTCTTCATATTCCTCATGGGGTCGGTCGTAGTTCGGTTTCTGGCAGAACCACCTTGGGCCGTGCGCAAAACGATGAAAAGGAAAGAGGGATGTGTTATGTCGTCGGGATTTTTTGCCCAGTTTTATATGCGAGGGACCTTTCACTAAAAAAAAAAATCACTGTTGGACCTAATGCTTAAATAGTACTCTAAATTGGATTAAGCAATAATCACCCATTTTCTTAGATACATAGCAGCCCATGTCGAGATTAAAAAATGCCCCCCAAAAACTCGTTCTTTATCAAGCCAATATATTACTGGTTTTATAGTAACCAAAATGGATGGATTATAAACATTTAATATACCAAAGAAATGAGTAATACTTGGGGCACAACTAAAGTCGCAACCTTTTTTGCACAATCTTCATTTTGTGTCTCTCTCTCTCTTGATGGGTCCCACAGTGCCAGTGACCCACAGTGCCCATTAGGAGAGAGATAGACACAAAATGGAGGTTGTGCAAAAAAAGTTGTGACTTTGGTTGTGCCCCAAGTATTACCCGACCCATCGATATGGAAGCACTGTTCCTCACAGATTCATATTTTCTCCTCATGGTGCCTCTGTTATTCCCCATCCAAGCTACTACTACTTGAAACATTAATTTCCAGCAACTGTCTAGCAGTCTTTAGCGCACATATTTTCTTCTCAAATACATGTGGCAGTAGACCTCCTTCAATAATGGTAGAGACTACTTCAAGATCCTCCAATCAGAATCAATAGGCCCCACTGCCACATGTATTTGGGAAGCACTTGAGAATCAAAATTTGGGAAGCATAACATTACTCATTTATGAAATTGTAATAGTTCAACAAAATTTACTCTCATTTACACAATTAAATAGAATAATTGTGTATATCCATTAGTATATTTGCTTGTGAAGCTGGCACCACTCTTACCTGTTGCAATTGCAATTGTTGAGAGAGTATTTTCCGTGATGAAAATCATCAAGACTTCACTACATTGTCTATTGGGAGATAAGTTCATGAATGATTGCTTGGTGACATTTATTGGAAGAGACTTGTTCGCGACCGTTGACTGAAGATTTTTCATTCAACGTTTTCAAAATATGAAGAATTGAAGAGGAGTCGTGTAAACAAGTTATCATATTATTTTGACGTTTTGTTGTGCTGAAAATATTGGATATTTATATATAATATTTTGATTTTGTCATGTTTAATACTTGGAAAAAAAAATTAAATTACTTAGTTGTCAGCTTCACCCTAGTAATTGGAATTCCTGGATCCGCCACTGACTATACTTATAACTAATAAGGCAGGCATGCGTGTGACTTTTTGCAGAGGGACAATTTTGTCAAAAAAATTTCAATGAACCTTTCACTAGAGAGAGAGAGAGAGAGAGAGAGAGAGCAATTTCAATGGACCTTTCACTAAAGAGACATTTAAGCTATGCCTCTCTTGGTAGTTCTTGCTAATTCTAACTATCGGCATTAATTGTGATTATTATTTAAGAATAATTCTGTAATATTCATGGTCTAAAAACTTTTACTTCCTCTGATTTCAACAATTAAATAACTATCCAACAATAAAACTGGAACTCTAGAGGCAGTTTGAGTAACATAAGAAACCGGTTCTATGGTTTAGAAAAGAACCGGTTCTAAAAAAATTCGGTAACCATCTATGCCTAACTTATAAATTCCCCGAAAATTAATTCTTTTGCTAACCAACTTATACTTACTTTACATTCGAACCAGTAAAATATGAGAACAAGACTGAACCTAATTAATTTTGTTTTAGGCCTTTCCGAACAGACACTTGATATGACAGAAAGGAACGTCAAAACAGAAGATCCACACTAGAGCAAGATGACTTGAAAACTCACTCAAACAATGTTATGTCCGGAAATTAGGCAGCAAATAAACAGAACAAATTTATACCTACGCCCCCCCCTGGAAAGGTAGATAACACTTCTAACTTAATTGCAACCATAAATTTAAGAACTGAAGAAATCAACCACAAACATAACATTAGGATTGTGTAGCTTCTTCTGAGAGTGAAAATAGCAAAAACACTAGCACTATAAATATGAAAAGAATTAAAAAAAAAAAAAAAAAATGCCCAATGGAGAATATCAATAGTTTTACATCGAATTCTCACTGGTAGCCTACTAAGCACTTGCCCGATCCTCCTGCCGCCTGGCGGACGGAGCACTCGTTATCCTGACTTTTCTCTCTGCGAGGCCCCCTCCCATTGCTCTAGCCGTAAGCTATCGTAGCTCTAACTAGCAACCACAGAGGCCCGCCCTGCAAGGCCGGAGTGGGCTTAGCGGTCAGCCTCCATTCATTTAAACTTTCTCTACTTATATCCATTCATTTAAACTTTCTCTACTTATAAACAAATTCAAGACCAGTTATATACACGCATGTGAACAGGAGTAATGCTAGGTACACTTAAACGGAACATCTAAATAATACAACTACTAATGTGGATTTTCAAAATTAGGTTACCAAACAAAGTTTGTGATAATTTCAAAACTGCCATGACACATCAGTAGTGGATGGTTTAGGTGCACAAAACTGGTGTACTTAGCATTTTTCACGTGAACAGCATGTGAATTTTACATAAAAACAATGGAAGAACTTCTAGACCAATATTAAGCATTAAGGATGGATCATCCCAATTCATGTGCCTTCTTTCTCTAATCAATAGCTTCATCATCTTCAACCGGATTCACCAACCTACATGTAGAAAAAATATACATGTATAGTTGTACATACTCCTTTTCAACACTCTAAATACAAGCCTTTGTGGCTACTATTAAATGCATTGCAAGTATATGTCTTGGGCCAAACGTAGCAAGAACTATGACATCTTAACTAACAAAGTAACATAGGCTCTCATCACAATGATTGCCTTTCTCTTTCTGCCCTTTTACTCAATTACTGAGACCATTCAACTCTTACTACTGACTCTATGTTTTAGGGGACCATGCACCCTTCTTTAATTCACCTTTTTTTTTTTTTTTTTTCATCAGTAGTTTATCAAATTGGTCCCTTTCAGTACAGGACTTCACACTCTTGTTAAATTACTATTAAACCGTAGCCGTAGCCTGGTCAAGTAAACGATCTGGTTTGGACCCCTTAAACTGGAAAACTCTCAAAACCATCCCATTTTTATAACCAGAAAACCAGGAAACGTTTGCTCTTTTTTCTGTTTTGTTTTTTTTTTTTTTTTTAAATATTAAATTACTATTAAAATGCCGGTTCAATTCCGGTTGATCCTAACTGTTGAATTAGTGACCTATTAACTTGGGTATTCGTGTAGTACGACGAACGATCCGGTTTTCAAAACATTGCTCACAACTTGAAACTCATACCCGTTTTAAGATTCTCTTCATCTTGTATTTTTCTCCTTATTTATTACAAATCCAAGTGTTGCTGATCATTTTATCTCTTACTAGTTATTTCATTTTCTTGAACTCACAGTGCATAAGAAGTTTAATGAAATGGACAAAACTCAGTTTCCTCAGACTTTCTGCAACTTCCATGCACCCCAAGATTCCTCTTATTTTCACCTCTCTCATCTTCAAAGAAAAGTTAAAAAGTTAAGTCATCATTAAACAAATTATATAAAAATAATAATAATTGCAAAAATTAATAGAGAGCCACATTGGAAGAAGAACTCTTGATCCTTCAAAATTATAATTTTGACTGGTGATCTTTAACCCCACTTGATGTGCTGTCCAAGGGCTCACTCATTATACTTAGAAACCTATGCTCCAACCAAAAACTCTGGTGAAGAAGGGCTGCTCTGCTTTTAACCATGCACAAAAATTATACTTTTAACTATTGACAGAATAAAACCCAACTTGGATATAAAAAATTGTCTTCTTGAAAACAATAAAAAAAGAGAAGTAAAACATAGATAACTAGAGGTGTCAAACGGGGAGGCTCGCCCCGCCACCTTGACAAGTTGGGCGAATTTTGGCTAGTCACGGGGCGGTGCAAATTAACTCGGTAAGGGATATAGGGTGACTCGCCCCAAAACACTAATTCGTTGGTCAACGGGGCGAGGCGAGGAGAGGCGGGTGGCTAACTCGTGGGTTGGTTGGCGAATTAGCCCACGAGTTCACCCGAGGGTTGATTGTAAAAACCTGTTTTATTTTTAATAAACTTAATTTCTAAATAAATCATTTATTCAAATTTTTATTTGAAAACAGTTTATTATTAAAAACTGTTAATTAAAAAATGAATTACTCACTCTAAGATAACTAAAATAATAATAGTAGTAATAAAAGTACAAGAAA
Source organism: Hydrangea macrophylla (assembly GCA_033977485.1). Lineage (NCBI taxonomy): Eukaryota > Viridiplantae > Streptophyta > Magnoliopsida > Cornales > Hydrangeaceae > Hydrangea > Hydrangea macrophylla. Next base: position 78,432,493 of record CM066998.1, read on the forward strand.
GCCAGATAATAGAAGCTGAGCAATGTATCAAGACAATTGAATATAAAAAGGGTAGTTCTTCACTCACTCTCACTCATCTGACATCTCCCATCTATAAGCCAGTTAGAAAAGATTTCATTTTTTATTTTATATTCTTTTATGTTTCACTATGCTGCCAAGAACTTCTCTGAGTAGCATCTATGACTCATACATCAATTTATAAGTAAGACCTCTCACTCCATTTCATTCACCCTCCGCATTTTGTGGGCTACTTCTTAGTTCTTCCTCTGAATTAGCCTTTTGGTCACCATTAGTAAAACATATTAAGGTTTACAAACATAGATACATATATACATGATGCAAGATCGAATCGGCATTCCTGCTTGCTTCTCATTCGGTGTGAACCCGACTGATGACCCCACTGCTGTTACCAGGTCCGGGCAGAGCGTTCTCATGTCCATGTACCGCACCAAAATAGCCAATGAGTATCGTTTGATTACAATCACATGGTGCAAGAATTTGCTACTCCATGGCCTATCTGTATCAGTAGAAGGACAAGAAGGAGAAAACCAGTACACTTGCAAGGTTGAGTTAAAGTCATGGTACTTTTGGAAAAAACAAGGTTCAAAGCACTTTGTAGTGGATAATAAGCCTATCGACGTATTCTGGGACCTCAAGGGTGCGAAATTTAATGGTGAAGCGGAACCAGTCTCAGAATTCTATGTTGCAGTTGTTTGTGATGAAGAGGTTGTCCTACTCATCGGAGACCTAAAGAAAGACGCGTATAGGAAGACTAAATATCGGCCTGCTCTTATCAATCCCATATTGGTTTCAAGAAAGGAACACATATTTGGTAAAAAGAAATTCTTCACCAAACTGAAATTCAATGACAAAGGGAGATTCCATGAACTATCGATTGAGTACAAGACCAATTCTTTACGTGGGGTTGATCCGGAAATGGAGATAAGGATAGACGGGAACTTAGTCATTCATGTCAAGCATCTACAATGGAAGTTCAGAGGTAACGAGTCTATTCTTGTGAACAAAGTGAGATTAGAAGTTTATTGGGATGTCCATGACTGGCTTTTTAGTCCTGGTTTGAGGCACGCGTTGTTTATTTTTAAGCCAAATGTCTCATCCACATTGTTGTCTTCCCCGTTATCATCTTCTTCGACATCAACACCATTGTCATCACGGACACAGTGTTCTGGTTCAGGAGAGGGGTTGAATGCAGGTGGGTCATCTGAGTTTAGCCTTTTTCTTTATGCTTGGAAGGTTGAATGAATGGATTATATCAGCCCCCAATTGGTACTTTGATCATCAAAGGCTAAGAGCCTGTTAGCGCGTCCACGAAATTGAACGGAATCAGTCATGATTTACAAAGCATTTCAGTGTAGAAATTCATCATCTTAAATGAAATCAATAGAGAACCTTGGTGCACTTCTCCATATGTGGTCATTCCTTGGTTCCCTTATGATATTACTTATGAGCTTAAGCACAACTTCTTAACATAACTACCATTTTCCTAAATGAACCTCATCTAAGATGATGGAATTCTAGACCAAAATGCTATGTAGATAACGAATGATTCTATTTAAAACCGTGGACGCGCAAACAGGCCTTAAAAGAAGGGTAATGCTTATGTGCAAAATGTGCACATAGAGTGTGCACATAAGATCTGTGCCATTCATTTTGGTGGAGTCCATACACGAATCATTACTCTTAAAAGAATAGTTAGAGAAGGAAATGAGAACATGTAATGGGCCAATATGGAGTGTGGTGAGGCTGAAGAGAGAGAGAGAGAGAGAGAGAGAGAGAGAGAGAGCAATCACATGAGAGGACATGGGGCCTAAGTTTGTGAGGGGTTGGAAGGAAGGTACTTACAGCTGGGTTTTGGACAAGTATGCATAGTTGGACAGGACAGATCTGATCACATGCATGCCCAATACTATCCATCCCCATCTGGAAGCATCTCCATCTTCTCCAAGAATTTCCTCTCTCTCTCTCTCTCTCTCTCTCTCTCTCTCTCTCTCTCTCATCTTCATGAGCGAGCATTTATGTTACCAATATGTATGATATACAAATTTTTATATAGCGATACGGTTGATGGTGTTTTCAATAGTTCACTGGATGTTTGTATCTTGGAAAACAATGCTTTGCACAGTGATGTAGAGTTTTTCTGTAGCTTTGCTGCTAAAAACTATGGAGTTCGAAGCTCAAATCTAAGCGAATCAATTTGGTGTAATATTCGTTCAGACACCTGATTTCCAGACTGAACAATTCATACAAATACGTGTGTGTAAATATAAGACACCGAGTACATGTTTACACATATGTGTATTACACATATCGCCACCTCTCTCTCCCGTTCATGCACACGTGCAAGAATGCATGTGTATAGCTAATAGTCATGAATACAAACGATTTGTCATAATATAATCGCTGTGCCATTTCAAGATATAAAGGGAGACAAAACAGTAACAAGAATTGTAATATCGATTCCTTTTTCTCATTTTGTGAGCAGTAACACTTCTGTTAAAAACAGCAACAAGAACCCCCCCAAAAAAAAGAGGCAACAAGAACTACAGCGGATAAAACAAACACATTTATATATTAGCTATAGCCGATATTAATAATGGCTCTATCAACTCTCAGCATTATTCTTTGGTACAAAAATAATAAAGGAATACCATAGCTATCATGACTGTAGAGCTCATCACAACTTTAAAATGTCCCAGTAATAGATTAATGACTCACATCATTGTATGCAAATTTTGTAATCATTTTGGACCGAAGCCAAACCACTTTGCCAAGAAGAACTGATTTTTCCCACGAGAGGCATCAGCTGCTTGCGTTGGTGCCACCGCAGGAGCTTGTGCTGGAACTGATTTAGGATTAGCTGCAATTAGGAAATGGTATCATTTTTATAGATTCAGATAGTGGTGCTCCAAATAAATCGCATTATTTCCTTAAAAGAAACAGAGACTGCTGATATTCTTGCATACACTATGAACTGTTTAAACTAAACTTCAAATGCAGAACAATTTCAACCTCAACTTTTGTTGGTTGTATGCATCAACTGGTATAAGATCCGAGATCAAGCTCGAAAATTAACTGGACCATTTTGGAGGGCTAACATTAACCACTTCCTTTTTTTCTTTTCTAAAGGCACACCATGTCTCTCGCCTGATCATATTTCGTTTTTCATTTTCTTTTTCTTTTTCTTTTTCCGGAAGAAAGGAAAACCAACATATGCGGTCGAAATTCATCCAATGGCCAATAAACAACATTTGTCTTTTAAATGCAATCTAAAGAGGCACCTTAAGGTTCATCGCTGCAACAGGCAAGACTTCTATAGAGGAAAGTACAGAGTGATGCACTACTCAATAAGAAGGTACTTCAGACATTCCATAATTTTCAGTTGCTTTAGAATGCCATACTAACTCCGTTCACAAATATATGTGCAGCTACGAAACGCCAGTGCGGGTGCCGGTGTACTTTTATAAATTAGAGAATGTATGTCTATATAAGTTTTAGAGGGTTATAGATAGAAAATCCTCCTTCAAAGGTGTGAAACAATCAACTAGGGATGGAAGCAATTTGATACATTACCTGTCTTTGATGACACAGTGTTGGTTCTCCCACTTTTTACGTTCTTATCCGAATTCTGTGGATTGGCATTGTCGAAAGACTTTCTCTCGGAATTCCTTTGCTCCACTGGTGCTCCGCTCTTGTGGCCATCTGTAATCATCAAATGAAAAAAGTAAGAAAAGGCAGAAAGAACAGGAAAACTACAACATTCAGCCCAAAAAAATGACCAAAAGGACTCTTAGTCAATATCCAGAGTAGAAACTTCCACAAAAACATGACGTAACGAACATAAGTCAACCCAAGGTGGATCTCTCAAATATATCACATATTTGAGAATATAATGCTAAAACATTTTAATTTCGCAGTACAGTTTACCAATGCCTTTTATCTGGGAGTAAACAAAAAATTAAAAAAACTAAAAATAGAGAGAAAAGGAAAAAAGTAGCCTCTTTCATGTTTCAACCGACCATTTCATTCGTGTAAACTCAACAAAGCCTTAACCAACTGATTTTCAAGGTTGTAAAACCGACACTGAGGGCATGACCTGATGAGCTTTAAATAATTCAGTTGAAAACTACAACATTCAGCCCAAAAAAAAAGACCAAAAGGACTCTTAGTCAATATCCAGAGTAGAAACTTCCACAAAAACATGACGTAATGAACATAAGTCAACCCAAGGTGGATCTCTCAAATATATCACATATTTGAGAATATAATGCTAAAGCGTTTTAATTTCGCAGTACAGTTTACCAATGCCTTTTATCTGGGAGTAAACAAAAAATTAAAAAAACTAAAAACAGAGAGAAAAGGAAAAAAGTAGCCTCTTTCATGTTTCAACCGACCATTTCATTCGTGTAAACTCAACAAAGCCTTAACCAACTGATTTTCAAGGTTGTAAAACCGACACTGAGGGCATGACCTGATGAGCTTTAAATAATTCAGTTGAGTTGAGATCTTATGTTTAGCATTAGTAAGTCTTACTCTCATTAGGAGACCTCCCGTAGTTGTGCTGCAAAGCTTCAAAGAAAGGACCATCTTTTTTATCTTGGATCACTGAAAGAAAAACCAAAAAGATTTGGATGCTTTAGTTTATGACAATTGACTGAATCATGATCTTAGTCACTGATGGTCAAGAGAGAGCAGAAAAACATACATTGATCATAAAAAGCATTACTGTAATTTGGGGCAGAGCCAACTGATAGCAACTGAACTGCCTCTGCATCTCTAGTCATAGACAATGCAGCAGACTTGTTCAAATTTTGTGTGTCTAATAGAATACCTGCAAGCTGGAAATGGGATACATGTAAGGCCCAAAACATAAAACTTCCCAAAATTTTAAATGCTTGGAATGAACTGGTCGCAGTGACCAGGCTGGGCGACTGTTAACCAAAAACATAGGCCTCCTCAAAGTAGTAAGACCATGTATGGTGCCGGAAGGTCAAGGAACTTGGTGACCTGAAGACAAGGCGCCCAAAGCCCCGGTGAACAGCAGCCGTAACTATAATGGTCCTAAGGTGGCGAAACTCCTTGGCGGGTAGGTTCTGACCCGCACGAAGGCGTAACGATCTGGGCACTGTCTTGTGTTCTTTTATATGTGATTTTCTTCTGTTAGCTTAGAATGAAAGAAAAGGGACGAACAGTAAACATAGAAGGAACAAGGTAGGTGTGTTCCATTACCAGAAGTTTCTTCAACAGAGGGGTTTCGAGTAGATCATAGGCATCTTCACAATAGTTATCTGTAAGAATTGTGCACAGAGAACCGACCTAAAGAAAACACAATACATATATGCTTAATGCACACAACTATTGCTTATGGACATTATAGATCATAAGTGGTTCTAAACCTCGTACAGTAATATTTTTACTATGAACATCACCAACCTCGCCATTGGTCCTGAGGACATCTTGACCCACTTCAAGTATACGTAATTGCTTGGCCATCATTAGTCCTTCCAAGTCCACCTGATCCCAAATTGCAGTACAATGTCAGCGGACAGATCACAACTACTTGAATCACTGAAAGAAGTTGAGCGTTAAATAGCAGATTAATAAATCCCATTTCCTGCCTATAAACAATTTATTGAGGGGCATTGTAACTGATATCCCTCAATCCACCACATTTAGATGTTCCATATAAGAACAGTGCTAGGGGTACAATTATTTTTTACAACTCATTTACAACCATCTCTATCTCTCTCCTAAGTGCATGGTTCAAGTCGCGGTCGCGGAGACGACTCTGTTGCGGTGCCGCGAATTAGTATCGGGGCGATACGCAAAGATACACTAGATTAAAGGTTCAAAAAAATCTTTTAAGAAAAATGAACAATTCTAAAATAATTAGAATAACAAATTTGGCCTAATAGATTGTCACAAAACACAAGGTACCAATTACAATATCACATAACATCCAATACACACGATGCGGATTGAGTATCTGATAACACTACATGCATAAGTCATTTGTTTATTAACAATTAAGTCTTTTGTTTATTAAAAATTAAGTATTTTGTTTATTAATAGTTATACAATGTGGTATATAATTTTTTTTGCTAGCTTAATGTGAGAAGATAATATTATATTTAAACCACATTATGCTATTTTCGGTTGGGATGTAGTCATATAGCATAGTATATTATATTATACTATACTATAATACAGCATATTTATTTTTGTTTTTTTTTAGAAGATAATAAAACCTATTATGTAATCAAATATAAAAAATAAAAAATAAATAAATAAATAAATAAAAACAATAAAGCCTAGGTGTTAAGTCTAATATAAGTGTATTATAGTGTTAAGTCTAATATTTTATAATAATAAAAAACGTGCTAAGTCTAATATTACTTAAGCCTACTGTATTATAGTCTAACAGTGTTAAGTGTATTAAGTGTTAAGTGTAGTAGGTTGTATTACGTGTTAAGTCCACTTAAATACATATCAAACCCAAAACAATTGAAAAAAAAAAACCCAAACAAAACCTAATCTTTCTCTTCCTTCCTCAGACGTGCGACACAGAAGAAGAGAGAGATATGGAGAGAGCAGACCTCCACAGTCCATGTTGGGTTTGTGAAGTCTAATCCACTCTGATACCGGGGGTCGGAGTGCAGGTCCCCCGAGTTGGACGAGCAGTGTAACCCTAGTGGGATATATTATCCCTTCTATGTGCAGCCGCAGTGTGTTGAGAGCTGTGTTCTTTGAGAGAAACTTTGTAACCCTTTTTCTTGATTATAGTGAACTGGTGTGAGAGGCTGTAGACGTAGGCAATTTGGCCGAACCATAGGGTATATCTTGTGTCTTGGTATTTTCTGTTTCTTGTTTTCTATGTGCGTTTGCATTGTGTGTGTTACAGGTCATATTCGCAACAGTCCACACTTAGCTCGAGCGAGAGAGAGGAGAGAGAGAGAGAGAGAGAGAGAGAGAGAGAGAGAGAGGAAGTGAGAGAATACAATAAGATCTGCTCGGCGCAGATCTACGTGAGAGTGAGAGAGAGAATCAAACACCTTCAGCGCAGATTCTGGTTCCATCAGTCCTCGTGGAGTTCAACGAAGGTGTTATTCGAACCATTTACCCTTTTTTTTTTTTTTTTGCCTCAAATCAGTCTTTTTGAGATTCGCCTGGCCGTCCCGGCCGAGTTCTCGTGCGAGACGACACCATCTCGTCCGATACATGCCGATGCGGTCGATACAAAGCACGGTACATCTATTTCTGTAATCTTCTTGACTTAGCGCCACATCTCGCCTCGGACCCCTACAAAACCAAGTTGACTCGGCTGAGTTAACTCGATTTCGGCCGATACCTTGAAGGCTTGAACCATGCCTAAGTGGCACTGTGGAGTCCAGTTAAATTTTAATGGGCTCCAATGCCACTTAGGAGAGAGATAGAGATAGTTGTAAATGAGTTGTAAAAAATAGTTGTACCCCGAATATTACTCTCCATATAATGAGGGACCACAATCGACATAACTAGTATTCCTCATCCACCACATTTAGACATTCTATTTATGTAAGACTTCTGCTGTGACTATACTTCAATCATTTCTAGATAAATGAAGTTTTTGCGATTGTCATATTGGTTTACAATATTAAAATACTTATAAATTTTAATTTCTCAACAAACATTCTTTAATTGTATGGCATCCACAGCATTTCAGTTACAAAAGCTTTGATCACATAATGTCATCTCGGCAATCCTCAATTCCAAATCCAACTAGTAATACGACATTCAATAGTTGCTGATTTGGATCTATACCTACTCCACAATCTTAAGTTGTAAGAGAATAGGCCAAACAATGCATATTAAGATTCAACACCCTTCCTCACGTGCAACCTAACAAACTAAACAAACCAAGTTCCATCATAATGGAGATAAACAACAAACTACAATACACAAACCACAACGGGGATACCATGTTAAGTCACAAGTCATTCTAAAAGCTTAAGTTGTTACAGAATGGGCCCAAACAATGTTATATCAAGCTACAACAGTTTCAAGCATAACAAACTTGGGCATTCTCAATGTTAAATAGCGAATTCCTACCTAATGGAAGACCTCTCTAACAACACCTTTTGAACAAATTTACAAACCTATAGATAATATATAGGAACCAATGAAATCAAGTACCTCATTGGAGAAGAGCAGTGCAGTAGCATCAATGCCTAGATGATGAAAGAGCCAAGCAGCTTGTTGTTGCTTCCACATTTTCTCTCTCCTCAAATTCATCACAGGTGCCACCACCACCACACTCTCCTCTCCCTCGACTCCTCCTTCCTTACCCATCTTCATTCTGTTCTCCAACAACCAGGCATAGCAAATTGCACCCACCATCGAACTCGTACCTGCAAACACACACAAAATCACCACTCTATACATATATATAAGGCTTAATTACCAAAAATACCCCAGAAGTTTGGTCTTTGTTTCGTTTTAGTCCCTGTAATTACAATTGCATCAATTTGGTCCCATGGATTTTTTTAAATTGAAGCAATGTAGTTTCTGTTCTGTGAAAAAAATTGACTAAATTCACCGCCGTGTTACGCCTTGTCACTTTTTCTTTGAAGAATTTTGACTTTTTTTCAAGAAAGAAAATGGAACACTACCAATCTTCCCGCCTGCTTTTCAGTATAACTACAGCGGTGGATTCGGTCAACTTTTCTCATTGAACGGAACCACATTGTTTCTATTTAAAAAATTTCAGACCAAATTGATGCAATTGTAATTAAGCATATATATACAGTACGAATCTTAAGCGGCGTCAAAAGACGGACTTTGAGACGAACCACTTTTAGCGACGAAAATGTCGCTTTTAGCGACGAAATTTTTCATCGCTAAAACAATGATTTTTAGCGACGAAATTTTTCGTCGCTAAAAGTAATCCGCCCCAAAGTCCGCCCCTTAACACCCGCACCTGATTCTCGTCGTATATATATATATATACAGAGTCCTATTAATGAGGTTCTCTCATTTTAAGAAGTGAGAATTTTTATTCTCGGCCGTTAGATCGTGTTTTCATTATGATCCTTCTTCTGTTATTTCACTGCTGTAAATTTGTAATTCAACGGCCACAATAGAAGTGTTCACAAAAATGAGGGATATCTGGTATATATATATAGCGAGGATCAGGTGCGGGTGTTAAGGGGCGGACTACTTTTAGCGACGAAAATGTGCTTTTAGTGACGAAATTTTTCGTCGCCAAAAATCACTGTTTTAGCGACGAAAAATTTCGTCGCTAAAAGCAACATTTTCGTCGCTAAAAGTGGTCCGCCCCAAAGTCCATTTTTGGACACCGCTTAAGATTCGGACGGTATGTATATATATATACATAATGTGTTAACCTTCTTATAAGGGCATCCTCATTTTAACAAAGTGAGGACTTTTACAGCAGTTGGATACACTTTTTAATCTGTGAAATTACTTCAATACCCTTAAAAAAAACTGAATCCAACGGCCGTAAACAAAGTCCTCACTTTGTTTAAGAAAGGGTTCTGATATACTGTGTGTATATGAATCATATGATACAAAAATCAAGATCAAATTAACTTCAAATAACAACAAAAAGGGCCTAACTGTTGGATTGTCCAGATAGCACAAGCTTCGCCTTCCCATTAATTTCTCCATTCAGAAGTTTCCCAATCTTGACCCTCTGATCTTTCAGATATCCATTGAGGTCTTGACCGATGCCACCATCGGCCTCCTTCGAATCCTCCGTGCGATTTTGCTTTCTGCGTGAAATTCTATCGGTCGAGCACGTAGACGACGAGATCGATTTCCGATGAGCCGACTCCACCAGATTCCTCGGCGGAGAGAGGACTCGATCATCGAGAAGCGAGGAGCGCGTCGACGAAGAGACCGATCTCCGGTGAGCCGACTCGATGAGGCTCTTCGCAGTCTTCGGCGGCGATAAAAGCTCCGCCGCTGGAGTGGTTGTTTTGAAGGTTCGTTTGGAGTTGGGAGACCCGATCGCCTGCGGCAGAGTTGCGTTGAGGTCTTTGTGGAAGCGTGATCTGCGGGGGGCTGATTGGCGAGGTGGAAGAGGTGGGACCGTCTGATTTTGATTAGTGGTGGGGTCGGATGAGGGGGTGAGGTTTGTATTCGTGGGTTTGAGGATGTTGGAGAACCATTTATTGACTGCCGAAGCAGGAGATATATCCGCTGCGGAATGGGGTGTTGCGTCCAAAGATTCGGATTTGGTGCGGCCGTGCTTTCCTGATTTTGTTATGATTTCGCCACCGAAGCCGTCCACTGGCCTGTGCCTGTTTTTCAATCAGCCAAAGTTAATTATTACTGTAGATTGTACACATCTATATTTATAATTATATACCGTGGCGGATCCAAGAATTTTATCGATTGGGGGCAAAGCTGAAGATTAAGACTGTACACGAGCCGAACCGTTAGACCATCTTAAATCATCAATTGATAAGGTAAATTGGTGGTTTGATGGGCCTCAGGTAAAGTTGTTATATTGGTTTTGATGAGTCACTCCAACCCTTACATCAAATCTTTGTTATTTTAATATATTTTTATTTTTTTATCTATTATTTGTATTCTACCCTAGTTGTCTTCTTGTTCAGTAAAACTAGAACCTCGTTTTTTTCTACTAGCTGACCATGGTTGGAGATTAGTTTGTGAGGAATGGTCTGAAAATTGTGAAAATTGAGTGCCTAACTCATCTGTGAAAAAATTGGGATTCATAGAATCCATTGAAAATAAAATATGAACACAAAGGTTTGAGATGGTACAAAAATTTTAGTGTGAAAGTGTTTAAAGACAATCTGTGTTTTATACCGTTGCTTCATCATAAAAAAATATAAAAAATAATAAAATTTATCCGTTGCAAACTTATAGCCGTTGTACTTCAATTTTTGTTTTAATGTCAAGTTGAAATGTCTCATACACACTCACCAATTTCTCTCTAAATAATATTTACACATCCAGTGGACTCATCAAACCCACTTCGTCTCTTTTTCTCTACCTCCTCTGAATTTACCCATTTTGGGTTTTCAACTTCTTTTTTTTTTTTTTTTTGTTGAACCAGATCTTCAACAGGTTGTTTGTGAGATTTGGTTTTCATAACAGTTAGAACTGAGAATAAATTAATTCAGGAATTGTTTGATCTTTTATTAAAATATTGCAAAATAAGATTTGATGCCATGGGTTTTTCGCAGCATTGTTGCTATCATTTGGGCAATCCAGTAACTTTGCTGCAACAGTTGTTGTGCCTGTTGGAGCAATGTTTTTTCACATTTTGCAGCAACTTTGCTTTTGCTGCCATGGATGCCTCAGGGTTGGAGATGGTCTTAAACAAGTCATCGTGAACATGTACGATGAAGGCTCGGTTGGTTTAATAAACTTAGATTTTAGGTTCGTTTAATAAACAAATCGAACTCAAACACACATGTGACATGAGCTCAACTTGATAGAGCTCATGAACACATTTAAATAAGGCTCCTTAGTAAGCTCGCAAAGAAACTCGTAAATACGCTTGATAAAGGCTTATATACTGTCTCCTATATATATGTAAATCTATTGAATAATGTGTAGTTTTGATCGACTAGTGGGGTTAGGTACTGGATTATGTACTAGATTATATATATATCTATTATAAAACTATGTAGTTTTAGAGGGCTCGTGAAAAAGCTCGCAATCAAGCTTGACTTTCAGTCTTGATTAATTAACAACGCAATCTCAAGTATACATGCCCTCGGTCAATTTTGGCTCGTTTAATAATCAGTCAAGCTCACGCCTAGATATCAGGCTCATTTAAAAAATAAGTCAAGCTCAAACACACATGAGTTCAACTCATATTCATACCTACTGACGACTAAGAAATATTTTTTTTTCCAAGTATTAAAACATGACAAAATAAAAAATAAATAAAAGTAAAAGGTATTTATAAATATCCAATATTTTCAACACAATTAAAAGTCAAAATAACATGATAAATTGCTTACAAATTACTTCTCTTCATATTAAATCTCATTATAATCTCAAAAAAAGCTCATTGGTTAACGCAGTTTACTAAAGCTCAAATATTCTTTAAAACTATCATATATAAATATACTCCCTCCGTCCCATAATAAGTGTCCACATTTCCTTTTTTGGATGTCCCACAATAAGTGTCCACTTTCCTAAATTGGCATATAACTTTTACTTACTTTCCAAAACTACCCTTATAATAAAGACAAGGAAGCATTTGTTTGTGGTCCCAAAACAAACAAAAAGTCAAACACCCATCACATCAAAGGGTAAAATTGGAAAATGACTCTTTAATGAACCAATTTCTTAAACATTGTGCAAAAAGGAAGTGGACACTTATTATGGGACGGAGGGAGTATATTTTTTCAAATATTGAGTGAGAGCGGCCGTCTCTGCTCCCCTCTATAGTGGGCCCGCCACTGATTATATATGTACACGTCCACATAATTATCTTTGCCAAATGCTAGTTCATAAAAATACAATGGTGGCATTTATAATACATGCATCTATGTATAATGATCAGCCCATGCTGAGTAGCAAATCTTGATGAATAGTATAGTTTTAGTGTTGTCTCTTTCGATACATATGAGGATATCACGTGGTAGCTTAGGAGATAACTTGCAAACTAATCATAGTGAATCTTTTAAGCAGACGCACAAGTGGAAACCTCGAGTATTGTAGAACCTACCTAAAAGATATGTTCCTATTGGCTACAAGTTATCACGTGCTAACCTCAAGGTAACCCAAAACCACCAAAAATAGTATCATTGTAGTACAAATATGATGCTTTGACAGTAAACTTAAGCTAAAGCCTACCCTTTAACAAAAATGGTACAGAAAAACCACCAATAGACTGGAGTTTGAGTGAAATGCATCAACCTTCACATTCTATTTAGTCATGTTACAGAGTGAGCTGTAATCTTTAATGCATTTCTTTCTTGATTTCTTTTATTATACAGATAAATATAGGTAATTGTACACATTTACAACATAGGCTACATGCTTTGACTATACGTTTGTCATGCATTTATATCAATACTCAAATAAGCATTAATCCAGGCAGAACTAAATTCACCAACAAAACATGAAATAATTGAATGTGTAGTCCAAGCACCTGAAGATGTGATGCGGATACAAATAGGGTCCTGCAAGTACGAGATTATGTACATCGTAGGTGGGGGCATGACGGTATTACCTTCGAGCAGACCTAGAGAGAGGGTCTCTTCGATCCAGAGAAGATGGAGAGAAGCCGGCTTGAGAACTAACGAACCTGGGGGACCCAACAAGCCGAGTGGGAGAGTCACAACGTGAGGGTGACGAAGCCACCATGCGCTTGGCTTCTTCAAGCCACTCCTGTGTTAACCTACTGCTATTGCTCCTTGTGCTGTCGTCAAAACTTCCCTCATCATCGTCGTCGTTGTCCATGAAACCTCCTCCTGTCAAGTTATACGCTTTCTTTTCGGTGTGTGTGCTCCCAAAGAACATGTCATTCATGAAGTCTGTCAGGTCCGGGACAGGTTCGGCTTTAGTTTGCCTCCTGTTGGACTCTGCTAGCTTCTTTTGCAGGCTCACCGAGCCTTTGTTTTCGCTTGAAAGGTTTCTACTGAATCTTCTGTCCATGGCTTCCACTCATCCAAAGTTCCAAAGACTAATTGCCCAAGTTCGTGTGTGTGCGTGTGTGTGTGTGTGTGTGTGTGTGTGTGTGTGTGTGTGTGTGTGAGAGAGAGAGAGAGAGAGAGAGAGAGAGAGAGAGAGAGAGAGAGAGATGGTTTAAAGCAGCTCTTGGCTGAGAAGACAAGATTAATTCATGTGTTTTGGAGAGAACAGAGGGAATTTGGCCGACTTTTGGATAGTGTCTCGTTCTTTGTCTATATATTTGGATAGTGTCTTGCTCTCTGTCTATATATTACATGTGTATCGGCATAGTCGAGGATGGCAAACCAATTCTTTATGCATCCAAGAAGTGTGATTATTAATTTGTTTAGAATATAACATTAATATGCAGAATCATCTGCAAGTTTCTTCTAACCCAAGTACCCAACTATGTCATCATTGATTATAAACTACAGTACAGTAATGCTATGTTTCCTAAATTTGGTTCCACAGGCTTTATCAATTGTAGCACACAATATGTGGAATGGAAGACATATTTGAAATTCAAATTTAATAAGCGTAGCATTACTTTTTAACCGGATTGGATTTGTGCACCGAAATATGCACAGAATTTGTGCACCGAAATGATCCGAGCCACTCGTTTTGGTAGCTCCCACACTGAAATGCACGGAACCCATCGAAATGAGTGGTCCGGATCATTTCGATGCACAAATTCTGTGCAAATGTTCGGTGCATGTAGCATTGTTCTTTTTTAACTGTCCTTGGAATCCACGTTTTACAATTTTCAGGTTTGTATTTGTCACCCAATTACTCTCTTTCAGCTACTTGGTAAAGCGTTCCTTCAAAATGCTTCTATCCATCAATTTAATTGTATTCATTGTTCCACATACCAACTATTTCTCTACTATCTGACGTAACAAAAAAGGTTGTCAGCCATTGTTGAGTTAAGTTGGTTACACTACAAATTTGTTCATGTTGGTTTAAACAGCACAATAACTTCAAGTCTTAAGAAGTGAATTGGCTGTTAAAAATGGGACAAATGGAACAGAGGTTATACCTGATTTGACAGAACTGGACACAACAAAAGAAGAGATTGAACTGAAACTATATATAAAACTACCCAAAAAAAACCATTTCAAATTGCCAAATAATTTGTTTCCATAACAAACAAACTGCTCAACTGGAGTTGTCAAATTCACAAGCTCAACAAATCTGAAAATATACACTGATTGATTAATAGAGCACCTTCAATTGATTGATCCCAAGTACAAAAATCCCTCCCAATTGTTGACTATTTACAACATGAGAACCCAAATCCTTAATGGGGCAGAACGCCGAAAACTCCCCCTATCCCGGAGAGCTTCAACATTAGCAGATTGTGTTCTTGCACACACAGCGGCCTCTACTCCCCACGTATGGTTAGTTGAAATGGCAGAGCCAAATCTCACTCACCGTTCAAGACCTTCTGAGGTGGTCCCTGGTGAAGAAAGGATGCCTGAGGCCTTCGCGTGCTGTTAACCTATCTGTGGGGTCATATTTAAGTAGTCCTTGCAAGAGATGTATGAGATCCCCTGCCGAATGATCTACATTCTGCATAATTAGGTTCTGCCATCGAAAACAATATACTGTCATACATAATGATCAAAATAGTGAAGAAACAAGTAACAACATTTTGGGTATAAAAGTTATGAAACACAAACCTGAAGACGAGGTAGCTTCAAAACGGCTTTAATACTTTCTCTAGAGGTTGCGCCTTCAGGCCAATCCAATTTACCCCTCCTGACATACTTCTCCGAATGCCGACTGAGAGAAATGTCATTAGGATTAACTCTCTCTATATAATCGCAAGTATTGATTCCAGAACACAAAACATGTACGTGTCATTCAGTTAAGGAAGATCGGTGCATTATTACTTACTCTACTCTCTTCAGCATGTGCGGGGGCAGTGAACCTAGGACCCTCTCCATCATGGCAAGATGCTCCAAATTCTCATGCGTTTGAAATAATGCTTCACCCTATCCAAATACATTAACCACATTCTATTTTATGAGAAATGCTATAAATCCAAAATAGACAAAACAAATGCCACCATCAGAAAACATACCGAGCATAATTCCACCAGGATACATCCCACACTCCAAATATCACATGGGTAACTCCATCCAAGTCCTGTGCAATAAAAAAATTAGAAGGTAAAACCATCTCCTTTTCGCCTGGCAACGTATAACAGTACCGAGTACAAATGAAAATCCGAACCAGCGGTGGAAAATAGCATACCAAGAATGACCTCTGGTGCACGATAATGCCGAGTTGATACAATATAACTCTGATCCTGGCGCTCATAAGTTGTGCTACCAAAATCAATCACCTTGATTGCACTTGATTTTGGCACTCTCTTAAAGTAAGAACTATCCTTTGGTGATCGCGATGAAACCTAACACCACCCAAATTAAAATACATTAAGATTTTACCAGAGGCTTGTAAATCATAAAAATCCCAACACAGACTTAGAATGAGTACTTCACTCCTTTGTTTTACATTAAATGCTATTCTTTTAATGTCAAGAAGCATCTATCTCCTTAATTCTTACTGACAAAACATTCATATATTCATTACCCTGTAATCTGGAACTTTAACATATTCCGGAGACACAAAAAGAATATTCTCTGGCTTCAGATCAGTATGTATCATGTGCAGGTCATGCATAACTGCAAAGTCGACGGAAATAAACCAATATTATTAATCGAATAAAAGAAATCTGAATTAAGCAACAAACCTCACTAGGTTTAAACCATAGAGCAAAATCTTATAGCAAGGACGTCAACTTATTTGATAGTCAGCAATCCGAACTTGTGAGAACAAAAATTGGAAAAATTGATGGACAAAAATAAACTAGCATCAAGTAATTACTACACACATGCTACACATTCCAACAGTTGTCTGCCAATCTCACGGACAAGATCAATGGGAAATGAGCGATAATTGTTTTTGCGTAGAAAATCGTATAAACTGGGTCCAAGCTTCTCACAAACCTGTTGAAACCATTTAAATCCATCCACAAAGTCTTAACCCCATAACATTTGTTAAATTGGGGAAATTAATCCACCAAATCAATCATATATACTTACAATACAGATATGGTTACGATAGTCAAACCAGTTCCGTATTTGCACACAACTGCAAGGAATAAACCCGTTCAACCATAGACAAGAATAAGAATGAAAAATCGCCCACTAGGGCATAACTAACTGCAGAAAGAAAATAAATCAATACAAAAATACTCACCGGTTGCCACCTTTATCATGTTTACCAAGCTGCTGCAAGACATCAACTTCTATCATAGCTGCCTCGCGATACTTTTTGATTCCACGGATTACTTTAATGGCAACCATTTCTTTAAGTTCAACATCCCAACATTCCAAAACCTGACCAAAGGTGCCTGAACATTGATAGATACAGACAAACGCGCTAAAAATTAGATGATGGTGCCAACACGACGAGGATATTGACCACTACAAATTCACAATAAGGTACCTTCACCCATTTTGCTGTGGATCTTATCTGCAACCATAGGAACAAATCAACACAGAAACATTCAGCAACAGGTAAAAAAAGTTGTACCAGACACTCTTAATTTAAAAACTCACAAATGCTATCATGTTAAGCCAAAGATAAAAATTTCTCGCAGGAAAATATTCTGACCTATCTAATCACTATCAAAAATCATTTCAACAGACTCTATTGATAAGCCAAACATTGGCCTTGCGTAGTTACGGAGTATAAAAAATTTATAGAACAAAATCTCCCCTCATGCACTGGAAGTTTAGCGCCAACACATATGGGAGCCATAAACAAACACAACCAAGTTTGAAACGATAATACATATGCCAAGCTTTGGCAACAAGGGTTATAAGGTTATTCATATATTCATAAAAAAGAGCAAAAAAAAAAAATGTAAATTTTTTGATGATGGTAAGTGTAGTTACAGCGAGAGGTTAAATTATCTCCAAGCGCAAACATGTAATGCCCATCTTTGTCATCTCCTCGCCATGGGGGAGAAACATTTCGAGCCACTGCCTTAGCAAATAGAGAAGAACCAGTATGGTCCGAAGGTGCTCTTGAAGATGCAAAGCTTGTCACATTCCCAACCTCTTGTCCAAAAAACACTTCTAGCTGAGCCTACACACAGGCATCCATTTATGTTTCTAACTCAATATAAATTAATCTTTTTGTACCTCGGTGATACCTTGTACCCTTTGAAACGCACCTCAGTGGTTATCAACATCAATAGCAAGAAAAAAAAAATCACAAAGAAATTATGAATGCTATAAACATAGATAGCCCACATGAAACACAGTAAGATATCCATTCCAAAAGCAACCCATAGCAATGATTTCAGTAACATAACAGCAAATTAAATTATCTATAATGGACAAAAAATTTTAAATAGGATCCAACTATGTACTCCGCACAAAATTTGTTACACAACAAAATTGACGCAGCAATGGATACCGACCCAAATTTTTGTAAAAAAAAATAAAATAAAAATACCTCTTGCTAAATTATTCTAGGCAAAGCATGAAACACATAATATCCCAGAACTAATTTTTCCAGAAAAATAGTAACTCTCCAAAGCTAAAATTCATATTCAATGCAAAAAGCTCCAAAATATTTTCAATTAAAACAAGTAAATACAATTGGAAAAACATTTATTACTTAAATCAAAGATTATAAATGAGGCCATAAAAAATTTACTTTTTTAAAAATTTTCTGGCAATTTTTTTTTTTATTTCTGGCATCTATTTTCAATCAGCAAGGATAGATAACCAATCTTAGATCAGAAAGAAAAAGGAAAAAAAAAAAAAAAAAAGTATAAACATACAAACCCAAAAACAAAAACTACATATATTTGTATAAATAACAATAGTGTAAACCCAAATCAAAATACAAAAAACATAGAAACCAACCGAGATTACACAAACAACCTAAACCATCTGATCAAACCTTCATGGATTAGAAGACAATGATATCAATCATTCAGATCTAGTTAGAGAATATATTAAAATCCTAGAAAACCTGAACAAATTAAAAACCAAAAAAACCAACAACATACCTGATAATCTAATTTTGATCTGACCTAAACAAAACAGCAAAAAGAAATAGAAATAAATCAAAATAAAATAGAGCGAGAAAAGAACAGATCTAATACCTTAGGGGCCTGAGGAACAACGTCCCAACCCAAACGCGGCCTTTTCCTGGGTCGTCGATCCATGTGGGTGTGCGGAAACTCGGTTATACGCTCCATCTCCATGATCGCAGAGAGACTTTTTAGAGAGAGAAATTCTAGAGAGAGAAAATGCGAAGAAGGAGACGCCCTGCTTGCTCGAAAGACGAAGAAAAGGATATATGGTATCCAACGAGAATTATGCCAAACCTAACCCTAATATCAACCAAACAAATAGGTAACATAGCGTGGAGTTGGTTTAGAGGATATCACAACCGTCCACGTGTCGCAATTCTGCCCCTTGGTATGACCGATCCATAGCTTTAAGGGTAAAATTACTCTTGACCTCCCTAAGGTATGACTTAAATGCAAAAACTTACCTTCTGTTTAGAAGAATTACACTGATCTCCCTATATATTTTTTTTTCTAGTTTTTGACTAGAAAGGATAACTTGTCTTTTTAAAAAAATTAACACCAAGTTAACTTTTTTCCGGTCAACTAACATTTGGCTGACCTATAGGGGAGATAAGTGTAATCGAACTATAAACCTTAAGGAGATTAGTGTAATTTTTTAAAATATAAGAGGAATTCGTGTCATTAAGTCATATGTGGGGAGGTGAGTGTAATTTACCCTAGCTTTAATTGCTTTGTCGTTTGGGATCATTGCCTTAACTATAGGTGAACTTTAGGGGGTAAATTTAACCGTGGTTGAGTTTAGGTAGATATAAAGGGGATTCTCATTCGATGCACAATTGACTTTAGATAGATTATTCGGTGGTCCTCGAGCATATGTATGTATTAGGTACCCGTTAATACAAAACTGTCACGTGATAAAGTTATGAGTGCAATTTGGAACTAAAATTTCAATTTCGACCGATTTTGATACAAAAAATTTTGATTTCGGCACATAAAATTGAATTCCAATTTTCGAAATTCCGGAAATTTTGAAAAATTTCGGATCGGAATCGGAATTGTTTTGAAAATTCCGAAAACATTCTAAAAATATATTTTTTGAAAAAATTCCAATATTTTTCGAGTTTTTCTGAAAAATTCGAATATTTTTTTTACTTTTCCTATATATATGTGTGTGTGTACAGTCAGGCTCTAGAGTGAACAGGGTAGAGTGAACATACCCCAGTGAACATTTTTTTTTGCCTGGAAAAATCCGTGGGCTGCAACCGCTGACCCGCGCACCCACTGATCCGCGGTTTTTTCAGGCAAAAAAATTTATTCACTGAGTATGTTCACTCTACCATATTCACTCTAGAGCCTTACCGTATATATGTAAATATAATATATATATATATAGCATAATAATAATAATAATAATAATAATACATATAATGGTAGAGTCCAGTTTAAATTCAAAAGCTTTAAGCCTTTAACCATTAACACGGTAATTTAGAAAATACAAAAACCAAACCCAAGCCAAGGCCCAACCTCACTTGGATACAAACCCTATTCTATCCCATCTCTATCTCTCATCCGTCACTCTCATCTCTTCCAAACCCTAGCCTATCTTCCATCTCATCCTTTCCACCGCCGTCTCCTCCAGCCCACCCCTCAACTTAATTCCTTTCATCCTCTATTCCTCTCTTTCACTGGCGAACCATAGTTCTCTCAAAGTCTCTCACGGTCTCACCCCTTCGATCTCGATCTCCAGACTCCCGACCCCTCGACCTCACTGGTCCTCAAAAGAAGCTAGCCCTTCTCTATCTCACGCCGCCATCGCCACGCACCATCAGTTACTCTATGAAGATGAGGAAGAGTACTCGACGAATAATTGAAGTAAACGCAACGAAGGACTGAAGTTAGGAGTCACTCTCTCAATCTATGTCTTTTGTGGTTTTTTTTTTTTTTTGGGGCAAATCTCGATCTCTGTCTTGGCTATATGGTTTGATTGATCCACACATCTATTTGTGTGGATTTTAGATCTTAGTTTTTGGATATAAGATTTGATAGATTTTGTAACACTTGTACCCAGAGAACGGGTTAATTTTCATGTTATATGCATTAATTAATATAATTAGTGTATATTATGGAATAAGGAGAAGCTTGGACTCGTCCGTGAAAAGTGTTCAACAAAGGACACTAGTTGAAAAAAGTCCCCAGTGAGGAGGGACAGGTTTGGAAGTGGGACCCAGTGAAGGGCATGAATAAAAATATTTGCATTTTACGTAATTAAATGCATTTATGTGATTACATGAATACTTGTTTAAATGCTTTTATATTATATGATAATACATGTTTTAGCAACTTGTATTAGTTTAGATACCCAAATAAGGGTAAAATTGAAAAAAAAATTGATAATTAGTAGGTGCGATAGCAACTTCACAAAATATATGGGACCCACTTTGAGACCCATACGGGACTTAAACAAACACTCATTAGATAATTGGGTAGTTAATAGAATGTTTGGGGGATTTTATAATAAGAACTTTAGAAATTCCGGGGGTGTAAACGGAAAGTGGGGAAAATTGTGTGTTTGACAACACAACATGCATTGCATGTGTGTGTCAATATGAGAAGACTCTCCAAACTAAAAATAACAGAAAATTAAAACAAAACAAGTGAGAGGGCTCGGGAGAGAAGACGGAGACGAGACGCCGACACCGTTTTCTTGCCGTTCCGTCGCCGTCGTTCGCCGGATTTACAATCCGAGACCACTTTTGGACTCGTGGAGGTAAGAGGGTCACATGCACGTAATTTGTTTTCATTTTCAGCAACGTTTTTCCGGCAACCGTTCTTGATAAATGATATTTGTTGTACCAAAACCATGTAGGATTTACTTTGGGTAAGAATTGAGCAAGATTTGTGAAGAGATTCTTCATTTCTAGCTTGAATTTGGGTAGATCTTGTTAAGGTGAGTTTTCTACACTAAATAATGGTAGTGTTTAACTATGTTCAAGACTTCAATGATGTTGGAGATGATAGTTTATGCTTAGAAACCAAGAGTTTGTTCTTATTGTGTTGATTATTCATGTTTAGAAAACATGTAGTTACTAAATTGTGAATTGCATGTCAATTTTATGAAGAATATATGTACCTACATGTTTATGTGCTTATATGGTTATGTGGTATTCAATGAGCCCGGAACAATGATTTATTAGTTGGGAGTAATAAGGGTGGTGAAGAGGAAGAATCCGAGAAATACGGAAGTCCAAGGAATAGAAGTGGCCACGGGACCAAGGGAGGTCTTCGGGTCTGAATGAATTATTGAACCGGTGACTCGGCGATTACAAATATGGTTTATGTATTAATTGTTGCATTGAACATGTTAGACATTCAGCCATGTTTAGATTATTCACTAAGCGTAATGCTTAAGAAAATCGTTTTCTGTTTTTGTTGTGATAAATAACAACCACCGTAGGTACGGAGCAATACCCGGAGAGAAGGTGACGCGCTCGAGAATGGGGGAGAGAATTAGAACTTGTAAATATGTTTTAAACTTGTGTTAAAGTGTAACTTGTGGCTTGGGATCCCTAACTTGTGGATTGAAACCTTGACTTATGTGTTTAATGTCAACATGAAGGAACTTATGTAATTTTCTATGTTAATGTTAATATTGGGTAAGTTGTATGTTTTGATTATTCCGGCAAGTCCGGATACGTATGTTGTAGCTTTTGGGTATGTTCCACTTTGGAACTAAATGCTTTGGAATGGTTGTAACCATATGTTTTAAACGATTTGTAATCTTTTCCGGAAAGGCTATATGAATGGTTGTTCTTGAAATCAACTGGGAGTTATTATTTGTTTGGCTCATTTGAGGTGGTATACATTTGTTTTAAATGAGGGAGAGAACTTGTATAGATACTTGTCACGTCTCCCAAAGTTTTTGCTAAGTTGGGAAAGTGTTGGTTTGAATTGAATCCATTGCTAATAAGTTCATGTAAAAGGGTGTAATTTAAAGGAAATTGTTGGATTGATTAAGGTCATGTTCATGAATTCTTGTTTGAAGAGTTTAAATTTATGTTAGAGAGTGTTCCTAAATGGTTTTAGAGTGGTCCCTTAAAGTTCCATGAGGTTTGGGTTGGTTTTGTATATATTGTAAAACTTGCAACAAATTTGTTTTCTTTAGCAGCAGCAAATAACTTGCTGCTGAAAGTTGGCTCAAGCGAACTCTGCCCTGGGTTGAGCGAACTCTAGGCATAATGTCCTTGGGTGTATTCTACTGAAAGTTGGATCAAGCGAACTCTACCCTGGGTTGAGCGAACTCTAGGCAGAATATCCTTGGGTGTATTCTGCTGAAAGTTGGCTCAAGCGAACTCTACCCTGGGTTGAGCGAACTCTTGGCAGAATGATTTAGTGCTTGAATGTAGTCAATCCAAGATAAAAATGAACGTAACTTGGTCTAGGAAGTTCGTATTCACGCGCCGTTTTCAACGTTGGGTTCTTTAGTTGGAAAGCTACCTTTTGAGATGAAAACTCGACAAAAGTTTAAAATGACCATTTTACCCATGGGGTTAGTTACATATAAATGAGTTTTATTAAAAGTATAAAGAGAGTTTAAGCTTGTTTAATGCTATATCCATTGGGGACGTGCCTTTGTGGCATTGTTACACGTGTCCTAATCAGCCCAAGGCGGGTTGGGGTGTGACAGATTTCTTGTGTGAATCACATATTTTTGATAGATTTCTTGTGTGAATAACATATTTTCTTTCATTTTTTTCCCAGTTTTTATAGTTTGGTATATTCTGAAAATTTCCAAAAATTTTGGAATCAGAAATGAAAATAGGATTTCCGAAAATTCGGAATCAGAAATGCTAAATAAATTTTGAAGTCTTCAAAATTTTTTCCAAAGTGGCTATTCTGATCCGTTCCAGCCGAAACACACTCCTAGGTAAAGTTATTAATTTTTAGAGGGAATTGTTATTGTCACTCCATCAATGAACTAAAGCATTCCATAGTACCTCTCTCAGAGCATGTATGTAATACCTGTAATTTCTTTTCTTTTCATTAATGATATCCAAATTTTCGCATTTAACTGTTTAATTTTATATTATTATTTTAATTGTATGACGGTTTTGACGTGTGGTAGGATTATTGATAGACTGTAGTAACCATACCGACTCGACCGTAATAAGATTAACTTAGTCTCGTACCCGGACCCGGACAATTGAAACAATATCCGTTTGCACGTAAACCGGAACCGACACGCATAACGAGGAACTTATGCACGCAAATTGAGAAAGTAGCACACAACTCAAGGTGGGCCCTACATGGCCGGCCACATGTCACCACCTTGGACACATGTCCACTTGTTGGACACATGGCATGTCATATAACCATGCAAATGACACCTAGCACTTGAGTTTTTCTATATATACATGCATATAACATGCATTACCCTTTCTTACTCTTCATAATCTGCATTTAGATAGGAAGTTAGGAGACGTGCATGTCCATGAGAAAATAAGAAGAGAAAATTTTGGAGTGAATTCAAGAGGTGATCCTCCCTTTCCTCATAAACACCTCCATATACATACACCCATGCACTCCATTACACATACATAACCATGGAGACTTAGAGCTGTGAATTTTAGTCCTAGAATCTCAAGAAATTCCCAAGAGAAAAGACAAGTTCAGAAGTTAGAAGAAGAAGAAGCGCATCCTTGAAGTTGAAGCTTAAACTTCATCAAGTTCAAATCAACATCAAGCTTAATTTTAAGCTTTGGTGAGTATTCTAACTCACATTAGAACATATATAGTATGTAGTAATGTTAGCAAGTGTTTTATGTTGTATTTTGAGAATATATGCAACATGCAAGTCAAATCTTCAAATCTGGGATACAGAAACTTCCAGCAGAATGTTGTTTAGTAAAATGTGTTAGGAAACTGCGTTCCCAGAATCCATTGACAGCGCGTATAAGTTGGTACTGCAAAAAAATTACGTGAAAACTACAATAACCCTACAAGGGCGGAACTAGGGTTACCTTGATCTGCAAAAACGGATTGCTGTAGTAGACGAATCGAGAACACGGGCTCGATAACAGCTCACAATCTTCTACCGTATTCCTTTGCTGCCAGAATATCGAACTGAGTGTGGGCTCTTTCGAAATCCTTTATGTTTTCTGCTCTTCCCTCTTTACGTTCTATTTTCTATTCCCAGTTATAACACTCTCTTTGATTGCTGTGATGATTCAATCCCGATCACATTGATCCGACAAAGATGTGTTCGTCAGGAGGACTAAACGATCTCCGATTTACTTGAATTTTTTACAGCAGCTCCGTCTCGACGTCAAGAACGTTGTGTAAAAAATTCAGCAACTTTCGATCAGTATCGAGCAGTCCGAAGCTCTTTTAGTGAGCGTTTTTCGACGCTAGCGATCTTCACTCCTATGTCTCTTGAATGCTCACAGAGACTAGGGTTTGGTGGAAACCCTTCTAGAAGAAAGCTAGGAGGTCAAGGGAAGCTTAGAATGTGAAATCATGCAACCTGAGAGAAGAGCCAAGGCAGCATATATATATAGGCTACGATAGGGACCATAAGAAGTCAATAAGGAATAGGCTTCCTTATGGAATTAGGAAACCCTAATTCTAACTGAATCAGGTTCCTATTTCCATAAATTATAATTCATACCACTAAAGAATTATAATTGCACTCCTACCCTTATCTCAAAAATATATTTCGAGCTCCATGTTATTAAATGCTTATTATCTCCCCATGTTAAGATTACAGATATCCACTAATTAAATATAATTACTGACGATTATATTTAATTAATCTCTTAAAATTCCTTGAGATCCTATGCTTAACTTATCTGATATGTCAGATACAAAATCCATCTGCAGGGTTTGATATAATCAAAACTTATAAGCTTTCTCAAGGGGATATCATCAATCCCAAAATTGAGACATGGATTCCATCATTAATTAATATCCACCATACAATTAATATTGCCACCCAATCCAATGAGATATTGACCCATTGAAGGATCTCACCCTTTTAGGGATCAAAGTGTAAATATCAAATGTACGTGTCTACAAATTAACTTAGGATTTAGAGTATAAGCACTCATAATAGCCATGAGGTATTAATTATCTTATAAGTCAGTATAAAGATAATTACCCCAAGTCGGTCCCGTTTAATACACAAAATGTACCAACATGGTGAGTTGAAACTATACCGTTTCCCGCAGTCAAGACAAACCTACTACAACACCATGCTGCAGTCCTACCGATGGTGTATCCAATCCCATCTAAGACTGTAAACCAAAATCTTACATTCTATAATATCTGATGGCCTGATCTTCCGTGTGTAAACCGAACTCTACTCACCAAACCACCTACTATATAGAATGAGAGACACACATGCATAATATTAACTAAATAATATAATACAAACATTGCCCACACAGATTCTCATAAAAAATGGATTAACTGATTTTATTAAATGAATAAGAAATCAACTACATAAAGCATGGCTTTTAGTATATATCCCTAACAAAATGAACATTTTGAGCAGTTCAAAAATGGGAATGAGGCTAGGTTTTTTTGTGGAGAAAGCTAACTCATTTATCTATAAATAACTCTTCTACTCATTTGTCAACAAATAACTCTTCTATTGTTTAGTCTAAATATCACTCCTTCATAGGTGAAATATATGTACAACGTAGTATTATCAATCTGAGAAGCAGAAACTTCCAGCAGAATGTTGTTTAGCAAAATGAACATTTTGAGCAGTTCAAAAATGGGAATGAGGCTAGGTTTTTTTGTGGAGAAAGCTAACTCATTTATCTACAAATAACTCTTCTATAGCTCAGTCTAGAAATCATTACTTCATATGTGAAATGCACATGCAACGCAGTACTATAAATCTGGGACAGAGCAGTCCAAAAATATATAAATGTCTAAGTAAAATAAATATTTTGAGCAGCTCAAAATGTAATTGAAGCTAGATTTTTTTTATACACAAAACTAATCCAATTATCTACAATGTTCTAGTTTTGAGTTTGATCTACAAATCAATTCATCATGCCCAAATAAATTATATCAATTAAGTCGACATAGTAAAATTAATTCCTGGCAGATTGTACAACTACTTGTATGATGTGTTTATTGATGATGCTTGTTCTCCGATACCCGTGTGGTTATGAATATCTTGTGCTATGGTAGTGCTATCGAGTAGATGAGTATGTTAAGGGTCTGTGTAGTTTTGTTAGTTTTATAGACATGATAATGAACCCATGCATGTATTTTACAAGTATAACCAAGATGATGCTTTGAAATCTTAGCATAAGCTTGGATTAGTTGTACATAGACCCATGCTTGGATATATATGGAGTATCTACACTACTGTATAGGAGTATATAATTAGCGTACCCTGAGCTTAAATGATTGTACATTGCATAAAAATAGAGGATTTGAGAATCTGGCGCCAGAAACCGATTTATGGGAGAAACCGATTTCTGGGAAGTTTTTCCGAGAAAAGTTTCCTTAAGGAGCTATTAAAGCCGTAAGCTGAACAACGACGTTAATTATGACTTCATGGGTATATTATGACATAAAGCAGAACAACGGACGTAGGAACGCAACCTTATATGTGTAAATGAAAGTTTTTAACAAATTAAACCACGGAACGAGTGACGCAAATGCAGTCAAGGATATGTAAGGATTGATTGTGCTTGGTTAGGAGCAGTGTATGTCAAGGATAAGTGTTGGATAGGTAAACCAAGCCGCGGAGGCCGGGATAATGAGTAAAGGATGTGTTTGATGGGTTTATGAAGTGATGACTATTGTGTATCGTTTCGGGTCTTCGTGACGAAATGGGTACGGTTAACGCTTCGGTTCTTCGTGATGGCGAAGTGATGGTTCTTAGAGTGAAGACTCCTTTTGGTTCTTAGTGATGGAATGGATGTTCTTGCACTCCGTAAGTGCTTCGGTTCTTCGTGATAGCGAAGTGGTGTTTCTTAGAGTGAAGACTCCTTTCAGTTCTTAGTGATGGAATGGATGTTCTTGCACTCCGTAAACGCTTCGGTTCTTCGTGATGGCGAAGTGGTGTTTCTTAGAGTGAAGACTCTTTTCGGTTCTTCATGATGGAATGGATATTCTTGCACTCCCTAACACTTCGGTTCTTCGTGACGAGGTGGTTGTTAAAAGATGTTTCGGTTGGTGGAAGGTGTTTTTGGTAAATGAAATATGGTTTAGTTAGTAAGAGATGTTTTTGGGTTAGTAAATGATGTCGGATGTTGGCAACATATGTTAAGTGGCGTTAAGAATGTCGAGACGAGTTTTCTCAGTTGGACGTTTTCTTTTCGAATACGTGGTCGGGTATATTGGTAGTTATAACCCGACAGTGAGAACGCAAAGATCTTAAAAGACGTGTTAAAAAGTAATAAGGGTATCTTTGCTGTGCTTTACTATAAACGTTCCATTGGATTTAGTTTTCTCACTTAGCTTTCATAAGCTGACGATGTTCATGTCGCTGGACATTCCCATGTCCAGCTTATCCAGGTCACAAGAACACATGCTATTGAGCTACTCAAGAATATAACGTGGAAAAAGATTATACTGAAGAAGATTATGGTTATGCGAGTTAGGAAGAAGACCAGTAGCTTCCCTTTGTAAATATTTTTGTTGTAATCAGAAAACTTATCATATTTTTGTAATAGTTTTTGTAAGGCCGAAAGCCATAAGACTCTTATGTATTTAATTAGCCAGTACCGTTGTAGCCTTTCATTGTAATATATTCCAGTAATAGATGTTACTTTTACCCTTTTGTCATAGCATTTAGTTATTATTATTTTGGTCATGGACAATTCGGTACTTCCACCAGTCACGTGCCTCAGGGTCCAAGATGAAAATTTTAAAATTTTCCATATTTTGGCTACGCCAGGGCGTGACAATGTGGTACTATGTATGCAATGCATGACATACATGTTTTAAGAGTGGTACTATGGAGTGCATTGGTTCGATGGTGGAGTGACAATTACATCACCATTTTTAGAATATAAATGTTTGCACTTTGTTACATGACAACTTTGTACTGATCGTGACCACCATGCATTCATGGTCATGAACCATAGAATAATTTATGTGTGGTGGGTATAATTATTACATGATGGTTTTGATCAGGAAATACCACGTGGCCAAGTTATCCCTACTAGGACACTAAGTGGTCACATGTGATCCTGGTCCGTAAAATAACTTTTTCACGTTCGATTAGCTTAGGTGACTATGGTGTTGTGTCGTGTAATATATATGTTATGTCATTATTATGTGGTGTCATCTGTAAGGTTTTATGGACATGTCAAAAAGTAAAATCCAATCATATCTAATGCAATATATGGGTTGTCCATTTAACACATTTAATCCACTCGATTAGTGAACTATCTAGGGGTGTAAGGTAAAAATTAAAAATTTAAAATTGACCAAATTGACCGACAAAATAATTAATTGGTCGGTTTTTAAAACTATATTCAAACCAAAATCGATCGAAAAATCGACCAACCGCCATTATTAATTGATTTTTTTTTCATGAAAAATAAAAAATCGACTGAAACGGACTGCTTACACCTCTAGAATTATATATTGTCCACTCGTTGAAGAGGATTCAGTTTAGAGTGTTTCAATTGAATCAAGTGAAGTTCCTGAAATTATGTACATAAATCTTGATAATTATTAAAAGAGTTAAATACATTTTACCCCCCGTGTGGTTTGCCCTATTTTCACTTTATCCCCTTGTGTTTCAAAAGTGAATATATGGGAATTAAGTGTTAAAATTAGCCACATATAAGAGAGTTTAAGTATCAAAATTAACCCCACATAGATAGTTAACCCCAGAATTAGCCCCAAAAGGAGGTTAAGTGTTTAAAGTTACCCCAGCATAAGTAGGTTAAATGACAACATTATCCCCACATTAAGAGTTAACTCCAAAATTAACCTCACAGAGAGAGAGAGAGAGAGAGGAGGGGGGGGTTAAGTGTTTATATTTTTGGCAAAGTTTAGATTTTTCATCAGTTTTGAGGGAAATCTTAACAGTTTCACTTTAGTCCGAAAATCACATGGGCTTAAGGGTGCATTTGATAAAACTGAAAATTAAGTGCTGAATTTAAGTACTGAAAATTTTAAGTGATTTGTATTTGCAATATTGAAAACGGTGTTTCAAGAACTAAAATAGACTGCATTCAGAGATTATTTTTAGTAGAAAATTTTTACTTAACGCTTTTAGTGAATTTTTGATTGCCTTTTCAATTAAGTGGTACATTATCAAATGCAATATAAAAATTAAGTGCTGATTTTTTTTTTTTTTACCACTTAATTGGGTTATCTAACACACCTTAAGTTTCCATTTTTGAAGCACATGGGGGAAAAGTGAAAATAGGCCTAACCATAAATTGGTAAAATATAATTAACCGTTTGTAAAATGTGCTTCATATGATCTAAAGTTTACAAGCTAATGAAGTGATTACAAAGTGAAGGTTAAACTTCTACAATACCGAATCCTAATTTGTCAATATACATGATAAAAAGAAAACTGACCTTAAAAACAGCCCAACCCTAATTTGTCAACATATCATATTATTCACACTTTTTATATCACTAGGAAGAAGACCGTGTGAGTCACGGGCGTTGGATTTGATAAAAAAAATGTAATGTATTATTTTTTAATATGCACACGAAAGAGAAAATAGTTCTAATAATTCTTAAGATGATGTTAGAAAAAATTTGCTTGAACAACATCTACATTAACGGACATTAAACCTACAATTTCTTGCAGGCTAAATAGTACTAACAAAATATTCAAAAATTTAAAGTGGAGAATTTTATAAACTGACATTTACTTACTATTTCTTTGACCAGTTAAAAATTGTGTTCAGAATTCTTTGGAAAAAAACTTTAGTTGAAATAGAGGAATAAAATTTAGCTGCGTTTATTGAGGATACATTTCATAGATTAATGATTTGATAAACAAGTGAAATCAAATATTAAACCCTAAATGTATCGAACATGTGCGGGAGCTGCTGTGATCTGCTCCGGTGTTAAGACTACTGCGGCCGACGGGACATCCTAGTTAGCCGGCTGAGCAGCCTTCTTGCCCTTCTTCGGAAGCATGCCTATCAGCCAAGAGATTTGTTTATGAGAAATCTGTTGTTTTCTACAAGAGAAATTGGTAATCTTACACACAAAAAGTAGGTAGAGGGGATGTAATAGTTTAGTAATTCAACTTATTATTGTACACACTCTAAATACATCAACAATAATAGTAAATTATAACATATATATACACACACGCACATATATACAAAAGAAAATTTTACAAAAGGTAAAAAAAGTAATTTGGTAATTCAATTTATAACTGTATACATTTTAAACTTTAACAAAAGGTTATAAAAGGCAAAATTGGCAATTTTATATAATAAAATAAGGCTAGTGCTAATGCCAAAGCAGAAAGTGCTAATGCCAAAGCAGAAAGTGTCGCTAAAAGTTTTAGCGATAGTTACTTACGTGTCGCTAAAATTTTAGCGATACTTTTTGCTTTGACATTAGAACTTTCTGCTTTAACATTAACATCACCCTAAAATAATATATGTATTTATACACACACACACACAAGGGCAATTACAAAATGCAAATGGGTAATTTAGTAAGTCAATTTAACAAAAGGGTAGTTTGTTAATTTAATATATAATTGTATACACTTTGAATACATAAATAATAATAAATTATTATATGTGTGTGTATATATATATACATATGTAGAAAATGAAAATTTACAAAATTAACTTAAGGCATGTTTGGTAATTCAAAATTTCATTAAAAAGATGCCTTAAGGCTCAAACAAGCCTTGCCAATCAAACCTTAATTACAAAAGTAATTCAAGGCTTGTTTGGTAATTATATAATATTCCTATTAAGGCTCTTTTATATATAGGGTATAGAAAACAAATGTTAGTGTCTTGTTTGGGAACACCAAAAAAAGAAAAACAAAACAAAACAAAACAAAACCAAACAAGACATAGCCCAATTTGGGTTGTGTTGTGCCTTGTTTGTGTTAGTGGTTTGTTTGGGAAGAATGAAAAAACATACAAAACCACAAAGCCGAAAATCGGTTGTGCAAAACAAGACATAACCTACAGTTGTTGACTTTTGGGTTTTTGAACCAAACTATATATTTTTGTAATTATTGCTAGAAAAGTTGATTGAAATCGTCATTTGTAGATTAATTTAATTTTAATAGTTGAACCAAATTGTAAATATTTGTAATTATTATTTGAAAAGTTGATTGAACTATCATTTCTAGAATAATTAATTTTTAAAAGTTGACCTAATAGTAATAAGGGTTGTTTGTGAGTGAAATGACCAACCTATCCTCACAAAATGACAAAAACTCAAAGTAATGATTAAAGAAAAATGGAACAAAAAAGAAAAATAAGGGTAAAACTGTCATTTCAAACAAATTAAGACAAAATTAAAATTGAAAATCCTACTAAGACTCTTTTATATAGGGTAGTAGATGTGTTGGTAATATGATGTAAAAGTATTCATTTTTTTGGGCCCAGCCTAATCAAATGGGTGTTAGCCAAAATTTGTAATAGTTAAGGAGTCAATTTATTGAGTTTAAAAGGGGGAAGGTGGGGGTTTGGTTATCAAAGAGTCATAGTTGAAGGGGGTACTCAATTTTTTTACGAATATGATGATAATTAATGGACCACGTGGTCCACTTGGTTATGGTGGGGGAATCATAATTTGCAAAGAGATCCTTACTTCCTACCGTAAATATGTAATGGACCCAAAATTTGCTTAGATACATTTGAATTTTTTTATTTTTTTTTTCCTGTCAAATGCCTATTTCAGCATCCCAAAAACATGGCCTTTCACCTTTTGGTGAGATGGCCAGAGCCACACTTCCCAATTGGGAGGTTGTGGGTTCAATTATTCGGAGCCACATGAGTTTTCCTTCAATGTGGACCTTGGAATCCCTCTGTGCCTTTGTACCCTTTTGAGACCCTAAGCAAAACCTCCGAAATGCATTGGACTAGGTTTTGGGTTGTGTTAAACACTGCAATACCAAGGTTGAAGTTTTGGAGCTCTAAATTATAAAAAATCAAAATCAAAATCAAAAATAAAAAAAGCACCAAGCAATGACCTTCTAAGCCTTTGCTTAGAGTGGAGGTGATAAGTTTAAAGTTTTACATTATACTCCCTCCGTCCCTTTTTTTGAGTCCATCTTTGGGAACTCAACTTATTAAGGGGACAAAAAGAATCTACACCTACTTTTCACAATTGCCCCTAATCATTACAATAACTTTTTTAGTTTTGTCTTGGTGTAGATTTCAAAGAAGGGTAGTTTTGGAAAGTAAGTAAAAATTGTATACCAATTTAAGAAAGTGGACACTAATTTTGGGACATCCCAAAATGGAATATAGGACTCAAAAAAAGGGACGGAAGGAGTAAAATTTAGGACTGCAATTGGGTCAAAAAAATCCAAAGTCCACTCGTTCTGCCCACTAGCCTCTAATGAGAAGGGCCTAAGTCGAGAGCAAAATTTTAAGCCCGAAATTATTTTTCGGGCCAAGTTTGAGAAACAGGGCGACCAGCCCGAGATAAGCCTGGCCCGTTGATCAAGGCACCTCTATGGTTCTAACATCCTCTTTCCCTATATAAAGATACTATAGTTTTCAAAAATAAGTTTTGAGTTTGACAAATGGAATTCCATGTGAAGTGGTCGCATATAAGCTGGGCATTATACCTAGGGATGTAAAAAAAAAGCCCGGCCCGACGGGCAGCTCGATGTCAAGCCCGAAAAAATGGGCCTTAAGCCCTGCCCAAGCCTGAGGTAGGGCCAGCCCGGCCCTAAGCAAATCCCTGGGTAGGGCTGGGCCTATCTCTTGAAGCTCGAGCCCGGCCCGAAGCCCGACTTGGTCAAGCCCGACCCGAAGCACAGCCCGAGGCCCGGCCCGATCAAGCCCAGAAGCTTTCCAACATTTCATATAATCAAAATTGCAAGTGACAAAATTTATAGTATTGCCAGCTTGCGAGTAAATTGAGTAATGCTATGCTTCCAAAATTTTGTATCTCAAATGATTCCCAAAAATATGTGACAATGAGCCTACTTTGATTGGATGATGTTGAAGTGGTCCTACCATTATTGAAGGTGGACCCATTACCACTTATGTTTGGGAACCATTTAAGAAAAGAAGCTTAGTGTTACTCGAATAATTTAAGGATATAATACAATTATACATAGGAGTAATGCCAAATTTGGGGCGTAATCATTTTTATTTCTAATTTCTTTTAATAAAAGATAATGATTTTTATTTTATTTATTTAATTAGACTCTAACCCTTTATATATTCCGTTACTTTGTCACTTGTTTACATATTTATAATGCAAAGATTCTCTAAAGAGGGCCACCTCTCTTTATTAAAGAGAGGACCTCTGTTTTGGCCGTTGGATTGTGTTTAAAAACTGTGAAATGACAAAACTGCCATTAATGAAAACACGATCCGACGGCCAAAACAGAGGTCCTCTCTTTAATAAAGAGAGGGCGCCCTTTATAGTATGACTATTTATAATGTCTTTATATAACTTATAAGAGTAATAAATAAATAAATAACAAAAAAAGAGAAGACAACTTAGGCCCGGCCCTGCACGTCCCGAGGCCTTAAGCCCAGCCCTAGGCCCTAAGCCCGGCCCAAGGCCCTAAGCTCGTGGGTAGGGCCTAGAGCATGAACCCTCTAGCCCGGCCTGGTCCGAAAGAGAGAAGGAGCCCGTGGGCCAAAGCCCAATCCCGCCCAAGCCTGATCAATGTAGGGCCGGGCCGGGCCCGATGGGCCATTTTTACATCCCTAATTATACATGTTCCCATAAAAAAACAAAAAAATACAGAAAAACAAAAAAAACAAGCAGAGCATTATATATCTACAAGATTCGAGAAAACAATTTACCTTTCATATTGTTTTATGCCCAGATTATTTAATCAGGGGATACAGTAATTGGTATACTCGTTCACACACTAAGGACATGTTTGGCAGGCAGGATAAGGGGGTCAGATTAGATAACTTTTATCCAATTCAGTGTTTGGGAAGTACACTGGATATGACTATTTCATCCCAATGAGTTTGGAATAACTCAATACCAAACGGGAGTGGTATTAGGTGGGATAAGGGATTTTGGAATTTCTTTTTATTTTTTTTAATTTATTTTTTCAGATCACCCCCCCCCCCCCAAATTTGCTTCTTCTTTTCACCCAGATCTTTTTTTTTTTTTTTTTTTTTTACTTTAAGAACTTTGGGCATAATCAAACACAAAGATTAGGATATAATAGCTTATCCGATAGTTTTATGCAGCACGTTCCAAACACAGGACAACATAACAGCCTATCCGACAGGATTACTAATCCAGTTTGATCCTGCCTTATCCAATTCAATTCGACAGTTTTATCCGGCCTGCCAAACGAGGCCTATGAGTATATGCCAAACCATCCATGATAGAATTTACTTGTCTAAAAGTGTGACTAAATTGGCAATTTCAACTACTGTTTATATTAGTTCGTGTGATTGGATTTTATCATCATACAAATCCTGTCAATCCTTCTCAATCATAAAACCCAGATTATGGATCATCAAGTTGGTTATCTCAACGTGCACCTTTAGATTATGCTTTAATTTTATTTGGGGCCTTCACTTTCCATATCCACTTAATGCGGTCAATACTCATGAGAATAACGATGATGAATTTGAGCCCCCATGATACTCCATGTGGCAATGATTTTTCTACGGTATGTTAAAGAGTTGTTTTTTTATATATATATTATTATTATCATGTTATTTTAATGTATGTACCAGTATTTAGTAGTATTGAACAAATTTTATCCAATTATGTGTATAGAGCTATCAAACAGTAGATCGGCAACGTGTGAATTGAAAATTTTGTGATTTTATAATTGGTACACGTGTATTGTAATAGTCTATTTGACCAATTTTGCTATTCCGACTATATAGAATTCTTCATTGTTTTTTCATATTTTTTTAGGGAATTGTTATTGCCACTCCATCATTGAACTAAGGCACTCTATGGTACCACTCTCAAAGCATGTGGTACCACATGCTTTGAGAGTGGTACCATGGAGTGCCTTAGTTCAATGATGGAGTGGCAATAGCATCACCTTTTTTTTAAACATGCTTTGAGAGTGGTACCATGGAGTGCCTTAGTTCAATAATGGAGTGCAATAGCATCACCCTTTTTTTAAACCTTAAATCTAACGTATCGCACAATACCAAGTTGCAGCACCGCGACCAAGCCATCTCATTGGCTGCCGATATCGCGACCTTGGTCGATTTTGCGGTCAATTTTAACTTGTACATGCATTTTATAAACAGACCAATCAATTTTTTGACCGGTCAATTTTGAATTTTTTGAATTTTTTATTCACCCCTGTATGATAGTTCAATGCGCCTTATCTTTTCTTTTCTTTTTGATTGATTGATTCAACTCTTTCAACAAATCTTGTTCGTTGGGTCAGTCCGGTGGAGCCCAAATTTGATGTTAGCGGGCGTACAAATTCACATGAGTATACAAATGTTTTTGTTTTTGTTTTGAGAAGAAATATTATAATAGTTTTGAATTTCTAAGATTTTTTTTTTTTTTTTTGCTGAGAATTAAAATTCATTGAAACAAAGACCAAACAAACAACAACAAAAAAAACCTTTAACCCCCTTGATAATTTTCCTCCAAAACACATTGAGGAACTTTATCAACCGGGATAGGCCCAAAAAAATTACAATTCAAAGCCCATTGGGCAAGATTGTGAGCTACAAAATTAGCAGGTCTATGCACTTTAACACAATGCCAAAAATCAAACCAATCAGAAAGCATTCGACGGCACTCTAAAATTGTGTTCTCGATAGCCCATTCCGGTTGAAGACTCCAATTATGAAGGGATTCCCACACCAGTAGCGAGTCCCCCTCAAACACAATGTTCTTGAAGCCCAACGAGATTACTTCTGTGATGGCATACATGGCAACCTTAGCTTCAGCCACAGTTGGGTCCATTAGACTGTCATGTCAGGCTCTAGCAAAAACAACATTAGCATCGGCATCCCTCATGACAACAGCAAGAGCCGTGGCGTGGTTTCGGATAGCCACGTCATAATTTGCTTTGATCCAATTAATTTTAAAATGTGTTTGTTTCATCAGTAGTGGGTGGAGGGGTATAACATTATCATTTTGAGAATATTGTTTACTCATTACTTACTCAACTCTTTCATTGATCAATTCAGCATAATTCAAGATTTGACATCATTAATTAATACTCATTTAATCCAAGGTTTCAGTGGCGGATGCAAGGGGCCAGTGGCCACCCCTAGCTTTTAGGAATTGCACTTTTATACATGTATTTTAAGTCAATTTTCAAATTTTATTAAGATTTGCCCCCGTCCCTCCAAATAATTAAACTTATTACATAGGCCCCTAAAAAATATTAGTTAGGCTAAAAAAAAAAGATTTTATATGTAATATGTTCGCCTAATTATACTTCATTTTTCCAAAAATTGAAGGGAAAAAAAAACAACTTATTATATGTAATCTACTGGTCTAGTTACAAATAGACCCAAAAAATTTTCCTCGGGGACACGGCCCTCAAACTCCCGTATGACTCTAAGTTCTTACACATAGCCCCCTGGTCGAGATTTCTGGATCCGCCACTGCTGGGTCCTACTATATTGGCCAATAAAAGAGTTGAGTGAGCATTAAATGACCAATTTTTGAGTGAATAAAAATGCATTCTATCATTTAAAGACAAACTAATCTCTTCGTAGCTCTTTAATAAAAATATATACATGTGCTCACATGTTTTAATTTTTTTTCTCTCTTTTTACTAATTAACTTACAAAACAAAGAATCTTTGTTGTATTCAAAATGAATATTTAGGAGTTAAATTCTTGAGAATAGAGTACATAAAGATGTTTACTTGTTTGAAAGTTGAGAGGCGCACGTGCCAAATACCAGGTTCCTCCGCCCCTGGGTCAATAAACCTGTTATATATTGGCTGATTTGTTGGAGCAGTAGATGCACCAATTTAGGAGTCAATTGTTGCTTCGTATTTAAATTTCCAAGTGAATGAAAGAAGGGTACGAATTTTGGAGCCTTCACAATTTTCTGTTATGTTAAATCAACATATTACTTTCTAGTTTTTCCCTTTGGGCAGTGACTGCTCTTCAAGTGTGAAACAATGGAAATAGTCAAATTAAACAACGAAATAGATATATCTAGGATTTGAGATGGAGGTTCTCAGATGGCCCTAGCCACCAACTCCGATGAACTACACTGCCTAGCCTTCCCCAGCACTTTGAAAGGCCCGGCCGTGCAGTGGTTCTACTTCTTGGAGCCCCGATCGGTCCGCAGTTTCAAGCAACTCAGCAAGCATTTCATCAACCAGTTCATCGGTATGCACGAACGACCAAAGCCTGACAAACATCTACTGACAGCCATACAAAGGGATAATGAGACCCTCAAGGAATTTACCGAGCGGTTTAATCAAGAGAAGCACGGCATCTATTATCTTGATGAAACCGCCGCGATTATAGCCTTCTGCTCAGGAGTTCAACACACCAAGTGCGCCACGTCGCTTCATAGAAACCGACCAGTAATCTTGGTTGAACTCGCAGATAGGGTTGGAAAATACATTAACACTGAAGAATTTCTAAAGATCAAAGACCCCGGACAAGAAAGCCGTGAGTCTTCCAGAAGTAAGCGAAAGCAAGATCAGCCCGGGAGTTCTGACAGTTCTTCCAGTTCACAGCAAGCAAGGTTCGGCAGTCCCGACTCGACCTCCAGTTCACACCGGTCTGAGTCCGGCAGCCCTGACCTGACCTCCAGTTCACAGCGGTCTGAGTCCGGCAGCCCCGACCCGACCTCCAGTACACAGCGGTCTGAGTCCGGCAGCCCTGACCCGACCTCCAGTTCACAGTGGTCTGAGTCTGGCAGCCCTGACCCGACCTCCAGTTCACATCGGTCAGGATCAAGCAGTTCCGACTTTGCCTCCAGCACAGAGAAGTCAAGAGCCCGACGATTCTGATTCGACCCCCTGTCTCCATCGGTCTACATAAGCCCGACTATAGTGGTACTTGCTTGCTCACCACATGAGGCTCCACCGATTGTCAGAGAGCCCTTCCAAAGACCTCGGGCCTAACCCCGAGGCATCCAAAAACCTCGGGCCTAACCCGAGGCATCTAAAGACCTCGGGCATAACCCCGAGGCATAAAAAGACCTCGAGCTTCGAACTCAGGCACTAAAAAGACCTCGGGCTCCGAACCCAGGCACAAAAGACCTCGGGCTCCGAACCCAGGCACAAAAGACCTCGGGCTCCGAACCCAGGCACCAAAGACCTCAGGGTCACGCCCGAGGCACCGGCTTTGCTTAGGTCCAACCGACGATGGGGGCAAACTCCCTAGGTGGCTGATGATGGCAAGCTTCAAAAGAACCTGCAACCACCATGTTCCAGGTCTGTTACCTACAGTTCATAGCCTCTGTAAGACCCTCGTTTTAGCGAAAGCTTGGGGGGTAAGATGGCGCAGTGAACTAAACAGGCAATCACACCGGGTATCTACAGGCCTCGCGGATAACCAAGTCAAAATCTTGGACAACCCGAGCACCTACAGTACTCAGAGGCATTAACTCCACTTAGGTCCAAACCGACGATAGAGGTAACTAAATCTCTTAGGTTGGCCGACGATAGAGGAGCAAAAAGACCCTAAAGCAATGTGATTTAGGTCGGCTCCGCCAACATGGTCAAGCTCTTCTCCCAACAGTCTTGACGAAGGCTGGCTAGGCGGAAGACAACCATCCTGGGGAGTTAACATAAAAGGACCCTAAAGCAATACGCTTTACGTCGGCTTTTCCAACATGGTAAAACTCTTCTACCTACAACCTTGACGAAGGTTCACGGGCAGAAGATAACCATCCTGGAGGCTAACTCAAGCAAAAAGACTCCGAAGTAGGTCGAGTCTCAACTCTCGGTCACTTCCCGAGCATTCAAAAACTCCGAATTAGGCCGGGTCTCAACTCCCGGTCAGTTCCCGAGCACTTAATGGTCCCGAGCTAGGTTGGGTCTCAACTCTCCGCCAGTTCCTGAGGACTCACCAGGCTCAGAAGCCCTGAGGCAGCTTCCCCAAGCACTCAGGCAGTGGCAAGTAATATCAAACTGATTTCCAAACTTGCCCCGATATAGCATCCGGCCAACCTTGGAAATGGGGGGCAGCTGATACACCCAAAATTGGCTCTATCCTATGGCCGAGCGGTTCAAATCAGCAGTCAGTCTATGTCCCGGTCAAATCATGCGCAACTCATCGGACAAGCATTAGCCCGAGCGGTTTAGTCTACCCGAAACTCATCATCCCGAGCGGTTCATCCATGACCCGGCCAACAGGTCGGGAAAACCGCACGGGCACATCCCACTACGGGAACAAATCATCCGGGCCCACATGCATGATCCCGAGCATTACGGGCAGTTTCCTACTCAAGCTAGAAGACTAATGGAAAGTGAAAACTATTTCCTAATCCAATTAGGAAACCCCCACAATTAATGCCAATCTATATCAATTGGATTATATTTCCTTATCCATGTACGAGTTGGTCTCTTACATCTATAAAAGAGACCTCTCACCCCCCATTGAAGGGGCCAACTTTTCAGTCAACAACACCTCTATAGCATTCACCTACATGCTCGGTCGCCCTACGGTAGCTCCAGACTTGTTGGTTCACCACAGGCCCCCGGCTCTTTTACAGTATAGTGAACGTGCTCAGACACACCCGTGGACGTAGGTACCTTCATTAATAGGGCCGAACCACATACAAAAAACCAGTCTCTCACACTCTCTCTCTCCTTAATTTGCTCTACTTTACTCTTACCAATTTTTGGCATCATCAGAAAATTATAAAGGTCCAAAATTCGTACCCTTCTTTCATTCACTTGGAAATTTAAATACAAAGCAACAATTGACTCCTAAATTGACCCAGGGGCGGAGGAACTTGGTACTTGGCACGTGCGCCCCTCAACTTTCAAACAAGTAAACATCTTTATGTACTCTATTCTCAAGAATTTAACTCCTAAATATTTATTTTGAAAATAATAAAGATTCTTTGTATTTATTTTTATTAAAGAGCTACAAGGAGATTAGTTTGTCTTTAAATGATAGAATGCATTTTTATTCACCCAAAAATTGGTCACTTAATGCTCACTCAGCTCTTTCATTGGCCAATATAGTGGGACCCAGCAGTGGCGGATCCAGAAATCTCGACCAGGGGACTGTGTATAAGAACTTAAAGTCACACGGGGGTTTGAGGGCTGCGCCCTCGAGGCAAATTTTTTGGGTCTATTTGTAACTAGACCAGTAGATTACATATAATAAGTTGTTTTTTTTCCTTCAATTTTTGGGAGAATGAAGTATAATTGGGCGAACATATTACATATAAAATCTTTTTTTTTTAGTCTAACTAATATTTTTTAGGGGGGTATATAATAAGTTTAATTATTTGGAGGGACGGGGGCAAATCTTAATAAAATTTGAAAATTGACTTAAAATACATGTATAAAAGTGCAATTCCTAAAAGCTAGGGGTGGCCACTGGCCCTCTGCATCCGCCACTGAGACCTAGAATTAAATGAGTATTAATTAATGATGTCAAATCTTGAATTATGCTGCATTGGTCAATGAACGAGTTGAGTACGTGTACGTAATGAGTAAACAATATTCTCAAAATGATAATGTTATACCCCTCCACCCACTACTGATGAAAC
The DNA here is from genome assembly GCA_033977485.1 of Hydrangea macrophylla. Lineage (NCBI taxonomy): Eukaryota > Viridiplantae > Streptophyta > Magnoliopsida > Cornales > Hydrangeaceae > Hydrangea > Hydrangea macrophylla. The sequence goes on from CM066998.1 coordinate 78,474,112, forward strand.
AAACACATTTTAAAATCTTAGAAATTCAAAACTACTATAATATTTCTTCTCAAAACAAAAACAAAAACATTTGTATACTCATGTGAATTTGTAGACCCACTAACATCAAATTTGGGCTCCACCGGACTGACCCAACGAACAAGATTTGTTGAGAGAGTTGAATCAATTAATCAAAAAGAAAAGATAAGGCGCATTGAACTATCATATAGGGTTGAATAAAAAAATCGAAAAAATTGAAAATTGACCGATCAAAAAATTGATTGGTCTGTTTATAAAATGCATGTACAAGTTAAAATTGACCGCAAAACTGATCAAAACGAACCTATTGATCGATTTTAAAATACACAAAAAATCGACCGAAAACCGACCGCGTACACCCCTACTATCATATGGAAAAGTATCGTATTGTTGCCAAAATCAAACACCATTTATCTTTGTCTAATGACAAAACAAACTCAAACCCACATCACGAATTTCTCATAAACAATAATAATATATGTGATATGTCCAAAATTATCCAGCCATGAAGCCTGTGCCACGTCATTAAGAGGTACCGGTTACTCCGGTAAAGGCGCCAAGAGCCGAGCATTCCCGAGGCGTTCTCTCAGACCGGGCAGTTCGTACCAACTGCCCGGTCATGAAGGTCACGGGTTTCGTGATCCCGTCCAATCCAGCAGTTTCCTAACCTAACTACAAGACTGCAATATGGAAGGTGGCAGTTTCCTAAACCACTTAGGAAACCTTCCCTAAATTATGCCAATCCAACTCTAATCAGATTAGGCTTCCTAATCCTATTAACTTACCATGTAAGGGTGGACTCTTGCATCTATAAAAGAGCCCACCTACCCTGTCAATAGGGATCGGAATCCGAACATAATTCTCTAAGCTCACAAGCCTACAACAAAAAACTCACCATCAATACGCATATACCCGACCAGTATTACTGGTAGTGCCGCCCATCTTTGTTGGCTCACCAGGCCCGCCAAAGATCTGCTAGTGAGAGCGCACAGACGCAACCGTGGACGTAGGTCACCTCGTTAACGGGACCGAACCACATACAAATTCTTGTCTTATTTTCTCTCTAAACCCTTGTTACCAGTTTTAGGCAGCATCACTTTGGCGCCGTCTGTGGGAAAGACATAGTCTTCTCATCAACAAAATCCTTGACTGATCAACATGCCGCCAAAGACGGGTAAAAAAACTACTGCTCCGACCGGTCAGGAGAACCCGCAGCCTGAGCAATAGGCTGCCTCCATGACTACCGAGCAGATAACGGCGACACTGGCACAACTCTTGGAGGGCCAGTGCCGGACACAAGAACAGATGGAGGCGCTTTTGGCCCGACAGGAGAAGCGTCCTGCGTCAGAAAATCAGCCGGAGAAAAGCGCTCCTGTTCAAAGGCCCGCTAGGGCACGAAGGCAGGCCCGTTCTGCCCAGGTGTCCCTGCCGGATCGGGAACGCCCCGCGGATGGAGAGCGCAGCCAGGCAACCAGGCGCTCACAGAGACGAGCTCAGCCCGATTCTTGCCGGGTGGAGGATGCCAGGACTATTATCAACCGGCGGCGTGCGGCCAGAGGGGAGGAGTCAGGACGGACGGTCCGGGAATCGGCCGAAGACCCTCCGGCCCTGAGCCAGAGGGATCTTAGGCACACGCTTTCCCGGACCAGGAGCCGGGCCCTATCCCCGAAGTCGACGCGCTTTGAGGATGAGGCCTCATCATCCGACCCTACTTACCGCTCAGATACAGATAGGAGAACCGGGCGGAGTGACGTCAAAACCCAGGTCGAGGAACTGCAGCAGCAGATCGAGAGGCTGAACTGCAAGTCCGGTCATGAGCTCACCAACACGGAGACTGAGTCACCCTATACCGCTCGGGTAACACGGTTTCCCATTCCACGGAAGTTCAAATCCCCTCACCTCATGACGGCACAGGGAGCCCGGTGGACCACATCCGCACCTACAAGGCGCAGATGGCACTGGTCACCACGGTGGACGAGCTGATGTGCCTGGCCTTTCCCAGTACTCTCAAGGGGCCAGCACACAGTGGTTCCATGCTCTAAAGCCCCGGACGGTCGACAACTTCAAAGCCCTCGGCAAACTCTTCATCAGCCAGTTTGTCGGGATGCTCGACCGGTCGCAATCGGACACTCAGCCGCTGACCGTCAAGCAGTGCAAAGGGGAGTCCTTGAGGGAGTATGTGGACCGTTTCAACCTGCAAAGACTACAGATTCGCAACCTTAATGAAACGGTCGCAATCATGGCCTTCTGTTCGGGAGTTCAACACACCAAGGTTGCCACGTCGTTCCATCGCAACCGACCGGCGACCCTGGTGGAGCTCTCGGAGAGGGTCGGCAAATACATAGATACTGAAGAATTCCTGAAGGCGAAGCTCACCGGCCAGGCTGGGGACGAGTCCCCGAAAGCCAACCGTAAGCGTGAAGGATTCAAGAAGGGCTCAGGTAAGAAGCCAAAGCAAGATCAGAAGGATGCTTGGGGTCCACCCCTGATCGCTTTCACACCCCTTTCCCGACCCATACATGAAGTCATGGCTGCCGCGGAAGCATGGAGACTGCTCCAGCAGCCTGCAAAGCTCAGAGCCCCACCCGGTAAGAGAAACCGGGACAAATTCTGCCGCTACCACAGGGATCACGGCCATGAAACGGAGGATTGCTTTAAATTAAAGATAACAATAGAGAAGCTGATCGAGCAGGGACACCTCGCGGAGTTTGTCACAGCAAATAGACGACCCTGGCAGGACACCCGAGCTCCCGATCAGCCACCACCATTTGGCCGCATCCACGTGATCTCCGGGGGAACATCAGGCGGAGGAGATTCACAGTCGGCACGGAAGAGGCATGCTCGAGCATCCCGGGCGGATGTTTGGCAGGTCCAATCCACCGGCTCCTCCCCAACCGATGTTCTAACATTCACGTTCGACGACTTGCAGGGCGTCCACTGCCCCCATGATGACCCACTAGTAGTGACGCTTTCCATAGCCAATTATATGGTCTAGAGGGTGCCAGTGGACACAGGCAGCTCGTCCGACATTATGTTCACGTCGGCATTCGATCAGCTCGGGATCCCCAGGGAACGGCTCCGGCCGGTCGCTACTCCCTTGGTTGGATTCAACGGCTCCAGCACGCAACAGATCGGGACAATCGAGCTTCCAGTTCTCATGGGGACCTACCCTCAGCAGGCCTCTGTACTGACCAATTTTGTGATCGTCGAAGCCCCGTCGGCCTACAGTATCATCCTTGGCAGGCCAACCCTCAACAAGGCCAGGGCGGTCGTCTCCACCTACAGCTTAACAGTGAAGTTCCCAACTCCTCAGGGACCCGGATGCTTGCGTGGAGATCAGAGCACCGCCCGGAGTTGTTATGTCAGCTCGTTGCGCCGGGGGGCAATTACGGAAACATTGAACGTTCAAGAGATGGACCCCCCGAGACCAGAGCGACACGATAGGTCCAATGGAAGAACTGGAAAAAGTGATGCTGGACCCCGAGTACCCCGACCGCATGGTCAGCGTTGGTACCCTACTGGAACCTGGCCTGAAGGAAAAACTGACGCAGTTACTGAGATAAAATCAGGACGTTTTTGCTTGGAGTCATGAGGATATGCCCGGGATTGACCCCCGGGTAATGTCCCATCGTCTCAATGTCAGCCCGGATTGCCGCCCAGTCAAGCAGAAGAGTAGGGGCATGGCCCCGAGAGACAGAAAGCAGTGAGTGAGGAGGTCGAGAAGCTCCTAAAGGCGAAGTCCATCCGAGTGGTCCACTATCCCGGCTGGTTAGCCAATGTGGTTCTTGTCAAGAAAAGCAACGGGAAGTGGAGAATGTGCGTGGACTTCACCGACCTCAACAAGGCCTGTCCCAAGGATTGCTATCTGCTGCCAAGGATAGACCTCCTCGTGGACTCTACGACAGGTCACTCACTCCTCTCATTCATGGACGCCTACTCGGGGTACAACCAGATCAGCATGTACCCCGGGGACGAAGAGAAGACATCATTCATCACTGACCAAGGGACGTATTGCTACAAGGTCATGCCATTCGGCCTCAAGAATGCCGGGGTAACCTACCAGGGCCTGGTCAACTACATGTTCAAAGACCTCATTGGAAAGTCTATGGAGGTGTATGTGGATGATCTACTGGTCAAGAGCTGGGATGAGCCCGACCACCTCGAGCATCTGGCCGGGGCATTCAGCATTTTGAGAAAATTCAGGATGAGGTTGAACCCGACCAAATGCACCTTTGGTGTCTCGTCCGAGAAATTTCTTGGCCATCTAGTCAGTAGACGGGGGATTGAGGCAAACCCCGAGAAGATCAAAGCTATCATCAACATGCGGTCGCCCAAATCAACGAAAGAAGTTCAAAGCTTAGCCGGACGGGTGGCCACACTGAACAGATTTGTCTCCCGAGCTACCAACTGGTACCTGTCATTCTTCAAAATCCTCCGCAAAGCGTTCCAGTGGTCAGAAGAGTGTGAAGAGGCATTCCAGGAACTCAAGAAGTACCTGGCGTCCCCTCCTCTCCTCTCAACACCCGTGCCAGGGGAAGAATTATTTTTATACTTGGCAGTGTCACCATCGGCGGTTAGCTCGGCACTTATTCGGGAAGAGCACGGGATACAGTTCCCAGTGTACTACACCAGTCGGGCGTTACAGGGCACAGAGAGAAGATACTTCCGCATCGAGAAACTGGCGTTTGCCCTTATCACCTCAGCCCAAAGGCTCCGCCCATACTTTCAGGCCCATGCCATTGTGGTCCTCACAGATCAACCACTCCGCAGAATTCTCAGCCGCCCAGACATGTCTGGGAGGCTCGTCAAGTGGGCATTGGAATTGGAAGAGTTTGAAGTGATCTACCGACCCCAGACAGCCATCAAGGGACAAGCTGTAGCAGACTTTTTAGTCGAATTTACATATACCGAGGACCCGGTCGAAGAGTCTGAGCCCCCGGCCTTACCGCCCGGGTTACACTCTGACATCCCGGTCTGGGTACTGCATGTGGACGGTTCCTCCAATTAGCAAGGCAGTGGGGCAGGAATCATCCTGACTACCCCCGACGGTATCCAGCTCGAGTATGCACTAAGGTTTGGGTTCCGTGCCTCCAACAACGAGGCCAAATACGAAGCCCTCTTGGTCGGGTTACAGTTGGCCATCTCCATGAGTGCCCGACAGGTTCAGTGCTACAGTGACTCCCAGCTCATGGTCAATCAGGTTAACCAAGAGTACGAGGCGCGAGAAGACAGCATGGTAGCCTACTTAGCCCTTGTCCGAGGGGTTTCCAAGCACGGGGTTTCTCTATCATGCAGATACCCCGAGAAGAAAATACCAGAGCCGACTGGTTGGCTCGTCTCGCCTCGTCTTCTGAGTCAGACTTGCCCGGGATAAGGATACAATACCTCCCCGAGCCAAGTGTGATCAACTCAGAGGGCATGGAGGTAGACCCGGTCACTTTGGAACCCAGCTGGATGGACCCACTCGTAGCATTCTTGACAACAAGGACGCTACCAGACGACAAAGAAGAAGTCCGCCGGGTTAAATACCGGGCGGCATGATATCCTCTTCTCGACGGCATCCTCTACAAGAGGGGATTCACTATCCCGTACCTCCACTGTGTTCACCCTGCGCAAGTCCAAACAATATTGTTCGAAATCCACGAAGGTGTGTGCGGGAACCACATCGGAGGCCGGGCACTCTCCAGAAAGGCACTACTACAGGGTTACTACTGGCCAACCATGGCCCAGGATTCCCAAGAGTATGTCCGGAGGTGTGACAAGTGCCAACGATACTCTCCCATGATCAACCGACCGGGAGAACTCCAAACACCAATCCACAGCCCCTGGTCATTCGCCCAGTGGGGAATCGACATTATTTGTCCCTTACCGATGGTAAAAGGGCATGTCAAATTTGCCGTGATAGCTGTTGACTACTTCACCAAATGGGCAGAGGCCGAGCCCTTGGCGACAATAACCGAACAGAAAATGGAGTGCTTCGTGGAAAAGAATATTCTCAGCAGATTTGGCATTCCCCGGGTCTTGGTCAGCGACAATGGCAGACAATTTGACACCCCTATCTTCAGGCAATTCTGCTCGGGCTATGGGATACTGAATCATTACTCCTCCCCCGAGCACCCACAAGCCAACGGTCAAGCTGAGGTAACCAACCGGACAATCTTGCAGTCAATCAAAATAAGGCTTGAAGGCGCCAAAGGACTGTGGGCTGAAGAGCTACCACCCTCCTGTGGGCCTACCGCACTACACCCCGAGCGGCAACAGGCGAGACGCCCTTCTCTTTAACTTACAGATTTGAGGCAGTGGTCCCCACAGAGCTCGGGTCGCCAACATACCGGGTGGCCAACTTCAGTGCGCCGGATAACGAAGAAGCTCTCAGGTTCGAACTGGACTTGGTAGAGGAAAAAAGAGACCGGGCCTACCTAAAGGTGGCGGCCTACAAGCAAAGGGTCTCGCGATACTACAATAGCAAGGTGAAGCACCGCAGTTTTCAAGTCGGAGACCTCGTCCTCAAGGCAGTGAACCAGTCTACCCGAATCCCGAGCCATGGGAAATTGGGGCCAAACTGGGAAGGCCCATATAAAGTAACCCGGGTTAACCGACCGGGAATCTACTGGCTACAGAGCATGGACGGGCACGATCTCTCTCATCCTTGGAATGTGCAACACCTCCGCAAGTATTTTCAGTAGCATCTGACCACGGGAATTTAGTACTGTAGAGAAATTTCTTTTTTGTAGCTCTGATTGAGCAACCATCATAAAATTTTATTTTTTAAATAAAATGGAATAGTTTGCTTTGAAAATTTACTCCTGTCAGTACACCGTGCAATGCTCAAAAGACATCTGGCCTAACCCCGAGGCATCAAAGACCTTGGGCCTAACCCCAAGGCACAAAAGACCTCGGGCCTAACCCCGAGGCACCAAAGACCTTGGGCCTAACCCCAAGGCATAAAAGACCTCGGGCCTAACCCTGACGCACCAAAGACCTTGGGCCTAACCCCAAGGCATAAAAGACCTCGGGCCTAACCCCGAGGCACAAAAGACCTTGGGCCTAACCCCAAGGCACAAAAGACCTCGGTCTCCAAACCCAGGCACTAAAAAGACCTCGGGCTCTAAACCCAGGCACAAAAGGACCCTGCAACCACCCATGTTCCAGGTCGGTTTCCTATGGTCGCTCCTCAACACGCCCCCACCTTCACAGGACGCTCGGGGGCAAGGAGATACTAGACCTAAACAGGAAATTACTTACAGTTTTGCCTAGGTCCAGCCGACGACGGGGTCAAACCCCTAGGTAGCCGACGATGGCAAGCTTCAAATGACCCTGTAGCCACCCATGTTCCAGGTCGGTTCCCTACGTCCATTCACTCCTGCACTCCCGCCTTAGCAAAATGCTTGGGGGGCAGGGGAATATTAGGCCAAAATAGGGAATCACACCGGTCACTACAAGAACTTGGAAGATGTTCCCAAGTACTTACAGTGATCAGAGATATATCCCGGACGGTAAAACATGATACACCTAAAATACACCGGGACACCCCGGACGGTAATACAGGGTATACCTATAATACACCGGGCAATCCTGGACGCTAAACAAGACCAGTTCCTACAGCACTGCTAAACAGGACCAGTTCCTACAACACTCCGGGCAACTACCTTTTAAACAGGTCAGAAAGACTAGGTGTTCTGTTGGTTACGGTCCTAAAACATTTGCTAAGGCAGGTGTTAGGTTGGCCAAAAACTGAACGGGTTCTGTCCTAAAACATTTGCTAAGGCAGGTGTTAGGTCGGCCAAAACCGAACAGATACTAGCAAATATAAATAGGCACAGTGCAGAAAAAGAAAAAAATAGTTAACGTAAAGGAAATTTGACCTCAGGAGCCTTTTCATTAATAAAAAAAACTGTACAAAGCCTGGGGGGCAGTTGTAGTAGCCTCTCCCAAAAAAAAAACTACAATAAATAAACAAACAAACAAAAAAACTAGTCCATCACCACTACTTCCTCCTCCTCCGTGGCCTGCTCATCAACAGAGGGGTCCCTGGCCGGTACAGCTTCAATGGTGACCTCGGCCTCAGCGGCGACCTCGGCTTCAGCAGCGACCTCGAAGTCGGCCTGGCCTTCCTTCCAATAACCGGACTCGGCCTAGGAGTACCCGGACAGATCCCAGTCGGGATGGCCGGCAGCAGCTCGCTTCGCCAGATCAGTATAGCCCGTGAGGAACCCTGCTTCAAATTCCTCCTCAGCTTCTTTGGCCTCAGCCTTCCGAGCAGCAGAAAGCTCTGAGAGCGAGGCCGTCATAGCTTCGAGATCCTTCTCGGTAGAGATCTTCGTGGACTCCGAGGCTGCAACCTTGGCCTCAGCAATCTTCTTGGCGGTGACCCTCTCGACCTCCGCAGCCGTAGCCTTAGCCTCTGCGACCTTCCGAGCAGCCCGCTCGGTTGACAAGGAGTCGCGGACCTCCCCCAGCTCTAAGGCCGTTGCCCAGGACCTCTCTTCCTCCACGGTCAGGGTGAACTCCGCGGACTCCCAAGCAGCCCTCTCCTCGGAGAGGTTAGCCTCAACAGCGGTCAACCTCTCAGCAACGCCGGGAAGGGTGGTCTCGGCCCCGGCCGCAATACAGCCAACCTGCAAGAACAACACGATGTCAGTACAAGCATGGAGAAAAAAAGGGTTAGTGTTCACGCCGCAAAGATACTCACCATGTGGCTGATGCTGTATAGCCAACCAATGATGGCCTCGGGGTCAATTTGGCTCTGTAGCCCGGGACGTACCCTCCCGCGGACGTTGTCCATTGTCTCGACCTCCGGCGTGGCAGAGGGGCCTCGGGAAGGAGACCCCGGTCGGTCGGGCAGCAAGTGGTGGTGGTGGTGGTACAGCGATCGTTACCACGGGCGTGGAAGTAGCAGCAACTTCCTTCCCAGCCCGGATGGAAATTCCCCGGGAGATCCTCTTAAGTGGCTGGCCCTCAGCGGGGGCTGGTTTCTTCCTCTTCTGGCCAGCTCGGGCCATCAGAGCCGCCCCTTTCTCCTTTAACGCCGCTGCGTTCTTGGGAGCCATCTCTGCAAAACCAGGAGCATGTCAGAATTCAGCAAATTGTAAAGAAACCGGACAGTCAAGAATGGAATTTACCAGGAATGATCGCCGGAAGAATGGGAGCTGTGAATCCCTGGGACTTGTAGGAAGTCTTCGGACTCCCCGACCGGGTCAGCACCTTATTGATATTACTCGGGTCCTCCGCCAGAGACAAGACCCATGCTTGAAGCTCGTCTGGTAGACTCGGCGGGTCCACTGATCCCACTGCAAGACAAATACACCAACGGGTTGGTCAAGGTAAAGTAAAGCAACTAAGCAAAAAAGAAGCAAGAAAGAAAGGATGCTTGGGCTTACTCCTCAGCTTCCCCGCCCAGGAAGTCCTCAGTTGGATACCCGGCGCCTTCTCGCACATGCCCAGGGTGGACACTTGGAAGAACTTCTTCTTCCACCCTTTATTGTTGCTCGGGCAGTTCACGATTATCTTCCGCCCCTGCCTGGCCCCGAGCGAGAAGAAGCCGGCCTCCCTGTGGACTTGGAAAGGCCTGTGGGTCCAGAAGAACTCCTGAAGTGTAAGCTCGTACCCGAGGACTTGGGGCCACAAGGATATGCACCCCATCAGGTACCGCCAGCCGTTCGGGGCAAGTTGCCCGGGGGAGATCCCGAGGAAGATGAGCGCGTCCTGGGCAACGGGGTGAAGAGGCAAGCGAAGGCCTGCCATGAAAGCGTCCTCGTACAAGGTGACGAAGCCCGACTCATGGAAGTGAGCTCCACTATCATACACGGCAAGAGAAAAGGGACCGGGAAGTTCATACCTACCCCTGATCCGGTCCAAGTCAGGACCTCGCAGGGTACTAATGATGGACTCACACGCGAAGGCGACCCCGAAGCTGTTCGGCATAGACCCCTCATCGCCTGACCCCCGAGACGTCGAGGCCACGGGAGAGTCCCGGCGCGTTTCCTCGTGAAATGCCCGAGCGGATATTATTCCCTCACTATGCTGGTCAGAAGGGGCCAGGGAAGGAGGGTCTGGGCTTGAGCTCATGGACCCTGACCGCACCTGCTCATCTTTCGACCGGGACGACGAGTTAAAATCTGAATGGCACATGGCTACACCTGTGGAAGACCTAAAGGGTGGACGACCTAGGAATGGGTCAAGAACTCCTAACCTGACGTACAGAGGAGGTAGATCTAACTGTCACGCCCCTACGTAGCATAAATAAGGAAAGCGTTTAATTTCCTTTATGGACCCGTAGGTCGCGACAGTTGGAAGGATCGATTCCGTCCCCAAAACGTCGAACAACAAAACATAATAATTAGAGCAGAGCAATCAAGGCTTACAAAAGTTTTACTAACTTATTACATCTTATGATACGGGGTCAACTAAGGCACAGACCGCCTTAAAACAAAACAATAATTATCATCTATTACAGTGCTCCTTATAAAACAAACAGTTTAAAAACTTAAGACATATAATTTAAAAAATGCAATGACGATGACAGTTTCTCTTCCAAAAGCAGCCGTTCTCAATTAGCATAGTTATAAGGCTCAGCATAGTCGTGACCTGAAAAGCCTGAACACGAATTTCCAGGACGCATCAACGTCGTCAGCTTCAAGAAGCTGGTGAGTATTAAAAACATAACTGTGAATGTAAAACATACCCATTTACCTTTGTCCATTTTCAATTTGCAAAAATTAATAGTTTAACCGAAGAAAGATTTCTATTTATAAACCAACTAGGAAAATATATTCAATGTCGTTCTTTCATAAGCGTATGATCGTGTATAAGACAATGCACCACTCTCATCTTACCGACTCTTTTCTCTCGACAAACACAACAACCCACTAACTCACTCCAGTATCTTTGAAACACTAAGGTAGCCACGCTTTAGCAACGGGGTGCCAGGGAATGTCCAGTTTACCTCACACTTTGGTCCGGGGTACCAGGGAGTGTCCAATGCCTCACACTTTGAATACCTAAACTGCCATGCAAATACCGGAGGAACCCTCACGCAGTATCCAGACTCGGGTATCAGGGAGTGTCCGTAGGCCACACTTTAGCACTACCATGGGTGCCAGGGAATGTCCAAGTTCGGCGTTACACACTTTAACGCTACCATGGGCGCCAGGGAGTGTCCAATTGTGCCACCGTCGCATTACAAAGATACTCTCACCGCAATCTCAACACGTCACACTTTGGTACACCATAATCAGGGAGTGTCCACCACACAATCTCAATCTCAATCTCCATCTCAATCTCATACTCTTTTCCACACTGACCGACACCCACATGCATGTACCACTGACCCTACATGTATGCCATGAAACTTAAACATAAAGGAATACGCTGAATTAAAGGAACAATGTACGTACGGGGATTGGTAAGTCACAAATCATTATTTTAATCGTTCAAACGTAACAAATAGTATTCTGTTTCAAGAAAATTCCCCAAACAGAACCTTAACAGTGCCTTAAAATTAATCCAAACAGTCCCTTATACGAAAACACACAAAAACCAGAAACTGTCAAAAATCGCGCGCGCGGGCCGCTCGCGCGAAAGGTTGCTCGTGCGGGCCGCTCGAGCGACGTGCCCAATTTTCATTTTATTTTATTATATAAAAAAAAAAACTTTCTTTCTGCCTGAAATCAGCCACCTCGCACGCGCGGGTCGCTCGCGCGAAAGATCTCTCGCGCGACCTGCCTATCTTTCATTTTCTATTTTAAACTTTCTGTCTGCCTGAAACAACGCGGCTCGCGCGCGCGGCTCGCTCGCGCGAAAAGTCGCTCGCGCGATCCTCGCTCGCGCGATCGTGGCGTGAGATGAAGCAGAGGCTTCATCTTCTTCGTCAGAACTGCTCTGTTTCAGCAATTCAGGGGTCTATTGACCCATTTTCAGTTCTGTAAGATATTAGGCCTTATTATATATGAATCTCTTTGTTTTTCAATGAGGATTAAGAATCCATAACTAATTTTACATGAATCAATCTAGAACTCAAGAATTGTATGAAAAACTAGAAGATCACAAAACTAATTTCCTTTTATACTTTCTCCTGTGAACAAATTAAGGTCTAATACTTCAAACATAGCATATATGATATACAATCTTTCATAATCATCTCTAAAAACGGATTTTGATTGAGTTTAGAAATTCATGGTTTTCAAGCTATGAAATTCATACGTATAATTAACAATGGAGATTTCTCAACCAAGCTATACAATTAGAAATTGGACTATGTATTACAAGTCAAGTGAGTTAGAAATACTCACTGAGTTTGTGTTTGAGATAAATGTTGAGAAAGAGAGACCAAATAAGAATCCACTTGAGCTTTGCTATGGTGGATTGAAATTCTTCTTTCTAAATGATTCTGCAAATTCTCAGAACTATCTCTACTGAAGCTCTCTATTTCAGATTGTAGGATGTGTATCAAGAGAGGTTAAGTGTGTGTATATATATATAAGTTAACTATACAACTTGGAGCCCAAGCTCCTTATGCTTCACTCCACAAATGGATTTAATTACTAATTATCTATATACATAGCACATAAGAATACATACGTATATACATTTGTACACAGATTGCATCTCCCCAATTCACCAAGGGTCAAGTTAGATGCAGTAGGGGGCAAATCAAAAAGTGTTTGGGAAAATAGCTTTTGGCACAACAATTGCACATACTCAATTGTAATATCCAAACAAGGCCTTAACCAATGATGAGTTGCCATAAATGGAAATTAAGCATAAGTCCAATCACACTTTACATCACTTCCAAAATCTGTGGAAGTTTAGCACAGCGCGGACAGTTTTGGATATGAACTGGTATTTTCGGGGCGCAGTGGTCACCCCAAAAATATAGAAAATTCATTTTAACGTAAGAAATGGTTTTCTGGTTTTATAAAAATACTGCTTGAGTCCAAAGTAATTATCTTCACCGTTTTGAAATACAGTTTTGGAATCCAACACAAGCATTACCAAATTTACAGAAATTTCAATTTAACCCCAATAAGAATTTCAAACATGAAATCAGGCAAGAAATAAATTTTACACATAAGAATTGAAATTAAAAATAAAAGCAGACAATGTATATTTAATTTTAAATATGACAATGAAATTTGATGAAAATGCAGGTTATTACACTAACAACCTACTGGGCAGGTCGTACAAGACTCTAGAAGAGGAATAACTCTCTCTTAAGACAGTCCCGGGAACTCCCGCTCGGTCAAATTGCTCTAGCGTACCCCCAGATTGAAAAAAATGGCAAAACCTAAAAAAGAAGAAATCCAGGCTCACTCTTACCCAAGTGGGTTCGCTCCCTCCAGCTTTGGTCAAGAAAAGAGAAGAGAATGAAGAACTGAAGACGAGAAGGAAGGACTTACAAAAATTTGCGCAGAAAAGGACTCGGGAATCTTGCTCGGGATCTCAGTTGCTCTCAAACCGCTCGGTAAACTCTCTCAGTTGACAACAGGGACTGAAGAACCGAACAAGTGCTTCTTATATAGAAGTAGCGGACGGTCCAGATCAACCAGATCCAACGGCTCAGGAACTTTCCCGCCAAAAGTCGCCGACAACTGTCACCTCGGGCACGTGAAGGGTCGCCTCAAAAGACGTGCCCATTAAATGGGTGACATAACGGTCCGGTTACCACGCGACTGTTCGGTTACATCCGAACTGACTCCGCTGAACCCTGACCAGGCCAATTACTCCCTGACACGTGGCAACACCCAAACCCGAGCTTCTACCCGTACCGGTCGGTTATTCCACCGGGTGGCCTGGAGTGTGGGTCCCATCCCGAGCAGCATACCCGGAGGACATCCGGACGGTTTCCAAGGCGATACTGATTTTCGAATCCTTACTCGATGAAGCATCCAGTCAGTTCCGAAAATGGGGGGCAGCTGATATGTCCAAAATTATCCAGCCATGAAGCCTGTGCCACGTCATCAAGAGGTACCAGTTACTCCGGTAAAGGCGCCAAGAGCCGAGAATTCCCGAGGCGTTCTCTCAGACCGGGCGGTTCGTACTAACTGCCTGGGCATGAAGGTCGCGGGTCCCGTGATCCCGTCCAATCCAGCAGTTTCATAACCCAACTATAAGACTGCAAGATGGAAGGTGGCAGTTTCCTAAACCACTTAGGAAACCTTCCCTAAATTATGCCAATCCAACTCTAATCAGATTAGGCTTCCTAATCCTATTAACTTACCATATAAGGGTGGACTCTTGCATCTATAAAAGAGCCCACCTACCCTGTCAATAGGGATCGGAATCCGAACATAATTCTCTAAGCTCACAAGCCTACAACAGAGAACTCACAATCAATACGCATATACCCGGCCGGTATTACTAGTAGTGCCGCCCATCTTTGTTGGCTCACCAGGCCCGCGCGGTGATCTGCTAGTGAGAGCGCACAGACGCAACCGTGGACGTAGGTCACCTCGTTAACGGGACCAAACCACATACAAATTCTTGTCTTATTTTCTCTCTAAACCCTTCTTACCAGTTTTAGGCAGCATCAATATGTTTGCAATATAGCTATAAATCAGTATTACCACCTCTTCAATGTGCAAAATTAAGCAATCTTAGGACTGAAATAAATTTCGAGAGAGAGAAGAATGGGGGAGAAGAATGAGGGAGAAATAAAAAAGAATGAGTAATGCTAGGTATACTTAAACTATTCATCTACTAATGTGGGTTTTCAAAATCATTTATTAGTTATCAAAAAAAGTTTGAATTGTTTTCTAAAATATCATGACACATCAACAGATAGATAGTTTAGGTATCGCGTTTAGATATAACTAGCCTTACTAAAAAAGAATCGAGGAAGTTGCTAAATTAGAGCAACTCTTTGGGCACATAAGAGTTACACAAAAAGAGTATACATAAATTTTTTGTGTCTATCTCTCCTCTGGTGGGATCCACTGACACTGTGGGGGGTCCATTAATACAATGAGATCCACAGAGAAGAGAGATAGACACATTACTCCCTCCGTCCCATTTTATGTGTACATCTTGGGAAATCCAACTATCTAAGGGGACAAAAAAAATCTACACCTACTTTCCACAATTGCCCATAATTATTGCACTTTCTTTTTTTGCTTTGTTTTGATATTAAGTGTAAGGAAGGGTAGTTTGAGAAATTAAGTAACATTTACATACTAATTTAAGAAAGTGGACAACAATTTTGGGACATCCCAAAAAGAAAAGATGAACACATAAAATAGAACGGAGGGAATGTAATTTATACATACTTTTTTTTGTATAACTCTTATGTGTACAAAGAGTTTTTTTTTTTTTTGGTAACTGTGGGTGTTCGGGCCAGTTTGCGCGCACCTTGATTAATCCCATAAGGCCAGGGCATCCGGGTGAATCACCTGTGACCACCCCTTTGAGATTCGAACTTGAGACCTCTGAATATAACACCTAGAGGCCTTGTCATCCGACCACAATAGAAGTAGTTGTGTGCAAAGAGTTAGTGACTACTAAAAGTGGTCCAGTGACCAGTGTATTTTTCGAAATAATGTGGGAAAGTCTTGTGTAATATGAGTAATATTTGGGACACAACCTTCATACAACTTTCATACAACCTCCCCAAAATATGTGTCTATCTCTCTCCTGTGATGTCACTGGACCCTACAGTGACACAGGAAAGAGATAGACACATATTTTGGGGAGGTTGTATGAAAGTTGTATGAAGGTTGTGCCCCAAGTATTACCCGTGTAATATATATATCCTCCATAATGTAGTAGGTGGGGTGGGGTCCAGATAGGGGAAAAAAACGAAGAGAACGGAAGAAGACAAAAGAGAAAGGAGTGGGGGCAGGAGGTGGGGAAGCCCGGAAGGTGCCAGGAGTAGTAAAGGATGGAATAGACGTCGGCTTCAAGATATAGTATTAATAATCAGAGTTAATTATATATAACACTTTTAGAAGTATTATGACTGTTTTTCACTAACATCTTTTAAATTTTAAAAGAATAAATTCATTCTCTTATTGACACGGTAATAGTTCAAGAATGAGCCTATTTAATTTTAAAATTTAGATAATATTAGTAAAAAAATGATCATAATTTAAAAAATGGTGCTATATTTTAGCCTAATATTATTGAAGCTGAAAAAGATCACGTGATATCAAGGCAGTCATGGTTCATAGACGACACCCACAGGATCATTAAGCTAGAAGCAAGTCACCATGCCACCAATTCCAAAAAAAGAAAAGGTCAAAAACATTTTGACCCTCATATTGTACATGTTTTTGAAATTTACATTCCAAATTTTAAAAAGTTGTAATGTCCTTCTTGAACTATTTTTAGGGTTACAATGTCTCCTGAACTTCAAAAAGTTGAAATGTCTCCCCTAAACTATCGTCTGTGTTGCTATATCTTCCTGAACTATCTTTCGTGTTGCAATATCAACTCTGCCATCATCTTTCGTCAAGAAATATGATAGAATTTGCTCATTAGGCATGCACATGCCAAATTTCAAGTGCATTTATGACATTTCACATTTCCCTTATAAATTAACAATCTAATCTGTTCATTTATTGTGTAGCAAGAAAAAATTAGAATTTTTATGATATTTATAATTATTAATTTAGAAGCAAAATATGAAATATCATAAATGCCCAAAACCGCCGGTCGTATCATAGAATATATTATGTTGTTCGCCATCCATTACGTGGTCATATAGCTAGCTAGCTGCGCGGCTCTGTAAAAAGACACAAGTTCATATTTGATTTTTGGGTAAATTACACTTTACACTATTGTAGTTTGGATGTGATGTCATTTTGGTACCTATAGTTTCAATTTTGTCAATTTGATCCTTACAGTTTCAGTTTAGGTTCATCATGGCCATTCATAAAATTTTTCTACAATTTTTGACAGAAGTAGTTCATGGGATGAACACGTGAGGTATCATCGATCAGGGGACATAATGGTAAATATGCTTAGAGAAATTACAATTTATACACCTATATTGAACCTAAATCTATCCAAAATTGTAAGAAAAATTGATGAATGGACTATATTGAACATAACTAAAACTGTAAGGACCAAAATGATAAAATTAAAACTGCTGAGACTAAAATAAAATTACACCCAAACTATAAGGCCACGTTTGGATGGCAGAGGTGGGATTGGACAATTAGTCCTTTCTAAGAAATAGTCCCGGGACTACTAACACCACCTCCCCCATGGTATAACTTAGTCCCCCATATGGGGGACTATTCTTTTAAAATGGACAATTAGTCCTGTGCTCCATAGCGATGCCAAACACCGGACTATTTGATTAAAATGGACTATTAGTCCAATCCCCCCCAATCCCCCCCTTAGTCCTGCGAAACAAACGAGGCCTAAGAGTATAAAATATAATTTACCCACTTGATTTTTTTTTTAAGGAGAACCTACTTTTATTGTCAGATTCACAACTAGAAGGATAAGACACAGACGTTCATATAAGCCATATGCTATGAAAAAAGAAAAGGAAAATTTTAATACATAGCTCTATCGATTTACAGGCCACAATATATAAATATTGACTCCCAATCAAGAGTTTCCTAGTTTCTGCAACTTTTGGAGCAACAAGTAATGTCATTCCTATTGGTTCCCTGGTTCTATAGTTCTATTTCATTGTTATTCTTCATAATCTTTGTTTTCAAATGGTTGTCTGCTAAACCCAGCAAACGAAATTTACCACCTTCTCCATCAAAGCTCCCAATTATTGGGAACCTCCATCAAATCGGGCTGTTCCCTCATCGGTCGCTCCAATCATTAGCTCAAAAACATGGCTCCCTCATGTTGCTCCATTTTGGCAGTGTGCCAGTGCTCGTTGTCTCATCCGCTGACGCGGCTCGTGAGATCATGAAAACACATGATCTAATCTTTTCTAACAGGCCCAAATTGAGCACCGCGAGTAAACTTATGTATGACTACAAGGATGTGCTGTTTGCTCCTTACGGTGAGTATTGGAGGCAGATAAGAAGTATATGTGTTCTCCAGCTTCTAAGTAACAAGAGGGTTCAGTCTTTTCGTGCTGTGAGGGAAGAAGAAACAGCACTTTTGATCAACAAGATCAAACAGGATTATTGCTCTTCTTCGTCGTCGTTGAATTTGAGCGAAATGTTAGTTTCACTTACGAACGACGTAGTGTGTCGCGTGGCCTTGGGGAGGAAATATAGTGGGAAGGAAGGTGGGAGGAAGTTTAAGGAGATATTGGGGGAGTTTAGTGAGTTATTAGGTGCTTCCTATATTGGGGACTATATTTCGTGGCTTGGTTGGTGGACTCGTATAAATGGTTTGGATGTTAAAATAGAGAGACTTGCTAAAACGTTTGATGAATTCTTCGAGGGTGTAGTTGAAGAGCATATTGATCGTCAGAAAAGAGCGAAAAACGATGGTGGGAGTGTGGAAGATGAGGTCCAACAAGATTTTGTGGACATTTTGCTTGAAATTCAGCGAGACAACATGGATTCTTCACCTCTTTGTAGAGACAGCATCAAAGCTCTTGTGTTGGTATGACTTCGATCGTATGTAGTACTCCTTAATTAAATGCATACTTGATTATGCCTTGTTTAGCTGTTCGTTAATACATGTCATTCTTATCTTACATGGTCTGAAGTAGATCTATCTAATGCAGTAGTAGTATATATATATAGTAGAAGTTATCAAGTAATGTGTTATTAAAAAAAAGGGTTAAGTACATTTTACCTCTAAGTGGTTTGACTATTTTCACTTTATCCCCCTGTGATTTTGGACTAAAGTGAAACTTAAATTTCTCCCAAAATAGCTCTATATGGTGATTAAGTGTTAAAATTAGGTCTACATAGGAGAGTTTAAGGGTCAAAATTAACCTCACATAGACAGTTAACCTAAAAATTAGCCCCCTAAAGGGAATAATTGTTAAAAATTAGCCCTATATAGCTGGGTTAATTGATAACATTATCTCCAGATAGAGGATTATCCCAAAATTAACCTCACAAATGGGGTAAATGGGGTTAGGTGTTAATATTTTTGGCCAATTTTAGAATTTTCATCAGTTTTGAGGGAAATCTTAGCAGTTGTATTTTAGTCCGAAACCACAGGGGGGTTAAGTGTCCACTTTTGAACCACGGAGAGTAAAGTGAAAATGGGCTTAACAACAGAGGGTAAAATGTATTTAACCCTTAAAAAAAACTTTCAAGAGCGACCACAAATATCAACAAGATTTAGTTTCCATTTTTCCAGGTAGCTAGCCTCATTCGCATGATTCTCTTTGTCAAACTCTATTATAATTGTGAATGAGACTATTCAAGTTAATGGGATGCCTAAACTAGCCACAATTGATTGATACTTCTCCTTCTTGTTTTTTTTTTTGCTTTCAAATATTGCTATGTTTTCCAAATTTGGGATATTCAAAATGCTACGGGAGTGGTACAGTTGTAGCGATCGTGGTACCACAGCAAATCCGAATTCCCAAAATAGTGGTTGAATATTAATGCTAGGTCACTTTTAATTACTACTTCAAACTTAAATTAAGACTTCTAATCCGAACTAGTGACTTATATAGTTAGCATCTGTGGAGTTTCACTTGAGTTATTCTTAACAATATTTGCCTTCTAGCAGGATATGTTTGCTGCTGGAACAGATACAACATTCACAGCTCTAGAGTGGACAATGACTGAACTCATAAGACACCCAAGAGTCATGAAGGAATTGCAGAATGAGGTGCGAGGAAAGAGCAAAGGTAAGATGAGCATCACCGAGGATGGCTTAGACGAAATGCACTACTTGAAAGCGGTGATCAAAGAGACAATGCGGTTACATCCTCCAGTTCCATTACTCGCTCCCCGAGAATCAACCCAAGATGTCATAGTCATGGACTATGACATTGCAGCGGGCACACGAGTGATCATCAATTACTGGGCTATTGGGAGAGACCCGTTGTTATGGGAAGAAGCTGAAGCATTTCGACCAGAGAGATTCCTAAATACTTCTATCGATTTCAACGGGCACAACTTCCAGTTAATTCCATTTGGAGCTGGTAGGAGGGGCTGCCCCGGAGTCTTGTTTGCCACGAGTATTATTGAGCTTGCATTAGCAAACCTTGTCCATAACTTTGAGTTTGCATTGCCCGGTGGAGCCATATGCGAGGATTTGGACATAGCTGAATCCACTGGCATGTCGGTCCACAAAAAGGATCCTCTACAAGTTATTGCAACTCCGTATTCTTTCTAATGTACTCTGGACTCAGTTAAGAGGTGGGTGTGGCTATGTGTCGATCGGAATGTTGGAAATAATTATCCAACTAAGCCGGACAATCATATATTTATATGAAAGTCCAAGTACATGTACTTGTGTGTCGCATGCCATAGATGGGTAATTTCACTTTTTGACACATTTTTTGACACACTATGCTTTAAGCACATGTGCTTTGTGCTGTTTGAATTTTTTCAACTTTTCTGTGCACCACTTACATAGCACAAGGTACATGCATTTAAAACTGTGTGTCAAAAAATGTGTCAAAAAATGTGTCAAAAAGTGTGTGTATGTAGCACTACTCTTTAATAAAACGATAATTTACTTGAGTTGATTATATAAGTGTGTATATATTACTTAGCTTTTAAAAGACATAAGCCTTAATGCATAAGTTTTGGACAATAAATGTGTTGACCTGACTAGAGTCAGTTTACAATACAACGGTTATATTAATTGTTTCAAGGTTTAAGAGATTTTTAAAGATGATCGATCATTGGCTGAGAACAGTCACAAAGCTTTTAAAAAGCATATATGCATAACTTTTAAAGTGACCTACGGTGATAAGCAACGGATATGTATAATACAGGCCGGATCTGAGATGTCAAAATTTGGCCGAGGTCTCAAACGAACTTTTAAAAGAGTCTAAAAAATGAAGTCTTTATACTAAATTCCATAGAAATCAGGAAGAAATTAGAATAAAATAGACCTAAAAATGATAAGTTTTATAAAACTTAGGAAGAAATTAGAAGAAACCATGCATAAAAACAATAAGTTTCATTGAAATTAGAAATAAATTAGAAGAAAATAAGCCTAAAAATGAGACCCCATGCGGCGACTTCACCGCTTTGCCTCAGGACTAGCCCTGGTATGATATCCATACATGGCTTTATGTTCTTTTTAAGAGGTTAGACTTTCATTTTTCTTTCGTCCCTTAATTGGACTATTTTTTGTCCAGCAACCTTATAGAATAATATCTTCATTCTTCATTTTGTTTTTACACAAGTATTATTTGGGTATAGAAAACACTAGTGAGCAGGCTTATTGCCTTACCAAGTTGTACAGACCTGATAGGTTTATGGCAAGTGTGGCCGGCTGTTGTATCCCGGATACGGCGTTGCTACTGTACCTATTTCCAGTGTTTAGTGGATGAATAACTGTACTAGAACATCCAGTTATTTGTTAAGTTATTCTTGAATTTATTTCTGTGCATAAATATTACTTATCTTAATGATGCAGCTGTGTGGAACTAGGAACAACTAGTACCTTCTGTCACAAAATTTACAAAAATTTTACTTGTCAAACTCCCTCTAAATCGGACAAGAAAAATAAATTTCCATAGGAAAGTAATCCTTGTATGTTCAAAAACTCACTAGCTTATAAGAATTTAGCTAAGTGGATGGAGAACTTGGGAATGTTTAAGAAAACAATATGTTGCCAAAGCTTTGTTCAAGAAATCTCAGAACCAACATTATACATAGTAATTTGGTTTGTAGATGAGTTTTGTGGGAAACAAAGTGTACAAATTCATTTGTTCAAACTTCATAACTACCAATTAAATATCGAATCATATGAAATATGTGGATAATATATACGTACACTAATCTACAAAGGTATTCCTTGGGAACAGAAGCGTAGCCAATATTTGGTGGAGGCCAGAGAAGAGAGAGATATTGTGGTATATGTGGATTATGTATGTGAGATTTGTTTGTACCTAAAGACTTGCTCATTCATTGAACTCCTATGTAGTAGTACTGTAAGCTAAGCTAAGCAAAGCAAGTCATTTGTGTTGGATTCATTTTACAATGCTTGGGCTTTGACTTGTATCATTTTGAACCTCTCTTTTTTTGCTGAAAAAAAAAAGAAAAAAAAGGAGGGAGAAGGGGGCAATCAGCGTAGCAATCCTCCTTGGGCGTGACCATAGGAGCCCCTCCCTGACGTGGAATGTCCAGTTTGAGCCAAAGCTACTGCCGGTGTAGGCGATCCCGTCACCACACCCCCACCGAAGCGACCAGTGAGCTAGAAGCCTATCCACAGACCTCAGAAATCAGGCTTTACTCACGCAAATGCTTTCAACTTATGTCCGGATTTGAACTCCTGACCTTGGGGTAAGGAATATAAGCCCAGTCCAACTGGGCTACCACCTCGGTGGTCATTTTGAACCTCTCTATTTTGGGCCTTGGGCATTTTATATCAAAAAAACAAATAAAGGTCTTTTAGTTTGATGTGACTTGTGTTCCACACATTCATTATAATTATATATGGGATTTGCTAACCTACAGCACATGTGGCTTTTAGCGACGAAAATTTTCATCGATAAAAGTTGGAACCTTTAGAGACAAAATTTTCGTCACTAAAAACCTATTTTTTTGTGACTAAAGAGGTTATTGTATGCTGCTAACCTACAACCATCATGTTGTAGGTTAGCAGCCCCCAATATATATATATATATATGGGAATGCTAACTTATAATACGGTGCTCTTTTAGTGGCGAAAAAAAGCTTTTAGCGTCAAAATTTTTTGTCGCTAAAAGTTTTCACCTTTAGTGATAAAAATGTTTTGTCACTAAAAGATCATGGTTTTGCGCACTGCTAACTTACAACCACCGTGTTGTAGGTTAGCAGTCCCCATATATATCCATATATATATATATAAAGTGAAATCAGATCGCTGTCACAAGACGGCTCTGTGATTTTTTTCACTTTTATTTTATTTTATTGGGGTGGCTGGTCATAGGTTGCCATGTTGGACCATAATAGGGGATAGATCCCCACATTTTTTTTGTGCCAAAGGTCCCTGCAATTTTCAGTGGACAAAAATGCCCACTTTCTTTATGTTCAACAATTACACTATACATATGAAAAAAAAAAATGGCAAATGCATAAACCATTTCCCGAAGGATTTTTGTCAAAAAAACCTAAACAAACCGACGACTCTTATCCTATCTACATGAGGCGCAACAATAAGGAAAGCTTAAAAGTCCGTAACCATTTTTTTGAAAACCGTTGGATGGTTCCATATAAACCTTACTTGCTTGGTAAGTTTGATTGTCACTTAAATGTATGCTCCACAATTAAGGCTATGTGAAATACTTGTATAAATACATTTACAAAGGCCATGATCAAGTCTCATTTAGGATTCTTCTTGAAGAGAAATACAAGAGTGTTGACGAAATCGCACTTTACTAGTCAGCTAGATTGGTCTCCCCTCCAGAGACAGTTTGGAGAATTTATAGGTTTTTGCTTAAAGAGATTAACCCAGCTGTCATGGCACTCCATGTACACCTTGAAAATGCACACCCATGATTTTTTGGTTTGACTTGGAAATACTTGGAAGGGTTCCATTTTGGCCCAAACATTCACTCCAGATATTCTGCCTTTACTGTCACAGCAGCTTGGTTGACTTTCAACTTGTTTTACAGAAAACTTTTCCAAAAGGGGTGGTCCCAACTCATTTTGCCCTTGAACTTCAATGTCTTAGGGAATTTTCTGTATAAAATGGGCCCCTGGATCATTTGTTTTCATTTTATAAGATTTTTTAACATTTCAGTCGACAATACGAACTCTGTTTCTGAGTTATAACCTCTATTTTTCATATGATTTCTCTCAATCTGTGATAGTTATTAAAGATTGGCTTTTTGGGTTGTGTTCTAGACACAATAAAGAAGATCACCATAAAAAAATCATGCATTAAAAACATCCCTAACCCCTCTTTTCAATTTTCACAAGATCAAGTCACTGTTCTGTCCACTATTCACAGGAAGTATACTTTTAATTCCATCCTTTGATTTGATGCATATATGTACTTCAAATTAGCTCATGTCTTAGGAAGTAGTTCTTACTACATTTGTACATATCCCATGATAATTTCCCCCATGCGTTCATGCATATTTTAGATTTCTAAGTCACTTTAGAAAGGCCATGAACACAAAGCACACTACAACCTTGGCACATTCTAGATACATGCATTGCATCCATGCAAAGATTTGGGGCTTTTGTGACTCCTAATCTAAGAAGATTATAAGGAATGAACTTGATCATACGTTCATGTTTCCCCTCGATCTAATCTTCCTTTCTCATCCGTCCCGGGGTTTGAGAGGTCTTCTTTTCCCTCAAAGATCAACATGCATCATTCTAGCTTGCTAAGCATACTTTGATCCTTTTTGTTTCAAGAACAATTCATGTCCTCTTTAGATTAGGGAAACTTAATTACTTGATATGTGATTAGACGATTTTTCCTAGGTTTGTTCGTGTGATCTTTCACTTTGTATTGTGTGATACTTGGCTTAGATCTTATGAATGATATTTTATCTTTAGATCTTCTATTTCAAGTTTCTTATGTGATGTAATATACCTATTACAAATATTAATTATCGAACCAAACATAGTAAAAGATGATTATTTGGATGCTAATTGAGGCCCGTCGAAAGACGGGGCGAGTTGAGGGTGTTTTAGTCGTGACAAAGGCTCCTTCCTCTCTCGTACCAAAACTCCGAGCCAAGTTCTTTGGTTATGAAAGGCCGGTGCCCTTTATCCATTTGGGTGAGTCAAATTAGGTTTCTTGGTTCCTTAAAGATCAAGTGGTGGCTCTGTATCTGTTTTCAACAGACCCTTCCTTTTCTTCCTTTGATCCAAATCAATTTCAAACAAAAACATAAAAAGAAGTGGAATTCCGCGTGTCCACAACAACTAAGCCGATGATGTTAGCTAAGTTGTATGTCTGTGAGATTGTGAGACTACATGGTATTTCAGTTACTATTGTTTCAGATAGAGATAGTAGTTTTACATCGATATTTTGGAGAGCCATGCAAGATGCAATGAGTACCAAATTGCATTTCAGTACCGCTTTCCATCCTCAGATTGATGGTCAATCGGAAAGAGTAATCCAGATATTGGAAGATGTGCTTCGTCTATGTGTACTTGATTTTCAGTGTGATTGGGAGGATCACTTACCGTTGATTGAGTTCGCATATAACAACAGTTTTCTTCGAGTATTGAAATAGCTCCTTACGAAGTTTTATATGATCGTGTATGTCGTTCACCGATTAGTTGGACGAAGGTTGGAGAAAGAATGATTAAAGGGTAAAAAATTGTGCAAGAGACGACGAACAAGATAAAGGTAATTCAACAATGGTTACTGAGAGCTCAAAGAGGTATAAGAGTTATGCCGACAAGCGTAGACGACCATCAAAATTTGACGTGGATGATTTGGTTTACTTGAAGGTGTCACCTTCAAAGGGGATTACTAGATTTGGAAAATACGGGAAACTCAATCTGAGGTATATAGGACCTTTTGAAATCAGGAGAGTTGGACCCATAGCATATCGATTGAACTTGTCGGGTGAGTATGCTTAAGTTCATAATGTGTTTCATATATCATTATTATGTAAACATGTGGCAGAAGATAGAGATCAAGTGATGACTCCGACACCGAATGAAGTTCAGAGTGATTTGATGTATATTGCGTATTCAGTAGAGATATTGGAGTGGAAAGACCAAGTCTTACAGAATAAGGTGATATCGAAGGTGAAAGTGTTGTGGCGTAGCAAAACGACAGAAGAGATGACATGGGAAATAGAAGATGGGATGCGTACTCAGTATCCACACCTTTTCGATACATGAGGTACAAGTTTGGGGACAAACTTCTGTTACGGGGGAGAGAATTATAACACCCATAATTGTGTTATTGGATTTCATTACATTGTCATGCATGATAATGTGATGTGTTGTGCATATTGGCACTTGTGTGAGTGAGTTTTGACTCACGAGTTGATTTGGGTGTCTGTGTAAGAGAACCCCCTGAGACGATATTGAATGAGTGTTTTGATGTTGTGACGTCTCTCCGAGATTGAGACGGTCAGTGTTGGCTGGATTAGCAACAGACGGCCCTCATTCCGTCCCTCCAGAGGTGATGGCGGCATTAGAGGAGATTCGTACTATTAGTGAGCATTCATTACAGGTTATTTATGAGGACCGATGTTTAGACGGGGCTGTTCCATCTTCCACAATATTCGTGCCCCGCGTCTCACAGCCTCAGCCACAGCCACAGCCTCAGCCTCAACCTCAGACGCATCCTCATTCTCAGCCTCAGTCTCAGGAGCAGACAGACCCATCTACACACTCTGAGTCTGAGCCACATACACCATATGATTAGGGTCCCACTGTGTATGCATATGATGATACGACCGACGTTTATAGGCCTTTCACTCCAGGGGGCTCTGAGTTCCGTATATCTCTGGTCCATGACTTCTCCATCCCACAGTACACATATACAGATGCACCGTCGTCATCGTCGATCCAGCCACCACATCCAGCTTCAGAGTTCGACTCGATCGTGGCAATGGTGGAGAGTTTGACGCAGGTAGAGGCAGAGGAGATGCAGGTGGAGGCGAGAGAGACGACTGAACATGATACCCCGATGGCAGAGACACAGGATGAGGGTTTGACACAGGCCGAGTCTCAGCGACGACCTCTGGTACGTACAATTTATGCTAGGGGTAGATGTTGTCATGCCCGGAGAGGGGTATCGCAGGTCATCCAGTCGCATGAGGAGGTTCCACTAGTGGATGATCCACCACAGGAAGAGGGTAGGCCTAAGAGAACGAAGAAGGTTCCGTGGTGTGGGACACATTATAAACAAAGATAGTCCATAGGATCCACAACATTTTGTTTTTTTTGATGTATTATAAACAAATAATTGCACTTTTGTATATATATAATTTTGTGGTATTGTGTACATCTATATCTCTCTCCCGCTATCTCTCTATCTCTCTCCCCCTCAAACTCTCTCTATCTCTCTCCCCCTCACTCTCCCACTATCTCTCTCCCCCTCAAACTCTCTCTATCTCTCTTTCTATCTCTATCCCTCTCTCTATCTCTCTCCTACCTATCTCTATATCTCTCTCTTTCTATTGCTATCCCACTCTCTCTATCTCTCTCCCACTCTCTCTCTATCCCACTCTATATCTCTCCCACTCTCTCTCTATCTCTTTCCCACTATCTTTCTATATCTCTCTCCCACCTCTCCATTTCTCTCCTACTTTAGTGCATTGATTATGTTGGAGTATTATGCTTGGTGGTTGAATTCTGAAAATAAAAATATGTTGGTGTTGGTCAATTGCAGCGGGCTGCTGTTAAAAATGGACTGCTGGAAAAAAGCTGCTGATAAAGTCGCTACTTCAAGTAGCGATTTTTGCCTTACATTAAAGTCGCTATTTCAAGTAGTGATTTATGCCTTACACTAATGTCGCTACTTCAAGTAGTAATTTCGAGTTGAACCGATTTGGTCTGAAGTCGCAATTTCAATTAGCGACTTTTAGAAAAGTGATGAGTTTGAAAAAAAAGTTAAAACAGTGACGAGTCAGAGATATATTTCCCTCGTTTTGAAGCTTAGGGTAAAAAATTCTCAAATCCTTACTCTACCGAACTAACCCAACAAACAAGATTTGTTGAAAGAGTCAAATCAATCAATCAAAAATAAAGGAAAAGAAAATAATAGAATAGGGACATTGAGAATAGTATCATATTGTTGCCAGTGCGACAGTAGTGGGAAAAGAGAAGCTTTCTCATATTATACAATTTTCTTTTTTTTTTTATACTATTGAGGTTATTTCATGAAAGAAAATGAAGGAATCTTTATTAGTTTTTGACACTTCATATGTATTAATGAACTATTAGTCTTTTATGCTTTGCTATTCAAGAATTCCTTCTTTTGCATACGTGTGAGCAGAGTTTGGTTTATATAGGACTCCTATGTACCCACAAGTCATTTGAACTAATGCGCATAGACAGGAAAGAGAAAGGGCAATGCTAGGGGCACTAACAACTTCCACTAACACTTACTAACATATTCTATCTCTTTTCTAGTGGTACTGCGGGGCCCACTGCAGACCCCACAGTGCCACTAGGAGAGAGATAGAGTGTGTTAATAAGTGTTAGTGAAAGTTGTTAGTGCCCCAAATATTACTCAAAGAGAAATAGGCAACGAGTAAGTTAGTCAAGTCCTTTGAACCAAAATCTCTCCATGATTAGGTCTGAGTTACCTAATATAACACATTACCCCTTCTATTTAACTCGTGGTTCAAGGTCGTGGTATCGATAGCCGATGAGTGTCGCAGCGGGCGATATGCTAGATTTAAGGTTCAAAAAAATATGAAAAATGATAAAAAAATTCTAAATAGTTAGAATAGCAAAATTGGCCAAATAGCCTATTACAATACACATGCACAAATTATAAAATCGCAAAATTTTCAATTCACACGCTGTTGATTTAGTGTTTGATAGCTCTATACACATTAAAATAATATGATATAAAAAAAATAAAAAATAAAAACACCAACTCTTTAACATACCGTAGAAAAATCATTGCCACATGGAGAGTCATGGCGCCAAATAAAATTGAAACATAATCTGAAGGTGCACGTAGAGATGACTGACTTAATGATCCATAATCTAGGTTTTGTGATTGAGAAGTTTGGCAGGATCTGCAAGATGATAAATCCATCCACACAAACTGATAAACAGTAGTTGAAATTGCCAATTCAGTCACACTTTCAGACAAGTTAATTCTATCATTGATGATTTGGCATATACTCAGAAAGAAATAGCCCCAGGATTAAACATTTGTGGCGAAACTCCATCTCAAGTCCAAGATATATCTGTTTAATTGTTTAATTTGACTATTTCCATTGTTTCACACAGTCACACTTGCCGAACAGTCACTGCCCAAAGGGAAAAACTAGAAAGTAATCTGTTGATTTAACATAACAGAAAATTATGAAGGCTCCAAAATTCATACCTTTCAATTCTTTCATTCACTTGGAAATTTAAATACAAAGCAACAACTGACTCCTGAATTGGTGCATCTATTGCTCCAACAAATCACCCAATAACAGCTTTATTGACCCCAGGGGCCGAGGAACGTGATACCCAGTGGGGCACGTGCCCCCTCAATTTTTCAAAATTTGAATTTTGTATGCATTTGTGTTTCTCCTATAAATTTTAATTTACTATTTCTAAATTCAAAAATTTTAATTTGGTCGTTAAAATTCTACAACTGTCAACCAAGTAAAACATCTAATAATGTACTCAATTCTCAAGAATTTAAGCGCTTCTAAATATTCATTTTGAGCATAATAAAGATTTTTTTGTTTTGTAAGTAGACCTAGTAAAAAGAGAGAAAAAAAATTAAATTAAAGAGGGGATAAAACAGAAGTGAGAGTATCAGAGCCACAAGATAAGTTAGTAGTTATCGAAATAATGTGGGAAATCTCAGAGGAGTACGTGGGTGGAGTCCGCAAAAGAGGGGATAAAACAGAAGTGAACCGAAGCAGCCAAAAGAGAGAGGAGGGTGGGGGACAGGATGTGCCAGAAGTTAAGGAGCAGTAATGGAAGGAACAGAGAACAGGTGGGGGTGGGGTACGTACTTACTTCATTTAGCTCAAGACAGTATTGATATTAATGGAGCTGAAAAATAACAGTGAGCTTAGTCGGGTTGGCCAGGCCAGGGCTCATACCCCTTAATTGGAAGGTTGTGGGTTCGAGCTTCTTTGGAGGTATTTAAGAGAGTCAATTGCTTTAAAGTGGGATATGACCCCCCCCTTGTGTGTGCGTGTGTTACTAATATATAGGCTACTAACCCCGTCCATGTCACAGACACGGTTAGAAATCTGAGACACAGATTAAAAAAAAAAAAAAAAAAAAAAAGATATAGAGACAGCCCTTCAGTGCTGATAATACTGGGCTGTTGGAGTTATTCCCTTTACAGATAAATAATAAAATTACTTTGTAAAAATAATTTTTAAAAAATATTACAATCTGTGTGAGGAGAACAATACCAACAATACAGTACTAACTGCACTGAAATACTGTGCGTGATATAGACGACACCTGGAGGTACTTACTTACTTCATTTAGCTCGTACCAAGTCACCATGCCTCCAATTCCTCTTCCTCATACCAAAGACTGATCTTCCCCAGATGCAAAACTCCAATTATACACTTGTGTTGGTATATTAGCTAATGGTTATTATTATTATTTTTACCATACACATGGTCTCCACATTTTTGTGTTTGTATGTAAATGTGTATTTTTATTATGGTAGAATTATATGATACCACTAAAATCGGGCACAACATTTTGTTACTTAAACAAAATCACTGTATAAATGATCATTGGGGTACAATTTTATTATTTTTCGTACAATATTTTATTAACTGTGCAAAATCACTATAGAAACCACCTTAACTTAATTTCTTTAGTGGTTTTGCTTAGGTAACAAAATTGTGTTCCCAAAATAATAAAATGTGTACCCAAAGTAACAAAATATTCCCTCTCACCACTCCTCTTCTGTTGATGTGGGTCGAGAGGATCCCAACACCTCTTCTATAGTGAAGGATGACATCTTTAAGGATGAGTTTGAAGAAGGAACCCTAACTACTAAAAGCCACATCTCTAATAGACAGAAAAAATGGGAAGCGAAGACAAAATTCAGTGTTAGGGCGGCACAGAAGTTGACATGCAGTTAATCTTGGTCTAACATTTTGTGGCCTTCTGTTTGGGCCATGTTTGGTTGGTTCTGGGTTTGATTGGCTAGGATGTGTTTCTCTCTTTATACTCTGTGTG
Source organism: Hydrangea macrophylla (assembly GCA_033977485.1). Lineage (NCBI taxonomy): Eukaryota > Viridiplantae > Streptophyta > Magnoliopsida > Cornales > Hydrangeaceae > Hydrangea > Hydrangea macrophylla. The sequence goes on from CM066998.1 coordinate 78,504,990, forward strand.
TTGATAGTCTCCCACCCATTGCATGTGTAATCTCTCCATGTTGTTGGCTTTTTGTGATTTTGGGATGCGTATCGCTCCTTGTCTTTTGGGTTAGATAGTCTTTCATCCCTTGTAAGAGTCGTTCTCTATCCTTTGGCATTTCTTTGTTTTTCCCGAGGATTTGGCCCTTTTGTATTTTGCTCTTCTTGTATATCCAAGGGTATACCCCTTTACCTCTGTAGAGGCTATTTGACCTTTTTTTTAATTGATTAACTCGTTTCTAAAAAAAGAAAAGTAACGAAAGATTGATCACGATTTTGGCTCGTATCATTGAATTTCTCCTTATATTTAGCATATCATACACGTCCCTTCTAGTGGCGAAATTATCCCATGTGACGTATTTTGGTGTGACGGATCACCATAGACCATTGATCTTATGAGTCTCACATTGATCCAATGATTCACGAAGATCCGTCACACCAAAACTGGTCACACAGAATATTTTACCCTTCTAGATGCCATCCATTTCGTTGTCAAATAACTAGTTGTGCGGCTTTGTAAAAAGCCATGAGAAATGCTAAGCACACACTCTAAATCACATCCCAAACCACACCATTGTTTTAAATGCATGTACCATGTGCTGTGTAAGTGGTGCACAGAAAAGTGTAAAAAATTCAAACATCACAGAGTACATACATTTAAAACATAAGATGTGGTTTAGGGTGTGGTTTGAGATGTGTGCCTAGCACTTTTGAAAAGCCATTCATATTTGGTTTTTTTTAAGATAACATTTTTTATTGTCAGATTCACAACCAGAAAGGGTATAGACACAGACGCCCACAATATATCCATATAAGCCATATGCTATGTAAAAAGAAAAAGAAAATTTCAATACATAGCTCTCTTGATTTCAATATATATATTGACTCTCAATCAAGAGTTTCTGCAACATTTGGAGCAACAAGTAATGTCATTCCTATTGGTTCCCTGGTTTTATAGTTCTATTTCATTGTTAATCTTCATAATCTTTGTTTTCAAATGGTTGTCTGCTAAACCCAGCAAACGAAATGTACCACCTTCACCGTCAAAGCTCCCAATTATTGGGAACCTCCATCAAATCGGGCCAATCCCTCATCGCTCCCTCCAATCATTATCTCAAAAACATGGCTCCCTCATGTTGCTCCGTTTTGGCAGTGTGCCAGTTCTCGTTATCTCATCTGCTGACGCGGCTCGCGAGATCATGAAAACACATGATCTGATCTTCTCTAACAGACCCAAATTAACCACCGCGAGTAAACTTATGTATGACTACAAGGACATGGCGTTTGCTTGTTACGGTGAGTATTGGAGGCAGATAAGAAGCATATGTGTGCTCCAACTTTTAAGTAACAAGAGGGTCCAGTCTTTTCGTGGTGTGAGGGAAGAAGAAACAACCCTTCTGATCAACAAGATCAAAGAGACTTGTTCTTCTTCATCACCGGTGAATTTGAGTGAATTGTTGATTTCACTTACGAACGATGTGGTTTGTCGTGTGGCATTGGGGAGGAAATATAGTGGAAAGGAAGGCGGTAGGAAGTTTAAGGAGACGTTGGACGAGTTTGTGGAGTTATTGGGTGCTTCTTATATTGGGGACTATATTCCCTGGCTTGGTTGGTTGACTCGTTTCAATGGTTTGGATGCTAAATTAGAAAGAGTTGCTAAAAAGCTAGATGATTTCTTCGAGGGTGTAGTTGAAGAGCATATTGAACGTCAGAGAAGAGCGAAAAATGGTGGGAGTGTGGAGGATGAGATCCAGCAAGATTTTGTGGACATTTTGCTTGAAATTCAGCGAGACAGCATGGATTCTTCACCTCTTGATAGAGACAGCATCAAAGCTCTCGTTTTGGTATGACTTCACATGTCCTCTTGATAGAGACAACATCAAAGCTCTCTTGTTTAGCTGCTCATTTTTACATGTCATTCTCATCTAGAAATACTTGGTCTGAAGAAGATCTATCTAATGCATGGTGCTAATCGGAGCAGCAGCAGCAGTAGTTATCAAGTAATGTATTATTTAAAAAAAAAAAAAAGAGCGGTTAGGTCTATTTTTACTTTACTCGTGTGGTTTAAAAGTGGACACTTAACCCTTTGTGGTTTTGGGCTAAAGTGAAACTACTAAAATTTCTCTCAAAATAGCTCTATATAGTGATTAAGTGATAAAATTAGCCTCACATAGGAAAGTTTAAGGTCAAAATTAACCTCACATAGCTAGACAGTTAATCCAAAAATTAGGCCCCCAAAAGAAGTAGGTATTAAAAATTAGCCATATTAGCTGGGTTAAATGATAACATTATATCCAGATAGAGGATTATCCCAAAATTAACCTCACAAATGGGGTTAAGTGAATATTTTTGGCCAATTTTAGAAATTTCATCAGTTTTGAGAGAAATCTTAGCAGTTTCAGTACTTTAATTAGCCCTAAACTCTAGGGGATTAAGGCTTAGTTTGGCCCCCATGTGGCTTTTTAAAAGGAGCTTATGAAATTTACTACTAAGTTGTATGATAATTTTGTACTAGTAACACACTACTCTTCAAAAATATATCATGAAACCAAAAAGCCACCTTGAGCTTTTAAAAGCTCCATTCTAGAGCTTTTAAAAGCTCCCCCAAAAAAGCCCTAAGTTCAATTTTTACAAAGCGCATAAACTAGTTACCAAATGAATTAACATGAAATTGTGCTTTAAAAAAGGAGAAGCACCAAAAGGGGGGCCAAACTAAGCCTAAGTATCTACTTTTAAACCACAGGGGGTAAAATAAAAATAAGCCTAACCACATGGGGGTAAATTGTATTTAACCCTTTAAAAAAACCTTAGGAGCGACCACACATATCAACAATGATTTAGTTTCCATTTTTCCAGATAGCTAGCCTCATTCACATGATTCTTTCTTTGTCAAATTCTATTAAAATTGTGAATGAGAGACTATTTAAGTTAATGGGATGCCTAAACTAGCCACAATTTGATTGATACTGCTCCTAGCTTCTTGGTTTTTTCTTTCAAATATTGATATGTTATCCTAATTTGGGATATCCAAAATGCCACGGGAGTTGTACCACGATCAGTTGCAGCGATCGTGGTACCACAACAAATTCGAATTCCCAAAATTGTGGTTGAATTAATAATAATGCTAGATCATTTTTAATTACTACTTAAAACTTAAAAGACTTCTAATCTGAACTAGTTACTTAGTTGGCATCTTTGGAGTTTCACTTGAGTTATTGTTAACAATATTTGCCTTCTTGCAGGATATGTTTGTTGCTGGAACAGATACAACATTCACAGCTCTAGAGTGGACAATGACTGAACTCATAAGACACCCAAGAGTCATGAAGGAATTGCAGAATGAGGTGCGAGGAAAGAGCAAAGGTAAGATGTGCATCACCGAGGATGAATTAGATGATATGCACTACTTGAAAGCGGTGATCAAAGAGACAATGCGGTTACATCCTCCAGTTCCATTACTCATTCCCCGAGAATCGACCCAAGATGTCGTAGTCATGGACTATGACATTGCAGCGGGCACACGAGTGATCATCAATTACTGGGCTATTGGGAGAGACCCGTTGTTATGGGAAGAAGCTGAAGCATTTCGACCTGAGAGATTCCTAAATACTTCCATCGATTTCAACGGGCACAACTTCCAGTTAATTCCATTTGGAGCTGGTAGGAGGGGCTGCCCCGGAGTCTTGTTTGCCACGAGTATTATTGAGCTTGCATTAGCAAACCTTGTCCATAACTTTGAGTTTACATTGCCCGGTGGAGCCATATGCGAGGATTTGGACATAGCTGAATCCACTGGCATGTCGGTCCACAAAAAGGATCCTCTACAAGTTATTGCAATTCCGTATTCTTTCTAATGTACTCTGGACTCAGTTAAGATGTGGGTGTGGCTATGTGTCGATCGGAATGTTGGAAATAATTATCCAACTAAGCCGGACATTAATCATATATTTATATGAAAGTCCAAGTACATGTAGTTGTGTGTCGCATGCCATAGATGGGTAATTTTTAAGTGCTGAATTATTTTAATAAAACGATAATTTACTTGAGTTGATTATATTATAAGTGTGTGTAAATATATATATATATATATATAGTTGTTCACACGGTGTCTTGATTGGCTTTTAAAAGACATATGCCTTAATATATATAAGTTTTGCGCACGATAAAGGTGTTGACTGCACTGGAGGCAGTTTACAATCCAACGGTTACATAATTATTTCAAGGTTTTAAGAGATTTTTAATGGTGATCATTGGCTGAGAACCAACAGTCACAATGGTTTTAAAAAGGATATATGTATAACTTTTAAAGTGACCGACGGTGATAAGCAATGGATATGTATAATATTTTTCATACATCGGTTTATGTTCTTTTTAAGAGGTTGGCTTTCATTTTTCTGTCCCTTGAAGACTCCTTTTTGTCTAGCAATCTTAGGGCTAGTTTGTTTGTCGGATTATTGGGACGGATTGGACTATTATAATCCAATACAGGCTTATACTATGTTTGCTTTCACATTTTAGGTATAATTTAACTCAGTATAAACGACCTCTAGTTAAAAATAATGCTGGGTAGGGGGATAAGCTAGTACTAGCTCTCTGGTGGTATTAAAAACACGGGTATAAGGGGTTATTGGGATTGTGATGTAAAAAGACAAACTTACCCCCTGTATTTAAAGATACCCAAAACTACAATAGCCCATTTAACGTCATTTTCTAAAGGGTAATACTTGGGGCACAACCAAAGCCACAACCTTTTGCTCACAACCTCTATTTTGTGTCTATCTCTCTCTTGATGGGTCCCACAGTGTCAGTGAGCCCACAGTGCCCACTAGAAGTGAGATAGACACAAAATGAAAGTTGTGAGCAAAAATGTTGTAACTTTGGTTGTGCCCCAAGTATTACTCTTTTCTAAAATGTAAGAGAGAGGAGAGAGGTTATCGCCGCGCCTACTGAGCGAGGAGATTGCAGAGAGAGATTCTGTAAAATAGCTAGTTGTCGAAGGTCGCCTCCGCCGCCGTTCACCAGAAACCGAGGTAAGGGGTCATCTCCATCATCGTTTATTACAGTTTTTCAAGCTTAGAGTTTTATAGAATGTTGGGAAAATGTTAGATCTAAGCTTGTCTATTTAGATCTATTGTTAATATGGTCAATATTTTGTATTTACAGTATAGCATATTCATAGGAATGTAACGTAGGTTTTTTTATTTTCCTTCTTAGAGTTTCCTCTTTTAGCTCTCTTTGTATTTTGTATAAATTGGGTCTCTCATTGAGAGAAAGAGATATACAGAAATCTTTTACCATCTCCTCTGACATGGTATCAGAGCAGAGAAAATTTAGTCTTTGATTTCTTTTCTCTTCTCTTCTGGTCTTGGCGACCACTCACAGGTCGTAGCCTTTTGTGGCATCTCAAAGTTCTTCGTGGCATCTCAGATCAGCAGCCTTTGCTGCGTCTCACCTCGAAACAGCTACCTTGCTGTGTCTCGCCTAGGCATTCCAGGCCTTTCTCTTAGCTTGTGCAGCCACGAGCCTCTCACCGGAGTCTTTCCGACCTCCGTTGATCCTTGCCGGAGCCTCTCCTGTTCTTCCGATCCTAACTGTTGTTCCAAAATACCCTTCACGATCAAACCCCTCACACTCATTATTTCTCTCCTGACCCAAAGTTTTTTTTTAAATATTTCAGACTCCCTAAAATTTCTTTAAATTACAGATTAGCCAATTTTTTCTGTCATTTGCAAATCATCCCCAGAACTATCTGAAAATTTCATCCTCTTTAAAAAAAAAAAAAAAAAATTCCTCCAACTATAATGGGTGATCAAAATGGAACCAAAGATCCTCACTTCTTGGGCTCAATGACGAGCTCTAAATTGAAGGGTTCCAATTACCTTCAATAGTCTCGTGCCGTCACTGTTTTTTTGAAGGCACAAGACAAAGCATCTTATCTCACGGCCACCAAACCCTCTGACACAACCAAGGTTGCTTTATGGGAGCGGGAAGACGCGCAAATCATGACTTGGTTATGGAATAGTTTGGAGCCTGAGGTCTTCAATAATGTTTCTTGTCTGGAATCTTCTAAGGATATTTGGAATACTCTTAAGGAGTTGTATTCCTCCGAGCATAATCTTTCTCGGATTTATCAGCTCTATCAAGACATCTTTACGCTTCAGCAAGGTGATCGTTCAATTGAAAAGTACTTCTCTGTTCTTAAGGGTATGTGGGACGAACTCAATGTTTATCAGCCGTTGACTACTGACTTGAAGACTCAACAGCAACATTAGGAAGAATTCCGGGTTGCTAAATTTCTCTCCGATCTTAAGCCAGAATTCGCCACCATTAGTTCTCAGATTCTTTCTGGGAAAGATGTCCCCACTCTCAGTGAGACTTTTGCTCAGGTTAGGCGTGCCTCTATTCACTATTCTGCACTTGCGAAGGATGATCGTTCTACTTTAGCAGCCTCTGTTGGGCGCTTTGACACACCTATTGGAGCCCATCGTGGCCATGATGCTAGTCGCGGTGGTGGTGGTTCCAACAATTATCGCGGTGGTCGTCGTGGTGGCCGTGGTGGTCGTGGCACCAAGAATTGCACTCATTGTGGTGGAAATAACCACACCGCTGAATTCTGTTGGCAACTTCATGGTAAGCCCGCTTGGGCAAATCAGGCTGTTGGTGATGGTGTCCACCCTGTTTCCGCTTCTGAAGAGCAAGTTGTTATGACTAAGTCTGAGTATGATTCTATTCTTCAGCGAGTCAATGCCTCATCCTCGTCTTCGTCCACAGCTAATCTAGTTGCTTCAGGTAACGCATGTCTTCATTCCTCATCTAGTCTCCCGTGGGTCATTGATTCAGGGGCCTCTGATCATATGACAGGTAATTCATCTCTTCTTTCAAATTTTTCTTCTATTCCAGCCCCTTCATTTGTCACAATAGCTAATGGCACCAAAACACCGGTTCACGGAATTGGTACTGTTAGCACTCCTACTCTTGATCTCTCATCTGTGTTATATATACCTAACTTTCCTTTTAATCTATTATCTGTGCCCAAGCTCACCAATTCTTTAAACTATTTAGTAACCTTTTATCCCACTCATTGTGTCTTTCAGGATCTAAAGACGAAGAGGACGATTGGTGGGGGATTTGAGAAGGATGGACTTTACTTTTTCCAGTCGTCTTCTACTCTGGATCGATCAGCTCTTCATTCTACCACTTCACCATATCAGTGGCATTGTCGTCTAGGGCATCCAACGTCACTTAGTCTTCGGCATTTAGTTCCATCTTTACCTAGTTTTTCTGGTTTTAATTGTAAGACTTGTGAACTTAGTAAGCATCGTAGAGCTACTTTTAAACTTAGAAATAATGAACCATGTTTAAATCCTTTTGAGCTGGTTCACTCTGATGTTTGGGGTCCAGCTCGCACAACTGGTTTATGTGGAGCTCGTTACTTTGTTACTTTTAATGATGATCATTCTCAATTAACATGGGTATATGTGCTTAAAGATAAATCTCAGTTGTTTAATGCATTTCAAACCTTTTATGCTAAAATTTCAAATCAATTCAATGCCAAGCTTCTTGCTTTTCGAACTGATAATGCCCCTGAATATAGCAAAGTTAGTTCATTTCAACAATTTCTTGAATCTAAAGGTATCATATATCAAACATCTTATGTTCATACTCCTGCACAAAATGGAATTGCCGAGAGAAAAAATGGGCCCATTCTTGCTATTGCCCGTGCTCTGATGATCCAAATGCATGTTCCTAAGCCTTTTTGGGGGGATGCAGTTCTTAATGCTACATATCTTTTAAATAGAATGCCTTCACGGGTTCTTAAAGGCAAGTCCCCCTTTCAGATGTTATTCCCTAGCAAAAACCCGTTTCCTCTTCCCCCAAAAGTGTTTGGATGTGTTTGTTTTGTCCATAATCTAACTCCTGGTCGTGACAAACTTGATCCCCGTGCCCACAAGTGCATATTTCTTAGTGTTTGTCATCTTAAGAAGTCTATTTATGGACTCAAACAATCTCCACGGGCATGGTTTGACAAGTTTAGTAAAGCAGTTATTGCACATGGCATGACCCGCAGTCAAGCTGATCATTTGGTCTTCTTTAAGAAGACAAGTATCAGTATTGTCATATTGGTTGTTTATGTAGATGATATTTGTCACAGCCCGGTCCCACAATAGCGGAACCGGAGCCCGTGGCACGCCACCGAGGCTAAACCAATTCATTAATGTTCCCAAAATTAGATTTGAAGAACACACGTAGCGGAAAACAAATATATTTTTAAAACCAAAGGTTCAGTCGACTGCTCAGTCGACTACTCTACAATTCATACTACTCGCATTCATACTAGTCGCCGGAGACTCACGTGCCCGTCCATACTCCCAATTCGCGACTCCTCGCCAATAAGTCCACGCGAAAGGGTAAGACCCACGATTCTTCTCTTCAATCGTGCGACCTTAATGCCTATATCGGCTCCACAAAATGGCACGGTGACCACGTGCTCCTTCTGACCCACATAAGCAACTTAACATGCTCAAATACATATCACCATGCTCGCGGTAATCAAAACATATCACCGTGCTATTGAGCCTACTTATCAATATAAATGCCCAATATGAACTACACAATATATCTCTAAGAATTAATACATGCTATTCACACAAAACATGAATACATGTCAAGAAATCATTCCAAAACATAGTTGAATCACTCACCTCCGATTTACGTGCTTAAACTACGATCCGAAGGAAACCCGTGCACAAAGAACGTGCAGAAATCCGTCTAGTACAATTCCTATGGATCAGAATTCCATTTATCAACTTTTATGAAAAATTCTAGAAAATAACTTTTCGGAAAACTTAGTCAAACAGGCCCTAATAGGTATCAAAACGAAGCTCTTACCTCGAGGAGCTCGAATATGAAATCTGGGAGAAAACAGACTGACAGAAGGTCGTCGTTTGGCGTCGCAAAGCTCTAAGCTCCTAAATCTCCCTCTAGCCCCCTTTTGGCCTCCTTTTGAAATTAGGTTAGAAGTTATGAAAAATATCTCATCCATCTCTATCTATATATAGGCAAAACTATTGGGAATTACGCTTACCTCCCCACGAGTTTTCCAAACTCTTAATTAGTCTCTGAAACTTTCTATACAGCTAATTCATAGCTTTACGAGTGAAACTTCAAAATTATAAAAGTTTTCGACTATGTTTCGTTTGGTCGCTAAAATGCGAATTTCTATATGGCGTTTCTGAAGTTGCTAATTAGCCTACCAAATTAATAGCGTGTTCATTTGTTCTCACCAGGATACTAAATCTAACAACAGAAATATATTCTAAGCCAGAAAATAATACAGATATTGCAATACACAGGTAAACATTTATTTTCAGATAAACATTTAAAGTGTTCCACAGTGACCGTCTCATACTCGGAGAGACTTCACAACAATCAATCCTCAATCACAACAGTTTCAAAGGGTTCTCTAATACAGACACCCAAATCAACTCGTGAGTCAAAACTCACCTAAACATGTGTCATAAGACACGCCATATCACATTATCATGCATGACAATGTAAATGCAAATGCAATAACACAAATGTGGGTGTTATAATATTGTCATCACAGGGAGTGATAAGAAAGGCATCCAAACTCTGATTCATCATCTTAACTTGAACTTTTGTACCAAAGATTTGGGTAAGCTTCGTTATTTCCTTGGCATTGAGGTAGCAAGGTCAAAAGCAGGTATCAGTCTATCTCAAAGGAAATACACTCTTGATATTTTGGAAGAAACATATTATCTCAGCTCCAAACCTGTTGCTACTCCCATGGATGTGAATCTGAGTTGTTACCAAACATGGGTAATCGTATTGATGATCCGTAAATTTATAGGAGGCTTGTGGGTAAACTTATTTACCTAACTATCACTCGACCTGACATCTCTTATGCAGTAAGTATTGTGAGTCAGTTCATGACCAGCCCTCAAGTTCCTCATATGGATGCTGTTATGCGCATCTTGAAATATCTCAAAAATGCCCCAGGGCGTGAGCTTCTTTACCGTGCTTCAGGTCATCTTCGTATTGAGGGATATACTGATGATGATTGGGCGGGATCATCGTGTGATAGAAAATCCACTACTGGTTTTTGTACCTTTATTGGAGGCAATCTTGTTACTTGGAGAAGTAAGAAACAAAATGTGGTGGATCGCTCCAGTTCTGAGGCTGAGTATCGTGCTATGGCCCACACAGCTTGTGAACTTACTTGGTTGAGAACTCTCTTACAAGAGTTTGGTTTCCCTTCTCAAAACCCAACTCCTCTCTAATGTGATAATCAAGCCGCTATCCATATTGCAAGTAATCCCGTCTTTCATGAGAGGACCAGGCATATTGAGGTTGATTGTCACTTCATCCGATCAAAGGTGGAGTCTAAAGAAATCATTACTCCTTTTGTTCCATCAAGCTGTCAGTTAGCAGACATCTTCACCAAAGCTCTTCCCAAAAGTGCTATTGATTCTATATGCGGCAAGCTTGGATTGATTAACTTCTACTCTCCAGCCTGAGGGGGAGTGTTACACCCCAACCCGCCTCGGGCAAGTTGGGACACGTGTAACAAGCCCACACGTTTAAAATACCCTTAATTCATTAAGAAACACATGAATTAGACCTACTAAAAGAGCTCTGTTGACACAAAATAGACACAAGGGCAAAGTGGTCATTAATAAAGTATAGAAAATTTTATATGGAAAGATAGGTCTTTGAGTCCCGGTTCCAACGCAAAAAACGGTGCGGGAATCCGAGTTTTCTAGAGAGAGTTATGCCTGTTTCCGTAAAAGCCGTCGAGGCTGAACCCAGACTAGCGGATAGATCCGGTTCAAGTGCGGATCAATCCGGATTTAGCAGATTGTTATTTTCTGCAGATCCTGATGCCCCGGATCGATCCGCACTTGAACCGGATCGATTCGGTTCCTGTAGAAGAGTTTTTCTGCAGCGAAAACACTGCTAAAACAGTTCAAAACATTCCTCAAGTTCCAAAATTGGTTCCAACATTATAAAAACTTTTGGGAATACTTTCCAAACACTCACAAACATATCCACAACATGCTTAAATCTTTCCAAATCATTCAAACCATCTTCCATGTGCATTCAAATGAGGAACTAACCAAAGGATACCTCAAACTTACAAAGCTAATAAGGGAAAGGAAATGTTCTTGTCAAAGAAATCTCAAAACCTTAAGTAAATTTTATGGAACTTATAGAAACCATCTTTAAACATGAAACCAAGTTCTTTCAACATTCAAATTCATTAACCCTTTCACTTTAACCTCAACTTGCATCATATTACTCCCAATACACATGACTAGTAACTAGCAACCATGACACATGGTTTGCTATACAACCAAACATAAACCCCAAACTTGACATATTACAAACTTCCTCAAAACAAGAGTAAAAATGCTGTCAAAACTTGATTAATCCATACCAAATCCTCATAGCAACATCCAAAACCATTTAGGAAATATACCCAAGTGTCCCAAAACTTTACCCAAACATCATAAGTGTTTTCCCAACCATTACCAAACATTTAGAAAGTAGTTTAACCATTCATAATCCATGGAATTCCAATTAGGAACCTTAATTTACATTCAAGTTCATATTCTTGAAACATATACATAGACATTGATCCATAAGGAGAAACCAAGTTATTTTTCAAACAAAAGTTACCCAACTTGCTCAAGTCTCTCCAAACCATACCCAACTTGTGACTTGTAAGTACAACTCATAGCTTGGAGCATAATCTACAACATTACCCAACTAAATATGTTACAAAGACTCTAAAACACAAGGTATTATACATTGTCACTAGAGATATATGTTAAACATAACTAGCTAGACGTATGAACATATTCACATGGACAACTCCCACGCCCAACCCATCGTGCGGATCACTTCCTCTCCTCGTCTCGTTTGGTACCTGCGATGGTTATTCAATAACCACAACAGAAAATATATTTTCTTTAAGATTTCGCTTAGTGAGGGAACTAATCATGCCATTGGAATGCAAAGTATGTACATGCAACAATCATTATAAATGACAACAAATTGATCTCCGGGAAGTCAAGTCATTCCAGCCACCACCCCCGGGTCCTTCTCACCCCGGATCTTTCTCACTTTTGGCGCATATAGCGCAACACACACTCTCTTGTGACCCCGAAGGCGTCACCGACATTTCATTGTGGTCGTCACCACGTCCTACTCATTGAGGACTTCCTATCCCTTATATATGGGACCTATAAATGGTGACCACTACTTGACTTCCCTTGGATCCATATAAACACATAGGCAATTTCAACACATAAGCATAACAATTTCATAATTTTTGACATACTTTTATCCAAATTCAACAAATATGTACATGAGCATGAGTTTAGCAACTATGAGCAACAATTATCACACTCACATAACTAAACATCCAATTGAGAGATTAGGACACTCACCTCTTTGATTTATATGCAACTAAGCTTAGAATTTCCCCAATTCTTCCCAAGTTTAGCTCAATTTCTAGTTGGTGATAATCCTATACAAGTTTGGTACCAAGAACATCGTCTATTAAAAACGGTTGCCGTAAAAACGTTGCCGAAAACGAAAATAAATTACATGCATGTGATCCTCTTACCTCCACGAGTCCAAAAGTGGTCTCGGATCATGAATCCGACGCCGGACGGTAAAGGAACGGCAAGAAACGTCGTCGAGAATTTCCGTCGCCGACTTGGAGCTCTCGTTCTCTCCAAGATTCTAATTCCCAGCTGTGTTTAATGCCTCATGCATATGTGTTGTCTCCACTTTTCATTAATTGTATTTACCTCCCCTGACTTTCTTTAAGTTTTATTATGAAATCCCCAAGTCAATTACAATATCTACCCACATTTTCTAAATGGATTTAATCTAAGTCCCGCGTGGGTCCCAAACATGGTCCCACATAATTTATGAGGTTGCTATTAAACCTACAAATTCTGAATTTTATTCAAATACGCCCTCACACGGGTACCAAAACTAGTCCCCTTACCTATCATAAGACATAATTATAACTTTAGGCATTTAAATAAATATGCATATAAACATATAATAACATCAAAATACAATTATTCTAATTAGACCCTCGTTGGGCCCCACTTTTATACCAGTCCCGCCTTTCACAGGACTTTCATCTGTGTCCGCATTTGAACACCTTTTCACATGTGGGTTCATAACCCCACCTTAATTCATCTCAGGCATTAATTATCTTTAATTAACACACATTAACACTAAATTAATCTTCTTTTCCGGGTATGGGTGTTACATTTCTCCCTCCCTTTTAAGAAGTTTGTCCCCAAACTTATTCTTACCTCATCAGTCGAACAAGTGCGGGTACTTCTCCCTGATCTCATATTCCCGTTCCCAAGTTGCCTCTTCAACGCTATGATTACGCCAAAGGACCATGACCATTGGAATTGTCTTTGTTCTCAACACTTGATCTTTCCTATCCAAAACTCGTACCGGATGTTCAACATATGTCATATCTTCTCGGACTTCCAACGACTCTGGTTCAAGGATATCACTCGGATCTGACACGTAACGTCTGAGCATAGACACGTGGAACACGTTATGAACATGTGCTAATTCTTGTGACAACTCCAATCTGTAAGCTACCGGTCCCACCTTACTCAAAATCAGAAAAGGTCTAACATATCTTGGACTTAACTTACCCTTCTTACCAAACCGTGTAATACCTTTTGAAGATGAAACTTTCAAGAACACATAATCACCAACCTCAAATTCTAACGGTCTTCTACCCGTATCAGCATAACTTTTGTAGCGACTTTGTGCCACTTGTAACCGTTGCTTAATCAATTTGACTTTATCGGTGGTGATTTGTATAATTTCTGGCCCCAGAAGTTGCTTCTCCCCAACCTCTGTCCAACACACAGGCGATCTACACTTTCGACCATATAATGCCTCAAAAGGCGCCATTCCAATGCTTGTCTGGAAACTATTGTTATAAGAAAACTCAATTAACGGTAAGTAAGTTTCCCAGTCAGCTTTGAAATCCATAACACAAACTCTAAGCATATCCTCGAGAATCTGAATAACCCATTCCGACTGGCCGTCAGTTTGCGGATGAAACGCTGTGCTAAAATGCAAAGCTGTTCCCATTGCTCTTTGTAGCCCTTCCCAAAACCTGGATACAAAACGTGTATCACGATCTGATACTATAGATGCCGGTGCCCCATGCAATCTTACAATCTCTTTAACATAAAGTTCCGCTAACTTTGTCGGTTCTGTGGTCTTAATCGGCAAGAAGTGGGCTGACTTAGTCAACCTGTCAACGATTACCCAAATGCTATCATTAGATCTAGGAGACCTCGGCAATCCAGACACAAAATCCATTGTAATGTGCTCCCATTTCCATTCCGGTATTTCTAATGGTTGTATCTCCCCCGCGGGTAGTTGATGTTTAAGCTTTACTAATTGACATGTCATGCATTTAGCTACATATTCAGCAACTTCACGTTTCATACCACTCCACCAATAGACTTACCTCAAATCTCTATACATTTTCGTACTACCCGGATGCACGGAATACCGAGTACCATGAGCTTCTTCCAAAATTCTTCCTTTTAAATTACCAACATTAGGAACACATAATCGATTGATGTACCATAATACCCCATCGTGCAAACTGAACTCCGGTCGCTTACCCTTAGATAGTTCATCTACAACTTTCTTCAAGTTTGGGTCCAAAAGTTGATTCATTTTAATTTCTCCAATCAAATCAGTTTGTGGTACAATTGCTGCCATTAACCCACCTTCAATTCTAGGAATAACTTCCAATTCCAAACGTTCAAACTCTTTCACTAACCCTTCTTGTGCTGTCAAAACACATATCAAATTTTTTGACGATTTCCGACTCAAAGCATCGGCGACTAAATTTGCCTTACCCGGATGATATTGAATTTTCAAATCGTAGTCCTTCATTAACTCCAACCATCTTCGTTGGCGCATGTTTAAGTCTGTCACGCCCCGGAGCAGCATAAATAGAGAAAAATAAATTTCCTTTATGGGTCCATAGGGAATGACGGGTGAATAACCGCATTGTCATCTACTCAAACCAACAAACACCACGATAGGGAGGATGCTATTCATAGAACATAACTTATTAACATTAATCAGAGGCTACAGCGGAAACTATAAAAGGTTTGGAAGCAACAGATGCCCAAGTACCAATTATAAAAGTCTACTAAAACTATTACAGCAGCTGGCTTAGAGTCTGAAGCCTATAACAAACATTAACAGAAGTACAACAGTTAAGAACCAACTAATATAAAGCAGCACATCTTCGTCTTCCAGCCTTCAGCTCCAAGTCTGGCAGAACTATCAGTCTTCAGTCTTCAAGACCTACAAATCCCTAGACATTGGAATGTCCAGGGCATTAACGCCATCAGCTTTGAATACAAAGCTGAGTGAGTACATTAAACAACACTCCTCACCGCTATTGTTCAGCATCTTAAAATGCGGTTAATCTCTTAACAATGGCGTCACTCACGGACATAGCAGAGGTCTCATTAAACTATGCATTAATCAATAATTACAGAAATCATATTAAGTAATGACAAGGATAAACATCATGGTATAACATATCTCATCACGTATTCACCAAATCCATACATGTAACCGTACAACCACCCATGCATATACCTTTACGTCGGGATGCTGAATCCACGACTGAACATTTATCTCATCATATACGTACTCACATTCATATCTCTATCCATCTCTGTATCCATACGTCAATCCCATCATTCCAATCTGATATCCATTCGTCGATACAATACTGCCAATTGGAATCACCCGACTAGGCAGTAGGTCCCACAATCCCTTGATAGGGTTACCGGTCGTCTACACGGTACTACCTATCTGTAAACGATAGAACGGCACATCGGACGTCTTCAACGATGCGTATACCCTCACTGGTCGTCTACACAGCTGAGAATACATTAGAGCACTAGCCGGACGTCTTCAACGGTACACTGGACGTCTTCAACAGTGCATACGCATCACTGGACGTCTTCAACAGCGAGAGGCGCACTAGGAACTCTAACCATCCCACGTCCACCCGACTCGTCAGCCGTTGATCCCATGGATCCAAAGTACACATATCTCATTATTCCATATAAATCACATATCCCATTTCTCATCATATCTTCTCATCTCTTCATATCAATATCCCATTTCTCATCAGATTCTCTTACCTCTTCACATCACTATCCCGTGCATGCTGACACATGTTGTGAAATGCTCATATACTAAGTACAAGAAATACCACATGCTCTGTATTCAACATATCTACTTATTAATTCATTATTAACATGCTGTCGTGTTCCGTTCTACTATTCATTTTGACAATAACATATGACAGTTACTTAACCATTAGAGCATCTCATATCGACAGTTAATAATAAACAGTTCATCTTGTAACATTAACATAAACATCATATAAGGCTAACGTAGTATCATGTTGACTAAGCACATATCCAATATCACGTATGGTACAACCATTAACAGCTTGGGTACATTACAATCAGCTCATAACATATAACAATAGATAAACAACATTCTGCCCTTCCCAATCGATTGGAAATAATGTCAATCGATTGGACTTTATGTCAATCGATTGGAAAAATATGTCAATCGATTGGAAAAATATGTCAATCGATTGGACTTAATGTCAATCGATTGAACTCTCTGTCTTCTTCCTCAAAACTGCTGGGTTTATTATAAAAACGTTGGGGTCCTCTTTCCTCTTCATGCACGTTATTATACACACATAAACATCACAAAACAAACCTCTTTAAGTGAGTTAATAAACTCACCTCTCTCCGGCGTTCCGTTGACAGCGTCCCGAGCTCCTCGGCGGCGGTTATGGTGGTTGATCTCTCTCCTCTCCTTCTCGGTCTCTCTGTCTGTCTCTTCTTTCTCTCTCAGTCCTCCTCTTCTTCTTCTTCTTCTCCTACTCAACCCGAGAGTGTGTGTGTGTGATATATATACAATATATATGTGTGTGTATATATATATGAGAGTATGTATCTCTCTCTCCCAAGGCTGCCAAACTTGGCCCAAGGCCACAAATGAGCAAGTATATATAAGGGTTAAGAGTGCCACACGTTCAAAGCTGAAGGAAAGAAGAAAATGTTTCTCAGCTTATGTCAATCGATTGGACTCTATGTCAATCGATTGGAGACAGATATTTGTAGTCAATCGATTGGAAATAATGTCAATCGATTGGGATGAATGGCAATCGATTGGGATGTTGACACGTCATCACTTTTAGTCGGTAGAATGTCAATCGATTGGGAACATGTCAATCGATTGGTATCTGAAAATTGTCAATCGATTGGGATGAATGTCAATCGATTGGAAACTCAAACTCACCAAAGACTAAGGAAAGTACAAGGGATATATATATATACCGGAAAATACAGGGTATTACATCATCCACCACTCATCAAAAGATTTCGTCCTCGAAATCTGAAGCAGTAGGCCCTCAAATAAAAACACAAGTCATCTCGGAAGACATACTCTAAAATGCTCAAGTTCTCGTTTTACATAAACGATCACATCAGCGGCCAAAGGTTTAAGTTCTAAACACGCGATGTAAAGTTATCAACGATCTATAAGTACTAGGGTAACAACTATCAATCCTCGGGTTAGCTATTTGAAATTCGTATGTCGAACTTCGGGAAAAGGTTCTAGGTAGCATAATCTAATCATCTCACAAATCTAAAACAGCTAGTCTCTAAACACACAAGGTTCCTTCCTCAGGTCAAACTCTACAGTGTAAGGGTTCTATCGATCAAGTGTTCTAATCTCGTCTAAGTCTTAGCAAAGCGTTGCTGTCTACTCTCGTCTCTGAAGATGCTTCATACTGTGCTGACGATGTCTTCACTATATCATCAGTTGACTGTCTTCTTATCTCTGGACTTCTCGTTACGATCGTCAACGTTATTAGTCAGCCTCATGTTGCACATGACGTCCTTGTTAACTCCAGTGTTGTCACCATCATCCTTTAATATGCTGACTTGAAAGCATTGTGACTCTAATATCGTTATTTGATAACTCAAATTTCCTCATGGCTCTCCAAATTCCCACGTACTATTGATATAATCATCTCTTTGAGGTCGTTCAATCCATTGAATACTCGTTCTGCTTCCACGTACTAATCAAATAGGTTAGGCAGGACTACATACTGATATCGTGAGTCGTTCTACTACAAAACATCTCGACTAAATAAAAGTAACAGGCGATCGGTGTTGAAAAGCATTCCTCCGCGATACTCTTTTGAAAGTTCTGGTGTTGTCTCTGCGTTACTCGTATCTCTTCTCGTATACTCGCAATCTTCTAGTTCATCCTCTTTTGTCAAAGCTACATCTAAAGCAAATTTAGATTCCTCATCTCTAGTCTCTGTCCAACATACCAATGGTTGGCGTAGTCTTTCGATAGGGAGGCAATTGACGTCATATAAGGATGCAATAGAAGTCATATGGGATGCAATTGATGTTATACAGGGGATGCAAATGATGTTATATCTATTCTCGGATAACTACTATCAGAGACGACTACTGATTTGTGCCAAATGAATTGTTTGTATATCTAAAATTTATGGTGTAGGCTGATCCTCTTACAATCAAATTAAACAAATACCAAACTTCCTGCAATATCGGGATCATATATAATACATGATGTAGGTGTTGAGTGTTGTACCTTCTGTCTATCGTCCTTGTCTAAGTCGAGACCAATTATTTGTATGGTGAGTCTGCCCTTGTGATACTTGTTGCGATGGAACATTGTGTTGCATTTCTAATTCTGGACAAAACTTACGGACATGACCAAATTTACCGCAGTTAAAACATCGTATTCCCCGTCCATTAGATTTCTTTACCGCTCTGCATTCTTGGGAATGGTGTCCTGGTACTCCACAATTATAGCAGATATCTCGTTCCCTATGTTGTGTTGGGGTCGTCACTGGTTTTGATTCATTCTTGTCATTCTCAAATCTCTTGCGCTTCTGGCGGTTGCCTATATAACTTTTCTCTGTTCTTCCTTGTTGAACTTGGTTAGCTGCCAACACAACCTTACTGTCCCTTCCTCTCTGATCCGTTAGGAGAAACTGATCGTACTCTGGAAATGCTTGATCAAAGTGTTGTCCTTCACTAATCTGAGTGTCGTCTTCCAGTTTCGTTGCCATTTCTACCAAAGCTTCGAAAGATTGATCTAAATGTCCTATAGTCATATGACGAATATGCGGAACTAATCCTTGATGATATCTTTTGATCTTCTTTCTTGGTGTATCGATCATATGCGGTGCAAATCGTGATAGCCTCTCGAATTGAGTTGTATATTCGGGCACTGAAAAACTACCTTGGATTAATTGTATGAACTCCATCTCCTTTTTGTTCTTCTCAGATTCTGGAAAGTACTTTTCTAGAAATCGAGTCTTGAATGATTCCCAAGTCATCCTTCTTACAGCTTCTTCACCTATCGTAGCTTTCACTGCGTCCCACCAATCTGCTGCTGAGAATGTCAGTTGAAATACGGCCAAATGTCTTTTCTCAATGTCAGTACATTCAAGTACTTCAAAAATTAATTCTATCTGGCGAATCCATTGCTCAGCTTGCCATGCTCCTGTTAATCCGGTAAAGGTCTCTGGTTGAAGAGCACGAAATTCCTTTAGCAGCTTGACTCTTGTTTGTCGTACTGGTGCTTCATTGTCGATGACGTGATCCGCACGATTGATAACTTGTTCCATGCGACGAATGAAAACTCCGACCATTCCTGTGGGATCTATCTCAGGAGGTACTAATTCAGGTACTCCATTCAGCTGGCCCGGGTTTCCTCGAGTCGTCCTAACCATAACGAGTACTGGTAGTGTTCAGTGTCGCTACCTACAATGAAAATCTATTCGGTCAGACGCATTCTATCTTACAGCACCAGCAAGAACAAAACATGTGGTAACCAATATATAGTACCACTATATAATACGATCACATTAAGCAATACGGATATAAGAATATAACCATAGAGGTCAGTCTATCTACCAAGCGTACTCCAATATATCTATACTCAAGACACGGGTTACGAAACTATAGGTTCTACACGTAACGTTAAATTTAAACATTCTATTCCCATTCTCAGGTTCCAAGCTATGAGTATTGTTCAACTAAAATGTGAGACCACTCCACTAACATGTGGCTTAAGGTAACAGGATAATCTTATCCTAAACCTCTTTCTATTTCTAGGACATACTGACTGTTCCGAGATCGCTCAGGAATTCGTCAGTGTCTAACATCCAACGCCTCTATATTTATAGGATCTCCACAACCACAACTAATTCTCAATACCTTATTCTCCGTGAAGTCAACTATCCATATTCTTATTGGTTCCAACAATTACTATCTTCCAAAGAAACATCCTCAGATGGATTCTTCTAACCTCTTATCTGAGTGACAAGACAACAGTTCTATCTAATCTCAGCTAATCCTCATGCTACCGATATTATCTTAGAACTCGGGTTCTAACACAAAAGACAAGCGGTTAACAACTGAAAACCTAGGCTCTGATACCAAAAATCCTGTCACGCCCCGGAGCAGCATAAATAGAGAAAAATAAATTTCCTTTATGGGTCCATAGGGAATGACGGGTGAATAACCGCATTGTCATCTACTCAAACCAACAAACACCACGATAGGGAGGATGCTATTCATAGAACATAACTTATTAACATTAATCAGAGGCTACAGCGGAAACTATAAAAGGTTTGGAAGCAACAGATGCCCAAGTATTAATTATAAAAGTCTACTAAAACTATTACAGCAGCTGGCTTAGAGTCTGAAGCCTATAACAAACATTAACAGAAGTACAACAGTTAAGAACCAACTAATATAAAGCAGCACATCTTCGTCTTCCAGCCTTCAGCTCCAAGTCTGGCAGAACTATCAGTCTTCAGTCTTCAAGACCTACAAATCCCTAGACATTGGAATGTCCAGGGCATTAACGCCATCAGCTTTGAATACAAAGCTGAGTGAGTACATTAAACAACACTCCTCACCGCTATTGTTCAGCATCTTAAAATGTGGTTAATCTCTTAACAATGGCGTCACTCACGGACATAGCAGAGGTCTCATTAAACTATGCATTAATCAATAATTACAGAAATCATATTAAGTAATGACAAGGATAAACATCATGGTATAACATATCTCATCACGTATTCACCAAATCCATACATGTAACCGTACAACCACCCATGCATATACCTTTACGTCGGGATGCTGAATCCACGACTGAACATTTATCTCATCATATACGTACTCACATTCATATCTCTATCCATCTCTGTATCCATACGTCAATCCCATCATTCCAATCTGATATCCATTCGTCGATACAATACTGCCAATCGGAATCACCCGACTAGGCAGTAGGTCCCACAATCCCTTGATAGGGTTACCGGTCGTCTACACGGTACTACCTATCTGTAAACGATAGAACGGCACATCGGACGTCTTCAACGATGCGTATACCCTCACTGGTCGTCTACACAGCTGAGAATACATTAGAGCACTAGCCGGACGTCTTCAACGGTACACTGGACGTCTTCAACAGTGCATACGCATCACTGGACATCTTCAACAGCGAGAGGCGCACTAGGAACTCTAACCATTCCACGTCCACCCGACTCGTCAGCCGTTGATCCCATGGATCCAAAGTACACATATCTCATTATTCCATATAAATCACATATCCCATTTCTCATCATATCTTCTCATCTCTTCATATCAATATCCCATTTCTCATCAGATTCTCTTACCTCTTCACATCACTATCCCGTGCATGCTGACACATGTTGTGAAATGCTCATATACTAAGTACAAGAAATACCACATGCTCTGTATTCAACATATCTACTTATTAATTCATTATTAACATGCTGTCGTGTTCCGTTCTACTATTCATTTTGACAATAACATATGACAGTTACTTAACCATTAGAGCATCTCATATCGACAGTTAATAATAAACAGTTCATCTTGTAACATTAACATAAACATCATATAAGGCTAACGTAGTATCATGTTGACTAAGCACATATCCAATATCACGTATGGTACAACCATTAACAGCTTGGGTACATTACAATCAGCTCATAACATATAACAATAGATAAACAACATTCTGCCCTTCCCAATCGATTGGAAATAATGTCAATCGATTGGACTTTATGTCAATCGATTGGAAAAATATGTCAATCGATTGGAAAAATATGTCAATCGATTGGACTTAATGTCAATCGATTGAACTCTGTCTTCTTCCTCAAAACTGCTGGGTTTATTATAAAAACGTTGGGGTCCTCTTTCCTCTTCATGCACGTTATTATACACACATAAACATCACAAAACAAACCTCTTTGAGTGAGTTAATAAACTCACCTCTCTCCGGCGTTCCGTTGACGGCGTCCCGAGCTCCTCGGCGGCGGTTATGGTGGTTGATCGCTCTCCTCTCCTTCTCGGTCTCTCTGTCTGTCTCTTCTTTCTCTCTCTGTCCTCCTCTTCTTCTTCTTCTTCTCCTACTCAACCCGAGAGTGTGTGTGTGTGATATATATACAATATATATGTGTGTGTATATATATGAGAGTATGTATCTCTCTCTCCCAAGGCTGCCAAACTTGGCCCAAGGCCACAAATGAGCAAGTATATATAAGGGTTAAGAGTGCCACACGTTCAAAGCTGAAGGAAAGAAGAAAATGTTTCTCAGCTTATGTCAATCGATTGGACTCTATGTCAATCGATTGGAGACAGATATTTGTAGTCAATCGATTGGAAATAATGTCAATCGATTGGGATGAATGGCAATCGATTGGGATGTTGACACGTCATCACTTTTAGTCGGTAGAATGTCAATCGATTGGGAACATGTCAATCGATTGGTATCTGAAAATTGTCAATCGATTGGGATGAATGTCAATCGATTGGAAACTCAAACTCACCAAAGACTAAGGAAAGTACAAGGGATATATATATATACCGGAAAATACAGGGTATTACAAAGTCCCTCTGGGTAAATAAGTACTTCAAGCTTTTATGGTCAGTGAAAATTTCACAAGTTTCCTCGTACAAATAATGTCGCCAAATTTTTAAAGCAAAGATTACCGCGGCAAGTTCCAAATCGTGAGTTGGATAATTCTTCTCATGAGTTCTCAATTGCCTCGAAGCATACGCTATCACCTTGTCCCCTTGCATAAGGACACACCCCAAACCTTGATGAGAAGCATCACTATAAATACTAAATCCCCCGGTGCCTGTTGGAATTGCAAGGATCGGAGCAGAAGTCAACTTACTCTTCAATGTCTGAAAACATTCTTCACATTATTTTTCCCATTCAAAAGGAACATCCTTTCGCATAAGTGTTGTCATCGGAGCCGCAATCTTTGAAAAATCCCGAACAAACCTTCTATAATACCCAGCCAATCCCAGAAAGCTACGAATTTCTGACACATTGGTCGGTCTCGCCCAATTCATAACGGCCTTTATTTTCTGTGGATCGACTGACACACCTTCTTTAGAAATCACATGGCCAAGAAAGGTAACACTTGACAACCAAAACTCACTTTTCTTCAGTTTTCCAAACAATTGCTTTTCTCGAAGACATTGCAACACCAATCTCAAATGTCTATCATGTTCTTCCGGACTCTTTGAGTAAATAAGTATATTATCAATAAAAACGATAACAAATTCATCTAAATACGTTTTAAAGACCTTATTCATTAAGTCCATGAACACAGCCGGTGCATTGGTTACCCCAAATGGCATTACAAGAAACTCGTAGTGGCCGTATCGAGTTCTAAAGGCTGTCTTTTCAACATCCTCAGCTTTTACCTTTAATTGATGATACCCCAACCTCAAATCAATCTTTGAAAACACCTGAGCTCCTTGTAGTTGATCAAATAAATCATCGATCCGTGGCAATGGGTACTTGTTTTTAATAGTTACCTTGTCAATCTCACAATAATCAATACACATCCTCATCGTTCCGTCTTTCTTTTTCACAAAAAGGACCGGTGCACCCCAGGGGTGATACCTTGTCTAACAATTCTTGTAACTGAGTCTTCAACTCTTTTAACTCTACCGGAGCCATTCTATATGGTGCCCACAAAATGGGTTGTGTTCCTGGTATTACATCTATACCAAATTCAATCTCTCTCTCAATTAATACACTCGACAAATCTTCTGGAAATACATCAGGAAAGTCCCTAACAATTGGTATATCTTCTAATTTTTGTTCAGTGCCTCTAGTATCCGATATACTACAAAGGAAACCTTTACACCCCTTCCTCAATAAATGACAAGCCTTGATGGCGGATACAAGATAAGGTGGTGACACGACACATGTCCCTTGAAAAGAAAAGACCCTATGAGTTGGTGCTTGGAATTCTACCCTTTTGTTTTCACAATCAATAACCGCGTGATTAACTGACAACCAATCCATCCCCAATATGACATCAAAATGTTGGATTACTAACGGTACTAGATTCGCTGTTAACACTTCATCATTAATTTTAACTTCACAATTCCTATAAACTCCCGAACTCACCAAAGATCTTCTCAACGGAACATCAACAAACAAATCATATTCAAGAAGTTCTAAGGGTACATTCATGTTCCTAGCGAATTGATGTGATACAAACGAGTGTGTAGAACCAGAATCCATTAATACATTAGCAGGTGTTGAACAGATAGAAACTTTACCTGACACGACCGTGTTAGCAACGGTGGTCTCCCCTGGGTTAAGCTGGAAATAACGACCCTGACGTTGTTCTCTTCCTTGTGATTGTTGTTGTTGAGGTGGTCGCGGTGTTGGTGCACTACTCACGGTTGCACTGGAGCCTCCTTGCCTCGGCTTAGTACAATTGCGCATTCGATGTCCAAGCTCCCCACAGTTATGGCAAACCATCCCACTATCGTCGGTACGCCTCATCGGAGTGTAAGTATTTGGCCTCACTCCAGGACAATTCTTTGCTACATGCCCCGTTTGTCGACAATTGTTGCACAGTGTTGTCGGTAGATTGCACACACCCCAATGAAACTTACCACACGTGTTGCACCTCGGCTTATTACTTCCACCACCTGAGGAACCTCCAAAACTTTGTCTTTTCGAACTCCCTTGACCACTATATTGACTTGAACCCGGCCGTTTATATTGTTGAGTTATCGGTGCTTGCGAACCTTGTTGATACCCCATATCTCTCTCAGCGATTGAAGCCACATCCAATGCCTCTGCTACTTTGTCCAACCGTTGCACTGATACTTGACGTCGAATCTCATCTCTAAGCCCCGTTATAAACTTTCTAGTTCGATCCCCTTTGTTTGGTACTATGTTCTCAGCAAATCGTGCCAAACTTGTGAATTTAGCGGAATACTCCCGAACTGTCATCCCTCCTTGTTTCAATTCCATAAACTCTTGAGCTTTTAAATCTTCAAACGATTTCGGAAAGTATTGCTTCTTGAAGAGTACTACGAACTTCCCCCAAGTGTTCGACCTATCGAGTCCCAATTTTGTACGCCACCAGTACTGTGCCTCTTCTTTTAACGTATCGGCGGCAAATAAAACCTGCTGAGCTTCGGAACACGGAAGAACCCTGAATATCCTCTCCATATCAGACAACCAAAAATCGGCTCTCATTGGATCAGTCTCCCCTCTGAATAATGTTGGTTTCTGCTTATAAAATTGTGAAATTGTGGTCACCTCCTCCCTTGGATTAGGATTCGGTTGATCGTGTCTCCCCTTTATTGCATGAGTTTCAACAACTTGTACTAAACCGGCTACAACTCTTTCCATTCTTTCCATTTGCTTAGGCGGTGTCGAACCAGACATTTTCTTTCTGGCATTCACAATAATTTTCACACACACGTTATGTTTATACTTGTTAATGCATGCTCAACATTATTCAACATGCTAAGTACACGTGTATGCATGATTTCTACATTCATTAATCATTTATGCTTATTACGCGTCGTAATCGTCACTCGTCCCCAAAGGCTCTAACATATTACTCTGATACCAAAAATTGTCACACCCCAACCCGCCTCGGGCAAGTTGGGACACGTGTAACAAGCCCACACGTTAAAACACCCTTAATTCATTAAGAAACACATGAATTAGACCTACTAAAATAGCTCCGTTGACACAAAATAGACACAAGGGCAAAATGGTTATTAATAAAGTATAGCAAATTTTATATAGAAAGATAGGTCTTTGAGTCCCGGTTCCAACGCAAAAAATGGTGCGAGAATCCAAGTTTTCTAGAGAGAGTTATGCCTGTTTTCGTAAAAGCCGTCGAGGCTGAACCCAGACTAGCGGATCGATCCACCCCAGATCCGGATCGATCCGGATTTAGCAGATTGTTATTTTCTGCAGATCCTGATGCCCCGGATCGATCCACACTTGACCCGGATCGATCCGGTTCCTGCAGAAGATTTTTCTGCTGCAAAAACACTGTTAAAACAGTTCAAAACATTCCTCAAGTTCCAAAATTGGTTCCAACATTATAAAAACTTTTGGGAACACTTTCCAAACACTCACAAACATATCCACAACATGCTTAAATATTTCCGAATCATTCAAACCATCTTCCATGTGCATTCAAATGAGGAACTAACCAAAGGATACCTCAAACTTACAAAGCTAATAAGGGAAAGGAAATGTTCTTATCAAAGAAATCTCAAAACCTTGAGTAAATTTCATGGAACTTATAGAAACCATCTTTAAACATGAAACCAAGTTCTTTCAACATTCAAATTCATTGTCACGCCCCGACGTAGCATAATTCAGGAAAGCATTTAATTTCCTATATGGACTCGTAGGTCGTGACAAGTGAGTATGACCAATTGTCCCTGCAAACAAATAACTTAAAGCAACATTCTAAAGGAAAGGATACTAATAATCATAAACTCCAGAATAAAACTTACTAAAACTATTACATAAGTTCAGGTCTTAGGCACAAACGCCCTCATTCAAATTCTAACAAAGTTTATTACAACTCTGAAAGGGAAGACATAAGGAAATATAAAACAGCTCTTCTGGAACACCTCCGGTCATCTAACTAGCATAGTCAACGAACTCTGGCTGCTCCTGACCTGGAAAATCTGGACATAGAGTCCAGGACGCATCGACGCCGTCAGCTTATGAAAGCTGGTGAGTAAAATAAACATGTGCTCGCAATATATATATATATATATAAGCATATCGAACAAAGGTACAAATTAACATTAACAGTAATATATTCAAGGTTCCAATTTCAACATAAATCATGAGGGGAATATAGTAAGAAATAAATACGAAATTGTACATGAATTGTGAAACATCTTATTTTGCCAATTCTTTCCTTTAGAACAATCCAATTAAATCAACACATCATTTCAGTTACCAGAAGTAATAAGTATTCAGTCATCCAATTCACGTGCTACACTATCGCCTCCAATACCAGGAATACTATCCGATCGGTATTGAAGTCACACACCACACTACTGCCTCAGATACCAGGAATACTATCCGATCGATATCTAGACCGATCACCACCAACCATCGCTCCGGATATCAGGAATATTATCCGATCAATATCCGAAACGCGCGCCTTAGATACCAGGAATACTATCCGATCGATATCCAAGTCGTACACAACACTATCACCATCGCTTCGGATATCAGGAATATTATCCGATCAATATCCGAAACGCGCGCCTTAGATACCAGGAATACTATCCGATCGATATCCAAGTCGTACACAACACTATCGCCTCCAATACCAGGAATACTATCCGATCGATATTGAGGTCACACACCAAACTGCCACCCTTTACTCTTTTCACGCTGTATTCCACACATGCATGTTGACACAACCTCGACCCTAATATGTATGTCAATGTTCCATAAATAACACCATTACTAAATCACAAAGCCGGATAATCGTACGAGCATAAATTTTGGCCTAAGTTCTGTTTCGTACAATTCTTAAAACATAGACCTTTAAAACAATATTTTTTTTGCCAAACTGTTCTTTAAAAACTTTTAAAACATTTTCCAAACAGTCCCTAATAAGAAAACATAGAAACTGTTCAAACTGCCAGGTCGCGCGAGCGGGTCGCGCGAGCGAAGGTGAGGTTGATGTCGCGCGCGCGGGTCGCGCGCGCGAAGGGGAAGGCCGGATCGCGCGAGCGGGTAGCGCGCGCGAAGGGGGGGGAGGGTCCGCGCGAGCGGGTCGCGCGAGCGAGCCTCGCGCGAGCGGGTCGCGCGCGCGAGTTCTTGCAGAATGTCATCTTCTTCGTTTTCTCCCCTGTTTCTGGTTTTAAACTGAAATTTACCCATTTTCAGAATCTGTTTCAACCGGGACATGTAAAAGATGGTTCTCTTCAGTTTTCCGCGTAGATTAAGAATACGCGATCAATTTTAACTAATACGGGTTGTATCGCTTAATTTCTACGATTAAAGTTAGAGTGACAAAAATTTAAATCAACGGTACGTCGTGATATAGATGAATTATTGCGTAGGATTTGAACCGTAGTCTATTGGGACAAAGATCTTCCATAATCAATTCACGGAATTGAATTTGGTTGAGTTTGACAAAACTCCAATTTCAAGCTTCAATGGTGAAATACATATATATACATATATACACATATATATATACTGAAATATACGTATATAAACATGGCGAGTGAGTTTATAATACTCACCGAGACGATTATACAGAAAATTAAAAGCCGAGAACTTCCGCCGTAAAATCCGTCGTCCAATAATTTCTTCCTCCGTTCTTGATTTTGAGATGGATATATATATCTATGTATGTATATGAGTATATATATATACCATATATAATCTGTATATGAGTGTGTGTATGTTGATCTTGAGAGAGGGAGAGAAAGTGAGAGATGATTGAGAGAATTGAGAGAGAATTAGAGACTGAGAGTTGGGAGAGAAACAGTGAGATATATAAAGAATTTAACAAATTGGGCTCCAAGCAATACATAGATTTCGCCCGGTGTGGTTGAGCTCACGTGCTCCCACACCCAAATGCGATAAGGATGCAGATTAAAACATAAACTGGTATTTTCTGGTTTAAAATAAAATACAGAAAATTATATTAATATAGGAATTAAATTCCCGGTTATACAAAAATATAGATATCGATTTTGAAACCATAGAAAATATTTTCTATATTTTCAAATATTACGGTTTGGCCCCAGATAATTATTTATAAATAGAAATTAAATCAACTACTCATGGAAATAAAAATGCAATATTTATTTATTAATGATAATAAAATACAGGGCGTTACATTCATTAACCCTTTCACTTTAACCTCAACTTGCATCACATTACTCCCAATACACATGACTAGTAACTAGCAACCATGACATATGGTTTGCTATACAACCAAACATAAACCCCCAACTTGACATATTACAAACTTCCTCAAAACAAGAGTAAAAATGCTGTCAAAACTTGATTAATCCATACCAAATCCTCATAGCCACATCCAAAACCATTTAGGAAATATACCCAAGTGTCCCAAAACTTTACCCAAACATCATAAGAGTTTTCCCAACCATTACCAAACATTTAGAAAGTAGTTTAACCATTCATAATCCATGGAATTCCAACTAGGAACCTTAATTTACATTCAAGTTCATATTCTTGAAACATATACATAAACATTGATCTATAAGGAGAAACCAAGTTACTTTTCAAACAAAAGTTACCCAACTTGCTCAAGTCTCTCCAAACCATACCCAAATTGTGACTTGTAAGTACAACTCATAGCTTGGAGCATAATCTACAACATTACCCAACTAAACATGTTACAAAGACTCTAAAACACAAGGTATTATACATTGTCACTAGAGATATATGTTAAACATAACTAGCTAGACGTATGAACATATTCACATGGACAACTCCCACGCCCAACCCGTCGTGCAGATCATTTCCTCTCCTCATCTCGTTTGGTACCTACGATGGTTATTCAATAACCACAACAGAAAATATATTTTCGTTTAAGCTTTCGCTTAGTGAGGGAACTAATCATGCCATTGAAATGCAAAGTATGTACATGCAACAATCATTATAAATGACAACAAATTGATCTTCGGGAAGTCAAGTCATTCCAGCCACCACCCCCGGGTCCTTCTCACCCCGAATCTTTCTCACTTTTGGCGCATATAGCGCAACACACACTCTCTTGTGACCCCGAAGGCGTCACCGGCATTTCATTGTGGTCGTCACCACGTCCTACTCATTGAGGGCTTCCTATCCCTTATATATGGGACCTATAAATGGTGACCACTACTTGACTTCCCTTGGATCCATATAAGCACATAGGCAATTTCAACACATAAGCATAGCAATTTCATAATTTTTGACATGCTTTTATCCAAATTCAACAACATATATGTACATGAGCATGAGTTTAGCAACTATGAGCAACAATTATCACACTAACATAACTAAACATCCAATTGAGAGATTAGGACACTCTTCTCTTTGATTTATATGCAACTAAGCTTAGAATTTCTCCAATTCTTCCCAAGTTTAGCTCAATTTCTAGTTGGTGATAATCCTACACAAGTTTGGTACATAGAACATCGTCTATTAAAAACGGTTGCCGTAAAAACGTTGCCGAAAACGAAAATAAATTACATGCATGTGATCCTCTTACCTTCACGAGTCCAAAAGTGGTCTCGGATCATGAATCCGACGCCGGACGGCAAAGGAACTGCAAGAAACGTCGTCGAGAATTTTCGTCGCCGACTTGGAGCTCTCGTTCTCTCCAAGATTCTAATTCCCAGCTGTGTTTAATGTGTAGAGACACATATGCCTCATGCATATGTGTTGTCTCCACTTTTCATTAATTGTATTTACCTCCCCTGACTTTCTTTAAGTTTTATTATGAAATTCCCAAGTCAATTACAATATCTACCCACATTTTCTAAATGGATTTAATCTAAGTCCCGTGTGGGTCCCAAACGTGGTCCCACATAATTTATGAGGTTGCTATTAAACCTACAAATTCTGAATTTTATTCAAATACGCCCTCACACGGGTACCAAAACTAGTCCCCTTACCTATCATAAGACATAATTATAACTTTAGGCATTTAAATAAATATGCACATAAACATATAATAACATCAAAATGCAATTATTCTAATTAGACCCTCGTTGGGCCCCACTTTTATACCAGTCCTGCCTTTCACAGGACTTTCATTTGTGTCCGCATTTGAACACCTTTTCACATGTGGGTTCATAACCCCACCTTAATTCATCTTAGGCATTAATTATCTTTAATTAACACACATTAACACTAAATTAATCTTCTTTTCCGGGTACGGGTGTTACAGGGAGTGTTGTTAATATAGTCAATATTTTGTATTTACTGTATAGCATATTCATAGGAATGTAACGTATGTTTTTTTATTTTCCTTCTTAGAGTTTCCTCTTTTAGCTCTCTTTGTATTTTGTATAAATTGGGTCTCTCATTGAGAGAAAGAGATATACAGAAATCTTTTACCATCTCCTCTGACAAGATCTACAAACATATTTGTTGAAAAAATGTTAGATCTATGGAAAAAATGGCAAAAAGATGCGAAATCTACTACGTTTTTATTTTCTCCAGCTAGATCTATGCTTGTTTGTAGTTTAAGAAACTAGACTTACACAATATTCCATGCTCTGATCAATACAATTGATTTGCTTTTAAAATTGTTTTCAGCTCCATTTTGATGATGTTTGAACTAATTTGGTGATGTTTCAGATCTATGATAGTGATGTATGAACTTGTATCTTATTATTTTAAGCAAATCTTATAAATTTTGCAGATTTAGAGGGGTTTTTCCTAAAATTATTTTTTCAGTTATTGTTGTTTGAGATTAGATTAATTCGAACAAAGCGCACCACTCCCATTTGAGTTTGTTTGGAACATGTAGCTGATCAAATGGTGATCAATTCAATGAACAGAGTCCAACCCCTCAACATTATTTTATGGAATCTAAACTGTGTAAGTGTGTACTAAAATCAATTACAATATTGTCTTCTATCAGTTCTATGTCTAGTCATACAACGTTTCTTTTAACATCAATCTTCATACTCATACATACAAGCTCAAGGTGAGTTTTCAGGAATTTCTATAGACTTCTTTCTTCATTTCTCCGTTTGAGTTTGCTTAATTATATCATCAATTTCAACTTTGGTCTTCCAACTTAGTTGTGAATGTTGTAATGAGAAACTGAGCCATTTTTTTTAAATTTTATTATTATTATTTTTTTTTTGTGTGTGTATTAATGAATAGTCAAGTTTCACTGTTGCGTATCCATTTGTTGATTGATCTTGTGAGCTAGTTTATGTAATTAATCTACCCCCAACAAATGAATTTGTATTTTTGAATACTAAGCCAAAAGTAGCTGCAACAAAGAATACTACGCCAAAATTGACTTCATTTTTTTCTTTTGTAAAATCAGCAAACATTGCCCAGAGATGATATGTCATCATCTATTTTAATGTTTGAAGAAAAAAAAGTGTTTGAACTAGTTCATTTGCTAATGGGTCTCAAATTTCATCTCATTTTGATCAACAAATTGTTTGTCCTAACACATTTCCTTCTCATTGGTTTCTCTTTTGCTTAATTTGATTTTCTTGATTGGTTTCAATTGATTTACAAAGATAGCCTGTTGTTCTGTGGCTTTCTAAGTTTGATTAATTTAATTGAAATTGAATCAAATTTAAAAAAACAATGTTGGTGATTTTGAACTATTATATATGTATCACTTGACTTGTTCTATGATGCCTCATTGGCTTTTCTGAAACTATCAACAGGCTCATGCCCTTTACAATTTTGGACCATTCAGTTTCTGGTGTTGCACACATTAAATTGGAGAACTCAAGCTTGCACACCATTTACTTTCATAGACCACTTCATTAGAATTGCCAATGGGGATGAACTTCAAATAGGGTCTCTGATCTCTAGATTGTTATTATGTATTTGTAGTTTTTTTTTTCATTGCACAAATACAATGTGGGACTTTTTTAATTTGTAGCTAATGTTATGAAAAAATGTTGTAAAGGTGTTTTGGTATTTTTATGGCAATTTGAAATTTTTTTAGCCAAATGGGCATTTATGGAAAATTACAGATTAATCCAGGCTTATATCATAGTCATCCAAACACAGTATTGGACTAATTGCATTTTATCCCCAGTATAATCTGATGCGAACCAAACACAGTATAAAAATAATACTGCACTGTTTTATCCTGTGGTTAGTTATCCTAGGATAACTAAC
Source organism: Hydrangea macrophylla (assembly GCA_033977485.1). NCBI lineage: Eukaryota > Viridiplantae > Streptophyta > Magnoliopsida > Cornales > Hydrangeaceae > Hydrangea > Hydrangea macrophylla. The sequence continues at coordinate 78,538,406 of CM066998.1, forward strand.
TACACTTTAATACTATACTCCTTTATCCTATCTGCCAACCAAACGAGCCCTTATAGAATAATATCTTCATTCTTCATTTTGTTTTTACACAAGTAATATTTGGGTAAAGAAAATACTAGTGGGCCAGCTTCTTACCTTACCAAGTTATGCAGACCTAATAAGCTTACGGCAAGGGTGGCCGGGTTGTTGTATCCCAGAGATGGCGTGTTATTTCCTACTACATCGGGTATTACTTGTAGAGGGCGCGTATCATCTCAACAGAATGTATCGCGCCTCATCCCAGTCACTCTCTTATTGGTTCTATCTAATGGAAGAATTGACGGTGATTCTATTACGGTGGATTCTTTTGAAAGCTATTTTTGTATTATTCTCCAACAAGTTGAGACGATACCCGTACGGATAATATCTGATTTGAGAATCTGCAACTGTGCTTGATAAGAGTTTGGATTTCTATTTTGGGTTATAATTTCCACGACTAAGGTATGTTTTCTAAATTTGCTTCTTTGAGATATTTTATTTGATGAAAATAGTGGGTTATAAAATTATGATTATTTAACTGGTTTCTTTTTAACATCATGTAAGAAAAAAAAACAAATTGGATTATTGCTTATGCCAGAGTCACGTAAAATTTATTCTAATAGTTAGATGCAATATAGTGGGATTATTGCAAATAAAAACTGTATTATAAGTTTGGTGTTTTTGTATCCTATAAATATTGTGAACTTGAGTACAAGACTAATTGTTGGATCAAAATAATCACACGAAAATAATATATGAAAAACAGAAAGATTAAAGAGACAGAGAATTTCTACGTTGTTCGGCAATGTGCCTACGTCCACACCGAAGAGCCAGAAGTTTTCACTATCAACGATATAGGGTTACATCATATATATCTCCTATATGCACATGGCAAAACCCCCATGTAAGACATATTGTGGTCGGGCCATATGGGCACCCACATGTTATTGGACTGGGTCCAATAAGACCTGGCTTGGACACCAAGTTACGGGCTTTGAAGTCCCAAGCCTGGTAGGTTTTCGTTGTGCTTATATATATGTGTGTGTATTACACATTGAAAACCTAAGGAGACATAAAATCTCAGCCTCTCTCTCTCTCGCAGTCTCTCTCTCTCTCTCCCCACGGTTTCTCTTTCTAGCCTATCACCACAAGGGCTTGGGATCTAGCGCGTGACTGTCATGGGGATAGCTCAAGAAGCGTCCTCTACAACCTAGGCGATGCATAAGAGAGTACACGAAGGCAACATGGAGCAACAGTTCGTGGGTGAAGATGCCGGACTTGTAACAACACCGTTCGGCGATCCGTCGAGTTATTCCGCTAGGTAAGTGACCTAAACCCGTCTCGTATGCTTGCGTGCATATTATCTACATTGGTATCAGAGCCTATAGGTGTTTGATTCGCCCGTAGATCACCCGAATTGAATCTGCCATTAAAGCTTCAAGCAAGCTTTTATGAAAACTTTGAAAATTTGATTTTAAAGTGGGTCTACATCGAAACTCCAATAAGGGTCCAATTTTTTGGCATGGTTGTGTCCCATATAATCCCTAGAGTCCCTCCATAAAGTCTCATGGCCTGATTATCTCAAACAAGTGAGATATTGCAAAACCTAATTTTTTGGATCAATAAAAACGAATTTTTTTTTCCAACTTTGATCCACTTTTCTGGAAGATTTACTCGATCAATGTCTCTTTTTTTGGCTTAAAATTGTAGTACTCCGTGAGAGGTTTCAAACGGTATAAAATTTGTAAACTTTGGATCAATAACGAAGGAGATACAAGCCGGCAAAGTTGGGGGGTCGCGCAGTCCTAGGCTGCGTTTTTAGGTGAAGAAGAAGACCCAGCAGGGCCTCGCCAACTCGCGCCGGGAAGAGTGGGACCCACTCGCCGGCCTACGGTGGTCCGGCGATAATGATTCCGGCGAGTGTGGGTCCCCCTCGGGGTCCCAGTCCTTAATGTATTTTTTAAATATATTTTTTAGAAAAAAATTTAATTATTTTATAATTAAAACTGTTTCTGCAATTAAAATAAATAGTTTTTAATTGCTTAAATATGTTTTAATTGCTTTAAAATTCTGGAAAAATGTGGAAAATTTATTTTTAATTTTTCTTATGTTAAGGACACTGTGTGGGACCATAAATAATTTTATGGTAGATTATTTCATTGTTTTTGGTATTTTAGAGCATAAAAGATATATTTTAAATATGTTTTTAATTGCTTAAAATATCCAAAAATGTATATTAATTTTTAAAATTAATATATAGTGTTTAGTACACTATAGGGGACTCTAAGATAATTTTTGTGTAAATTAACATGTATTTATGGCATTTTAGAGCATGTAATTAATACTTTTGGGCATTTATTTAATTGCTTAAAATAGTCATAATACATTATTAATTTTTTGTAATTAATAAGGGACATAAGGGACACTGTTTTAAGACCATGTAAAATTTTGTGGGACCCACAGGTAATTTTTGGTAAATTATCTCAATCATATTAATATTTTAGAGCATATAATTGTGTGTTTTTGTACACATATTAAATTGCTTAAAATATTTTTATTGATTATTAGTTCAGGGAATTAACACAATGTGTTTAGAACACTAGTTGTAGCTTAAGAAAATTATTTTAGTGTATTTTCTCGCTCTTTGGGACATATTTTAGAGCATATATATTGTGTTGAATACGCAATATTAATTGCTTAAAATATAATCAATTAAAGTTGTTAATTCTTGAATTTAATGTCAAGTGTGTTTTGTACACTAATTGGAGACTTGAGAAAATTTTATGAATTATCTCATTTTTTTGGTATAGAGCATAAAATTTATGCATATGGGCATTTATTTAATTGCTGAAAATAGCCAAAATAGATTATTAATTTTTGAAATTAATATGGGGTGTTTGAAACACCATATTAGACCACTGAAAATCTTTTGAGAACAAATTCTTGAAATTTTTGTATTTTTAGGAATTTTGTTGCTCATAGTTAATTTTGTTTAACTAAGATCAATTTATTATGTTAAATTGATTCAAAATGTTTTTGGGCTTTGGTGAAATTCCGGAAATTTTTATTTATAATGAAAATTTTGTTTTTCAATTAATTAAGTTTTCCATAAGGTTTTAAATTAATTGTTAATTTAAAAGGCCCTTAATAAATTGGTTTTAAATTTTGTTTTAAGACCTAAAATTAGGATAAAATTAATGAAAAATTCAAAATTTTTTCATTGATTTTACTTAGCTATGGGAGCTATCCAGGCTGTGCAATAATCATTTTATTGCACATTTTATTATTTTTAGAGGCTCATTGCATTGTTGGTCACGTTTAATTACTGTTGTTTGTGATTGGTTGACCCTATGACCTCTAATTCCTCCTCCTTAAGTGGAGTGACGGATGAGTCCATTCATTTTATAATAAGACCACATGAGTGCTTGATGTGTGTGATTGATACATTTTAATCTGGCTTAAATGAATGGACAATAATTGACAATTTATAGAACTTGTGTCCTCACGATGTATGTCTAAGGTTGTTTCTGTGTATGTATATGAACAAAGCATCCCTATTTTTTTTTTGGGCTATAAATGTAATGTGAGGATGAGGGTTTTATTTCTTGTATTGGAAAAGTCTACTTGTAAATGGATGGTTTTCTTTGTTCATAAATCATATACTTGAATTACCTTAACATGAGCTCTAACTTGTCAATTCGGACCCACGGGGGGGTCCATGCGCACTTTTGTTGTATGGCACACTTTATATCTTGTGGATGATCTTAGATAGGTAATTGTACCATCTAATTGATGTTTGTTTAGAAAAATCAATTATAAAAGGTTTTTCTTGATTTACAAAATTAAGATTTAATTAATGAACAATAGCGAATTTTTTGGTCTTAAATTGTAGAAAGGGGAAAACTCATTTGTAATTGGATTTTAAAACAAACCTTATGAAATGTGCAAATAATAATGTCAATCCCTTGCGCATGTTCTCAAATATTATTCTTCAAATTTTTTGGATTCACAAAAACAAATGTTTTCCAAACCATACTTTGTCGATCTTTATAAAAGTAACAAGTTTAAAAGGGACTAATTTTTTGTAATATGGCACTGCAAAGTAATACACCGATAGAATGAGTAAGAGCTTATGGGCTTTATGCTTATTCTATAGTCCAACCCATTAAACCGAATAATGGTCCTCTAGCCCAATATCATTATAACCTTAATAGCCTATAATACTTGGCTCGAGAAGGATCATAGCACGCGCTTTGTGATAAGCAGCATGCACCATGATCTTGTTGGAAAGTATATGTACTACCCAATAGCCAAAGTATTATGAGATCAGCTCAAATTTGTTTTCGATGGCACATTCACTACTAGATTAAGCATCTAGTTATGAAGTTCGAGGAAGTAAAGGAAACGTTCCAAGTACACGATGACTGGACATCTAAGGCCGATGAAAGGTATGATTCGTGATTTCAAAATACTCGGAACATCTTTACTGGCGAACTGCAGTTTCAGGCTATGATTAGTTCTTTGCCTGATTCGCGGGTCCATAGAAAACAAATCATGATCCACAACGAAAATGTTAAATTTTTGGTTTTGACATCTTCTGACATGTTGAGCTGAATACAGAGCGCCAAAAAGGTGAGGCGAACTGTATAGCTACACTCTTGACCACTACTTTCATAAGTGGAAGTAAGCGCAAGGCCAGTGGACCTGAACGCAATGGTAAGGGTAAACTCGACTAAAGGCAGGGTGGGGCCAGCAAGTTTGCTCCCAAGGCTAACAAGGTGGAAGAGCGCAATCGAGGGCGTTCTCTAGTTCGGTATTAATAGGATGGATAATTTTTGTTGGTAGTGTTACTAGGACATGGTTATCTAGGGATAACTACTTAAGAGTTGTTTTATATAATTCTAGTTTCCTCTGTTATTTATTTATTCTGAGACATGTCATGCTAGACTTGAACGCATAGGATGTAATAGGATGACTTGATTAGCTCGAGAAGCCCTTTTGGGCCCACTCGCTAAGGTTGACCTACCTATGTGTGAGTCTTGCTTAGTTGGCAAAGCATGCCGAAAGCCTTTTAGAGAGGCTATTAGAGCTACTCAAGCATTAGAGCTCGTTCACTCAAATATTTGTGGACCTATGGTTGTAAAGGCACGTCATGACGCCTCTTATTTTCTCACTTTTATAGATGATTTCACGCGATGTGAGGATCGCGAGTATTTATCTAATCAGTTCTAGGAACTATGTGAGGAAAAAGGAGAAACGCAGACAACTTTCTGTTCCGGAAACTCCGCAACAATATGGTGTTGCAGAAAGAAGGAATATGACATTCTTAGATATGGCTAGGACTATGATGGCGCAAGTCAAGCTCCCAAAGTTGTTTTGGGGGGATGTACTATTGATTGCTGCCTACATACTAGAGTGCCTCTTCTCAGTCAATTCCCTCTACCCCCTTATGAGCTATGGAAAGGTGAAAAGCTCATTTTGGAGCATTTGCGCCTGTGGAGCTCAGGAGGTCATGTTCACTATACCTCGTATAAGTGCGAGAAACTATGCTCAAGAGCTGGAAAGTATACCTTTAGAAGGTATTCTAATAGCTCGACAGCCTATGTTATGTATAATGAACAAACGGGTATAGGAATGACAAATGGTGCCACATGATATTGAGAATGACTTCCCCAGATTTGTATTACTAAGAGATATCTTAACCTCTATGAGTTGGAGGATGTTGAAGACAACATACCATCTTTAAGCGAGGGTGGGGAGATTGAGAATCCACATCCAATAATCGCTGTAAAATGGTACTAGTCTCCACCCGAGTGGAAGTGTACCAGATAGTGGGAGTGCACCACTTAGGTACTCAAGATTCTCAGGTAGTACACTGTATGGTGATGAGGAAAAAGTTCCCTATCGCTGTTTTGAAATTGAGGAAGACATTTTCATATGTGTGCAAATGTGTGCACAAGTGGATGAGGATGAGCCTACTTCTTTTGTTGAAGAATTTCTCTTCGTTTGCTGAAACTGAGTGGATAGTTTCTATGCTAGATGAGATGAGCTCTATGGACGCGAATAAGGTTTGGGAGTTAGTTGACATTCCACTTGTGCGTAGGACTATTGGAGACAAGTGTGATTTCAAAATCTAACGCAAGGCAGATGGTTCAATGGACAAGTATTAGGCGCGCCTTGTGGCGATAGTTTGTACCTAGAGAGGGTATAGACCATGGAAACATGTTCTCCCAAAGGGTGAGATCTGACTCCATTCACCTTATCCTAGCAATTGTCGCATATTTAGTTTTTGAACCTTTTTTTTAGGTGGACGTTTAAACTCTTCTTTTCTCAATGGAGAACAAGACGACGAGATAAATATGGATCATCCCATTGGTGTTGTGACCAAAGGGAATAAGCACAAAAGTGTGCTGTCTCAAACGATCTATTTATTATCTCAAGTTAACAGTCGTCTAGGCAGTGGTACAATGTGTGTACATTAAACGGTCCAAGAAAAGTGTTCTAATTCTTTGTATGTTGATAGCTGGGACCGAGATGAGTTCCATTGTCGCCGCTTGAGAGTGGTAGTCCTCTCTGTTTTAGATTGAGGATATGGGTGATGCCAACCACATGTTGGGAGTTTAGATTGTAAGAGATCGTTCTCTGAAGCTTCTCTCGAGGTTTCTTGAACATTTTTCACATGAAAAGCTGTAAACCCATAGACATCCCATTTTTTTTGGGGACTCACCTTGACCTTGGATCAATGTCTTAAGAATAATGAGAAGAGGAAACAAATGTCCAGTTTGCCATATGCGTCCGTAATAGGGAATCTGAAGTATGTTAATGTATGTACTCAGTCAGATGTCTGCTATGCGGTTGGTTTAATTAGTCGTTGCCGTAGCAACCATGGTCCTGTCACTAGAGAGTAGTGAAGAGTATCTTGCGATATGTTCGCAGGAGTACTATGGACCTTGCCTCATGTTGTCCACGATGGACGCATAATATGTTGTGTGCTCTACAACTGTTTGAGAAGTTGTTTTGGTTGAAGAGTTTTTGCAGTGGCTAGGCTCTTTATCTCATAGTGATGAAGTTGTGCTCATCGAAGGTGATAGCACATAAGCCTGAACACATGCAAAAGACTTCAAAAACCATTCTAGCACGTGTCACATTTGAGATGTGGTTTGCGCAAAGGGAAGTTGTCTTAAGGCACATCTCCATTTGGGGATTTGATGTGCTTAGACATTTTATTGTATTATTGACATTATTATCCAAGTTTTTTATAAACTAGTTGGTTTCCATATATATATTTATTATAAGTAGAACGGATGCACATTTCTTATATGTCACCGGGCTTGAATCGACCTGCTCACACGGGTGATTCACCTTGGCGCCGAGATAGCGAACTAGGACATGCGTGTCCATGGCGCTTAGATGGCGAGCAAGATGAGACATTTGTGTTCATGGCGCTTAGATAGCTAGCTAGGACATATGTGTCCATAGCGCTTAGAAAGCGAGCTTGAACACTTATATCTACGCAGTATAAGAACAGCGAGCTAGATATAATCCCTCTTATTTCTATATGTCACCTTAGATGGATCAAAGATGAGACCTTTATATTTGGTCGAACATAGAGATATCCCACGATGTAGCATGTTTATAGCCGAATGTGAGTTTTCAGACGGGCGCTAAGAGGAGCGACTGTGCTGGGAGACTCAGGTTAGACGTTTTGTGTAACGTCTAGACTAAGATTCGTATGGCGTTACTTGTTTTTCCAAACACAGAGTGACATGCCCATTTTGATGGAAGAACGCCATAGCATACATATCGTACTGTATGTGCTTTCGCGATCGACTGTGGAGCAGTGAATGGATTCCTCTTCATTGCTGTGTGAGCCATGTAGCATATCCAAGGCATTGGTTATCCTACAAACTGGTTGCCTTCACGACTTGAGACTATGTCATGAAGAGGATGCTTGATGACAGTTACTTTAGCATGCTATCCTAGGACGATGAGATTATTCCGTTCTATGGGGTGTGTCTGGACAAGCGGTCAAGTTAGTCGGATTGACATGTGGGCTCAAGGAAGACCATTCAATAACACACCATGTTTTTGTGACTCATTAGCAGGCCTGCAACAATCGTAATTTGTTATTGATATGTCATGAGTACATTACATTGAGGTGGTACAACACTTCTTTTCACCGAGGGATTGAGAATGCTGTGTCCGGTGTGGTTGAATCGTCTAAGGCATACACGAGAAGCTTCCGAGTGATGTGTCTTGCTGGTTATGGTGATGATTTGGCATTACACTCCTGTCGCTGTACTTTCTTTTCGTAAGGTCGCACGTTCTATTTCCCTGTATGTAGAGATGAGAAATTCCGTTGTGTTGAAAGATTAGTTTTAGAACTAACCCTATGTGGGTGAGTGGGAGATGTAAGACATATTGTGGTCGGGCCATATGGGCACCCACATGTTATTGGACTGGGTCCAATAAGACCTGGCTTGGACACCAAGTTACGGGCTTTGGAGTCCCAAGCCTGGTAGGTTTTCGTTGTGCTTATATATATGTGTGTGTATTACACATTGAAAACCTAAGGAGACATAAAATCTCAGCCTCTCTCTCTCTCGCAGTCTCTCTCTCTCTCTCCCCACGATTTCTCTCTCTAGCCTATCACCACAAGGGCTTGGGATCTAGCGCGTGACTGTCATGGGGATGGCTCAAGAAGCGTCCTCTACGACCTAGGCGATGCATAAGAGAGTACACGGAGGCAACATGGAGCAGCAGTTCGTGGGTGAAGACGCCGGACTCGTAACAACACCATTCGGCGATCCGTCGGGTTATTCCACTAGGTAAGTGACCTAAACCCGTCTCGTATGCTTGCGTGCATATTTTCAACACCCCAAAATACCCATATATATCTCCTATATATCTCCTACGCTTCGCTCTGTCATGGGCCACAACGCCCTCCTCTTAACTCTTGGACTTAATGTAACAGACCCATTACAATATGAACCACACCCAACACTAATGAAAAGTCTAAATTAATGTGAAGCATATATATGTCAGATTTAAGGGGGAACTTGAAACTGTTTGTAAGAATTGTGGTAGATATAAATTGTTGATGTATGTCCATCCATTTTTAAAATAATTCTTGGTTGCTAATAGTTTCTGTGATTAGCCGATGGTATATTGGTTATCAATGTTAATAACCCCTAAATTGCCTTTATATCCAATGAATAATGCATTTAGCATTTTATGTCATTATTTACTAGCTAGTATCAAAATCATTAATGTTTTATAATCTAGCGGGCATTACATATATATTTATGTGAGTGGTTGTTTAAAACTTCTATTGTTACAAAGCCTTAATGGTTAATTGGCTATAAGGAGTAACAGTAAGGTTTATGAAAGACACAAAAGGAGAGTTTGAATCAATTCTGTGTATGAATACACCATATAATACTTGTACGGATATATATATATACAACCCACTGACTATTCTTTTGTTTAAATAGTAATGCTACAGACATAACATATTGTACAACTCAAAGCACAACAAAGTTTTAAATGCATGTACCTTGTGCTACGTAAGTGATGTATAGAAAAATGTAAAAAATTCAAACAACACAAGGTATAAGGCATATTTAAACTCTGTTGTGCTTTGTTTTGTGTAATGTGTTATGTCTGTAGCATTACTCTTGTTTAAAACAAAAGGCATGAGATTAAAGCATTTTGCCAAATGCTATATGAGTATTTAGCCTTTTAGCTTTCAAAAGTTTGTTTACAAAACTTATGCTCAAATGGTGTGTTACGGAATATTCGAACTTACAGTTTTGAGAAATCAAATGAATGTATATGGTGCAAAGGACCACAAGAGAAAAAATTATTTTGAAATGATGTTTTAGTTTGGTATACAGAATTTTGGAAATTTCACTTTTTGAGAAAATCCACTATTTAACAAAATCCTCAATTATATTTCGGGGAGGTGATACACATAGTGCTTTAAATATAGAAAATCTTGAGATAATGAGATTTTTGCAACTACACTTTTACAAGTTCTTGAGAAAATATGATCTTTGAAATAATCTCGATATTTCTACAAAATTTTGAGATTATGGATGGATGTGTTTTCGGTTTTTTAAAAAAAATTGAGTTCCTTTGGTATAATCTTGGCTTTGGAAAAATTACTTGGAATACATATCCAGTGCAAGAAGTTGGTGATCCAAGTGGAGGAATAAATTATACTTGCAAAGTATACAGATAAAAAAAATTCATTTATCTGATTATATTTGTTTGCCTTAGATATATTATCCAAGATGGTGGTTGTTTTGTGATTGCCTTGGACATTCTCCAAGATGAATAATTTGGGTTAGTCTTGGTTCTAATCCAAGAGGTTTAAATTTGATAGCTTTGAATATTTCCCAAAATTGCATGATACCTTGAATTTGATTCAAGATGACATGAGAAAGAAAACTTTAAATTATAAGATTCCTTGGAATTGGCCAAGATGAATTTTGTGACATCTTGGGATTTCCAAAATGATTATTCATATTTTGAATGCCATTACTTGTGTAATGAAGTACTTAATTTAAGAAATTATTGGTTATGGATTACTTAACCAAATATTTTTCACTGTACTAGAAATGTATAGTAATAAGTTTTGGAACACACCCTATGAGGTAATTGGTTATATACCATTGAATATGTGGTTATATTAGGAGGTGGAGTTATTTTTTTAAAGTCAATGTAAAAGCAGTTTGGTTCGTGATCTTACAATACGATCCGTCTTGTTCCATTGTGATAGTACTTTAATAATTGGGAGAGTGTAAAAAAGTACTATGATAGAAAATCAAAGTCTGTTAAAGAGAAATCACAATATTGTGAGGTTCTATGTAAGTGATTTGACAACTTATGGAGGTACTTCATTTATTAAAGTTCTACCTAGGGACCAGAGATCTTGAAAACTAGATTCAAGGGAAGAATAAATCATAGAGTGATTTCATAGACATGCACTAAATTTGAGCACTAGCTTATTGACTATCCCTATGGTGTAAGTGCATGGATCTTATGATAGATATGAGGCTGAGTTGTTTGCAACTCTTAATGAGTTCTATAGCCATTATTAGTAGGATGTTAGAGTCATGAGAGGACCCTGATAGACTCACCTATTTTAGTGTGGAAGTGGGGCCGTTTCTTATGAGAATGGAGCTAATTCTCTAGAGCACTCAAGAAGTCGGGATATAGCACATGGCCATTAACGTGCTAGCTTAGAAGCTTGGAATAGAGTAGTAAAAAATTATGTGTGTGGCGCAACAACTTGTTTCCTCAAAGCAGTCATAGTTCAAGATATTATCACTACTGACTCTGGAGCAAGATTTGTTAAACAATAAGTGGGGGTTCAAGTCATTGATACTCTCATTATGCATAATTTTTTATCTTTAACCCAAATACGAGTATCTTGATTTTTATTAAAAATAAGTGAGAGAATGTTGAATTATATTAATAAAAAGACAATTTACTTGAGTTGATTATATAAGTGTGTATATATTGCTTGACTTTTAAAAGACATAAGCCTTAATGTATAAATATTGCACAATAAAGGTGTTCACTAGGCTAGAGTCAGTTTACAATCCAACGGTTATATTAATTATAGGTTTAAGAGATTTTTAATGGTGATCGATCATTGGCGGATAATAGTCATTGGCTGAAGGAGAGGACTTTGGGACGGATCACTTTTCGAGACGAAAATGTCGCTTTTAGCGACGAAATTTTTCGTCACTAAAACAATGCTTTTTAGCGACAAAAAATTTTGTCGCTAAAAGCCACATTTTCGTTGCTAAAAGTGGTCCGTCCCAAAGTCCGTCTTTTGACACCTGCTTAAGATCCGGACTCTATATATATGTGAGAATGTTAACTTATAGTACAGTGCTCTTTTAGCGACGAAAAAAATGCTTTTAGCGTCAAAATTTTTTGTCTCTAAAAGTTTTCACCTTTAGCGACAAAATGTTTTTGTCACTAAAAAATCATTGTTTACGCGCTACTAACCTAAAACCAGCATGTTGTAGGTTAACAACCCCCATATATATATATATATCCATATATATATATAAAGTGAAATCGGATGCCTATCACAAGGCGGCTTTGTGATTTTTTGCACTCTTATTTTAATTTATTTTAAGCATTTCTTTTGTTTCCCCCTTATTTAATTTTCTACCTCTAGCTTGAATTAATACAGATATATATATATATATATATGTATACAGAACCCTTCTTATGAGGGATCCCTCACTTTAATAAACTGAGGACTTCTTTTTACAGCCGTTGGATCCAGTTTTTAGTCTGTAAAATTACTTCAATACCCTTAATGAAAACTGGATCCAACGATTGTAAAAAGAAGTCCTCACGTTAACAAAGTGAGGGATCCCTCATAAGAAGGGTTTGTATATGTATAATCTTTATCTTTTTCCTTCTTTCTCTCTCTCTCTCTTTCTCTCTCTCTCTCTCTCTCTCTCTCTCTCACACACACACACACACACAAGCACACTATAATGTACTTTTTAAACTATCTCTCATCTTATCAATACATGATACAAACTAAACTAATTAATTATATAATATAACTACATTATATACAAAATAACTACATTAATTATATATTAATAATATTATAACTAAATTATATACAAAATAACAAGGTTGTACTTGCTTGGCTTTGGCCATTTAATTGAATGTTTTGCTTTTCAAAAAAAAATATACAAAATAACCACACCATTAATAAATTTACATAAAATTTGCTTAGCAAAAAATTACATTCATAAAATTTAAAAATATTTTCCATGCATCGCACGGGTATTGATTCTATTTTGTTTAAAGATGAAATATTATCATTCCTTATATATGATTTCCCTTTAAACTTAGTAAGCTTGTGTTATAGAATGCTCTTTCAGTCGTGTGCAGAGATTGCAAATCTCGAATTTGGTTTAAATTAACAAGCACATAAAGGAAAGAGTAGCGAGTTATGAGCATGCTAAGCAAGTCCGTTAAACTAAAATCTATCCATGATTAGGTCTGAGTTATTATAACTCACCATTTTACCTTTTTCTAAGAAATTGTAAACCAAGCCATCCGCGTGCAGATTTATACATGGATAATATCATATGACTAATCAACAATAGTCAAAATTAGGGATGGTAATGGGGCGGGAATGGGACGGGGCCCACATACCCTTCCCCCGCCCCGCTTCACTGAACCCTCCCCCGCCCCACGTAGTACTGTCTCTTCCTGACCCCAACCCTGCCCTGCACTCCTGGTCCCAGGCCCGGCCCAGTTAAGAGTTTAAAAAAAAAAATTTATATATTCAACACTGTAGTGACCCGAAAAATATTAAAATTTATTAGTTCTTTTTCGTCAGAGAAAAATACCAGTTTTGGAAATTTTGTAGTGATACGCCCAAAATATGACCGAGCGGTTCAAAATCAACAGCCTATCCGGGCCCACAAACATGATCCCGATCATCACGGGCGTGATCCCAAGTATTACGGGCAGTTTCCTACTCAAGCTAGAAGACTAATGGAAAGTGCATCTATTTCCTAATCCAATTGGGAAACTCCCACAATTAATGTCAATCAATCCTAATACAATTAGGAAGCTTACTTGATTGGTGTCAATCACACCCTAATAGGATTATATTTCCTTATCCATGTATGAGTAGGTCTCTTGCATCTATAAAAGAGACCACTCAAACCCCCATTGAGGGGGCAGCCAATTCTGTAATCTACACAGCGCCTCTATAATTCACCATTATACGCATACACCCGGCCGGTATTACTGGTAGTGCCGCCCCTCTTTGTTGGTTCACCAGGCCCGCCGGTGATATGCTAGTGAACGTGCTCAGACACACCCGTGGACGTAGGTACCTTCATTAACAGGGCCGAACCACATACAAAAAAATAGTCTCTCACTCTCTCTCTCTCTCTCTCCTAAATTGCTTTACTTTACTGTTACCAATTTTTGGCATCATCAGTTTGGCGCCGTCTGTGGGAAACGACAATTCTTCTCATCAACAAATTCTTGACTGATCAATATGCCACCAAAGAAGGCTGCGCAGCAGTCCGACCGGGATGTTCCTTCGGCCCCGGCGTCGACTGCAGCAGTCTCGACATATGAGCAAATCACCGCAACCCTCACACAACTCTTGGAGGGCCAGCGTCAAATCCAGCAACAGATCGAAGCACTGCTAGCCCAGCAAAGCAATCCTCCAGTGGCCGGGAAACGACCCGGGAACATTGCGTACGGCCGAGAACCGATCTTGACCAGACAACGGACCCGAGCCAACCCGTCCCATGTTGAGGATGCCAGAGACATCAACAGTGGGCGTGCTGCTCGAGAGGAAAGGCATGAGCATATAGCCCGGGAATCAGTCCAGGGTCACTCGGTCAAGAGCCAAGTCGTCCCTAGGCGAACGGTTACCCGGAGTCATAGCCGAGCCCGATCCCAGAGGACAACACCCTGCCATGAAGAAGCCTCTTCCACCAACCCGACCAGCTCCTCAGATACCGGTCGGGAAGGAGTGGAAGCCCGAATCAAGGACTTGAAGAAACAGATCGACGGAGTGGCCAAAAAGCTTGGTCAAAACTGTGTTCCGAATCAAGTCAATACCGAGACAGAGTCACCATTCTCCAGCCAGATCACGAGGTTCTCTATCCCGCGCAAATTCAAGCAGCCTCGGCTAGATTCATACAACGGCTCGGGAAGCCCGATCGACCACGTCCGAACCTATAAGACTCAGATGGCCCTAGCCACCAACTCCGATGAGCTACACTGCCTAGCCTTCCCCAGCACTTTGAAAGGCCCGGCCATGCAGTGGTTCTACTCCTTGGAGCCCCGATCGGTCTGCAGTTTTAAACAACTCAGCAAGCAGTTCATCAACCAGTTCGCCGGTATGCATGAGCGGCCAAAGCCAGACATGCAACTACTAACAGTCAGACAACGGAATAATGAGTCCCTCAAGGAGTTCACCGACTGGTTCAACCAACAGAAGCTTCAAATCCGCAATTTGAACGAGACAATCGCCATCATAGCCTTCTGCTCGGGAGTTCAACACGCCAAGTGCGCCGCGTCGTTCCACTAAAACCGACCGGAAACTTTGGTCGAGCTCTCTAAGAGGGTTGGAAAATATATTGACACTGAAGAGTTTCTGAAGACCAAATACACCGGGAAAGAAAGCAACGAGTCTTCCAGAAATAAGCGGAAGCGAGATCAGCCCGGGAATTCTGACAGTTCCTTCGGCTCACAGCAGGCAGGGTCCGGCAGTCCCGACCCGACCTCCAGTTCGCAGCGGTCTGAGCCCGGCAGCCCCGACCCGACCTCCAGTTCGCAGCGGTCTGAGTCCGGCAGCCCCGGCCCGATCTCCAGTTCACATCGGTCAGGATCAAACAGTTCCGATTTTGCCTCCAGCACAGAGAATTCAGAAGCACAACGATCCTGATCCGACCTCCTGTCTCCATCGGTTTAGAAGAGCCCGACTACATTGGTACTTGGTTGATCACCACATGAGGCTCCACCGATTATCAGAGAACTCATACAAAAACCTCGGGCCTAACCCCGAGGCATCCAAAGACCTCGGGCCTAACCCCGAGGCAGAAAAAAAGACCTCGGGCCTAACCCCGAGGCATCCAAAGACCTTGGGCCTAACCCCGAGGCATAAAAAAAAGACCTCGAGCTTCGAACTCAGGCACTAAAAAGACCTCGGGCTCCGAACCCAGGCATAAAAGACCTCGGGGTCACGTCCGAGGCACCGGCTTCGCTTAGGTCCAGCCGACGATGGGGGCAAACCCCCTAGGTGGCCGACGATGGCAAGCTTCAAAAGACCCTGCAACCACCATGTTCCAGGTCGGTTACCTACAGATCATAGCCTCTTTAAGACCCTCGTCTTAGCGAAAGCTTGGGGGGCAAGATGGCGTAGTGAACTAAACAGGTAATCACACCGGGTATCTACAGGCCTCGCGGATAACCAAGTTAAAATCTTGGACAACCCGAGCACCTACAGTACTCAGAGACATTAACTCCACTTAGGTCCAGACCGACGATAGAGGTGACTAAAATCTCTTAGGTTGGCCGACGATAGAGGAGTAAAAGGACCCTAAAGCAACGTGATTTAGGTCGGCTCCACCAACATGGTCAAGCTCTCCTCCCGACAGTCTTGACGAAGGCTGGCCGGGCAGAAGACAACCATCCTGGGGAGCTAACATAAAAAAAAGGACCCTAGAGCAATACGCTTTAGGTCGGCTTGTCCAACATGGTAAAATCCTCCTACCCACAGCCTTGACGAAGGTTTACGGGCAGAAGATAACCATCCTGGGAGCTAACTCAAGAAAAGAAGACTCCGAAGTAGGCCGAGTCTCAACTCTCGGTCACTTCCCGAGCATTCAAAGACTCCGAATTAGGCCGGGTCTCAACTCCCGGTCAATTCCCGAGCACCCAAAGGTCCCGAGCTAGGCTGGGTCTCAACTCTCAGTCAGTTCCCGAGGACTCACCAGGCTCAGAAGCCCCGAGGCAGCTTCCACGAGCACTCAGACATCGGCAAGCAACATCAAACTGATTTCCAAACTTGCCCCGATATAGCATCTGGCCAATCTTGGAAATGGGGGGCAACTGATACGCCCAAAATATGACCGAGCGGTTCAAAATCAACAGCCTATCCGGGCCCACAAACATGATCCCGATCATCACGGGCGTGATCCCAAGTATTACGGGCAGTTTCCTACTCAAGCTAGAAGACTAATGGAAAGTGCATCTATTTCCTAATCCAATTGGGAAACTCCCACAATTAATGTCAATCAATCCTAATACAATTAGGAAGCTTACTTGATTGGTGTCAATCACACCCTAATAGGATTATATTTCCTTATCCATGTATGAGTAGGTCTCTTGCATCTATAAAAGAGACCACTCAAACCCCCATTGAGGGGGCAGCCAATTCTGTAGTCTACACAGCGCCTCTATAATTCACCATTATACGCATACACCCGGCCGGTATTACTGGTAGTGCTGCTCCTCTTTGTTGGTTCACCAGGCCCGCCGGTGATATGCTAGTGAACGTGCTCAGACACACCCGTGGACGTAGGTACCTTCATTAACAGGGCCGAACCACATACAAAAAAATAGTCTCTCACTCTCTCTCTCTCTCTCTCCTAAATTGCTTTACTTTACTGTTACCAATTTTTGGCATCATCATGTAGTATTAATATTTTACCTGTGTGGGTGCAACATCATGTGAGCTCAACCACATGAGATAGACTCCCATGTGGAACTTGGAGCCAAAGAAAATATTTGTGCACAGTGTGTACGTGTGTAATTGTGTGTGTGCTGAGAGTGTGAATTGGTGGGTGTGCTTGGTGGCCAAGCATCTTAACTCTATATATACACACCTAATCCCTCAACAAAACTTACAACTCTTTGAACTCTCAACAGACTCTCAGTCTGTCTCTCCATTCTCTCTCTCTCTCTCTCTCTCTCTCTCTCACACACACACACACACACATACACATACACGCATGAGATATATATATACACTTATACACTCACAAGTTAGTGTATATAAAGGAATTTTGGAAGCTTGGTATTCTCTGCGTTTCAATCTGAATTTGAATTTTGGGTAAGATGTTAATCAATTCTATATTTTGATTTCAATTCTTTATACAAGCTTTGTTGGTATAGGCAGATATATATATATATATATATATTTCATGTATATACCGTTTAAGGGTCCAAAAATAGTGAGCAAAAAAACTGTCACAGAAATTTGATTTCTTTATATCAAATGAAAGGTCTCGATCCCACGAGGCTCCCTTTCAAATTTCAAAAGCTAATTCATAACGGTTGCGACGAACGGTCGATTTAAAATTTTATCGTCTCTCGGTTTTTCAATTAATTCGAGAGTAATGATTTGATTCATAAAAATCTGATTTCATATTTGAAATCTACGCGGAAAAAGGAAGAGATTCATATATTAGAAGTCCTGTTTTAGTTAAGTTTTCAAAATGGGTAAAAATTAACCTTTGATTTCAAAACAGGGGAAGTAAAGAGGAAGAAGACGATTTTGTGACATCTCGCGCGCGCGCGACCAGGCATATTTTTGAAAACTGTTTTGAATAACGTCGTGGCCCTTCTGAGCATATCTCGCGCGAGCGAGGTCTCGCGCGCACGACCTCAGGCAATTTGTTGAAATCTCCTATTTTCTTATACTTGAGCCAGTTTTGAGCTAAGGGGCCTTGTACCCTAAGCTTTGAGAGTTGTACCTCACTTTTATAGTAGTTGTACTTGTGCTTAGAGGTGTTGTACCTCACTGATATACGCACATTATTGTATATCGAGATTTGTAACAGATTGAGCAGTTCTGGTTTCTGTTCTGATTAATTATTCAGTCTATCCTCGGTGAACGATAGTTCCGTATAACCCTTAATAAAGTTGTATAATATGTTAATGGTGTACTTACATGTTTACTTGAGCCGTGATGCTTTAAGTGTTTACTTGAGCTACTATGCCTTAAGTGGTTACTTGAGTTGCTATGTGATTACCTAGGTGATTTCAGCAAGTCTATTGTGTTACTTTAAATAATAGCATGCCTTGATAATTTGTCTTATGAAATATTGAATATGTATGGATGCTTAGAGTTCGCATATGTCATAGCATTTCATAAGCATGAGCATGAACACGAAAATGATTTTGGGATGAAAGACCTTAGAGGCTTTCGATTTTTGAAAAAGGAAGATCTTAGAGACTTCCAGGTTTTTGAAAAAGGGAAGACCTTAGAGGCTTCCGTGCATAATACCCTCTAGGAGGGATTTTGTTTCGAAAAGATAGAAATCCCAGATTTGTAGGTAGGCGTGTGAGATGGGTACCACTAGGAACTCGAATTGCAGGATGTGCTGTAAGAAACCCTCGTAACGTGAAGGCTAGGCCTCCGTGTAATTCGTAAGGCCCAAAGTCCCGCACGTTTAACGCTAGGCCTATGTGGACGAGAAGCCCATGGTCCGGGTAATGATATTGACGATCGAAGGTGAGTGTTTGAAATGGCATGAAAATGATTTTCATACATGACATGGGCATTCACTGCACTCATGCATGTTATATAACATATGTTATTGTGTGATTATATGACTATACGAGCCTTTTGGCTTATGGACTATCAAACCTTTCCTTTTCAGGTGATATAGATAAGGGTAAGGCTCCCAAGATTTGATGAACTTCCGCTTTGTTTGAAGGTCGAGTTTATGGGATTTTAATTTAATGATGGTTCAAAGAGCATGTTATGATTTAATTGGACAAGTGTTAGTCCACCCGCTTTTAAATAGCATGATAGCTTAACTCTGATTTTTTCGCTACTTATCTTGAAAACGTTTTGTTTCAAGAAAAGATATTTTCTAAATGAAAACCAGATCTCTGATTTATAAATGTTTTTCTATATCGGAGTAGAGTTTACTCGTGAAGATCCCGTTTAGGGAAGAAATTGCGAGAGCATGATTCTTTGTATTGATTTCAGAACATTAATAAAAAACTTGGGTTTTTATTTTAAGGGTTTCTACGGTTTGAGAAAAAGAAAGTAAATCTTGGTATTACTGTTCGATATGTAAAACCAAGTTTGAGTTTCTTATCAAAAGTTGTTTTTACGAAGCTTGAGAAGAAGTATGATAAATGTTTATCATAACTGCATGTTTTCCGCTGCAGTGTTGTCCATTTGATGAACTGATAAAGATTTCTGTTAATGTCTTTTAAATTGATAAGCAAAGCTTTTCAAAATACTAGTGAATGCTTCCGCTATAGTTTTACTCAAATCCGTGAGTCTTTAAAGGTTTTGTTTTCCCACCAAAGATTTTGAAAGGCTACTCTATGCTTCCGCGGTAACTCTCGGAGTGTAGGACTCGAGGCGTTGTAAAATGGTATCAAAGTTTTGAGGTTTCAAAGTTTAAATGTTTCAGAGCTTTGGACTTTAAATGATTTTAAAGTTTAAATGTTTGTATTCTAAAGAGAGAGTTTCTCGGGTAAGCTTCGGGTCTAGGACTCGAAGCATTACAAGTATGTTTGTCCTTCCGCCTTAGTTTATTATTATTTTATATTAGTTAGCACCCTGTCGCTGGGACTCGTGGCGTGGCAGGGCGGGGCGCTACAAACACAATCCAGTGATCCACCAATCTACTGCACTAGAAATCTTGAGAAAATTCTGCTCAGAAAATGAAGAACTATAATAGATTCTTGAATTGAAACTTCAAAAACTAGCCTGGGCATGTAATTTAATGAAGTATCTTCACGAAAAGATTAACACACAACATTCATGTAATTAATTAATTTTTGAAACGAAAAATTAAAAAATCCTAAAAAATTTCAAAGATATAATGTATAAGTTTTACACAATAAAGGTGTTGACTAGACTAGAGTCAGTTTACAATCCAATAGTTATATTGATTATTTCAAGGTTTACGAGATTTTTAATGGTGATCGATCATTGGCTGAGAATAGTCACAAAGGTTTAAAAAGCATATATGCATAACCTTTAAAGTGACCTACGGTGATAAGCAACGGATATGTATAATATCCATACATGGGTTTATGTTCTTTTTAAGAGGTTAGACTTTCATTTTCTTTTTCTCTGTCCCTTGGATTACGTTTTGTCCAGCAACCTTATAGAATAATACCTTCATTTTTCATTTTGTTTTTACACAAGTATTATTTGGGTAAAGAAAACACTAGTGAGTAAGCTTCTTAACTTACCAAGTTGTGCAGACCTGATAGGATTAATGCAAGGGTGGTGGCCAGGATATTGTATCTCGGATACGGCATGTTATTTCCTACTGCACCGGGTATTACTCATAGAGGGCGCGTATCATCTCAAGAGAACGTATCACGCCTCATCCCAATCACTCTCTTATTGATTCTATCCAAGGGTGGAATTGACGGTGATTCTATTATCGTGGATTCTTTTAAAGGCTATTTTTGTATTATATATTCTCCAACACTAAGTGTTTAGAAGAGGTCATGTAAAGTTGCTTATGTAACATTGCTACTGTACCTATTTCCAGTGTTTGGTGGATGAATAAGTGTACTAGAACATCCAGTTATTTGTTAAGTTATTCTTGTGTTTATTTATGTGCATAAACATTGCTTATCCTAATGATGCAGCTGTGTGGAACTAGGAATAGCTGGTATCTTTTGTTACAAATTTTAAAAAAAAATTTACTTGTCAAACTCCCTCTAAATCGGACAAGATAAAGAAATTTCCATAGGAAAGTATCCTTGTATGTTCAAAAACTCACTAGCTTATAAGAATTTAGCTAAGTGGATGGAGAACTTGGGAATGTTTAAGAAAACAATATCTTGCCCGCGCACCAAAGCTTTGTTCAAGAAATCTCATAACCAACATTATATATAGTGTTGGAGCATTTTAATAAATAAATAAATACATGTGCTAGTATTTTGTAGCCCCACACTTATTGTAAATTTTTTTAGTTATGAATACATTCAATCACATTTGTTTATGACATCCATTGATCTTGAATGTGGTAATTGAAATATCAGTTTTTTTTTATTTCGTTGGACTAGCATTTGTATAAACCATTTGCTATTCAAAACATGTGATACATGCAAGGTTGAACTTCATTACAGCTTTTAAGTTGCATCAGTTGGATTCTTTAGCATCACGTTTTTTTTCTCTCCATAAATGTCTTTATGGTTTTTCAGTTTTCTTTTGGACTATTCATTATGTTATTAAGTTGGGTCATATAACATGTGTTTTGATATGATTTTAAATCCCATTATTCTCATATAAACGTGGGTCATCCTCTAGTATTTTAAGAGTGTTCAAAATTCATAAAAAAAAAAAAAAAAAAAAAAAAAAAAAAAAAAAAAAAAACATTGAGTTTTATTTTCTCTCTTACTCTCTCTTCTTATGATTCTCTAAATTTTCTGGACAATAGTAAGGTAGTGTGAGAAGCTTCGGCTTCCTCAGTTGTGCGGATAGAGTGAAGCTACAGTCATTGGCTGGGCTGATTGTATCCTAGAGGCGACGCGTCTTGTACCCGCTGCACCGGTCAATATATGTAGGGGGCGCGAATCGTCTTAAGAAAGCGACCTCGTCCGCGCCTCACCCTGCCTATACTTCTTCGGATTCTTCATTGTATCAACTTTATTTTCCAACAATTTAAGACGATTCCTTACTCCATGGAAGGTACAACCGCTACTCCCTCAACAGGTTCGAATGATTTAAACAAACCTTTTCGATTAAGCGGTGTGAATTTCAAAAGATGGGCTTCAAAAGTTTTGTTTTATCTCAAGCTTATGAAAGTTGTTTGGATTCTTACTTCTGAGAATCCTAACAATATTGATACAAAAGATATGACGGAAGAAGAACTTGCTCAACATGAGAAAAAATTGGAAAAATGGAATAATGATGAAGAGGATTGTAGGAATTACATTTTAAACTGCATGAGCGATCAATTGTATGATTTTTACGCCAATACCTATTCTTCCGCAAAGAAGATTTGGAAAGCCTTGGAGCAAAAATATGACACCGAGGAGGCGGGTACAAAGAAATATGCATGTAGCCGATACTTTAAGTATCAAATGGTGGAGAACAAGTCCGTGGTTGCACAAACCCATGAGTTGCAACTAATTGTTCATGAAATTCAAAGTGAAGGAGTCAAAGTAGATGAACAAATGCAAGTGGCAGCCATCATTAACAAGCTTCCAAGTTCGTGGAAAGAATTTCAAAAAGGCCTTCGTCACAAGCAAAAGGAATTAAGGCTCGTAAATCTCATGTCACGTCTACGGATTGAAGAAGAGGCTAGAAAAAATGATGATTCTAATGGGAATAACAATTCCAACAAGGAACACTTCCTAACTTCGAGTGATAACATCCCTAAAGGTTCACAAGGAAAAAATAGCGCCCAATTCAAACCAAGAGGTAAAACCATGAAATATAAGCCCAACACAAATCAAAATAATTTTCGTGGAAATTCTAGTGGTAATTCTCATGGTCAAAAGAAATGGATTCAAACACCCCCTTCAAGGCAAACACAAAATTTTAATACGAACAATTTTCGTGGTGTTTGCTATGTGTGTGGAAAAGCTGGACATGTTGCTAAAGATTGTCATTACCGGAAACGTTTTAATCAACCTCAAGCAAACGTTACCGAAGAGCCTCTTGTGGCTATGATAACTGAAATCAATATGATTAAAAATTATGAAGGGTGGTGGTTAGATACGGGGGCTTCTAGGCATGTTTGCCATGACAAAAATTGTTTCAAAACTTACTCACATGTTGAAAAAGATAAAAAGGTTTTACTCGGAGATTCTCACACTATTAATGTCATGGGCATGGGAGAGGTTCAAATTAAATTCACCTCTGGGCGTATTGTGACCTTAAGGGATGTCCTCCACACTCCTGAAATTAGAAAAAACTTGGTCTCGGGATATCTTCTTAACAAAGCCGGGTTCAAGCAAACTATAGAATCGGATCAATATGTACTCACCAAGAATGGTTCATTTGTGGGTAAGGGTTATGCATGTGATGGTATGTTTAAATTAAATGCTGAAATAAATGGAGCCTCTACTTCTCTTTATATTGTTTCTTGTGTGAATACTTGGCATGCACGTCTTTGTCATATTAATAGTAAATACTTAAAAAAATATGATTCATGTAGGGCTACTACCAAGACTGCATAATGACTTTGAGAAATGTGAGTATTGTAGTATGACAAAAATTACTAAGAAACCTCATTTTAAAGTACAAAGGGATACTAGTTTGTTAGAACTTATTCATACAGACATATGTGAATTTGAGGGCATATTAACCCGTGGAGGAAAACATTATTTTATTACTTTTATAGATGACTTTTCTAAATATGCTTATGTTTACTTAATGAAAAATAAAAGTGAGGCTTTTGAAAAACTTACTATTTATATTAAAGAAGTTGAAAATCGTTTTGATAAGAAAATCAAAAGTTTTCGAAGTGATAGAGGTAGAGAGTATGATTCCCTTGGGTTAATCGCTTATATTCAATCCTTAGGAATAGTACATGAAACTACTCCTCCTTACTCTCCGGCCTCTAACGGTGTAGCTGAACGCAAGAATAGAATACTTATAGAATTAACGAATGCAATGTTAGCAAGCTCAAGAGCACCTAAAAATCTTTGGGGAGAAGCCGTCCTAACCGCAAATTATATCTTAAATAGGGTACCTAACAAGCAGACTTTTGTTACACCCTATGAATCATGGAGAAATAGAAAGCCTAACTTGGACTATATAAGAATTTGGGGTTGCCTAGCATATGTCAGAATAACGGATCCTAAAATTCCAAAACTAGGAGTTAAAGCCTACCGATGTGTATTTGTAGGTTATGCACTTACTAGTAAAGCTTATAGATTCCCTAATCTTGAAAACAATATGGTGATAGAATCTTTAGAAGCAATATTTCACGAGGATAACTTTCCTTTTAAACTTAAAGATAGTGGGGGCACACAAGAGGAGAATCCTAAAGGCTTTGAGCCTAGCATTAATGAACCTAGTACTTCTAACTCTACAGATATAGAAACACAACCTAGAAGGAGTAAACGAGCTAGAATCGAGAAAGACTTTGGTCCCGACTACCTAGTGTATAATGTAGAAGGTGATCCTACAACTCTAAGTGAAGCCTTATCTTCACCCGATTCTGATTTGTGGAGAGAAGCCATAAACGATGAGATTGATTCTCTAATGACCAATAAAACGTGGAAACTTGTAGACCTACCTCCTGGTAGTAAAATAATAGGATGTAAATGGGTGTTAAGGAAAAAACTAAAATCAGACGGTACAATAGATAAATATAAGGCGAGATTAGTAGCTAAAGGCTTTAAACAAAGAGAAGATATAGATTTCTTTGACACATACTCTCCTGTCACTAGAATCACATCCATAAGATTGTTAATAGCTATAGCTGCTATACATAATTTGAAAATACACCAAATGGATGTAAAAACGGCGTTTCTTAATGGTGAATTGGAAGAAGAAATATACATGGATCAACCTGAAGGGTATGAACTTTCTGGACACGAGAATAAGGTGTGTAAGTTAACAAAGTCATTGTATGGTTTAAAACAAGCACCTAAGCAATGGCATGAGAAATTTGATCAATGTGTGCTAGAAAATGGTTTTAAGGCTAACCAAAGTGATAAATGTGTTTATTATAAAAGTGAAAATGATGATCATGTGCTTATATGTCTTTATGTCGATGATTTGTTAATTTTTGGTACAAGTTTAGATATTATAGAAAAATCCAAAAAATTGCTTAGTGATAATTTTGACATGAAAGACATGGGGGAAGCAAATGTGATTCTTGGAATGAAAATTTCTAAAATTGCTGAAGGAATTTTTCTTGATCAATCACACTATATTGAGAAGATTTTGAAAAAATACAAATACTATGATTGTAAACCTGCATGCACACCTTTTGATAATAGTATTCATTTATTTCCAACAAAGAGGGAAATTGATATAGTAAATCAAAAAGAGTATGCAAGCATTATTGGTAGCCTTAGATATGCTACTGATTGTACTAGACCTGATATAGCATATGCAGTTGGTGTACTAAGTAGATTCACAAGTAAACCAAACATTGAACATTGGAATGCTATTAACAGAATAATGAGATATCTTAAACGAACTGTGAATTATGGTTTATTGTATGAAAGATATCCTGCAGTTCTAGAGGGGTTTAGTGATGCTGATTGGAATTCCCAATCTGGTGATTCAATGTCCACTACTGGCTATGTTTTCATTTTGGGTGGTGGAGCCATATGTTGGAGATCTAAAAAATAGCAGGTTATTGCTAAATCCACCATGGAGGCTGAACTCATAGCTTTAGCCTCAGCCAGTGAAGAAGCAGGTTGGCTACGTGACTTATTATCAGAAATACCATTTTGGGGCAAACCAGTACCACCCGTTCTTATACATTGTGATAGCACTGCCGCAATAGGCAGAGTGCGTAACAAGTACTACAATGGTAAATCCAGATCTGTGAGAAGAAAACATTGTATTGTGAGGCAATACTTGAGTAATGGCGCCATAAATGTTGAGCATGTAAGCTCGAGCGACAACCTCGCTGATCCTTTTACAAAAGCTTTAGCTAGAGAAAAGATCTGGAATACATCGAGGGGGATTAGACTCAAGCCAAAACACAATTTAAAAAAAAAATTCACCTATAGGGATACCCTACCTAGGGACTGGAGATCCCAAGAACTAGGTTAAGGGGGACAAACGAACTATTGAGTGAATTGTATGAATATGCACTATTTGAAATCTTAAAAGATTTTTTATCCATCCCTATGGTGTAAATGCATATTATCTCTTAACGTTCATGGTAGGATGAGATTATAATCTCTTAATGAGCTCTATAGCCCTTATGGGTGGGATGTCATAGTTAAGAGAGCATCTTTGATAGACTCACCTATATGAGTGAGGAAGTGGGGCCGCTTCCTATGAGAAGGTGGTAAATTCTCTAGAGCACTCATGAATACAGGGATAAAGCACAAGGCCGTAAAGTGCTGGCTTTTGAAGCTTAGAGGACACCTTGGAAGTCGTGTGTGTGATGTATTCTACGTATCCCCAAGTAGTCACTGTTTAAAGGCATCGCCACTTTGACTCTAATACGGGAATACTGAAAACACTAAGTGAAGGTTTAAAGGCAATGCCACTTTCATGATGCATGACTTTCTTACTATTGTCCAAACCAAATATATATTATTTGTTTTAATTTTTATTAAAATAAGTGGAGGATTGTTGGAGTATTTTAATAAATAAATAAATACATGTGCTAGTATTTTGTAGCCCCACACTTATTGTATATTTTTTTAGTTATGAATACATTCAATCACATTTGTTTATGACATCCATTGATCTTGAATGTGGTAATTGAAATATCATTTTTTTTTATTTCGTTGGACTAG
The DNA here is from genome assembly GCA_033977485.1 of Hydrangea macrophylla. Lineage (NCBI taxonomy): Eukaryota > Viridiplantae > Streptophyta > Magnoliopsida > Cornales > Hydrangeaceae > Hydrangea > Hydrangea macrophylla. Next base: position 78,565,379 of record CM066998.1, read on the forward strand.
CATTTGTATAAACCATTTGCTATTCAAAACATGTGATACATGCATGGTTGAACTTCATTACAGCTTTTAAGTTGCATCAGTTGGATTCTTTAGCATCACGTTTTTTTTCTCTCCATAAATGTCTTTATGGTTTTTCAGTTTTCTTTTGGACTATTCATTATGTTATTAAGTTGGGTCATATAACATATGTTTTGATATGATTTTAAATCCCATTATTCTCATATAAACGTGGGTCATCCTCTAGTATTTTAAGAGTGTTCAAAATTCATAAAATAAAAATAAAAACAAAAAAACAAAAAAAAAAAAACATTGAGTTTTATTTTCTCTCTTACTCTCTCTTCTTATGATTCTCTAAATTTTCTGGACAATAGTAAGGTAGTGTGAGAAGCTTTGGCTTCCTCTGTTGTGCAGATAGAGTGAAGGTACAGTCATTGACTGGGCTGATTGTATCCTAGAGGCGACGCGTCTTGTACCCGCTGCACCGGTCAATATCCGTAGGGGGTAGGGGTGAAATCGGTTCGGTTCGGTCGGTTTTGGGAGGGTTTTTCCACCGACCGAACGGTTCGGTTCGGTTCGGTTTTTTCGGTTTTAGGCTTAATTTTCGGTTCGGTTCGGTTCGGTTCGGTACACTGCACCACACCTATGAAAACCGACCGAACCGATCGGTTCGGTTCGGTGGTTCGGTTTATTTCGGTTTTCTTTCACCCCTAGTAGGGGGCGCGAATCGTCTTAAGAAAGCGACCTCGTCCGCGCCTCACTCTGCCTATACTTCTTCGGATTCTTCATTGTATCAACTTTATTTTCCAACATATAGTAATTTGGTTTGTAGATGAGTTTTGTGGACAAAAGAGTGTACAAATTGGGTAATTTTTTTGTGAGGACTTTTATACAACTTTCATACAATCTCCTAAAAGATGTGTCTATCTCTCTCATGTGATGTCACTAAAAGATATGTCTATCTCTCTCCTGTGATATCACTAAAAGATGTGTCTATCTCTCTCCTGTGTCACTGTGGGGTTTAGTGACATCACACGAGAGAGATAGACACATTTTTTTAGGAGGTTGCATGAAAATTATCACCAAAGAATTACTCCTACAAATTAAACATCGTATCAAATGAAATATGTGGATAATGTATACGTACAAAGGTATTCCTTGGGAACATAAGCGTAGCCAATATTTGGTGGAATCCACATAAGAGAGAGATGTTATGGTGTTTGTGGATTGTATATGTAAGATTTATTTGTGCCCAAAAATTTACTCATTGGACTTCTATGTAATTGTAGTAGTAAGCTAAGCTAAGCAAGTCATTTGTATTGGATTTATTTTACAATGCGTGGGCTTTGGCTTGTATCATTTTGAAGCTCTCTATTTTGGGCCTTGGGCATTTTATATCAAAAATCAAACAAAAGCTTTTTTTAGCTTGATGTGACTTGTATTTCACAATTCACACATTCATTACATACATATGTGTGTGTGTATATATATATATATATATGAAAACGCTAACTTACAATAACGTGCTTTTTTAGCGTCAAAATTTTTTGTCGCTAAAAGTTTTCGCCTTTAGTGACAAAATGTTTATGTCACTAAAAGATCAGGGTTTACACGCTATGAACCTATAACCACGGTGCTGTAGGTTAGAAACCCCCATATATATCCATATATATATAAAGTGAAATCAGATGGTTGTCACAAGGCGACACTGTGATTTTTTTTCACTTTTATTTTATTTATTTTATATATTTCTTTCTTTTTTTCCCCTTATTTTTCTACCTCTAGCTTTAATTAATATATATATATATATATATGTATAATCTTTATCTTTTTCCTTTTCTCTATTTCTTTCCTTCTCTCTCGCTCCCTCACACATACACACACAAGCACACTATAATATACTTTTTAAACTATATCGAATCTCATCAATATCTAATCTATCTAATGCATGATACAAACTAAACTAGTTAATTAGATAATATAACTACATTATATACAAAATAATCAAACCCATTAATAAATTTACATCCATAAAATTTGCTTAGCAAAGAAATACGTATATAAAATTTAAAAATATTTTTCTGTGCATCTCACGGGTATTGATTCTGATGATGCCAAAAATTGGTAACAGTAAAGTAAAGCAATTTAGGAGAGAGGGAGAGAGAGTGAGAGACTATTTTTTGTATGTGGTTCGGCCCTGTTAATGAAGGTACCTACGTCCACGGGTGTGTCTGAGCACGTTCACTAGCAGATCACCGGCGGGCCTGGTGAGCCAACAAAGAGGGGCGGCACTACCAGTAATACCGGCCGGGTGTACGCATATAATGGTGAATTTTGTAGAGGTGCTGTGTAGACTACAGAGTTGGCCGCCCCCTCAATGGGGGGTGAGTGGTCTCTTTTATAGATGCAAGAGACCTACTCATACATGGATAAGGAAATATAATCCTATTAGGGTGTGATTGACACCAATCAAGTAAGTTTCCTAATTGTATTAGGATTGATTGACATTAATTGTGGGGGTTTCCCAATTGGATTAGGAAATAGATGAACTTCCCATTAGTCTTCTAGCTTGAGTAGGAAACTGCCCATAATTTTGGGCGTATCATGTAATACCCTGTATTTTGGTATTTTAATAAGACCTGGTATTTCATTTCTATACTCGTATAAACTTTCTCTTCCTTCTGGTGATTTTTGATATCAATCGATTGACATATTCCCAATCGATTGACACTTTTCTGATACCAATCGATTGATAAGTTATCCCAATCGATTTACATTCAACCGACTAAAAGTGATTACGTGTCAACATTTCCAATCGATTGACATGATCCCAATCGATTGACATTGTTTCCAATCGATTGACTACAAATATCTGTTACCAATCGATTGACTGGTGTCTCAATCGATTGACATAACCTGAGAAATGTTTTCTTCTTTCCTTCAGCTTTAAACGCGTGACACTCCCTTATCTCTATATATATGTTTCATTTCATGGCCTTGGGGCTGTTTTTCAGACCTTGAGAGAGGGAGAGACATACTCTTGTGAGATATATACATATATCTATCTATATCTCTATATCTACATATATATACACACCCTCACACACACTCACTGCCGTGGCAGCTGGGAGGAACGAGAAGAAGCAGAAAGAAGAAGAAAGAAGGAGGAGACAGAGAGAGGGTTGGACAGAGAAAAGGAGAAAGAGAGAGAGAGTTTGAAGGTTTCAAGCTTTAAACACACCCAAACGCACCCTAGGTGAGTTCTAACTCACTTGGTCTCTTTATATGAAGTTTATATAAGCTATTATGATGTTTAGATGGGTTACATGCATGTTGTGTACGTTTATATATGCTGTTTTTACAAACTGCTGGAGAAGACGTAGTTCCAATCGATTGACATGATCTCAATCGATTGACATCAGTTGCATCCCAATCGATTGAATAGGATTTCAATCGATTGACATTGTTCCAATCGATTGACATGTTTATCAATCGATTGACATAACTTTTGTTCCAATCGATTGAACTTTTGTTCCAATCGATTGACATGATCAGTACATGGATTCTTTTGCCTGTTTATTATATAAGAGGTTTAGTTGTTCGATTCCTGAATTGGAATTCCATTATGCGATTATGGGGTAGACAGGAGAAATGTGACACCAAAGATTTATGGATAATGAATAAAAAGTAATATGAAGACGTGGGTTGACGTGTTGATTTTGATATGAGTTTGATATCCGTTTCTTTTAATCCGAGTAGTCAGGCCACATTGGGAGTTTGTCATGTGTCGATGTAGAATGGAACGTAAGTAGGTTTGGTAAGTTCTGGGAATGGTATGTGGATGGACGTTCGGTCATGATATGCTCTTAAAAGCGGTGAGCTGTGCATATGCTCTTAAAAGCGGTGAGCTGGACCAAATAGTCCTAAGATAGACTGGATGATCTATGATATGCTCTTAAAAGCGGTGAACCGGACCATGGTTCTTAAAAGCGGTGAGCTGGGATCACTAGTAGATGACGTTGAGTCGTGGCAATAAGATTGATATGCCTTGTTCGAAACGTTATATCCCTGAAATGCAGTGAACAGGACCATTGTTCTTAAAAGCTGGGGACAGACTGACGTGGAGTCCATGACATGCGGTGAGCAGGACCATTGCTCTTAAAAGCGATGGACAGAATAAGGGTGTATCCCTAGAGTTAAACGATTGAGTCTGTTCATGGAAATCAGAGTATGTTGAGTTCGGTATTTGAGTAACAAGACGATAAGGGTCGGTTTACAAGAATGAATAGAAGAACAAGATAATGTTATTTTATAATAAGATGTTAACTCGTGTTTTTATAAACTTGTGTTTACTTCAGATAACTGGTACCTCGTTAGTTTATGCTCACTCAGCTCTCAGTAAGCTGACGGCCTTTTATTGCCTGGACATTCCCCGTCCAGAATATCCTGCCCCTTGTTTTACAGGTGATGACCAGTACAATGATGAGTGTTATCCAGAGGAAGGCCCCACCGATGATGGTTACGCCAGGAAGGATTATCCTTATGCCAGTTGAAGACTGAAGATGTTATAATTAGATTTAATTTCAGTTGTTCAGTTTAAACTTTTGTTAACGGGTACTTGGACAATTGTTGTCTTCAGACCTGTTATGATCCTGTGGACCATACTCTGATATTTTGTAATAGTTAGCACTTTGTGCTATTTTCAGTTGATTACTGTTGCTTTTCTTTTGGACTAGTACTGCGTGGTGTGGATTATTAGTGACTTTCACCTGTCATTCCTTATGGACCCATAAAGGAAATTTATTTTTCTCTATTTATGCTGCTCCGGGGCGTGACAGGATTTTTGGTATCAGAGCCTGAGTTTAGTACTCTAGGGGAGTGATACTGTCGTTCACCGATCATTCCACACCATCTGGTCCTAGTGTGTTAAGATTCTTTGAGATGAGATATGAGTATAAGATAAGTCCGTCTTCCTGACGATAGATAGTTTCCTTTGCAGGATAGCATGGATCCGGAGTTTCATCAGTTTGTTACCGATGCTTATGGAGGACATATTATCCATGGAGATACCGTGGAGCCAGCTGACCCAGATTTTTATCATGAGCGTGTGTGCCAGATAGCTAGTCGACATTTAGAGGAGGACATGTGGAGAGCACTTTATGTGACCAGGAGTACTCACCCGACCCAGATGCGCATGGATGCCTACCACTTAGCGAGAGTTGGCAGAGACATTTGCCAGGAGATGTTGCGACTAGTTTTGAGTAAGCCAGAGATTGATGAGATTGAGTTGAGAGCCATTGTAGCCGGTCCGCCAGAGCCTGTGACTGCACCAGCAGCAGCTCCAGCAGCCCCACCATCACCAGTACCTGTCCCAGAGCCTGAGCCGATAGAGGATGAGGAGGATCTAGAGCCTGAGGATGAGCATCCCGATGAGGACATGGACGGAGATGGAGAGGAGGAGCCGATAGATGACGAGGACCCAGTAGAGGATGAGCATGCAGACGATGCAGATGATGATGAACCTGAGGATGACCCCGAGGAGCCAGAGTTTGAGCCAGAGGATCCAGTACCAGACCCAGAGGCTATTGAGGCAGACGTAGTAGTAGATGAGGAGGATGACCCCGAGGAGATAGTTGTGCCAGAGGTACCAGTTGTGCTTCAGATACCAGCCGGACCGATTATGCATATGGCAGCCATGGCCGATATGGCAGTAGGATGGATAGCTCAGATGATAGCACAGCCAGCAGATTTTGTTATGGGAGAGGTGGCTATAGCAGGAGCTCTAGACATAGCTGACGGTTTTGCTGCAGTAGCTGTTGATGTCGCTAACCAGGCGATAGTAGACGTGATGGAGGACGATGATGCAGAGATGATAGAGGATTGGGATATAGGGGTAGTAGTTGGAGATCTTGTTGCACCAGTTGAGGATGATCCACTCGAGGAGATGGATATTGACCCAGAGGACGAGGCACCACCAGCAGGATCAGATGCTGACGACTTTTGAGTCAGGATCGGCAGGGTGTAGATTTTGTTAGTTTATATTAGGACATGTTGTCCACTAGATTTTTGGGAGCTTGAGAGATAGCTATTTGACCATAGCTTTGTATAGTATTAGCTGACTTTAGTTGTTGTAACTCTTGTCCCATATGGTACACAGTTTGATTAGTGTGTACTATGCGGTACATCTTTTGATATATATATATACGAGCAATACTTTTGGTTATTGCGTTGTGCTGTGTTGTTTAGTAGAATTGTTAGTCTAGCTGTTTCTTATTCTATCTTAAGTTCATTTCTACGAGAAGACTTTCAGCTGATCAATATGTCGTTTGTAGGCGATACTCGTTATCATCATGGTAGGACCCTTGAGAAATCACCAAGCGCGTAATGGAGCACCTATTCCGGAAGGGATGGATCCGACGGGAATTTTTGAAGCATTTATGCAGAGGATGGAGCATGTGGGGGATACTTATAACCACTCCACCCACCAGAGACCTTTTGCACCCCCGCCACCAAGACAGACTGGAGATAAGTTATTAGCAAATTTTCGTGGGTTACGTCCCGAAAAGTTTGATGGACTAACAGAACCATGGAAGGCAGAGCAATGGATAAGAGAGATGGAGTTAATATTTGGAGCATTGGAATGCAACGAACAAGAGAAACGTCGCCTTGCTACGTTTCAGCTCACCTATGCCGCCGCAGATTGGTGGGAAGCTGAACAAGCCACTGTTGGGATCGATGCCGCTAGAGCTATGTCATGGGAGACATTCAAAGGCAGATTTTTGGAGAAGTATTTTCCAGAAGATGAGAGAGATCAACAGGAAAGGAACTTTCTCAATTTAATCCAAGGAGGATGGAATGTACGGGAATATACAACGCAGTTCGAGCGTCTATCCAGATTTGCTCAGCATATGATAGACACGCCGCAGAAGAAGGTTAAGAGATTTCACCAAGGACTGAACCCCCACCTTAGACATATGATGGTTGGTCATCTGAACCAGTCGTATGAGGGAATTGTTAGATTTGCTACAGGATTAGAAAAGGATGCTAATCCAGTACAGCAATCACAGACAAATCGACCTCAGTTGTCACGAGGGTTTCAACAGAGAAATTTTCCTAATCGACCACCAAGAAATACCCAAGGATGGAGACCTCAGGAAAATTTTCAAGGAAACAAGAGAATCTGGGAAGGAACCAGGAAACCACAGCAGAGTTATAATCGACCTCAACAATATCGCCAGCAGGGGTCACAGCCACAGGCATTACTAACAGCCCCACCCAGCAATAGTGGAGGATGTTTTAACTGTGGAAAGCCAGGACATATTGCAAGGAACTGCACAGCCCATAGATCTAATCGCAGGCCAGATATCGTCTGCCGCAACTGCAACAAACCAGGGCACGTGAGCAAGGATTGTCGTGCACCACGAGGAGGATACTACGGAGCACCAGTGCAAGGAATTCAAGGACCTCCTGATCAGACGAGAATGAATGCTATTATTCCGGAAGGAGCAGGCTTTAATGCTGATGAGCAGCAACATTTGGAAGGTACACTTGTACTCTTTCATAGTCCAGTTAAAGCTTTATTTGATACTGGAGCCGCACGTTCTTTTATTGCTGTTAAGATTGTGCGTCAGTTGGGTTTAGAACCCCAGACACTTGAGTCAACACTGAATGTTGTGTCACCATTAGGAGTGACAGTTAAGTTGAGTAAAGTGTGTAGAGATTGCCCTTTGACTTTGGGAGATAGGAATCTGCCAGCAGACTTAGTCGTTCTGTCGATGTCAGAATTTGATGTTATCCTAGGGATGGATTGGTTAACTAAGTACAGTGCCAATTTGGATTGCCCTACTAGGACGATTGTATTTCCAATACAAGGAAAGCCGACGATCAGATTTCAGTGTCAACCGACAAGCGACATGTTTCTTACGAGTAGTTTGGCTACGATCATTAGTACAAGTACGGAGCTTAAGATGGATCAAATTCCTATTGTACGAGACTTTCAGGATGTATTTCAGGATATTAAAGGACTTCCACCGAAAAGAGAAATAGACTTCTGTATGGAATTAGTACCTGGTACATTGCCTATTTCTAAGACTCCATATAGGATGGCACCAACTGAGATGTTGGAATTGAAGAAGCAAGTTCAAGAACTCGAGGATCTAGGATTTGTTCGACCGAGTACGTCGCCTTGGGGAGCACCAGTTCTGTTTGTAAAGAAGAAGGACGGAACACTTCGACTCTGTATAGACTACAGAGAGTTGAACAAGGTTACGATTAAGAATAGATATCCGTTACCTCGGATAGATGATCTATTCGACCAGTTACAAGGATCTAGGATCTTTTCCAAGATCGATTTGCGTTCAGGATACCACCAATTGTTAGTTCGACCAGAGGATGTATCGAAGACTGCATTCAGGACAAGATACGGGCATTACGAGTTTCTAGTTATGCCTTTTGGATTGACGAATGCGCCAGCAGTATTTATGGACTTGATGAATAGAGTATTCAGACTATATCTGGATAAGTTCATTATTGTGTTCATTGATGATATACTGATCTACTCAAAGACAGAAGAGGATCACAAGGAGCATTTACAAGTTGCCTTGCAAACACTTCGAGATAGTAAGTTGTATGCAAAGTTCAGCAAGTGTGAGTTTTGGCTACAGGAAGTCAAATTCTTGGGACACGTTATATCTCAGGAAGGTATTTCGGTAGACTCATCTAAGATTGATGCAGTCTTAAGCTGGAACAGACCGACAAATGCGACCGAAGTCAGAAGTTTCCTTGGTTTAGCAGGATATTACAGAAGATTTGTAGAAGGATTTTCCAAGATAGCAGGACCTTTGACAAATTTAACAAGGAAGGAGACGAAGTATGAATGGACAGACAAGCATGAGGGTGCATTTCAGGAGTTAAAAGAAAGATTGACTTCTGCACCAGTACTCGCATTACCTAAGAGTGGAGAAAAGTACGTGATCTACAGTGATGCATCGCACCAAGGACTTGGATGTGTGCTTATGCAAGATGGGAATGTTATCGCATATGGATCAAGACAATTGAAGGTACATGAGAAAAATTATCCCACGCATGATCTGGAATTAGCAGCAATAGTGTTTGCATTGAAAATTTGGAGACACTATCTCTATGGAAAAAAGTTTGACTTATTTTCCGATCATAAGAGTCTGAAGTATTTGTTCTCTCAAAAGGAGTTGAATATGCGACAGCGGAGATGGATGGAGTTACTCAAGGACTATGACTTTTCTTTGCAATACCATCCCGGCAAAGCAAACGTAGTAGCAGATGCTTTGAGCCGTAAACCTCGATTAGTGATCGCTGCATTACTAATTAGAGAATGGAGAGCATTGGAAGAAATTGCTGAATTTGATCTTCAGCCAGTGGAGCCAATGAAAGGACAACATTTTGGATGTCTGATGGTACAACCGACTTTAATCAGTCGTATCATAGAGGCTCAACAGACAACAGAAGATTTGAAGTTATGGTTTGCCAAGATGTCAGCCAAGAAACCAGAAGTCTGGAGTATAAGTACAGACGGAGCCTTACGATGTAAAGGTAGACTCTGTGTACCTGATGAAGGAAGTCTTCGAAAAGACATATTGGATGAAGCTCATAAGTCACGGATGACTATTCATCCTGGAGGTACAAAGATGTACAAGGATCTGAAGAGAAATTTTTGGTGGGAAGGAATGAAGAGAGATGTGGCAGCGTATGTTTCTCAGTGTCTTACTTGTAAACAAGTAAAGGCAGAACATCAGAAACCACCTGGATTGTTACAGCCGTTGCCTATTCCTCAATGGAAATGGGAACACATAACCATGGATTTTGTGGTAGAATTGCCGAAGTCACAGCAGAATCACGATGCTATATGGGTAATCGTGGATCGACTTACTAAGACAGCACATTTTATTGCCTATAGCATGACACACTCAGTAGAACGTTTGAGCCGAATGTATCTACAACACGTTGTACGATTACATGGAGTGCCTGTATCTATTGTGTCAGACAGAGATTCGCGCTTTACTGCAGAATTTTGGAAGAGTCTCCAGACAGCGATGGGAACGACATTGAACTTGAGTTCAGCTTTTCATCCTCAGACAGATGGACAGACGGAACGAGTTAATCAAGTGATGGAAGATATGTTACGAGCTTGTGTCATTGATTTTGAGAGTTCTTGGGAGATACACTTACCTCTGATTGAGTTCGCCTATAATAATAGTTATCATTCGAGCATAGATATGGCACCATTCGAAGCTTTGTACGGGAGACCTTGCCGATCGCCGCTATGTTGGACCGAAGTCGGAGATAGCCAACTTCTTGGGCCAGAGATGGTACGAGAAACCAGTGAGAAGATTCAAGTTGTACGTGAGAAGATGAAGACAGCCCAGACCAGATACAAGAGTTATGCTGACAAGCGACGCAAAGACTTGGAGTTTGCCATTGGAGATCACGTATTACTCAAGGTTTCACCTGTTCGAGGAATCGTCAGATTTGGTCAGAAAAGGGGCAAATTATCGCCACGTTTCATCGGACCATTCGAGATTCTGGAGCGTGTTGGAAAAGTTGCTTATCGCCTTGCGTTGCCACCAAAGATGTCAGGAGTGCACAACGTTTTTCACATCAGTATGCTGAGGAAGTGTGTTCACAACCCAGCGCACGAGATCAACTTTGAGGATATCGAAGTCAACAGCGACGTTACGTTCAATGAAGGACCTGTTCGTATTCTAGATCGAGGAATCAAGAAACTCAGGAACAAGGAGATCCCGTTAGTAAAGATTCAGTGGAAGCATCATGATGAAGGAGAAGCTTCGTGGGAACTAGAGTCAGAGATGCGCGAGAAGTTTTCGTTTTTATTTTAAACCTTGTTGCTTTTGGATTTCGAGGACGAAATCTTTTGTTGAGTGGTGGATGATGTAATACCCTGTATTTTGGTATTTTAATAAGACCTGGTATTTCATTTCTATACTCGTATAAACTTTCTCTTCCTTCTGGTGATTTTTGATATCAATCGATTGACATATTCCCAATCGATTGACACTTTTCTGATACCAATCGATTGATAAGTTATCCCAATCGATTTACATTCAACCGACTAAAAGTGATTACGTGTCAACATTTCCAATCGATTGACATGATCCCAATCGATTGACATTGTTTCCAATCGATTGACTACAAATATCTGTTACCAATCGATTGACTGGTGTCTCAATCGATTGACATAACCTGAGAAATGTTTTCTTCTTTCCTTCAGCTTTAAACGCGTGGCACTCCCTTATCTCTATATATATGTTTCATTTCATGGCCTTGGGGCTGTTTTTCAGACCTTGAGAGAGGGAGAGACATACTCTTGTGAGATATATACATATATCTATCTATATCTCTATATCTACATATATATACACACCCTCACACACACTCACTGCCGTGGCAGCTGGGAGGAACGAGAAGAAGTAGAAAGAAGAAGAAAGAAGGAGGAGACAGAGAGAGGGCTGGACAGAGAAAAGGAGAAAGAGAGAGAGAGTTTGAAGGTTTCAAGCTTTAAACACACCCAAACGCACCCTAGGTGAGTTCTAACTCACTTGGTCTCTTTATATGAAGTTTATATAAGCTATTATGATGTTTAGATGGGTTACATGCATGTTGTGTACGTTTATATATGCTGTTTTTACAAACTGCTGGAGAAGACGTAGTTCCAATCGATTGACATGATCTCAATCGATTGACATCAGTTGCATCCCAATCGATTGAATAGGATTTCAATCGATTGACATTGTTCCAATCGATTGACATGTTTATCAATCGATTGACATAACTTTTGTTCCAATCGATTGAACTTTTGTTCCAATCGATTGACATGATCAGTACATGGATTCTTTTGCCTGTTTATTATATAAGAGGTTTAGTTGTTCGATTCCTGAATTGGAATTCCATTATGCGATTATGGGGTAGACAGGAGAAATGTGACACCAAAGATTTATGGATAATGAATAAAAAGTAATATGAAGACGTGGGTTGACGTGTTGATTTTGATATGAGTTTGATATCCGTTTCTTTTAATCCGAGTAGTCAGGCCACATTGGGAGTTTGTCATGTGTCGATGTAGAATGGAACGTAAGTAGGTTTGGTAAGTTCTGGGAATGGTATGTGGATGGACGTTCGGTCATGATATGCTCTTAAAAGCGGTGAGCTGTGCATATGCTCTTAAAAGCGGTGAGCTGGACCAAATAGTCCTAAGATAGACTGGATGATCTATGATATGCTCTTAAAAGCGGTGAACCGGACCATGGTTCTTAAAAGCGGTGAGCTGGGATCACTAGTAGATGACGTTGAGTCGTGGCAATAAGATTGATATGCCTTGTTCGAAACGTTATATCCCTGAAATGCGGTGAACAGGACCATTGTTCTTAAAAGCTGGGGACAGACTGACGTGGAGTCCATGACATGCGGTGAGCAGGACCATTGCTCTTAAAAGCGATGGACAGAATAAGGGTGTATCCCTAGAGTTAAACGATTGAGTCTGTTCATGGAAATCAGAGTATGTTGAGTTCGGTATTTGAGTAACAAGACGATAAGGGTCGGTTTACAAGAATGAATAGAAGAACAAGATAATGTTATTTTATAATAAGATGTTAACTCGTGTTTTTATAAACTTGTGTTTACTTCAGATAACTGGTACCTCGTTAGTTTATGCTCACTCAGCTCTCAGTAAGCTGACGGCCTTTTATTGCCTGGACATTCCCCGTCCAGAATATCCTGCCCCTTGTTTTACAGGTGATGACCAGTACAATGATGAGTGTTATCCAGAGGAAGGCCCCACCGATGATGGTTACGCCAGGAAGGATTATCCTTATGCCAGTTGAAGACTGAAGATGTTATAATTAGATTTAATTTCAGTTGTTCAGTTTAAACTTTTGTTAACGGGTACTTGGACAATTGTTGTCTTCAGACCTGTTATGATCCTGTGGACCATACTCTGATATTTTGTAATAGTTAGCACTTTGTGCTATTTTCAGTTGATTACTGTTGCTTTTCTTTTGGACTAGTACTGCGTGGTGTGGATTATTAGTGACTTTCACCTGTCATTCCTTATGGACCCATAAAGGAAATTTATTTTTCTCTATTTATGCTGCTCCGGGGCGTGACATATCAGCTGCCCCCCATTTCCAAGATTGGCCAGATGCTATATCGGGGCAAGTTTGGAAATCAGTTTGATGTTACTTGCCGCTGTTTGAGTGCTTCGGGAAGCTGCCTTGGGGCTTTTGAGCCTGATGAGTCCTCGGGAACTGACTGAGAGGTGAGACCCAGCCTAGCTCGTGACCTTTAGTTGCTCGAGAACTGACCGGGAGTTGAGACCCGGCCTAATTCGGAGTCTTTGTTGCTTGAGTTAGCTCCCAGGATGGTTATCTTCTACCCGTAAACCTTCGTCAAAGCTGTGGGTAGAAGGATTTTACCATGTTGGAAAAGCCGACCTAGAGCGTATTGCTCTAGGGTCCTTTTTACTGTTAGCTCCCCAGGATGGTTGTCTTCCGCCCGGCCAGCCTTCGTCAAGGCTGTTGGGAGAAGAGCTTGACCATGTTGGCGGAGCCGACCTAAATCACGTTGCTTTAGGGTCCTTTTGCTCCTCTATCGTCGGCCAACCTAAGAGATTTTAGTCACCTCTATCGTTGGTCTGGACCTAAGAGGAGTTAATGTCTCTGAGTACTGTAGGTGCTCGGGTTGTCCAAGATTTTGACTTGGTTATCCGCGAGGCCTGTAGATACCCGGTGTGATTACCTGTTTAGTTCACTGCGCCATCTTGCCCCCCAAGCTTTCGCTAAGACGAGGGTCTTACAGAGGCTATGATCTGTAGGTAACCGACCTGGAACATGGTGGTTGCAGGGTCTTTTGAAGCTTGCCATCATCAGCCACCTAGGAGGTTTGCCTCCATCGTCGGCTGGACCTAAGCGAAGCCGGTGCCTCGGGCGTGACCCCGAGGTCTTTGGTGCCTGGGTTCGGAGCCCGAGGTCTTTTTAGTGCCTGAGTTCGGAGCTCGAGGTCTTTTTATGCCTCGGGGTTAGGCCCAAGGTCTTTGGATCTGCCCCGGGGTTAGGCCCGAGGTCTTTGGATGAGCTCTCTGACAATCGGTGAAGCCTCACGTAGTGATCAGGCAAGTACCATTGTAGTCGGGCTCATCTAGAATGATGGAGACAGGGGGTCGGATCAGGGTCGTTGTGCTTCTGACTTCTCTGTGCTGGAGGCAAAGTCGGAACTATTTGATCCTGACCGATCTGAACTGGAGATCGGGCCGGGGCTGCCGGACTCAGACCGCTGCGAACTGGAGGTCGGGTCGGGACTGCCGGGCTCAGACCGCTGCGAACTGGAGGTCGGGTCGGGACTGCCGGACCCTGCCTGCTGTGAGCCGAAGGAACTGTCAGAATTCCCGGGCTTATCTCGCTTCCGCTTATTTCTGGAAGACTCGTTGCTTTCTTGCCTGGTGTCTTTGGTCTTCAGAAACTCTTCAGTGTCAATGTATTTTCCAACCCTCTCAGAGAGCTCGACCAAAGTTTTCGGTCGATTTCTGTGGAACGACGCGGCGCACTTGGTGTGTTGAACTCCCGAGCAGAAGGCTATGATGGCGATTGTTTCGTTCAGATCGCGAATTTGAAGCTTCTGTTGGTTGAACCGGTCGGTGAACTCCTTGAGGGACTCATTACTCCGTTGTCTGACTGTCAGTAGCTGCATGTCTTGGTTTGGCCGCTCATGCATACCGGCGAACTGGTTGATGAACTGCTTACTGAGTTGTTTGAAACTGCAGACCGATCGGGGCTCCAAGGAGTAGAACCACTGCATGGCCGGGCCTTTCAAAGTGCTAGGGAAGGCTAGGCAGTATAGCTCATCGGAGTTGGTGGCTAGGGCCATCTGAGCCTTATAGGTTCGGACATGGTCGATCGGGCTTCCCGAGCCGTTGTATGAATCTAGCCGAGGCTGCTTGAATTTGCGCGGGATAGAGAACCTCGTGATCTGGCTGGAGAATGGTGACTCTGTCTCGGAATTGGCTTGATTCGGAACACAGTTTTGACCAAGCTTTTTGGCCACTCCGTCGATCTGTTTCTTCAAGTCCTTGATTCGGGCTTCCACTCCTTCCCGACCGGCATCTGAGGAGCTGGTCGGGTTGGTGGAAGAGGCTTCTTCATGGCAGGGTGTTGTCCTCTGGGATCGGGCTCGGCTATGACTCCGGGTAACCGTTCGCCTAGGGACGACTTGGCTCTTGACCGAGTGACCCTGGACTGATTCCCGGGCTATATGCTCCTGCCTTTCCTCTCGAGCAGCACACCCACTGTTGATGTCTCTGGCATCCTCAACATGGGACGGGTTGGCTCGGGTCCGTTGTCTGGTCAAGATCGGTTCTCGGCCGTACGCAATGTTCCCGGGTCGTTTCCCGGCCACTGGAGGATTGCTTTGCTGGGCTAGCAGTGCTTCGATCTGTTGCTGGATTTGACGCTGGCCCTCCAAGAGTTGTGTGAGGGTTGCGGTGATTTGCTCATATGTCGAGACTGCTGCAGTCGACGCCGGGGCCGAAGGAACATCCCGGTCGGACTGCTGCGCAGCCTTCTTTGGTGGCATATTGATCAGTCAAGAATTTGTTGATGATAAGAATTGTCGTTTCCCACAGACGGCGCCAAACTGATGATGCCAAAAATTGGTAACAGTAAAGTAAAGCAATTTAGGAGAGAGGGAGAGAGAGTGAGAGACTATTTTTTGTATGTGGTTAGGCCCTGTTAATGAAGGTACCTACGTCCAGGGGTGTGTCTGAGCACGTTCACTAGCTGATCACCGGCGGGCCTGGTGAGCCAACAAAGAGGGGCGGCACTACCAGTAATACCGGCCGGGTGTACGCATATAATGGTGAATTTTGTAGAGGTGCTGTGTAGACTACAGAGTTGGCCGCCCCCTCAATGGGGGGTGAGTGGTCTCTTTTATATATGCAAGAGACCTACTCATACATGGATAAGGAAATATAATCCTATTAGGGTGTGATTGACACCAATCAAGTAAGTTTCCTAATTGTATTAGGATTGATTGACATTAATTGTGGGGGTTTCCCAATTGGATTAGGAAATAGATGCACTTCCCATTAGTCTTCTAGCTTGAGTAGGAAACTGCCCATAATTTTGGGCGTATCAGATTCTATTTGTTTAAAGGTGAAATATTATCACTCCTTATATATGATTTCACTTGTTAAGCTTAGTAGGCTTGTGTTATGGAAATGTTCTCTCACTCGTGTGCAAAGATTGCAAATCTCGAATTTGGTTTAAATTAACAAGCACATAAAGGAAAGAGAAGCAAGTTATGAGTATGCTAAGCAAGTCCGTTAAACTAAAATCTATCCATGAGGTCTGAGTTAACTATTATAACTCACTATTTTACCTTTTTCTAAGCAACTGTAAACCAAGCCGTCTATGTGCAGCTTTAAACATGGATAATATCATATGACTAATCAACAATAGTCGAAATTAGGGATAGAAATGGGGTGAGTATGGAATGGAGTCCCAATACCCTGCCTCCGCCCCGCTTCATTGAACCCTCCCCCGCCCCACGTAGTGCCTCTTTCTGACCCAGACCTCGCCTCGCACACGGGATCCCAGCCCCAGCCCCAACCCGATTAAGAGTTAAAAATAAATGAATTATATATTCAACACAATCCAGTGATCCACCAATCTACTGCACTCGAAATCTTGAGAAAACTTCAAAAACTAGGCTGGGCATGTAATTTAATGAAGTATCTTCATGAAAAATTTAACACACATGCAACATTCATGTAATTAATTAATTTTTGAAATGAAAAAAAAAGAAAAAAAAAACCTAAAAAATTTTAAATTTCAAATTTCAAACCACATGATTATTCACAATACAAATTATACAATCCACATTCAACCAACATAATTAAGAAAACAAGCACTAACAAATTCCACTAACACTCACACCCATACTCTATCTCTCTCCGAGTAGCACTATAGAGTCTACTGCGAGCCCTACGGTGCCACTAGGAGAGAGATAGAGTGTGGGTGTAAGTATTAGTGGAATTTGTTAGTACTCCAAATATTACTCTTAAAAAAATACATAAGCTCATAAAATAAAAAGAAACAAAATTCATGTATAACATTCATATACCAAATCTAACAACATAACACAAACACAATACAAATCTAATAAAAAGTGGCAAAATAGCACTTCTACATCCATAGTAAACATCAACACTTGCACCAAGCCACGAACATAAAAACCTAAAAAATAAAACACAATAAGTTATATTTTGCTTTACCAACACGTGATAAATTAATTGAAGGGAGACATGAGTGAATTACCATGAACTTGTCTTAAACCAAGTTAACTAACACAATATCTTCTTGATGTTCATTGTCATCACAAATTGTAAGGGGTCATGATACCTTTGATGCTGAACAAGTAGCTACACAAACAAAAATAAAATACTATATAATTAAGTGTCAAAATCAATAGAATGTAGTAATATGTAAATCAAATGAGGTAATTACCTTGTGACTCGATCCACATCCAACTTTAGCTACACATCAATGCCTCTACGGTAGATGGATGAAGTCTACTACGATGAGGACTAATCAATGCCAATTTAGTCACACTTTCAGACAAGTTCATTCTATCATGGATGGTTTGACTTTTAATAACCCTAGGATTAAACATTTTTAGAGAACTTCATGCGTATCATCTTCACTTTTTGTTTAAAAAGTCATATACTTTAATTGAGGCGTTACATTGCGTTAATATAATAACGTGGTGTCAAGAACTCACTAAATAACTTCTCAATATAAAGAGGTATCACAGTCACGTGGCATGACAGCACTGAATATATATCATTTGGATTTCTGCACATTAAAAATATATTTCATGTATATAATAAGAACACATTAAACAGAAATATACTAACAGCTTCTAGAATTTTTAGTTACACGATTAACACAAAAAAATCAGCTAATGAGTTAAGAATGTGAATATTTCAACTTAAAAGTAGAATTACTATGCCATACTTTGTCAATTGTACTACAAACGGTGAAATGCGATTATACTAATCATTATCAAGCATGTGATACAATAATTAAGTCATTCAAATTCGAGAAGTATAACATTTTTTTTTTTAATAAAAAAAGTAACTCCCCCATCATCAACAATTTTTCAAACTCACATTCGAGAAGCATAACATTATTTAAAATTATAAAAAAAAAAAAAAAAAAGTAACTCCCCATCTTCAAAAACTTGATTGGCTTCTAAATTGACCATGAAAGCAATGCTGAAAGTTTTGGAAAATTCAGACTTTGAATCCATTCCAACTCTGACAAAAAACTTAAGAGCAATGCTTAATTATCTATACGAGTTTGGAATATTTAAATGGTTTATCTACTGATATGGACTTCTTTTATTAGAAAATAAAATAACTTCAAGTTTGATTTTATTTCAAAATCATAATTGACATATCAGTAGGTAAACCGTCTAGGTATCTCAATTAACATGTGTACTTAGCAATTTTCAAAAATTAAAAATAAATGGGCAAATTACAGCATCACCCCCTGAACTATGACCGTTTTTTGCTAACACCCCCTAAACTTTAAAACTGAACAGACTCACCCCTGAACTATCCAAAATGAACAAACTGACCCCCTGAAGAAGGGGTTTTAGTGTCGACAAAGGATAGTATAAGGGGTGAGTTTGATCACTTTTAAAATTTAGGGAGTTTTAGTGAAAAATGGTCATAGTTCAGGGAATGTTACTGTAATTTATCCAAAATAAAATTCCATTCAAGAACACGTGTCACTCTCTCCACCAGTTGGCGGTAAATCATTTAGCAAGTTCAACAATGCTACACACACTCTAAAAACCACACTAAAATGCACAACATTGCTTTAAAATGTAGGACCTGGTGCTGAAAAGTGTGCACACACAAAAGTGGGTGTTTTGTGTGTGCAGGCTTTTCAACACAAGGTCCAACACTTTTAAGCAAGATTGTGCATTTTTGTGTGCTTTTCAAAGTGTGTGTAGCATTACTCTAGCACAAGAAGTTACCACCAATTCCTCATGCCATGACTGATGTTCCCCCAGATGCAAAAATCCAATCTTGTGTGGTTTAAGCTGATCATACACGCCACTTTTGGAGCCATCCATTACGTGGAGTCATATAGCGAGCGCGCACGGCACCGGTTTGAAAGAGATACATATGTCCATGGTTGATTCTTTAAAGATAAACATTTTTCATTGGCTTAAATACAAAATATATCCTTAAATTTGGTCCATATTTTATTTTAGTCTTACAATTTTAATTATATTAAATTGGTCCCTAGAACTTTTAAATAGAAGCAATATGGTCCAAATGTCCCATTTAATCAAAAAATTGACGGATTCACCATCTACTGCTATGCATAATTAAGCTAATAAGCGGATGGGGACATTAGTGGTGGTCTATTTTTTTTTTTCCCTAAAAAAGCATGACAGTGCATAGCATGTGAGCAAATTCTGTCAACATCTCTTACAGAATGAGACATTTGGACCACTTCACTTCTATTTAAAAAATTCTTAGACCAAATTAATGCAACTGAAATTACATGGACTAAAATGAGACTGAGACCAAACTTCAGAGATAGATTTTGTATTTAAGTGTTTTTTTTTTTGTTATTTAATTTTTTTTCTTTAAGATTCGCAATCAGTAGAAGATAGACACAGAGACGTCCACACATTATATCATGTTCATATAACTCTATATGCTATCTCTTCTCTTGATTTACAGGCCACAATTTATTAGCACACAATCCAAAGTTTCCTTGTTTCTGCAACATTTGGAGCAGCAAGTAATGTTATTCTTATTGCTTCCTTGGTTTTATACTTCTATTTCATTGTTATTCTTCACGGTCTTGGTTTTCAAATGGTTCTCTGCTAAATCGGCCACCAAAAAAAATGTACTACCTTCTCCATCAAAGCTCCCAATTATTGGGAACCTCCATCAAATCGGACGGCTCCCTCATCGCTCCCTCCAATCATTAGCTCAAAAACTTGGCTCCCTTATGTTGCTTAGCTTTGGCAGCGTGCCAGTGCTCGTTGTCTCATCTGCTGAGGCAGCTCGCGAGATCATGAAAACACATGATCTGATCTTCTCTAACAGACCCAAATCGAGCACCGCTAGTAAACTTCTGTATGACTACAAGGACATGGCTACTGCACGCTATGGCGAGTATTGGAGGCAGATAAGAAGTATATGTGTGCTCCACCTTCTAAGTAACAAGAGGGTTCAGTCTTTTCGTGCTGTGAGGGAAGAAGAAACAGCACTTTTGATCAACAATATCAAAGAGGATTATTGTTCTTCTTCGTCTTCATTGAATTTGAGCGAAATGTTAATGTCACTTACGAACGACGTGGTGTGTCGTGCGGCCTTGGGGAGGAAATATAGTGGAAAGGAAGGTGGTAGGAAGTTTAAGGAGATACTGGGGGAGTTTAATGAGTTATTAGGTGCTTCCTATATTGGGGACTTTATTTCGTGGCTTGGTTGGTGGACTCGTATAAATGGTTTGGATGCTAAATTAGAGAGAGTTGCTAAAATGCTTGATGAATTCTTCGAGGGTGTAGTTGAGGAGCATATTGATCGTCAGAAAAGAGCGAAAAACGGTGGTGGGAGTGTGGAAGATGAGATCCAACCGGACTTTGTGGACACTTTGCTTGAAATTCAGAGAGACAACATAAATAATTCTCCTCTTTATAGAGACAGCATCAAAGCTCTAGTGTTGGTATGACTCTGTCTGTCCTTAATGGGCTAATGAAACTGCTAACACCTTCTTTAGTTGCCTCCTATATATGTTATACATGTCATTCTCATGCAAAAATTCATGTCTAGAATTAGAACTATCTAAAGAAGGTATAGTATTTATTCGAAAATTAATGTTTAGAAATAGGGAAATATTCTCATCTCAAAATGAATTCAGCATAACCACACATATGGGAGCATGATTTAAGTTGGCTAGAGATATTGCCAAAGCAGAAAGTGTCGCTAACCTTTTAGCAGCACTTTCTACTTTGGCATTAGCATCACCCTTTAAGTTTCCATTTTTGTAAATAGCCCCATTCAACATGATTGTCTACTGTGTCAAAACTCTATAAAAATTGTGAATGAAACTTTTCAAGTTAATGGGATGCCTAAACTACCCTCATCTTTACCCAAATTCCCGAACCTAATATTTTTTTTTTTTGAACAGGACATAATTTTATTAAATTAAACCACCATGTGGAAAGATACACCCCACAGTTCCCCCAAAATTACATTATCAAAGGCCAACAAGAGAACCAAAAACTCTCACAGGAGTTTCATCAAACAGTTAATAAACAAAACACAAAGACACACAGTAAGTCGCCCCCTGAAACACGTAATCCACCATGTACACGCACTGACTGTGACTAATCTCACAATACAACCAACTTAAAGCATTCCTATGGAGAAATTATTCAGTGAGCCCGTCACGCCACGTCAGCATGCTGACGTGGTGTGACCATCTCATCTTAACCACCCACTTGCCCCCTCCTTTACGGGGGATCATGACAAGTGGCTAACAGATTTAAAATTTAAAATTTCACTAACCACTTGTCATGATCCCCCATAAAGGAGGGGGCAAGTGGGTGGTTAAGATGAGATGGTCACACCACGTCAGCATGCTGACGTGGCGTGACGGGCTCACTGAATAACTTCTCATTTCTATGCGAACCTGCAAACAATATATGACTGCAACACTTTTGAATTAGCTCAAATGTCTCAATTGTTCGGGAATCTCTCAAACCATTTTTGCAAGTTATTTGACAAAATAACTTTCTGTATTATTATCAACATTTGCTTTCTTGCAGGATATGTTTGCTGCTGGAACTGATACAACGTTCGCAGCTCTAGACTGGACAATGGCCGAACTCATAAGACACCCTAGAGTCATGAAGGAGCTACAGAATGAGGTGCGAGGAAAAGGAATAGGCAAAACGCACATCAGTGAGGACGATTTAGACGAAATGCACTACTTGAAAGCAGTGATCAAAGAGTCCACACGGTTACATCCTCCGATTCCGTTACTTGTTCCCCGAGAATCAACCCAAGATGTCAAAGTCATGGGCTATGACGTTGCAGCTGGCACACGAGTGATAATCAACTTCTGGGCTATTGGGCGAGATCCGTTCTTGTGGGAAGAAGCTGAATTATTTCGACCAGAGAGATTCCTAAATACATCTATCGATTTCAAAGGGCATGACTTCCAGTTAATTCCATTTGGAGCTGGCAGGAGGGGCTGCCCCGGAGTCCTGTTTGCCACAACTATTATTGAGCTTGCATTAGCAAACCTTGTCCATAACTTTGACTTTGCTTTGCCCAGTGGAGCAATAGGCGAGGATTTGGACACAACTGAAGCCCCTGGTTTGGCCGTGCACAAAAAGGATCCTCTACATGTTATTGCAACTCCGTATTCTTTCCAATTTACTCCCTAAATATTATGTATTGTGGACTTTGGACTCAGGTAAGAGGTGGGTGTAGACTTGTAGTGTTAGTCTTATGCCAAAGATGGGTAAGATTTCATGTAACATAGCTTCTGTGGCGTTGTTAGTGTACCTATTTCCACGATTTAGTGGATGCATAAGTTTTACTAGAACATTCAATATTTTGTTAAGTTGTTGTGTTTATGAATATTACCATCTTAACGATGCAGCTGTGTAGAAATGGGAACAACTAGGATCTACTATCTCAATTGTTTAATTTATTTTCACTCGTTCAACTTCCTTTATATCGGACTAGAGAAATAACTTTCAATAGGAAAGTAACTCCTTGTATGTTCCATCACTCAGTAGCTAATAAATTAACCAAGTGGGTGGAGAAGTTGGGAATGTTCAAGAAAACAATATCCTGCACACCAAAGCTTTGTTGAAGAAATTTCAGAGCCAACATCATACGTAATTTAGTTTATAGATGCATTTTGTGGGAAAAAAGTGTCCAAAATCAATTGTTCAAATCAAATGAATCAGAAGAAATGTGTGGCTAACATATACACATATCTACACAGACTACACAAGTATTCCTTGGGAGCATAAGCTTAGGCATGCTGTGTACAACTAAGTAAATCTAGATGCTAGCAAAATTTCAAGTCTTATGCTTGAAATGTTATCCTAGTGTACTGTACTTAATTCACCTTGTTCAATAATTTGTTAGATATTGTACAGTTAAACATATTATACAGTTTTTTTTTTTTTTTTTTTTTTTTTTTTTTTTTTTTACTTTTGAGGTTAGTTCATGAACGAAAAAATGATGGAATCTATATTAGTTTTTGACACTTCATATGTATTTAATGATTTATTAACCTTTTATGCTTTGCTATTCAAGAATTCCTTCTTGTGCATAAGTTTGGTTTATAAAGGACTCCTATGTATCCGCAAATCGTTTGAACTAACGCACATAGAAAAGAAAGAGAAACTGGCAACGAGTAAGTTAGTCAAGTCCTTTAAGCCAAAATCTCTCCATGATTAGGTCTGAGTTACCTGATATAACACATTACTACCCCTTCTATTTAACTCATGGTTCAAGGTCGCGGTATCGGTGGCCGATGAGATGGCTTGGTCGCGGCACCGCATCCTGGTATCGGACCATACGCAACGATACGCTAGATTCAAGGTTCAAAAAAAATTATGAAAAATTCTAAATAATCGGAATAGCAAAATTGGCCAAATAGACTATCACAATACACATGTACCAATCATAAAATCACAAAATTTTCAATTCATATGCTGCCGATCTAGTGTTTGATAGCTCTACACACAAAATTGGATAAAAATTGTTCAATTCACTACTAAATAGTACATACATTACAATAACATGATTAAAAAAAAAAACTCTTCAACGTACCGTAGAAAAATCATTACCACATGGAGTGTCGTGGGGGCTCGAATTCATCATGAAACAAGTTCTTGCTAATGGTAAAAAGGGGGCTTTGAATGTTGGGGCTGAAGCTGGGTTACATGTCTCATGCTTCGAGTTGAGGCAATCCAGAGACAAGAATGCTTTGGTTCCAGGTTATTCCCTTGAGTATTGAACGCATTATGTGGATATGGAAAGTGAAGGCCCCAAATAAATTTGAAGCATAATCTGAAGGTAAGCGTTGAGATGACTGACTTGATGTTCCATAATCTGGGTTTTGTGATTGAGAAGGATTGGCAAGATTTGTATGATGATAAAATCCAACCAAACGAACTGATAAACAGTAGTTGAAATTGCCAATTTAGTCACACTTTCAGACAACTTAATTCTATCATCGATGGTTTGGCATATACTCAGAAAGTAATAGCCCCAAGATGAAACATTTGTAGAGAACCTCCATCTCAAATCCTAGATATATCTATTTCATTGTTTAATTTGACTATTTCCATTGTTTCACACTTTGAAGAACAGTCATTGCCCAAAGGGAAAAACTAGAAAGTAATCTGTTGATTTAACATAACAGAAAATTATGAAGGCTCCAAAATTCATACCTTTCAATTCTTTCATTCACATGGAAATTTAAATACAAAGCAACAACTGACTCCTAAATTGGTGCATCTACTGCCCCAACAAATCAGCCAATAACAACTTTATTGACCCCAGGGGCCGAGGAACGTGATACCCAGTGGGGCACGTGCCCTCTCAATTTTTCAAAATTTAAATTTTTGTATACATTTGTGTTTCCCCTATAAATTTTTATTTACTGTTTCTAAATTCAGATAGACACATCTTTTAAGGAGGTTGTATAAAAGTTATATGAAGGTTGTCTCCCAAATATTACTCAAACAAAAATAAAAACAAAAATATTTATATAGCGAGTACCTACTCCGAACCCATGTGAATTTTTTGCACCCACTGACATCAAATCTTGACTCCACCGGACTGACATAACCGACAAGATTTGGTTTGTTGAAAGAGTCAAATCAATCAATCAATCAATCAAAAAGAAAAAGAAAAGAAAAGAAAAGAAAAGGGACATTGAATTATCCATCTGGAATAGTATCGTATTGTTGCCAAAATCAAACTCCATATTCATCAGTGTCTAATGACAAAACAAACTCAAAAACCCACATCACGAATTTCTCATAAACAATAATGATATATGTTTGCAGTATAACTATAAATCAGTGTTACAACCTCTCCAATGTGCAAAATTAAGCAATCTTAGCATTTTGGACCGAAATGAATTTCGAGTGAGGGAGAAGAATGAAAAAAAAAAAAAAAAAAACATTTAACAGTTCAGTCTCTAGAATGCACGGAGATTGGTCAGCCCCCCCCCCCCCCCCCCCCCCCCCCCCCCCTTTTTTTTAAGAAGGAAAAAGACAAGGTTTGTGAATTTTATGGCCTTAACCCCACCTTTAAAACTGAAAAATAAGGTTATTTTGATAAATTTGTCTCCGTTCCGTCACACATGTAAGAAGTTATTGTTTTAAATTTGCCAACTCAGTATGTTCTTCAATGAAATGTTTTTTTTTTTTCAAACTTTAAAATGCTATAATTTTCAAATCACAACTCTATTTTCAATAAAATTTATCTATTTGTAATCTAGAGGGAAAAATCTATAAAATAAGACTCATAGTGACTATGAAAAAATGTTTTAAAAAAAAAATCATGTTATTGTCGGACCGCTATTACGTAACGCAATGACATTGTCTCTTTTGCGACAGTAACATGATACTACTTTTGACTTTATATCTTTATTTATTTTATTTTATTATTATTTATTTATTTATTTATTTGTTTCATTTGATGATATGTTACTGTCTTTAACTGGACAGTAACATCTGAAAATTTGCCATAATTTTGTAATTATTAGGTTAATTTGAAGAAATGTTATTATCAACGACATGTTATAGTTACTTTGTTCACTACCATGTTGCTAATCTTTAATGGTCTGTATTATTTTTTGTATGAGGATTGTTTTTAGAGACAATAACATCTACTAAATGGCCCTAATTTTGTAGTAATTTTTTACAACAATGATGTTATTATTTTTGTAGAATCGTTTAGTTTTTGATAATATGTTATTGCATTTACTTGGAAAGTATTGTAAAGGCAGTATCATATGATAAAATGACCATAATTTTGCAATTATTTGGCCAATTTGAATAAATGTTACTGTTACTGTCTACACCTGGGCAGCACTTAAAGACACTAATATGTTTTAAAATGGCCATAACTTAGCAATTTTGTGGCCAATTTGGATGATTTTTTAAATTTTTTTTTTTGATTTGGGGTAATTTTCGAGATCTACGCAATGGAAATGTCGGTTTTGCAAAAAAAAAATTTGTGGATATCCATTTGTGAGCTGCAAAATTTTGATTTTTTTTTTTTTGAATAATTTTATAGGCACCATGGATCTTGTTTGATAGATCATGTTTTGTAAATTACGAATATATAATTTTCATGAAAATATAATTTGTAGTTTAGAAGTTTTGAGAATTTAAAGGTTTGGAAAACAAAAAATAAGTAACTTTCTTAAATTATGGGCTGAGGTGGTATTTGTGTAGTGTAATTGTTGAACATAAAGAAAGTGGGCATTTTCGTCCACTGAAAATCATAGGGACCTTTCGCACCGAAAAAAATATGGGAATCTATCCCCTATTATGGTCCAACGTAGGGATCTATGTAGACCCCTTAAAATTAAGTCTATTTGTCAAAAACTTGCACGATTTGGCTATTTTTTAAAAAGCCCATCGTTACTTTCCCGAAACGACCAAAATTTACTCATTTTTGGCCTTTTCGGATGATTTTTTTGTTAGATCTATGCATTGGACTTGAAAATTTTATTTAAAAAAAAAGAGAGATAACTTACAGCCTGATTTTAAGATTTATCTATCAAATAAATAACATTATCTATTTACAGACAGATAATATTATCTGTCAACTTTAAACCACATTGATTCCAGTAGTACGAAAGGATAGTATTTTATGTTTTTTATTATATATTTATGTGAAAAAAACACAATTTTTCATATTTGTTTAATTTTTACTTTTTTCCCTGTATTTCAGGGTCAATGTTGATCTCGTTTGATAGATCTCATTTCGCTAATTCCAAAACATCAACTTTTAAGAAAAACGGACTTGTAAAACAAAAGTTATAGCAATTTGAAGTTATTTAAGTATAAAAAAATACCTAATAAGTTAAAGAAAAGTAGCATGATTTTTAGCTTGAAAGGATTTTATTTTAGGGGGCTATGGTCGAAGCCAAGGGCAAAGCCACATGGGGGGCAAGAGGGGGCACTCAACTTTTGAAAATTAGTTTTTTACCCTATGTATTTTAGATTCTATGCATTTGAGCCCTCTTAAATTTTTTAATTTACCCTTTCTAAATTTATAAATCTCATTTTGGTCCTTCAAATTTTAATAATTTTCACCCAAATAGGCAACTCCTTTACTCGATTAGTCTCAATTGTTTAAAGTCTTAAAGATATCAATTTTAACAAATTAGGGGTTCTTATTTTGCGTGTGAAATTAGTGGGAAAAAAAATTAAGCATATGAACAAATGTTCTTTCAAAAGAGTTGTGGAAATATCAATTTCTATTTGAATAATCATACTTTTACCTAACATACTATACATCAAATCCGATGACAACCACACAACTTTTAAATAAGAAAGATTCCCCTATCTTTATTTTGTACCCATCTAACAAAATAAGAAAGATTATAAACCCAAGATAACAAAATTTTGTTGCCTAAGCAAAACCGCTATATATATAACAAAGATTTATACTTAATACAACAAAATGTTATTCACAAAATAACAAAAGTTGTTTCCAAAAAACATGTACATTTACAAAACCGCTATATACATGTACGTTCTATCCTAGAATTCTTCATTGATTGGGTAATGCTTGATAGTGCACCATAAGAAGGATGCAACATGAGTCGGGTTGTGTCTTCGAAGTACGCACGACCTGAAGGATGCGACATGAGTCAGACGCGGTAGTGCGTCACACACAAACTGTTGGGGTCGGGTCGCCATGGAAGAAGAATCAACAAATAAACATGAAATCTGTAAGGCTTTGAGGCGCGTTTGGAATGCTTTTTTTACGGAGTTATTTGCCCCACTCACAAAGAGTTTGCTACAGGGTTCCTAGCAAATCCCCTCCAGGATACAATAAAGCCTGAAAAATCTACCAGATAGCAATTTTGAAGATTTTTCAGGAAAACCACTAAAAAATTGATTTTAACTGACACATGAAATGATATGAGAGAATATGTACTTAGTTGTTTCACATAATTCAAATGAATAGCACTTGTCCTATATATACCACTTAGTGCCTCTTCCAAAAGATGACACTCTTTGGTTATTAGGCATCTTAGCACCTATTTTCAATAGGTATGACACCTCTTCAAGGGTAGTGACCTTTGACCTAAAATACAACCGCACTCCTTGAATGGTGTCTTTCATATTTATCTATTATTCTCTTCATATGCATTTTAATATTACAAACGATATTAATGTATATTCAAATATACAACAAAAACGTGTATGATTGGTGTATCACACATATAGGAAATGTACTTAAGGATAGTGGGATCATACTGACTACAGGTGGAATTGGAACCACCAAAATTTCATTGGAAGTACATCTGTATACGGTGGACCAACTAAAATTTTCATTGGAAGTACATTGTACATTGACTATATATGAACACCTACCAAAAATAGCCCATCAATGGCCAAGATTGAAGACAACAAGAGGCTTACATTCCAGCCAAACCAATTAGGGACTGATTATGGGCTATTTGAGGATTAAGGGTTTTACGGGTTGTGGGGGGTAGTGGTGGTCAGCTGTGCTATAGATATTAGGGTTTGATTAGGGCTGAGGGTTTGAGAGTTTTGGAGAAGGGGTTGACTGAGGTGGTGGTGGTGGTGGCCGGCGGTGGTGGTGGTATTGATGGGGGTGTTAGAGGTTGATTAGGACTGAAGTTTGGAGTTCGTAGAAGGAGACTGGAGAGTAATAGAAAGAGAGATTACCTGTGTCCGGCGGTGCTCTGGTGGTGAGAGTGCGTGTGTGTCTTGTTGTTATAGATAGAGAAAAGAGATATTGAGAGAGAGAGAGAGAGAGAGAGAGAGAGAGAAAACGAATGTGGGAAGAGTGAGATGTGAGAGAGTAGCAAATAAATCGGGGGGGAGTTGTTTGAGGGGAAATTTTGAAACCAATTTCATCTAGGCCATTAGATGAAACCCTAACCTGAGATTCAAAGGACGGTGGCCATAGGTGCTCGTCGGTGATTAGTTGGAGACTTATGGTGAGATGGAGAGAGGGACGGTCGGCGGTGGGTGGGAGATGGCGACTGTGTGACTATCAGCGGTGGGGATGTGGTCGGCATTGTGGATATGCTTGTGGGTCGTCGGTAGGGGTGTGGAGAGTGAGGAGAGTGATAGAAAGGGATTGAGAGAGAAATTTTGGGGAAAGAAGGTACAGAAATTTGGAGAATGTTCAAATTTTTTGGGAAAAAAATTTTGCGGCACCAATTGGTAAGAGGCTTAAGTGTTGTTGTGACGCACCCCGTGCGTGAGAAATAATAAATTTTTTATTTGTGACACACATTGTGCGTAATAAATAATAATTAATTTACTTGTGACGTGTGTACGCGTCACAAATAAGGTTAAGTAATTGGTCAACGATTTTTTTTGTGGCATCTGTAACTGCATCACAAATACAAAATACGCGTCGCAAACCACATTCTTTTGTGACACGTATGTGTGCCACAAATAGTGTGCGTCACAAAAAATTAAATTTGTTGTAGTGTGCTAAGTGTTAGAAAACAAATTTAGGATATATATTCAAGAAGCACTGCATAGCATTGCTCCAAACTAGGTTCACGTATAATCTATGAAGCACGGATACGGACACACCGACACGATATGGACACACCGACACGATAAATGTCTTTAAAAAAAATTGCACGTCGACACTCCAATAAAAGTATTCGTAAAGTGTCATGTCTGCCTATCGGACACGATATGATACGCAGCACATTACCTTCCTAGAAGTATCGGTGCTTCCTAACATATAATTATTGTATGTAACTTTATTCTTTTGAGATTTGCATTTGTAAACCAAAAAACAAAAACTAATAATTTTTGCATGCGCGTGTCTGATACGTATCCACACATGCCCCATGCATGTGCCGCACCCAAACAACTACCCAAGCCAACTATTGACCCATTCCCATGCAACCATTTCCACGTCCCAACCCACTTACCCCATTTCTCGTACCAACTTAGACCTATGCATCTGGAAACTTATTTCTAGTTTAGTGCATACATGTAGTGGAGTAGTGTCACGCCCCGGAGCAGCATAAATAGAGAAAAATAAATTTCCTTTATGGGTCCATAAGGAATGACAGGTGAAAGTCACTAATAATCCACACCACACAGTACTAGTCCAAAAGAAAAGCAACAGTAACCAACTGAGAATAACACACAGTGTTAACTATTACAAAATATCAGAGTATGGTCCACAGGATCACAACAGGTCTGAAGACAACAAATGCCCAAGTACCCATTAACAAAAGTTTAACAGAACAACTGAAATTAAATCTAATTATAACATCTTCAGTCTTCAACTGGCATAAGGATAATCCTTCCTGGTGTAATCGTCATCGGTGGGGCCTTCCTCTGGATAACACTCATCAGTGTACTGGTCATCACCTGTAAAACAAGGGGCAGGATATTCTGGACGGGGAATGTCCAGGCAATAAAAGGCCGTCAGCTTACTGAGAGCTGAGTGAGCATAAACTAACGAGGTACCAGTTATCTGAAGTAAACACAAGCTTATAAAAACACGAGTTAACATCTTATTATAAAATAACATTATCTTGTTCCTCTATTCATTCTTGTAAACCGACCCTTATCGTCTTGTTACTCAAATACCGAACTCAACGTATTCAGATGTCATGAACAAACTCAATCGTTTAACTCTAGGGATACACCCTTATTCTGTCCATCGCTTTTAAGAGCAATGGTCCTGCTCACCGCATGTCATGGACTTCACGTCAGTCTGTCCCCAGCTTTTAAGAACAATGGTCCTGTTCACCGCATTTCAGGGATATAACGTTTCGAACAAGGCATATCAATCTATTGCCACGACTTAACGTCATCTACTAGTGATCCCAGCTCACCGCTTTTAAGAACCATGGTCCGGTTCACCGCTTTTAAGAGCATATCACAGATCATCCAGTCTATCTTAAGACTTCTTGGTCCAGCTCACCGCTTTTAAGAACCATGGTCCGGTTCACCGCTTTTAAGAGCATATCATGACCAATCATCCATCCACGTACCATTCCCGGAACTTACCAAACCTACTTACGTTCCATTCTAACATCGACACATGACAATTCCCAATGTGGCCTGACTACTCTGATTAAAAGAAACGGATATCGAACTCATATCAGGAACAACACGTCAACCCACGTCTTCATATTACTTTTTATTCATTATCCATAAATCTTTGGTGTCACATTTCTCCTGTCTACCCCATAATCGCATAATGGAATTCCCGAATCAGGAATCGAACAACTAAACCTCTTATATAATAAACAGGCAAAGGAAACCATGTACTGATCATGTCAATCGATTGGAACAAAAGTTCAATCGATTGGAACAAAAGTTATGTCAATCGATTGAGAAATATGTCAATCGATTGGAATAATGTCAATCGATTGAAATCCTATTCAATCGATTGGGATGCAACTGATGTCAATCGATTGAGATTATGTCAATCGATTGGCACTACGTCTTCTCCAGCAGATTGTAAAAATAGCATATATAAACGTGCACTACATGCATGTAACTCATCTAAACATCGTAATAACTTGCATAAACATCACATAAAGAGACCAAGTGAGTTAGAACTCACTTAGGGTGCGTTTGGATGTGTTTAAAGCTTTGAAACCTTCAAACTCTTTCTCTCTTTCTCCTCTTCTCTGTTCAGCCCTCTCTCTGTCTCCTCCTTCTTCTTTCTTCTTCTTTTTGCTTCTTCTCCTTCTTCCCAGCTGCCACGGCAGTGAGTGTGTGTGTGGAGTGTATATATGTGTAGATATAGAGATATATATATGTATGTGTATATATCTCACAAGAGGTATATATCTCTCTCTCAAGCTGCCAAAGTGACCCAAGGCCACAAATGGACGAGTATATATAGGGGTATGGGAGTGCCACGCGTTTAAAGCTGAAGGAAAGAAGAAAACATTTCTCAGGTTATGTCAATCGATTGATAAACATGTCAATCGATTGGCAACAGATATTTGTAGTCAATCGATTGGAAATAATGTCAATCGATTGGAAATGTTGACACGTAATCACTTTTAGTCGGTTGAATGTAAATCGATTGGGATCTGAAAAGTGTCAATCGATTGAGAAAACTTATCAATCGATTGGTATCAAAAAGTGTCAATCGATTGGGAATATGTCAATCGATTGGTATCCAAAATCACCAGAAGGAAGAGAAAGTTTATACGAGTATAGAAATGAAATACCAGGTCTTATTAATATACCGAAATACAGGGTATTACAAGTAGTTAGTGGAGTAGTTAATTAGCTAATTATTAGGCATGTTTCCCTAGTTGTAATTGCATTCCATTTCCTTGTAAGCATGGCTATATATACAATGGCCAAGTGATTACCGAAGGCAGGAATTAAACTCCAAACAGTGTGCTTTTTCTCTCTCTAATTTGTCTCCCTCCCTATGTTATCTCACTTTCTCCTCTATTTTATCTCTGTCCAAGATTGGACCTTATCAGTGGTATCAGAGCCGTAAGATCTCATGGACACCCGTGGGAAATCCGACACTGAGTTCCGCAATGAAGTTATCAAAATTTTGGCTCGTCACGAGTCGAGTTTTGACCATATTAACAACACCCTTCAATTGGTCCTTACCAAATTGCAGGCTCTACGCATCACTCACACCCAAAACCATGTCCCCGATATGGCCGATGTCAACCCATTTGGCCCCGGTGAAACTTTTCACCGCGATCACCCCAACCGTTCGATCACTTGTTCAACGCAGTCAATAACGCCCTTCAACCGGTCATTACCGAATTGCAGGCGCTATGAGTTGCTCGCACCCAACACCTTGTCCTTCCATTCGCCACAGGCAAGTCTTCCCGCAACACTCGCCCCAACGACGAACGTCACCCCCACTGCAACCACCACCCACCCCTCTTCTGACCTGGAATTATCTTTTCTCAAATTCACTGGTGATGAACCCACTGATTGGATACATCGGGCTGAACAACACTGTGAGTTCAAGAATGTTTCTCTCAATCAGAGCGCCCACACCCAGCAAGCCATGCGAGAAAAATGCATGGTTGGTGAATACAATGTCGTGGTCTTGTTGGACTCAAGCAGTACACACTCCCTTGAACAAATTGCAAACAAAATCGAACTTTGTTGCCATTATAATGGGAAATGTGGCCCATGCCATGTATGCGCAAAGTTATTCAACATGGAAGTTTGCAATCTAGTAGTTGTGAAGATGGCCAGTGGAGAGTTAGCTAGCCAAGGCCTATGTAAAGCGGTTAAAAGTGTGGTCGAAAATTGGGATCCTGGTGGACTTACAAATTTTCAATTTGATTGGACTTCAACCTTGTGGACAAGGTTGATTTTATGGGGGAAGAATTGATACGTATCCACATATGCCCCATGCATGTGTCGCACCCACTCAACCTATCAGCACTATTTCCTAGCACCCAAACAACTACCCAAGCCAACTATTGACCCATTCCCATGCAACCATTTCCACGTCCCAACCCACTTACCCCATTTCTCGTACCAACTTAGACCTATGCATCTGGAAACTTATTTCTAGCTTAGTGCATACATGTAGTGGAGTAGTTAGTGGAGTAGTTAATTAGCTAATTATTAGGCATGTTTCCCTAGTTGTAATTGCATTCCATTTCCTTGTAAGCATGGCTATATATACAATGGCCAAGTGATTACCGAAGGCAGGAATTAAACTCCAAACAGTGTGCTTTTTCTCTCTCTAATTTGTCTCCCTCCCTATGTTATCTCACTTTCTCCTCTATTTTATCTCTGGGCCAAGATTAGACCTTATCAGTGTCCCTCGTGGGGTATAAAATAAGAAGCCAACTTGTTTTACAAGGTGTCGAATGTCTGAACGTGTTGGAATAAATTAAACTAGGTTCAAAAATAATTTTTTGTAACTTTATTCTTTTGAGATTTGGATTTTAAGAGAAAAAAACTAAAATTAATAATTTTTGCATGCCTCGTGCGTCCCTCGTGGGAACAAAACTAAAATCAACTAACCAAGAGCTGCACTGGATGGTCCTAAAAATTTTGTACTTGTTATATTTATATATATTCCTTTCCTTGTGTGTCTATATAAGTAGCACTCACGATTTTTGGTCAGGGGCTGCCTCGAGATAAATTTTTTTTGGTTAGGGCTGCCCTAATTTAGGGTAAATTATGTAATTTTAGGAGCCCTATGTGTTAAATTTGTAAAATATTACATGTAAGTCTAGAATTTCCAAAAGTGCTGCGGGGTTTGTGTCTCAAACTTACATGTAAATCAAGAATTTTGAGAAGTTCGGGGGGAGCATGTGTGAAATTTAGGAGGTCTATTTCTAAAATCTACAAATTATTGCATGTAATTTTCAAAAATCCAGGGGACCTGTGCCACCCCTAAGTATTATGTGGTCCGCCCATGTCTACAGTAGAAGTACAAACAAAGAATAAATTTTAAACGGATGATCCGTACTAAGATGCTTTAACGGAATCCAATAGTGGGCTACCAAGTCAGATTTGTAAGTTACACAAGAGAGAAGGTGTAAACACACAAAAGATTTCTTTATATGTGTTAAATCAAAAGCTGAATTTACTCCTCCAAAGCTGGATTCACGCCTCAAACAATCAACCATTGGTGAGAAATGTTTGCATG
Organism: Hydrangea macrophylla; assembly: GCA_033977485.1. Lineage (NCBI taxonomy): Eukaryota > Viridiplantae > Streptophyta > Magnoliopsida > Cornales > Hydrangeaceae > Hydrangea > Hydrangea macrophylla. The sequence continues at coordinate 78,600,351 of CM066998.1, forward strand.
TGCTAAGAGTACCACATGGAAAGATGGTGTAGTACCCTGTGCCCAATTAAACAGTGACATGTGTCAAAAGCCTTTAGCCCATTAGACAACACACACAATTGGTGGTGGAGAAGCACAACTGATTTTCTTCCTTTTTATGTAACATTACTGACATTCTGTGTCTTCATTTAATGAAGCATTAAGCCCCAAGTTTGCTTTCACGTGACTAGTTGATTGGTGGGAACTTTTTTTATTTGCTTTATTTATTGTTTCGAATTGAGTATATTTTTTATCACTCCATAATTGTTCACTTTCTTCTCTCATTGACTAATGCAGTGGGACTCAAAATTAAATGAGAATTAATTAATGGTGTAAGGTACTGAACCCCACTACAGTGCAATGGGAAAGGAGGTTGAGCAAAATGTGAGCAATTCTAGGTTACAGAATAGTAAATAGTGGCTCTCTTATTAATTTTTTCTTTTTTTATTTATCAGGAAAATAGTGGCTCTTATCATTACAGAATTGGGAATTTTTTTTTTATTTTTTACTGTAATGGTTTTAATTTAGGTCATTCGGCCATAGGTTCCTATAAGAACACTTTCCAATCATATGTACCTAACCTTATTTTTTAACCCCAAAAGTCCCTACTTTTTTTTTTTTTCCTTTCTTGGGGGTGGGGGGACAAAAATGCCCTCAAAATCACTGTAGTGCGCACTATAGTAGTCCTTTTTTCTCTTTAAAATGCCATGACTTTCAATCCAGAACTCTATTTTCCACAAAATTTATATATTTGGAATATACAAAACAAGATATATAAAACAAAATTCACATTGACTATAAAAATACCCAAAAAAAATCATATCAAACAAAATCCACGTTGACTATAAAAATACCCCCAAAAAAATCACAATTTTAAGTTACCAAAAATAAATTAAACTATGGACAATTGACATGATCTTCCCAATCGTTAACCATGAGATTTACCAAAACTTCCCACTTAGATGCATTTTCAGATCAGATTTTATACCACCATGGCACAACCTTTGGAATTGGTGCACCTTGTTTTAGAAAGATCTTCATGAAGTGTGAATCATCGTACAAAATAATAGGAATGATCTGGAAATTAGCTGCTGGCCCCATTCTCAAAGGTAAATACGTGCAAGATTGTAAGGGCGAGAGAACACAAAAAATACAGTTGAACGTGCTAGCAAATAGTGGTCCCATTTCAGGGAGTTGCATCCAATACTTTTTTCCACATCCATATTCATTGAAATTATCTAACCCTTTCTCTATCACCTTGTAGTTTTTTTCACCACCCAACTGATAAGTGTATGATTCTCTATGCTCCATTAATTCATTCAACATAGACACCCGAACATCCTTCCATCTGTCATCCTTACTCTTACCCAATAATTCAGCGCAAGCTCTGAATCCACAATGACCATCAGGTGCAACATCTTCCAATTTATACACAACATGTTCTTTAATTTTTGGATTGAAGAGAGCTAAAACTTGCTCAATTAACTCCTCATCGGTTAAATCTTTCAATACTATCGGTTGCAGTTCTTTTATGGTCTTTGCATACTCAGATTGCCCCTTCGTAGCCCACAACATCATATCCTAGTAGAGAAAGACAAATCATATTACTTATGTAATAAAATCACATGCTAATAAAAAAGGTAATAAAATCACATACCATAAAAGTTGAATGTTTAGGATCATCCTACATAGAATACATAGGAGATGAAGGATAATGCGTTCTTGGTGAAGAGGCCTAGAATAAACAATAAATTAGAAATTAACACAAGCTATGTGACCCAATATATTTTAGGGAGCTTCAGCCATAGCCCCCTCAAATAAAACCCTTCCAAAACAATACGCATGCAATATATAAAGAGAAAATGAAAATCCATTACCTCAGAAAAATTAGAAGGATAAGATGCACCTAAGTTTATAGGTGAAAAGCTTGTACTAGCATTGTGTCTGAGTTCATAAATAAAATAAAAAGAATGAAAAAATAAAAAAATAATAATAAAAAAAAAGTAGAGAAAAAAGTATTAGATGTGAGAATAGCACTAATAAAAATTAAAATATGCTAAAGTGAAAGTGATTTTAGTTACCTTGTTTTGTTTTTTTTTTTTTTTTATTTTTTTTCTGACGGGCAATTGCTTTTGAAGTGCCCTATTTTCCTGCAAATGCTACACTTGCGCTTTTTTTTAGCCTGATTTTCGATCGGGTGTTTTTGTCTTAGTGATTTTGGACGTCCCCGTGAAAGAACATAAGGAGGGTTTGCCAAAGTAAACTCCAAATCCGATAGTACTTGGTTTCTACTCTCGTGTATTGTTTTAGTACTTCCTAGATCACCTTCATTTTCATCTCCCTCACTCTCATCATCCATTAACAAAATCTCGTTATGTACCTTTTCTAAAACGACTCCAAGGTGTGTGTATTTTTTTTGTGACTTTTTCCCTTCTTCAACAACTTGTAAAAATTGTATCATAAGACTGTTTGTTCTTATAGTGGAACATATTTGTGGATCTTCTTGTGTCACATCACTAAATATTTCATGTATAACCCGTCGCTTGGCATTCATTGTCCACCTTTGTAGAGCATACTGTTGAGGAAGAGAGTTAACAAGAGACTTTTTTTTTTTTATAAAAATAGTGAGTATGTGCCTGCAAAGAATTCCAATGAACTCGAACATGTGACATGTACAACTGGCTTTGTTCTCAAGAAAATTATGTGAAACCTCATATACTGGACCATGATTCTCATATGACAACACTTTGTATGTCTTCGTTAGGTCATCTTCACGCTTCTTACATGCTTTATATTTCTGACTTGAGAATCGTTCTATTTGGAACAATTTAAATATCTTTCTCGTATAAACTTCTGCTGCATCTACTTCTATTCTATAGCATGTCTTCAAAATTGCACAAGAATTCTTTGTTTTTACATCTCTCTTTTTCTTGAAGATATTTGGAATTCATTGCTTTCTCATATTGAAAGACAAAGTCACTTACCAATGTACTTGAACGTACAAAATCCTTAAAAAAAACTTGTTTATACTCTCACTTCTTTGTGTTGTTGACATCCCAGTGCAAAATGTTGTGCGTAAATACGTAGGAATCCATTTCTTAAGCCTTGCATATAGATCTTGTAGCCAACTGTTTTCCCCTAACTCATTTCTTAAAATCAATTCATTCCATGCTATTTCAAATTCTTCAGTTGTGATAGTGTCATGAATGCATTGGTGAAACTTTCCTAAAAAAGAAGGATATGTGTTGTACACATGAGCCAAATGTTTTGGAATCTTAACGATGAGTAGTGTTAGGTAACACTTGGGTAATTGCCTTTGCCATGGCCTTGTCATCATCTGTAATGATTGTAGATGGAGCTTGTCCAAGCATTGCCTCAAGCCAAGTTTGTAATAACCATGTGTAGGACTCTGTTGTTTCATTCACTAGTAAAGCACATCCAAACATGATTGACTGGTGGTGGTTGACCCCAGTAAATGGAACAAAAGGCATGTCGTAACAATTAGTCAAGTACGTAGCATCAAATGAAACAACATCTCCAAAGTATTGATATGCCAATCTTGACCTTGCTTCTGCCCATAAACAATTCCCCATTGATCTATTTTCTTCAACTTGAATTTTATAAACGAAGCCTGGATTTTTAGCTTGACTCTTTTTAAAGTAATTGTACATTCTTTGAGCATCTCCACATTCTAAATGGTTTTTCCTTTTGCTTCCTATGTAGTTTTGAAGATCAACTGCTACACAACCGACATTGTAATCACCACCAGATTCTTGATTTAGCACTGACATTATCTTTTTAGTAGGCAGGCCAGCCTCATTAAGCACATTAACAAGACTTTTCTAAGCTGATGCTATACCTCTATGTCCACGAAGTAAACGCGTACTTTTTGGAGAACAAAAGTCATGATTGTGCCCTATTACAAATTTGCTAACAATCCATTTTGTTTTATCTCTTTGTAAACCCATCATTGCTTTACATCCAATCTTTCACTATTGAGTAAAATATGGTACAAGTTACATGAATTAAATCCCATAATCCAAATACAAGACCTTTGTACACTCCCCACTCAATACCCCCAAAGAACCTAACTTAATCACTGTAATACATAGAGAAATCATAAAAACAAATAAATACCCTATCTATCTCACATCCCTATAACGCTGTGAACACCCCTCACAGAAAATCCCAATGATTAATGTCTCATGCCCCAAAGGGGCACCCTCTCTCGTCACCACTCTCTGGCCGAGTGATCATTCAAACTCTTCTACAATGTATGGCATATTTGTACACATATGTATTTCACCATTGGCCATCACCAATACAGCAATACTAGCTTGCACAACCCTCGAATCAATACGGTCTCGACACCCCGATTCAAAAAATACGTCCAATACACGTGCAATTGCCCCGAGTTAATTATACGCATTCACTCCACCAAAGAAGAGCCTCGACTTCTCCTTCTCCCAAAGCAGGATTTCCCCTCATCATCGTCTGAACCGTGAACAAACCATCCACACACTCACTTATATAAGAATTTTTCATCGAGGACTTGGGAATACAACACTACCAACTAGACGACACAAACCATCCACACTTCTTTCAATTGTCATGTGTGATTTCAGCAACAATATTAAATTCCTCCGCAACTTTGGGATCAATATCACACTACCCAAATAGCGAACCTGCTCCAAAAATATTTGATCAACGCTCCTATGTGCAGTATCCTAACAATTACCTCTGTCGGATAATTGCGCCTGTGTCTGCCCTCGTACCTTCTTGAAACCCATCAAATTATTTTCTTCAAGAGCACATACGTACCAACATACAGTATTCGGAATCTAACAATCCAAAAGAAGCACCCATACGAGTGGAGTATAAGGACCTCTCCACCATACGCAACCGGCTACAATCACATGCCTAAAACGCAGTGAACACCCCTCACAGAAAATCCCAATGATTAATGTCCCATGCCCCAAAGGGGCACCCTCTCTCGTCACCACTCTCTGGCCAAATGATTCAAACTCTTCTACAATGTATGGAATATTTGTACACATATGTATCACCACCTAGTAAGTCCCATCTGTGTGAACAAGTGAAGAAGTTCACTTCAATTTAAACACCATTGATTTGTTGGTCCAATCAATTCTTGCCAACCACAACTTCTAGAAGTTCTAAGACTACACAATTCAACACTCCCATTTTGTTTCAACTACTAATGGGTTACGGATTTGTCATGATTATCCATGCAAAATATATGTGATATATATGTATTATCCCAACAAATCTATCTTCAATATTGGTCTTACACCAAGAGTTTTACCCCCTGCACCTCCGACGACCTCACCTAACCTCCGGCGACCACCACCACCATCACCTCGTTGAGCTCCGGCGATCTCACCTGAGCTCTGACTCCCACTATCACGACCTTCCCTGCCTCCACCGACCACCACTACCAGCAACAATCACTACCACAATCTCACCTTACTTCCGACGACCACGTGACCTCACCTGATCGACCTCCTTCACAACCAAACCACCAAATTAATATACAGTGATCATAAAATGATTTTCTCATACCACCGAAAAGTTGTGAAATTTATCACCAAAAAAAAGTTGTGAAATTTATCAAAAAAATCCATAACCTTAACACATGATTTTTCCAGTAGAATTTTTTTTTTTTTAAAACTCAGATCAACTTAATAAAACATTCACAACTTGGAAACAAACCAAACTAAAGCTACATTGATCCAAAAAAAAAATTGTGAATTTTTTTTTTCATACAATGATCACAAAACAAATTTCTCATACCACTGAAAAGTTGTGAAATGTCACAAAGTTCGTGAAAATTCACAAAAACGTAAAAATGCTCACTGCACTGGCTTGTGGTCATGCGATGGTCGTGGATCTGCTCGTGGTTGTAGATCTGGTCGCAGTAGTTGTGAATCTAAAATTGGTGGTGGTCGGAGGAGACAAATCTCATCAGGTCGGGTTACGTGATCGGCGTTGGCGGTGGTGGTGGCGACGACGGTGATGGTGGTCGGTGCTGAGAGAGAGAGAGAGAGAGAGAGAGAGAGAGAGGTGGTCGATGTGGTGGTGGTGAGGACGGTAGTAGTGGCGATGGAGGTGATGTTGGTCGGCGGTGATGGTGGTCGATGGTCACTGCTGAGAGAGAGAGAGAGAGAGAGAGAGAGAGAGAGAGAGAGAGAGAGAGTGATGAAATGAATAAGGATCTGTTATAACATATTCCTTACAAGCATGGACTGTTCACTATATATTTTTACTTTGTGTGCTATTACCAAATACATTTCATAAACAAGGATTTAACACCAAATTTTCGATAAATGTAAGCCCTTTCTCACCTTTTTTGTGCTCCTCCTAGATTGCAAGGAAAGCTTATGCATGTGGAAGTGGTATATTTTTCAGACCTAAATAATAGCCAAACAACAATCATAGAATACATGTGAGCAAAAAAACTATAATAGAATACAAACCTAGACAGCTCATTACCGGTAATGAGATACCAAATGTCAGCATCCTTGATTACTGCTAGTGTTGTGGCCTAAGAGCATCTCTAACAAAGATATGACATTTGTATCTTGGTTACTTGAATTGTATTTTTGACTAATCAAGTGGTTATTTTCGTCAAATTCATTCCAACTGTAATAGTAAAATGAGTAATCATTTATTATTTCAATAATATTGTTAGTGTCCGATATTCACAGATCATTTTGTATGGCAATCCAAATATTATAATTTTTCTTCCAGATATGGCTACCCTCTCTACCTCTCTTTATCTCTCTCAATAAAAATAACACTTTTCACAAGTTGGCATTTTGCGAACTCTTTTTGTGGTTTTTTCTTATTTTTATTTCAACATTACTTAGGTATGAAAGAAACCACCAGAAATTGCAAGTAAATTAATTAGCTTATTTTGCTCTTTTCTTTCTCTAAGTTGACAAACCAACCATCAGCCCAAGGGCAAATGATTAGACTCCAGACATAGAATAATGTATTTAAAAAACACATATTCTTATTAGATTACTAAGCGATAAATTACTCTTTACAGATCACTATGGAAATTTCTCATGAACTTAATTGAAAAATGCGCAAGAGAGAGTCAATGAGATTTGTACTAGTACCATATCACAAGAGAGACTTGTGTTAAGAAAAAACCATCTTATTATATATTCATGAGACATACCACTTTCTGTAGTGCTTGTTTCTCTCTCAAGCCATAGACTCCCAACAAGTCTTTTGAAAATCTCATACAGGGTGATGCTATTGTCACTCTATCATTGAACTAAGGTACTCCATTGTATCATTTTTAATGCATGTGGTACCATGCATATTACATACATGGTACCACATATTATGAGAGTGGTATCATAGAGTGCCTTAGTTCAATGATAGAGTGGCAATAATAATTTTCCATATTTATATATATATATATATATGAACTATGCATTTGCCATTAGCTGAAGTAGTGTGTGCAAAAAAACGATTCATATCTGAGTTGAAAATATCTCAGAACGAGGCCGGACCTAGTGCCAGACTGAGCCGGGTTATAACCCTTCTCAAATTTTGGGGAATTTTTTTTTTTCAATAGATAACATCTTGGTCTAGTGATAATTAACTACACTCTATACATTCGGTTCAAGGCATGTTCTTCTCATTCTTAGTATAGCCAACCCATCTTTTGAAAGGACGTCAAAAAGTTACATGTAATATATTTGTCCAATTGTAATCCACTCGATCTAAATATATGAAACAAACACTTTTTCTTCCATAATATTTGATTTAACATATTTTTCTGATCTCTCACTTCTTAGCAATATTTTGAAAATCGAACATCGTTGAATTGTTTGAACCAGTCCAGTCCGAATTTTAAAACATTGCTTTTTAATTTAGTTCAACTAAAATTGTTGTACATCAGTCCGAACTTTACAAATTATGACCAACGATCAACTCCTTTGTTAATGAAAAAAAAATGATAATATGTACATATGAGCAAAACTCCAAAGATATAGGAAAAGCGGATTACAAACACAAATATCACAACTTGATCTCATAATTGTCAGAATATCTAACATAGCAAAACTATAAAATTTCTGATACAAAAATTCTGAAAATATGTATAAATAGATCCAAAAAAATAATCTGGGGCGCTATTCCGTAGCCCCTATGGGCCAGCCACTCTGTATATTTCCAGCCCACCCCAATCCAAAATCCGGATCCGCCCTTGCTCTGACATCCATTCTAATTTGAGTACTTCAAGAGTCTGATAATGGTATCATTTAATTTGGCATAGCTCATAGGCTGCCAACTATAGCTTATAGCTTAACAAAAGCAAAAAAGAAAGTATTTGGTGTGGCTTATAAATTTAGAACTTGTAGATTGGATCATCATATTTAAGGCATAAAAACTAACTTATTTAAATCTAGGTTAGAGGTGCTTCCCTAACTTATAGTTTATTTCGTCATTTAATGAATCTTTTATTAAACAACCTTATACCTGATTTCTTTGTATTGACATTGATTACCCCCTGGCCCCAACTGAATCAAACCTTCACTTGCCCAAAATCCCATCATTCTTCCTCCTCCTCTCTCTCTCTATTCTCTCTCAAATTGCAGTGACTCAAATTTTAACATATGTAACTTTTTAAATTCATACATTTTGAGTAAATAATTCTTATTTATCCTTAGACAGCTTTAATGAGTATTTTCAACAAATATACAGTGAATAAGTTGTCTGATAGCTTATACTACCAAACACCACTATAATCTAATCTTTGATTTTGAAAAGCTACACCAAATCTTTTCACAAGATATTCTCAACGGAGAACTTCTAATGAGAGATCCCTCATTTTAAAAAAGTGTCAACTTCTAAACATGGTCGTCGAAGCTCAGACGGCTAGGTTAGAGATCTTCACTTTCTTAAAGTAAAGGATCCATGATTAGAAGCTCCTGCTATTCCAAGTTCAAAAATGCTAGGTACACAACCCATTCTATAATAGAACTTTAGATGCATGTACCCTGTGTTATGTAAATGGTACATATATAGAAAAGTGTGAAAAATTCAAACAGCATAGGGTACAACACATTTAAAGCCATGTTGTAGAATGTGTTGTGAAATGTATTGTGTGCCTAGCTTTTTTGTTCTAAGTTCCCAAAACTATAAATATACACACAACACAAACCACAACTATATTTTAAATGGTAGCTGGTAAGGGCAGGTGCATTTTTTAATTTGGGCACCTCTTTTTAAGTTAAAAAATCAAATTTTTATCTTTTACTGTAATTAGTAAGGGTACCTCACTTATTGTACTATATATATATATGGGTAAATTGCAAATTACACTCCACTAGTTTCGTAAATCAGTGTAGTTTTGTATTTATTTATTTATTCCTATTTTGTTTCTTTCTTAATTTCTTCCTTCTTCAGCTTATTATAAGTTTTAGTCCTCCTCTTTTTTTTTTCTTTTTTTTTTTTTTTTTTTTTTTGGGTTAATTAGGATTAGGTGCCACATTAGATACTTTTTACGTGATTGGGCTAACCCGTGAACTAGTTTAATGAAATGCCCAATGAAATTTAGTTGACCAAAATAGTCTTTTGTGTATTGTTAGCACGCGCACATGCACTATCCGACATTCTGCATTCAAAAGGAACGCATATGGACATGCACATGCCACGTGTATAGTTAGTTTTTTTTTTTTTTTTAAGGAACACGTGTATAGAGAGAGACAGAGATCGCCATCGCCATCACCATCACCATCGGCGATGATCGCCGGCCAACACCACCATCGTCGTCGATTACCATCACCATCGCCGTCGTTGCCACCACCACCACCACTATTGCCATCGCGTCTCCACCACAACCATGGATCGCCATCACTATTACCATCACTATCCCATAAATAACTTATAATCTTTTAAACAATCTGATACACTTAAAATTTATAATAATCTGATAATATCTTATAATCTTTTAAACCACATGATAATATCTTGTAATCTTTTAAATAATCTGATACATTTAAAGCTGGACACGCACTTGTACACTAATATCAATGTGAAATTGATAAAAATAAATTAAAAAATTAAGCTTATAATACAAAACTTCCGTGAAAAAATTATGGGATAGATTATGGGGTTATTTTGGGCCAGAAATAATGTGATATTCCCATTGTACCCTTGCTTATTTTGTAATTGGGTGGATTTTGCACAATTTGAGGACTGGAAAGGGAGTAAATTGCCAAAATTGAAACTATAGAGACCAAACTATCACAACCCTTAAACTATTGGAGTGTAATTTGCAATTTACCCATATATATATATATAGTACAATAAGTGAGGTGCCCTTACTAATTACAGTAAAAGATAAAAATTTGATTTTTTAACTTAAAAAGAGGTGCCCAAATCAAAAAATGCACCTGCCCTTACCAGCTACCATTTTAAATGTATACCTTGTGCTTTTTAAAAATGTATAAATCCTGTAAGAAAAATCCACACAATACAAGATACATACACTTAAACTATGTTGTGCTTAGTATTGTGTGCCTAAAAGTATAATCTGTCTAATTAAAGTCCACCAAAAATGGCCAATAGTAGAAAACTGCTGAAGAAAATGTTGCCGTCTAGCCTCTAATCGTTGCTTCTAGACGTTGGAAGACCAAATATTCTTCAAAACCAAAAAGAGACAAACATATACAGAATATATACATATATACATATATAAACAATTCAAACCATATATAGCTTTGTTGAACGCGTAGAGGAAAACGATTGCCCCCCATTAGTCAATTTGTCTCTTTGTGTATATTGTTTTTTATTGTTTTCTTTAAGGTTGGTAATTGCATCTTTTCAATATACAATCTCTAATTTTTTTAGTACCTTGAATCCAGAATTCAAAGGTACCCTCGTCTGCCTGCACGACCTTGGACTGATTTTCTTATGCCCGTCCAATCCTTCTTTCATTTATGGCACTAATAAATAGATAAGGTGCACCCGGATTAGCCTCCATTTGAATTAGTCATAAACAATAAAAAAAAATACTTGATTAGGTATATAGTGATCGAGTAAAGATTAGGACACACTTTAAGACATAATTTTTGGGATACAATCCAAAAGTTAGGTTTATATCTCTCTTGTGATGTCACTGGATCCCACAGTGACACAGGAGAGAGATAGACACATCTCTTGCATTGTATCCCAAAAATTATGTCTTTAAGTGTGTCCCAAGTATTACCCATAGTGAACATCACACTATCACCACCATTTTGCAATTAACTTACTTTGTTTTGCCATATAGATTGTTACTCTAGCAATATCTTTGGTGGGCTTATTTTACATCAATTCTATGCTCTGAAATTTGAATGTTATAGTACACATCTAGGAATCACGGACCCTTTAAGAAGTAATTAATGTGTGACATATCTGACACATTAAATGAATGTTGTTAATGTTTTATAATTTGAACCAACACAAGCTGTCTTAGTTTGTTTAGTTATCGTTTCTATTCTTGGTTTAGTAAGATTTAATCATGTCCTTATAGTTTTGAAAGATTGGATTTTAAGATTTGTGTTATGGATTGATTGTGGTGGCTGGAATAAAGTTGATGACTTTTAGGCAAAGTTTTGCCAATGGGTCATTCAACCGGTCGAAGGGATTGGTTCGACCGGCCGAAGTACCCACTGCCCTGAAGAAATGTTTGTCGAGGGACATTCGACAGGTCGAAGGGGATCGTTCAACCGGTAGAAATGACCCCTGCTAGTGAACTTTTTATACCCCTTCCGAAAATTATTTAAATATTTTGATTATTTTTGGATACCTTTGGGACTCCTTTCAACATAATTTCATCCGGTTCGAAATATAATTATATTTTTAAATTTATACGGATTTTATCACTCAAATGGTATTGTTTCCAAAAGTTTTAAATACTCGATGTCGTTTTAAGTTTTCTTTTTCGCTGCTATAATCTTTTAATAAGTTGGACTAGCCTTGGTTGCCGGCGTGCCACGTGTCCTATTTCCACCCATGGCGGGATGGGTCGTGACATACACCGTGCTTGTCAACCGTTGTTGCCGCTGTATCCTGGGAGACGGACGCCGAAGAAATCCTCATGCACTTTTGGTGAGGTAACGAATCTATTTTAAGAAAACTGTGTAAATCACAGGCCTCGATTTGCATTTCTATTTCAGTTTTCGTTTTCAATTTTATTTATTGTAATTCTGTTTCTAGCTTTAGTTTCTTTTTCCTTCTGTTTTCATCAAGTGTAATTTAAGGATCTGTTTGTTTGTTTCGAATATTAATACATAAAATTTTCCAACATAAAGCTACTCCTAAAAATTTCAAAAAGCCTCCTTGTTTTAGGAGTATTCAAGTTTTTGTGTCAATATATATAGCAACACTAATCGTAATCTAATCTATCTTAAACCATGAGCCTAGTCACTGGTTCAAAATAAATAGCAGCTGAGTTAATATTGATGCAATTGTTATCCAACTCATCCCGAAATTTGGTCCAACACATTTTCTTTTCAGTTCTTAGCTTAACCTAACTCAAATTGATTTAAAACATTCTAAGATTTACAGAAAATTTTATAAGAAAATATGTAGAAATAGACCACCAAAAAAACAGCCTTGATGTAAACTCGTCCCCAAGTGCAAGTGCAACTTCTCAATTCTGTCACTTCCAAGCCCCAAAACTTCAAATTTCTGCATCCGCCCTGTATATTTGAGATGATGATTGATCAAGAAATTGTTTTGACCAACAAGCTCAAAACTGCAACTCAGAAATTAACAGTTTTTCTTGTTTTCATCTTATAACATTGTAATTATGTGGGTCTGAAGTGCCTCATTCATCGGGACAAAAGTTAGTCAACCTGTCCCTTTGGAAAAATCGATTTCTTTTTCACCATTCACGCGGTTTTGATCTGTCTTATTAGAGCAAACCTCCCAATTTTTGTGGGTATGTATATGCAAATCCACATGTATAAAAAGGAGGATTGGAACACCCCCATTACACACCTCAGTGAAGTAGATAAATAGAGCACAAACACACACACACACACACACACGAAAAAAATGCCTAGTTTTCTTCCTTTGTTACAGCAACAAGTGAACTTGTCATTGACACATCACTTGTTATTCTCTCTTCTACCCATAATCTTCGTATACTTCCTCATCAAATGGCTCTTCACTGCTCCAACTACTAGCACAAAACACTTGCCACCTTCACCTCCAAAGCTCCCAATTATTGGGAATTTCCACCAACTAGGCTTGTACCCTCATCACTCACTCCAATCTTTGGCTCAACAATATGGCCCTCTCATGCTGCTTCATCTAGGCAGTGTGAAAGCTCTCATTGTCTCGTCTGCTGATGCAGCTTCGGAGATCATGAAAACCCATGATCTAATCTTTGCAAATAGGCCTAAATCGAGCCTTGCTAAACGTCTTCTTTATGACTATAAGGACATGTCTGTTGCACCTTATGGTGAATATTGGAGGCAATTGAAAAGCATTTGTGTGCTTCAGCTTTTAAGTAATAGGAAAGTTCAATCTTTTCGTGTTGTGAGGGAAGAAGAAGCTGCCCTTTTGGTTAAGAAGATCAAAGAATCTTCTTTTTTGGTTGTGGATTTGAGTGAAATGTTGATGTTGTTAACTAATGATGTGATATGTAGGGTGGCTTTTGGGAGAAAGTACAGTGGAGGGAAAGATGGTAAGAAGTTTAAGAATCTATTGAGAGAGCTTGTTGAGTTGCTTGGTTCGTTCAATGTTGGGGGCTATATTCCATGGCTCGCGTGGGTGGATCGTTTCAGTGGTTTAGATTCTAAGGTGGACAAAGTTGCTAGAGAGTTTGATGAATTCTTGGAGGGGGTTGTGGAAGAGCATGAAAGAAAGATTAGCCATGGTGATGGTTGTGAGAGTGTCCAAGGTGAAGAACATGAAGACTTTGTTGATGTTTTGCTTAGAGTTCATAAAGAGAACATGGCTGGCCCTTCCTTTGACAGGGATAGCATCAAAGCTCTCATCTTGGTAACTCTCTCTCTCTCTCTCTCTCTCTCTCTCTCTCTCTCTCTCTCTCTCTCTCTCTCTCTCTCTCTCTCTCTCTCTCTCTCTCACACACACACACACACACACACACACACACAAACACACACATCAAAAACCGATCGGTTTGTATAATCTATACCGTCTTCATAGCTTCTTCAACATGTAAGTCATAGGTGAACCAGTTCTATGCATTCAAGTGTTTCGTGATGTCATTTTCTTGAGTAAGCCAGTTCGTACCTGATTTGGATTCACTCTTAAAATAGGTTCTTTGTTAAACCAACATGATGTTTGCTTTCATAAAACAGAGAAAATGAATGTCTAAAGTTGATCATGTTTTATACATTCCCAAACACTTTCTATCTACAATTTGCACCATATGATCACTGAGTATATATTAAGCCATTTTTCTTATCTTTCGTATCATTTGTTTCTTTCAGGATATCTTTGCCGGTGGAACCGACACTACCCACACAGTCTTAGAGTGGGCAATGACACATCTCTTGAGGCAACCGAGAGTTATGAAGTGCTTGCAGAATGAGGTAAGAGAAATCGCAAAGGGAAAGTCTATGATAGTCGAAGAAGATTTGGATAACATGACGTACTTGAAAATGGTGATCAAAGAAACTCTGCGTTTACACCCTCCCATTCCGTTACTGGTTCCAAGAGAAGCGAGCCAGGATGTAAAAGTCATGGGCTACGACATTGCAGCTGGAACCACAGTTATTACAAACGCGTGGGCGATTGGAAGAGATCCCAAATACTGGGATGAACCAGAAGAGTTTAGGCCTGAAAGGTTCTTGAATTCTTCGGTAGATTTCAAAGGGCACAACTTCCAACTGATTCCATTTGGAGCTGGAAGGAGGGGTTGTCCTGGAACGTCTTTCGCGATGGCAACTAATGAGCTTGTGTTGGCCAATCTGGTGCACAAGTTTGATTGGAAATTGCCTAATGGAGCCAAGGGTGAGGATTTGGACATGACTGAGTGCACTGGCCTTACCATTCACAGGAAATCTCCTCTTCTTGCTGTTGCAACCCCATATTCTTCTTGCTAGCTTGAAATTTTTTTCTTTATTTATTTAATTTTTTGTTAACTTTGTGTTGTTGGTCAATTAATACATGTACTAAACAATGCTGCATAGTTTGGAATGAAAATGAGTTCTTCTTTTCATGGTACATGTCAATATTAATGGTCTTTAAGTTATGGGTACAAGTTGCAAATTTCTGTGAAGAATAAGAAACATGTTAATTATTAGAACTATCAATCACAGAAAAAGAAATCATTATTAAAGTAAAGATTACATAACTAGTTAATCATCACAAAAATTTGGTGAGGCAATTACAGCATGAGAACTTTCAAAACTACAATTTGCAAAACACGCGCTTGTAACCTGACTGGCTCAAATACTAAAAAAGAGAAATATACAAAGATTGAGATACAGGGTTTTGGATCTAAAAGGCAAGTACGGAAACAGTTTTGGGAAAAAGGGTACTCTAGCTTCCAAGATTGGAATGATCGGAAAGTTCTCAGTTCTTGGGTCTCAATATGATGATCCGGAACACAAAACTGTCATAAAATTCTTTCGGATTTAGCATTTGACCGTCAATGAGACCTCAATTCCTGAAGATAACGGCCCACTTGTTGAGTCCCGATAAACAAGGCATCAGCAACCAGAAACACCGCAAGCTGTGACAGAAACAATTGGTTCACTCAGAGATTCTTCTCTATTGTCATATTCAGATTTTAGATTAAATCACAGGTTGTCTGATTCCAAAATGGCTGCTAAGAATTATTACCAGGCGTGCTGAGTAAACTAATCGGTAACCCCAACCCTCTTTCACGGCTGCAGCTCTTTGTTGGTCAGTCCAACTGACATGAATCAGGGAATTGGAAATAAGTAAGTTGTCCGATTATCTTTAACGCAATATATCAGATCAACAGTTTCTTACAATATATAGCAAGGTTCATTGTACATGAGGCACATCCTATATGAAGAAATACATGAAGGGCCTGTTTGTGCGCGTCCACGAATTTGAATGGAATCATTCATGAAGTAGAAAGCATTTCGGTATAGGAATTCATCATCTTGAATGAAATCATTTAGAAAAATAAGAACATCAGTGCATTTCTCCATTTGTTGTCATTCCCAGGTTCCCTTACCATGATATAATTTATGAGTTTAAGCAAACTTTTAACATTACTATTATTTTCCTAAATGACCTCATTCAAGATGATGAATTCCTATACCGAAATGCTTTGTATATCATGAATATTCCATTCCAATTCGTGGACTCGCAGACATGGCCGAAGTCATTTCATGACAGATAGCACACAAGGGAAGAATGACTGCAGGGTTGACGGCTCCATTTCTTTAATGGAATGTAGTACACGAGTCTAGTAAATGGAGGAGCATTGAAAATCTTCCAGGAATTTGTCTAAGAAGAAAGGAATGAATATGGCATAGTTACCCAAGGAACTCTGAAAACCCGCCAATCCCCGCAAGCTTAAAAGGTTGAGGACCCTCCCTTTGAAGATCCTGCCACGCACCAAAGAAGAACACATTGTTAGCTTAAATTTTAGTCAAAGATAGGAGAGAGAGAGAGAGAGAGAGAGAGAGAGAGAGAGAGAGAAGTAATAACATGACAAGATTATTTCAAACTTATTTGCAGAAACACTCGTACCTCTTCTTCAGCAGCCTCCAGACCCCCTTGAACCCAGAAAAGGTTTTTGTAACCGGCATTGTACAGTATCTCACAAGCTGCGAGAGATCTACCATAGGAAGATGGTTCAGTATGAAGCTATGAAGAGAGAAAGATTGAAAAAAAAAAAAGGAGTGGTGTCTACTGGAGCAACCTCAGAATTGTTCCATTCAGAAAAAATGTTGTCACCATCATTTCAAGGCCTTTGTAAACACTTATTAGGTGTCTTTGCACATCCTATGGACATTTAAATGTCTGGACTTCCATTAGTTTCCATATCTCTTGAAGCCATGATTTCAAAACAGAAGGCCTCATAAAAATTTTGGAACATACGACAGATGAAAACAAAGATTCATAAGTGTAAAATGCACGACTTTAAAAAAAAAAAAAAATTCACAGCCTCATTAGAAAGCTTTAAAAACAATTATTGTGATTACTTCACGTGAGTATGTTTAAGTCCAACGATTCTAAGGAAGTGCACCTCAATCCTTTCTGGCAGGCAACAATAAGGTCTGTATCTTTGGGGAATTTCTCCTCGACTTTTGATAGGAATTGCCTGTACAGAACGGAAACTAAGAGTAGAAAATCCAGAAAATTTTATGTGTATAAAAAAATACAGGTAGGCATATACACGAACAATAACATAGAAACATAAAAGTTCTTATCAATATCAAATAAAATAATAAGACAAGTAAGCGGCATTACTTGTCAAATGACAATGTAGGTACACCACTCCACCATCCTCCTACAGAAAACACAATTAAAATCAAGGAATAACTCCACAATCTCCAACAGAACTTCTCCAAAAGAAAAAAAGGAGCACCTTTAATAAAGACACCACTGTATCTAATTCTTCCTAGTAATGCCAAACTTGTTTGAGGTAACACCACTATTAACATTACTCACTAACTATTCAACTCTTTAATTAATTAGGACTTATAACAAGTACAAATAATGTAAATCTCGATACCAATTATCCAAGACAAGATAGAATTGCACAATACCCATCATGAAATTTGTGACCTTTCTTGAAACAACACCAACATCAAATGTCTCATCAACATCAAAGATAGGAATCCAAGTTGAGCCTTTAACCCATGCCTATAAACAGGAGTTCAAACACTAAGTGACAGAGAAAGCCATAGGAAAATCGTCATAAAAAATGGAAGCATTAGGCAGAGAAAGGAAAGCAGAATAACTTGGCTTCGACTACCAGTACCAGTGGCACAGGTGGGAGCCTCATGCACTGGCTGCCCTTTGTAAAACTTGGATTTGAAGAGTGGAAGAAAATTCGGAAGGAAAATTATTCACCTTATTATGTTCTGTAGCCGGACGAACATCGAGTAATGTTGTATTAGAGAGTTGAATTGCATACCCAGCTTCCCTTGGTGTGAGAAGTTTGACTTTCTCTTCCCTGAGCTAAGATTCATAAAACGGATATAGTAACCCAAATACAAAGCTAGGATACATGGATTGAGTCAGTTTAATCATGACCATGAGCAGTAAACCATAGTTGATTTGTGCTCTAGAAAAGAAACTTCATGCAACGGATACATATTTCTTTACATTATTACACAATACTCATGATATTGATGTTCTAAAAAAGTAGCACATTCAGGTATGAATGTTTTTGGATTTGTGGTATCTAGCTCCTCTTTTACTCCTAGTGACCATGTAAGGCGGATTAATTAAGAAAACCGCAAGACCTAACACCCAATATTTCGGAATGATTCTACTATTTGAGCACTCGTACTTTCGACAAACTCATAATTTGAGTACTCATGCTTTTGACAAACTCACAGTTGTATAGATTCTTATCCAACTCCCCACAACTCCACATCCAAGGCACATCTCCATGTTTTCTACCACAGCATGTAACATGTCCACACTCCACACAAACTTATCAAATGACTGAAACAATGAGTATTGAGTTGAACATCAAATGACAAGGAAGGAAAAACCAAAGTCCAAGTGTTCAGTTCCCAGCACGAATTTGCGAGTGACTAAAAGCCCAATTCTCTCCTAAAGACATTGAAACCTTACAAAAACAGAAATGTAGTTCACAAACAGTATATCTAACAACAGAACAACCGATCCTAAAAATTACTATTACAAAAAACGAAATAGAGGAGGGGAGAAAAAAAAAATAGCAGTTACTCAGGTAGGAAATGTGCAAAACTTACCAGAGCTTCCCATCTTTTTCTTGCTGCAGCCATATCTTTCACTTGCTTCAACTCATACTCCTCACCAACTGCTTGCATTCGTATGACACTGGAACGCTAAATTAAAGAAAACGGTAACCCACATCAGAAAATGCACAACACATGCATATACAAATATCCGCTTACATTCACAGATATCTACACATTAAGAGCTATCTACAAAAGACCCAATTGATCAGAAGCTCCAACGAGTAGAAGATAAACAAACACAGTTGTGAGTTCTAGTACCAGTTCGTATAACACTGGGACACTAAAAATAAATCAGAAATGCACACCCACATGCATAAATACATATGTGTATATATATATAACTTGTGGACTTCTGTTTTCAGCCCTCGGATAATGTGAAATGACAAAAATACTCTTAATGAAACACATGATCGAGGCTGTGAAAGAAGTCCGCAACTTATAACTTGCGGACCGGTCCGCAGCCTGTATATATATATATATATACACATACATACGCAAGAGCTTTATACAAAAGACACAAATTGATCAAAAGCTCCAAAGAGTACAAGATAAACAGACTCAATTGCTAGTTCTAGTAGCAGTTCGTATGACACTGGAACATTGAATTAAAGATAACGGTAACCCACATCAGAGAATGCACAAAACACATGCATATACATATATACGCATACAGACACAGATATCTACACATAAGAGCTATCTACAAAGACCCAATTGATCAAAAAGTCCAAAAAGTGGAAGAGATACAGAAGATAGAGGTAACCCACATCGGAGAATACACACACACACATGCATATACATATATAAGCCTACATAAGCATATATCTAGCTTTCTATACGAACCCCAATTGGTAAAAGCTCCAAAAATGGAAGATAAACTGACCCAATTGCGATTTCCAGTGGGTGGTCCGAGTTTGAGATGAGACAGCTCGGAAGAGTTGAGGTAATGCAGCGTACCCAATAGTTTTCCGCAGTGTTCACGCCGAGAATTGGAACGAGAAACGCTGATGGTGGTGAGGGGTGGGAGTCCAATTCTCAGAACTTCCATTTCTGAGAGAAAAAACAAACACCTGAAATTGCTTATCCTATGTGACTGTGATCAAATTGCAGTTAATAACGAAGAGGGTTTTCTTATCCAGGATAAGAGTCTGCACCGTGATAGTCCTGTCCCTGAGTCCCTCCACCTGATCAATATTTTCGGGTTACAACTCAAGATTCATGTCAACGACGTCGTGGTGAGTACACACTGTACAATGTATTGCCAAATTGAATTTGAGCTAAGTCGCTACACAAGTCCTTGCCAACATATTCAATAAATTTTCAGCTCATATTAATAAATTAGTCAATCTCAAGTATAAATTTGGGACTCGTTTAATAAACGAACCAAGCGCTCAAACATACATGAGCTGTTGGATAAAAGTCTGCACAAGGGTAACACTACCCAGGACTTATCCTGTCCCCCTACCTTGTTGATATTGAGAGCATTTGTCCTCATCGAGGCATCCACTGGATGACATGTGTCTCATTCCACAATTCCATCAATTTTTGTTGAGGCAATTCTTACTTGTTCTTCGGCAACTGCAAAAAACCAAAAGCCCTTCTTTTTAAGTTCCTTCAGGCTGGTTGCCCTGACTTCCCTAAACGATGAAACCTGTTAGAATAATGATAGAATATTTGTCTACATTCTTATACCTATTATATCTTACTATACTTATTGTCTAGATACATTATACTACCAGTTGTACTACTAGCCTAGGTACTTTTCTTTCCCTTTTAGAATTCTCTCTTGACCTATATAAAGGTTACTCATTGTAAGGTTTCATCACACCATTCAATACACAATTCATAGTATTGTCTCACTTTCTATCTCTCTCTCTTATATATACTAACATGGTATCAGAGCTATAAGCCCCTAGTGACCTCTTCCTCCTCCCGGTGACCTCTCAAAAGGAAAGTATGCTCTGTGGTTGCCACAATAGTGGATCCTCCACATCAGAAATCCATCCTGTAGTTGTTTTAAGTTCGTAATTGTACCCTGCCCAACATCCTCCTTCCGGTCACCTCGCCGCCTCAAGTTGGGCTCTGCCGCTGTCACCGCCTTCGTCGCTCGGCCACCACCTCTGCCACCCGGCTGCCTCTATTTGCCCGACTACCACTTTCTCATCCAGGCTCCCTCCGTCAGATCACCACCCGACCACTGCCACCCAGATCAATTCTACCACTCTCAGACTTATGTTACACATCATGGAGCATCTCACAGATCCCTACTGCAGATACTGTCACAAACCAGGACATATTCTGTCACACCCCAACCCACCACACGTGAGTTAGGACCGTGTAACAAAGAGTTACCCAAAACAAAATGCCTCTTAGTAACTGTAAAACAAGAATTAAACATAATAAAATGACTTTATTGAATTGAACCAGCCCAAGGGTAAAATAGTTATTAAGAAAGTATAGTCAAATTTTAGATCAAAAGATAGCCCTTCGAGTCTCGGTTCCAACGCAAAAAATGGTTCGCAAATCCGAGTTTTCTAGAAAGAGTTGTCCGTTTCCGTAAAAGTCGACAGGCCAAAAATAGACCTGTGGATTTTGTACATCAAATTTCCACACCAATTTCCCTGTTTAAGAGTTGAAAATATAACCAAACCCAAATTACTCGTACAAACCCATTATCATTCATTACCAACTGATCAACTAAAATGTCCATGACACTTGGAAACTAAGAAGAAATTAAGCTAGATTATTACAAAATCCTTACACTAATTGGTCTCAATTCTAAAGTATACAATATGAGTTTCTAATTACAAATTTTACAACCAATTCCAACCCAACTGAGTACTCCCACAAACAACGTATTAACATATACAACAAAAGAAACATACTCCCAAGTTGTCCAGAACCTCGTGGTTCAACGATTCTCACTGTGATGTTCATCTGAACCTGCGTGGTCATTAGCCACAAAATCTAATAAGCTTTCGCTTAGTGAGTACGTGGTACTAATCATGCAATTGGAGTATTTAATAATTCATAACACCAATTAAACATTCACAACAAGAAATGGTCGCAGGCGTGTCAAGTAATCAATCACCATCGTATTGGACCCTTGATTCTGGCTATTCTCACTTTGTCGTCGCTTTAAAAGTGATATCACTCACTCTCATGTGACCATAGTCAATTCGTTGTGGTTGTCACCACCGTCCCCTTTTCTCTGAGGACTTCATCATCATCCCCCTTTTCTCTGAGGAATGGTGTCCCTTATATACGGGCTAAATAATGGTGACTATCAATTGACATCCTTTGACCCAAATAAGCACATAAGCAGCTCAACATGTCAACATGGCAATTTCAACATTTTTTAACATGTTCAGTAATAAATTATCACATGCTTTTCTACTTAATTATAAATTAAGCATTCTAAGCATTTAATAACAATTAAAATACATTAAACATCCAATTTTGGGATTAGGACACTTACCTCACGAATAGGTCCAAATAAGCCTAGAAATCCCGAATTCCTTCGCAAAACTAGCTCCTAATGATTTCAATGATAATCATACATATGTATATCACATATATGTATCACCCCTCTAAATGGCTCGCAGAAAAACGTTACAAAAATTGAAAAAGAAAGATATTGAAACAATCATCTCACCTCCACGAATCCAAATATAGCTTCGATTCACGAAATAGAGGTCAAACGGCGACGTGACGGCAACGTGAAGCCCACTTCTCTTTCTCTGGCCGACTTACTCTTTCTTGAATCTATATAGTGTCTATAACTAGTTTTGTTTTAAATAGATGATGATGAGATTGAGAGATGTTACAATACATCTCAATCTATATTAATTTCCACTATTCACACTTACATCCCCACAAATTTCTAAAGTCTTATTATGAAACCCCTTAATAATTATATTAACTACCCCAATATGTAAGTGGATATGCGTCTATGTCACGTATGGGTCCCAAAAGTGGTCCCAAGTATTTTATGAAGTTGCTAATTAACCTACTACTTATGAATCCAATTCATATTCGCTCTCACATGGGTACCCAAACTGGTACTATAAAGGGCCACAATTAACAATAAAATATTAAAAACACTTTAACAAATATTCATTTAGGCACATAAATGCAACAAAATGCGATTTATTTAATCTGGACCTCCCGTGGGTCCCACTTCATATCTATCAAATTTTGCCCTTTATCAAGCACTTATCACATCGGGGTGACTGAAACTCACCCACATCATCACATGCAATTTTTTTTTTTTGATAAATCATCACATGCAATTAATTATACTAATTAATGCATGAAAAATAAATGTGACTTCCATTTTCTGGGTACGGGTATTACATATTCTGTTGCATTGTCCTATCAGAGTGTGTACTTTCTGTCACAAGCGTGGATCAGGGCACTAACTTGATGATTGCAATGAGAATCCTACCATATATTCACAGGATAATCAGTCCCGAGGTTGTTCATCATCATCCACTGTTATTTCTACCATGGGGTCATCATCATCTAAGTCGTCTACCACTTCATCCATCACTATTTCCCTCCTTGCGGACATCATCCAACGAGTTCTTGATCATTCTAGTAACACGTCTCCTACTGCTCTATCTGTTGCTCCAGGTACATCTTCTTGGTTCTTTGACTCTGATTGCTGTAACCATATGACCTCTGATCCCACTACATTCTCTACCAAACATTCTACTCCAAATGCACCATCTATACACACAATTGATGGTTTTCGTATGAACGTCAATGACATAGGGAAAGTCTCCACCGCTCACACATCTCTCCCTGACACTTATCTTTTTCCTAAACTCACTTTAAATCTCATATCTGTTGGTCAATTGTGTGAACTCGGACTTATCGTCTCTTTCTCTAATTCTGGATGTCTAGTACAAGATCCAAAAATGGGAATACTCTTGGGACAGGTCATAAAATAGGACGATTATTTGAACTTAACAATCTTCATATTCCATCTCACTTCATTTCACCAACTCAAACTGCAGCTTCAGTATCATCCACCTCACATTTTCACCTTTGTCACTCTCGTTGTTTCGCTAAGTCGGTTAAAATCCTTAGCGTCAAGTGGTCAGTTAGGTTCAATTAAAGTTGAAAATGTTGATTGTTTACCTTGTCAACTTGCTAAACAACCAGCTTTACCATTTAATAATAGTGATTATGTTTCCTCTGCACCTTTTGATCTTATTCACTCTGATGTTTGGGGTCCCTCTCCAACTGTCACAATGGGAGGATCCAGATATTATGTAATCTTTGTCGATGATTTTTCACGATACACTTGGCTATATCTAATGAAAAATCGATCTGAATTACCCCAGATTTACTTTGATTTTGCTAACATGATCAAAACTCAATTTTCTTGCAATATCAAAGTGTTTCGAGCTGATAATGCTCAAGAATACAAAGAAAAAGGTGTTCTAATTTTTCTTCGTCAGCATAGCACTCTTCTCCATCATTCTTGTCTAGGCACCTCCCAACAAAATGGGAGAGCCGAGCGTAAACACCGACATATTCTTAATACTGTTCGAGCTCTTCTCACATTTGCTTCATGTCCTAAACAATTTTAGGGAGAGGCTGCCCTCACTGCCATTTACACCATGAACCGTGTCCCTTCTCCTACTACTGAAAACCAGTCACCATATGAGCGTCTATACCATCATCCTCCTGACTATACTACCCTTAAAGTCTTTGGTTCTGCCTTTTGTCTTACTACAGCTACATAAACGCACAAAACTAGAATCTCGAGCTCGCTTATGTTGTTTCTTGGGGTATGGTATTGAACACAAAGGCTATCGATGTTGAGACCCTTACTCCAAACGTCTTCGTGTGTCTCGTCATGTTGTCTTCTGGGAACACAAAATGTTCTCATCCATGTCCCAGTTTCATCTATCTCCTGCCAGTACTCCTTTCTACTTCACTGACCCCTCAGTAGATCTATTTCCTAACACCACTGATACATGTTCTCACTCTAAATCAGCATCTTTACCTGCCCCTCTACCCACATCCACATCTATAGACTATTCATCTGATTTGTCCACCACAGTCTCTACTGAACTGCCTGCTCTATCTGATGGGTCTGCATCAAACCCTGACCCTCTTCGTAGACGTAGCGACCGATTAAAAAAATCCTCCAATTCATCTTCGGGATTACCATTGTTTTTCTACAATTCTCTCTCACCAGGGACCTCAATCTTACCATGAGGCCAATTCTAATCATCTTTGGCAGAAAGCAATGGATGATGAATTGCGAGCACTTGAACAAAATCACACATGGGATTTGGTGGACTTGCCAAGTGGCAAGAATGCTATGGGATGCAAGTGGGTTTACAAGATCAAAACTCACTCAAATGGATCCATTGATCGCTACAAAGCCCACCTAGTAGCCAAGGGCTTTACCCAGGAGTATGGGATTGATTATGAGGAAACATTTTCCCCCGTTGCCCGCCTCACCTCTGTTCGTAGCCTCATTGCAATTGTTGCAGTTCGCCGTCGGGACTTATTCCAAATGGATGTCAAAAATGCCTTCCTCAATGGTGACCTCACTGAAGAAGTTTATATGCGTCCTCCTCCTGGTTATAATCATCATCCTCATCAAGTTTGCAAGCTCCGTCAAGCTCTATATGGTCTCAAGCAAGCTCCTCGGGCTTGGCTTGCAATGTTTAGCACCATTGTTGAACACTTTGGGTTCACAGGCAGCTCATATGATTCAGCTCTTTTCATCCACAGAATCGCAAAAGTGACCGGGGCATTATTCTGCTTCTCCTCTATGTGGATGACATGATTATCATAGGAGATGATACATATGGAATCCTGGATCTCAAAACCCATCTCAGTCAATATGTTGAAATGAAAGATCTCGGCAAACTTAACTATTTTCTGGGCCTTGAGATCACTTCCAGTTTCGACGGATATTATCTCTCTCAAGCCAAGTATGCCTCAGACTTGCTTACGCGGGTGAGACTTACAGATAGTGTAGACACCCCATTTTGTCGGCTATCAGATTTAGGAGACTCATAGCTTGGTGGTTCACAATGATAATAAAAGACTCAAAAAGGACTCCTGGAAGTTAGTTCTATTTCTCAAAATGCTCAGAATGACCAAAACGCCCCTGAAAGCCCAAAAACTCCCAGATTTGGACAAAAGTTCTGAAAACATGCTATGTTGTAAGACAAGTAAGAAAATGAGTTTTTAAGAAAAATCAGATAAAATCGTCAGCTCCCAGAGAACCCCGGAAGTTCTCAAAAAGTCTCCGTTGATCGGTTTGACCAAGGTTTGACCAAGGTTTGACCAAGTTTGACCGAAATCATCCAAATTCACCGAGATCATTCTAGATCACATGGAAAGTATTAAAATGAGTTTTAAAAGAAGATCGCACGAAAAAGTCAGCTCCTGGGAACTTCCGGAGATTTCCAGAACTTCCCGGGAATCCTAAGTTTGACCAGTTTGACCAGAATTTGACTTTAGAACCGGGGCACCGTAACAATTTTCAAATACTTTTCATGGATACTAGAGGTCAATAGCTTTCCAATGGTATATCGCACATAATTTCTGGATTTAAAACGAATTTATTATGAATTTCCAAAGACGAAAAAAGGCGATCAAATCGGCTTTTATCGCAAATACCGCAAAACTTTTCAAAGTGACCTATCCCTGAACTATTTTTTTTTATGTAAAGTAGACTCCATTACCTTTCCAACGGTATATCACAACCTCAATTTGGAGTTCGTATGCATTTTCTGTGAATTTCGGACGAAATAGGGCCTTTTCGCGAATACCGGAACCTCTGGGGGCCTAAACAGCATTATCTGGACGAAGGAAGAGCAGTGCCGCCGCGGCACTGGCCCAGTGCCGCCGCGGCACTCTCCCCCAGAACAGTATATTTTTGTAATTTATTTTGGGGGTCCAATTTGATATATTAGAAATCAAAACGACGTAGTTTTGGTTCCCAGCTTATTTTGGACCAATGGGAGACCATTTTAAACTTTTTAAAACTCCATTTACCACCCCTCCTTTGTCTATAAAAGAAGCCATTTACTTCCATTTAGGGGAGAGACATGGAAGCTTAGAGAGAGCTTAGGAAGAAACTCTAGAAAAATATAGAGAGATAAAGAGAAGAAGTAGTCTTCTTCTTCCATTTTTTCCAATTAAAGTGAGTTCTAATCTTGTTTTCCTCCACCATTCTTCTATATACTTCATCATCAATATACCCAATCACCATTCTTGAGCATTCTTGAGTTAGGAAGCTACTTCCATGTCCAAATGTCAAAATCTATGAGTAAAACACCAAGCTACAAGTCCAAAATCACATTGATTATCATCTATTGATTGTTATTTACTTGCTTGTTCATATTATGTTCATCTCTTCTTACCTCATTTCTTTTTGATTTTCTTTATTTACTTACTAGTTCATCATCATTTAGATGATGACATGAAGTTTGAGGTGAGTGAATCCTTATGGATAGTAGCTCTTGACCTCAAAAACATGTTTGATAGATGATGATTATAACTTCAATACCTCCAAGGTATCCTTGAAGTTATGTTCAAAATAAAAATGAATCTCTCCAATAATATTGGGAGTTCTTTGATGATTCAAGGTTGGATGAGGTTCTAAGTGGTCACATGGTCATCTCAAGAGTTTAAGTTCATGCTTTGAACATCTATTTCAAAACCCCCAATCAAGAACTCAAACTTTATTTCAAAACCCAAATCCATTTTCTTCAAGAATGATCCAAAATAGTGAGCTGTTCAAATTCAAAGATTTGTTTTGAATTAAATACCTGAGTTATGATGATGACACCACTTGGAAAATCTTCCTAAGACATCATAGTTTGTCTCCAATTTTTCCCATCAATTATAGAGGTGTGAAAGTATTATTTTCGGATTTAAGAAGTTCATATTCATAATCTGCCTCTGTTCTCACAGAATGTTTACCTGACGTTTTGCACTTATTCTGGATGTTTTCGTCACTATACATATATCTTTTCTATTTTTTTATGAAACTTGGGTGTCTTAGGAAACTTTTGGTATATAATGGGTCATCATAAACCATTTATTTGATTTATGAAAAATCATACAAAATCAGTCAACAGTGCAGCTTTTGTTTCTGAGTCATGTGTACATTCTGATTTATTTCTTTTAATCTGTGATAACTATTGAGGTTTGGCTTTTTAGGTTATATTTGGATACCTGGGTTATTTCTTTTAATCTGTCCACTATTCACAGCATTTCACTTTTTGACTTTCACACTTTGATGCAATACTCTCTTGTATCTAGATGAACCCATATCCCATGCACATGTTCTTTACCACTTTTAGCATGCTATATCATATCATGTATCATCTATCCTCTCATGTATCATACTCCCATAGATTCTTGAGTTTGGTTTCCAAATATAACCATGTTTTGCAAATACTTGGGAAGTTCTTGAAATGAGTTAGGAATTGATATTCCAAGTGGTTAGAATATTCATCCAAGTTCTGGAAGTATACTTTCAAACCCCCCATTTCAAAACCCCCCTCTTAAACCCCTCATTTTGATTTCAAGAAATAAACCTTGTTTTTCTCAAAACCCTCAAAACAGTGAGTCATTTAACTTCAAGGAATTATTTTGAGTTCAATACTCAATGTATGAATGCAAGACCACTTGGAAAGTCTTTCTAACTCATTATAGAACACCCACGATTTTTGGCTTGACTTGGAAGTACTTGGAAATGGTCCATTTGGACCCAAACATTCCTTCCAGACATTCTGCCTCTGCTGTCACAGCAGCTTAGCTAACTTCCAACTTCTTTTCCAGAAGACTTTTCCAAAAGAGGTGGTCCTTACTTATTTTTACATTAAACTTCAATGTCTTAGGGAACGTTCTGTATAAAATGGGCCTCTAAATCATTTGTTTTCATTTTCTAAGATTTTCTAACATTTCAATCAACAGTACGGACTCTGTTTCCGAGTGACCTCTATTGTTTATATGATTTCTCTCAATTTGTGATAATTATTAAGGATTGGCTTTTTGGGTTGTGTTCTAGACACAATAAGGAAGATCTCCATAAAAAATCATGCATTAAAAACATTTTTAACCCCTCTTTTCAATTTCCAAAAGATCATGTTACTGTTCTGTCCACTATTCACAGCAAGCACACTTTAACTTTCATCCTTTGTTTTGATGCTTATATGCATTCCAAATTAGCTCATGTCTTATGAAGTAGTTCATACTACATTTTTAAATTTCTCATAATGATTCCATTCATTCATTCATACATATTCTAGACTTCTAAGTCATTCTAGGAATCCTTGAACACAAAGCACACTACAACCTTTACACATTCTAGATACATACATTGCATCCATGCAAAGATTTCGGGTTTTTTGTAACTCCTAATCTAAGAAGATTATAAGGAATGATCATGATCACACGTTCATTGCTTCCCCTCGATCTAATCATCCTTTCTCATCCGTCCCGGGGATTGAGAGATCTTCTTTTCCCAAAGATTAGCATGCATCATTCTAGTTTGCTAAGCATATTTTGATTTCTTTGTTTATTTGTTTCAATAACAATTCATGCCCCCTTTAGATTAGGAAACTTGATTAATTGATATATGATTAGACAATTTTTCCTAGGTTTATTTGTGTGATTTTCACTTTACATTGTATGATATTTGACTTAGATCTTATGAATGATATCTTATCTTTTGATTTTCAATTTCAAGATTCTTATGTGATGTAATATACTATCATAGTATTAATTGCCGAACCATACATAGTATAAGATGATTATTTGGATGTTAATTGAGGTCCGTCGAGAGACGGGGCGAGTTGAGGGTGTTTTAGTCGTGGCAAAGGCTCCTTCCTCTCTCGTACCAAAACCCTGAGCCAAGTTCTTTGGTTATGAAGGGCTGGTGCCCTTTATCCGTTTGGGTGAGTCAAAATTAGGTTTCTTGGTTCCTTAAAGACCAAGTGGCGACTCTATATCTATTTTCGAAAGACCTTCTTTTCTTCGAAATCAACCACTTGTTTTCTTTCAAATCAATTTCAAAACAAAGTAAAATCAATTCCGAAACCCCGGAAACAAACAGAAAAAACCGGGAGTGGACGACGGATTCCGCGTGTCCATAGACAGCAAGACTAGTACCACTCCTCTCGAGCCTAATAGTAGGCTCACTCCGATGGATGGTGTACCCTTGGATGATCCTACTCTATGTCGTCAGCTTGTTGGGAGTCTCGTTTATCTGACAGTTACTAGACCTTATATCTCTTATGCTGTCCATATTGTAAGCCAATTTCTATCTGCTCCTTGTTCTCCTCATTATACAGCAATTCTCCACATTCTCAAGTACATCAAAGGGACCTTATTTCATGGCCTCCACTTCTCTGCTCACTCCTCTCTTAAGCTACGTGCCTACTCAGATGTAGACTGGGTAGGATATCATACTGATCGTCGTTCCACCACTCGGTATTGCTTCTTCTTGGGTGACTCTCTCATCTCCTGGCGCAATAAGAAGCAAACGGTTATTGCCCGATCTAGTACAGAAGCTGAATATCGTGCCCTTGCTGATACCACTCAGGAACTTCTCTGGCTACGCTGGTTACTTGAGGACATGGGGGTCAATCATCCAACTGCTACAACCATCAGTTGTGTCAACCAAAGTGTCATTCAAATTGCTCACAATGATGTCTTTCATGAACGTACAAAACACATTGAGATCGATTATCATTTTGTTTGTCATCATCTTTCTTGTGGTACCATTCGAATTAACTCAGTCTCCTCCATCGATCAGACTGCTGACGTATTCACCAAAGCTCATCCACCGGGACGTTTTCAGGATTTAGTTTCCAAACTCAAGTTGATTTCCATTCTACCACCTTGAGTTTGAGGGGGGCTGTTAGAATAATGATAGAATATTTGTCTACATTCTTATACCTATTGTATCTTACTATACTTACTGTCTAGATACATTGTACTGCCAGCTGTACTACTAGCCTAGGTACTTTTCTTTCCCTTTTAGGATTCTCTCTTGGCCTAGATAAAGGTTACTTATTGTAAGGTTTCATCACACCATTCAATACACAATTCATAGTATTATCTCACTCTCTCTCCCTCTCTCTTATATATTCTAACAAAACTCATGGGCACTACTTGCCAAATGCCAACTATTCTGGCACTAGTGGACTGTGGTGATATTAGAATTTGCGCTTATTTTTTTATAGTAAGTAGCTCCTTTCTGTTTTAGTGTAGAACGGTGGACTTTGTAATCCACCAGGAGGCTAAATCCTCTCATCACATCTATTCAATGAAGTGAAACACATGTCACTTAGTGGAGGTCTGGGTGAGCAAAAATGCTCTCATTAATGTTTTGGAATTAAAGCTCATCTTTTATATTAACGACATCGTGTTGAGTAGAGTATACTCCCAATAGTAATGCTATGTTTTTCAAATTTGTATCATAAATGTGGTTCCTAACACATGTGACAATGAGTTAAATTTCCTTCAATAAGAGTGGGACTATTTCAACATCTTCCAATGAAAATCAAATATTGGATTCACTCGAAGACTAGAAGTGTTCCTGCCATTTTAAAGATAGTCCAATTACCACAGCGATTCCTTAACCACACTTTTGATACAAAACTTGAAAAGCATGGAGAAACTCATTACGAAATTACTAGCCCGCACAATTTGCTAGCAAAAGCTGGGCAGCTAGTAGGAAACCTCGTTATACTTATATTTGATGAACCACTCGTATATACTTATTTGGAGAATTCCATGATGCGAGTTAGGTGGTTTGATCATATCTATTGTGTAATTTGTAATCCAGATGCAACTATAGAGGGATGAGAGCACTTATCCAAGCAGAGAGAATGATTGAGTCATGGTTGATATCCTAATATATCGTTGTGTAATTAGTAAAACAAATGCAACTATAGAGGGATGAGAGCTTATCGGAGCAGAGAGAATGACTGAGTCATGTACATGGACATTGTCTTTAAGAATAGTGTCTGCCCCTTGTAGTACAGCAAGGTTTTGTGATCTACCCTCTAGGGTGTAGTTCGTTAGATTTCCCCTCACTGCAGTGGGATTCAATACTAAAAAAATATAATTTTTTAAAACTTTTTTTTTTAATTCTAAATCCCACTCGATGGAACCTAACTACACCCAAGAAATTATATGAACGTCATGTCCACGTGTGCTTTTTTTTTTTAACAAGTCTCACAGAACATGCTTTTGAGTCCCAATGTTCAAGCAGAGAAGATAAAAAAGGAGCTATAAATTTCTGTGTGGGCACGAGCTAGGCCACTCAATAAGGGCTCGCGATTTGGCATGTTTAACAGAGCTCGTGAAAAAGCTCGTTAATAGATATGATAAAGAGCTTGTATACTGACTTATATATATATTATATCAAACTATATAATTTTAGAGAAGATATGACAAACCTCGTAAATAAGCTTGATAAATGACTGATTTATCATTAAACTACATAATTTTAAAAGGCGCGTGAAAAAATTCGTTAAAAAGCTCGCAATCACTTGAAAGTTTGGCTTATTTAAGCTCGTGAGCAACCTCTCGAACACACGAGCTTGGCTTGGCTTGTGTTCACCCCTATATCCCATGATCTAGGAAAACGTGGGAATTATTTAGGGCAAAAATTATGTTAATGTGATTAGTAAAATGCAATCAATGTAAAAGGGAAAGAATCTGGAGGGGTAATAATGGTAAAATAGTGGTAAAATAATTTGCAAAAGTAGGGGCTAATCAACTGGCGAAGTTTTGAGGCTGGGATTTGCACCCTTTGCACTCCATTTAGACGTGACGCGTCCAATTAATTGGTTTTGGGAAGAAAATTCAATTTTCTATTGGGTTGGGCTTGACTTGGCTCACATCCGTGTGAGTATGCAAATGTGCTAATTGTTACTCAACTCATAACGGATAGGCTTTATATATATTAATAATATTAGGGAGATAAATATTTTTTATAAACACATTCTATCTATATATATTAATAATATTAGGGTGATAAATACTTTTTATAAACACATTCTATCTCTCTCTAGGATGTTATTGTGGGATTCATTGAAATTATCTGAACCCCACAGTGCCACTTAAGAGAGAGAAAAAATGTGTTTATAAATATGTAAAAAGTGTTTGTTTCTCTATATATAAAAATTAAAAGCACCTTCAACTTGCTCTTCACAAATAATGTTTGACTAAGGTCCCTTTCATAATGTTAAGACACCGCACAAGGTAGAGAGAAAAACTTTATGGCTTTGAAATACACCCAATAAAAGACACAAAGTACAATAGTACCATACGACTAACTTCTATGGCTAAAATGAAAGTCAGTTGCAAAGATGTCACCATTTAAGTACAAAAGTTGCTAAGTCCCAAAACATTGAACACATATTGTTTGGTCGTCTCAAAAAATTTACCCAGATGATTTTGTTAAATCCCAAAACATTTTACCAAGTCTCAAAACATTATCATATTAGATCTGCATGGAATTGTTTTGGCCTGAACCTGTACAAGTGCAATTGTGTTCCTTTACTATAGCAGATCTAATTGGAGTTGTTTGGGCCTGAATCTGTGCAATTGTTTCCTTTTTATAGTGGCATGGAAAAATTAAAAAACTACACTGATTGGCCACCAAAAATAGTATGATCATTGATTCATTACATTACACCGGAAAAAATTGGCTCCAAATTATTTTATCATCATTGCAAATTTTACAAATCGATCTATACTTAATATCCAAAATAGTCATGATAATCTACATGCAATTAACGGCTAAATTAGAAATAGATTCAAAAAAATTCGCCTCCGTACACTGCCCCCAAGACATTTTTCCTGGGTCCGCCATTGAGATTCCACATAATTTAGTTTTCAGACGTTATTTTTGGACCCAAACGAAACTTAGTCGAAAACTTTTGGAATTTATAATATTCACTCGTAAAGTTATAAAACGGACGTGTGCGAAGTTTCATGGATTAATGAGAAGTTTTGAGAAACTTGCGGGGAGGTAAACGTAATTCCCCGAAAGTTTGCCTATATATAGATTGGGATGAGATTTCAATCTCATCCAAACACTCACAAATATCTAGAGAGAGGAGAGAGAAGGGAGATTTGGAGCCAACGGGCTTTGCGACGCCGATCGACGACCGTTCGTCCGTCAGATTTTCTCCAGATTTCAGATTTGAACTCATGGAGGTAAGATCTACGTTTTGATACCACTTAGGTCATGTTTGGCAAATTTTTGTAAAAATATTAATTCTAGACTTTTGGGAAAAATCAGGTAAAACTTGTAGGAATCACGTATAAATTGAAATCCGACGATTATTTAGTTCCCTAGACGATCCTTCAAAGTTTGAAGAGATTTGCACGAGGTATGAATTCTAGATCTATGAAATATATGGATTTTCATGTTTTGGACATCACTTTTGATATTCTTGGATCCGGGCGAAATTCATGTGTTAGTTAGGCCCGTTAATTATGCACATAAAATTATGATAAAAGCACGTATAACTGTTTATGTGATCATGTTATGTGTCTACTTGGGTCAAAGGGGAGTTTGGTGCAAATTCATCCGGGGTAAGCTCCTCGAACATTGAGGATTGTGAATTTGATGGAATTGGAATTTTGGTTGTGTCTGGATTGGAGGTGGGCCCAACCAGGATATGGTACCTGGTATGGAGGAAGGGCCAACCAGTGTACGAGATGCGTGGGAGAGGTGGGCCTCCTACGGCATCGACCGGATGAATGCGTACCACTCACCCTAGAGACTATTTTTATGTGTTTTAGATGCTTAAACCATGAACTGTCATATAAGCATACATTTAGAATTGTACGCTCAGCATATAGCTGAGCAGTGGAGATGTACTCCATTGCAGGTAAGAAGAAAGACAAGAAGAAGCGCGATGAGTGAGGCCGATGAACGCCGGGGAAATCACGCTTGTATATGTTTTTGTTTAAATCCTAAACTTGTGTAAGGATTTGGATATTGTGTTATGTTGTAATAGAAACATGGATTAGTTTCACAGTATGGAAATCTTGTAATCTAACATCTGTAATTGCTTTTTAATAGGTTGGAAATCAGTTATGGTTGTGTGTGTTGTTGGTGTTGAGAAGCATGTGTTGTTAATTTTCTTTACAGGGCTGCCAGCAGGGGAGCAGTCAACTGGACCCAGGATCAGTAGACTGGATCCCGTGTGTTTGAGGTACTGAAAGTGAATAGTATGGGGAAGCAGTCGACTGGACCCTTTGTCAGTCGACTGAACACTGTTGGATTTTGGCTACTGCTTCTATAAATTGAAAAGCAGTCGACTGAGTCCCCATATCAGTCGACTGAACCCCTGTGTTATACGCTGTATTTTGGGTTCTGCTTAACCTAGTCGACTGGGCAGTCGACTGGACCTCTGTTGAGGATTTAGGGTTTTAGTTTCTGCCAGGCACAGTCGACTGGACCCTAGTACAGTCGACTGGGCAGTCGACTGAACCTCTGTATTTTGAAATGGATTCTTGTGAACACTTTTGTTTGAACAAAACTTTTTGTAACTCCATTTTCAATGGATTTTATCAACTCAGAGGGTAATGTTCCCTAAGTTTTAATTACCAAGATTGTTTTATAGTTCTTTCTGCTGCGTATAGTAATATTGACGTTTGGATAAGCCTTGGTGGCGTGCCACGTGTCCTATTTCCACGCGTCGTGGGATGGGTCGTGACAAGCTACAAATGTTTCTGCTCAAATTAGTGCTATCCCAATGCTGAATGGGGAAAACTTTAAGGTTTGGAAAGAGAACGTGGAAATCGTTCTTGGATGTATGGATTTGGACCTTGCGCTAAGGACCGAACGACCCACTTCGACTACGGAAAACTCGAATGAGGGTAAAATTGAGAAGTAGATCGCTCGAATCGCATGAGTCTGATGATTATGAAACGTTCCATTCTGGAAGCGTTTCGGGGCTTGATCATTGAGAGCACAAATGTTAAGAAGTTCCTCTCTAAATTACAACAGTATTTTGCTCAAATGAAAAGTCGGAAACAAATACCGTTTTGGCTACTCTGATTTCTATGAGGTATAAAGGAAATGGGAACATAAGGGAGTACATTATGGAAATGTCTCATCTAAGTGGGATACTCAAGGTACTAAAGTTAGAGCTGTCTAAGGACTTGCTCGTGCACTTGGTTATCATATCTCTTCCTGCACAATTCAGTCAATTTAAAGTGAGTTATAACACTCAAAAGGACAAATGGACTCTTAATGAGCTCATATATCTCACTGTGTGCAAGAAGAGGAAAGAATTCGGCGAGACAAGAATGAAAGTGCTCACTTAGCATCAACTTCTCTGAATAATAAAAGGAAGAGAGGTAAGGATGCTGCAGATGTGACACCTCAATAGAAAATCTAAAGAAGCAAAATGAGGAATTCCTTTGCTACTTCTGCAAGAAGGGAGGCCACATGAATAGAGATTGTCCCAAATACGCCGCTTGGCGTGCAAAGAAGGGTAAGCTTCTTGTTTTGGTTTGTTCTGAAGTTAATTTAACTTCTGTACCCAAAGATACTTGGTGGGTAGATTTTGGTGCTACTAATCACATAAGTATGTCTATGGAGGGTTGCCTGTGGAGCCGGCTGCCAACTGTTGCTGAAAGATTCATCTTTGTGGGTGATAGCAAGAAAGTTCTAGTGGAAGCTTCAAGAAATTTTAGATTATTATTAAAGACTGGTGTTTATTTGGATTTGATTAAGACTTTTATTGCACCGTCTTTTAGACGGAATTTAGTTTCTATTTCTAATTTGGACAAATCTGGTTGTGCTTGTTCTTTTGGAAATAATAAAGTTAGTCTATTTCAAGATTCAAAACTTATTGGTACCGGTTCTTTGATTGATAATCTTTATATGCTAAACACTGTTACTTCCTATAATGAAATTCTGCATACTTATTCACGAGGTACAAAGCAAAAATTAAGTAAGAATTCCGCCACCTTATGGCACAAGCGATTAGGCCATATCTCTAACCAGAGAATTGAGAAACTTGTACATAAAGGAATTCTTGGCCCCTTAGATTTGGTAGACTTTCAAGTCTGCATTAAGTGCATTAAGGGGAAACAGACAAACATAAGGAAATTAGGTGCCAACAGGTGTACAGACGTCTTAGAACTCATTCACACTGATATATGTCTTGGAATGGACAACAATATTTCATTACGTTCATAGACGACTACTAAAGATATGGGTACCTATATTTGATACATGAGAAGTCACAGTCCCTGGATGTTTTCAAGTCATTTAAAGCCGAAGTTGAACTTCAGCTTGGCAAAAAAATTAAGGTTGTCAAATCTGATCGTGGTGGTGAATACTACGATAGATATGACGGATCAGGTGAACAACGTCTAGGACCCTTTGCTAAATTCCTAGAGGAATGCGGTATTGTCCCTCAATACACAATGCCAGGCAAACCTAGCATGAATGGTGTAGCTGAGAGACGAAATAGAACGCTTAAGGACATGGTAAGAAGTATGATTAGTCATTCTTCTTTCCCAGAATCACTCTGGGGAGAAGCTGTAATGCCCTGTATTTTATTATCATTAATAAATAAATACGGCATTTCATTTCCATGAGCATCTGTTTTAATTTCTATTTATAAATATTTATCTGGGGCCAAACCGTAATATTTGAAAATATAGGAAATATTTTCTGTGGTTTCAAAATCGATATCTATATTTTTGTATAACCGGGAATTTATTCCTACGCTAATATAATTTTCTGCATTTTATTTTCAACCGTAAAAATACCAGTTTTGTTTTAAAACTGCGCCTTTACCACGTTTTGGTGTGGGAGCACGTGAGCTCAACCACACCGGGGGAATTCTTGGCCTTGCTTGGAGCCCAAAACTTTGGGTTTATATATATACGTTGATTTCTCTCTCTCTCACTCACAGTCTCTCATTCTCTCCCTATTCTCTCAAGCTCTATCTCAATTCTCTCTACTCTCTCTCAAGATCACACACACACATACAGTTTATATATATATATGGATACACATACATAGTTATATATATATATATCAAGAGAGGAAGACGGAGGAGGAAATTCTCAACGACGGATTATTACGGCGGAAGTTCTCGGCCTTTAATTTTCTGTATAATCGGCTCAGTGAGTATTATAAACTCACTCTCAATGTCTATATGTGTATATTTCAGTGTATATATGTGTGTATATGTGTATATATATCAATACACCATTAAAGCTTGAGAATTGGAGTTTTAGAAATCGTAACCAAAATCGATTCTGTAAATTGAGAATGGAAGATATTGATCCCGATAAGCTGTGGTTCGAATCCTACGCAGTAATTTACCCGTATCGCGACGAACGGTTGATTTTAAGTTTTGTCACTCTAACTTTAATCGCAGAAATTAATCGATACAATCCGTATTAGTTAAAATTGATCGCGTATTCTTAATCTACGCGGAAAACCGAGGAGAACCATATATCACTTGTCTTGGTACGAACAGAATCTGAAACTGGGTAATTTCAGTCCAGAAATTGAAAACAGGGGAGAAAACGAAGAAGATGACGTTCTGCAAGAACTCGCGCGCGCGACCCGCTCGCGCGAGGATCGCTCGCGCGGCCCGCTCGCGCGAACCTTCCCCCCCCCCCCCCCCTCGCGCGCGCGATCCGCTCGCGCGACCTGTCCAGCTCCCCCGCTCGCGCGATCCGCTCGCGCGATTTTTCTTCCCCCTCGCTCGCGCGATCCGCTCGCGCGAGGTGGCAGTTTTGGCAGTTTGTGTGATTTTTGGTAAGGGACTGTTTGGAAAATGTTTTGGGAAATTTTAAAGAACTGTTTGACAAATATACTGTTTTAACGGCTCACTGTTAGACTTTGGACTTGTAAGAACGATTAAGATCGAGATTATGTTGAACGTATATTCAGCTTTGAGATTATTAACCGATACTGCAAAACTATGAACATTGACATACATATTAGGGTTGAGGTTGTGTCAACATGCATGTGTGTGAGAAAGTGTGAAAAGAGTAAAGAGTAGCGGTCTGGTGTGCGACCTCAATATCGATCGGATATTATTCCTGGTATTGGAGGCGACAGTGTCGTGTACGACTTAGATATCGATCGGATAGTATTCCTGGTATCTAAGGCGCGCGTTTCGGATATTGATCGGATAGTATTCCTGATATCCGAAACGATGGTGGTAGTGTTGTGTACGGCTTAGATATCGATCGGATATTATTCCTGGTATCTAGGGCGCTTGTTTCGGATATTGATCGGATAGTATTCCTGGTATCCGAAATGATGGTATTGAGTGTGGCTTAGATATCGATCGGATATTATTCCTGGTATCTGAAGCGATAGTTTGGTGTGTTGTTTTGGATATCGATCGGATAGTATTCCTGGTATCTGAGATGATGGTTTGGTTGTGTTGAGTTTTGTTGAGAGAAAAGAGTCAGAAAGATGAGATATTACATTGTTCATGCATGGTCGCATATTTATTGCTTTCTTTATTCCCCCGTGACTTATGTTGGAATTGGAACCTTGAATATATTACTGTTAAAGTTAAATTGCACCGTTGTTTATATGCTTATATATACATTGCGAGCACTTGTTTATTTTGCTCACCAGCTTTCATAAGCTGACGGCGTTGATGCGTCCTGGACTGTATGTCCAGATTTTCAGGGTCAGGAGCAGCCAGGGTATTTTGACTATGCTACTTAGAGTCAGGAGACTTTCCAGGAGGCTGCTTTATATTCCCTATGTCTTTTAATTTGGGTTTTGTAATAAACTAGTTTAGACTTTTGAATAAGGCGTTTTGTGCCTAAGACTATGACTGCTGTAATAGTTTAGTAAGTTTTTATTTCGGAGCTTATGTTTTTGTTAGTATCCTTTGCTCTAGAAATGTTTGTTAAGTTATTTGTTGCAGGGACAATTGGTCATACTCAGTTGTCACGACCTACGAGTCCATAAAGGAAATTAAATGCTTTCCTGAATTATGCTACGTCGGGGCGTGACAGAAGCTCTACAGACTGCAGCATATATCCTCAACAGAGTTCAAAGTAAAGTAGTAACCAAATCCCCTTGTGAATTATGGACTAGAAAGAAGCCTAGCATTAGGCATTTACACATTTGGGGTTGTCCTGTTGAGGCATGGCCTTATAGGCCATATGAAAAGAAATTGGACTCAAGAAAAATTAGTTGCTACTTTGTTGGATACGCTGAACGCTTTCGGGGCTTTAAGTTTTATGATCCCACTGCTAGGACATTTTTTGAGATGGGAAATGCCAGATTTCTTGAGGAAGTTGAGTTTGTGGGGGAGATAATGTTAGAGACATTGTCTTTGAAGAGGAGTTTATTCCTAGTTATATTGCTATTGACAATGTTCAGATTCCTATTCCTGACATTGTTCAAGATGCAAATTTAGATATTCAAGACAATGTACAAGAGCTCCCCGTGCAAAATGAAGAAATTACACCTGAAGTGCAAACTCAACAACCTCAAGAGGAGATGCCATTAAGAAGATCCACTAGGGAAAGGAGAAATGTAATTTCGGATGATTATATTGTATCTTCCAAGAACATGAGTTTGACATAGGGATAGTGGAAGATAATAACCCAAATATGATTCAGCTGAATAAAAAAATACATGCATAAAATCCCTAATAATCAACATGATAACCTGGCTCTGATACCACTTGTTAGATTTGTAATCTATTAAACTGTAGAACCCTAGAGTAGTAAAACCACGGCCCTAGGATCGTATCATGTTAGATTATCAAAGATATAATATAGTAGAATACATACTTGTATCCATTGTAGCAATTAGCAAACCTTAGGAGAATGATGATGATAAGTTATGTCTTCCTCAGTCAAATCTCCTTAGATCTGTAATGGGTTCATTCTCTTGATGGGATGGAGGAGGAAGTAGTATAATGATTTGACATATTGGGGACCATAACCTATATGTCTTTATATACTGATTTGTTAGGGTTCCCATTATTCCTAACATGGTCAGTATTTGGTATCCACTCATTAAACCCATACCCAGTAGAAGTCCATGGGCTTCCTACAATTAGACCATATAATATAAGCCCATTTAATTAATAGCCTTATAATATAATTGATATTAATATGTTGCCCACTCTTATTAGGAAATATAATTTCCTAACAACACACACATATATGAACAAATGCCATATTACTTGCCAAACATTAAAGGCCTAGATTGTATGATCCCTAGGAAATTCAAAATGTACTTTCTATATATATAAACGCACATACATATATATGATATGAACAAAGGCCATATTACTTACTAAACATGCATTAAAGGCCTAGATTGTATGCAAACATACCAAATATTTTTTTCGAAATTTCTAATATATATATCTATATAACATATGTATATGAACAAAGCCATACATTTTCTTTTGCATACATAACTAAAATCCTAGCTAATACCCTTAATTGCATCTTTTTTTTTTTTTGATATGTTAATTAATTGCATCTCTCTTTCCGTTAATTGCCTCTCTATTTCTCCAAATATTCTCTCTCTACGATCTCTCTTTCTCTTCTTCACGTCTTCACCCTTACTCTCACAACATTTCTCTCTCCCTCCAATTATTCTCTTTCTTTATTTCATTTTTGTGTCCTCCACAATATTACGAGGTTGCTAAAATTCGTGAGCAGGACCTATTGATTCACTTCAACCAATCATGCAGAGAAGATTAGAATTGGAGACTTAGAGAAGGTTATGTTTCAATGACTGAAAGTTGTTGATTTATATAAGGTAAATATATATATTCTTATTCTTATCCTTGAAATGTGGTAATGATTTAAGGTTATTCTCAGGGTGGAAACTTAAAATTTGAGTCATACAAAAGTAATTCTGAAATGAACAAATGACGCGACACCACCCAGATTTGGCTGCGCATAAAAATCCCACATGGATGCTCTAGCCATAAGGTTGGAACGAGTTGTATTTGACACTGAATCCATGTGTAAGGTGATTCGTGTCCAATATTGCATTCTTAACTTCATGATTTTACCCTTATTGGACACAAATTATCACTTATATTGGGAGATTTAATGGATAAATTGTGCTTTTGTTGTTCTTGTTGTTGTACCCTTTTTAATAATAAAAATCTCTTTCTTGTAGGTTTTGGTAACTTGTTCAAAGTGAGAACCAACTCCGTTTGGTTCTTGTCTCTTAAAAAAGGGGAGAAATGAACTTCGGCAAAGGTGGATCGATCCGGCCCTATGAGCGGATCGATCCGCGTGTTTTTGAAGAAGTTACTATCAGTTTTAAAATAGGCGGATCGATCCGGCCCTTTGAGCGGATCGATCCGCGATTTTGGAGGGACATTCTGCGATAAGGATCCGTAAATGGATCGATCCGCAAGTTGTGAAGGGATCGATCCGCGGCTTCCCGAGAAGATAGTAACTGCCCAGATGAAAGGCGGATCGATCCGCCCCAAAGAAGGGATCGATCCGCGGCATCAGTTTTCCCTCTTTTTAATTACAAGTTTGCCATTCTTGTGTTTTGTGTATAAATAGAAAGAGATGTTGTTTTGTTAGGGGATTGATTTTTTTTTCTCATTTTTTCATTTCTCATTCTCATCTCTCTTGTTTTTCTCCCAACATTCTTCTTCTTCTTCTCTCATTTTTGGGAACCCACTTGGGTTCCCTTCTATTTCTTCTCAATTTGTATAAACTTGAAGCTTGGATTGAAATGTTAATGGCTAGGTATATTTTCTATCTCTTTTCCTTTGATGATATTGCTATGTTTTCCATTAATTAGTTAGGTTTACTTAGGTTGTGGATCATGAACTCTTGGATTTAATGTTGTAGCATTTCTAGGGTTCATTTGTGTAGGATTCAAAACTAAGGGATTCATCTTATTTGTATTGCAACTATGATTGTTAAAACTTAGACTTTGAATCCTACCCTATGTATTTCATATGGAATATTATGTAACCTTGTGTTTTGCACTCCATGTGTTTGATAAATGTTGTGTGTGGGATTTAAAACTTGGAGTCTTCATCATAGATGTCAAGCATCTTTGATTGTTCAAACTCTTGGGTTTTAAATACTACCTTTTGAAGGCTTCATAGGTGGTTTGTCCACCAAGTAGATTAGTTAGTGTAGGGGAGACAAATCATTCGGATTAGAAGCCATAGAGGCTTCATCTTGTATGTCATGCATACTTGATAGTCAACCGTTAGCTTCAAATCCGTTTCTATGGAAATCTTAAAGCTCATTTCATCTAACACATAGGTGCATTCCAAGTGTTTGATAATATGCCACAATGAGATGTTACCGTAGAATGTGCTTGAAACTTTAGTCCATTTCATCTTGTTGTGACCCAAGATGGGGGGAATGATCCCAACCTATTGCTTTTTAGATTAGTATTTATTTACCTTTTATCTTCCAAAAACCAAACAAAAAGCCGCAAGACGCAATGTCATTTTTATTCTCTTTCATCATCTTTTCTTATTTATTTCTTTTGAGCATTATAATTAGTTACTAAACCTCCCAAACGTTGTCCTTGTATCAATCC
Organism: Hydrangea macrophylla; assembly: GCA_033977485.1. Lineage (NCBI taxonomy): Eukaryota > Viridiplantae > Streptophyta > Magnoliopsida > Cornales > Hydrangeaceae > Hydrangea > Hydrangea macrophylla. Next base: position 78,643,887 of record CM066998.1, read on the forward strand.
CTGTGGACTCGACACCCTACTTCCAAATGCTATATTTTTAATAGGGTTAAATAAGAACTTGATTTTGACATAATCAAAATGGCGCCGTTGCCGGGGATTGGCAACAACGTTAAGTTGTTTAGTTTCTAATTATATGCGCTTTTGCATTTGATCTTTTTATTTTGTCTTTGTTTTGAAGGATTAGCTACTCTTGAAGAGCTAAACCTCCATCTAGGATGTTGATGACACATTGGTCTCGCATGGGAAGGTACTAGTATTTCCTTTGGTTGTTGTTCTTTAAAATTTTGGCATATGTAATTGATTTTCGTGATTTCTTACATAGTTGTGCTTAATAGAAGTGGTGTATTGTTTCACATGAGTCATTCTAAGAGAAGTTGACTTGTCTACCATGTAGCTTAGTTAATATAGGGTGGATGTGTCATTCTAATCAAAGGTGTTTCATAGTGTAGTAATTTACCACTTACTTGTTATTGTGATAGTATGCTTTGTGTTAAGATGCTTGACTCATATCCAAGAAAATGTGATGTGCTCCACCACGTAGTTTAGTTAACGTAGTTTAGTTAATGTAATATAGTTGTAAGGTGGGCAAATCATGTTAATCAAAGTAGAGTCATAGTATAGTAATGCAAAGTTTGATTATTTTGCCAAACTTTCTAGAACACTTCTTTTAAAGGAATATTATTTCTCTTTTGCATGTTGGGCTAGTGGTAGAATCAACATTCTAACCTTCAAATTCATCCGTATCACCTCCTTATCATTCCATTTTCTTTTCTTTTGTGCTTTGGTTTTTCTTTTTATTTTCTTCTTTTATTTGCTTGATGTGCTCGGTAGTGATTTATGTGCAGGAACATCATTTTTGTGCTTATCGGGGATCGCTCCTTTTGTTGGTGATATCACTCTATCCCTACTCATTTTTGTCCTTGTTTCGAACCATGTGCATTAGGGACAATGCAATATTTTAGTTGGGGGGTGTGGGATATTCACCCATCATATCGATGTTCCATTTTCTTCTTGCCATTAATTCTCCAAGCATGTTTTGGTTGTTAATAAAAGAAAAGATGATTTAAAAAAAAAAAAAAATTTAATTTTAATTTAAAAAATAGTTTCCAATGATTTTAGTATAGTTGCCTCATTCTAATGCCGAGCGATGACGCTTGTCTTGAGTTTTCATTCGATATTGGTATGCGTCACTTGTTGAATCCCATTAGTTCTATAACTATCTTGATTATAGTAAATTTCATGAAGTTCAAATCTTGGATTATCGAGCACGTTGTATGACTACTTGTATTAAGATAATGTTTAATGCAATTCTTACCCGAAAATCGTTTAAAACATTTGTGGAGACCTTACCCTTGTGAGCTTTAGATCATTTTCTCCATTGTTGAGCGTTACATACTTCAATTCTCTCTTTTTGAAAAATATACATAAGTCGTAGATAATCTCATCTTCTTGCTTTGATTGTTCATTAGAGGAATCTTGGTGGATTGCAAAACTCTTGCTTGCTTGTCATTGTAGTGGAGAACTAAGAATCACATTGTCCGAGAAAATGATTTTAGGTCCTTCCTTTTACCATTTCTAATCTCAACCACACATACCCTTCCTTCACTTAACCATACACCTTCCATATCCACGTTTGAATTACATTTGTGGGATGTCTTTACATGAGATCGTGTTTGTAAGGTTGCAAAAGAGATTGAATCGTGTGGTTGTGAGAGTACAAAGAAAAGAAAAGAAGCTAAAAAAATAATAAAATAAAAAAAATAATAATAATAATAAATAAAGAAAATAAAAAGAAAAAGAAAGAAAAAAAAAAAAAGCTTCATAATCAATTGTACTTCTCTTTTTGAACTTCAAAGAAATATTTGTGTATGATTCATCTCTTGTGGTTATTTGTATCCATGCATTCCAATAAATCCCGAGTTTGTACCCAAACATCCCACTTCATTTCCCTTTGTCCTTCACCTCATATCACTTTCCCACTTTACAACCCCATCAAGGTCCTAGTTGATCCTCAAGTTGTGTGATTCGAAGTTTGAAATGGATGTGACAAGTAGTTAGAGTTATTTCACATCCTCTAGTGAATGGTATCTTTCATGAGATTAATTTTTACTCGTTTTTCACGCTTACGTTTTTCATCATTGGCATGTGCGTGGCTTTGATATCCATTTCCATTACTCTGTTTGCCCGCATGCCCCGAGTGTATTACCCATTTCAAGTGATTCATTTTTAGAGTGTAATACCGGTGAGAATTGAGTTGAAGCGCGTGTTAAACGAAATTCGGATTATGAAAGCATTTTCATCTTCTTGATAGTTGTAGTTATTCACTTCACACCACACACGCATCTAAGGTTAAGCTTAATGAAGTTTATCTAATAATCTTGATAGTTTGAGAACTTTTTGGATTTGCGTGTCATGTGCTAAAATCCTTTAAAAATTCGTGAGACTATGTTGAGTGTCGGCGTTAGATAGTGGGCAACTATCATGAGGAAACAAAATGTTGTGGGTTTCATTCCAAGAACCCTCCGGAGACAAAACTCCGCCTCTACGGGTAACCTAGAGGTTTAACGGCTTGTTGCATTCGCTAAATGCAATCGTGTTCCCCACGAAAACGGTTTATCTTTCATTTTAAATAAATTATTGTGCAAGGTTATTCTTAAATCTCTTGATATTTAGTTTTGTTGCTAAGAGACTAGCAACATGCTAGTTGGGGGGTGTGATTCGTGTCCAATACTGCATTCTTAACTTCATGATTTTACCCTTATTGGACACAAATAATCACTTATATTGGGAGATTTAATGGATAAATTGTGCTTTTGTTGTTCTTGTTGTTGTACCCTTTTTAATAATAAAAATCTCTTTCTTGTAGGTTTTGGTAACTTGTTCAAAGTGAGAACCAACTCCGTTTGGTTCTTGTCTCTTAAAAAAGGGGAGAAATGAACTTCGGCAAAGGTGGATCGATCTGGCCCTATGAGCGGATCGATCCGCGTGTTTTTGAAGAAGTTACTATCAGTTTTAAAATAGGCGGATCGATCCGGCCCTTTGAGCGGATCGATCCGCGATTTTGGAGGGACATTCTGCGATAAGGATCCGTAAATGGATCGATCCGCAAGTTGTGAAGGGATCGATCCGCGGCTTCCCGAGAAGATAGTAACTGCCCAGATGAAAGGCGGATCGATCCGCCCCAAAGAAGGGATCGATCCGCGGCATCAGTTTTCCCTCTTTTTAATTACAAGTTTGCCATTCTTGTGTTTTGTGTATAAATAGAAAGAGATGTTGTTTTGTTAGGGGATTGATTTTTTTTTCTCATTTTTTCATTTCTCATTCTCATCTCTCTTGTTTTTCTCCCAACATTCTTCTTCTTCTTCTCTCATTTTTGGGAACCCACTTGGGTTCCCTTCTATTTCTTCTCAATTTGTATAAACTTGAAGCTTGGATTGAAATGTTAATGGCTAGGTATATTTTCTATCTCTTTTCCTTTGATGATATTGCTATGTTTTCCATTAATTAGTTAGATTTACTTAGGTTGTGGATCATGAACTCTTGGATTTAATGTTGTAGCATTTCTAGGGTTCATTTGTGTAGGATTCAAAACTAAGGGATTCATCTTATTTGTATTGCAACTATGATTGTTAAAACTTAGACTTTGAATCCTACCCTATGTATTTCATATGGAATATTATGTAACCTTGTGTTTTGCACTCCATGTGTTTGATAAATGTTGTGTGTGGGATTTAAAACTTGGAGTCTTCATCATAGATGTCAAGCATCTTTGATTGTTCAAACTCTTGGGTTTTAAATACTACCTTTTGAAGGCTTCATAGGTGGTTTGTCCACCAAGTAGATTAGTTAGTGTAGGGGAGACAAATCATTCGGATTAGAAGCCATAGAGGCTTCATCTTGTATGTCATGCATACTTGATAGTCAACCGTTAGCTTCAAATCCGTTTCTATGGAAATCTTAAAGCTCATTTCATCTAACACATAGGTGCATTCCAAGTGTTTGATAATATGCCACAATGAGATGTTACCGTAGAATGTGCTTGAAACTTTAGTCCATTTCATCTTGTTGTGACCCAAGATGGGGGGAATGATCCCAACCTATTGCTTTTTAGATTAGTATTTATTTACCTTTTATCTTCCAAAAACCAAACAAAAAGCCGCAAGACGCAATGTCATTTTTATTCTCTTTCATCATCTTTTCTTATTTATTTCTTTTGAGCATTATAATTAGTTACTAAACCTCCCAAACGTTGTCCTTGTATCAATCCCTGTGGACTCGACACCCTACTTCCAAATGCTATATTTTTAATAGGGTTAAATAAGAACTTGATTTTGACATAATCATAAGGCTCAAAGGAAGATGATTTGAATTCTCATAAGTTTCCGATATTTATATTGATTTATAGATTACCCGGTTTTATTTAAAACTTTCCAATTAATTATTGTTTTACACCTAACTTCTATGTAAGTTATTTTTTCCTTTCTTTTTCTTAATCCTCTATTTGGTTCATGGATTAGGCATGGACTAAAATTCTAAGGAAGATACTTATTTTTGATTGGTTGTTAAGGAAATGTCACAAGTAACTTTATACGCTAGAATTTGATAATTCATAGATTTATCTCAATTTGTTTTGTGTCGTGTAGCTCTGAGACATTTTGAATGAGTAATTTTTTTCTTTTTCTTTTTACAAGGTTTAAAGTTTAATTTGATAACCTATTTAACTACTTTAATTGTCATTTTTTGTTTCATTTCTCATCAACCAAATAAAATATATAGTTTTTATGTTTTTTGGCTCATTACATTTGGTAGTGACTTTAATATGAATTCTCATGTTTGCAAAACAGTTTACTACCAAAGAAAACTTTGAGCATCAACTTTATTAATTTGACTGATGCATTTGGTAGTCCGATTGTTATTGATTGTAGTGGGATATTATAACTTAATTGTTGTTGTTTGGGATTAGTGGCTTGGGTTAGTGTGAATGAAAGGTGTAGCTTAAAGGAGTCCATTCACAAGAAGGTGGAGGTAACCCTTAAATATATGGCTTTATTGGTTTAAGTTGATTCAAGGAATTTACGTTCAAAAGTTCTGTTTTATTTTGGTGCAGTTTGTTGTGTGTAGAGGCCTAGGGTATAGAGCATCAAGCTTGCCGGAACCAGCGTGAAGAGGTTGTTATTTTAGAGTTACTTCTGTGGTCTGTTTGGACTTAGTTTATGTATCCAAATACACATGTGTAACGGAAATTATTATTATTATTTTGATATGGGGGAGGGGAGGGGATGAGGTTCGAACACCGAACCTATACATTAGAAGGAACTTATATATGCTAATTAAGCTCTTTGCCAGTTGAGCTATTCCAACCTATGAAATTATTATTAAATTATTGATTTCAATTTAGTTTACATAAATGCACAATAGAAGAAAATTTCTAATTTTTAAAAATTTTAAACTCATGGGTCTAACAAACTTTCTTTTTATGGTATTGTTAACTTTGAAATTGTTTGAATAATATACATTGACCACTTTTGAGGGATTTGACAAGAGAATTGCTTAATATACCACGGGAGGAGAATTAGGAGCCATTTGAGAATTGTGAATCCTTCTATGATGACACGTGTCATAGAAAACATAAGGGATATTAACGAATCCCAAAAGTCATGATCACTTTCCTAAAAAAAAAATCTGGGTCATTTTGAAACCGACCAATGAGATATTAATAGTGAAGTTGCCAAATTAATAGTTAGGCCCCAACTTTCTCTCTCTCCTATATTAACACTATTCTAAAACAAAAATCAATATTTCTCTCATAAATGTCCAACGCTTTCTTTCTTAAATCAAATCTAATATATACTCCGTATACTCCTAGAAAATTTTACTCTATTAAATGTATAATATGTTAGCCCCTTGAAATTTCTTCTATGAAACCCCCAATTATGAATAATCAGTCTTTAAAAACGTAATATTTGTGATTTCACTGAATCAATGCCATTTGCATTTACTCTTCCTAATCATGACAATGAACTATTCTTCTTTCTCCATGCATTATCTATATATACATATATTCAGCCTACGTTTGCTCTAAACAATCTCTCTCTAACATGAACCAAAATTAGCAGAAGACATCCTCACTTCACTCAAAAAAATATATGAATCCAGTGATCATCTCCACCTTTCATCTGTCTAACTCCTCATGTACTCCTTTGTTATTTTTTATTTTTCTTCTTATTAAACTCTCATGTTTGCCTTTATATTGTCACACCCATTCCAAAATTTTATAGTTTTATAATGCATAATTTGAGGTTTTGTGAAATTATTAATATTTATTAATAATTTGAGCTGGAGTTGACTGTGAGTCAACGGTGAGGTGTCAGTGGAGACACGGAAACTTGAAAGTTCAATTTGCATTGGCACGACTAAATGACATTTATGTGATTTAAATGTTATTTGCAAATCTGGTGTTTTATGAATAGTAAATATACCTATTCTGTATAATTTCTGGTAATTTTGGTATCGTGATATATCATTTTGAGAACTGTGGTGAGAACGTGAGTAATACGTTATTTAAAAGGTAGGTGGTATAGAGATTCCACAGAATTTAGTTTTGGATCCTTATTTTGGACCTAAACGGAACTTAGTCCGAAATTTTTATAAATTTTAGTTTTCACTCGTGAAATAATAAAGTAGACGGTTAAGACGTTTCGGAAAATAATTGGAAGTTTTGGAAACTTGTGGGGAGGTAGACATAATTTATGAAAGTTGTGTCTATAAATAGAAAGGATGAGATTTTTATGTCTCACAACTTTCTAAAAATATCTTGAGGGGGGAGAGAAAAGGGGATTTGGTGGCTCCGGTTCGTCTGTCAGATTTTCACCATATTTGAGATTTGAACTCCTTGAGGTAAGAGCTTAATTTTGATACCTCTTAGGCCTAGTTTGGCTTAGTTTTCTAAAAATCTAATTTCTAAGAATTTGGGGAAAACCAAGTAAAACTAGTAGGAATCGCGTATAATTTGCGATCCAACATTTATTCGGGCCTCTAGTTGATCCTTCAAAGTTTCAGAGAGATCGCACGAGGTATGAATTCTAGATATATGAAATATATGAGATTTTCATATTTCAACTATCGACTTGGATATTTTGGATCCAGGCAAAATTCATGTATTAATTAGGCCCATTAATTATGCACGTGAAACTGCGTTAAAAGTATGTATAATTGTTTATGTGAGCATGCTATGTGTCTACTTGGGTTAAAGGGGGATTTGGTACAATTTCATCCGGGGTTGTAAGCTCCTCAAACCTTGAGGATTTGATGAATGTGATTGTGGTTGTGTCTGGTATGGAGGAGGGCCCAACCAGGACACGGTACCTGGTATGGAGGAAGGCACAACCAGTGTACGGGATGCGTGGGAGAGGTGTGCCTTCCACGGCATCGATTTCATTTACCGGATGAATGCGCACCACTCACCCTAGAGACTATTTCTATGTGTTTTAGATGCTTAAACCATGAATTATCATATAAGCATACATGTAGAATTATGCACCCAGCATATAGCTGAACAGTAGAGATTTACTCCATTGCAGATGGTAAGAGGCGAAGAAAGGAGAAGTGTGAGGAGTGAGGACGAGGAACGCCGGGGAACGTCTTGTTTATACTTTTGTTTTTCATTCCAGCATATAATAAGAATTCGAATTTTTGATATGTTGTAATCGAATCTTGTTATGGGTTGGATTACTACTTGTAATCCCTAGTAAATGCGTTTGTACATGTGTTTTGAATTGTAGTTTATAATTGTGTTGGTTTTTGGAATTGGTGTGAAGATCTTTGGTTTGGAAAGCTGGAGAATTGGGCTTTATTGAGAGGAATCAGTCGACTAATCCGCATTTCAGTCAACTAGACCTCTGTGTTCTTCAGTTAATTCCTTCTCTTTTCGAAGGCTCCAATCGACTGGATTAGTTATCAGTCGACTGTTTTCTACACGAAAACACCACATTCTGCATGCATAGTAACCAGTCGACTGAACAAGGCATCAGTCGACTGAAAATTTGAGTCCCCAGACGACTGAGTCCCCGACACAGTCGACTAGACAGGGCTGGGAAACTTTTCTTTCTTTCTGCTTCAGGTCTTTAGTCCCACTATTCGCAAGAATAAGACACGTGGCACGCTACCAAGGCTCAACCGATTCCGTTAAAGTAAAATAGCAGCGGAAAACATAAGTGAAATACTTTAAAATCAGAGTTATAAAATTTTTTGACCAGTTGGAGAGGTTCCAAAAAGAATTCAGTTTTAGAAACAGGGGTCCAGTCGACTGATTGGGTATTTCACTTATGTTTTCCACTGCTATTTTACTTCAACGGAATCGATTGAGCCTTGGTGGCGTGCCACTTGTCCTATTCCTGTGCATAGCGGGATAGGTCGTGACACACACATATATATATATTGTTTGATACAGTTCTAGATTCTATTTGAAGGAGATAAAGAGAATCAGACTTCTTTAGCAGAAGATTGGAGGTGTGGATTACTCTGGTAGAAAGTTTCATGATTGAATAAGTAATTTTTTGTTGTATATTTTTCAATTTTGTGATGTGATTTTAATATCTCTCTCTCTCTCTCTTCTTTTTTTTTTTTTTTTTTTTTTTTTGATTTTGGGATTTCAATATGTCTTTTTGTGTTAGTTGTAGTTTACCCTTGCATCATATTTCTAAGAAATTGAGCTTTACTTTGTTTTTAGTTCCTTTTAGACTTCAGTCCCACCGTATTATAACTTAAAATTTCTAATGATTAAACATTGTATCTTATGATTTTATAGTTGTTTTTAAACTTCTTTGACTTCTATTTTTAGTTTTGGTGTAATTTGTGGGTTTGCTTTAGTCATTTTCTTGCTACTTTACTTTTTTTATTAATTTTTTTGTTTGGATTTAGTCCGGTGTCATCTGTGTGCCCATAAGGTAATTGGGCTTTGCCCAAGGTTTATTGAGTGTCTGTTGTAACTTCTTTGGCCTTTGAGACTTTACTTAATATAATCAATTCATTGCTATTGGCAACATAAATCACATCTCACACATATCAGCTTATATTGACATTTACACTATCCAATACATGCATATGCGATAATTCATGTATTGATCATCATTCATTTTCACTAGTTACTAATCAGTTATCAACATATTATCATTACTATTGTACACACCAGCCCAGCTCGAAATGTGTACAATCACAGAGCCACAACACCCCAACCCTGCTCAAAAGGTGTATACTGTAACAACCTGTATTTTCATTTAATTGCTAAATGTAATTTTCAAATTTTATTCCTATTACTTACTGTATTTAATAGAAATTCTTTATTTGGGGTCAAACAGTAATTTTTACAAATTAAGAAAATACCTGTGTTGGTTTGAAAAATTGTATTTTCAAGACGCTGAAAATAATTATTTTCAATTCAAACTGTAATTTTATACAACCGGAAATTTATTTCCTACGTTAATATAATTTCTTGTATTTTTTTTGGTGACCACCGCACTGCGAAAATACCAGTTTATGAACGAAAACTGTTTGTGCCGCAATGAACTCCCACAGATTGGGAATCTCCATCAATCAAGATTTGACACATGCTTTAAGTTCATTAATTACAACCAATGATTGCATATACCTTGTTTGGGAGTGCTAATTTTGTGTGTGTTAAACTAGTGCCTTAAGCTAAATTCTCAAACAACTCCAAGTGACCCCTATGAACCTATTTGACTCCTACTATACAGATTATATTTTATGTATACATATATATATATAGATATGCAGTGTATAATATGTCTATTAGGAGATTAAAATCAATTTGATTTTATTGAGTAAGAATGAATGAACTTGGGCTCCAAGTTCTTGATTTTTGTTTATATAACTCACACCTCCTCTCACACAACTCACATTCTGCACTTTACAACCGAGTTTCCAGAGAAAAAATAGAGAGTTTCAAAGAGTCATTTATAGAAATTTTAGAGAGAGATGGGTTCAACACCATAGCCAAAGTTTCGAGAGGTTGGATTCTTATTTACTATCTCTCAACCAATTAATCCAACCTTCAATCACAGTGAGTATTTCAAACTCACTTAGAATGCAATATATGCTTTGTTTACTGTTGGTATAGTTTAATTTATAAAACACCATTGTTCATTTCATCTATGGAGCTTGAAGCTTGAAAACCATAAATTTTCAAACCATAATTTTTCAAACTCAATCAAAATTCATTTTGATAGATAATAATGAAAGATTCCAGTCTATAGATGCCATGTTTAAAGTATTAGAGCTTAATTCATTTATACTAGAAAGTAAATTAGAAATGAAATTTTGTTGCCTCTCGATTTTTCGTAAAATTTGAAAGCTACGGTTCGATTCATGTTAATCCGATTGTAGATTCGTAATCCTTGCAAAAAAACAAAGAGAATCATATATTATAAGGCATGTTTACATTCGGATTTCAAAATGGGTCAAAAATCAGCCTTAAAATCGAAAAAGGGGAGTAAACTAGTGAAAAAGTCGACCAACACCGGTCGTGCTACATGACCAGGACTGGTTGCGACCATGACCGATCCCGTTAAAGGACCATGATCGGTCCCGCCCCTCTGGGACAGAATGATCTATCTCTTTAAAACAATAACTGTAGGAAAAGTTTGTTTGCTTATAAGCTGTTGTACCTTACTGATTTGTTAGAGAATTAGATTCTATATATCAGATTAAAGTAGAATGGACTTATTTGTATGAATCATTTCTGATACTGCAAAGAGGGAATATAAGCGAGACAAGTTTTAAAACCGCTCTGATGTTATATTTAGGGATATCACGAAATATGATAAATAACTCTGACACTATATAGAGAGTGTGAAAAAGGGTAGTAAGAATCGCTCTGATATCTTTACAAGGAAATGTGTGAAGAAAGAACAAGTCATATGCCGCTTGGATCACTTTATATAAACGAGAAAAAGAATAAGTTACACATTTGCATAGTCGAGTGGGATGTTTGAAAGGAGTCGAGTTGACATGCATGGTATGTGTTGGTGAGTTGAGAAGAGTCGAGAGAATGTGTTATGTGAGTCGCGACCCCAATTATTCCAGGTCGATTCGAATACGACAGGTTAATTGGGAAGGATTGAGCCCAGGCCGACTCAGATATGGCAGGCCAATCAGCGATGTGTGATAGCCTTAATTATCCTAGATCGATTCAGATACGGCAGGTTAATTAAGAGGGATTGAGCCCAAGTCGACTCGGATACTACAGGCTAGTTCGATCGTGTCCAGGTCGACTTGGATACGGTAGACCAATCAGGTTATTATAACCTTGATGTCTAGGTACGCCTAGACTGATTCGGATACGGTAGGCATATCGACAGACATTCTAAACCTAACGATCGTGGGTCGGTGGTTTAGGGGAAACGTTTGTGTTGAATTTTGTAGTCGAGGTAAAAGAGTCAATGAGATAAGTGGACTGCATTGTTTCATGCACAGTCACATGTTATATTAATTGCATATCATTATGTTCTTTTATTTCTGTCTAAATACGAATTCACTCATGTATTTCTAACATGTTGAATAATAAACATGTGAAATGGAAATAGTAAGAGAGCATGTTTTACATTTCAAGTATATGTTTTTAATACTCACCAGCTTCTTGAAGCTAATGGCATTGATGCGCCCTGGACATTTATGTCTAGGCTTTTCAGGTTATGATCAAGATGGACAATACAATTATGCTAATTGAGAACAACTACCTGTGAAGAGAAATTGGATATTAGAGCTTTGTTTGCTTAATTGAATCTTGTAATAAGGAGTAATGTAATAGACATTTGCATTTTTTTTGTAAGGCGGATTGTGCCTTAAGATTCCTACGTGATGTAATAATTATAATGTTTGAAATATTTTATAAGTCTTGATTGCTTTTACTCTGTATAAGTTATTATTCTGTTCGACGTTTGGGACAGAAATTGATCCTTCAAACTGTCGCGACCTATGGGTTCATAAAGGAAATTAAATGCTTTCCCTATTTATGCTACGTCGGGGTGTGACATATACTTTCCACCAGCCCCACTCGAAAGGGCATAGTATATTAGTGTACTAACTGCAGGACTATCTTAGTCTTAGCTATCACATGACTACATCACCCCAGTCCCACTCCAAAGGTGTGTATACAAGTAACTAGCCCAGCTCAAAATGGAAGAGCATATTTAGTGCGCTAACTGCATGACTATCTCAGTCTCAACATCTCAACATACCACTTTTTTTTTTCCATTCAAAACAACTTAAGGCCCTGACCATATCAAATGTATCATTCACATGAATTAAACATTATGTATCCATTGGACTATAGCATCTGCATAGATAATATGTGCTATATACCCATCAGTTTCATGACATTTAGCCAAAACAATATATGAACAACATTTTACCAAAAATACAGGGATTCTAATAAAATAACAACATAATTCAAAAAGAGTACAAATAGGGATAGCAAAGTGTTTGCATGTAATTTACGCGGGCGTGCCAGAGTCAAAAGTGGTTCGAGTTGTGCAAACTAATTTCCTATATTGCTTGTGTGAGTGATACACAAGGCCTTAGATCTAACTTCTAACGGGATGATTGTGTGTGGTGAGTAGGAAACTACCCTCACCAAAAGTCCTATGGCAGTACTGAAGCGCACAAGCCATACAAGTGATGAAAGAGAAATTAAATAAAATAAACTTTTATTTAATTGTAGAAAAGAAAATTACAAGAAGTAATTCAAAAAGAAATTAAATAAAATAGACTTTTATTTAATTGTAGAAAAGAAAACTACAAGAAGTAATTGAAAAGCTAAGAAAATAAAAAGGATGCTTTTTATTTGCCTACGAACTAAGAATGCATGTTGAATGCTTTAGGAATGCTGTTTGAATGCGGTTTCTCGAAGTGACGCGGAGTGCTTTAACTGCTTGGCCTGCCTGCTGATTTATAGCGACCTGGACTGATATGAGATAAGGCAAGAAATATCTGCACAATATAATCTGGTAAAAATTACCAGATTTATCTCCATAAACTACTCTTAACCTCCATATCTTCGAATATATGTATATATACAGGTGTATATATATGCAGCTTGAATCTGGTCCGCATATGGGCTTGGTTTGTCTGACTTCCCTTCCAAGTAAAAAGATATACTTCTCAAATCTGATAAAATTTTTCTAAAATATATTGATAATAATATCCATATATATTATCTTGGATATAGAAATATGTATATATATATGATATATATAACCAATTTTGCCTCATTCAATAAGGTAATATCCTCCTTTATCACAATACGATATATATCACCAATATTGCAACTGGTAATATCCATCATAGAAATTTAAGGAGTGATAACCTTCAGTAGTGGGCCATCACTTTCCAATGGTGGCTGAATTAACATTGTGAGATATTGAAGGTCAACCAAAAATCACGCAATGGTACTGCCCGATGAGACTAGCCCAATGAGGCATGAACAACTGGCAATATGTTTGTTGACTGGCCATGTGGCCGTGTATTCACATATCATTGATGAATTAATAGTGAATTAAACTAATCAATTTCCCAGTAGCCCGGAGTAAGACACACGGTCGGACTGAAATAATGTTATTGCCAATTGAATCATATGGCTCTTTGAATTCTAAGTCAAACAACTGGCCCCCACTGTATGCAATGATTCCATGTCCCCTTGACGTTGACCAACTTAATGAGCATCGGGCAGGAAGTGTTTGGCTTAATCGGTCTAGTGAGGCAGTCCGATTGTGAAACTCATTTGGCCCTATCAACTTTGAACCAATCACTTGGCCCCTAATTTATTCAATCGGTCTCTATGTCCGATTAAAATGTTCCAATTGGCCTCTACCAATTTTTAATAAAAAATGTATTTTTTAGGTGCAAACAATTGCCCCCTGGCTGTTTAAAATAAAAGCAATGCAATTTTGAATAGCCAATTTTTTCTTTTTTCAGACCGATTATCTTTAGACCCATATCGATCATGCCCAAGAGATCGGTTGTAACTTACCAACTTTGACACCAACCTAGAGTACTCAGGGCCATTCGTGTGTCAGTGTAACATTAGTCCAATCAAAGCCATCATTTTGTGTTCACATTGGCCTTATGTTGATCTTGTACTCCTCAAAGACTACCACAAAGCTTCATATGCCAAGGGCTTGGGCCCCTCCACAGGATGAAGGTGTTGAGTAACATTACACAATATTATTGAAGGCTTAATCTCACAACTGTGAGACCTCTTTATTTATAATAACAAGAGAACAAGTAATTACACACAAGTCCCTATACTAATCATAAAATAAATAAAACATTTATAACTAATGAAACTCAACACTCCCCCTCAAGCTGGTGCGAAGATATCTCTCATTCCCAGCTTGCTAAGGATAAAGTGAAACAAACGACTTGCTAGACTCTTGGTAAGAACGTCTGCTAGCTGCTCCCCAGACTTGACAAATGGAGTACAAATGCTTCCACAATTTAACTTCTCCTTTATAAAATGTCTATCAATCTCCACGTGTTTTGTCCTATCATGTTGGATTGGATTATGAGCAATGCTAATGGCTGATTTACTATCATAGTACAGTTTCGTAGAGTCCTTTGGCCCAAACCCAGATCAGTCAAAACTATCTGAATCCATAATAATTCATATACTCCTTGTGCCATAGCTCTAAACTCGACCTCTGCACTGGATCTTGCTACCACTGCTTGCTTCTTGCTTCTCCATGTGACCAAATTACCTCCCACAAATGTGCAATACCCCGTAGTTGATCTCCTATCCATCACAGAACCTGCCAAATCAGCGTCGGTGTAGGCTTCAACAAGTGTATGACCATTCTTGGCAAAGAACAACCCTTTCCTTGGGGCTGACTTAAGATATCTCATAATTCTAAACACAGCATCAAGATGGAGTTGTCTAGGAGCATGCATAAATTGACTTACCACACTAACAGCGAAAGCGATATCCGGTCTGGTATGAGCCAAATAGATAAGTTTGCCCTCTAGTCTCTGGTATCTTCCCTTTTCAACCGGTTCTCCACTGGGATCATCACTGAGCTTCATATTTGGATCCATGAGAGTATCAACAGCTTTACAACCAAGCAAACCTGTCTCCTTTAGGAGATCCAGGACATACTTACGTTGGGATATAAACAGCCCTTCCTTGCAGCGTGCCACTTCTATTCCAAGAAAATATTTCAAATCTCCTAGATCCTTAATTTCAAACTCCTTGGCAAGATAGGTCTTCAACTGTTCCATTTCAACTAAGTCATCGCCTGTGAGAACTATATCGTCTACATAAACTATCAAAGCAGTCAATTTCCCTTGTGATGAATGCTTGATAAAGAGAGTATGATTGCCTTGGCTTTGTCTGAAACCATATTGTATCATAGCTTGAGAAAATCTATCTAACCAGGCTCTAGGAGATTGCTTGAGGCCATATAAGGATTTCTGGAGGCAATATACCTTACCTTGTGTCTTACTATCCTCAAACCCGGGAGGAATATCCATATACACTTCTTCTTCCAAGTCACCATGTAGAAATGTATTCTTGACATTAAACTGATGCAAGGGCCATTCCAGATTTGCTGCTAGCGACAGAAGGATCCTGATGGAGTTCATTTTTGCAACCGGGGCAAATGTCTCTTGGTAATCAACCCCATATGTCTGAGTAAAGCCCTTAGCAACAAGCCTGGCTTTGTATCTCTCAACAGTCCCATCCGCATTATGTTTTATGGTGAATACCCACTTGCATCCTACCGTCTTTTTACCTCGAGGTAACTCTGCTAATTTCCACGTCCCATTTTTGTGAAGAGCTTTCATCTCTTCAACCATGACATTCTTCCAATTAGGATTAGAAAAAGCTTCCTGAACATGGTTAGGGATAGACACAGAATCGATTTGGGACACAAATGCCCTATATGATGGAGAGAGATGAGAATATGAAACAAAATTTGAAAGAGGATGTTTAGTACATGCTCTAGTTCCCTTTCGCAGGGCAATAGGCATGTCTAAATCATCATCATCAGATGGATCAACAATAACAGGTATTGGAGAATTAGCAATAGAAGGAGAGGAAATACCTGAATCATTTTCACTAGAAGGCGATTGAAGCGGGATTGGAGATATGTGCCTTTTTTCTGCTGTCCCAAAAATTTGTCTCCTCTTATCCTTGGTATACGTTAACAATTCCTTACCTTCTCTCTCTTCCTCTCCTTTTTTCTCTCATTTTTCTCCATCTTCCTCACCTTTTTTCTGCTCACTCTTTTCTCCCTCATTCTCTCTTTTTCCTTTTTTTCCTTCCTCTTCCTCTCTAAATATAGGAAAGGGAACAATGAAAGCAGGCTGCTCTGCTTGCTGGTCTATCTCCCCCTGAAGAGGAAAAAGAGAGGACTGAAAGTAGGAAAGTGTTTCATCAAAAGTGATATCCATAGATACATACCACCGACGAGTAGGAGGATGATAACACTTGTACCCTTTCTGAGTTGGAGAATAATCAACAAAGACACATTTGACAGAACGAGGATCTAACTTCCGACGAGAAGGAGAATGATTGTGGACAAAACACACACAACCAAACACTTTAGGAGGAATGGGAAAAATGGAAGATGACTTAGTAAGAAGTTCAATTGGAGATTTCTTACCAAGGACACGAGAAGGAAGACGGTTGATAAGATAGAATGCAGTTAGGACTGCTTCCCCCCAGTAAGACTTGGGAAGATGCATAGAGAAGAGCATAGACCTGGCTGATTCTAACAAATGACGGTTTTTTCTCTCTGCAACACCATTTTGTTGAGGGGTGTTAGTGCAAGAAGTTTGATGGATCATTCCACGTTCAGAAAATAGTGAGTGAGACCACCAAAGATGTATTCCCCCCCTTTGTCAGACCGAACAACCTTGACAACTGTGCTAAACTATGTGCATATCATTTTGTGAAAGGATTTAAAGATGGAAAAAACATCATTCTTATCCTTCATCAAATAAACCCAAGTAGTGCGAGTACAGTCATCAATAAAGGTAACAAACCACTTATAGCCATTTAGAGTGATAATAGGAGAAGGACCCCAAACATCAGTGTGAATAATAGCAAATGGAACAGTACTTTTATTAAAACTAGAATTATAAGTTGCACGATGATGTTTTCCCAACTCACAAGCCTCACAAGAAATGTTAGAAACACTTTTATTACTGACATGAGAAGGAAATAAAAAACGAAGTAAATAAAACGAAGGGTGGCCTAATCTCTGATGCCATAACCAAGCTTCCCTAGGAATAGTCTCTCTCTGTATATGATGAGCTGCTTGTGGTAAGTTTCCCTGTGTGGCTCCCTCTGGCAGCAGAAAATATAGGCCATTCTCCTCTCTACCACTGCCAATCACCTTCTTCGTGGAGAGATCCTGAAAGACACAATGAGATGGGAAGAAGGTAACACTACAGTTAAGATCATGAGTAATCCTAGCAATGGATAAAAGATTAGTAGAGAAATTAGGAACATGAAGTACTAAAGATAAAGGTAATGAATTAAAATTTTTAATGACACCTTTACCAGAGATGGATGAAAGAGAACCATCTGCAGTTTTAACTTTCTCTTTACCAGAACTTGGGGTATAAGAAGAGAATACAGAGGAAAGACCGGTCATGTGATCTGAAGCTCCGGAGTCAATAATCCATGGTTGACTAGAATCAACATGTAAGGCATGTGAAAAATTAGCAAAAATACCTGACTGGGCAAAGGAAGTAGAGGCAGATGGAGTGTTCAACTGAGTCATAATACGGCGGAGTGTTTCGATATCAGCACTACTGATGTTTCCCACTGTTGGAGAAGACGATGGAGGAGCTGAGGCAAGAGTATCTTTCTCCTCAGACGGAGATGAGTCAGTAGTCAAATGAGCTCGTGGAGGACCACGACCACCATGATGGCCACCACCACGTCCCTTGGGAAATGAAGGACGCCCATGAAGCTTCCAACATGTCTCGCGAGTGTGTCCGAGACGATTGTAATGATCACACCAAGGTCTATTATTGTTGGTGTCACGTCCCATATACTGGGGTTCTCTCGGAGGAGTAAAGGCCTTGCCGCCCCGTTGATTTGAGGATACCAAGGCTGACCTATCTGTCGATGAAGAGGGCAACATAACAGAGCGGCGACTTTCTTCATCTTACACAATAGAAAAAGCTTCCCGAAGAGATGGAAGGGGAACAATACCCAAAATACGGCCACGAACTGGATCAAACTCTGGCCTAAGACCGGCTAAAAACTTGAAGATTCTTTCCCCTTCAATGTATTTTTGAAAATCCACAGCATCAGTTGGATTAGAGGGATGAAATGTGATTAAATGATCAAGTCGCTTCCAAAGAGAGCCTAGAGCGGTGAAATACTGGAGAGTAGTGCGAACCCCTTGAACTTTGTCTTGAATTGCTCTTCGAAGTTCATACACTTGGGCAACATTCCCTTGACGGGAATATGTTTCAGCTAAAGTATCCCAAATATCTTTGGCCGTGCCCATAGATAAGAATGGATCTGCAAGTTCGGGTTCCATAGAATGAACTAGCCAACTCATAACAAGAGAACTATCACCTTCCCACTTGAGATATGTCGGATCATCACGAGTAGGTGTCACGCCCCGACGTAGCATAATACAGGAAAGCATTTAATTTCCTTTATGGACTCATAGGTCGTGACAAGTGAGTATGACCAATTGTCCCTGCAACAAATAACTTAACAACATTTCTAGAGCAAAGGATACTAACAAAATATAACCTCCACAATTAAAACTAACTATTACAGCAGTCATAAACTTAGGCACAAAACGCCTTATTCAAATGTCTAAAGCTAGTTTATTACAAACCCAAATTAAAAGACATAGGAAATATAAAGCAGCCTCCTGGAAAGTCTCCTGACTCTAAGTAGCATAATCAAAATACCCTGGCTGCTCCTGACCCTGAAAATCTGGACATACAGTCCAGGACGCATCAACGCCGTCAGCTTATGAAAGCTGGTGAGCAAAATAAACAAGTGCTCGCAATGTATATATAAGCATATAAACAACGGTACAATTTAACTTTAAAAGCAATAGATTCAAGGTTCCAATTCCAACATAAGTCACGGGGGAATAAAGAAAGCAATAAATATGCGACCATGCATGAACAATGTAATATCTCATCTTTCTGACTCTTTTCTCTCAACAAAACTCAACACAACCAAACCATTATCTCAAATACCAGGAATACTATCCGATCGATATCCAAAACAGCACACCAAACTATCGCTTCAGATACCAGGAATAATATCCGATCGACATCTAAGCCACACTCAATACCATCATTTCGGATACTAGGAATAATATCCGATCAATATCCGAAACAAGCGCCTTAGATACCAGGAATAATATCCGATCGATATCTAAGCCGTACACCACACTACCACCATCGCTTCGGATATCAGGAATACTATCCGATCAATATCCGAAACGCGCGCCTTAGATACCAGGAATACTATCCGATCGATATCTAAGTCGTACACAATACCATCGCTTCGGATACCAGGAATAATATCCGATCGATATCCGAAACGAGCGCCCTAGATACCAGGAATAATATCCGATCGATATCTAAGCCGTACACAACACTGCCGCCTCCAATACCAGGAATACTATCCGATCGATATTGAGGTCGCACACTAGACCGCTACGCTTTACTCTTTTCACGCTTTCTCACACACATGCATGTTGACACAACCTCAACCCTAATATGTATGTCAATGTTTTATAAATAACACCATTAATAAATCACAAAGCCGGATAATCGTACGAGCATAAATTTTTGGCCTTAGTTGTTCTGTTTCGTACAATTCTTAAAAAATAGACCTTTAAAACAATATATTTGCCAAACAGTTCTTTAAAAACTTTCAAAATCTTTTCCAAACAGTCCCTAATAAGAAAATACAAAAACTGCTCAAAACTGCCAGGTCGCGCGAGCGGGTCGCGCGAGCGAAGGGGAGAACAAATCGCGCGAGCGGATCGCGCGCGCGAAGGGGCAGAACAGGTCGCGCGAGTGGATCGCGCGCGCGAAGGGGAGGGATGGTCCGCGCGAGCGGGTCGCGCGCGCGAGTTCTTGCAGAATGTCATCTTCTTCGTTTTTCCCCTGTTTCTGGTTTTCAAACTGAATTTTACCCATTTCTGTTTTCTGTTCGTACCAGGACATGTAATATATGGATCTCCTCGGTTTTCCGCGTAGATTAAGAATACGCGATCAATTTTAACTAATACGGATTGTATCGCTTAATTTTCACGATTAAAGTTAGAGTGTCAAAACTTTAAATCAACCGTTCGTCGCGATATGGATGAATTACTGCGTAGGATTCGAACCGTAGTCTATTGGGACTAAGATCTTTCATTCCCAATTCATAAATTTCATTTTGGTTAAGATTTACAAAACTCCAATTCAAGCTCCCATGGTGAAATACATATATATACACATATACACACCTATATATACTGGAATACACGTATATAAACATGGCGAGTGAGTTTATAATACTCACCGAGGTGTTTGATACAGAGAATTTGAGACAAATAAATTCCACCGATAATTCTGTCGTTAAGAATTTCTCCTCCGATCTTGATTTTGAATATATATCTATGTATGTGTATATAATATATAATCTGTATAAGTGTGTGTGAGTGTTGTTCTTGAGAGAATTGAGGGAGATTGAGAGAGAATGAGAGAAATAGAGAGTGAGAGATGAGAGACTGTCATTGAGAGAGAGAGAAATCTAACGTATATATATAAACCCAATGTTTTGGGCTCCAAGCAATGGGTAGAAAATACCCGGTGAGGTTGAGCTCACATGCTCCCTCACCCAAGACGCGGTATAGGCACAGATTAAAACATAAACTGGTATTTTACGGTTGATATGAAAATACAGAAAATAATATCAGCGTAGGAATAAAATTCCCGGTTTATACAAAGATATAGATATTGATTTTGAAATCACAGAAAATATTTTGGAAATTACAGTTTGACCCCAGATAATTATTACAAAGAGAAATTAAATCAAATACCCATGGAAATGAAATGCAATATTTATTTATTAATGAAAATAAAATACAGGGTGTTACAGTAGGGGCCTTGACTGAACCATCCACATAACCGAATTTATATCGACTACGGAGCCATAAAGTTGCCGATTGGGACCATGAGAGGTAATTAGCACCATTGAACAACGCAGTGGTGATTTTGGAACCCGGATTCTCAGTAATGTACGACTGTCTTTCGTTACCCATAGAAGAACCTGAAGAGGCGGCAATAGATTTCTCAGATATCACATCATCATTTGACATGATGAAGGATGCAGATGATCAAGGGATGGTGGTCAAGGGAAGCCTAAGATGATCCGATCTAATTAAACAACATAGATCCGCTTACGGATCGAAGACGAACAAACTAGGAGCAAATAATGTTCTCAAAAAATTATTGCGGCTAGGTGTGAATAGTGCTGCGTGAACAGTAACTCGATGAACAGTGCTGCAATGAACAGTAACCCGATGAATAGTGCTGCGATGAATAGTGCTATGATGAACAGTGCTGCGATGAATAGTGCTGCGATGAAGAGTAACTTCGCGATGAACAGTAACTTTGCGATGAAACTTTGGGTCGGCTAGGGTTAGGGTTAAGGTTAGGGTGGCGGCTGATGGTGGTGATGGTAGGCGACTGGTGGTGGTGACAGAACCCTAATTTAGGGAGGCTCTGATACCATGTTGAATAACATTACACAATATTATTGAAGGCTTAATCTCACAACTGTGAGACCTCTTTATTTATAATAACAAGAGAACAAGTAATTACACACAAGTCCCTATACTAATCATAAAATAAATAAAACATTTATAACTAATGAAACTCAACAGAAGGTTGGTTTGGTGAGAAAAACATGGGACCCAACCCATATTCAATTTGCCTTTTAAGTTACCATGGTGAAGCATCCAGGCCCAGATAATTGAATTGCTACATACCTCCATCATTAGACCGGATGACATCACATGAAAATATAAGACTTCAGTTATTAGAATTTGGACCCAACATATCCAAGCACCATCTTTAACACTCACCCCTGGACTCATTATATAGTAACAGCCGTAAAACACCACCTTTTTTTTTCCTTTTTTTCCTTACTGGTTCGGTCTAGAATGACAGTCAGAATGATATATTGACCGAATTAATTTATTTCGGTCTTCAACACTTTTTCAGTCTCTTGATAATAATATTGGTGCAAAAGCAGCCACCAAATAATAGTTAATCTTTGGTGACATCCACACAGCCAATGTAGATGTAAATCAACCCAAGCCAAATAATTAATTGTCCTAGCATGGAGAATATAATCGGTCACTATTACAAGACCGAAAAAATTAAATAATTCCTTGAGGCTGAGTTTCCTCAAAGGAATATGTTCAAAAACTTCATAGACCGATTTAGAATCAATCGGTCCTAGCGAAGCTTGCCCCCCGAGCACTTCATCGTCGATTTCTTCATCATCAAGGGGGTCTTCGTCATCATCCTCCTTGCTAACGGGAGGCCCTATGGCCGATACGAGATCACTCAGCCTATCACACTCTGCTCTTTCCGCCTCAACATAATTTTGAGGCTCGTTTAGAGTTTGCCCCCCGAGCGGTCGTCTTCAATGTCGGTGAGGAGCTCTATGGCCGAAATAAGATTATTCAGCCCTTTATTTATTTTTTTGCCGTCTTGACCCCCGAGCGGTTTGGACAGCGTGGAATCAAGATGACCAGAGACATCGGTCTCTTGATTTAGAGTGGTAACATCGGCCTTCTCGGGCCGTTGTTGTGACTTTAAAAATTGTTCGATCTTTTGCTCTTGAGCTTCTAGTATTGCCAGGCTTGCTTTCGTGCCTTCTTCAAATCGGCTAAGCTTTGCCTATTGTTTTCTCGAGAATGCCTTCATATCTTTAAGAGCACGATAAATGTTGTCACTAAGTAGCTTCTTTCGCCAGTCACCGTATAGAAAATCGTCTAGAGACATGAACGAATTTTCCTCGGGTGGCGGTTCATCAGCTCTACTCGAAGCTTTGAGGAGGCCAATTTCCTTATTAAAAAATTGCATGTTGGCCTCAAAACGGTCTATCTCATTATAAAGATGACCAGTTTCATTCCAATATCCATCGTTATAGAGACGATAGATTTCTTCGCGAAGTTGGCGTATTGACTCATTCCGCCAACCAATCTGGTTGTTGTAGAAGTATAGCCATGCTTCAGTGTATGCATGGCTCATCACTTGGCTGTCCCACCGGGCGTGCCAAAATTGTTTGCCTGTAATTTGCGCGAGCGTGCCAGAACCAAAAGTAGTTCGAGTTGTGCAAACTAATTTCCTGTATTGCTTATGTGAGTGATACACAAGGCTTTAGATCTGACTTCTAACGGGGTGATTGTGTGTGGTGAGTAGGAAAGTACTCTCACCAAAAGTCCTATGGCTGTACTGAAGCGCACAAACCATACAAGTGATGAAAGAGAAATTAAATAAAATAGACTTTTATTTAATTGTAGAAAAGAAAATTACAAGAAGTAATTGAAAAGCTAATTAGAAAATAAAAAAGATCTTTTTATTTGCCTACGAACTAAGAATGCATGTTGAATGCTTTAGGAATGCTGTTTGAATGCGGTTTCTCGAAGTGACGCGGAGTGCTTTGACTGCTTGGCCTGCCTACTGATTTATAGCGGCCTGAACTGATATGAGATAAGGCAAGAAATATCTGCACAATATAATCTGGTAAAAATTACCAGATTTATCTCCATAAACTACTCTTAACCTCCATATCTTCGAATATATGTATATATACAAGTGTATATATATATACAGCTTGAATCTGGTCCGCATATGGGCTTGGTTCGTCTGACTTCCCTTCCAAGCAAAAAGATATACTTCTCAAATCTGATAATATGTTTCTAAAATATATTGATAATAATATCCATATATATATTGATGATGGCAAAAATTGGTAAGAGTAAAGTAGAGCAATTTTAGGAGAGAGTGAGTGAGTGAGTGACTGGTTTTTTTGTATGTGGTTCGGCCCTGTTAATGAAGGTACCTACGTCCACGGCTGTGTCTGAGCACGATCACTATACTGTAAAAGAGCCGGGGCCTATGGTGAACCAACAAGTCTGGAGCTACCGTAGGGCGGCCGGGCATGTAGATGAATGCTATAGAGGTGCTGTGTAGACTGAAAAGTCGGCCCCTTCAATGGGGGTGAGAGGTCTCTTTTATAGATGCAAGAGACCTACTTGTACATGGATAAGGACATATAATCCAATTGATATAGATTGGCATTAATTGTGGGGGTTTCCTAATTGGATTAGGAAATAGTTTGCACTTTCCATTAGTCTTCTAGCTTGAGTAGGAAACTGCCCGTAATGCTCGGGATCATGCCTGTGAGCCCGGATGAGCTGTTCTCGCGGTGGGATGTGCCTGTGCGATTTTCCCGACCTGTTGGCCGGGTTGTGAATGAACCGCTCAGGATGATGAGTTTCGGGTAGACTAGACTGCTCGGGCTGATGCTTGTCAGAGGAGTTGTGCATGATTTGACCGGGACATGGACATGCTGCTGATTTGAACCGCTCGGTCATAGGATAGAGCCAATTTTGGGTATATCATATATTATCTTGGATATAGAAATATATATGATATATATCACCAATATTGCCTCATTCAATAAGGTAATATCCTCCTTTATCACAATATGATATATATCACCAATATTGCAACCGGTAATATCCATCATAGAAATTTAAGGAGGGATAACCTTCAGTAGTGGGCCATCACTTTCCAATGGTGGTTGAATTAACATTGTGAGATATTGAAGGTCAACCAAAAATCACGCAATGGGACTGCCCGATGAGACTAGGCCGATGAGGCATGAACAACTGGCAATATGTTTGTTGACTGGCCACGTGGCCATGTATTCACATATCATTGATGAATTAATAGCGAATTAAACTAATCAATTACCCAGCAGCCCGGAGTAAGACACACGGTCAGACTGAAATAATGTTATTGCCAATTGAATCATATGGCTCTTTGAATTCTAAGTCAATCAACTAGCCCCACTGTATGCAATGATTCCATGTCCCCTTGACGTTGACCAACCAAGGCTATGACCAACTTAATGACCATCGGGCAGGAAGTGTTTGGCTTAATCGATCTAGTGAGGCAGTTCGATTATGAAACTCATTTGGTCCTATCAACTTTGAACCAGTCACATAGCCCCTAATTTATTCAATCGGTCTCTATGTCCGATTAAAATGTTCCAATCGGCCTCTACCAATTTTTACTAAAAAATATATTTTTTAGGTGCAAATACAAAGAAAATACTACGGAGATTTACATTTTGTACACAACCCCGTGCCTGAATTAAGAGATTAATTATACCAATTAAAAACCATGTTGAATTCTTCTTAAAAAAAAAAAAAACCATGTTGAAAATCTTTCCCAAACACAACTTTGGTCTTCTCTAGCCAAACACTTTCTCCTTTACTGCCTGATATATGCTAGCTAAGATGTACATAAATGCACACGCACACAGAGAAGCTACTGGCTCTCTCTCTCTCCCTTTTATCAGTACTTGATTTCAATTACTCTTCTAAACTTGCCATCATGTATCTTATGACAAAGTCTAGCAAACTAATGTGGCAAACTTTTGTTCTCTTGGCATCCTTTCATCTAATCATGTGGTATATATTTAAACGATCAGGCTTTAGAGTGAACAGAGTAGAGTGAATAATTTTTTTTTTTGCCTAAAAAAACTCACGGGCTACCTCACTGACCCGCTGACCCACGCGCGCCCCACTGACCCGTGAGTTTTTTCAGACAAAAAAATTTGTTCACTGACTATGTTCACTCTACTCTGTTCGCTCTAGAACTCGACCGTATATATATGTATATATATGTGTGTTTAATATGTATATGGTCAGTCCATACAGGTGCCTAGGACCATGAAGTTCCCAAATGAATCATACTTTAACCCATATTTAATTGACTTCCATAATTAAGAATATTTCACTACTAATAGGTCTATGTTTTTTGGCCCAACCTCAAAATAAATAATTTCAAATCACAATTAACATATATATATATATAAAATAAAAAAAAAAAGTAGATTCAAGGTATTACATTCTCTCCACTTTTAAGAAATTTCGTCCCAAAATTAATATGTAACAACTCCAAATATTTCAAATAATTTTTTATAATACTAAAACAAATCTAGTACTAAATAAATATAGTACTACCTTCACTGACTCTCCCAAGTGATGTGGAACTAAATATCGAATCTATATATATTACTAACTATACACTCAGTCCCACACTTCTGATTGGAGATAGGCTTTGACACCATTTTGTCATACTCCGGATCCACATGCTTCCAAATATATTTAAAATATTAATTTCCTCTACTACCAATGCTACTT
This sequence comes from Hydrangea macrophylla, assembly GCA_033977485.1. Lineage (NCBI taxonomy): Eukaryota > Viridiplantae > Streptophyta > Magnoliopsida > Cornales > Hydrangeaceae > Hydrangea > Hydrangea macrophylla. Next base: position 78,670,391 of record CM066998.1, read on the forward strand.
AAAAGCGGATTAGTTAGCAATAATCCCCGAGCATAGCCCTAACCTTTCTAAACAGGTAGTACAGTAGTACTTCCGTTGTTTATAACCCAAATCAAAACATGACCTTACTGGATTTTACCAAATTGATGAGCCAGATATATAGTAACCAATTTGTGAGACCACCCCCTGCCCTAACATCCCATTTATTTTACAACCATCACACCACCATTACATCCGCATTACATCCTAATTTCATTTCATTTCATTTCATTTCATTTAGTTAATTTTAAAGATAAGGACAACCTACCTACAAGTTGTCATTATTTCATATAATATTATCCTTATCTAAGTTGGTCCCAAGTCCACTTAATCCGTCTTCACCTTACACGTGCACCTCCTATTCAAATTGCGTACAAATTATGAATACTACGAAATGACAAATGCTTTACCTATTTGGTACACTACATTTAACTACAACATCAATTAAATTCAAACGCTCTCACCATAGTTTTACAATGAGTTCTCAGCTTTTCTTGGTGATCTTTACCATAGTTCTCTCACCTTTCTTGCTTTTCTTTTTCATGAAGCGAAAAAATATAACAAAGAAGCTACCTCCGGGTCCTAAAAAGCTCCCTCTCATCGGAAACCTCCACCAAATGGGCGGCTTACCACATATATCATTTCAACGCCTTTCAAATGAATATGGACCGCTCATGTTTATGCAGCTAGGCTCAATACCAACATTAGTAATCTCATCAGCTGATATGGTGAGAGAGATCTTTAAAACCCATGATCTTGTATTCTCTGGGCGGCCCGCTTTCTATACTGGAAATAAATTCAGCTACAACTGCAATGATATAACTTTTGCTCCCTACGGTGAGAACTGGAGGGAGGTAAGGAAGATTTGCATAGCGGAGTTACTAAGCGCGAAAAGGGTCCAATCTTTTGAAGCAATGAGGGATATTGAAGTCACCCTTATGATTGATTTCATAGCTAAATCTTTGAACAATCCAATCAATCTAAGTGAATTGATGCTTCTTCTGGCAAAAAATCTTATTTGCCGAGTTGCTTTTGGTCAAAGCACAAGTGAAGGATTAGAGAGTGGCAAGAGCAAGTTTGATGAGATTATTCGTGAAACACAAATCTTGTTGGGTGGATTTAGTGTTGTTGATTTTTTTCCATCTATGGGTTGGTTCAACAAGTTTAATGGTCTTGAAGCTAGGGTGGACAAGATTTTTAGAGCATTGGACAATTATTATGATGAAGTTATTGAAGAACACCTTGATCCCACGAGGCCGAAACCCGAGCATGAGGATCTTGTTGATGTTCTACTTCGCGTTCAAAGTGATCCAAATCAAGCTATTATACTTAGTAATGATCAAATCAAGGGTGTTCTCACAGTATGTTAATTAATACTTGTCTTCCAGCTTTTATTTACTCATCATATGTCCCATTTTATGTGTCCTTATTTCCCTTTTTTTGGCCACACCAAAAGTACTATTGTCCTTTAAGAACATTTAACATTAAATTTTCAAAATTAATTACCCTTGTTGATTGAAAACATCCAACAAAGAGTAAAAGAGGAATACAAATCTTATAGTACTATTCCCTCAGAAAATTAGTTTGATCCCAACGTGGACACTTAAAATCGTATGGAGTACTAAGTCAATTGGTTTTACTAGCTAGCCTTAATTTGGTTGGCTAAGAAAGTAGTAATTAATTGATTGGTTGATTGTCACTTGAACTTGAGTAGGTTCATTCAAAATTTATATATGTTTTGGAGGAAAACCTATAATCATGAACGAACAAAGGCATTTAGAAAACTAGGGATGTGGCCATATATATATATATATATATATATATATTTTCCTTATATGGTTGTAGATAAATACGCAGACATGCAACGAGTCGGGTTCAGGTCTTACCTAGTGGAATAAAGCCCGACGGATCGATGTTCGGCGTTTACGAGCCCCATGATGAAACCCACGAACGGCTTCCCCTACAAAGCTTCCGTCTACTCTCTTATGCTTATGTTGATCTATTGTAGAAGACACTACTAGAGCAATCTTTGTAGCATTCATGCGCTAAATCCCAAAACTCTTGGTACTGATGGCCTAGAGAGAGATTACGTGAGAGAGAGAGAGAGAGAGAGAAAAAGAGAGTGGCCGGCTACTAGGGTGTATATGGATCGAGTATATATCTAGTTGTGTGTGCAATATACATATATATATATATATATATAGGCACACACTCATGAAAACCCTAGGTCTCCAAGGTCAAAGCCCATTAAACCCGGTCCAATGCATGTTGGTGCAACAAATACCCCTGTTTGCACCTAAAAACCGCCAAAGGTTTTCTAGCCCGATTGGTATGAGGAGATGGGCCTAGAGAAAGTCGGGCATGGGCATTTCAGACACCGGTTGGTCCGGAGTAGATGATGACATTGGGCTTAGGGGAAGCGTCACCAGAAGTTTAGAGAAGGCAACCTGGATATTCCATGGTATGGAGCCCGATAGGCAGCCTCAGACCCGCAGAGGTTTATCGGGCATCAATGGTGGCAGCAATGGAGCAAGGACACATGTTGGAGACCGATTGAGACGCCGGGCATAAGGGACTTCATCGGGCATTTGTCAGAACGGGAGCCCGATGAGGAGATAGAGAACATGAATGTACCAACTATCGGACACCATATCTACTGAAAGTGATAAAGGTTGGTGACGTGAGCCCGATCGGACGTCAGCACCTGGAGAGATGTTATCGGGCATAAAGACATTACATGAGTCCGATGAGTCTTCAGTCACAGGAATGAGGCCGATGGGAATAGAGGTAAGGCGGTTCTGGGGACAGCTGCCATTTGTGACGTCACTACAGATCTGGGGAAATCCGAGTCCGTTTGGGAAAAAATCTTATCACCAACAGCTGGATTTAGGCGAGATGATCCCTGAGATGGTGGGATTGCTTCAATCAAGATAACGATAAGGCAAGGAGTCATTGATATAAAAGGATTTCTTCAATTAACCAATCAATTAGTAGCTTAAGGCGCAAGCTAAGGAGTCCTTTCCTAATCAGAATTCAATCATGGCCGCTATAAATATGGAGGCAGGCCAAGCTGCAAGGCACTCCGCGTCACTCTCGAAAACAGCATTCAACAAAGCATTCAACAGCATTCAACTTTTATGTTCTTTCTGCAAGCATAGCAAATAGGTCTACCCTCTTTTGTTATTTTTCTTTTACTGTTTTCATTCTCACGAACAATCAGTCTGTTCTGAATCTGTTCTTTGGTTGTATTTTCCAAACATTTAATAAAATCTGTATTTTATTAATCGTTTGTGATTGTTTACTTGGTAAACTCATACACTATTTGGCTTGTGCGCTTCAGTACTGCCAAGGGATTTCTGGTGAGGGTACTTTCCTACTCGCCGCACACAATTGTTTTAGTTTAGAAGTCAGATCTAAAAGCCTTGAGTATCACTGACTCAAGCATATAGGAAATTAGTTTACACACACTGAACCACTTTTGGTTCTGGCACGCCCGCGCATAACTACTAGCAAACAACCCCACAATATTTCTTACAATATCGGTCTTTTTTTAAAAAATTTCTTGAAATGTCAAAATCCATTATTTCGAACATCATTTCCGTTAAAATTGAAATGTTATTGAAAAGTACACTATGAACGCAATTGTTTCATTCAAAGACGCCCAAACAGGCACTAAAAGTTTTTGATCATTGCAGGACATGTTAAATGCAGGAAGTGATACTTCTTCGGCCACCTTGGTTTGGATAATGACGGAGCTCATAAAGAATCCATTGGTGATGAGAAAAGCTCAAGAAGAGGTGAGAAGAATTGTCAAGAGAAAAGAAAAAGTGGAAGAAAGTGATTTATCAGGACTTGTTTACTCAAAATGTGTAATAAAGGAGGCGTTGAGACTCCACCCACCGCTTCCATTACTGGTACCACGAGAAACTACAGAGAGCTGTGTGATTCAAGGGTACGAAATACCCGCAAAAACAAGAGTGTTTGTGAATGTAAAATCAATAGCTACGGACCCAAAATACTGGGAAAATCCAAATGAGTTCTGGCCCGAGAGGTTCTTGGAAAGTTCTTTTGATTTGAGGGGACTAATTAACTTTGAGTTGCTACCATTTGGCGTAGGCCGGAGGGGCTGTCCTGGAATCAACTTTTCGCTTGTGCTAATTGAGCTTGCACTTGCGAATCTTCTGTATCGATTTGATTGGGCACTACCTGAAGGTGTTAAAGCCGAAGACATTGATATGGAAGAATCATCCGGGCTGACAATGCATAAGAAAATCCCCCTTTTTCTAGTACCCATCCCAACAAATGTAATAAGTGCTTAAACACTCCATGTATTATAAGAGCATCAAATTTATCCACGTTCTGTCATGTTTCTATTCTTCTATTTATGATAAATGTATTCACCAATTCTGAAACTCACTGTTGGATTTTCTGGTTTTACTTAATTTGAGGAACCAAAGTCTACATGGTTGTTCTCAGATCGATTGTCAGTTTACTTTTGTTACTGGGACATACATCAGACTAGATTACTCTGGCTCCTGTCATAGACCAATTGTCCTTAAAAGTAATTGTTGATATATAATCAAGGTTGATTAATCTCACTGCTGTCTTATTTATGGTGGGAGTAAGTATACATACAAATATGGCATACCCTACTGAACTGAGATTACAGCTCTTTGTACCACACCATATGGATATATAAGCAATTTGACAGTCCGAGGCCAAGAGAATTTAATTTAGCAGTGGCGATGATGGTGTAAGGTACGGTGAGGAGTTTGATGCTCAGTTCTGGCTGGACAGAAAAAGGTGTTTACAGCTTGTAGACCGCCAGTCACGGCCACTCTGTAGCAACGAACCATAGTATATATGCTGAGACATAGTTTTAGAAGTATCGTCAGGAGAGAGGGTGGTTGGGTTGATCGATGCTAATTTGGAGGCTCCACTATCTCCTAGTGCCGCGCCTGCGTACCGGTTATTACTTGGCTCACTATTGTTAAATGGAGGAATTCTAAGTATATCTCAGTGGATTAATAGGCTAATATATCATGCCTAAAGTGAGTATTTTTTTTTCTTCTCTCCATGTATATGTTTTATATCTCAAGGATGTTTCTTTAGATAAGAGAATGTGTTGCTGGTATAAGACAGTTAAATTGCACATTTAGTAGAGTGTGTTATATATGCTCATGCTATGATACTAGGAAGCTTGAATTCTATTAAAATTTTGGTCATTTCTACATTTTGGTTTATTTACTTATATCCTTTTGGGCTACAGCTAGTTATTAGCCATCTAACAATTGATAAAAAGAGATTCAATGTGGGTTTGGCGGTGTTAAAATGTAAGGTAATGGTATGTTGTGTTGCTATTTGATCATTTGGAAGTGAAGAGTTTGGGTTATTCCCAGGGGCAGACCCAGATTTTAGGTTGTGGTGGGCTGGAAATGCAGATAGTGGTAGACCCATGGGGTACGTACTAGGGCATTGCTCCTGTTATTTAAAAAAAAAAATTTTTGTCCATTCATACTTAGGCCTTGTTTGGTGGTCAGATAAGAGGCAGGACATGATAACTTTAATCCTATCCAGCGTTTGGTGGCGCCATTAGACATGATAAAATAGTCCTGAACTAGATTTTTATCTCATGGGGAGTGGGATAACTCTAACTCATGGGCGGATGTGGTATTAGGTGGGATTGGAAGTTTGGGATAACTTCTTGGGAATTTTTTTTTTATTTTTATTTTTTTAAAGATTTGATTTTCTTTTTCATTTTTATTTTCATATATGCTTTTTTTCCTCTCTCTTTTCATTTTCAGATCTGTTTATTTATTTATTTATCACAACCAGTTATTTTTAGATCTTTTTTTTTTTTTTTTTCAAATCAGCCTTCTTCTTCTTCTTCTTATTTTTTCTCATATCTTTCTTTTTCTTTTTTCTTTTTTCAGCTCTCTCTCATTTTTTTTGTTAAGATTCTTTTTTTCCCCCTTTCATTTTCAGATCTCTCTCTCTCTCTCTCTCTCTCTCTCTCTCTCTCTCTCTCTCTCTCTCTCTCTCTCTCTCTCTCTCTTTTTCTATTTCTATTTCTTTTTTTTTTTCCTTCTTTCTTTAGACCCCATTTTGTGTAAAAAAAAAATATAATAATTTAATTATTATCCGGAACTTATATCCGGACATGACCAAACACAGGATTATGATATTATAACTTATCCGATAGTTTTATCCAACATGCTCCAAACACATGATAGCATAACAGCATATCCGACAAATTACTATCCTATTCGACAGTTTTATCCTTCCTACCAAACGAGGCATTAGTGTTTGAATTTTTTGTGTCATAGATGTCATAGTTTTGCTACTTGAGGTATTCTAATCGTCTTTAGATTTTAGATTTTTGTGTTGTACTCCTCTCTGTCTCCTTCGAAGTTTCGTTCATACTTTCTTTTTATCATTTTTTTCTACAAGGGTTAATCGTTGATTGCAATTTGTAAGGTTAGACCGGAAATAAAGCAATTTGGTTGGACTAAAGGTAAAAAAAAAATAAAAAAATAAAAAATAAAAAAGGGAGAGATATTGCATTTGGATCAAATATTTATAGAAGAAAAAGTGTTGGATCAAGTATTCAGAGTGAATTGGATTACTATTGGATTAATATATAGTATATATTTTTGATAGCACAATTGGATGAATATATTATATGAAACTTTTTTCCTTCAAATATTGAGTAGGGATAAATTAAGATGTGAAAAGAAAAGATAGGGAATTGCTATGTATACCCGTGTATTTGCTATGTACACCCAAATTCCTTTATTCTAATCATTTTTCTTCTAAAAGTTCTCACTTTTGTAAATGTGAGTGGTGTAGATTGCAAAATTAGCGGTGTACGTAGTAATTCCCAAAAGATATTAGACAAAATATATAGGGTGGGCTAAATTACAATTAGATCAAAATATTACCTATAAAAATAGGGAATTACTATATACACCGCTAGTTTTACTATGTACACCTCTCAACTTTACAAAAGTGAGTATTTTTAAAAGAAAAATAATTAGAATAAAGGAATTTGGGTATACATAGCAAATACATGGGTGTACATAGCAATTCCCTAAAAATAAATTTCTCCAGAATTTGGAGTGGGCTACAATCGGGCTCAGCTTGGCCTTTTTGGTCATTCCAATAGTTCCTTCAATGACTCCAATGCATGTATTTTCTAGTCTGCAAGCCCAATAAAACTTGAATTAGAGCTGGACAACATGAGCCCAAATTATTTGAGCCTAACTTACTGATAACAAGATTTGCGGTGGTGTATATGTTAGAAATTGTTCTTTGAAAAGACTATTTCCAATTTGACGCAGAATTACGACACAATGAAATATCTGGAATCATGATATAAAATAAATAATATAAAAGCATGTAACATAAAAGAGTAATATTTAGGACACAATTATTTACATGTTTTTTTTTATATAACTTAATAAATGTGTTTATCTCTCTAATGTGATGCCACTGGACCCTACAGTGGCACAAGAGAGAGAGAGAGAGAGTGAGAGAGAGTTATTAGGTTGTGTAGAAAATATTGTGTGAATGATTGTGCCCCAAGTATTACTCAACATAAAACACTATGATATAAAAGTAAATGAATATTAATATAGCATGTGACATTGACAGAGAGGTGTGGTATCACTGTCTTAAAGCAACTTTGTCTCCCCATGTAAAAGTTCTAACAACATAAGCAGCTCTAAGAAACAATCCAATATCAATAGACGATTCTCCATGGAGTTCACATACACTGGGAGATGGGTGAACGGTCTTTCTCAAAAGCACTTGTCCAAAACTCGAAGGTAGAAAATATATTAGATATGAAAGACTTAAGTATGTTTGGAAATATGTATGAACCAGTATATCTCATTCTGTCAACATAGAATGAGTGGTGAGGCTCTTAAGTGATGTGAGGAACATAGTCAGTGAACAATTTTTTTAGTCTAAAAAAACCTGCTGGTCAGCGGGGCAGCTTGTAGGTTCTTTTAGGCTAAAAAACATATTCACTTGGTATGTTCACTCAACTCTCTTCACTTAAGAGTCTGACCCATAGAACGAGATATTGCATCTCATGTAACAAGTAAATTAAATCACAGTAAAACACTGTAATTGAAAATTAAATCACATTAAAATAATATAGTTAACTCTCAAATAAATGTGTAACGGAAATGAGAAAAACTGAAAATTAAATAAGTTTTAAAAACTTTAATAAAATTTATAGCAATATAAGCCACTCACACTTTTATTAATTAACTGATATGGGATCTCACACTTTTTAACTGCATATGCAAGTTTATTAATTTATGCATATTTAAGTAGAATCTGTTGCAAGTTCTGAGAATATATGTTTATACAGATATGTGCATGCGGCTTGTATTATGGACAAAAGTCTTTGGATTTTAAGTAAAAACTATCTAGTCGACAATCCGCGTTGTGCCATATCCGCGTTGTGCCATGGGCTGCAAGGTGATTGACTGAATTAAAAAATAACTTGGTTATTTGGGAAAAAAATTAATGTGTATTTATATAATACATAAGCATTATTGTTTTTTGCACTTTTGGTGCAAGACAAAGATAGGAACTTTTTTTTTTTTTTGATAGAAAGAAACTTTCATTCAAACAGATTGAAGAGGTACAATCTCACCCACCACTAAATGGTTGCACTCGAGTGGATGGGTATTAATCCAGACCTTACAATCTCTACGGACATTTGCTAGCTTGGCAAGACCATGAGCAACAGAGTTGCCTTCTCTAAACGTGTGAGAAAAATTATGAACATGTAACACAGCTGCAAGGGACCGGATTTCCTGCAGAAGATGACCAAACACAGCCATATCATAACCACCAAAATTCAAAGCTTGGACAACAGCAAGAGCATCCAGCTCAACAGAAAAATCCGAGAAGTCCAGCCTTTTCAAAAGCCTCAAGGCCTGAAGCAAAGCCAAACATTCCACCACCTGGGCATCCAGGTGACCCCAACTATATTCGGAAAACGCAATCCGAACCTTGCCATGCTCGTCACGGAGAATCGCTCCAAAACCCACCGAACCCGAATCAGAAAAAATGGCACCATCCACGTTCAACTTCAAGGCGCCTGCCTCTGGGGCAACCCATGGACAAGGCTGACACACCATAACCGAAGAGGGAGAAACATCAGCACCACAACAAGCAGCTTTAAATTCATCCACAAACCGAGAAATAGAGCTCGCAACACTATCCACGTCAATCTAAAAACCCTCCATAATCCACTTATTTCGGCTATTCCACACAAACCAAACTGCCGTCGCAAACTTCAAGAAACTGTCATTTCTATCATGCACAAGCATATCCGCCACCCAGTCCACAAAAACCACGTGAGCCCCCACTCGAGGAAACTCGGTCGGACACACTTTTTCCCAAACCGCCTTAGCTTTTGAACACCAGCAAAGAGCATGGGTAATGGATTCGCAGTCATAACCACAGATCACACACCTCGGATTGGCCACAACTTTACGGCGAAACATATTACTATTGCAAGGGATAAAACCTTTACATGCATGCTAAATCAAGTGTTTGAACTTGGTAGGAACCTCGGCTTGCCAAAGACGTTTCCATGGGAATGTAGTGGATGAGTCAGATGAAGACCCGATCCCACTACCCTCCCGAGATTGCCTCATAATCGCCCTGTAAGCCGACCGCACAGAAAACACCCCTTTACTTTCCCAGTGCCAAATCCACGTGTCTGCAATGTTCGAGTTTGGAATAGGTATGCTACTAATAAGATCCGCTTCGTGGGGTAAAAATAACATTTTAATTCTTTCTTCATCCCATCCAGGTGCCCTCTGATTAAACAAAGTTAAGACACTCTGTTGTTTGATGTCCTCGGGCAAGGGAGACACAATCCGAAAAGAGCTCGGCATGCGTAGCCACGGGTCCCACCCAATGCGAATAGAATTTCCATTACCAACACGAAAGAGCAGCCCAAGTTTCAAAGCTTTTACTGCTCTGTGGATACTCCGCCATGCAAAAGAAGGGTTATGTCCAACTCTCGCATTGAGAATATCACTATTCGGGTAATATCTAGCCTTATAAATGCGTGAGAGCAAGGAATTTGTATCACAAAGCAAACGCCAAGCCTGTTTTGCCAACAAAGCTTGATTGAAGGCTTCAAAATCTCTAAAACCGATGCCACCATCCTCCTTCCTCTCACAAAGGGAAGACCACGAAGCCCAATGGATCTTTCTTTTATCACCTGTTTGTCCCCACCAAAATCGGGAAAGAATTTGCTTGAACTCAAGGAACAGGGTCATGGGAAGCCTAAAACACGACATAGCATAAGTAGGAATCGCTTGTGCAACTGCCTTAATCAACACCTCTCTACCTCCACGAGACAGCAACTTCTCTTTCTACCCCTTAACTTTACTTTGGATCCTCTCACGAAGAGTATAAAAAATCTGTTTCTTTGATCTTCCAATAAGAGAAGGGAGACCCAAGTACTTCTCGTGCTGGGAGATACCTTGGACACCCAAAACTTGCTGGATTCTTTATTTGTCCTCGGCTTTAGTATTAGGGCTAAAAGACACATTTGATTTCAGCACGTTAATTTTCTGACCCGAAACTTGCTCGTACCGGTTGAGAATTCCCATAAAATGTTGACATTCCATCTCCGTAGCTTTACAAAACAAGAGGCTATCATCAGCAAAAAAAAGATGAGTAACTTTGGGGCTTCCCCTACTCACACGGATACCACTAATAAGATGAGTTCTTTCAGCTTCCTTTAACATTGAGGAGAAGACTTCCGCACAAAGGATAAACAAGTACGGGGATAAGGGGTCGCCCTGGCGAATTCCTCTAGAAGGACAGAAACTTTGAGATGGGTCTCCATTGATGAGAACAGAAAAAGACCCCGTTCGCACGCATTCCATGATCAACCCCACCCAATGCGCCGCAAATCCCATCTTGAGAAGCAAAGCCGCGAGGAAATGTCACTCCACCCTATCATAAGCTTTACTCATATCAAGCTTAAAAGCCATATAGCCCTCCTTTCCCAACCTTTTGGATTTCAGCCAGTGCATCGATTCGAAAGCAACAAGGACATTATCTGAGATCATTCTACCTGGGACAAAAGCACTTTGATTCATAGGAACTAGCCCTGGCAAGATGACTTTCAGTCTATTAGCAAGAACTTTAAAGATGATCTTGTAAGTGACATTGCAGAGACTAATAGGTCGAAAATCGGCCACCTTCCTAGGATTTTTCACCTTAGGGATTAAAACAATCTGGGTGTGATTTAACCCGCGAGGAAGAGACCCAGATCTAAAAAAATCTTGTACCGCCGCAATAATATCCGGACCAACAATGTGCCAGTACTTTTGAAAAAAGATAGGAGACAAACCATCTGGGCCAGGTGCCTTGGTCGGATGCATTTGAAAGACGGCTTTCCTAACTTCTTGACCAGACACCGCATAGAGCAATTGGCGTTCACTCTATCAGAAATACGACCCTCGACCAAGGTTAAGAAATCATCTAGATTATCACATGGGGTTGCTGTGAATAGATTTTGGAAGTATCTATTGATGATATCATGAATTTCGGGCCTATCCTCACACCATCTGCCTTGGTCATCTTCCACACCCACTAGTAGATTCCTTGACTGACGTTGAGAAGCCTTCTTGTGGAAAAAGGCCGTATTTCTATCCCCGCACTTAAGCCATGTTACTCTAGATCGTTGTTGCCAAAGAACCTCGTCCCGTTCAAGCAATTCATTGATATCCTTCGACACTGCTTTAATACGATCCACCACACTTGCCCCATCAGCCGCACCCATGAGAGCTTGAAGCTCTTCCCTTTTCTGTTTCAACAACCTATGGACATGACCGAACGTATTTGTGTTCCACCGAGAAATGGTAGCACCACAATTTTGAATTTTGTCACAAACTGAACTGGAATCGCCACCAACCCTCCAAGCAGACTCAACCACCTCCTCGCACTCCTCATGTCGAACCCACATTGCCTCGAATCTGAATAATCTTTTCTTTCGTCCCCTACTATCCAAATTTGATCCACAAGGTCTAAGGATGATGGGAAGGTGATCAGAGACCGACGCCGTCACATGCAATGAAATAGCCTTTGGAAACAACCCAGCCCAAGCATTACTCATAAAAAATCGGTCCAACCGTTCCCGAATGAAGCCCTCCCCCTCTCTATTATTTTGCCACGTGAACAGGGGGCCATAGAAAGGAATTGAACAAAGACCCGCCTCCTCCAACGCAACGCTGGAATCTTTCATTCGAGACAAATCAGGACTACGGCCCCCCTCCTTCTCCTAAGCGGCCAAAAAATCATTGAAGTCACCACCAATGACCCATGGTAATGGACTAGCCCCTTTCAAATTCACTAAAAGTCTCCTTGTTGCGTGTCTTGACAAAGATAGGAACTTATCGAATTTACAATAGGTGAAGTAGAGTTGTTCACAAATAAATATTTTTAACAGGCAGCTTAATCATTCATAATGATAATTCAATTGTATAGGAATCATAAGCTATGAATTTACAATAGCCCCTGTACATTGAAGCCAAGAAAAACGAATTTGAAGAAAATAAAATAGAATAGAATTGTGCATAGATTTGTGGTTGGGACATTTTGGGTTTTATCACTAAAGGATTTCATAAGTGTGGTTTTCTCTGTGTATTAATGGAAGATCTATATGAGTATATATACAATATTATGTATACCCACTTAGCAAATAGTTAGGAGGGTAACGTTCAAGAAATTGAACGTTACTCAACTTTCTCCTACTATCTCTCTTCCATACCTCCCACAAAATCCCCAATCACATGCACTATTTTTATTGAGTGTAACCACTCAACTACTAGTTTTACCAAGTCAAACCCAACAAATCCAACAAGGTCAAATAAGTAATTCTAATTTACTAAGTGCATTAAAATAAAATAACAAATATTATTAATATAATAAACAACATCATGTAAATCATTGCAAGGTTTGTCCAATATAAATTTAACCATTGCATTGAAGGCTATTTGGCCACTCTATCTAACATCTCCCACTTGGCCAATTAGACCGAGATGTTCAGGTTCTAATACCCATGGATAGAACATGTCCTTTAAACACTTCAGGAGCAATTGATTTTGTTAATGGATCCGCCACCATCTCTTTGGATGATACATAATTGATAACTATGGCGTTCTTTCGTACCAAATCAAAAATATAATAATATTGACGATCTATGTGTTTTCCTCTTGAACCAAGCTCGCCATTTTTTATGTTGCATATTGTTGCTTGATTGTCACACTTGATTTCTATAGGCTCGTTGGCTATTTCCTGAATATTGAATTTTGAAATGAACCCCTTTTAACCAAAGGGCCTCAGATGCTGCACTGCTATATGAAATATATTCGGCTTCCATAGTACTTTTGGCTACACAACTTTGTTTTTTACTACACCAGGACATAGCTCCTCCACCTAAGAGAAATACATAGTCTGATGTGCATTTTCCATCATCTGTATCACCAAAAAAATCAACATTAGAGTATCCAATAACTTTTAAAATATCACCATTAGACTGATATGTCAGTTTATGATTTTTTGTTCCTTTGATATACCTGAATATCCTCTTAACAGCTGACCAGTGAGCCTCACCTGGATCACTTTGGAATACTTACAAGGCTTACAGCAAAACTAAGATCAGGTCTAGTAAAAAGCATAGCATACATTATACTACCAACAGATTGAGCATACGGTGTATGCTCCATTTTTCTTTTTTCTTCTTCATTTGCCGGACACATTTTCTTAGAAAGTTTCGTTTGTTTATGAATAGGAGTATCCATGGGGTTTGAAGTATCCATATGAAAACGTTTCAAAATTTTATCAAGATATTTTTCTTGAGATAAATGAAGAGTTTTAGATTTTCTATCTCTAATGATTTCAATCCCCGGCCAAAACATATGATGCTTCATCCAAATCTTTCATTTCAAATTGAGATTTTAAGAAATCTTTCACTTCATTTATACAAACAATATTATTTCCAGCAATTAGAATGTCATCAACATATAAAGACAAAAACATGAAATGACTCCCACTATTCCAATGATATACGCAATGATCATGATCATTAGCTTTAAATCCAAATTTGGTAATAGCATTATGAAAAGTGTAGTACCACTATCTTGAAGATTGCTTAAGGCCATATAATGATTTTTTAAGCTTATAAACTTTGTTTTCATGACCTTCAATTTTATAACCATCGGGTTGTTGCATAAAAATTTCTTCTTTCAATTCACCATTTAAGAAAGCAGTTTTTACATCCATTTGAAATAATTCCAAATCTAATGCAGCAACCATAGACATTAAAATTATAATAGAAGTAAATTTAGCAACAGGTGAATATGTCTCTTCATAATCTATACCAGGTTTTTGAGTAAACCCTTTTGCTACTAATCTAGCCTTGAATTTATCAATAGACCCATCGGATTTGTATTTTCTTTTGTGAATCCATTTACAGCCTATGGCTTAATTTTCTATCTTTAGGCAAATCTACTAATTCCCAAAAATCATTTTTTATTATAGAGTCCAACTCTTCTTTTATTACATCTTTCCATTTTATTGCATCAGGGGAAGACAAAGCCTCATCAATAGTTAAGGGGTCTTCATTTTCAACTTCATTTAAAACGGTATAATAATCTCTCAAATTAGAAGGTGGATTTCTTTCCCTTTGGATTCTACCAAGTGTATCATATGGGTTTTCACTAGGTTTGGCTAGTATTTCTACACTAGGATTTTTGTCATTTAAATTATGCCATACTTCATGCTCTTTCGAAATTTCAAATAAGTCTACTAATTTATTGGGATTTCTGGTATCAATTTGTTCTTTTAGAAATCTAGCATCTCTACTTTCAGTGACACTAATAGATCCATTATCATGGTGAATGACAAATCTATAACCTTTTGAATTTTCAGGATATCCAATAAATGTGGCTTTAACGGTTTTACTATCTAACTTTCCTCTAGTATGTGATGGAACTAATAATTGGGCTGAAGAGCCCTAAACTCTCAAGTTATCCAAATTAGGTATTCTACCTGTCCATAGTTCATGAGGCATTCTATTATGAGTTTTAGTGGGAATTAAATTTAATAAATATTGTGCAGCAGCAATTAGCTTCTCCCCAAAAAATTGAACCAAGAGAAGAATGACTCAACATAGATCTAACCATATCAAGCAAAGTTCTATTACGCCTTTCGGCAATCCCATTTTGTTGTGGAGTATAACTAATGGCAAATTGATGTATAATACCATTTTCTTTCAAAAATTCACCAAATAATTCTAATATATATTCTCCACCACGATAAGATCTTAGTATTTTAATATTTCTGCCTAACTGATTTTCAACCTCCTTTTTGCACTCTTGAAATTTATCAAAAACTTCGGATTTTTTATGCATCAAATATATATAGCCATAACGAGAAAAATCATCAATAAATGTTACAAAATATTTCATACCTCTATGAGTTTTCACATTCAAAGGACCACATACATCAGAATGAATAATAGCTCAAGGTTCATTAGATCTTTCCTTTAGGAAATGGAAGTCTAGACATTTTTTCCAAATATACAAGGTTCACAAGTATCAAATTATACGCTTATATTAGGAATTAGATGCATAGATACCATTCTCTTCATTTTATTTTTATTAATGTGTCCTAGTCTCATATGCCAAATATAAGGGTCATCAACATATAAACAATTTTCAACATAAGACATATCAAGAGAAGCATCAATATAAGCAGAAGAACTAGCTAGTCCATTATTATTAAAAGAAGCATAATTATTAAGGCGATACAAACCATCAACTGAATTACCCCACATAAGAATTCTACCATGTTTCCCAATTGAAACCTTTCCTGAACGGAAGCGAACCTCAAATCCCTTTTCATTTAAACGAGGGACCGAAACAAGGTTACGCCTTATAGTGGGTGCAAAAAGAACATCAGTTAGATAGAGGTTTCTTTTTCATTTATAGCAATCTTCACAGTTCCAACACCCAAGACATCACAATAGGTGTTGTTTCCCATGTAAATACGATGATCACCAGCTTTCACCTCTTTCATATCAACAAAATAACTTCTCGTCTTTGTCACGTGACGAGATGATGCAGAATCAACCCACCAAGCTAAATCAGCACCATCAGTTAAAAGAGATTCCGATACCACAGATTATATCTTTGGAGCCTCTAAAATTTGTTTTGTTATCTTTTTTCTTTTCAGGACATTGTGCTTGGTGGTGACCAAATATTCCGCAATTAAAACATTTTCCCTTTCCCCTCTTGTTTCTATCATTATTCTTTTGCCTTTGAAATTGTTGGAAAAAGTTATTTTCTCATTTTTAGGATGCTCAGATTTGGGTGGTTCACTACCAGAAGCTAAGGTCAAAAAAGACTTCGAAGTGTTCTTTTTAGCCCTTCTTTCAGCTTCAATTCCTAGCAATGTAGGTAAATTTTTCATTGTGACCGGTTGAGATGAATAATTAAGAGAAATAACAACCGGCTCCCATGAATTAGGCAAACTGTGCAAAATTGTAGACACTTGCATTCTATCAGGAATAGGATTTTCTAAAGCAGCTAGTTCTTTTGCAATTACAACGAATTAATTCACATGTTTAGTGACATTATCATTCTCAATCATTTGAGTCCCATTAAACTTTTCAATTAAAAGTTGAATATGTGTTTCAGATGAAAGATCATATGCTTCAGAAATAGCAACAAACGTAGTTTTAGCATATTCATGTTCTTCAAATAAAATCTCAATGTTAGGTTCCATAAAAGTGAGCATAATGTTTCTAGCAGTTCTATTATCCTCCATGTATTTTCATACGATCTTTTAACACTTGCACTAGCATTTTCAGGGGATGAGGGAAGAACGATGATATCAATCACATATTCCACCTTGTCTTGGAAGAGTATGTGATGAATACGGCGCTTCCAAATTGGAAAATTTGTCCTATTCAATTTTTCAGTTTTGCTTAATTCTTGACTAACAACTTTACTAGTCATGATACTATTTAATGAAAAATAAAAAAAAATCTTTGACTTTAGATGACTGATCAAATTAAGAACTAAAATATAATTGTGTGTACCGGATCCCTTTAGAAGATGCAGAGATGGGTTAATTGTGTGTACTGATTCCCTTCAGAAGATGCAGATATGGGTTTCCTTTTAATACCTTCGATCTGTGCTGCCAAAATAAAATCTGGTACTAAGATTTGTTCAACTTCCTCAAATAAACTGGTATTCAATGACAAGATGCAATCACGGTAGTCGAGGTCAAACAATTGGCAGTGTTGAAAACAACTTTTAAGAGAGGCTTGAAATTGTTGAACTTCTTGTTTCCAATTGAAACCACAAAAGGACGAAAACCAAAGTGACAAGATGCTTTGATTCTTTAAAAAATAATCATCAATAAGACCATAACAGTATAGTATGGACACCAATTTCTTCACCACAAATGCTTCCGCTCTGATACCAATGAAGCCAAGAAGAATGAATTTGCAGAAAATAAAATAGAATTGAATTGTGCATAGATTTGTGGTTGAGAGATTTTGGGTTTTATCACTGAAGGATTTCATAAGTGTGGTTTTCTCTGTGTATTAATGGATGATCTTTATGAGTATATATATAGTATTATGTACACCCACTTAGCAAATAATTAGGAGGGTAACGTTCAAGAAATTGAACGTTACTCAACTTACTCCTACTATCTCTCTTCCATACCTCACACAAAATCCCCAATCACATGCACTATTCTTATTGAGTGTAACCACTCAACTACTGGTTTTACCAAGTCAAACCCCACAAATCCAACAAGGTCAAACAAGTAATTCTAATTTACTAAGTGCATTAAAATAAAATAACAAATCTATCTTAATATTGGGCAAAGGTATGGGACCCAAAAATTAGTGATCCAAGGGCTTAAATTTGCCCATTTAACCAACTTCAAATCTGCACCTTTATTGCTCTTTATCTATTTCCCATCATTGGATCAATTTAATCCAATGGTCACAACACTAATAATTTGCACTCCTCACACACCATATGAACACTCACCCCAAATTAATTTTCTCCCTCTACCCCCACGTCTCTCCTGTCTCTCTCACGCACATGCAAAACATAAACTGCATATCATGTCTCTCTCTCTCTCTCTCTCTCTCTCTCTCTTTCCACTCCCAAAAATTGCTTCTGCTTTAAAACACCCTCCAGCATCTCTCTCATAACTATCAATTCACAATTACAATAAGATCTAGAAGAATGCTCCAGGTTGGTATTTTTGGTTCATTCCTTTTTCCTTTTTCTCAATTTAGTTTGGTTTATTAATTGATCTCATGGTTGTGACAATGTGTGCCCATTTTCAATCTGTGTGTTTTTTTCCTTATGTTAGTGGTTTTTCAAAAAAAAATAAAAAATAAAAAAATAAAACTGAAAGTAAATTTTTTATCAATTACATGCTCTTTAATACATCCAGTTTGACCATTTATAGTTAAATATGATTTTCCATTTATGTCGTGTTTGGCAAGATTGAATTTTGTCTAATTCCAGACCAGTTTCAATTTCAAGGCTCAAATCCAAGCTACTCCTCAATGTAAGTTCTTTTTCTTTTTCTTTATGGCTTTAATGGTTGAAGAATGTTAAGAAGTTTAAAAATATTAAACTGCTTTTTTTGTGTAAATAAATGTTATCATAATTCAATTGTATTGAGGAGGCATACTGGCATACCCCAAGACTCTGTATATAGTTTTTTTTTTTGTGTAACTATTAAGTACAATTGATACGTCCAGAAATATTCTGCTAAAGCCAAACCGCCACGTCAGCAGCGAAGGACCCAGACTATCCGGAATGGGCGCTTGTGGCCCACCAATCCCGAGGTCTTTCGACTGTTACCGCTCAGGATGCCCGTACAGCCCGGGCATGCAGCGCAAGAGCACTCCACGATGTGCAGTCTGATAATCAAGCCGCTCAGCAGTTTTCTAAATCAATCAGAAGACTAATGGAAAGTGCAAATAGTTTCCTAAGCCACTTAGGAAACCTCCCATGATTTATGCTCATCAAATTGTAATTAAATTGAGCTTCCTTATCTAATCAGTTGCCTTGTGCGGGTGGTCTCGTGCACCTATAAAAGGGGCCACTCACCCCCATTAAGGGGGATCGCATTCTTAAACTAGAGAATATCTGCTTAAATTGATTTCATACGCATACACCCGGCTGGTATTACTGGTACCGCCGCCCAACTGTTTGCTCATCAGGCCCGCCGGTGATCTGCTAGTGAAGCGCACTGACGCACCCGTGGACTTAGGTCACCTCATTAACGGGGCCGAACCACACACAATTGATTGTGTCACCATATCTCTTTTCTTAATCTCTCTTACCAATTTTCGGCATCATCAACAATTATTTAAAAAATTAAACAGCTTAAATAGCTTCTCAATCAAGGCCTATTAGATGTGGAATCAGTTAAGCCAATTAACTTCAGAAATAACTATGAAGTCTTTCTTTTAAGCTTCACAGTTTTGAGTATGAGAGAGGGATTTTGTACACAGCGTCATCGGCATCATCGTATGGGGGCCCAATGAAGATAATCAACAACATATTTAAATAGAGGTTGAGTGACCCGGGTTTCAAATTCATCATCTCGCATACTATTTTGTAATTGTGGAATCAGTTCAATTGAGTGACCCAATATTTAGTCGGTGAGAGGGATGAAGACTTAAGATTGTACGGCGTTGGTGTATTGTGCATTTAAAAGATACAACTGAATAAATGTATAATTGCAATGTTGCCCGTTTTCGCTTTTAAAATTTCTGAAAACTACTTTTCCCCTATTTCCTTTTTCACAAAATTTCGAGAACAGTTACTATTGAAACAAGGAAACAACAATCATCCATTGTTTTCAGTTTCTATTACCAGACGGATCTTAGAATTTTACATCTCGCATACTATTTTGTAATTGTGGAATCAGTTCAATTAAATAGCTTCTCAATTAAGCCTAATCAAACTAATAGTTTCAACTAGAAATATATGAATATTAAGGATCATGATATCAACTAAATCAGTGAAAAATAAAAAATAATAATAAATAAACACTGGGCCGCCGTAGTTTTTTTTTGTGTAACTGTTACAATTATTAAAAAATTAAACTGCTTTTTTTTTTCTTTGTTTGTTTATAAGGAAAACACTGAGAAAAATAAGACGCAAAATAACATAGGGTTTCAAATTTCATAAGTAAACACTTTTGCAATTTTTATAGGATTGGTCTGATATAAGACAGTGGACATTGTTATTTCTGTGAAAGTATTGCAACTTTAGTTCATGTTGGCAAGAGGCACAATCTATTTTGGATTTCGAGCTTTACGACCAGTTTAGGAAAGCTTCCACAATTGCACTACGATTTGTGGGTTTCCCAAACAGTTCCGAAATCGCAATTGTTCAATAGGGACCTTAGTATTGAAGGGTAATTCATGCAGATTTAAGGAGGCGTTTTATGTGGCAATAGAAATTTTAGGCTAGGATTATCAAATCATGATATTTTTGTCGTTGACACTATTGAGGAAGTAGCTGTAGGGTTGCATATGTATAGATCTACATGTATATATGTATCTTGATAGCATGTAGGTTGAGTGAGCTCAGATGAGCGGATGAAACGGAGAAAAATTTACATGTTTTTTTTTAATGTTGCCTGAGTGACAACCCTTTTGCAAATGCTCTTTTTAAAAAAGTGCTTAGTACGAACAGCGGTTGGAGCTGGAAACACTGTAGAGAAAAGTTTACTAACATATGCTGTATTAATCTTAGAAGTTTACCAATTTTGGCAATTCAAGGCTTTAATTGCTACAATGTGTTTCTGATTTTCATGTTGCTTTCTTTTTTTTTTTTCTTTTATTAATGGATTGCTGAGAATTTTTTCTTTATTTGCAAATATTCTTTCATGTTGCTTTCTGATTTTCATGTTGACAAACTTTTTTATACTCACTCTAATCCCAAATAGGCCTCTTTATGTTGTAGATACAACCAAGGGAAAAATAACTTATATAGGCTTTTTCCAAGCATGGGCTGCAAATTTGTTTTTTCTCTTTCTTGGTTGTCAAAGGCATTTAGGTACCATACGGGGCTGTTTGGGAGGATTTTGATTTTTTTTTTTCATAATAACAATCATAGTAAGGGGCCGTTTGGGAGGATTTTGGTTTTTTAATTAGTGGTTGTCAAAGGCATTTAGGTTTGGGAAATAATGTTCATGGTACCCTTAAACTGATCTAAGAGGCCCATTTAGGGTTTGGAAATCTATTTTCCTTCTCTAAACAGTACCAAGCCCTAGAAATTTAATCTCTCAATATTTGCAAGTCATTTTTTTTTCTCCCAAATTTGGCTTTTCATTGTTTTAATGGTTGTACCTCATGTTGGGGTAGTAATCGATGGTGTTACATATCACTTAAGTGAAATTTTAGTTTAGGGAGATTTTAGAGAATACTTAATATTTTTTAGGACCTTTACGTACTTAGTACTTAATGTTCGGCGATAACCCGTACTTGCTTTTCTTTTTTTGTTGTTGTAATTTCATAATGATTGGAGTTCAAACAATATTAACCTCACAATTACAATTTATATTTAATACTCTATCCTCTTAATTCCAATCGATGTGAATGTTATTTGATTATTAAGTTGTATGGTTAAGCTAATCCCCTTTACTCGATCATTGCATCTTTTCTATGTAGAATAGTTTTAGCGAATCATCGTGAGTGCTGCTATCAAATTTTCGTATAAACCGTTATTTTTTTCATTTCCACCCTTTTTTCGTCAGTGCCCGTGGGCACGGGTACGCACTAGTATTGTTAACATAATAAACAACATCATGTAAATCATCGCAAGGTTTGTCCAATATAAATTTAACCATTGCATTGAGGGCTATTTGGACACTCTATGTAACATACATTTCCTTCAGTGTGGTTGGTGCCGTCGTTCCCCTCACATGAACAGTAAAAATAATATAAATTAAATTGTTTATATTATTTTACTGTTCATGTGAGAGGAACGACAGCACCAACCACACTGAAGAAAATGTGCAGGGGTGGACTGACCAAGAGACAAGTGGGGGCTCAACTATAAATTGGATTTATTATGATTTGTGAGATTGACGAAATAGAGGGGGGACAGATTCCATTTATCTTCCCTTAAATACTGCACGAAAAAAAAATATGTATTTTGATTGTGAACTTTTCAAAATGAGGTACCAGTGTAAATACTTTTCAAAGTTCATTTTCAAATTCAAAATGATTATGAACTTGAGTTAATTAGTATAATGTCCATTTTACTCTAGGTTTCTTGCAATAGGCCCAACGTATGAAACAATTTCGTCTGAAGTCCACACCACAAAATTTGGACCAAACTACCCTTTCCATTTCTCATTCAAAATTGCAATTAATAAACCCAACTATTTTAGGGGTTTTCAAAATTCAAATCCCAAATACCTAAATGAGAATAAATCACATTATATATGCATCTCTCTCTCTCTCTCTCTCTCTCTCTCTCTCTCTCTCTCTCTCTCCCTGTTTAGAGAGAGAAAGCTCAGGCCATAGCTCAAATCATCCTCACATAGGACCTCTCCGGCGACCTCACGCTAGTCGACGCAAGCCAGATAAACTCCATGGCGAGATGCTCAGTCTCAAACACGCCACTGCGCTCCTCCCGGGGACCAAGATCATGGCCGACTTGGACTACTCGAGGACCAAGATCATCGTCGGATCCGCTCTCTGTATTGTCATCGCCGGCGCTAGGCAGAACCCCGGCAAGTCCAGGCTGAACTTGATACAGAGGAACAAGGGTGTTCTTGATTATTGTGTCCCAACTTGCGAAGTACTCGCCCGATTCGATGTTGGTGATTGTTTCGAACTCGGTTGATGTTTTGACTTATGATTCTTGGAAGCTTTCTGGGTTTCAACAACAATGGCAATACCGGATCTGCTCTCTCTCAAGCTATACAATGGAACCCGATTGTATATTATGTTGTGGTTTAAAGGTTATCGTCCAAAAGGTTGTAGTGTAAAATTTAACACTCATGTTCTTGGTTTCACATGTTATGCTGCGAAATTGTATACTATGTGAATGAAAAATGTGATGTCAATGAAATATTGCAGTCAGTGTAAAAATGAATGTGCAAATGAATTTGTGATAAGACAGTGTTCCTTTTGTTGAATAACTCGAATATGAGTGTGAAATTTAACACTTATATTCATTCTAGTGTGAAATTTAACACAATTTTTTTTTGTGATGGTGATGAATGACTGTTAGATCACCCAAGAATGGTGAAATACGAAATTAAAAAAGATATGTGTAATATTAAACAGATTCTAACGTATAAATCCCTACAATTATGGCATTTAGTAACTTAATTCCTAAAATATATGCAAGATTTAGTAACTTCCCAAAATTATGGGATTGAGTTTGACCAATTGCAGTTTAAGTTTGGTAACTTCCCAAAATATATGCAAGATTATGGGATTGAGTTTGACCAATTGCAGTATAAAATTTTCACACTAATGAACTAGTTGCAATGTAAAAACAAACCAGTTGCAGTGTAAAATTTCACACTAATGAACCAATTGCAGTGTAAAACGAACTAGTTGCAGTGTAAAATTCAATACTCGCATAAATGTATGGTGCATAGTAACAGATTAATATGTTATGTGATCAATGATTATTGGTAGAACATACAAAAATAGGATACCCACATAAAAATGGCGTTAGAAATATTCAAAAGACCCATAATGTACAAGGCTAAAGTTATGGGATTTTATTTTCATATATTTGATATGCAAATCAATGGGATAATAGAGTTATTACCATATATATATATATATTTCTATATATGTATGCCTGTGTATATGTATAGGGGTAAAAAAAGTCACTAAAACTATCTATAATTGGGGATTGTGGACTAATCACTAACAACATTCACAATTATAGGGACTCTCATTGGGAAGTACCAATTGGTGGATCTATTATAACAAACATTGGTAGAATGAGATTTCCCACTAAATTTTTCTATGAACTTTTCAAAATGGTATATGTGAACATTTCAAAATAGTTTATTACTCCGTATATTTTGATTATGAACTTTTCCTAAATTGTTCTCTTATTTCTTTCCATCTAAAGCCAATCCCTTAAATCATTATCAATCACATGAGTTATCCTATGTCATCCTCTCTCTCCAGTTCACTCCCTCTCTCTCTCCTCTTCTCTGCTCCCACTATCCATTATCAACCACTGTCCTCCGCCACAAGTCTGCTGCACCATCCAGGGCCGGTCCTGAGATTTTGAGGGCCCTACTCAAACTTCTAAATGGGGGCCTTCTGTATATTAGCATAAATATTATAAATATTACTTATTGATTACTTAAATAATAAATTTAGGTTAGTATTTTTAAGAGTGGGCCCTGTCTAAAGGGGGGCCCTAAGCGGCCGCGTGTGCCGCTTCCCCTCAGGGCCGGCCCTGGCACCATCTATCGTTGTTGTCAGCTTTCCTCTCAGGTCTCTCTCTCAATCTCTCTTTACTAATCGAATCATTTTTGTGTGTGTGAGAGAGAGAGAAAGAGAGAAAGAGACTCACTCTCTCTCTATATTTTCTGTGTGTGTGTGCGCGCTCGTGTCTATGCATCTGTGTGTATTTTTGTGTGTGTGGCCATGTGGGCATATATATGTTCGTGTGTGTGCCTGTGTGCATGTGGGCATGTGTTCATGTGTGTGTGGGGGGCATGTGGACATGTGTTTATGCATGTAGGGTTTTATTCAATAGGCCGAAACTGATATATGGGGGTGTGGGGGCATGTGGACATGTGTTTATGCATGTGGGTTTTTTTTTTTTTTTTTTATGAGTGAGCAACCTGGAAATTTAAGATTTTTTCCCTTTCTTTGATTTTTTTTAATGTGGTTGACATCTCTTGGGTAAGAGTAGTATTGTGCTTATCCTGGCCAATTTTTTTGTGCCCTATTTCATACATATTTAAGGGTGTGATTTTTTTTCTTATCATATTTTATACATGTTTTGTATTAGAAAAACTACAGTCATACTATGTGATGTCTGTTGCCCTGTTTTGTAACCTTTGATTTCTTTTGACAATTTATTGTAATTTACGTCGATGAACCTAATGTAAGAAATTAGGATAGAAAATTTTGAACACAACATATGACATTCATTGTTGGTGATCACATGTATGGGCATCTTTCAAGCTTGAAGTCACATGCGGGGTATATTAGAAGTAAAATTCCATAGTATACAAATGTGAGAGGGTGTATAGCCTCTTCATCCAAAAAAAAAAAAAAAGATAGTGCCAAATGGCAATCTTTAATAAAAAGCCGAAAACAAATTACAAGAGAGGATAAAAAGCCGGAAAAAAAAAAGTATTGCATTTTTTTTTTATTTGTTTTATTTTTTTTTCAGTTCATGCTCGGGCACATTTTTTTTTTCTTTTTTCTTTCACTTCTTGCCCATAGACACGGACTATAACTAGTAGATACATATATCTAGGATTGTGCTAATTTAGTAGATGTGTGAAAGTTCATATTCGTAAATAAACAGAAAAGTTCATCCTATCTCATTTTGACGACAACACTAGCTTGAGAAATTTCAAACATTTTAAAGTTGAACTCATTTTAGTACAAATTTTTTTTTTAAAAAAATTGAACTTATTTTAATGTGCTTACTTTAACAAGGTGGCATGAGTTTTAAATAATAAAACTAAATGCACAAATTACTATAAAGGAAAAGCAGTGTTGAATGTGTTCAGGGCTTTCCCTGAGGGGAAGTGACACACGCGGCCGCTTAGGGCTCCTCTTTAGGTAGGATCCACTCTTAAAAATACTAACTCAAATTTATTATTTAAGTAATCAATAAATAATATTTGTAATATTTATGCTAATATATAGAGGACCCCATTTAGAAGTTCGAATAGGACCCTTAAAATCTCAGGACCAACCCTGAGTGTGTTCTCAAGACTATAAGTTTAAAAATCTGTCGTCTTCACATAAAAAAATAACCAAATATTCCATGGGGATGCACCTTTTGAATTTTCATTGATTATTTTTCTCAAGGACACAATTAGAAAATGCACGAAGTCTTTGATACGTTTATTCCTATTATATTGTAACAAGATTTTCTATGCTTGTTTTCCTAAGTTCATTGAACATATAGAAAGAAAAGATGTTTTTCCTGAAAAAAAAAATGAAAAAAGATAAGAGAAAAAAAAAAAACAAACCATGAATTCAGGGCCGACCCTGAGGGGAAGCGACACACGCGGCCGCTTAGGGCCCCCCTTTAGGCATGGTTCACTCTTAAAAATACTAACTCAAATTTATTATTTAAGTAATTAATAAATTATATTTGTAATATTTATGCTAATATACATAGGGCTCCCATTTAGAAGTTCGAGTAGGGCCCTCAAAATCTCAGGGCCGGCCCTGCATGAATTCTAAGAACCTTTTATAACATGGCTTATAAGCCTAATCTTCTACAGCTGTGTTGAGTGTAATCATCAAATATTCATAATCTTTATTTGCAGGGGCGGATAGAAGAAGAGACAAAGGGGGCTCAAGCAGAGGCGGACCCAGGATTTTTTGTCGAGGGGGCCTAAACTATACGGTGGTTCGGGGACAGCGCCCCGGAGGCGACTTTTTTTAGGTCCATTTATACGCAATTATGTGTAAAACTGTAAACTTGGTTTAACACCCCTTGTATGAGATAAATTATGTAATTTTAGGGGCCTATTTGTAAAACCTGTAATATATTACATATTGTAATGCCTGTAATTTCTCTACGTGCAATAATACGAGTTTTATGAATTTCTATATCTGGTCTATTATTATATTAATATTTTATTTGTGTGACTGTATCAGTGTAATGTAATTACTAATTAGATTATAATCACTGCACCGACTCAACCGTAATTAGAATTAACTTAGTCCCGTACCTGGACCCGGACATCAAAAATAATACCCGTCTGCACGTAAATCGAGATCGACACGCATAACGAGAAACTTATGCATGCAAACCGAGAAAGTAGCACAAAACCCGAGGTGGGCCGCACCATAGCCGGCCACATGGAAGCTACATGCAACCCCATTGACACATGTCACCACCCCATGTGACACTTGTCCACTTGTAGGACACTTGTCCTAGCATGCATACATGCATGTGACACCTAGCATAAGTCTTGCATTATATAAGCTTCCATGCATATGCATTTTTAGTTCTTTTAGTACATTACAATCTGCATTTAGAGAGGAAGTTAGGAGACTTGCATGTCCATGAGAAAAATAGAAGAGAAGATAGAGGATTAGAAGAGGAGGAAGAAGAAGATTCCATCACTTGAAGCTTGTGTCCAAGCTTCCTAAGCTCAAATCCAAAGCCCAAGCTCAATTTCAAGTTTAAGTGAGTATTCTAACTCACTTTAGAACCTATATAGTATGTAGTAATGTTTATTAAGTGCTTGATGTTGATAGTTTGAGAGATCCATGCCATGCAAGATTAATTTTCAAATCTGGGAAGCAGAAACTTCCAGCAGAGTGTTGTTGAGTAAAACAAACATTTCGAGCAGTTAGAAAATGGTAATGAGGCTAGGTTTTTTTGTGGAGAACGCTAACGCATTTATCTACAAATAACTCTTCTATAGCTCAGTCTGAAAATCACTTCTTCATAGGTGAAATGTACATGCAACGAAGTACTTTAAATCTGAAAAACATAAACCTCCAGCAGAATGTAGTTTAGTAAAATGAGTGTTTTAAGCAGCTCCGAAATCTGAATTAAGCTAGGTTTTTTTGTGGAGAAAGCTAACTCATTTATCTACAAATAACTCTTCTATAGCCTAGTCTAAAAATGACTCCATGATAGGTGAAATGGACATGCAACGCAGTCCTATAAATCTGGGACAGAGCAGTCCGAAAATATAGAAATGTCTAAGTAAAATAAATATTTTGAGTAGCTCAAAAATGCAATTGAAGTTAGATTTTTTTTGTACATGAAGCTAATCCAATTATCTACAATGTTCTAGTTTTGAGTTTGATCTACAAATCAATTTATCATGCCCAAATAAATCATATCAATTCAGTCGACATAGTAAAATTAAATTCTGGCAGCTTGTATAACTACTTGTATGATGTGTTTATTAATGATGCTTGCTTTCCGTACCTATGTGGTTATGGTTATCTTGTGTTATGGTAGTGCTATCGCGTATATGAGTATGTTAAGGGTTTCATCCATATGGTTATTGATATCAAATCCATGTTATAGATCCACGAGCAACACGCTAGGTTTCCGTTGTTATGAATATAGTGTGATGACCATAGAGAATTCATACCCAAGCTATAAGTATGTTGTACGGCATGATTATGGCGTTCATAGTGATTGGATAAGTTTCCATTGTAAGTATATTACGACATAAAACAGGATGACGGATGTATAAATGTAACTTCGAAAGTATATTCGGAAGTCCATTAATGAACTGAATTCTGAAATGAGTGACGAATGCGCGGTCGGGAAAATGTAAGGGTCAGTTGTGCTATGTTAAAAGCAGATTATGATAAGGATAATTGTCGGATAGGTAATCTGGGCAACGGAGATCAGGATAGTAAGAAAAAGGGATGTGCTGTTGAGTTGTGATGCGGTGATTGTTTGAGTAAAGACTCCTTTCGGTTCTTCGTGACGAAATGGATGTTCTTGTACTCCGTAACGCTTTCGGTTCTTCGTGACGAAATGGATATTCTTGTACTCCGTAACGCTTTCGGTTCTTCGTGACGAAGCGGTGATTCTTTGAGTAAAGACTCCTTTCGGTTCTTCGTGACGAAATGGATGTTCTTGTACTCCGTAACGCTTTCGGTTCTTCGTGACGAAGCGGTGATTCTTTGAGTAAAGACTCCTTTCGGTTCTTCGTGACGAAATGGATGTTCTTGTACTCCGTAACGCTTTCGGTTCTTTGTGACGAAGCGGTGATTCTTTGAGTAAAGACTCCTTTCGGTTCTTCGTGACGAAATGGATGTTCTTGTACTCCGTAACGCTTTCGGTTCTTCGTGACGAAGCGGTGATTCTTTGAGTAAAGACTCCTTTCGATTCTTCGTGACGAAATGGATGTTCTTGTACTCCGTAACGCTTTCGGTTCTTCGTGACGAAGCGGTGATTCTTTGAGTAAAGACTCCTTTCGATTCTTCGTGACGAAATGGATGTTCTTGTACTCCGTAACGCTTTCGGTTCTTCGTGACGAAGCGGTGATTTTTGAGTGAAGACTCCTTTCGGTTCTTCGTGATGAAATGGATGTTCTTGCACTCCTTAACACTTCGGTTCTTCGTGACGAAGTGGTTGATGAAAGATGTTTTGGTCGATGAAAGATGTTTTGGTTGATGAAAGACGAAGTGGTTGATGAAAGATGTTTTGGTTGATGAAAGATGAAGTGGTTGATGAAAGATAGTTTGGTTAGCAAGGGACACTTTGGGTTTGTAAATGATGTCGGATGTTAGAAATGAATGGTAGTGGCATTAAGAATGTCTAGACGGGTCTCCTGAATTGTTTGTATTCCTATCGAATACGTAGTCGGGTACGCTACTAGTTATAATTCGACGGTGAGAACGTAAAGATCCTAAAAGATATGTTGAAAGGTAGTAAATGTATTCCTATGGTGTTTTACTATATACGTTCCATTTGATTTAGTTTACTCACTCAGCTTTCACAAGCTGACGACGTTCATGTCGCTGGACATTCCCATGTCCAGCTTATCCAGGTAACGAGTACACGGGTCATGATGCTACGCAAGCGGAGAACGTGGAGGAAGAGTACACCGAAGATGGCTATGGTTATGCTAGTTAGAGAGAAGACTAGCAGTTATCCCCTGTGAATGTTTTTGATTATAACCAGAAGACTTAGCATATATTTTGTTATAGCTTTTGTAAGGCCCTAGAGCCATAAGACTCTGATGTATCTACCCTGATGTAATAGTTAACTAGTACTGTGGCCTTTCTTTGTAATATATCAATGTGAGCAGATGATGGTTTTATCCTTTTATTATATCGTTTAAATATTATTATTTGGTCATGGACAATTCGGTACTGCAACCAGTCACGTGCCTCAGGGTCCAAGATGAAAATTTTAAATTTTTCCATATTTTGGCTACGCCGGGGCGTGACAGGGATTTTTGGTATCAAAGCTTTAGGTTAAGACGTGTACACCGATTGTCCTACACACTTAAGTGATAAACTGTTAGACCTTTTTTCATCCATAAAGACATGAACCTTAAGATAGTTTTGTGATTAGCATGGTACCTTATTACATCCCGGATGGATATGGAGGATGGGGTTGATGAGGAGATTGACCCAGCAGTGGGTATTGACCTAGCCGAGGATGTTGACCCAACAGAGGGTGCTGGTGAGGGGGAAGCAATGATAGTCATGGAGGCTGGAAAGCCAGAGGTTGAGGATGACTCTGAGGATGCAGATATAGAGCCTTTGGATAAGGACGAAGATGAGATGGTTGTTAAGTTTGACCCGTAGTTGGACTGGGTTCCACCTATGGAGATTCCAATCTTTGATGATGTTCTACCATATAAGTCAGATATGAAGGACTTTTGGGATAGGACTCCCAGGATCTAGAGCTTTACTTGTATTAGGACTAGTAGCCCATCTTTTTGTGTGTATAGTATGTACCCAGGCATATAACACAAACTAGTGGTAGCGTGTACGCCTTTCTATGTAAATATTTGAAGTTATCTATAAAGATTTGTTTCCTCTACTTGATGAAATGTATTTATTTGATATATACTCATATTAGAATTGTTAGCTATACCTTATATCGTTTATATATCTTATAACCATAGTTAGGACTGGAGGGTAACTAGTAGTTATTCAGTTAGGTTCATAACACACAAACAAATGACAAGTCAGCCACCTCAGCTTAGGAACGAACCACGAGGAAGACCTGTGACTCAGTTCCAAGGAAACAAGCACCCATGGAACAGCGGTAGAAAAAAAAAAACTAGGACCCACACTTCCCCGGGACAAGAACATAGTACCTCCTGCACCACAAGTATTGACCACTACTATCGAGAACAACAAGGATGGATGCTTTAAATGTGGGATCCCCGGACACATGGCTCGAGACTGCACAGTCCTCAGGGATAATTATCGAATTAATGTTGTTTGTTACAACTGTGGCAAAAGGGGACACATGAGCAGAGAATGTAAGGCACCAAAAGGAAACTATCATGGGCCTACTACTCAAGGCCAAGCTCGTAAGGCTCGACTCAATGCTATCATACCCGAGGCAGCTGGCTATGATGAAAAGGAACAGCAAAACTTGGAAGGTACACTCTCATTATATGCTAGTAGAGTTAAAGTACTTTTTGATACGGGTGCTACGAATTCGTTTATTGCCTTTGAGATTGTACGACGATTGGGTTTAGTACCCCAAGCACTTGAGGTAGCCTTGAACGCGGTATCACCTTTGGGAGTGACCGTGAAGCTAGGAAAGGTGTGCAAGGACTGTACTTTGACATTGGAGGATAGGAACCTACATGCAGACTTAATTGTTCTGTCAATGAAGGAATTCGACGTAATCTTAGGATTTGACTGGCTTGCTAAGTATCATGCAAAGTTAGATTGTGCTGGTAGGTCGATCACATTTTCAGTACCTTGAAGTACACCCTTCAGTTTTCAATGCAACCCCACTAGTGACGCCTTTCTTATAAGTCGTTTAGCCGCTATCGAAACTACAGGCTCAGATTTGACGATCGCTCAGATTCCGATAGTCCAAGACTATGAGAATGTCTTTCAGGACGTTTCTGGATTACCACCAAAGCGCGAGATCGACTTTTGTATTGAGTTAGTACCCGAAATGACACCAATATCCAAGGCTTCTTATCGTATGGCCCCAACGGAAATGCTGGAGTTGAATAAGTAAGTACAAGAGTTAGAAGATCTTGGATTTATTAGACCAAGCACGTCACCTTGGGGAGCCCCGGTTCTATTTGTTAGAAAGAAGGATGGAAATCTTCAACTCTATATCGACTACAGAGAGTTGAATAAGGTTACTATTAAGAACAAGTACCCGCTTCCCAGGATAGACGATTTATTTGATCAACTACAAGGAGAGACGACCTTTTTAAAGATTGACTTACGATCTGGGTACCATCAGTTACTTGTCAGGCTGGAAGATATACCGAAAACAGCTTTCAGGACAGGATATGGGCACTACGAGTGCTTAGTTATGCCTTTTGGATAAACTAATGCCCCAGCGGTATTCATGGATTTGATGAATCGGGTGTTCAGACCCTTCTTGGATCAACTCATCATCGTGTTTATCGATGCCATCCTTATTTATTCAAAGAATGATGAAGAACACGAGAAGCATGTAAAGATTGCACTTCAGACACTTAGAGAAAATCGTCTCTATGCTAAGTTCAGTAAGTGTGAGTTTTGGCTGAAAGAAGTCAAATTCTTGGGACATGTAGTCTCACAGAACGGAATTTCAGTGGACTCAACCAAGACGGACACAGTTTCTAGTTGGAATAGACCAACCAACGCATCGGAAGTAAGAAGTTTCGTTGGATTGGCTGGATACTACAGGAGATTCGTGGAGGGTTTCTCAAGGATCGCGTCTCCTTTAACCGGACTAACAAAGAAGGATATAAAGTTTGAGTGGAAGGACAAGCACGAATGCACCTTTCAGGAATTAAAGGAGAGGTTGACCTCAACGCCAGTGCTAGCTATACCCAAGAGTGGTGAACAATACACTATCTACAGTGACGCATGTCAAGGACTAGGATGTGTACTCATGCAGAATGGTCAGGTGATCGCTTACGGATCTAGGCAATTAAAGCCACATGAATTAAACTACCCTACGCATGATTTGGAATTGGCTGCAATTGTCTTTGCACTCAAAATTTGGAGGCACTATCTCTACGGAGAGAAGTTCGACTTGTTTAGCGATCACAAAAGCTTGAAATACCTGTTCTCTCAAAAGGATTTAAACATGAGACAACGACGTTGGATGGAGCTACTTAAGGACTACGACTTTAGTTTGCAATACCACCCCGGTAAGGCAAATGTAGTCGCAGATGCTTTAAGCAGAAAACCCCAAAGGTTAATCGCCTCACTTTTAATCAGGGAATGGAAAGCCTTAGAAGCCTTAACAGAATTTGACTTCCAGACTACAAGACCAGGTATTGAACGACCTTTTGGATGTCTTATGGTGCAGCCAACCCTCATTAACCGAATACTCGAAGCTTAAAAGAAGGACGAAGGATTGAGGAAATGGTTTAAGAAGGCGAAAGCAAAGGATCCGACTGAATGGAATATTGGAACAAACAGGGCATTCAGATGTAAGGACAGGTTATGTGTACCCAACACGGATAATTTGAGGAAAGACATTCTGAATGAAGCCCACAAGTCAAGGATGACTATACACCCCGGCGGAACCAAGATGTACAAAGACTTGAAAAGGAACTTTTGGTGGGAAGGCATGAAGAGAGAAGTCGCAGAATATGTAGCAAAATGCCCTACTTGCCAGCAAGTCAAGGCAGAACACCAACGACCTCCAGGATTACTACAACATCTACCAGTCCCAGAATGGAAATGGGAGCATATCACCATGGATTTTGTTGTGGGATTGCCGAGATCTCAGCAAAACCATGATGCTATTTGGGTATTTGTTGATCGGCTGGCCAAATAAGCCCATTTTACTACCTATAATATGACCTATCCTGTCGAGAAGATGAGTCGACTTTATCTACAACAGGTTGTGCGGTTACATGGGGTACCAGTGTCAATAGTATCAGATCGAGATTCGAGATTCACCGCCGGATTTTGGGAGAGTCTTCAGAAAGCGATGGGAACATCTCTGAAGTTAAGTTCTGCATTTCATCCACAAACTGACGGACAAACAGAAAGGACGAATCAAGTAATGGAGGACATGCTTCGAGCCTGTGTAATCGATTTCGAAAGTTCGTGGGAAACTCACTTACCGTTGGTTGAGTTTGCTTATAACAACAGTTTTCATTCGAGCATAGGGATGGCACCATTTGAAGCACTATACGGAAGGCCGTGCCGATCACCTTTGTGTTGGGCTGAAATTGGGGATGGCAAATTATTGGGACCAGACTTAGTCCAGGAGACCAATAAAGGAATCAATACAGTAAAGGAAAGAATGAAGGCAGCACAAAGTAGATACAAGAGCTACGGAGATAAACGACGTACGTCGAGACCTAGAATTTGAAGTGGGAGATCATGTTTACCTGAAAGTTTCACCGGTTCGAGGCGTGGTAAGGTTTGGACAGAAGAAGGGAAAGCTATCGCCACGTTACATTGGACCATTTGAGATTCTGGATCGCGTAGGAAAAGTCGCCTATAGATTGGCGTTACCACCCAAGATGTCGGGAGTTCATAACGTATTCCATGTAAGCATGCTAAGGAAATGTCTTCATAACCCAGCACATGAGATCGACTTCAAAGATATCGAAGTAAATGATAATGCTACATTCATTGAAGGACCTGTAAAGATTCTGGATCATGGAATCAAGAAGTTGAGAAACAAAGAGATTCCGCTGGTAAAGATTCAGTGGAAACACCATGACGAAGGAGAAGCCTCTTGGGAGCTGGAATCGGAAATGCGAGAGAAATTTCCTTTTCTTTTTAGTGCCTAGATAACTCAGATTTCGAGGACGAAATCCTGTAATAGGTGGTAGAAGATGTAATGCCTGTAATTTCTCTACGTGCAATAATACGAGTTTTATGAATTTCTATATCTGGTCTATTATTATATTAATATTTTATTTGTGTGACTGTATCAGTGTAATGTAATTACTAATTAGATTATAATCACTGCACCGACTCAACCGTAATTAGAATTAACTTAGTCCCGTACCTGGACCCGGACATCAAAAATAATACCCGTCTGCACGTAAATCGAGATCGACACGCATAACGAGAAACTTATGCATGCAAACCGAGAAAGTAGCACAAAACCCGAGGTGGGCCGCACCATAGCCGGCCACATGGAAGCTACATGCAACCCCATTGACACATGTCACCACCCCATGTGACACTTGTCCACTTGTAGGACACTTGTCCTAGCATGCATACATGCATGTGACACCTAGCATAAGTCTTGCATTATATAAGCTTCCATGCATATGCATTTTTAGTTCTTTTAGTACATTACAATCTGCATTTAGAGAGGAAGTTAGGAGACTTGCATGTCCATGAGAAAAATAGAAGAGAAGATAGAGGATTAGAAGAGGAGGAAGAAGAAGATTCCATCACTTGAAGCTTGTGTCCAAGCTTCCTAAGCTCAAATCCAAAGCCCAAGCTCAATTTCAAGTTTAAGTGAGTATTCTAACTCACTTTAGAACCTATATAGTATGTAGTAATGTTTATTAAGTGCTTGATGTTGATAGTTTGAGAGATCCATGCCATGCAAGATTAATTTTCAAATCTGGGAAGCAGAAACTTCCAGCAGAGTGTTGTTTAGTAAAACAAACATTTCGAGCAGTTAGAAAATGGTAATGAGGCTAGGTTTTTTTGTGGAGAAAGCTAACGCATTTATCTACAAATAACTCTTCTATAGCTCAGTCTGAAAATCACTTCTTCATAGGTGAAATGTACATGCAACGAAGTACTTTAAATCTGAAAAACATAAACCTCCAGCAGAATGTAGTTTAGTAAAATGAGTGTTTTAAGCAGCTCCGAAATCTGAATTAAGCTAGGTTTTTTTGTGGAGAAAGCTAACTCATTTATCTACAAATAACTCTTCTATAGCCTGGTCTAAAAATGACTCCATGATAGGTGAAATGGACATGCAACGCAGTCCTATAAATCTGGGACAGAGCAGTCCGAAAATATAGAAATGTCTAAGTAAAATAAATATTTTGAGTAGCTCAAAAATGCAATTGAAGTTAGATTTTTTTTGTACATGAAGCTAATCCAATTATCTACAATGTTCTAGTTTTGAGTTTGATCTACAAATCAATTTATCATGCCCAAATAAATCATATCAATTCAGTCGACATAGTAAAATTAAATTCTGGCAGCTTGTATAACTACTTGTATGATGTGTTTATTAATGATGCTTGCTTTCCGTACCTATGTGGTTATGGTTATCTTGTGTTATGGTAGTGCTATCGCGTATATGAGTATGTTAAGGGTTTCATCCATATGGTTATTGATATCAAATCCATGTTATAGATCCACGAGCAACACGCTAGGTTTCCGTTGTTATGAATATAGTGTGATGACCATAGAGAATTCATACCCAAGCTATAAGTATGTTGTACGGCATGATTATGGCGTTCATAGTGATTGGATAAGTTTCCATTGTAAGTATATTACGACATAAAACAGGATGACG
Organism: Hydrangea macrophylla; assembly: GCA_033977485.1. Classification (NCBI taxonomy): domain Eukaryota; kingdom Viridiplantae; phylum Streptophyta; class Magnoliopsida; order Cornales; family Hydrangeaceae; genus Hydrangea; species Hydrangea macrophylla. Next base: position 78,706,843 of record CM066998.1, read on the forward strand.
GATGTATAAATGTAACTTCGAAAGTATATTCGGAAGTCCATTAATGAACTGAATTCTGAAATGAGTGACGAATGCGCGGTCGGGAAAATGTAAGGGTCAGTTGTGCTATGTTAAAAGCAGATTATGATAAGGATAATTGTCGGATAGGTAATCTGGGCAACGGAGATCAGGATAGTAAGAAAAAGGGATGTGCTGTTGAGTTGTGATGCGGTGATTGTTTGAGTAAAGACTCCTTTCGGTTCTTCGTGACGAAATGGATGTTCTTGTACTCCGTAACGCTTTCGGTTCTTCGTGACGAAATGGATATTCTTGTACTCCGTAACGCTTTCGGTTCTTCGTGACGAAGCGGTGATTCTTTGAGTAAAGACTCCTTTCGGTTCTTCGTGACGAAATGGATGTTCTTGTACTCCGTAACGCTTTCGGTTCTTCGTGACGAAGCGGTGATTCTTTGAGTAAAGACTCCTTTCGGTTCTTCGTGACGAAATGGATGTTCTTGTACTCCGTAACGCTTTCGGTTCTTTGTGACGAAGCGGTGATTCTTTGAGTAAAGACTCCTTTCGGTTCTTCGTGACGAAATGGATGTTCTTGTACTCCGTAACGCTTTCGGTTCTTCGTGACGAAGCGGTGATTCTTTGAGTAAAGACTCCTTTCGATTCTTCGTGACGAAATGGATGTTCTTGTACTCCGTAACGCTTTCGGTTCTTCGTGACGAAGCGGTGATTCTTTGAGTAAAGACTCCTTTCGATTCTTCGTGACGAAATGGATGTTCTTGTACTCCGTAACGCTTTCGGTTCTTCGTGACGAAGCGGTGATTTTTGAGTGAAGACTCCTTTCGGTTCTTCGTGATGAAATGGATGTTCTTGCACTCCTTAACACTTCGGTTCTTCGTGACGAAGTGGTTGATGAAAGATGTTTTGGTCGATGAAAGATGTTTTGGTTGATGAAAGACGAAGTGGTTGATGAAAGATGTTTTGGTTGATGAAAGATGAAGTGGTTGATGAAAGATAGTTTGGTTAGCAAGGGACACTTTGGGTTTGTAAATGATGTCGGATGTTAGAAATGAATGGTAGTGGCATTAAGAATGTCTAGACGGGTCTCCTGAATTGTTTGTATTCCTATCGAATACGTAGTCGGGTACGCTACTAGTTATAATTCGACGGTGAGAACGTAAAGATCCTAAAAGATATGTTGAAAGGTAGTAAATGTATTCCTATGGTGTTTTACTATATACGTTCCATTTGATTTAGTTTACTCACTCAGCTTTCACAAGCTGACGACGTTCATGTCGCTGGACATTCCCATGTCCAGCTTATCCAGGTAACGAGTACACGGGTCATGATGCTACGCAAGCGGAGAACGTGGAGGAAGAGTACACCGAAGATGGCTATGGTTATGCTAGTTAGAGAGAAGACTAGCAGTTATCCCCTGTGAATGTTTTTGATTATAACCAGAAGACTTAGCATATATTTTGTTATAGCTTTTGTAAGGCCCTAGAGCCATAAGACTCTGATGTATCTACCCTGATGTAATAGTTAACTAGTACTGTGGCCTTTCTTTGTAATATATCAATGTGAGCAGATGATGGTTTTATCCTTTTATTATATCGTTTAAATATTATTATTTGGTCATGGACAATTCGGTACTGCAACCAGTCACGTGCCTCAGGGTCCAAGATGAAAATTTTAAATTTTTTCATATTTTGGCTACGCCGGGGCGTGACACATATAAATCTAGAATTTTCAAAAGTCTGGGGGGGCCTGTGTCTAAAATCTATAAAAAAAAATTGTATGTAAATCAAGAATTTTTTAAAGTTCAGAGGGGGCTTGTGTGAATTTTAAAAGGACCTATTTGTAAAATCTATAAAATATTACATGTAATTATGTAATTTTCAAAAGTTCAGGGGGGCCTGTGTCACCCCTGACTTGCACGTGCGTCCGCCAGTGGGCTCAAGCCCCTGTGGATTTTCAAAATTATTTGATTTACCTTCAAATAAAATAAAAATTACACTTAAGCCCCTCGAAAAGTGAATTTTATCCCCCCCCCCAAAAAAAATATATATATTATAAAACTCCCTACTAATTTTTATTAACGATTTGTGTTAGTTTTTATAGCATTAGCTTATATCATCTACATAAACAGTGTGTATAAATAGACTCCAAAAAAAATCGCGTCGAACCCAAAATTTTTCACCTTCGATCTTGCCAAACCCCTCCAACTTCAAATTTCTTAATCTGCACCTACTTACTATGTTTCATGCGTTGAGTCAAAATATGTGTAAAATGTTTGGAGCTATTGATTTGCATGATTTGAATGGTCTCGAGTTGCTGCCGGGGAAAACAAAGTAAAACACTCCCATATATCTACGGTACAAAAATAAAAAATAAAAAATAATAAAAGGTCATACCGAAGTCGGTGTGATTGTTGGAATGTTCCACATCACCCGGGCACAGCCTGTGCTTCTTATAAGTCTGGGTAATTCTAGAAAGACTGGCGTAACTCACGAGTACATATTAGTTGTAACAGGGATACCACATCACTATTTATAACTTCTCTAATACATTTGACTTATGTGGGAAGGATCAAATTCCCATAAAAATAAGAGCTAGATGAATTGATATAGAGATTGGATTGGATTGGGATAGCATGTCATCCCTATCCCCGTTATAACCAATATTTTTTCTTAACTCATCCTTAAAAAAAGGCCTGGTAATAAGGCCTTTTACCAGAGAAGAGTTGCCATGACTTATAAACTGCACAGTACCCCAGGTGTGCATTGTAATCATGCATTCAAATTCATAATGTGTGTGTGTGAATATCAACAATACAACCTAACCGGCCAGTGGCTATCTGGACAATATAATTTATCTAGATATGAAAATAGTAAACTCTATGGTTTTTTGACTTTTGGAGTCGTGACAACAAGTAACCTAACCGGCCGGCCAGAAGCTATCGATCTGGACAATCCTTGTTATAATTGAAATATTTCCTGTCACTTGTGAATTTTTTTTAATACAATGCATGTGCGAGGGCAATGAACAAGTTGACGTGAGCCGTTTCAAACTATAAAAACTAATGAACCATTGCCCATAATTACAATGAGTTCTCAGCTTTTCTTGGTGATCTTTACCATATTTCTCTCACCTTTCTTGCTTTTCTTTTTCATGAAGCGAAAAAATAGAACAATAGGAACAAGGAAGCTACCTCCGGGTCCTAAAAAGCTCCCTCTCATCGGAAACCTCCACCAAATTGGCGACTTACCACATCGATCATTTCAAAGCCTTTCAAATGAATACGGACCGCTCATGTTTATGCAACTAGGCTCAATACCAACATTAGTAATCTCATCAGCTGATATGGCGAGAGAGATCTTTAAAACCCATGATCTTGTTTTCTCTGGCCGGCCTGTTTTGTATGCTGCGAATAAATTAAGCTATAACTGCAATGATATATCTTTTGCTCCCTACGGTGAGTATTGGAGGGAGGTAAGGAAGATTTCCATGTTGGAGTTACTAAGCGCGAAAAGGGTCCAGTCTTTTGAAGCAATAAGGGATAGTGAAGTCACCCTTATGATTGATTTCATAGATAAATCTTTGAACAATCCAATCAATCTAAGTGAATTGATGCTTCTTCTAGCAAATAATGTTATTTGCCTAGTTGCTTTTGGTCTAAAAGTAAGTACTAGTGATGGAATAAAGAGTGGCAAGAGCAAGTTTGATGAGATTCTTCGTGAAACACAAGGCTTGTTGGGTGGATTTAGTGTTGTTGATTTTTTTCCATCGATGGGTTGGTTAAACAAGATTAATGGTCTTGAAGCTAGGTTGGACAAGAATTTCAGAGAATTGGACAATTTTTATGATGAAGTAATTGAAGAACACCTTAATCCCACAAGGCCTAAACCCGAGCATGAAGATCTTGTTGATGTGCTACTTCGCGTTCAGAGTGATCCAAATCAAGCTATTACACTCAGTAATGATCAAATCAAGGGTGTTCTCACAGTATGTTACTTACTTTCCAGCTTTTAATTATTCATCTGTCCCATTTTATGCGTCCTTCCCTTTTTTGGCCACACCGAAACTATTGTCCTTTAATAAAATTTAACATTAACTTTTCAAAATTACCCTTGTTGATTGAAAACATCCAACAAAGAGTAGAGGAAGACAACAAGAAATGCTAGTTTTTAAAAAATGTCATTACTTTCATGCATGTGAATGCAATCATTACCGTTCCCTTAAAAAAGTTAGATTCCCAACAATAGACATGCAAAATCGATTGGAGTAACTCAGTTGGTTTTATTAGCCTTAATTTGGTTGGCTTAGAATCTAGTAGATTGTTTGGTTGCTTGTCACTTGAATTTGAATAGGCTCATTCAAAATTTATTTATATATATACATATATATATTTCATGGTATTTTCTATATTTTCTTGAAATGTCAAAATTTATGATTTCAAACATCATTTTGGACATGAGTACCATTTTCTTAAATAGTTCCGATTAAGATGATGATCTTAGTTAAAATTGAAATGTTACTGAAAACACTATGAATGCAATTGTTTCATTCGAAGAAGTCCAAACATGCACTAAAAGTTTTGAGCATTGCAGGACATGTTCGTTGCAGGAACTGATACTTCTTCAGCCACCTTGGTTTGGATAATGACACAGCTCATAAAGAATCCATTGGTGATGAGAAAAGCTCAAGAAGAAGTTAGAAGAATTGTCAAGAGAAAAGCAAAACTAGAAGAAAGTGATTTATCAGGACTTGTTTACACAAAATGTATAATAAAGGAGGCTTTGAGACTCCACCCACCGGGTCCATTACTAGTTCCACGAGAAACTACAGACAGCTGTGTGATTCAAGGGTACGAAATTCCCGCAAAAACAAGAGTGTTTGTGAATGCAAAATCAATAGCTACGGACTCAAAATACTGGGAAAATCCAAATGAGTTCCGGCCTGAGAGGTTCATGGAAAGTTCTGTTGATTTGAGGGGACTAAACTTTGAGTTGGTACCATTTGGCATAGGCCGGAGGCGCTGTCCTGGAATCAACTTTTCGCTGCTACTAATTGAGCTTGCTCTTGCAAATCTTCTGAGTTGCTTTGACTGGACACTGCCCAAAGGTGTTAAAGTAGAAGACATTGATATGGAAGAAGCATTTGGGTTAACAACGCATAAGAAAACCCCTCTTGTTCTAGTACCCATCCATGCAAATTCGATAAATGCTTAAACATCAATAACTTATACCATCGTTGTACAAGATCATCAAATTTATCTCCATTCTATATGACATATATTTATTCAAACAAAGACTAGAGATTCTTATGTCTACAACTCTATTGAATTCTATTAGCAATACCATTACATAAACAAGGACTTTAGGATTCAATTGCAATGCCTAAAAAATTCAAGTACACCTGCTAGTCATATTTATACATAGTTGTTATTAGATTATTAGTTTACATTTGGTACATCAACATAGCTCAAGTTTTGTCAATGTTGAGTATGGTTCAGTTGTGGGCAGCTCGCCCGAGTGAGGCGTCACGAGAACCATTTTTCCTAATTCATTTAGGAAAGTGTTTTCAGCTTCCTAAAAGCTTTTGGAAGTCTTGAGCCTATAAAAGGAGGCCCTAAAGGATGTTTTTAGGAGTGTGAGACATAAGAGAGCCTTTTGTGAGAGATACTCATAGCGAGAAGGAGATTTTTTTGTATGTTTGGCTCTTGGGGTGTTCTCATATTAAGAGCTTAAATTGATCATTTTGTGTAATCTTCTTCTTCATAGAGTGGAATTATTCATTGTGCTTCACCCGTGGAGCTAGGCTGATCCACATATATTTCTGTCTCTTGTGATTGCCTTTATTATCATTGTTTTCTGCATTTTATATTCGAATTCGTAGTTTGGTGGTCTTATGCATAACAAGTGGTATAAGAGCTTTCAAGTTTGGAAGCTTTCACCCCAATAAAGAGTAAAGAAGTTGGTTGATTTAAATATATAGCATTGGTTGGCACATGTAAGTGCACGGTAGTTGAGACAAGAAGGATTGAGGAACCAAATTTTACTCAGTGTGTATATAAAGAAGTCTCTAGGTAACTAGTGATGAGTGAAACAACAAATGATAGTATACTCTCCAGATGGCAATAGGCATGTGTCTAAACGAACACGTTGGTGAGTTCATAAAGGCACAAAGGGTTTGGATTCCAGTATTTGCAAGTACCATGATGAAGGTGTTGGTGATGCCCAATTTTGTAGGAGATCTTAAACAGTGCGGGCTTTATCTTCTTCAGGGTAGTACGGTGGTTAGTATTGTGATTGGTGGTGAGTTGGAGAAGTCTTAGAATCAGGTAGAGCTTCGAATGAGACAGTCGAGGCACGCATGTTGGTGCTTTGACGCTTAAAAAGTTTGATCAGCTTCAGATGAGCCCTATCAAGTACGAGTCAGTACTCCGGTTCATTGCATTGAAGAGAGTTCTCTGAGAAGTCAGGTTGGTCATTCTTGGATGAAAAGTACAGATTTGGGTATGCTTAATGTGGCAAAGGATTTAGGGGGTTTTCTTAGGGAAGCATGCCTGATTTTTTATCAGAAAGGCTACATGATTCGTAAAATTTTTGAATCTTTACAACAAAAGTGTCCCCACTCAATTTCCTTCAACCGACATAGTTTCGAGATCAGACCCTAAGTTACCTATGTGTTGAACACCGGTCTCAATATGTTGTAATAAGGTCCCAATTTATTGTACTCACTTTAATTTTGATAGCAAATTGTTTTGGAAGTTCACATGTGCTATTATTATGGGGTCCTGGCTAACATGTTGTAATAAGGTCCTAAATGGTTGTAAAGCATTTTGCTCCAGACATTTTTTCTCAAAACTCAAAACATGTAATATATGCTATCAATTTGGTTGATTGAATGGGTAATGTTACGACTCTCGAGTTTGGATCCAAAGTAATATGACAGTACTTAGTGCACCTACTAGAATATAATATCTCTCCACTATCACGCCAATTTGGGAATCTTAACATTATTGATAATATATGTAAAGTCAATTATTTTTAATTAAATGATTTCTACGGAAGCGTGCCGAAATTTGGATCGAAAAGGCTACATGATCCGTCAAACTTTTGAATCCCTGCAACAAAAATGCCACTGCTTAGTTTCCTTCCACCAATATGATGTTGAATTTGCTTTTGTTTAAAACATATAGCAACTGAAGTGTCACCGCTTATTTTTTGGCTGGCGATAAAGGCAACTTCATTTTTTTATTTAGAGGATCTAACTTTAAGTTAAAAAATTAGCTTTTTTTACTTTTTACTTTAATTAGTAAGGGCACCTCAATTAATTTATCATATATTATATTATATTATATTTTACAAATAACCTTAAACCACCCCAACTAACAAAAATCAGTGCAAAATAAACTTGAACCACCTCCAACTGACAAAAATCAATACAACACAGTTCTTGACATACACAACTTAAATTCAAACCCACCTCAAAAAAAATTTGAACTCCCTCATAGCCATAGCAACGAAGGAGATCAACATAATCAAGCATCAACACTGGTATGAAAACAATATAACCGTGAAAAATCAAAAACTTGAACAATAGCATGATATTTAAAAATACACCACCAGTTCTTAGAAGTACCAACACGAAAACTGAATATTAACTACACCATTTGGGGACTTTTCTAACAGACATGAGTTTGGTTTTCTAACGGTAATTTACCGTTACAAATTTCTAATGGTAAATTTCCGTTAGAAATGTAACAACTCCGTTAGTAATTTTCAGAATGAGATTTTTTTGAATTTTCTAACAATTTTTAAAAATATTCCAACAGTAAATTTCCGTTACAAGTTAGGGTTAAATAAAATACTAATAGTAAATTTCCTTGGAAATGAAAAGTTTTAAAAAAAATTGATATGGGTGGCATTTTTGTAAATAAGTAGCTTAAAAATTTTCCCCAAAAAATTTCCCCAAAATTTTCCCCCTAGACATTCCGCGCCCTTTTTCCCGTAGACATTTAGCTTTCTTCTATATCACATTCACATAGCCATATCTCTCTCTCTCTCTCTCTCTCTCTCTCTCTCTCTCGCCTCCACCGTCACCGAACCACCCCCGACGTCGACACCTCCAATCACCACCCCTCTTCTTCTTCTTCTTCTTCTTCTTCTTCCTGTTTATCTCTCTTTCCCTTTCCCTCTCGGCTCCACCTTCGACCACCACCTCCTCACCTGTGACCGCCATCAACATCCCTCTCTCCAGGTCTTCAGCTCCATACTCCAGCGAAGGTTTTTCTAAGGTTAGGGTTTCTAATTTAGTCACTGATTTACCCATATCTCTAAGGTTAGGGTTTTAAGAGAAGGTTTGAATTTGGAAATCTTTGATTTTTATTCCATTATTTCATTTTTCCTAGAATCCTAACCTAATCTAATTTCGTTTCATTTTGAGTAATTTCAGCCTGTGAGTGATTTGGTCTCTGAAATCTTTGACATCCAAGGTGAGTAGTTGAAGCTTTTTTTTTTTTCATAAATGGATCTTAGATTTAGGGATATTAGATTAGTTTTGATTTTTCATATCTCTCACATTTCACTCTTGGGTTTTGCAATAGAATCTGTTGGGTCTTGATTATTGTTAGTCCAATCCAAGCATGTGGGACAAAGTTGATTTTGATTAGCTTTAACATTGTTATGATTGTTTTATTGTTTTACTTTTTGGCTGCTAATCTACCTTAGACAGCCACATGCACATGCAACTAGCTTTTCTCTGGTACTAGTTTTTTTCAGTGTTAAATTAATTGTGTACCTCTCCAGTCCTTTTACCCCAATGCATGGTGGATGGCCTATTGACATATTGCAATATTCATGCACCTTGTACTTGGCCTCTTCTTGTAGAATGAGGATTATATAGTACCAATACTGTAATAATAAACAACTAGGGATTTATCCATTATTCACAATCATTTCCTTGTGAGAGTTGTTGATGTCATGTTAGTTGTTTCAAGCATCATGGTTTGCCACCAGTATGTAACATTGATAAGTTCGGCCTGATAAGGACCAGCCATGTAAGTAACAAAAAAACATCATGGTTTGCCTCTAGTATGTAACACCTGGAAACTCAATAATGCTTATGGATTTCAATTAAAGGTTGAAAATTGACTATGTGCTTTGGTAACTAATGTCATGAACCAGATCCAATTTGCGCTTAAGCGTGGTGTGCCTGTAATAGTGGCTACATTTGCAACACGTCATTTATTTTATCCGAGTCAGGCTTTCGATTTGATACATTGTTCAAGATGTAGAATCAATTGGACTCGTGATGGTATGATTTTATAACTCACGATATAAGTTATTTACTGCCTTTGGATAGAAAATGATTTGAATTTTTAACTAGCAAGTGAATATTGGATATGAATAATATTCCACTAGTTTCATGTCATTTAGTGTTAGTTGTGCAATAAATGAAGTGATCTCATACAGTTTCCATCTGCTTGAACATAATAAAGAATAGTTATTATTTGTTACCATTGAAATTTTGATGAAGCATTAATTGTGAGATTTCCTAGTAACTACAATTCTTTAGTTCCATGTCTTTTTGAACACTTCACCAGCTCTCTCTTTCGCTACTGTGACATCACTAGTCTTGGCTCCTGAATCCGAGATCTAAGAAAATTATAAGGATGACATTTTTTTAATGCATGTCATTTTGTACCCAAATTTGTTTATTTCTAGTCTTCCTTGAGAAGGACCAAAAAGAACATAGTCTATTGAAAGTCATCAACACTTTATCATACCTACCAACCAAATTTAGTTTCCAATTTGCCATTGAGACAATTACCCAGTTATCTATTTCTTCCTTCTTGTGTCTGATCTCTTTTGAAGAAAGAAGAAGCAAGAACAAAAAGTTAAGAATAATGCTATGGTTTCTAAATATGTATCCCAATTTCCAATCTCAACATATGAAGAACGTGTTTAGGAATATGAGTAGTGCGCACGATGTAATCCCTAGGAACCATGCTCTGAATGTCATCACCGGCAGCGACGGGTCGTCTGTCTCCGGCACCACCAGCGCCACCTCCTCCACCGGACACCTCTCCTCTACCTCGTCCCACTGCCAAATGTGTTGAGAACCAAATTGAGTTACAAATTTGGGAACCATACATTACTCATAAATTAATACGACATCAAGAAGCATTCCAATTTTTGGAATCTACGTTGATGATGCATTGGAGTATCTTAGATGAAATTAAAGTGAAAAGAACTATGGGAACCCTGATTATTATACTATTCACATTGTTCTCATCTGCACTTACTTTGATTGTTCCTTCATCCTTTCTTTCATTGTGATGACGATGGAATTTTGCTACTCGAGGTCAACAGGATATGTTTGTACTATTTCCATTGTACTATGGCAAGACTCCTATCCATCATTATGGAAATGTAAATTGTTTTATTTCGGAAGCATAATTCATGTGAATTAGATTTTTTGATTATAATACGTATCTATTGATTTTGATCCGTGCTTGTTTTTGTTTCTCAGATATTCAACAGCTATGTTTGTTATTTTCCTATGTCCGAGTTTATTTTGTTTTGCTAGTGAATGTATGAAGTCTTAGTGTTTGATCCCTCCCAACTTTGACTTCGGCCTTGGGCAATTTTATATTAGGGAATAATTAATACCAAATTGATGAATGCTGAGCTATGTTCTGGAAGTTTTAATGGATAGCAAATATTAACATCTGCAATCTAAAAGAAGACTGCAGAATTTGTTTATAATATTCCCTGGCACTTACACTACTTTATACAAGCAAAGTTACAGAATGCAACCGAAATAAAATTCCTTATTATTTTAAATTTGTTTGAAGTGGATTTTAATTGAAGAACCCCAGAATATCAAATGGGAAATCTGGATCAAGATTGACAGGTTCAATTGAGAAATCCAAGTCCACGATTGGAGAGTTGGTGGCTGAAGTGTTAGCCGAAAGAATGTCAGTGAAGTAGTTTGATTCGGGCGTGGCCAGAGATATGATCGACTGTGAAAAGCTCCCCAAAAAAGTGTCACCTGCAAGTGTTGAGATTGGGAAATTTGGGTTTTCTCTTTTCAATGATGTTGAAGGAAAAGTGAATGGAGAATCCTTTTCTTTACTGTCCAAGTCCTCAGTATTGACTCTCAGGTTTGTTCGAAAGTTCATGAGCAACTCGTTGGGTTGGTGTTGGTGATCAATAGTTATGATTGGTTTCTTTTGCTTCTTGTTTTTCAGGTGATGTTGGTGCCGCCGGAGCTCTATTGGAGGCATGAGACCTGCAAGTGTGTGTCCCTCTGTAGGTGATCTCAAAAATGGTAGGGTCACTATCGGTACGTTGCACTTGCTTCGTAGCCGAACAACTTTGCATTGTACAGCATGTGCATCTATAGTAGCTTCTGCAATGTAAATGAATTGAATTAGATTGGATTGGATTCCATATATACACAAGTGATGTATATATAATACATGTATTTGGAAAATGATTGGATGAGGGAATGATTGGCTCTTATTAGGACTTTTTAAAACTAGAATAGACAAGAAAGCATACTTATCACCTGGGATATTTGGCGCCTAAAATGTCTTTCTGCCCATATTTTCTCCAACTATAGCCATCTTCAATTGGTCCTTCCAGTCCAGTCTCAGAACAGATTCTAACTTGGTCTGTCCATGTCGACAATAATTTTCTGCAACACCAATTCAAAGATTAAGGTTTTGCACAAAGCATTGACCAAAATCCAAAAATAAAAAATAAAAAAATTTAATAACAATTTCCCAGAATTTCACCCGAATTCCATGTTTATTATTATAATGTAAATTTTCACCTCTTCTTTGATACATCGATGGGGTCAAGATTTTCCTTGTAACCTTTGTTGAACTCCTCCCTCCGTGGACTTCCATCGACAGAAATGGAAGAATCCGGCACGCCGGTGGTGATCGTCGGGGACACTGGCTGAACATGTGTTGTTGACCCGTTCCACTTGAGAACCAATAGAGCCTTGTCATATGAAGATAATATTCTATCTGGTAACAATTCTAGGGTTTTGATCGAAGAATTGGAATCCATATGGAACTTTAGCTACATTGCAAGCTCTAACCTGAAGTCACTATCAAGTAGCTATCTTCTATCAATACCTTACTTAGGGACTGCTAAAATAACAAAATTGCACACTTCTTTAATATTAATTGATTGTTAATGTCCAGCTTGGGGTTATCTATGCACACAAGTGAACACAGCGGAATGTCTTGATGGAATGGACACACGTGCACATAACAGATAGTCTTCATGGAATGCACACACATGCACAACACATAGCACACGTGCACAGCACATAGCACACGTGCACAACACACAGCACATGTGCACTGCATACAGCACACGTGTATAGCACAGCGGCCCACGTGCACAACATCACATCACAGTACTCGTGCACAGCAGTCCACGTGCACAGCAATCTAGCACAACACAGCACAGCATAGCACACGTGCAATGCATACATACACGGCAGTGTACAACACGCGCACAGGCAGCACACGTCCACCCGTAATGTACACAATTTTGGTCTGACTTTCTGATCATATTTACCCCAGATAAATTTAGTTTAAGTTTTTCCTCAGAACTACAATATTGTAGCTCTGTGAGTTATCTTTCCACGGCCTCAAACGGGGCATGATTTGAAGTTCCGAGGCAGGAGAAAAGTCCATTTTACTAACACACTGTCAGTCTGAAAAACTGCTACTTTTTATTCCGAGTTTTATACCTTCAATCTGTTTTTGTTCCACAAGATGAATAAATGATCAAACTCTCAAAACTACAAAGTTGTAGGTCTAGATGTCTTCTTTCCAGAACATTAAGATTTGAATGATTTGGAATTTTGAGTGAAAAATTATGGCCAAAATACTATAGCTACTGTAATATGCCAAATAAAAAAATTATCCCCTTCTTGAGCTTTTAATTGCACTCTACAAAAATTAAAAAAAAAACCTAGTTGTTTGCAATTTAGTGCTGAACTTGATTCATGCCATTGGATAATAGTCAAGTGACATTACAAGTATATATCTATTGATCAAATAATTATGCTTGGTATAGCACTAGAGTAAACTTGATTACAAGTATCTACGGATATTTAAGGAACATGGTTACTAGAGAAAACTTGTGTTTGCAGTCAATCTTTTTTTTTTTTTTTTTTCCTTTCTCCTCCCCCACCAAATAGATAGGATGTTGAATTAGTAGCTTTGATGCAAGCATGAACAAACTACATTGAGAACAAGTACATCACACTTAGTATTGGTCCCTTTATGTTACTTTTTTGCCTTGTCATCATATCATTGTCAAAATCATGAACTCTCTCTAAGCATTTTGTGTTTTATATGGTTTTTATTTTAAAGCTACACTACACCAAACAGGACAATTTCTAACGGACGAGGTCAAGGGACCCAAGATCTATATCAAAAGAATTTAATGAGATGGACTAGATATCTGTACGGTAACTCAAGGAATGTTCCATATTTATTGTTAGTTTGCAACTCATGAATCATGATTTTGTCTATCTTTACTCCGTTCACTCCTTCGCCTTGCTCAATTCCTTGCTTTCCTTCCTCATTTATTTTTAAAAAAGTTTAATCTGGTTGTTTGCTTGTAGCATCACCTAAATGTACTCTCTAGGCAAGTGGTGGGTTCCTACGAAGTGCTATTATCCGACTGGTCCTCTTCAAGAAAGTTCACGGATTTGGTACTATTATCCGACTTATTACTGATTGCATAAATTGAAAGAATGATGTGCTACTACAAGCAGCTTCAGGGGATAGAGTACCTGAACAGGTATTTCATTTATTTCGTTTCACTATAATATAAGATTGAGTACTTGTGATGGTAAATCTTGGATATTGCTATGCAAAATGCGTCTCAGACCTTTATTGGATGTAATATGGGGGGCTATTGATTTGACTACGAGGAGAAAATATAGTGACTACATATGGGATAAAGTGAGTGAATAGAGCTTAATTAGTCACATGAATCATTTGTTGCTAGAGCACTTCTAATGAAAATACACGTGAGAAAGCAAATATGAACATAGTAGAAAATGTCATGGCTCTGAGTTTTCAATATTTTATATTCAATAGTTTTGGTTACTTTCCAGGATGCTTCTGCCATCACCACCGTTCGTCAACCCACGCACAAGGATAAAGCAACTAACTCCGATTCAAAGGTAGTTTTTCCTCTATTAAAGCACTATACTCCTGAAATTGTTGCGATTTGTGTAAATTAACCCTTGAAATTTGTGTAAATTGCAACAAATCTTTTGGTTATTTATTTTTCCTTGTTCCTCGGATGACTCTTTGCATTTCAACTTTTTGGATAAATGGAAAAACTGTTGAATGTTAGATGTTGATTAGTTATTTAGATTTATAAGTTGTGCTATTTTAGCAAGATTGTATTGTTAAAAAATTCCAAGAAAACACTTGCAACCTATTTACATGCGAAATTGAGAAGTTTAGGACTACTTGACTTTGATACTTGGAATTGTGGAGTTCATTGTACAGTGTTGTTTGGAAAATAGGGAAACTAAAATCAACAATGTTGCAATGTAGCTATAATCATCAGCAATTTATGAGCCATTTCGCTTGTTTGGTTCATGAATTTAATTAGGGAAAGGAAAGTAAAACAGTGAGGAAAACGCAAAACAGCGGGGAAAAGAAACAAGTACGAGCATACTTGATGATGCTTCCCATTTCAATGACCCATTTCAGATTCTTTTGAATTGACTGTTCTTTGTTTTGTATAGTACTTATGTTTCCATTGCAAGCTATCTTTATAAATCATACTGGATTTCTTCTGCTGAGTTTGTCATACTGGATTTCTATTGCACTCCTTTTGGGAACTCTTGGTGAATTTTTCTATTTTTTATCTTTTCAGATTATGCTTGAGAGTTCTGCAACACTTGCAATGTCCGTGTTCAGGCCATGGAGATGGAGCTAGTAGACTATTTGGCATCGGAGAGTAAATCACATGACAATAAGCTTCTTCTTCTTCTTCTTCTTTTTTCTCTTATTTTTTCACAATTTGTTTCCCTCGAGTTGTGCCCACGGGCATGAGTAATTCGTGATAGTGTGTTTGATTTATTTTATATTGAGAGATCAAATGATGTGAAAAATATTGTTGATGTAAATTTAATTTAGGTTTCGATGAATAAAACAATTTGGATTCTACTTGTAATTATTAATGATTATACTTATTGTAGATTTGAGTTTGTTATGTGTTTTTTAGAGATTAAATATGCTTGTGAATAAGGTGTGGGTATGAAATGTAAATTAGGTGCAAATAAAAATTGGGGAGCGTATAAATTAAATTTATTTTTTTATATTTTAAAACCATTACTAACGGTAAATATCCGTTACAAAATTCCATTAGTATTTTGTATAGAAAAGTGTTAGAAAATAAACCGTTAGAATAAATATTACTAACGGAATATTTCCGTTAGGAATAATATATTACTAACGGAAAATATCCATTAGTAAACAAATTACTAACGGTTATTTACCGTTAGTAAAAATAATTTTCCTAACGGAAAATTACCGTTAGAAATTCCGTTAGAATTATTTGCCACGCTCTATTCCTAACGGTAATAGTCCGTTAGTAATAATTTTACTAACGGTAATTTACCGTTAGTAATGTGCCATTTTGGTGTAGTGATTATTGTATTCTAATAACTTGAATTAACTTAAAAGTCAGAACTGAATAGAACATATAATAAAAATGAATAAAAATTTATATTAAGAAAGCTAAAACAAATAATATTGAGGCGATCGCTTCATACTTGCAAAGATTCAGATCCTTACCATTTGCTTTTCTCAAATATGTAGAGTACAAGATAGAATTGATACATTGCACTGGAAAAAATCTGTTGAGAAAAGCATATTGATGTGGTGTTACTTAGAGACAATTTGCTTAAACTTCAAACATCTGTTGCCTTCACATCAAAAATAACCAGTACCCCCATAGGGACATATGCATGTACCATTTGATTTTTCATTGAATGTATTTGTCAATTAAGGGATCAATTATGTAAATATGCATCATACAAGCATACGAGTCGGATAAAGGTCATACCTTGCAGAATAAACTCGATGGATCGTCTTGGTGGCGTTGTTACAAGCCTGGCAATAATACCCACGAACTACAACTCTCTAGTGCTTTCGTGAACGCTCTTGTGCTTTGAACATGTCATGAAAATGCCTACTAGAGACACCTCATTTATATCCATGCGCTAAATCCCAAGCCCTAGTGTGATTTGGCTAGAGAGAGAAAGTAACCTAAGAGAGAGAGAGAGAGAGAGAGAGAAAGAGGGCGACTGCCTTATTGTGTGCAGAGAGTTGTGTTTATGTGTGTTATACAGACATATATATACACATAAATATACATTCCCTAGGACTCCAAGTTATAATCCACATAGGATTTCTTGGACCCTAAGCTTAGCCGTTGGACCCGGTCCATAGATTGTGTGGGTGATCCATAACCTACCAAAAATGCTAACATCTCCCACTCACCCACATAGGGCTTGTGCTAAAACAAAATCTCTCAGATTCCAACTTTCATCATCTCCTCATACGGGAAATAAAACGTGCGACCTCATGAAAAGAAACGTATAGCGACAGGAGCTGAGATGCTAAGTCAATCACATAACTAGCAAAACGCATCACTCAGAAGCTTCTCGTGTATTTACCCAGACATGTTCAACCACACCGGATCTGGCACTCTTAATCCCTCAGAAAGTCGTGCTACACCTCCAAATATGTAAGGGTAAATATCACCTAGAACCCCTGAGGTTTGCCCCGTTCACAGACTCCACCCCTCACGTTTCAGTAATATCACTTACACCCCCTGAGGTTTGAAGCACGTATCACCTAGACCCCCTTCGTCAATTTACCGTTAAAAAGGCGACGGACTAACATAAATAAATACAAAACATACCCCTACAAGTTTGTCCCTTGTGTCATTTTAGTCCCTATAATTTCAATTGGGTCAATTTGGTCTCGACAGTTTAAATTGGGTCAATTTGATCCAAATGCCACATTATATGAGAAAACATTTGACAAAATTTACCCACTGTTATGCACAATTACGCTAATAAGCAGGTTGGGAGATTGGTGGTGTTCCATTTTTGCCCTTAAAAAGTGTGACAATGCATATTATGTGAGTAAATTTTGTCAATTTTTCTCACAAAATTGAACATTTAGATCAAATTGGTTCAATTTAAAACTTCAGGACACAAATTGATCCAATTAAAACTACGGGGACTAAAAGGACACAAGGACCAAACTTTTAGGGGTATATTTTGTATTTATTTATGTTAGTCCGTCACTTTTCTAACGGTAAATTGACGAAGGGGGTCTAGGTGATATGCGCTTCAAACCTCAAGGGGTATAGGTGATATTACTGAAACGTGAGGGGTGACGTCTATGATCGGGCAAACCTCAGGGGGTCTAGGTGATATTTATCCAATATGTAATGTACCCATGACACTCAGTACATATACGATTGTCGCTGGCCAGCTAATGAGTCGCAAAACTTGGTGTGTTATCGAAGAGTCTTCCCTGCCTACTAATGTCAACCGACTAACTCGACTGCTTTCCTAGACGTGCCCCATAGTATGGTATTTGTCTCTTCGTCCCGGGATGGTACGCTAAAGTAGCGTCATCAATCATCCTCTTCATGACATAGTCTCAGGTCATAAGGTAACTTGTGTAGAATCCTCGTTACAAGGAGACTACGTGACTCACACAGTAATGAAATAGGGATTAATCCATTGCTCTACAAACGATCACAAAATAGCACATACAGTATGATATGTATGCTACGACGTTCTTCCATATAAATGAGCATGTCACTTCATGGTAAAAGTAACGCCATACGAATTTTAGTCTAGACGTTACATAAACATCTAACCTGACATTTCCAGCACAGTCGCTACAACCAACGTTCGTCTAAAAACTCATATTCGGCTATCAATAGGCTACATAGAGTAGTGGGCGTTCTCTATGTTCGACCAAGCACCAAGCTTAGGTCTCATCTTAGCTCTAAGCTAAGGCGACATATAAGGATAACCAGGTTTATATCTAGCTCACTATTCTTATACCGCGTAGATAAAAGTGTTCTAGCCTGTTTTCCTAGCGCTATAAACACACATGTCCTAGATAGCCATCCAAGCGTCGTGAACACAAATGTCTCATCTTACTCGCCATCTAAGTGCTATGGACACACATGTCCAACTTCGCTATCTCGGCGCCAAGGTGAATCACCCGTGTGAGCAGGTCAACTCAAGCCTGGTGACACTTTAAAGAAAAAAAATGTGCGTTCATCCAACTAACAACTAATTAATTTGGAAAACCATTGATTTTATTATAATAATAAATATCTGGTAATAATTATGTCAAGAATAATGTTGTTAAAGTAAATCAGAACCTACAGAGTCCCATACAACTAATGTGGGACAAGAACGAATCTCTAGAAATTGGCTTGATCCAAAAGATCAGCCATCATATCATCAGTAGTGATGTACTGTAAAACAACCTCCCTTTATGCAACCATATCTCGAATGTAGTGGTGGTGGATCGCTATGCGTTTGGACTTCCAGTGGTACTTATGGTCCTTTGCATAAACTAGAGCTGACGTACTGTCACAATAGACCAGCACTGCTTCATCGCTCTAAGGCAAGAAGCCTGCAATATGTAAGAACTTCTTTAACCACATAGCCTCCTGAACGGCTGCAGAATATGCCACATACTCAGCTACCATTATGGGTAAGGTGATGCATGTCTGCTTCTCACTACAACAAGTGAATGCTTCATCAACTAATATGAATGCGTAGACAGTCATGGATATGCGCTAGTCTCAATCACTGAACCAATGAGCATCACATCGTCTTCATCGCTTCTAAAACTCTACCATCGTAGAAAGCTCTTCACTACTCTCTAGTGAACTGGACTAAGGTTACTCTTGTAACGACTAACTAAACTAACCGCATGGCAAATGTCTGAACAAGAATACAGTATAGTATTCGTCAGGCTTCACATTACAGATGCTTATGCACTTTGGACATTTACTTTCTCATCATTCTCTAGACATTGAACTAGGGTCAAGGGTATTCCCTTCTCAACTGGGGCGTCTATGCGAGAGTGTTCAAGAATCATCTCTTATGTAAGCCTCTAGAGAAACAAAATAGGTCTATGAACAATTCCCACAATCCTAACTCCCAACACATAGTTAGTTTGACCCATGCCTTTTTATCGATATAAAAAAGGATATTGTGTCATATAATGTACAAATTAGAACACCTTTTATGGACTGCTTAATGTACACACACTGGTCTTCTTTAATCATCTCAATAAAAGAAATCGATCAAATCATGAAACCTCAACTGCCATTGCCTAAACGATTGCTAGTTATTGTAAACAAATCAATTAAGATGTCACACTTTATCTTATTCCTATCGATCATAAAAAACCAATAGGTTGATCCATGTAGATCTCTTCGTTTGGCTCTCTATTGAGAAAAGTAGTATCAACATCCATTTGAAAAGGGTTCTAAAACTAAATGTTCGACATTCACTAAGATAAGGCAAATGAAAATAGAATATCACCACTAAGGAGATTCTATCTTCAACGTCCACACCCACTCTTAGGTTTGACACCTCACCACAGGTGCGCCTTTATCTTTGTCAACTGAACCATCTGCCTTGAGTCTAACTTTGAAAACTCACTTGTTTCCAATAGTCTTACACTTGGACGGAATATCAACTAACTCCTAGACCCTATTCTTTGTCCATAGAGATCATATCATCCTTCATAACAACTATTCACTCAACTTTAGTAGATGAACAAAGCGCGCTTCTACATAAGAAGTTGTTGTGACATCATCTACTAAAGCGCATAGGAAAATATGGCCCGCAGATTTTGGAACGCCAACGGAGAACTCATCCTCGTCAACTGCACTGTGCTATCTAAGAATCTTGAGTAACCAGTGGTGCACACCCACTGTTTGGCACACTCCCACTAGCGTCTAGCGGTGTACTCCCACTCAGCTACAGACTAGTACCATTTTCAACAAATACTGGATGTGGAATCACAATATCTTCCCACCCTTGCCTAAAGATGCACTACAAGGAAAAACACTATTTATGTCATTTTTGAAATTGCGTTTATGTCACTTTTATTTCAAGTGACATAACTATTTCTTGTGTGTGCTTTTTATGTCGCTTTTTAAGTATTTATGTCGATTTTTAAAAAAGTGACATAAATAGTGTATTATTTATGTCACTTTTTATATAAATTGACATAAGTAATAAATTATTTATGTCACTTTTTAAAAAAGTGACATAAATAAAAATGCGCGGTGGCAATTTTGTAAATAAAGTGTTTATTTTTTATGTCATTTTTAGTAAAAGTGACATAAATAAAAACGCGGTGGCAATTTTGTAAATAAAATGTTTATTTATTATGTCATTTTTAGTAAAAGTGACATAAATAAGTTCGATTTCTTCAATATTAAAGTTTTCAAACCTCCGGCGCGAAATTGAAAAATCAAGTCCCCTCTCTCTCTGGAAAAAAAAACGACATAAAAAAATACTATGTTCCCTAACATTTCGCAAATCTACTCCAGATCTCTCATTTTGTTCTTCTCAAAACCCTAGCGCCATCCACACAACTGTTGAAAGAGAGGGAAAGAATAAAGGAGAAACAGATCGGAAGTACCGTCATCCATGCCTGCGCCGTTCTTCTGCGGTCGTTCACACCACTTCTGGACAAGTCGAAGGTACTCTCTTGATCTCTCTTTCTGCAATCCCCTCTCTTTTTTTCTGCAACCTCTCTCTCTCTCTCTCTCTCTCTCTCTCTCTCTCTCTCTCTCTTTCCGATTTGGTTTTTTCAGTTGATTTGCTATTATGTGTTTAGAGTATATATATATGTGTGTGTGTGTGTGTATGTGTGATCGATCCGATTTGGTTTTTTTTGGTTGATTTGCTATTATGTTTAGAGTATGTGTGTGTGTGTGTGTGTGATCGAGAGAGAGAGAGAGAGAGAGAGAGAGAGAGAGACAGAGTGAGTGATCGATCGAGCTCAACCATGGCCTCTGCTCAAAATGGTGAAGACGATTGGACTGCAAGAATTTCATCTACGATCCATATCATCCACTTTGTTTCTGATAAAGGTAAGAATCTTCTGCCTATGATCTCCTTTTCCTTCTGTTTTCCCCCATCTACTTATTCTATCTATTTTGTGGAACCCTAGGGGTTGAAAGAGTAGTTGTTATTGTGGAATCCCTAAAAGGTTGAGAGAGTAGAATTAGGGGTTTTCTTCTCTACCTATTTTGTATTATGCATTTCTTTGAGAATAGAGGAGTTCAACACTGAATTTTTCTTTTTCCATTCAAGTGCTATTTGGTTTTATAATTTTTTAATCAATTTTGATCATACATTGTTTGGGCTTTCAATTTTGGTTTGACTCGATTTTGGGTTCTGTAAAAATTTGGTTTATTTGGTTTGTTTGGGTATTCTAGCCATGTTTGGACAGTCAATAAATTCCTATTGTTAATTGAATTAATTACATGACTTTTTTTAATGCGATTTTCAGGTTTGAGGTCATGCTAAGACTTCCAATTTTGCTGGAATAACAAGTTTTGGGTTATAGGTTTATCAATATGATGTGGTGGTCATAATCAAACTTTCAGTAGCCTTGGTGGAAGGCACTATTGATGGAGAAGCTAAAAACGTTAGATGAGGTGTGCAAGAGTAGCAGAGATTGGTTGTAATGATATATTAATTGATTATTGAGTATTAATTTAGTTGTGTTGGAATTGATTATTGAGTCGCATTTAGTTTTGTACAGGGTAGTAATATTGATAAATGCAATAACCATTTAAAAAAAAATTGAAAACATTTATGTCACTTTTAAAAAAAACCCACATAAATAAAAAGCATTTATGTCACTTTTATAAAGTATTTATGTCACTTTCATAAAGTATTTATGTCACTTTTAAAGTATTTATGTCAATTTTAAGACTTTGATGTAATAATTTTGTTTGATATTTATGTCACTTTTCTACTTTTATGTCATTTTAGGTTAAAAGTGACATAAATACCATTGTATTTATGTCACTTTTAAGTATTTATGTCACTTTTTATTACCATATGTGTTGGTATTATGAAACATTTATGTCACTTTTATAAAACATTTATGTCACTTTTAAAACATTTATGTCGCCTCCATTTATGTCACTTTTTACTAGAAAAAAAAGTGACATAAATACCTATTTATGTCACTTTTTAAGTGACATAAAAAGTATTTTTCCTTGTAGTGATGGTATGTTGTCTACAATTTCCTCTAACTCATAGAGGTCAAGATTCTTATAGTAACGGTGATACTGTGAAAACATTTTCAAATAGGCTATAAAGTTTGGAAAATAGGTTGTACATGCACAATTTTGCGTATAAGGGCAGCAGCTAAGAGTGCATCCTTCCAAATTGGAAGGCTAGCTTGCTCCGTCAATGATCCAGACTTATCGAGAAGTATTTTATTCCTCCCTTCTACAATAACATTTTATTGCAGAATTTCCAAGAATCGAAAGTTGTATATGTACCCCTTTATCCTCACACAATTCTTCTGAACTACCAGAGAAACTAACACAGTTCCTCTGAACTAATCAGAGAATTAATGGCATACGAGATTACTCCAAAGTCTTCTCCAATCTGATTCTCAACCTCAACTGTAAAACATTTGATATAATCTAGTGTTTTACAGCGGTAAGATGACAAGGTGAGAAAAATGAGGTTACTGTAACATGTCTTTACAAACATAAGTCCAAGGTGTGAGTGAACTAGCTCTAAAGGTTGATTATCTCTTATAGCTTTACTTGAAAAAGCTTTCGGCATGCTTTGCCACCTAGGCAAGGCTCACACGTCGACAGGTCAAATTTAGCGAGTAAGCTCACAAACCACTACGAGCTAATCGAGTCATCCTTTTCTTGTCCTACGTGTCTAATTTAGCATGCCAAGTCATAGAATCAACAAATGACTCAGTAACTTAAGAAATAGAGAAAGTAAAGTTAACAATTTAACTGTTAAGAAATTATTACTTAAATAATCATGTCCAATAAAAACAAACTATGTAACATAATATCTACCCTATTGTAGTCCCGCCCTGCCTCTTAGCATGCTTAATGCACATGGCCGGGCTCACCGGCCTCGTGCATTCTCCCACTTATGGAAATACTGGTCATACATATGACTTCCCTTATGGTGGTCTGCTGCCAGGTAAACATGTCAAGAATAGTCAGAACAAATCTTAATTATCTCGTTCTATGTTATGACCTATTTCATGTGTATCCACGAGTCAGACTGAAAACATATCATAGACTAAACCTGATGTTCGTCAGTACAGGTAGTCCCTAATAGATCTTGAATCATACCAGATTTCATTCTTAGATTCTCAGTCATCAAGTGTTTGGGATTTTTCCTCACTTCGAACTTCAGTACCAGATTCTTTAATCTAGTAGTGGATATGCTCCAAAAACAAATTCGAGCTGGTTCCACATTCACAGGTCATTGGGTAGTTCTTATAATCTCCAATTACATCATCATACATGCTACTTTATCAAAATAGAGCGCGTGTGATGGTTTTTACTAGAAATAAATTCTATAGGCCTTTGGCAATATTGGGCCCTAGGTTCAATTTCGGATCAATTGGTTGGATCATTGATTGAGATAAGTTCTCCAAGAGGTCTTAGCTCATTCAAACGTATATGTTACTTTTAGTGCCAATTTATACATTCAATAATATGCACAAGAGGTTGACATTATTATGATGCCATCATCCAAGCATACGAGTCGGGTAAAGGACATACCTTGTGGAATAAACCCGACAGATCATCTTGGCGGCGTTGTTACGAGCCCGGTGATAATACCCACGAACTGCAGCTCTCTAGTGCTTCCGTGTACGCTCTTGTGCTTTGAACAGGTCGTGAGAATGCCTACTAGAGACACCCCCTTTATATCCACGCGCTAAATCCCAAGCCCTAGTGTGATTTGGCTAGAGAGAGAAAGTAACCTACGAGAGAGAGAGAGAGAGAGGGCGACTGTCTTATTGTGTGCAGAGAGTTGTGTTTATATGTGTTATACACACACACATATATATATACACATACATATACATGCCCTAGGACTCCAAGTTATAATCCACATAGGATTTCTTGGACCCTAAGCTTATCCCGTTGGACCCGGTCCATAGATTATGTGGGTGACCCATAACCCACAAAAAATGCTAACAAATTTAATTGTACAATGTCTATGATCCGTTTGCTCCTATGTTGTAACAAGCTTTGCATGATTGTATATTGAATATATATAACCAAGAGCCCTAGTAGCCCAATGGTATCACCTCCACTCCCTCCTAAGTGAGAGGGGATGAGTTCGAATCTTCCCAAAGGGAGAGTGGGAGGGGTTTTTCCCCTCCATTCTTTGTAGAACGCCCAGTGTGCACTTGTCGGACTTATCTCTTAGGTTCCTACTACTTAGATTGTGTGTGTGTGGCGTGTGTCATCTAGGTAATTAAATGGCCAGGATTAAACTGTGTACAGAAATGTGCGTGTATCATTACTCTATATATATTCAAATGTTTTTTTTTTTATTACTTACCTGAATGGGAATCAATAATCAGGATTAAAATGTGCACAAAAGTGGGCGTATGTATCATTATTGATATATATATATATATAGTAAGACAAGATGATTTTCCTTGGAAAGAAAAAGAAGAAGAACCCATTAATTCTAAGAACCTTTTATGACATGGCTAATAAGTTGAGAGTAATGTTATCTTTTTCAAATTTTTTTTCTAAAAAGTATTTTTTAATATATGTGGCAGTGAGACCCTCTTCAATAATGGTGGGATCACTTCAATATCAACCATTCAAAATCAACTGGGCCCACTGCCACATGTGTTGGAAAACACTTTTGGGAAAAAAAAAATTTGGAAAGCATTGCATACCTCATAAGTTTAATCTTCTGCAAGTAATTTTGTGTTTTGATTTTTTCTTTTTCTTTTTCTTTTTCTTTTTTTTCTTTTTTTTTAATTACATGTATGTGTTGAGTGTATCATCAAATTTTCGAAATCCTTACGTAAAATGTTTTGAGCTAGTGATTTGTATGATTTTACCGGTCCCCAATTGCTGTTTGGGAAGACAAGTAAAACACTCCAAATATATGTGATATGTCTACGGTATATAAATGGTTACAACCAACCAATCGGTGGACCCTCCTGTCAAAATGCATGTGGATTGGAGTGAATATTGATAACTTAGCTAACTGCGTATTGCGATCATTAATTCAAATTCATAATATATATATATATATATATATATATGTTTTTTTTTGTTTGTGTGTGTGATCTATGTAAAATTCTATGGTTTTTGGACTTTAGAATGCAAACCAACCCAACTGCTATCTTGACAATCCTTGTTATATTTGAAAATTTTCCTTAATTTCACTTTCCTAGTGGTATTTTTTTTATACATTTATGATGGTTATTATGAACAAATTGCCTTGAGCAGTTGCTAGTTAAATAAAAACATAATTAATGGTTCTTCTAGTTTCATCTTGCCTTTATGAGTTAGTGACAGTATGAGTTTCGTAGCTTCTTTTTCTCCTCCAATCAATAATGTGCCAGAATCAGAAAATGGTATAGAAAACAACTTCTTTATTTTTTTGAGCAGCAACAAATTTTATTCACGTATAGAAAACAACTTACTTTTGCTTTAATACAGGAACCAAACTTGTATAGAATTACTCAGATTTAGAAGGTTAATTACCAAACCTTTGCCCAACTATTGCAAATTTTCAAGATTGCTACACAACTTACCAAGTACTTCTTTCCGATATAAAGCCTCTCTTCCAATCCCTTTTTGGATCCACCATAGTTGCAATGAGTTCTCAGCTTTTCTTGGTGATCTTTGCCATGTTTCTGTCACCCATCTTGCTTTTGTTTTTCATGACGTGAAAAAACAGAATAATAGGAACAAGGAAGCTACCTCCGGGTCCTAAAAAGCTCCCTCTCATCGGAAACCTCCACCAAATCAGTGACTTACCACATCAATCACTTCAACTCCTTTCAAACGAAAACGGACCTATCATGTTTATTGAATTAGGCTCGATACCCAGTTAGTGATCTCATCAGCCGATATGGCGAGAGATATTTAGAACTCATGATATTGTTTTCTCTGGCAGGCCTGTTATGTATGCTGCAAATAAATTCAGTTATAACTGCAATGATATAGCTTTTGCCCCCTACGGTAAGTACTGGAGGGAGGTAAGGAGGAATTCTATGTTGGAGCTGCTAAGCGCGAAAAGTGTCCAATCTTTTGAAGCAGTGAGGGATAATGAAGTCACCCTTATAATTGGTTCAATATATAAATGTTTGAATAATGCTATCAATCTACGTGAATTTATGCTTCTTCTGGCAAATATTGTTATTTGCCGAGTTGTTTTCGGACAAAAGAGCAGTACTATTTGATGAAGCCAAAATCTGCACGTACCTTGGATTGAGAGTGCACGCGCTTAGATCTTGATGTGCACCATAGAATACCTGCAAAACAAGGCAATGGGTGTATACCCAAAGCCTTCTCCGACGATCAAGTTAGTCCCTGAGGGGGTTTGAACGTATATGAGTTTGAGAGAGAAGAATTGTGTACCTTTTCATGAGTTTGAGCTGTGTATATATAGGGTTTGAGACTTAATTGTCTGCACTTTTCTAGGAGCCTACTCTATGATGTGGTAGTGGACTGAAGACTTGCTCCTTCTGTTGGGATTATTCGCCACATGTCCCACTCCTGTTAGTGGGCTGAATTTGGTAATATCAAAATGTATATGACCAGAGTCCCCTATCCAACCTTTGATGTCACGCTTATATGCTCGAGGAGGTGTGGCGGTTACCCATACCTCGGCAATGAACGTGGGATCATGCCCACCAATTACTCCTTTTTTTCATGGTTGATGCTAGTCATGGGCTATGAACATGGGGGTGACCCATTCTTGGGAAATTGAACTCCACGTGTTGTTGTTTGCCACTATACCTTAAGTAGCTACTTTGTATGTGTGCAATTATTGTTTTAACGGTATATCAGCTACTCCCCCCTCAACTCTCAATACTAACTGTTGGATTGAGAGGGGAAGATCATTTGTCCTGGCTGGAATGCTGATATTGTATGAGCTTTGTTGAGTCAGATAAGATCTCTAAGCTTTTGTTTCTCGTCCTTGTTATTCAAGACTCCTTTAATGTTCTTCTCGACCAGTTTTTTGAATAAGATCCTAAGTTACAGATTAGAATGATGATCCATCGTATAATTTCTTGACATGTGCAAGACATCCAGAAATAAAATCGGTTGCCAAGTTAGGCTTTTCCTAGAATGACTGAGACATGCCCAATGTGGCCTACTTAAGGGTTACCCCCAAGGTTATCGGCCCCGAGACTGGTGCCAAAGTGACCTAGCCACTTGGAATCTATCTAGTGTTTTCGCCTTCTCGTAAGTCTTATGGCTGTGAGACGTACTCATGTAAAGCCTATTCATGAGCTCGTATGGTCAAAGGTTGGGGCTTGTAGGGCTCTACGAAGAGCGAAGGTTTCTAGGAAAAGTTCTAAAAAGAACTAAAAAGTTAAGCTGAGTGAAGATTTTAGGGCGTAAACAATAGCTTGACTTGACCCTGAATTATGCGATATGCCCAAGCTGCTTGAGCTCGGGGTCTTCTAAGAGAAACAAAATCTGGATTTGCCTGATTTAATTGACTATACTGAATATAGTGCTCTAAGCATATTTGTTCTGATCAACTTATACTGAAAACATGAATTTAGTTTGGGAAAGTGAACTCGAAACTCGATCGATCTGTAGCAGCTCTGAAGTTGCTGAGAAGAACATCTCATCTGATGTTTGATTGGACTCAGTCGTGTGCTTAGCCAGATCATTCTTGTAGCCAGATCATTCTTGTTGCATTGACGGTGGAAGTGTGGAGATATTCCCCCTTCAAGATGTTGACCTTGAAGTTATTTGCCCATTTTCAAGTCCTTAAGTCGCACTGATCCGTGATATGAAGCTCTATGGATTTTTGGATCAGCCAATCGAGGAGACCTTTACCACTTAAAGCTTTATTATATCTTTAGTTTTGTACGGTTGGTTGAGCTATACTGAGCTGGGTAAATCTCGATCTGAGTGAGATGTGTTGAGTATGATCAAGGCTTTTAAAGTCTCTTAATAGGACTGGAATGCTCAGACTGACCACATCTTTAATGAAAGTCTAAAGAGAGCTAAAATGTTTGGGTTGGCCAGCTCTTTAAATATTGCTCTGCTCATGCCGAAGCTTTTAATACTATACGAGGTCAAGGCTTTGGTGCTTGGTAGGGTCAAGCCTTCAAGAGTTGAGCTGCTGAATTATTGAACGCTCGACTAGATAGTTTCGTAAGCGGGTATCAACAAAGGTCCTACCAAGAATAAAATAAATAAGCTTGCTCTAGATATGTTATAGATGTCAAGGTTGAGTCACAGTGCTTCAAAATAAAAGTGAGGCGCTAATTTATACATAGTGCGTAAGATCCACTAGTTGAGCTGAAACACTTTAAGTTGAGCTAATTGATGGAGCTCTCTCTCTCTCTCTCTCTCTCTCTCTCTCTCTCTCTCTCTCTCTCTCTCTCTTATCTGGTGGAGGACCAAACTAAAGAGCTTGAGATTGATATGACGCTTATAAAAAGGGGTCCCCCGATATGCTGAAGACATTGAGACTAAGCTGAAGTGAATACCCACAAGATAGGTAGTGATTTGAAATACTTATGCATGGTAGCTTAGGGTAGTAACCCTTATATGGAGCATTACTTATTTTGGATTTCATTCTGTAGGAATAGGGTTCCTGGTTAGGAGGCCTATAACTTGTTTGCATAGTCTTTTTTGCCTAGTCTAGCTATGGCTTCTGCCTGTCCAATGCAAGGTATCTTATGCATGGCAGTGGAAAATGTTTTATGTGTATGTCAACACTTTTGGGTCAAAGAGTTGTCTAAACCCATGCCACTCTAGCATGTTTAAAGCTTCCAAAATTTTGAGTTATGCCTGGATCTGCCAGGTCTTTGGGCTTTGAAAAGGCTGTCCTGACTCATGACGCCCGAGTTGTATGTAACTTTAGAATTTTTTGGATTAGGAGTGAATTCGACCTGTAACACTTGAGCTATACGAGCTTCAAGATTTTTGGGTCGTGCCTGTCAAACCTATTCTTGATAGAATGATATTCTAACCGAATTTTTTCTTCCAGAAAAATTTCCTTAGAAGTAGTGGTATGGTGGGTTTGGTCAACCATCCATGTACTTAATTTACCAATGATGTGGTTAGGGAGATGCACCCTCCTTGGTTGGAACTGGCTTGTTTGCTCCAAGTTTTTGTGTTAGTGAATGCCTGAGATATCAAGAGCACAGGGTTTTCAAAGGCATGTGACGTTTAGGCTTTATTACAATCTAAGGCTTTAAGGTTTTCTTGAGCTGTACTGAGCTCGGGGCTTCTGAACCCGCGATTCTTAGTCTATGGGTATGCTCAAGCTATAATGAGCTTTGAGCTTATTGGACCAGTGACACTCAGTCTATGGGTAAGATTGAGCTACATCGAGCTCAGAGCTTTCTAGTTAAACCCGCAATTCTTTATCTTTAGGTTTGCTCTAGCTTCTTGTGCCTGTCGGTTTAGAGCTTTAAACTGAACTGGTTTGCTTAATCCGAAATAAGAGTCAGCGTGAGCTCTTCTGATCTGTTCATGAGAACAAGTTTGAGTGCCTAGTAGACCCAGGGCTTTTAGCTGAGCTGATTCACTTAGTGTGGACTAAGGGTTAGCGTGTGTCACGACCCATCCCACTACGCGTGGAAATAGGACACGTGGCACGCCACCAAGGCTCATCCAACATCAATATAACGATACGCAGCGGAAAGAACTTTAAAACAACCCTGGGTATTTTAAAACTTAGGAACATTTCCCTCTGAGTGGACGAATCCCTTGAAAATTTGAGTTATAAAAAGTTTTAGCCAAGTGTGAACACGTCAAAGAATCTGTTTAGAAAACAGGGGTTCAGTCGACTGTGTTTAGGGTCCAGTCGACTGTCCTTAGCAGAGACCAAAACCTAAAATCTCATCAGAGGTCCAGCAGACTGATCAGGGAACCCAGTCGACTGCTCTAGTTACTATTTGGATCAGTAGCTAAAATCTACAGTGGTTCAGTCGACTGCTCACCCCTCCCAGTCGACTGTGTTATGCAGAACCAAAAAGTATCAGTTCCAAAAAGGGGTCCAGTCGACTGATCAGGGAATCCAGTCGACTGCTTTTACCATTATTAGAAGCAGTAGCCAAAACCCAACAGTGTTCAGTCGACTGATGAAGGGTCCAGTCTACTGCTCCTCTTACTATTCACTTTCAGTGTCTCAATCCCACGAGATCCAGTCGACTGCTCCTGGGTCCAGTCGACTGCTCCCCTGCTGGGCAGCCTGTAATGAAATGTTAACAACTCATGCTTCTCCACACCAACCACAATCGCAACCATAACTGATTTTTTACATTCAAAACATAACTATAGATGTTCAATTACAAGATTACAATACTGTGAAACTAATCTATGGTTCTATTACAACATATTACCAATTCCCAATCCTTACACAAGTTTTAAGAAATGGACACAAAAACATATACAAAGTGATTCCCCAGCGTCCCTTAACGGCCTCACTCATCATGCTTCTTCTTGTCTTTCTTCTTACCTGCAATGGAGTACATCTCCACTGCTCAGCTATATGCTGAGCATACAAGCCTAACATATGCAATATATGATAAACATGCTTTAATCTCATAAATCATATCAATAGTCTCTAGGGAGAAAAATACGCATTCATCCGGTAGCGGCAAGTCCAAGCCTTAAACCGCGATGTCAATGGCAAGTCCAAGCCTACAACCATTACATCCCACAAGTGCCATGGCAAGTCCAAGCCTACAACCATGCACAGTAGCCGTCGCTACTCAAATTCTCAAACAACGAGAAGCTTACTCCGGCATGAATTTGTATAAGACTCCCCTTTGACCCATATAGACAACTCAACGTGCTCGCGTAAATTTAGACATGCTTTACACAATTTAGCGCGTGCATAATTAATGGGCCTACAAATAACACATGGATTTCGCCCGGATCTCAATTTCGTCATCGAAATATAAAACATGTATTTCTCTATATTTCACAAGTTAGGACTTCATACCTCGTGCGATTTCCCCCAAACTTTGAAGGATCGACTAGGAGGCTAATTAATCGTCGGATTTCAAATTTGAGAAAATTTCTACAAGTTTATACCTGTTTTTCCCAAAAGTCCAAAATTAAGAATTTTACAAAAATTGGCCAAACACGGCCTAAGTAGTATCAAAACGTAGGTCTTACCTCCACGAGTTCGAATATGAAATCTGGAGAAAATCTGACGGACGAAAGGTCGCCGATCGTCGTCGCAAAGGTCATTGGCTCAATCTCCCTTCTCTCTCCTCTCTCTAGATATTTTGGAAGTTTGGATGAGAATGAAATCTCATCCACTTCTACTTATAGACAAACTTTCTGGGAATTACGTTTACCTCCCCTCAAGTTTCTCAAAACTTCTAATTAGCTCTCGAAACTTTGCGTACGTTCACTTTATAACTTTATGAGTGAAAATTATAAATTCCAAAAGTTTTCGACTAGGTTTCGTTTGGGTCCAAAATAACGTCCGAAAACTATATTCTTTGGAATCTCTACACAACCTACCTTTTTAATTAATGTATCACTCACGTTCTCACCACAGTTCTCAAATAATATACTGAAGTATCCAAATACCAGAATTATACTACACAGGTATAATTACTATTCACAGGAATACCAGATAAGTCAAATAACATTTAAATCATATAAATGCCATTTACTCATGCCCATGCAATATGAACTGCCATGTTCTCATGTCCTCACTGACACCTTACCGTTGACTCACAGTCAACCTCAACTCAAATTATTAATAACATTAATAATTTCAAAATCTCAAATGATGCATGTTTCAAAATCATAAATTTCTGGAACGGGTGTGACAGCGTGGGCTCATATGATCTGTTGTCTAGATCAGGATTAAGTGTCAGATCAGGTTTAAGTGCCTGGATGGCCCAGGGCTTTTAGCTGAGCTGATTCACTTAGTTTGGGCTAAGGGTCAACGTGGGCTCATATGATTTGTTGTCCAGATCAGGTTTAAGTGCCTGGATGGCCCAGGGCTTTTAGCTGAGCTGATTCACTTAGTTTGGGCTAAGGGTCAGCGTGGGTTAATATGATCTGTTGTCTAGATCAGGTTTAAGTGCCTTGATGGCCCAGGACTTTCAGCCGAGTTGATTCACTTCGAGACTTTTGGGACTGCCGCACTTAGGATTTTGGGCGTGCTTGAGGTGTCTTGGACCCGTGACGCTTGGTCTTTAAGTGTTACCATAGCTGAGACCAGGTCTTTCTTTTGGACCCTTAGGTCTTGCCCAAGCTGAATTTTTAGGTCTTTCAGGCCTAATTTGCACTTAGGCTTTATTGTAGCTTGAACTTTTAGGCCTACTCGAGCTATAACGAGCTTCGAGCTAAATGAGAAGATGAATTGATCCTGACTTTTTCTAATTTATGATTTGACGCTTAGGATGTTATTTTGAGCTGACACCTCAAGATCTAAATTGCTAAATCTCTTTTTGTTATTACAGATTTGATTATAGATCCCGGGCTACCTGCGTGAATGTATTTTGCCAGATATTGCAGAAGGGGATCATGTAAATAAATAAATACTTACAGTCATGGTTTTAAGCATAAATGCACTAGATAAGTAATAAGTCCCGATCTAGAGATGTAATTAACTCTGATAAGAATCTTCCGGCATGCTAAGTTTTGACTGTGCCTGATCATAACAATGATCCCTATCTGAATAAGATCTGAATAGGATCTGAACTTTTGTTGCTTAATAGCTTTCTGTTGACTGTTGTTGAAGCAAGAGACTTGAGGGGCCTTGACCGTAATAAAGCACGGCAAGAAATCTTCTTTATGATGTGTTGGGGGAAGGTCCCCTAATGAGTCTTCTGACCCGAGACTGTTCGGTAATCAATAATGCTAGACACACACTCTAAATCACACTCCAAATCACATTTTTGTTTTAAATGCATGTACCCTGCGCTGTGTAAGTGGTGCACAGAAAAATATAAAAAAATTCAAACAGCACATAATACATGTTTTTAAAGCATAAGATGTGATTTGGGGTATGATTTAGAACGTGTACTTAACACTTCTCGTTCTGTAATTGCTATTGGGCTTGTTTCCCCCCGGATGGCAAGAGAATGGCATTCACTAGCATGACGTGGTTGAACTCGTAACGGTCTTGAAATAGTCCAAACATAATCTTGTTCCAGAATGTTTCATGTGTCCCACTTTAATTTCTTAATTATGCGTGTTTTTGTACGTGGTGTCCCACTATGAGGGACTTATCGGGGGCCCATGGAGGTATACTAAAAAAATCCCAATATAGGGCTCCAAATAATAGTACTCAAGCATTTCCACCATGAATTAGATTTGTACGGTCTTGAACATAGTTTATCTGTGATTCTCTTGATGTGATAGCTCGAAGTGAGGGGGGCATGTGAAGAGGGCCAGATTTGTAGTTAAATGTACTGCTCCAATCCACATTTGAGCGTAATTATTATGATTTAGACAACGAGAATTTCCTGTCTAAATAAATCCCGGTTTGATTGGGATGTGCAATTTCATGTGTGATGTCACACGATTTGGGGGAGCAATTTCATGTGGGATGTGCAATTTCATGTGTGAAGTCTAAATAAATGAGTGATGCCATTCATAAGGTCCATAAAATGATAAGAAATATAATTTTACAAAATCTGGTTTGAATAAAACCTTAACGATGTCTCCTTATTAGCCTAATCTTCTGGAGCTGTGTTGAGTGTAATCATAAAAAATTCATAATCTTTACTTGCAGTGGCAGATGGAAGAAGAGACAAAGGGGCTCAAGCCCCTGTGGATTTTCAAAATTATTTGATTTACCTTCAAATAAAATAAAAATTATACTTAAGCCCCCCGAAAAGTGAATTTTATATTTTATTACACATAAACCAACCCCCCCCCCCCCCCCCCCCCCCAAAAAAAAAAAATTCATTAAACTCCCTACTAATTTTTATTAACGATTTGTGTTAGTTAATATAGTATTAGCTTGTATCACCTACATAAACAGTGTGTATAAATTGACTCCAAAAAAAATTGCCTCGGAACTTGAAAATTTTTTCACCTTCGAACTTGCCAAGCCCCTCCAACTTCAAATTTCTTTATCTGCGCCAACTTACTATGTTTCATGCGTTGAGTCAAAATATGTGTAAAATGTTTGTAGCTGTTGATTTGCATGATTTGAATGGTCTCGAATTGCTGTCGGGGAAAACAAAGTAAAACACTCCCATATATCTACGGTACAAAAATAAAAAATTAAATAAATAAAAAAATAAAAGGCTATACTCAAGTCGGTGTGATTGTTGGAATGTCCCACATCACCCGGGCACAGTCTGTGCTTCTTATAAGTCTGGGTAATTCCAGAAAGACAGACCTAGCTCACTAGTAAATATTGGTTGTAACAGGGATACCACGTCACTATTTGTAACTTCTCTAATACATTTGACTTATGTGAGAAGGAATTCCCCTAGAAATAAGAGCCATATGGATTGATATAGAGATTGGGTTGGATTGGGATAACATGTCATCCCTATCTCCATTATAACCAATATTTTTCCCTGACTCACCCTTAAAAAATTATATCTTTTACAATAGAAGAGTTGCCCATGACTTATAAGTTGCACAGTACCCTAGGTGTGCATCGCAATCATGAATTCAAATTCATAATATGTGTGTGTGAATATCAACAATACAACCTAATTAACCACTTCTCTTGTGGCCGGGTGGCAAGGTCTTTGGGTGTTATACCCAGAGGTCTCAAGTTCGAATCTCAAGCGGATGGCCACAGGTGATTCACCCGCACGCCCTGACCTCGTGAAATTAGTCGAGGTGCGCGCAAGCTGCCAGAACACTCACAGTTACCAAAAACAAATAAAAAGATTCAACCTAACCGGCCAGTGGCTATCTGGACAATATTATCTATCTATATATAAACATAGTAGACTATATATGGTTTTTGGACTTTTGGAGTCGTGACAATATAATCTATCTATATATATACATAGTAGACTATGGTTTTTGGACTTTTGGAGTCGTGTCAAAACATGCAACCTAACAGGCTAACAGGCCAGGTGCATGCTGTCTGGGCAATCATTGTTATAATTGAAATATTTCCTGTCACTTGTGAATTTTTTTAATACATTGCATGCGCAAGGGGTATGAACAAGTTGACTTGATCAGCTGTTAATTTCAACATAAACTATCAAAACTAATGAATCTTCCAGTGTCAACTTGTCTTTGTAAGTTACTGAGAATGTGAGTCCTCCCTTAGCTATCAAAGTGACTCAAAATCAGAACATGGTATAAAAAATATATATATATATATATATATGTATATTTTCTTCATATAAAAACCAATGAACTTGAGTACTTCTGAAATAGAATTAGGAGGTTATTGAACCATTGCCCAATTTTGTTCCTATATAAACCCTTAATTTCTTGGATCTTATCAGTTAAATTCAAAGACTCTCACCATAGTTACAATGAGTTCTCAGATTTTCATGGTGATCTTTACCACAGTTCTTTCACCTTTCTTGCTTTTCTTTTTCATGAAGCGAAAAAATAGAGCAATAGGAACAAGGAAGCTACCTCCGGGTCCTAAAAAGCTCCCTCTCATCGGAAACCTCCACCAAATTGGCGACTTACCACATCGATCACTTCAAAGCCTTTCAAACAAATACGGGCCGCTCATGTTTATGCAACTAGGCTCAATACCAACATTAGTAATCTCATCAGCTGATATGGCGAGAGAGATCTTTAAAACCCATGATATTGTCTTCTCTGGCCGACCTGTTTTGTATGCTGCGAATAAATTCAGCTATAACTGCAATGATATATCTTTTGCTCCCTACGGTGAGTATTGGAGGGAGGTAAGGAAGATTTCCATGTTGGAGTTACTAAGCACGAAAAGGGTCCAGTCTTTTGAAGCAATAAGGGATAATGAAGTCGCCCTTATGATTGATTTCATAGCTAAATCTTTGAACAATCCAATCAATCTAAGTGAATTGATGCTTCTTCTAGCAAATAATGTTATTTGCCTAGTTGCTTTTGGTCTAAAAGTAAGTACTAGTGATGGAATAAAGAGTGGCAAGAGCAAGTTTGATGAGATTCTTCGTGAAACACAAGGCTTGTTGGGTGGATTTAGTGTTGTTGATTTTTTTCCATCGATGGGTTGGTTAAACAAGATTAATGGTCTTGAAGCTAGGGTGGACAAGAATTTCAGAGAATTGGACAATTTTTATGATGAAGTAATTGAAGAACACCATAATCCCACAAGGCCTAAACCCGAGCATGAAGATCTTGTTGATGTGCTACTTCGCGTTCAGAGTGATCCAAATCAAGCTATTACACTCAGTAATGATCAAATCAAGGGTGTTCTCACAGTATGTTACTTATTTTTTAGCTTTTAATTATTCATCTATCCCATTTTATGCGTCCTTCCGTTTTTTGGCTACACCGAATCTATTGTCCTTTAATAAAATTTAACATTAACTTTTCAAAATTACCCTTGTTGATTGAAAACATCCAATAAAGAGTAGAGGAAGACAACAAGAAATGCTAGTTTTGAAAAAATGTCATTACTTTCATGCATATGTGAATCCAATCATTACCGTTCCCTTAAAAAAGTTAGATTCCCAACAATGGACATGCAAAATCAATTGGAGTAACTCAGTTGGTTTTATTAGGCTTAATTTGGTTGGCTTAGAAACTAATAGATGATTTGGTTGCTTGTCACTTGAATTTGAAATTCAAAATTTATTTATATATGTATATATAAACATTTCCTGGTATTTTCTATATTTTCTTGAAATGTCAAAATTCATGATTTCAAACATCATTTTGGACATGAGTACCATTTTCTTAAATAGTTCCGTTTAAGATGATGATCTTAGTTAAAATTGATAATGTTACAGAAATTAAAACACTATGAATGCAATTGTTTCATTCGAAAAAGCCCAAACAGGCCCTAAAAGTTTTGAGCATTGCAGGACATGTTCATTGCAGGAAGTGATACTTCTTCGGCCACCTTGGTTTGGATAATGACAGAGCTCATAAAGAATCCATTGGTGATGAGAAAAGCTCAAGAAGAAATTGGAAGAATTGTCAAGAGAAAAGAAAAAGTGGAAGAAAGTGATTTATCAGGACTTGTTTACACAAAATGTATAATAAAGGAGGCTTTGAGACTCCACCCACCGGTTCCATTACTGGTACCACGAGAAACTACAGACAGCTGTGTGATTCAAGGGTACGAAATTCCCGCAAAAACAAGAGTGTTTGTGAACGCAAAATCAATAGCTACGGACTCAAAAGACTGGGAAAATCCAAATGAGTTCCGGCCTGAGAGGTTCTTGGAAAGTTCTCTTGATCTGAGGGGACTAAACTTTGAGTTGGTACCATTTGGCTTAGGCCGGAGGGGCTGTCCTGGAATCAACTTTTCGCTACTACTAATTGAACTTGCTCTTGCAAATCTTCTATACCGCTTTGACTGGACACTACCTGAAGGTGTTAAAGCAGAAGACATTGATACGGAAGAAGCATTTGGGTTGACAATGCATAAGAAAACCCCTCTTGTTCTAGTACCCATCCATGCAAATTTGATAAGTGCTTAAACATCAATAACTTAATTGCACTTTGTACCTCTGAAGTTTGGGTGATTTTACACTTTGCACCTTAAAGTTGGCACTTTGGCCCCTAAAGTTTCATAAATGTGGGAAATAAGTCCAAATAGCCCTTTAGTGATGAATGATTTCGTCACTAAAAGTGAAAATTTCGTCGCAAAAAGCCTTTGAGGGACTAAAGTGCAACTCATCCCAAACTTTAGGGACCAAAGTGCCAACTTTGAAAAAAGAGCCCAACTGCAGGTACTTTTGTGACAAGATGTCGGGTTGGGCCGGTCCGGGTTGGTCCATTAAACCCGTTCCTCTCTCTCTCTTCTTCTTCTTCTTCCCACCCCCTAATCAGTGTTCAAATGATACAACTAAAAAATCAGTTTCCTTCAAAAATCAAGTAGAACAAACAGAATAAAAAACAAGTGACAAATAAAGAAGAAAAGCCTTACAAAATCAAAACAAAAAGAACAAATAAGATTCAAAGAAAGAACAAATCAAAAACAGAGCTTCAAAAACATTAAGAAAAAAACAGAGCTTCAAAAACAAATACAATTGGACACAAAATTTGTAACTCAAAAACAGAGCTTCAAAAACATCAACACAAATCGTGTTTGTGTGATGTTACAAATGGTGTTGATGTGAATCTTATGTACTATCAAAACATCAAAAAGTTACAAATTGTGTTGATATGAATCTTATTTACCATCAAAACATAAAATAAAATAAAATAAAATAAAATAAAAAAATACATAATCTGCTAGGAGGAGCCAAGCTCTGAAATCCTCGAAAAAGCCTTGAGAAATCAGCGAAAAACTTGTTGATCTAGATGAAAATGTTGATTTTGGTGACACCCAGTTCATGTTTTTCCTTGCTGATGGAGAGAGAGAGAGAGAGAGAGAGAGAGAGAGGCGCCGCTTGAGATGAGAGAACAGAATGAAAATGTGGTTCTATACCCTAGTTTCAGACTTCTGGAACTTTATTTTCGCCCCAAATGTAAACCCGGCTTCAGCCCGCAATTTTTAAAGGCCCAGCCCGATACAACCCGCATGCAAATAATACAGGCACGGCTGTGGAAAATACATGGGCTTATGCGGGCTGGCCAGCATCTTCGGGCCTGTTTTGCCAGGCCTAGTGGCAGTATGTGCCAGAATCAGAAAATGGCATAGAAAACAATTAACTTTTGCTTTAATACAGAAACCAAACTTGTATAGAATTACCCAGATTTAGGAGGTAACCAAACCTTTGCCCAACTATTGCAAATTTTCAAGATTGATACACAACTTGCCAACTTCTTTCCAACATAAAGGCTCTCTTCCGATCCCTTTTCGGATCCACCATAGTTGCAATGAGTTCTCAGCTTTTCTTGGTGATCTTTACCATCATGTAAACAAGGAGTTTAGGATTCAATTGTGATGCCTAAATTCAAGTACTTGCTATTCACATTTATTATCCGATCCAAGGCCCCAAGTTAATTGTACTAGTTACTAAAGAAGCAAAAGCAGTTTTATCAGCTATTTTACAGCTTAATTCTGCACTCACAGTTGGATGTCTGGTTTTATTTTGATGAACCAAAAGCTTTATACATGGTTACGTTTGGTACACCAATTTTGTTAATTGTGTACGTGAGAAAAAATTATGAGGTAGACGGCAGATTAGATTAGCATGGTCCTATTGTAGAAAATTAAGAGAATGCAAAAGAATTTTTATTCAATCAATCTAACTTTCAATTACAGCTCTATCTTATCTATATAGCTTCTAAGAAATCAATTAATTCTTGAGAACTAACTTAACTGAACACTTAGCAGAAAGAGATTCTAACAGACTAATTGTTACAACAGAATCTACAGAAATTATCAAGTAAGGACAGATGTATCATAAAATCCTGTGAGCCTAGATGATGATGATATAACAGTCCCCCACAAGCTAATGACCTCGGGAACTTTAAGAAATGTGAGACAAAGATTGAGAGGGCATGAGCTTGTCCTTAAGATACTGAAACCTTGAAACTGAAAGAACCTTGGTGAATATATCTGCAACCTGGTCAGTAGAAGATATATGAGCTACACAAATCTGCTTCGATGCAACCTTCTCTCTAACAAAGTGAAAGTCAACTTCCACATGCTTTATTCGAGCATGAAAGACTGGATTGGCAGCTAAGGAAAGTGCTCTAATATTGTCACAACAGATAACTGGTGTTGAGGAGAGAGGCATATGAAGATCTTTTAGGAGCTGATGCATCCACGAAATTTCTGCAGCTGAGTTGGCTAAAGCTTTGTACTCAGCCTCTGTGCTTGAACGAGCAACAGTAGCCTGCTTCTTAGCTGACCAAGATAGAAGATTAGATCCAAGATACACACAGAAACCAGAGGTAGACTTCCTATCAAGATGATCTCCAGCCCAGTCAGAGTCAGTGTAGCCAATTAAGTTCAAGGGACCTGGTTGAAACACTAACCCATGATTTAAGGTGCCTTTAAGATACTTTAGGATTCTTTTTACAGGAACAAAATGATGATTAAGAGGAGTTTGCATGAATTGACAGACCCAATTGACTGCATAGGCAATATTTGGATGAGTGATTGTCAAATATTGAAGTGAACCAACTAAAGGTTCAATATAGAGAAGGATCAGAGAACGGAGATGTATCAATGACTGTAGGTTGTTTAGAAGCAGTAGGAGAAGCACAGGGCTTGCAATCTTGCATAGATGCTTTAACAAGAATTTCAGAAGCATATTTACCTTGACAAAGCAGTAACCCTTCAGTCAGAGACTTAGCTTCAATACCCAGAAAGTAATAAAGAGAGCCTACCTCTTTTAAGGCAAAAGGTACCTTCATTGCTGCAATTAGCTTGGTAATAGTAGCAGTGTCACTACCAGTGACGAGTATGTCATCAACATATACCAAAGCAATCATGATATGCCCAGAGTGATGGTAGACAAAGAGAGAATTATCAGCAGCACTATTACTAAAACCATATTGAAGCAAGAATCGAGACAGAGTGGCAAACCAGGCTCGTGGAGCCTGTTTTAAGCCATACAAGGCTTTGTTGAGTTTACAAACATGATTGGGCAAAGCTGAATCTGATAACCCTGGTGGTTGGGCCATATAGACTTCTTCTTCTAGTAAACTATGAAGAAAGGCATTTGAAACATCCAATTGGGAAATACTCCACCCAAAATGTAAAGCCAGAGAGATAACCACTCTAATGGTAGGTTTCTTAACCACAGGACTGAATGTCTCAAAATAATCTAAGCCTTCAATTTGATGGAAGCCTTTAGCAACTAGTCTAACTTTGTACCTGGCAATACTGCCATCAGCATTCTGCTTTATTTTGAATACCCATTTGCAGCCAATGGCAGACTTGTGGGGTGGTAAGGGAACTAAATCCCAAGTATGTTGAGAAAGAAGGGCATTATATTCATCTGACATAGCAAGTCTCCAAACATGTGAAGTGTTAGCTTGAGAGAATGACATAGGTTCTGAATGTAAGTAAGGCTCAGAAGTGGAAGCTTTGGAGAGATTGGCTAAAGGTTCAAAGGGGTGTTTGGGTTTAAAAACACCTACTTTAGACTTTGTAGTCATGGAATGAGAATTGGTAGAAGGTGGTACTGATGCAGAGACCTGGGAAGAAGAAGATGATAGGGATATAAAGTTGGGATTTTAAGGAAGGGATAGTGGTAGAAATAACAGAAGGTCCTGAGGAAGGTGATGAAGTTGGTGACTGAGAAGGACACTAAAGATGAGAGAGAATTTGATAGAGAATAATCTGAGAGAAAATCATAGAAGGAAAGAGAAGAAGAGGGTGAAGATAGATTAGAGGAGTGTGAAGTGGAAGATAATGGGGAAAGATAGTGGGTGAAAGAGGATGAGAAGGGGAATTGATCTTCTACAAATTTGACATGTCTAGAGACAAACATGGTTCATGTGTGAGGATCCAAACACTTGAAACCTTTAGTATCAGCAGCATATCCCATAAAAACACAAGGTCTTGACTTAGGAGACAACTTAGAAGACCTATAGGGGTGAAGCCAAGGATAACAACAACACCCAAATACTCTCATGATAGAGTAGTCTGGGGAAATATGAAACAACAATTCAAATGGGCTTTTAAAATTCAAAACAGCAGAGGGCAGCCTGTTAATCAAGTAGGTGGCAGTAAGAAGTGTATCAGGCCAGTATTTTGAAGGTACAGAGGAGTGTTGCAATAGAGCAAGAGTAGTTTCAATAAGATGTCTATGCTTGCGTTCACTTACACCATTTTGTTCAGGTGTGTGGGGACAAGTCCTCTGATGTATAATACCATGCTGAGAGAGAAACTGAGTGAAGACAATATTAACAAATTCACCACCATTATCAGTCTTAAGAATTTTAATAGGAATTTTAAATTGAGTATCCACCATTCTTTTGAACTAAACAAAGGTGGAGAACACTTCTGACTTGTGAGTGAGTGGAAATAACCAAGCAAATTTAGTAAAATCATCAATAAAAACAACATAGAATCGAAACCCAGATGTAGAGATAGTGCTAGTAAGTCCCCAAACATCACTGTGAATCTGCTCAAAGCGAAGCTTATGACTCTTTGATATGTGACAATAATGAAATCAGGAATTGGACTGAGAGATGGTATTGAACTTGGGTGCTTCTTGCTAACAACAGACAAGATATGAGGAGAAGGGTGACCCAAACAAAAATGCCAATGCTGGGGAGAAGTAGGGACTGAAACAAGAGCACTAGAATGCAATGGTGGAGTAGAAACTGAGTATAAACCTTGATGACAGAGGCCTTGGAAAAGAATTTGGTTAGTGGACTTATCTTGAATGAAGACGGAATTTGCATCAAAGATAACTCTGCAATTATTGTCCCTAGCTAATTGATGAACTGAGAGAAGATTATGCTTTATCTGAGGGACATGAAGTATATTGGAGAGTATGAAAGACTTTGAGGGAGTAGGAAGAATACCATCACCTGTATATATAATAGGAACTCTGTTTCCATTGCCAACAATCACAGAATCTGAACCAGTATAAGACTTGAGAGACTGGATCTGATTAATGTTGTTAGTTAAGTGACTTGTGGCACCAGTGTCAAATAACCAGTCATCATCAGAGGGAGAAGAAAGAACACTAAGAGCAGATGTATGAGCAATAAAGGCATGTGGGGGAGGTGGATCTTGAGATGGAGCTAGAGAAATGTTTTGTATGGGTGAATCTGAATTTTGAGGAGATTCAGTGTACCAGGTGGGAGGTGGAGAAGAATTTGGGTAGGACATTGATTGTGGCACTGAGAAGGCGAGGGGATTAGAAGAGGGAGAGGAATTAGGGGGAAAAGGGGATGATGAAAAGAAATATGGGTTAGGGTTTTGAAGAATTGGGGAAACAGGGTAGGGACTAGAATTGGATTAAAATTAATTGCGAATGAGGATTTGAAGTATGAAAGAACATTGGTTGATTAGGGTTAGATTGAGCAAGATAAGCATGAGATGAGTGACTCTGCGGATGATTGGGACGATTAGTATTGGTATGAAATGGATGATATTCATGTGAATGATTGAGAGTAGGGTTTTGAACCTGAAAAGAAGGATTGAAGCGATGAAAACATTCTGAAGCATTGTGATTGTTTTTCCCACAAATTTGACATTGTACCCTGACATAATTGTTCCTCCAAAAATTTCATCCTCTCGAGTTCTTGTTTCTGTGTAGTAAGAATTTGAGTGGAAATTTTGATGTGAATTAGAGTCAAAGCTTTGGAACGACTATGGATTTGATGTAGAACTCTGGATGTTTGACATTGGTATGAACTGAGATTTCTTAGTTGATGTATTGTGATTTCTAACAGCTGAGAGAGCTGTTGTGATTTCTAGATTGTTGACCATTTTCATTTCACGAGCGACATGCTTTTCTTCTGATCGCAGTAAAGATTGCAGATCAGAGAAGGAAATCAGTTGTGAGCTAGCTCTCAGAGTAGTCTTCAACGAGGAATACTCTTGCGACAGGCCATTAATAGTGTACAACACTAAGGCTTCTTCTCCTACAGAGACTCCTGAAGCAGTAAGTTTATCAACACAATCTTTGATACTATCGAGATATTCATCCATGGAATTTTGTCCTTTTGTTGCATTAAGAAGCTTCAACTTCAACTCATGGACATGAGAACGAGACGAAGAAACATATCTTCGAGCTAAGTGTTGCCAGATCTCCGATGCATGTTCAAATCCTACAATTTGTGGTAGAATTGATGGTGATATTATCGCATTGAGACAGCTAACGAGTTGTCTATCAATATTGATCCAAGCAGTAAACTCTGGATTTGTGACAGAGTTGCCTTCAAGATCTGTAATTTCTTGATCTGGTGGAGATGATGATCCATCCACATATGCTAATAGATGATTTGCACGAAGGGCATTGCGTACTTGCAATTGCCAAACCATGTAGTTCGATTGATCGAGTCGAATTGTAACTAGAGAATTCAGATTTGATACAAAAAAATATGAGATTTGGAGGAATATTCAGAGTATTTGCATTGATCGCCATTGAAGATCAGTTTGAGTTCTTGAAAACGAGAAGAACGAAAAGAAAAGGAAGGGGAGAAGAAGAAAGAACAGGTCTATCGATCTCACTGCTCTGATACCATGTAGAAAATTAAGAGAATGCAAAAGAATTTTTATTCAATCAATCTAACTTTCAATTACAGCTCTATCTTATCTATATAGCTTCTAAGAAAATAATTAATTCTTGAGAACTGACTTAACTGAACAC
Organism: Hydrangea macrophylla; assembly: GCA_033977485.1. NCBI lineage: Eukaryota > Viridiplantae > Streptophyta > Magnoliopsida > Cornales > Hydrangeaceae > Hydrangea > Hydrangea macrophylla. The sequence continues at coordinate 78,751,516 of CM066998.1, forward strand.
TTAACAGAAAGAGATTCTAACAGACTAATTGTTATAACAGAATCTACTGAAATTATCAAGTAAGGACAGATGTATCATAAAATTCTGTGAGCCCAAATGATGATGATCCAACACCTATTATATATAGACCAAATTGATCAATCTTCTCAAAGTAATTGTGAATATATATCTATATATATATATATATTGAGGTTGATTTGTGCAGTCTCATTGCTGTCTTATTAAAGGTGGGTGGCTTTTGTACCATGCCATATGTATAAGCGATTTGACAGTACGAGGCCAGGCAATTTGTCCATAAATTTTAGCAGTGGCGGCGATGGTGTAAGGTACGGCAAAGAGTTTGGTGTTCGGTTCTGGCTGGACAGGAAGCCGAAAAAGGTGGTGATTATGGCTTATAAATTAACTACCGTTATGCTGAGACTTAGTTGTAGGAGTATGGTGGGGGGAAAGGGTGGTTGGGTTGATGCTAATTTGAAGGCTCCACCATCTCATAATGTTGCACCTGCCGGTTATTATTTGCCTGACTATTGTCAATGGAGGAATTTCATCAAGTGTATCTCAGTGTATTAGGCTAATACATATTATTTTTTCTTTCTATATGTATGTTTTATACCTCAGTGAAGGTTCTGCAGGTAGAGAAAGTGCTGCTGCAATGAGAAAGTTGAAGCAAAATTGCACATTTTGTAGAATGTGTTATATATGCTCATGCTATGATACTTGGAAGCATAAATTCCTATAAAAAATTTGGTCAACTTTCTTTACTACATTTTGGTTTATATACTTATCCTTATGGGCTACAGTACCTACTAGTCATCTAACAATTGATAAATGAGGCTGGAGGTGGGTTTGGTGGAGTCAAAATGTAAGCGAAACGAATTTTGGTGCTTCATGTGAAAGTGAATAGTTTGTCAAGGTAGTTTACACCAATAGTTCCTTCAATTTAGTCGGCTGCCCTCAAATTTTGTCCTCTTTGTTTTTAGTCTAACGGAGCACCCCGAAAAAATATCGGGATGGCCTAAAATAAAAATGTCATATATATATACACAAATTTTATCTCATGTGCATTGCACGTGGATGATAGTCTTTTTACTTTATATATATATATATTTGTAACGTAACTTTTCTTTGAGCAATAAAGTTTAGATAAACAAATTCTAATTAATTTGAAATTGAAGGAATATAATATACTGGTATCAATTTAATTATCCTAGTGCATAATTTGTAAATATAAGAAAACAAACAATATAGGTAAATATTTAATCTTAAGCTTATCGCATATCATCTTGGAATTCTTTCATCTGTAGATACCAAGATATCTCTCTAAACATTAACCTGTCTGAATGTGATTCTCATGTAAAGATTTACATATGTTCTTGTGAGATAACTATATAAATCATGATTTGATAGAACTTCACAGCTTGCCAGCATGTCCAAAATTCTTGGCATTGTTATCTAAAAAGTCAAAGCCAGTGAATACATTACGTTTTATTGATAACATATAATATCTCAAATTGAAGATCTTGTTTCTTGAGGGATCTTATTTCGTAGAGTAATGCTTTGACTTTCAAATTTAATCCCAAATATGATTACTAAATGTTTTGCCAGTTATACCACATGACTGTATGTGCTACCACTTCAATACCATTTTGAATATCTTAGATTTAGGATTATAGCATTACTCTGGTTCAAACGAAAGTGAGATATGATATGTAGCTTGTAATGCAACTATCTTAAGCTAGCTACAACCATTGATGTAATTTAATGTATTAATTCACGTGTACAAGCTACGAATGTATCTCCAATTTGTTTTTTCCTTTAAATTTTTATACAATTGCATTTAGCATACGGGTACTGCATACAAGTCACTCCGCAATCACATTACTCATGACTCAGGTTCGGATATTTTTAATTTCTTTAAAACAAAAAAAAAAACCCTTAATCCCTCTCCCCTGAACCCCAGCACTAACTGTTCTCGTACATGACTACTACACCAAATGATAAAAAAAATAAATAAATAAATAAAAATAAAAAAATTGATAATAAATATAGTCACAAGTTCTTCCAATTCAAATAACAGGAACTACGTAATGAAAACCAAAAATCCATATGATACTTATTGAAAAAGTATTTCAAGGATTGTACAAAAGTTAATATTAAAGATTAACGGGTACGTTCCTTGAAGATGAGATCATGAGAAGGTAGATAGATAAACAAAATTAGACACATGACATGTAATCATAAAATTTTTTTTTTTTTTTTTTTTTTTGGCTAAAAGTGAGTCCTAAGCAACCCGAAAGTATACCAACTTCTAAGGGATCTAAAAGAATTTTAAAGATTTAGGAGATAAAGTGAGTCCATCAACATTAGTTCCAAAAAAAAAAGTTAGTATAATTAAGAGTCCTATAATTGTAAGAATTGAGATTAGGATAATATTGCTTATCCATGGACTACACCAAAAGAAATAGAGGCAGTAAGAAAGAAAACACAACAGGGACATGTTATTCACATTATTTTAGAGACCTGTAGTTTTAAGAAAATATTGAAAATCAATAAGAAGTTTGAGATAAAAATTTTTAAAAAAAAAAAAAAGATGAGTTAGAAAAATAAATAAATAAATAAGAGTCCATCAATGTTGGCTTTTAAAAAAAATGTTATTAGGGAGAATTAAGAATTTGTATAGAGAAAAGTAAAAGCAATAAAGATGTTTAGTACCTATACTTCTAATGTTATAGTTTTAGTGCGGTTAGAGTCTTAAAGAATTAAGATTGAACTAATGATCATCTAAGGAGTCCACGTAATAGGTGGGCGAACAAGATTGTTACAAGACACGTTTGTTAGATGACATGGCAAACATTGCAAAAAAAAAAAGTATTCTTATAACATTGGAAGTGTAGGACTCTCACGGACCAAAAGGCCAAAAAAAAAAAAATGGCATACTAAAAAATGAAGTTATTAAAACTCAAAAAAGATCAATCATAAAACATACAAAAACAAAAATGAAGGACTCTTCTGGATGTTAATAAAAATAACTAAATAAGAGTACATTAATGTTGGCTTTTAAAAAAAATTGTTATTTAAGGAGAATTTATATATATAGAGAAAAGTAAAAGCAATAAGGACTTTTAGTACCTATACTTCTAATGTTATAGTTTAGTGCGGTTAGAGTCCTAAAGAATTAAGAACTAATGCTCATCTAGGGAGTCCACGTAAGGGGTGGGCAAACAAGACACGTTTGTTAGATGACATGGGCAAACATTGAAAAAAAACAAAGTATTATTATAACATTGGAAGTGTAGGACTCTCACGGACCAAAAGGGGGAAAAAAATGCCATACCAAAAAATAAGGTTATTAAAACTCAAAGATCAATCATAGAACATACAAAACAAAAATATGAGACTTTTCTGGATGGACCCAAAAAAAAAAAAAAAAGTGTTATACCAAAATTTATTAAAACTCTAAAGAAAATAGTTAAGTAAAAGTGTACCGATTGATAAAAGTATAAAACACTTATGCACATTGGTACATTTATATTTATATTTATATATGTATATGTATATATAGATTATAGATATAGATATAGATTATAGATATTGGTGTAATTATATTCTAGCCCTGCCAATTATTGAAAAATATATGTATATCCATGTAATGTATTATAACCAGCCCAACAATTCAATTCCTCACTTTCCAGTTTAGCCCTACCCAAAATGTGTTACATCAATACAAGCTTTACAATTTAAAACAAGCTATCAACCCTTATTATTGGGGAAAAAAGTGAATGGGAACAAATGCAAAATCAAAGGGGTTCAGGAAGAAGAAAATCACAATTAACTATTCACAATGAAAATTACAATCACGATACTACTCAACTCTCAAAATTGTCAACAAAAAAAAAATCACAAAATACAGAAAATTATACCCACAGACGTAAAGTCGTGGGTTTACAAGCCAACCCTGTTCAGGAGACCATCTTTAAATAATCTCCTAGCCCCCAAATTGCATGCTGGCCCAATAACTTGAATAAGAGCCCAATGTTGGGTCAAAGAATACAAATAGCAGGGCTTGTGATGGTATATAAGCCCCTTACACTTCTATTCGTCAACCGATACGGGATCTCACACTTTTGTCCGTATGCAAGTTTTCCCATTAATTTATGCATTTTTTTTTATTTTTTTGCAAGGTTTGAGACCCAAAAAAAGTTTGAATTAATTCAAAATTATCACGATAAATCAACAAATAGATAGTTTAAGTGTCCTGTTTAAGTGTACCTAACATTACTCCATCTTATACTAATAGATGCATGTGGCTTGTATTGTGGACAAAGGACTTTGGATTTTACCGAAAAATGTTTCAAAGAACAATCAAACAGAAACCGCGTGGAACAAAGATGTATATGAGATTGGTATTATGGAAGAAGGCTTGGGATTTCATTGCATTAGTTTTGTTTAGTCCCCCGTCGGATAAGTTAAACTCTGTAGATGATATCTAAAATTCTAGTAATTAAATGCACACAAGATGACACAAACTCAATTAAATAGTGAAAATAAAAATTTTGAGCACTTGCATTGTTTTAGTGCGTGTGATTATGAACCACTTAATTAAAAGTAACCAAAAACTCACTGAATATATTAAGTGAAAAAATTCTATTAAAAATAATTATTGAATGCAGTATATTTTAATACTTGAAATACTGTTTTCAGAATTACAAATTCAATCGCTTAAAATTTTCAGTACGTATTTAAAATCCATCACTTAATTTTCAGTAATTAATTTTCAGATTTATCAAACGGATGTGAGAGGTGGGGTGCATTGGTGTTGGGAAAATTACCATTCCCCACCCAACGAAAGCTTGTAAAACACCAGCAGGAACATCTGAAACTACCGTATGGAAATAAACTCCAAACACACATGCAAAAGATACCCATAGTATTTAACAGACACACACCAAAGAAATATACACATTTCTACGTGGTTCAGCCAAACATTGTCTACATCCACACCCGAAAGATACTGTTGTTCACTATCATGAGAAAAATAACTGGTACAAACCACTGAGTTAAAGAACATAACCAAGACCCAAAGACCCGTGTACACCCCGGGCCCACTCAATATACAAGAAGAACCTGGCATAATCACTATCAATATAGACAAATTACAGAGATGAAAAAATATACATATATACCTTACATCCCTAACACTGTAAACAACCCTCGTAGAAAACCCCAGTTATTAATGTCCTCGTGCCTCAAAGGGGAACTCTCTCTCATCACCACTCTCTAACCGAGTGCATATTACCCCCATATATTTGCATCACACACATATATGTACTAATCATACTACACGTGCGTTGCACGTGGTTAGTGCACATTTATAAATGAGTAATATTTGGGGCACTAACAACTTCCACTAACACTTACTAACACAGTCTATCTCTCTCCTAGTGGTACTGTGGGGTCCGCAGTGGGTCCCGCAGTACCACTAGGAGAGAAATAGAGTGTGTTAGTAAGTGTTAGTGGAAGTTGTTAGTGCCCCTAGCATTGCCCTTTATAAATATCTGTAACCTTGAGAATGATTTGTGATGAAAACATCACGACCTAACAAATTTACAATGTTAGTTGTCATAACTCATGAGCATAGTTGATTAATGAATAAATGAATGTAAGCAAGAAGGAAAAAATATATTATCCTGCCAAAAGAGATCAATCTAAAATACTTGTTCACTGTACTTAAACTTGAAAAGATTATCTAGAAAGAAAAAAAAAACTCTAAAAACTATTGTAAAATCTATATCTATACCTTTATAATAAAAGAGCCTTAAGTTATCTTTGAAATATTTCGAATCAATTTGGCCTTAGTAGTCATTTTGATTTGTAATATGGTTATTTGCTAATTTCACATCTATATCTTTATCAAGTACATCAAGTCATTAATACTTAGGGCTTGTTTGGCAAGGCTCGTTCAATATTGTCTTTTTAGTCATTTTGGATTTCTAATTTGATTATTTAATTGATAATTTCACATCTATATCTACATCAAGTCATTAATATGAATACTTAGGGCTTATTTGGCATCACCTCTTTATCCTCCCATTTACACTATACCTTAAGGCTTATTTGACATTAGTTTTTCATCATCTCCCATTTATATATATTAATTAGGAAGGATCGAGAAAAAAATGAAGAAAAAAAAAAAAAGAAAAAATATAATTAGTTTTTTCAATATATCAAGTGATTAAGAAAAAAAATAGAATGAAGTAAAAAATTCAAAATTATTATATTAAAAAAAAAAAAAGATGACAAGTTTTTTTTCAATAAATCATGTGTTATTATGTTAAAAATAAGTTATTACTTTTCAACAACATTCTCAATTTTATTGTATAAAGTTTATCTGTAGTTTAAAAAAATGATAAGTTTTTTTCAATGTATTATGTGTTATGATGTTAAAAATAAGTTATTACTAATTTGGTTATTTGGTAATTTCACATCTATATCTACATCAAGTCATTAATATTAATACTACTTAGGACTTTTTGGCAAGGCTTGTTTGGCATCACCACTTTATCTTTTTTTTTTTTTTTTGGATCTAAAGGCTTGTTTGACATTATATTTCATCATCTCTCATTTTGTTACCTTAGGAAAGATCAAGAAAAAAATGAAGAAAAGAAAAGAAAAAAGATTATTAGTTTGTTCAATATATCATGTGATCAGGAAACACACACGCGCACACACACGAAAGAAGATGATAAGTTTTTTCAATATATCATGTGTAATGATGTTAAAAATAAATTATTACTTTCAAACAACATTCTCAAGTTTATGTATAAAGTTTATATGTATTTAAATAGAAAAAGAAAAAGAAAAAATATGATAAGGTTTTTCAATATTTCATGTGTTGTGATGTTAAGAATAGGTTATTACTTTTTAAACAAATAAATGAAGAATAGAAAAAGAAAAGAAAAGAAAAAAGATGATTAGTTTTTTCAATATATCATGTGATCAGGAAACAAAAATAATAATATAATAAAATTAAATAAATGAAAAAGAAGATTATTAATTCTTTTTCAATATATCATGTGTGATGATGTTAAAAATAAGTTATTACAGCATTCTCAACTTTACTGTATAAAGCTTGTATGGAGTTGAAAAAAGAAAAGGGATAAGGTTTTTAAATAAGAAAATTTTAGTAGGAAATCCCATTCTACCAATGTTTGTTATAATAGACCCACCAATTGGTACTTCCCAATGAGAGACCCTATAATTGTGAATATTGTTAGAGATTAGTCCACAATCCCCAATTATAGATAGTTTTAGTGACTTTTTTACCCCTATACATATACACATACATACATATATAGAAATATATATATATATGGTAATAACTCTATTTTAAAGATCTCATTGATTTGCATATCAAATATATGGAAATAAAATCCAATAACTTTATCCTTGTACATTATGGGTCTTTTGATTATTTCTAACGCCATTTTTATGTGGGTATCCCATTTTTGTATGTTCTACCAATAATCATTGATCACATAACATATTAATCTGTTACTATGCACCATACATTTATGCGAGTATTGAATTTTACACTACAACTAGTTCGTTTTACACTGCAATTGGTTCATTAGTGTGAAATTTTACACTGCAACTGGTTTGTTTTTACATTGCAACTAGTTCATTAGTGTGAAATTTTATACTGCAATTGGTCAAACTCAATCCCATAATCTGGCATATATTTTGGGAAGTTACCAAACTTATTTTATACTGTAATTGGTCAAACTCAATCCCATAATCTTGCATATATTTTGGGAAGTTACCAAACTTATTTTATACTGTAATTGGTCAAACTCAATCCCATAATTTTGGGAAGTTACTAAATCTTGCATATATTTTAGGAATTAAGTTACTAAATGTCATAATTGTAGGGCTTTATACGTTAGAATCTGTTTAATATTGCACATATCTTTTTTAATTTCGTATTTCACCATTCTTGGGTGATCTAACAGTCATTCATCACCATCACCAAAAAAAAATTGTGTTAAATTTCACACTAGAATGAATATAAGAGTTAAATTTCACACTCATATTCGAGTTATTCAACAAAGGAACACTGTCTTATCACAAATTCATTTGCACATGAGTGTTAAATTTTATACTACAACCTTTTGAACCATATCATTTGAACTACAACATAGTATACAGTTACACATCACAACTTTTGAAGCAAGAACAAGAGTGTTAAATTTTACACTACAACCTTTTGGACCACAACCTTTGAACCACAACATAATATACAATCGGGTTCCATTGTATAGCTTGAGAGAGAGCAGATCCGGTATTGCCATTGTTGTTGAAACCCAGAAAGCTTCCAAGCATTATAAGTCAAAACATCAACCGGGTTCGAAACAATCACCAACATCGAATCGGGCGAGTACTTCACAAGTTGGGGCACAATAATCAAGAACACCCTTGTTCTTCTGTATCAATTCAGCCTGGACTCGCCGGGGTTCTGCCTAGCGCCGGCGATGACGATACAGAGAGCGGATCCGACGATGATCTTGGTCCTCGAGTAGTCCACGTCGGCCATGATCTTGGTCCCCGGGAGGAGCGCGGCGGCGTATTTGAGACTGAGCATCTCGCCATGGAGTTTATCTGGCTTGCGTCGACTAGCGTGAGGTCGCCGGAGAGGTCCTGTGTGAGGATGGTCTGAGCTATAGCCTGAGCTTTCTCTCTCTAAACAGGGAGAGAGAGAGAGAGAGAGAGAGAGAGAGAGAGACCTTGTTGATGCATATATAATGTGATTTATTCTTATTTAGATATTTGGGATTTGAATTTTGAAAACCCCTAAAATAGTTGGGGTTATTAATTGCAGTTTTGAATGAGAAATGGAAAGGGTAGTTTGGTCCAAATTTTGTGGTGTGGACTTCAGACGAAATTGTTTCATACGTTGGGCCTATTACAAGAAACCTAGAGTAAAATGGACATTATACTAATTAACTCTTTAAATAAATCATTTGTTATGACGTTTAAAAATGAGTTATTATTTTAGGGGCAATTAGGAATTAATCCAAATTAAGGAAAGTATGGTGGTTTTGGTATAATTAGCTAGCAAAAATATTTGGGATTAGGTCCACTCCTTGGTATTTTGACAAATCTACCCTCAATATTGGTCTTACACCAAGAGTTTTACCCCCTGCACTTCCGGCGACCTCGCCTGACCTCCGACGACCACCACCATCACCTCATTTGAGCTCCGGTGACCTCACCTGAGCTTTGAAGACCACCATCACGACCTTCCCTGCCTCCATCAACCAACACTACCAGCAACGATCACCACCACAACCTCACCTTACTTCCAACGACCACCATCACGACATTTCATAAACATGGATTTAACACCAAATTTCAATTACTTTTAAACAACATTCTCAAATGTATTGTACAAAGTTTATATTGTCACCCCCCCACCCCCCAACGTAGCATAAATAGGGAAAGCATTTATTTTCCTGTATGGACCCGTAAGTCACAACAGTTTGAAGGATCGATTCTGTCCCAAACGTCGAACAATATAATAATATAAATTAGAGTAAGAGCAATCAAGGCTTACAAAAATTAATCCAAGTTAATAACTATTATAGCATGTGATCACCTAAAGGCACAACCCGCCTTGTAACAAAATAATAATATTATCTATTACAGTAATCCATATAACAAGTTTAATTCATCAACTAAAGCAATATATAAAATAGTTTCTCTTCATAAGCAGTCGTTCTCAATTAGCATAGTTATATAACCCAGCCTGATCATAACCTGAAAAGCCTAGACATGAATGTCCAGGGCGCATCAACACCATCAGCTTCATGAAGCTAGTGAGTATTAAAAACATGTACTTGTAATTTAAAACATACTCCTTTACCATTTTCATTTCACTGGTTCATCATTCACATGCTAGAAATATAGCAATAGGTTCAATTTATAAGACAGTAAGGATAATGTCATAATCTTAAATCAATAAAACATGTGATCGTGCATGAAACTATGCAACCTTCTCATCCGACTATTTTCTCTCGACAACACATCATCTCACTCTCTCACTCCAGTATCTTGAAATACTTAGGTGACCATACTTTAGTACAGGGGTACCTGGGAGTGTCCAGTTTGCCTCACACTTTAGTACGCGGTATCAGGGAGTGTCCAAGTCGGCGTCACACACTTTAGCGCTACTATGGGCGCCAGGGAGTGTCCAATTGTCACCGTCGTATTTCAAAGATACTCTAAACCGCATCTCACAACATCACACTTTAGTACACAAGTACCAGGGAGTGTCCACATCACAACCTCATCCACATACTTTTTTCACACTGGCCATCTCTTACCATGCATGTACACTTGACTCCACATGTACGTCACATGACTATATACAGAAAAGTAAATTACTGGAAAGCAATAAACAGCGTACGTGAGAGAATAAACAAGCCTTTAATCAACCCTTTCTAACCAAAACATAAAAATCAGGATTATGTTTTAGTATAATTCCCAAACAGTACTTTAAAAACCCTTAAAACTTTATCCAAACAGCTCCTTAACAGAAAACAAACAAAAATCAGAAAAGGCCAGGTCGCTTGCGCGATATGCCTCTTTTAAAATTTTCCAGATATCAAAATCTACACAGGTCGCGCGCGCAGGATACTCGCGCAATGGGTCGCTCGGGTGGACCGCTCACGCAGGTCGAGCGCACGAGTTTTCACAGAAACTTCATCTTCTTCGTTTTGTTCCCCTGTTTCAGTATAGTGGTCTATTTTTAACCCAGTTCAATTCCGAATGTAAAAATAGCATATAGTATATGGTTCTCTTCATTTTTCCGCAAGGATTACGAATATACGATCGGATTAATGTGAATCGAAACGTAGCTCTCAAATTTTACGAAAATCCGAGAGGTGTCAAAACTTCATTTCTAATATACTTTCTCCTGTGAATGAATTAGGCTTTAATACACTACACATGACCTTTAGGGACTACAATCTTTCATAGTCATCTCTAAAAACTCATTTTGGTTAAGTTTGGAAAATCACCATTTTCAAACTTTGAACTCCATTGATGAAATCAACAATGGTGTTTTATAATTACACATAAACAAACAGTAAACAAGCATGAATTTACATTAGGAGTGAGTTAATAATACTCACCGTGATTGAAGATTAAGAGTTTGTTGAGAAATAAATAAGAATTAACCAACCCAATGAAGCTTTGGCTATGGTGAACAAGAGCTTTCTCTCTCTACAATGACTTCTGAAAATCTTCTCTGAAACTCTCTCTTTTCTTCTCTGTGTTTCAGTTTACAAAATGTGCAGTTGTGTGATCAATTGTGTGTATATATAACCAAACAATTTGAGGAACCTGGGCTCCAAGTTCATCCTTGTTTACTAAACTATTACATTAAATTTTTACTTCTAAAATCCTAATATATACAGCATATATGCGTACATATTACAGATTGTAAGAACTCTATAGTTGAGCTAAGGGTCAAGTATAGATTTATAGGGGACATGTCCATGTGTTTGGGTAAAGTAGCTTAAGGCTCAACACTAACACACACAACATTAACACTCCCAAACAAGGTGTAGTCAAGTTATCTAGGAATCACTTTGGTTGTTTGGCACTAAGTTAATACACACACAAATAGCATTCCCAAACAAGCCCAACCCAATGATTAGTTGCTATAAAAGTACATAAAGCATATGTCACCTCTTAATTGGTGGAGATTCCCAAACTGTGGAAGATCAACGCAGCGCGAACAGTTTCCGTCACATAAATTGGTATTTTTACAGCGTGGTGATTACCATAAAAATACAGAAATTTTAGATCAACGTTAGAAATTATTTTCTGGTTTATTAAAAATACAGTTTGAGTCAGAAATAAATATCTTCACCTTTTTGAAATTCAACACAGGTACTACCAGCCTTAAGAAAATAATCAGTTATTAAAACATAACACAAGTATTACTCAATTTAACAAAATTACGATTTGACCCCAATTAAAGAATTTCTATTACAATAAGGCAAGAAATACGAATTAAAATAAATATAGAATGAAATTAGAAATTAAATGAAATTATAGGTTGTTACATCCATCCTCCCTTAAACAGAATTTTGCCCCCAAAATCTAGGCTAACTAGTCATGAAACAACTCCGAGTACTTCTTCCTCATATCAGCTTCGACTTCCCATGAGGCTTCATTCTCGTCATGGTGATTCCACTGAAACTTCACCAACGAAGTATCCTTATTCCTCAGCTTCTTGATACTCTGATCCAGAATTTTCACGGGCCTCTCCTTATAGAAAACGTTGTGACTCGTCTTAATATCGTCAAAACTAACCACATGTGAGGGATCTCGTATGTAATTCCTTAGCATGCTCACATAGAATACATTGTGAACCCCAGACATCTTTGGTGGCAGTGCGAGTTGATAAGCCACTTTTCCAACATGATCCAATATCTCGAACGGTCCGATAAAATGCGGGCTAACTTCCCTCTCTTGAGATCAAAACGTACCACTCCTCAGGCCGGTGAAACCTTAAGAACTACGTGATCTCCGACATTGAATTCTAAATCTTTTCGGCATCGATAAACAAATTGTGTACCTGCTCTGTGCGGTCTTCATCCTTCCGTTGACCAGAGAAATCTTCTCGTTGGTTTCTCTAACCAAATCTGATCCTGACAGTTCTGTATCTCCAACCTCTGCCCAACATAATGGAGAACGATATGGTCGTCTGTACAATGCCTCGAATGGAGTCATCCCAATACTCGTGTGATAACTATTGTTATAGGCAAATTCAACTAAAGGCAAGTGTGTCTCCCAAGATTCCTCAAAATCGATAACACAAGCCCTAAGCATATCCTCCATGATCTGGTTAACACACTCAGTTTGCCAGTCTGTCTGAGGGTGAAAAGCGGTACTCATCTTAAGCGAGGTTCCCATAGTTTCTTGTAGACTTTCCAGAAGTAAAATGTGCATCACTATCTGACACAATCGACACAGACCTGCAAGTGTGTGTCCCTCTGTAGGTGATCTCAAAAATGGTAGGGTCACTATCGGTACGTTGCACTTGCTTCGTAGCCGAACAACTTTGCATTGTACAGCATGTGCATCTATAGTAGCTTCTGCAATGTAAATGAATTGAATTAGATTGGATTGGATTCCATATATACACAAGTGATGTATATATAATACATGTATTTGGAAAATGATTGGATGAGGGAATGATTGGCTCTTATTAGGACTTTTTAAAACTAGAATAGACAAGAAAGCATACTTATCACCTGGGATATTTGGCGCCTAAAATGTCTTTCTGCCCATATTTTCTCCAACTATAGCCATCTTCAATTGGTCCTTCCAGTCCAGTCTCAGAACAGATTCTAACTTGGTCTGTCCATGTCGACAATAATTTTCTGCAACACCAATTCAAAGATTAAGGTTTTGCACAAAGCATTGACCAAAATCCAAAAATAAAAAATAAAAAAATTTAATAACAATTTCCCAGAATTTCACCCGAATTCCATGTTTATTATTATAATGTAAATTTTCACCTCTTCTTTGATACATCGATGGGGTCAAGATTTTCCTTGTAACCTTTGTTGAACTCCTCCCTCCGTGGACTTCCATCGACAGAAATGGAAGAATCCGGCACGCCGGTGGTGATCGTCGGGGACACTGGCTGAACATGTGTTGTTGACCCGTTCCACTTGAGAACCAATAGAGCCTTGTCATATGAAGATAATATTCTATCTGGTAACAATTCTAGGGTTTTGATCGAAGAATTGGAATCCATATGGAACTTTAGCTACATTGCAAGCTCCAACCTGAAGTCACTATCAAGTAGCTATCTTCTATCAATACCTTACTTAGGGACTGCTAAAATAACAAAATTGCACACTTCTTTAATATTAATTGATTGTTAATGTCCAGCTTGGGGTTATCTATGCACACAAGTGAACACAGCGGAATGTCTTGATGGAATGGACACACGTGCACATAACAGATAGTCTTCATGGAATGCACACACATGCACAACACATAGCACACGTGCACAGCACATAGCACACGTGCACAACACACAGCACATGTGCACTGCATACAGCACACGTGTATAGCACAGCGGCCCACGTGCACAACATCACATCACAGTACTCGTGCACAGCAGTCCACGTGCACAGCAATCTAGCACAACACAGCACAGCATAGCACACGTGCAATGCATACATACACGGCAGTGTACAACACGCGCACAGGCAGCACACGTCCACCCGTAATGTACACAATTTTGGTCTGACTTTCTGATCATATTTACCCCAGATAAATTTAGTTTAAGTTTTTCCTCAGAACTACAATATTGTAGCTCTGTGAGTTATCTTTCCACGGCCTCAAACGGGGCATGATTTGAAGTTCCGAGGCAGGAGAAAAGTCCATTTTACTAACACACTGTCAGTCTGAAAAACTGCTACTTTTTATTCCGAGTTTTATACCTTCAATCTGTTTTTGTTCCACAAGATGAATAAATGATCAAACTCTCAAAACTACAAAGTTGTAGGTCTAGATGTCTTCTTTCCAGAACATTAAGATTTGAATGATTTGGAATTTTGAGTGAAAAATTATGGCCAAAATACTATAGCTACTGTAATATGCCAAATAAAAAAATTATCCCCTTCTTGAGCTTTTAATTGCACTCTACAAAAATTAAAAAAAAAACCTAGTTGTTTGCAATTTAGTGCTGAACTTGATTCATGCCATTGGATAATAGTCAAGTGACATTACAAGTATATATCTATTGATCAAATAATTATGCTTGGTATAGCACTAGAGTAAACTTGATTACAAGTATCTACGGATATTTAAGGAACATGGTTACTAGAGAAAACTTGTGTTTGCAGTCAATCTTTTTTTTTTTTTTTTTTCCTTTCTCCTCCCCCACCAAATAGATAGGATGTTGAATTAGTAGCTTTGATGCAAGCATGAACAAACTACATTGAGAACAAGTACATCACACTTAGTATTGGTCCCTTTATGTTACTTTTTTGCCTTGTCATCATATCATTGTCAAAATCATGAACTCTCTCTAAGCATTTTGTGTTTTATATGGTTTTTATTTTAAAGCTACACTACACCAAACAGGACAATTTCTAACGGACGAGGTCAAGGGACCCAAGATCTATATCAAAAGAATTTAATGAGATGGACTAGATATCTGTACGGTAACTCAAGGAATGTTCCATATTTATTGTTAGTTTGCAACTCATGAATCATGATTTTGTCTATCTTTACTCCGTTCACTCCTTCGCCTTGCTCAATTCCTTGCTTTCCTTCCTCATTTATTTTTAAAAAAGTTTAATCTGGTTGTTTGCTTGTAGCATCACCTAAATGTACTCTCTAGGCAAGTGGTGGGTTCCTACGAAGTGCTATTATCCGACTGGTCCTCTTCAAGAAAGTTCACGGATTTGGTACTATTATCCGACTTATTACTGATTGCATAAATTGAAAGAATGATGTGCTACTACAAGCAGCTTCAGGGGATAGAGTACCTGAACAGGTATTTCATTTATTTCGTTTCACTATAATATAAGATTGAGTACTTGTGATGGTAAATCTTGGATATTGCTATGCAAAATGCGTCTCAGACCTTTATTGGATGTAATATGGGGGGCTATTGATTTGACTACGAGGAGAAAATATAGTGACTACATATGGGATAAAGTGAGTGAATAGAGCTTAATTAGTCACATGAATCATTTGTTGCTAGAGCACTTCTAATGAAAATACACGTGAGAAAGCAAATATGAACATAGTAGAAAATGTCATGGCTCTGAGTTTTCAATATTTTATATTCAATAGTTTTGGTTACTTTCCAGGATGCTTCTGCCATCACCACCGTTCGTCAACCCACGCACAAGGATAAAGCAACTAACTCCGATTCAAAGGTAGTTTTTCCTCTATTAAAGCACTATACTCCTGAAATTGTTGCGATTTGTGTAAATTAACCCTTGAAATTTGTGTAAATTGCAACAAATCTTTTGGTTATTTATTTTTCCTTGTTCCTCGGATGACTCTTTGCATTTCAACTTTTTGGATAAATGGAAAAACTGTTGAATGTTAGATGTTGATTAGTTATTTAGATTTATAAGTTGTGCTATTTTAGCAAGATTGTATTGTTAAAAAATTCCAAGAAAACACTTGCAACCTATTTACATGCGAAATTGAGAAGTTTAGGACTACTTGACTTTGATACTTGGAATTGTGGAGTTCATTGTACAGTGTTGTTTGGAAAATAGGGAAACTAAAATCAACAATGTTGCAATGTAGCTATAATCATCAGCAATTTATGAGCCATTTCGCTTGTTTGGTTCATGAATTTAATTAGGGAAAGGAAAGTAAAACAGTGAGGAAAACGCAAAACAGCGGGGAAAAGAAACAAGTACGAGCATACTTGATGATGCTTCCCATTTCAATGACCCATTTCAGATTCTTTTGAATTGACTGTTCTTTGTTTTGTATAGTACTTATGTTTCCATTGCAAGCTATCTTTATAAATCATACTGGATTTCTTCTGCTGAGTTTGTCATACTGGATTTCTATTGCACTCCTTTTGGGAACTCTTGGTGAATTTTTCTATTTTTTATCTTTTCAGATTATGCTTGAGAGTTCTGCAACACTTGCAATGTCCGTGTTCAGGCCATGGAGATGGAGCTAGTAGACTATTTGGCATCGGAGAGTAAATCACATGACAATAAGCTTCTTCTTCTTCTTCTTCTTTTTTCTCTTATTTTTTCACAATTTGTTTCCCTCGAGTTGTGCCCACGGGCATGAGTAATTCGTGATAGTGTGTTTGATTTATTTTATATTGAGAGATCAAATGATGTGAAAAATATTGTTGATGTAAATTTAATTTAGGTTTCGATGAATAAAACAATTTGGATTCTACTTGTAATTATTAATGATTATACTTATTGTAGATTTGAGTTTGTTATGTGTTTTTTAGAGATTAAATATGCTTGTGAATAAGGTGTGGGTATGAAATGTAAATTAGGTGCAAATAAAAATTGGGGAGCGTATAAATTAAATTTATTTTTTTATATTTTAAAACCATTACTAACGGTAAATATCCGTTACAAAATTCCATTAGTATTTTGTATAGAAAAGTGTTAGAAAATAAACCGTTAGAATAAATATTACTAACGGAATATTTCCGTTAGGAATAATATATTACTAACGGAAAATATCCATTAGTAAACAAATTACTAACGGTTATTTACCGTTAGTAAAAATAATTTTCCTAACGGAAAATTACCGTTAGAAATTCCGTTAGAATTATTTGCCACGCTCTATTCCTAACGGTAATAGTCCGTTAGTAATAATTTTACTAACGGTAATTTACCGTTAGTAATGTGCCATTTTGGTGTAGTGATTATTGTATTCTAATAACTTGAATTAACTTAAAAGTCAGAACTGAATAGAACATATAATAAAAATGAATAAAAATTTATATTAAGAAAGCTAAAACAAATAATATTGAGGCGATCGCTTCATACTTGCAAAGATTCAGATCCTTACCATTTGCTTTTCTCAAATATGTAGAGTACAAGATAGAATTGATACATTGCACTGGAAAAAATCTGTTGAGAAAAGCATATTGATGTGGTGTTACTTAGAGACAATTTGCTTAAACTTCAAACATCTGTTGCCTTCACATCAAAAATAACCAGTACCCCCATAGGGACATATGCATGTACCATTTGATTTTTCATTGAATGTATTTGTCAATTAAGGGATCAATTATGTAAATATGCATCATACAAGCATACGAGTCGGATAAAGGTCATACCTTGCAGAATAAACTCGATGGATCGTCTTGGTGGCGTTGTTACAAGCCTGGCAATAATACCCACGAACTACAACTCTCTAGTGCTTTCGTGAACGCTCTTGTGCTTTGAACATGTCATGAAAATGCCTACTAGAGACACCTCATTTATATCCATGCGCTAAATCCCAAGCCCTAGTGTGATTTGGCTAGAGAGAGAAAGTAACCTAAGAGAGAGAGAGAGAGAGAGAGAGAAAGAGGGCGACTGCCTTATTGTGTGCAGAGAGTTGTGTTTATGTGTGTTATACAGACATATATATACACATAAATATACATTCCCTAGGACTCCAAGTTATAATCCACATAGGATTTCTTGGACCCTAAGCTTAGCCGTTGGACCCGGTCCATAGATTGTGTGGGTGATCCATAACCTACCAAAAATGCTAACATCTCCCACTCACCCACATAGGGCTTGTGCTAAAACAAAATCTCTCAGATTCCAACTTTCATCATCTCCTCATACGGGAAATAAAACGTGCGACCTCATGAAAAGAAACGTATAGCGACAGGAGCTGAGATGCTAAGTCAATCACATAACTAGCAAAACGCATCACTCAGAAGCTTCTCGTGTATTTACCCAGACATGTTCAACCACACCGGATCTGGCACTCTTAATCCCTCAGAAAGTCGTGCTACACCTCCAAATATGTAAGGGTAAATATCACCTAGAACCCCTGAGGTTTGCCCCGTTCACAGACTCCACCCCTCACGTTTCAGTAATATCACTTACACCCCCTGAGGTTTGAATCACGTATCACCTAGACCCCCTTCGTCAATTTACCGTTAAAAAGGCGACGGACTAACATAAATAAATACAAAACATACCCCTACAAGTTTGTCCCTTGTGTCATTTTAGTCCCTATAATTTCAATTGGGTCAATTTGGTCTCGACAGTTTAAATTGGGTCAATTTGATCCAAATGCCACATTATATGAGAAAACATTTGACAAAATTTACCCACTGTTATGCACAATTACGCTAATAAGCAGGTTGGGAGATTGGTGGTGTTCCATTTTTGCCCTTAAAAAGTGTGACAATGCATATTATGTGAGTAAATTTTGTCAATTTTTCTCACAAAATTGAACATTTAGATCAAATTGGTTCAATTTAAAACTTCAGGACACAAATTGATCCAATTAAAACTACGGGGACTAAAAGGACACAAGGACCAAACTTTTAGGGGTATATTTTGTATTTATTTATGTTAGTCCGTCACTTTTCTAACGGTAAATTGACGAAGGGGGTCTAGGTGATATGCGCTTCAAACCTCAAGGGGTATAGGTGATATTACTGAAACGTGAGGGGTGACGTCTATGATCGGGCAAACCTCAGGGGGTCTAGGTGATATTTATCCAATATGTAATGTACCCATGACACTCAGTACATATACGATTGTCGCTGGCCAGCTAATGAGTCGCAAAACTTGGTGTGTTATCGAAGAGTCTTCCCTGCCTACTAATGTCAACCGACTAACTCGACTGCTTTCCTAGACGTGCCCCATAGTATGGTATTTGTCTCTTCGTCCCGGGATGGTACGCTAAAGTAGCGTCATCAATCATCCTCTTCATGACATAGTCTCAGGTCATAAGGTAACTTGTGTAGAATCCTCGTTACAAGGAGACTACGTGACTCACACAGTAATGAAATAGGGATTAATCCATTGCTCTACAAACGATCACAAAATAGCACATACAGTATGATATGTATGCTACGACGTTCTTCCATATAAATGAGCATGTCACTTCATGGTAAAAGTAACGCCATACGAATTTTAGTCTAGACGTTACATAAACATCTAACCTGACATTTCCAGCACAGTCGCTACAACCAACGTTCGTCTAAAAACTCATATTCGGCTATCAATAGGCTACATAGAGTAGTGGGCGTTCTCTATGTTCGACCAAGCACCAAGCTTAGGTCTCATCTTAGCTCTAAGCTAAGGCGACATATAAGGATAACCAGGTTTATATCTAGCTCACTATTCTTATACCGCGTAGATAAAAGTGTTCTAGCCTGTTTTCCTAGCGCTATAAACACACATGTCCTAGATAGCCATCCAAGCGTCGTGAACACAAATGTCTCATCTTACTCGCCATCTAAGTGCTATGGACACACATGTCCAACTTCGCTATCTCGGCGCCAAGGTGAATCACCCGTGTGAGCAGGTCAACTCAAGCCTGGTGACACTTTAAAGAAAAAAAATGTGCGTTCATCCAACTAACAACTAATTAATTTGGAAAACCATTGATTTTATTATAATAATAAATATCTGGTAATAATTATGTCAAGAATAATGTTGTTAAAGTAAATCAGAACCTACAGAGTCCCATACAACTAATGTGGGACAAGAACGAATCTCTAGAAATTGGCTTGATCCAAAAGATCAGCCATCATATCATCAGTAGTGATGTACTGTAAAACAACCTCCCTTTATGCAACCATATCTCGAATGTAGTGGTGGTGGATCGCTATGCGTTTGGACTTCCAGTGGTACTTATGGTCCTTTGCATAAACTAGAGCTGACGTACTGTCACAATAGACCAGCACTGCTTCATCGCTCTAAGGCAAGAAGCCTGCAATATGTAAGAACTTCTTTAACCACATAGCCTCCTGAACGGCTGCAGAATATGCCACATACTCAGCTACCATTATGGGTAAGGTGATGCATGTCTGCTTCTCACTACAACAAGTGAATGCTTCATCAACTAATATGAATGCGTAGACAGTCATGGATATGCGCTAGTCTCAATCACTGAACCAATGAGCATCACATCGTCTTCATCGCTTCTAAAACTCTACCATCGTAGAAAGCTCTTCACTACTCTCTAGTGAACTGGACTAAGGTTACTCTTGTAACGACTAACTAAACTAACCGCATGGCAAATGTCTGAACAAGAATACAGTATAGTATTCGTCAGGCTTCACATTACAGATGCTTATGCACTTTGGACATTTACTTTCTCATCATTCTCTAGACATTGAACTAGGGTCAAGGGTATTCCCTTCTCAACTGGGGCGTCTATGCGAGAGTGTTCAAGAATCATCTCTTATGTAAGCCTCTAGAGAAACAAAATAGGTCTATGAACAATTCCCACAATCCTAACTCCCAACACATAGTTAGTTTGACCCATGCCTTTTTATCGATATAAAAAAGGATATTGTGTCATATAATGTACAAATTAGAACACCTTTTATGGACTGCTTAATGTACACACACTGGTCTTCTTTAATCATCTCAATAAAAGAAATCGATCAAATCATGAAACCTCAACTGCCATTGCCTAAACGATTGCTAGTTATTGTAAACAAATCAATTAAGATGTCACACTTTATCTTATTCCTATCGATCATAAAAAACCAATAGGTTGATCCATGTAGATCTCTTCGTTTGGCTCTCTATTGAGAAAAGTAGTATCAACATCCATTTGAAAAGGGTTCTAAAACTAAATGTTCGACATTCACTAAGATAAGGCAAATGAAAATAGAATATCACCACTAAGGAGATTCTATCTTCAACGTCCACACCCACTCTTAGGTTTGACACCTCACCACAGGTGCGCCTTTATCTTTGTCAACTGAACCATCTGCCTTGAGTCTAACTTTGAAAACTCACTTGTTTCCAATAGTCTTACACTTGGACGGAATATCAACTAACTCCTAGACCCTATTCTTTGTCCATAGAGATCATATCATCCTTCATAACAACTATTCACTCAACTTTAGTAGATGAACAAAGCGCGCTTCTACATAAGAAGTTGTTGTGACATCATCTACTAAAGCGCATAGGAAAATATGGCCCGCAGATTTTGGAACGCCAACGGAGAACTCATCCTCGTCAACTGCACTGTGCTATCTAAGAATCTTGAGTAACCAGTGGTGCACACCCACTGTTTGGCACACTCCCACTAGCGTCTAGCGGTGTACTCCCACTCAGCTACAGACTAGTACCATTTTCAACAAATACTGGATGTGGAATCACAATATCTTCCCACCCTTGCCTAAAGATGCACTACAAGGAAAAACACTATTTATGTCATTTTTGAAATTGCGTTTATGTCACTTTTATTTCAAGTGACATAACTATTTCTTGTGTGTGCTTTTTATGTCGCTTTTTAAGTATTTATGTCGATTTTTAAAAAAGTGACATAAATAGTGTATTATTTATGTCACTTTTTATATAAATTGACATAAGTAATAAATTATTTATGTCACTTTTTAAAAAAGTGACATAAATAAAAATGCGCGGTGGCAATTTTGTAAATAAAGTGTTTATTTTTTATGTCATTTTTAGTAAAAGTGACATAAATAAAAACGCGGTGGCAATTTTGTAAATAAAATGTTTATTTATTATGTCATTTTTAGTAAAAGTGACATAAATAAGTTCGATTTCTTCAATATTAAAGTTTTCAAACCTCCGGCGCGAAATTGAAAAATCAAGTCCCCTCTCTCTCTGGAAAAAAAAACGACATAAAAAAATACTATGTTCCCTAACATTTCGCAAATCTACTCCAGATCTCTCATTTTGTTCTTCTCAAAACCCTAGCGCCATCCACACAACTGTTGAAAGAGAGGGAAAGAATAAAGGAGAAACAGATCGGAAGTACCGTCATCCATGCCTGCGCCGTTCTTCTGCGGTCGTTCACACCACTTCTGGACAAGTCGAAGGTACTCTCTTGATCTCTCTTTCTGCAATCCCCTCTCTTTTTTTCTGCAACCCTCTCTCTCTCTCTCTCTCTCTCTCTCTCTCTCTCTCTCTCTCTCTCTCTTTCCGATTTGGTTTTTTCAGTTGATTTGCTATTATGTGTTTAGAGTATATATATATGTGTGTGTGTGTGTGTATGTGTGATCGATCCGATTTGGTTTTTTTTGGTTGATTTGCTATTATGTTTAGAGTATGTGTGTGTGTGTGTGTGTGATCGAGAGAGAGAGAGAGAGAGAGAGAGAGAGAGAGACAGAGTGAGTGATCGATCGAGCTCAACCATGGCCTCTGCTCAAAATGGTGAAGACGATTGGACTGCAAGAATTTCATCTACGATCCATATCATCCACTTTGTTTCTGATAAAGGTAAGAATCTTCTGCCTATGATCTCCTTTTCCTTCTGTTTTCCCCCATCTACTTATTCTATCTATTTTGTGGAACCCTAGGGGTTGAAAGAGTAGTTGTTATTGTGGAATCCCTAAAAGGTTGAGAGAGTAGAATTAGGGGTTTTCTTCTCTACCTATTTTGTATTATGCATTTCTTTGAGAATAGAGGAGTTCAACACTGAATTTTTCTTTTTCCATTCAAGTGCTATTTGGTTTTATAATTTTTTAATCAATTTTGATCATACATTGTTTGGGCTTTCAATTTTGGTTTGACTCGATTTTGGGTTCTGTAAAAATTTGGTTTATTTGGTTTGTTTGGGTATTCTAGCCATGTTTGGACAGTCAATAAATTCCTATTGTTAATTGAATTAATTACATGACTTTTTTTAATGCGATTTTCAGGTTTGAGGTCATGCTAAGACTTCCAATTTTGCTGGAATAACAAGTTTTGGGTTATAGGTTTATCAATATGATGTGGTGGTCATAATCAAACTTTCAGTAGCCTTGGTGGAAGGCACTATTGATGGAGAAGCTAAAAACGTTAGATGAGGTGTGCAAGAGTAGCAGAGATTGGTTGTAATGATATATTAATTGATTATTGAGTATTAATTTAGTTGTGTTGGAATTGATTATTGAGTCGCATTTAGTTTTGTACAGGGTAGTAATATTGATAAATGCAATAACCATTTAAAAAAAAATTGAAAACATTTATGTCACTTTTAAAAAAAACCCACATAAATAAAAAGCATTTATGTCACTTTTATAAAGTATTTATGTCACTTTCATAAAGTATTTATGTCACTTTTAAAGTATTTATGTCAATTTTAAGACTTTGATGTAATAATTTTGTTTGATATTTATGTCACTTTTCTACTTTTATGTCATTTTAGGTTAAAAGTGACATAAATACCATTGTATTTATGTCACTTTTAAGTATTTATGTCACTTTTTATTACCATATGTGTTGGTATTATGAAACATTTATGTCACTTTTATAAAACATTTATGTCACTTTTAAAACATTTATGTCGCCTCCATTTATGTCACTTTTTACTAGAAAAAAAAGTGACATAAATACCTATTTATGTCACTTTTTAAGTGACATAAAAAGTATTTTTCCTTGTAGTGATGGTATGTTGTCTACAATTTCCTCTAACTCATAGAGGTCAAGATTCTTATAGTAACGGTGATACTGTGAAAACATTTTCAAATAGGCTATAAAGTTTGGAAAATAGGTTGTACATGCACAATTTTGCGTATAAGGGCAGCAGCTAAGAGTGCATCCTTCCAAATTGGAAGGCTAGCTTGCTCCGTCAATGATCCAGACTTATCGAGAAGTATTTTATTCCTCCCTTCTACAATAACATTTTATTGCAGAATTTCCAAGAATCGAAAGTTGTATATGTACCCCTTTATCCTCACACAATTCTTCTGAACTACCAGAGAAACTAACACAGTTCCTCTGAACTAATCAGAGAATTAATGGCATACGAGATTACTCCAAAGTCTTCTCCAATCTGATTCTCAACCTCAACTGTAAAACATTTGATATAATCTAGTGTTTTACAGCGGTAAGATGACAAGGTGAGAAAAATGAGGTTACTGTAACATGTCTTTACAAACATAAGTCCAAGGTGTGAGTGAACTAGCTCTAAAGGTTGATTATCTCTTATAGCTTTACTTGAAAAAGCTTTCGGCATGCTTTGCCACCTAGGCAAGGCTCACACGTCGACAGGTCAAATTTAGCGAGTAAGCTCACAAACCACTACGAGCTAATCGAGTCATCCTTTTCTTGTCCTACGTGTCTAATTTAGCATGCCAAGTCATAGAATCAACAAATGACTCAGTAACTTAAGAAATAGAGAAAGTAAAGTTAACAATTTAACTGTTAAGAAATTATTACTTAAATAATCATGTCCAATAAAAACAAACTATGTAACATAATATCTACCCTATTGTAGTCCCGCCCTGCCTCTTAGCATGCTTAATGCACATGGCCGGGCTCACCGGCCTCGTGCATTCTCCCACTTATGGAAATACTGGTCATACATATGACTTCCCTTATGGTGGTCTGCTGCCAGGTAAACATGTCAAGAATAGTCAGAACAAATCTTAATTATCTCGTTCTATGTTATGACCTATTTCATGTGTATCCACGAGTCAGACTGAAAACATATCATAGACTAAACCTGATGTTCGTCAGTACAGGTAGTCCCTAATAGATCTTGAATCATACCAGATTTCATTCTTAGATTCTCAGTCATCAAGTGTTTGGGATTTTTCCTCACTTCGAACTTCAGTACCAGATTCTTTAATCTAGTAGTGGATATGCTCCAAAAACAAATTCGAGCTGGTTCCACATTCACAGGTCATTGGGTAGTTCTTATAATCTCCAATTACATCATCATACATGCTACTTTATCAAAATAGAGCGCGTGTGATGGTTTTTACTAGAAATAAATTCTATAGGCCTTTGGCAATATTGGGCCCTAGGTTCAATTTCGGATCAATTGGTTGGATCATTGATTGAGATAAGTTCTCCAAGAGGTCTTAGCTCATTCAAACGTATATGTTACTTTTAGTGCCAATTTATACATTCAATAATATGCACAAGAGGTTGACATTATTATGATGCCATCATCCAAGCATACGAGTCGGGTAAAGGACATACCTTGTGGAATAAACCCGACAGATCATCTTGGCGGCGTTGTTACGAGCCCGGTGATAATACCCACGAACTGCAGCTCTCTAGTGCTTCCGTGTACGCTCTTGTGCTTTGAACAGGTCGTGAGAATGCCTACTAGAGACACCCCCTTTATATCCACGCGCTAAATCCCAAGCCCTAGTGTGATTTGGCTAGAGAGAGAAAGTAACCTACGAGAGAGAGAGAGAGAGAGGGCGACTGTCTTATTGTGTGCAGAGAGTTGTGTTTATATGTGTTATACACACACACATATATATATACACATACATATACATGCCCTAGGACTCCAAGTTATAATCCACATAGGATTTCTTGGACCCTAAGCTTATCCCGTTGGACCCGGTCCATAGATTATGTGGGTGACCCATAACCCACAAAAAATGCTAACAAATTTAATTGTACAATGTCTATGATCCGTTTGCTCCTATGTTGTAACAAGCTTTGCATGATTGTATATTGAATATATATAACCAAGAGCCCTAGTAGCCCAATGGTATCACCTCCACTCCCTCCTAAGTGAGAGGGGATGAGTTCGAATCTTCCCAAAGGGAGAGTGGGAGGGGTTTTTCCCCTCCATTCTTTGTAGAACGCCCAGTGTGCACTTGTCGGACTTATCTCTTAGGTTCCTACTACTTAGATTGTGTGTGTGTGGCGTGTGTCATCTAGGTAATTAAATGGCCAGGATTAAACTGTGTACAGAAATGTGCGTGTATCATTACTCTATATATATTCAAATGTTTTTTTTTTTATTACTTACCTGAATGGGAATCAATAATCAGGATTAAAATGTGCACAAAAGTGGGCGTATGTATCATTATTGATATATATATATATATAGTAAGACAAGATGATTTTCCTTGGAAAGAAAAAGAAGAAGAACCCATTAATTCTAAGAACCTTTTATGACATGGCTAATAAGTTGAGAGTAATGTTATCTTTTTCAAATTTTTTTTCTAAAAAGTATTTTTTAATATATGTGGCAGTGAGACCCTCTTCAATAATGGTGGGATCACTTCAATATCAACCATTCAAAATCAACTGGGCCCACTGCCACATGTGTTGGAAAACACTTTTGGGAAAAAAAAAATTTGGAAAGCATTGCATACCTCATAAGTTTAATCTTCTGCAAGTAATTTTGTGTTTTGATTTTTTCTTTTTCTTTTTCTTTTTCTTTTTTTTCTTTTTTTTTAATTACATGTATGTGTTGAGTGTATCATCAAATTTTCGAAATCCTTACGTAAAATGTTTTGAGCTAGTGATTTGTATGATTTTACCGGTCCCCAATTGCTGTTTGGGAAGACAAGTAAAACACTCCAAATATATGTGATATGTCTACGGTATATAAATGGTTACAACCAACCAATCGGTGGACCCTCCTGTCAAAATGCATGTGGATTGGAGTGAATATTGATAACTTAGCTAACTGCGTATTGCGATCATTAATTCAAATTCATAATATATATATATATATATATATATATGTTTTTTTTTGTTTGTGTGTGTGATCTATGTAAAATTCTATGGTTTTTGGACTTTAGAATGCAAACCAACCCAACTGCTATCTTGACAATCCTTGTTATATTTGAAAATTTTCCTTAATTTCACTTTCCTAGTGGTATTTTTTTTATACATTTATGATGGTTATTATGAACAAATTGCCTTGAGCAGTTGCTAGTTAAATAAAAACATAATTAATGGTTCTTCTAGTTTCATCTTGCCTTTATGAGTTAGTGACAGTATGAGTTTCGTAGCTTCTTTTTCTCCTCCAATCAATAATGTGCCAGAATCAGAAAATGGTATAGAAAACAACTTCTTTATTTTTTTGAGCAGCAACAAATTTTATTCACGTATAGAAAACAACTTACTTTTGCTTTAATACAGGAACCAAACTTGTATAGAATTACTCAGATTTAGAAGGTTAATTACCAAACCTTTGCCCAACTATTGCAAATTTTCAAGATTGCTACACAACTTACCAAGTACTTCTTTCCGATATAAAGCCTCTCTTCCAATCCCTTTTTGGATCCACCATAGTTGCAATGAGTTCTCAGCTTTTCTTGGTGATCTTTGCCATGTTTCTGTCACCCATCTTGCTTTTGTTTTTCATGACGTGAAAAAACAGAATAATAGGAACAAGGAAGCTACCTCCGGGTCCTAAAAAGCTCCCTCTCATCGGAAACCTCCACCAAATCAGTGACTTACCACATCAATCACTTCAACTCCTTTCAAACGAAAACGGACCTATCATGTTTATTGAATTAGGCTCGATACCCAGTTAGTGATCTCATCAGCCGATATGGCGAGAGATATTTAGAACTCATGATATTGTTTTCTCTGGCAGGCCTGTTATGTATGCTGCAAAT
The DNA here is from genome assembly GCA_033977485.1 of Hydrangea macrophylla. Classification (NCBI taxonomy): domain Eukaryota; kingdom Viridiplantae; phylum Streptophyta; class Magnoliopsida; order Cornales; family Hydrangeaceae; genus Hydrangea; species Hydrangea macrophylla. The sequence goes on from CM066998.1 coordinate 78,779,579, forward strand.
AAATTCAGTTATAACTGCAATGATATAGCTTTTGCCCCCTACGGTAAGTACTGGAGGGAGGTAAGGAGGAATTCTATGTTGGAGCTGCTAAGCGCGAAAAGTGTCCAATCTTTTGAAGCAGTGAGGGATAATGAAGTCACCCTTATAATTGGTTCAATATATAAATGTTTGAATAATGCTATCAATCTACGTGAATTTATGCTTCTTCTGGCAAATATTGTTATTTGCCGAGTTGTTTTCGGACAAAAGAGCAGTACTATTTGATGAAGCCAAAATCTGCACGTACCTTGGATTGAGAGTGCACGCGCTTAGATCTTGATGTGCACCATAGAATACCTGCAAAACAAGGCAATGGGTGTATACCCAAAGCCTTCTCCGACGATCAAGTTAGTCCCTGAGGGGGTTTGAACGTATATGAGTTTGAGAGAGAAGAATTGTGTACCTTTTCATGAGTTTGAGCTGTGTATATATAGGGTTTGAGACTTAATTGTCTGCACTTTTCTAGGAGCCTACTCTATGATGTGGTAGTGGACTGAAGACTTGCTCCTTCTGTTGGGATTATTCGCCACATGTCCCACTCCTGTTAGTGGGCTGAATTTGGTAATATCAAAATGTATATGACCAGAGTCCCCTATCCAACCTTTGATGTCACGCTTATATGCTCGAGGAGGTGTGGCGGTTACCCATACCTCGGCAATGAACGTGGGATCATGCCCACCAATTACTCCTTTTTTTCATGGTTGATGCTAGTCATGGGCTATGAACATGGGGGTGACCCATTCTTGGGAAATTGAACTCCACGTGTTGTTGTTTGCCACTATACCTTAAGTAGCTACTTTGTATGTGTGCAATTATTGTTTTAACGGTATATCAGCTACTCCCCCCTCAACTCTCAATACTAACTGTTGGATTGAGAGGGGAAGATCATTTGTCCTGGCTGGAATGCTGATATTGTATGAGCTTTGTTGAGTCAGATAAGATCTCTAAGCTTTTGTTTCTCGTCCTTGTTATTCAAGACTCCTTTAATGTTCTTCTCGACCAGTTTTTTGAATAAGATCCTAAGTTACAGATTAGAATGATGATCCATCGTATAATTTCTTGACATGTGCAAGACATCCAGAAATAAAATCGGTTGCCAAGTTAGGCTTTTCCTAGAATGACTGAGACATGCCCAATGTGGCCTACTTAAGGGTTACCCCCAAGGTTATCGGCCCCGAGACTGGTGCCAAAGTGACCTAGCCACTTGGAATCTATCTAGTGTTTTCGCCTTCTCGTAAGTCTTATGGCTGTGAGACGTACTCATGTAAAGCCTATTCATGAGCTCGTATGGTCAAAGGTTGGGGCTTGTAGGGCTCTACGAAGAGCGAAGGTTTCTAGGAAAAGTTCTAAAAAGAACTAAAAAGTTAAGCTGAGTGAAGATTTTAGGGCGTAAACAATAGCTTGACTTGACCCTGAATTATGCGATATGCCCAAGCTGCTTGAGCTCGGGGTCTTCTAAGAGAAACAAAATCTGGATTTGCCTGATTTAATTGACTATACTGAATATAGTGCTCTAAGCATATTTGTTCTGATCAACTTATACTGAAAACATGAATTTAGTTTGGGAAAGTGAACTCGAAACTCGATCGATCTGTAGCAGCTCTGAAGTTGCTGAGAAGAACATCTCATCTGATGTTTGATTGGACTCAGTCGTGTGCTTAGCCAGATCATTCTTGTAGCCAGATCATTCTTGTTGCATTGACGGTGGAAGTGTGGAGATATTCCCCCTTCAAGATGTTGACCTTGAAGTTATTTGCCCATTTTCAAGTCCTTAAGTCGCACTGATCCGTGATATGAAGCTCTATGGATTTTTGGATCAGCCAATCGAGGAGACCTTTACCACTTAAAGCTTTATTATATCTTTAGTTTTGTACGGTTGGTTGAGCTATACTGAGCTGGGTAAATCTCGATCTGAGTGAGATGTGTTGAGTATGATCAAGGCTTTTAAAGTCTCTTAATAGGACTGGAATGCTCAGACTGACCACATCTTTAATGAAAGTCTAAAGAGAGCTAAAATGTTTGGGTTGGCCAGCTCTTTAAATATTGCTCTGCTCATGCCGAAGCTTTTAATACTATACGAGGTCAAGGCTTTGGTGCTTGGTAGGGTCAAGCCTTCAAGAGTTGAGCTGCTGAATTATTGAACGCTCGACTAGATAGTTTCGTAAGCGGGTATCAACAAAGGTCCTACCAAGAATAAAATAAATAAGCTTGCTCTAGATATGTTATAGATGTCAAGGTTGAGTCACAGTGCTTCAAAATAAAAGTGAGGCGCTAATTTATACATAGTGCGTAAGATCCACTAGTTGAGCTGAAACACTTTAAGTTGAGCTAATTGATGGAGCTCTCTCTCTCTCTCTCTCTCTCTCTCTCTCTCTCTCTCTCTCTCTCTCTCTTATCTGGTGGAGGACCAAACTAAAGAGCTTGAGATTGATATGACGCTTATAAAAAGGGGTCCCCCGATATGCTGAAGACATTGAGACTAAGCTGAAGTGAATACCCACAAGATAGGTAGTGATTTGAAATACTTATGCATGGTAGCTTAGGGTAGTAACCCTTATATGGAGCATTACTTATTTTGGATTTCATTCTGTAGGAATAGGGTTCCTGGTTAGGAGGCCTATAACTTGTTTGCATAGTCTTTTTTGCCTAGTCTAGCTATGGCTTCTGCCTGTCCAATGCAAGGTATCTTATGCATGGCAGTGGAAAATGTTTTATGTGTATGTCAACACTTTTGGGTCAAAGAGTTGTCTAAACCCATGCCACTCTAGCATGTTTAAAGCTTCCAAAATTTTGAGTTATGCCTGGATCTGCCAGGTCTTTGGGCTTTGAAAAGGCTGTCCTGACTCATGACGCCCGAGTTGTATGTAACTTTAGAATTTTTTGGATTAGGAGTGAATTCGACCTGTAACACTTGAGCTATACGAGCTTCAAGATTTTTGGGTCGTGCCTGTCAAACCTATTCTTGATAGAATGATATTCTAACCGAATTTTTTCTTCCAGAAAAATTTCCTTAGAAGTAGTGGTATGGTGGGTTTGGTCAACCATCCATGTACTTAATTTACCAATGATGTGGTTAGGGAGATGCACCCTCCTTGGTTGGAACTGGCTTGTTTGCTCCAAGTTTTTGTGTTAGTGAATGCCTGAGATATCAAGAGCACAGGGTTTTCAAAGGCATGTGACGTTTAGGCTTTATTACAATCTAAGGCTTTAAGGTTTTCTTGAGCTGTACTGAGCTCGGGGCTTCTGAACCCGCGATTCTTAGTCTATGGGTATGCTCAAGCTATAATGAGCTTTGAGCTTATTGGACCAGTGACACTCAGTCTATGGGTAAGATTGAGCTACATCGAGCTCAGAGCTTTCTAGTTAAACCCGCAATTCTTTATCTTTAGGTTTGCTCTAGCTTCTTGTGCCTGTCGGTTTAGAGCTTTAAACTGAACTGGTTTGCTTAATCCGAAATAAGAGTCAGCGTGAGCTCTTCTGATCTGTTCATGAGAACAAGTTTGAGTGCCTAGTAGACCCAGGGCTTTTAGCTGAGCTGATTCACTTAGTGTGGACTAAGGGTTAGCGTGTGTCACGACCCATCCCACTACGCGTGGAAATAGGACACGTGGCACGCCACCAAGGCTCATCCAACATCAATATAACGATACGCAGCGGAAAGAACTTTAAAACAACCCTGGGTATTTTAAAACTTAGGAACATTTCCCTCTGAGTGGACGAATCCCTTGAAAATTTGAGTTATAAAAAGTTTTAGCCAAGTGTGAACACGTCAAAGAATCTGTTTAGAAAACAGGGGTTCAGTCGACTGTGTTTAGGGTCCAGTCGACTGTCCTTAGCAGAGACCAAAACCTAAAATCTCATCAGAGGTCCAGCAGACTGATCAGGGAACCCAGTCGACTGCTCTAGTTACTATTTGGATCAGTAGCTAAAATCTACAGTGGTTCAGTCGACTGCTCACCCCTCCCAGTCGACTGTGTTATGCAGAACCAAAAAGTATCAGTTCCAAAAAGGGGTCCAGTCGACTGATCAGGGAATCCAGTCGACTGCTTTTACCATTATTAGAAGCAGTAGCCAAAACCCAACAGTGTTCAGTCGACTGATGAAGGGTCCAGTCTACTGCTCCTCTTACTATTCACTTTCAGTGTCTCAATCCCACGAGATCCAGTCGACTGCTCCTGGGTCCAGTCGACTGCTCCCCTGCTGGGCAGCCTGTAATGAAATGTTAACAACTCATGCTTCTCCACACCAACCACAATCGCAACCATAACTGATTTTTTACATTCAAAACATAACTATAGATGTTCAATTACAAGATTACAATACTGTGAAACTAATCTATGGTTCTATTACAACATATTACCAATTCCCAATCCTTACACAAGTTTTAAGAAATGGACACAAAAACATATACAAAGTGATTCCCCAGCGTCCCTTAACGGCCTCACTCATCATGCTTCTTCTTGTCTTTCTTCTTACCTGCAATGGAGTACATCTCCACTGCTCAGCTATATGCTGAGCATACAAGCCTAACATATGCAATATATGATAAACATGCTTTAATCTCATAAATCATATCAATAGTCTCTAGGGAGAAAAATACGCATTCATCCGGTAGCGGCAAGTCCAAGCCTTAAACCGCGATGTCAATGGCAAGTCCAAGCCTACAACCATTACATCCCACAAGTGCCATGGCAAGTCCAAGCCTACAACCATGCACAGTAGCCGTCGCTACTCAAATTCTCAAACAACGAGAAGCTTACTCCGGCATGAATTTGTATAAGACTCCCCTTTGACCCATATAGACAACTCAACGTGCTCGCGTAAATTTAGACATGCTTTACACAATTTAGCGCGTGCATAATTAATGGGCCTACAAATAACACATGGATTTCGCCCGGATCTCAATTTCGTCATCGAAATATAAAACATGTATTTCTCTATATTTCACAAGTTAGGACTTCATACCTCGTGCGATTTCCCCCAAACTTTGAAGGATCGACTAGGAGGCTAATTAATCGTCGGATTTCAAATTTGAGAAAATTTCTACAAGTTTATACCTGTTTTTCCCAAAAGTCCAAAATTAAGAATTTTACAAAAATTGGCCAAACACGGCCTAAGTAGTATCAAAACGTAGGTCTTACCTCCACGAGTTCGAATATGAAATCTGGAGAAAATCTGACGGACGAAAGGTCGCCGATCGTCGTCGCAAAGGTCATTGGCTCAATCTCCCTTCTCTCTCCTCTCTCTAGATATTTTGGAAGTTTGGATGAGAATGAAATCTCATCCACTTCTACTTATAGACAAACTTTCTGGGAATTACGTTTACCTCCCCTCAAGTTTCTCAAAACTTCTAATTAGCTCTCGAAACTTTGCGTACGTTCACTTTATAACTTTATGAGTGAAAATTATAAATTCCAAAAGTTTTCGACTAGGTTTCGTTTGGGTCCAAAATAACGTCCGAAAACTATATTCTTTGGAATCTCTACACAACCTACCTTTTTAATTAATGTATCACTCACGTTCTCACCACAGTTCTCAAATAATATACTGAAGTATCCAAATACCAGAATTATACTACACAGGTATAATTACTATTCACAGGAATACCAGATAAGTCAAATAACATTTAAATCATATAAATGCCATTTACTCATGCCCATGCAATATGAACTGCCATGTTCTCATGTCCTCACTGACACCTTACCGTTGACTCACAGTCAACCTCAACTCAAATTATTAATAACATTAATAATTTCAAAATCTCAAATGATGCATGTTTCAAAATCATAAATTTCTGGAACGGGTGTGACAGCGTGGGCTCATATGATCTGTTGTCTAGATCAGGATTAAGTGTCAGATCAGGTTTAAGTGCCTGGATGGCCCAGGGCTTTTAGCTGAGCTGATTCACTTAGTTTGGGCTAAGGGTCAACGTGGGCTCATATGATTTGTTGTCCAGATCAGGTTTAAGTGCCTGGATGGCCCAGGGCTTTTAGCTGAGCTGATTCACTTAGTTTGGGCTAAGGGTCAGCGTGGGTTAATATGATCTGTTGTCTAGATCAGGTTTAAGTGCCTTGATGGCCCAGGACTTTCAGCCGAGTTGATTCACTTCGAGACTTTTGGGACTGCCGCACTTAGGATTTTGGGCGTGCTTGAGGTGTCTTGGACCCGTGACGCTTGGTCTTTAAGTGTTACCATAGCTGAGACCAGGTCTTTCTTTTGGACCCTTAGGTCTTGCCCAAGCTGAATTTTTAGGTCTTTCAGGCCTAATTTGCACTTAGGCTTTATTGTAGCTTGAACTTTTAGGCCTACTCGAGCTATAACGAGCTTCGAGCTAAATGAGAAGATGAATTGATCCTGACTTTTTCTAATTTATGATTTGACGCTTAGGATGTTATTTTGAGCTGACACCTCAAGATCTAAATTGCTAAATCTCTTTTTGTTATTACAGATTTGATTATAGATCCCGGGCTACCTGCGTGAATGTATTTTGCCAGATATTGCAGAAGGGGATCATGTAAATAAATAAATACTTACAGTCATGGTTTTAAGCATAAATGCACTAGATAAGTAATAAGTCCCGATCTAGAGATGTAATTAACTCTGATAAGAATCTTCCGGCATGCTAAGTTTTGACTGTGCCTGATCATAACAATGATCCCTATCTGAATAAGATCTGAATAGGATCTGAACTTTTGTTGCTTAATAGCTTTCTGTTGACTGTTGTTGAAGCAAGAGACTTGAGGGGCCTTGACCGTAATAAAGCACGGCAAGAAATCTTCTTTATGATGTGTTGGGGGAAGGTCCCCTAATGAGTCTTCTGACCCGAGACTGTTCGGTAATCAATAATGCTAGACACACACTCTAAATCACACTCCAAATCACATTTTTGTTTTAAATGCATGTACCCTGCGCTGTGTAAGTGGTGCACAGAAAAATATAAAAAAATTCAAACAGCACATAATACATGTTTTTAAAGCATAAGATGTGATTTGGGGTATGATTTAGAACGTGTACTTAACACTTCTCGTTCTGTAATTGCTATTGGGCTTGTTTCCCCCCGGATGGCAAGAGAATGGCATTCACTAGCATGACGTGGTTGAACTCGTAACGGTCTTGAAATAGTCCAAACATAATCTTGTTCCAGAATGTTTCATGTGTCCCACTTTAATTTCTTAATTATGCGTGTTTTTGTACGTGGTGTCCCACTATGAGGGACTTATCGGGGGCCCATGGAGGTATACTAAAAAAATCCCAATATAGGGCTCCAAATAATAGTACTCAAGCATTTCCACCATGAATTAGATTTGTACGGTCTTGAACATAGTTTATCTGTGATTCTCTTGATGTGATAGCTCGAAGTGAGGGGGGCATGTGAAGAGGGCCAGATTTGTAGTTAAATGTACTGCTCCAATCCACATTTGAGCGTAATTATTATGATTTAGACAACGAGAATTTCCTGTCTAAATAAATCCCGGTTTGATTGGGATGTGCAATTTCATGTGTGATGTCACACGATTTGGGGGAGCAATTTCATGTGGGATGTGCAATTTCATGTGTGAAGTCTAAATAAATGAGTGATGCCATTCATAAGGTCCATAAAATGATAAGAAATATAATTTTACAAAATCTGGTTTGAATAAAACCTTAACGATGTCTCCTTATTAGCCTAATCTTCTGGAGCTGTGTTGAGTGTAATCATAAAAAATTCATAATCTTTACTTGCAGTGGCAGATGGAAGAAGAGACAAAGGGGCTCAAGCCCCTGTGGATTTTCAAAATTATTTGATTTACCTTCAAATAAAATAAAAATTATACTTAAGCCCCCCGAAAAGTGAATTTTATATTTTATTACACATAAACCAACCCCCCCCCCCCCCCCCCCCCCCAAAAAAAAAAAATTCATTAAACTCCCTACTAATTTTTATTAACGATTTGTGTTAGTTAATATAGTATTAGCTTGTATCACCTACATAAACAGTGTGTATAAATTGACTCCAAAAAAAATTGCCTCGGAACTTGAAAATTTTTTCACCTTCGAACTTGCCAAGCCCCTCCAACTTCAAATTTCTTTATCTGCGCCAACTTACTATGTTTCATGCGTTGAGTCAAAATATGTGTAAAATGTTTGTAGCTGTTGATTTGCATGATTTGAATGGTCTCGAATTGCTGTCGGGGAAAACAAAGTAAAACACTCCCATATATCTACGGTACAAAAATAAAAAATTAAATAAATAAAAAAATAAAAGGCTATACTCAAGTCGGTGTGATTGTTGGAATGTCCCACATCACCCGGGCACAGTCTGTGCTTCTTATAAGTCTGGGTAATTCCAGAAAGACAGACCTAGCTCACTAGTAAATATTGGTTGTAACAGGGATACCACGTCACTATTTGTAACTTCTCTAATACATTTGACTTATGTGAGAAGGAATTCCCCTAGAAATAAGAGCCATATGGATTGATATAGAGATTGGGTTGGATTGGGATAACATGTCATCCCTATCTCCATTATAACCAATATTTTTCCCTGACTCACCCTTAAAAAATTATATCTTTTACAATAGAAGAGTTGCCCATGACTTATAAGTTGCACAGTACCCTAGGTGTGCATCGCAATCATGAATTCAAATTCATAATATGTGTGTGTGAATATCAACAATACAACCTAATTAACCACTTCTCTTGTGGCCGGGTGGCAAGGTCTTTGGGTGTTATACCCAGAGGTCTCAAGTTCGAATCTCAAGCGGATGGCCACAGGTGATTCACCCGCACGCCCTGACCTCGTGAAATTAGTCGAGGTGCGCGCAAGCTGCCAGAACACTCACAGTTACCAAAAACAAATAAAAAGATTCAACCTAACCGGCCAGTGGCTATCTGGACAATATTATCTATCTATATATAAACATAGTAGACTATATATGGTTTTTGGACTTTTGGAGTCGTGACAATATAATCTATCTATATATATACATAGTAGACTATGGTTTTTGGACTTTTGGAGTCGTGTCAAAACATGCAACCTAACAGGCTAACAGGCCAGGTGCATGCTGTCTGGGCAATCATTGTTATAATTGAAATATTTCCTGTCACTTGTGAATTTTTTTAATACATTGCATGCGCAAGGGGTATGAACAAGTTGACTTGATCAGCTGTTAATTTCAACATAAACTATCAAAACTAATGAATCTTCCAGTGTCAACTTGTCTTTGTAAGTTACTGAGAATGTGAGTCCTCCCTTAGCTATCAAAGTGACTCAAAATCAGAACATGGTATAAAAAATATATATATATATATATGTATATTTTCTTCATATAAAAACCAATGAACTTGAGTACTTCTGAAATAGAATTAGGAGGTTATTGAACCATTGCCCAATTTTGTTCCTATATAAACCCTTAATTTCTTGGATCTTATCAGTTAAATTCAAAGACTCTCACCATAGTTACAATGAGTTCTCAGATTTTCATGGTGATCTTTACCACAGTTCTTTCACCTTTCTTGCTTTTCTTTTTCATGAAGCGAAAAAATAGAGCAATAGGAACAAGGAAGCTACCTCCGGGTCCTAAAAAGCTCCCTCTCATCGGAAACCTCCACCAAATTGGCGACTTACCACATCGATCACTTCAAAGCCTTTCAAACAAATACGGGCCGCTCATGTTTATGCAACTAGGCTCAATACCAACATTAGTAATCTCATCAGCTGATATGGCGAGAGAGATCTTTAAAACCCATGATATTGTCTTCTCTGGCCGACCTGTTTTGTATGCTGCGAATAAATTCAGCTATAACTGCAATGATATATCTTTTGCTCCCTACGGTGAGTATTGGAGGGAGGTAAGGAAGATTTCCATGTTGGAGTTACTAAGCACGAAAAGGGTCCAGTCTTTTGAAGCAATAAGGGATAATGAAGTCGCCCTTATGATTGATTTCATAGCTAAATCTTTGAACAATCCAATCAATCTAAGTGAATTGATGCTTCTTCTAGCAAATAATGTTATTTGCCTAGTTGCTTTTGGTCTAAAAGTAAGTACTAGTGATGGAATAAAGAGTGGCAAGAGCAAGTTTGATGAGATTCTTCGTGAAACACAAGGCTTGTTGGGTGGATTTAGTGTTGTTGATTTTTTTCCATCGATGGGTTGGTTAAACAAGATTAATGGTCTTGAAGCTAGGGTGGACAAGAATTTCAGAGAATTGGACAATTTTTATGATGAAGTAATTGAAGAACACCATAATCCCACAAGGCCTAAACCCGAGCATGAAGATCTTGTTGATGTGCTACTTCGCGTTCAGAGTGATCCAAATCAAGCTATTACACTCAGTAATGATCAAATCAAGGGTGTTCTCACAGTATGTTACTTATTTTTTAGCTTTTAATTATTCATCTATCCCATTTTATGCGTCCTTCCGTTTTTTGGCTACACCGAATCTATTGTCCTTTAATAAAATTTAACATTAACTTTTCAAAATTACCCTTGTTGATTGAAAACATCCAATAAAGAGTAGAGGAAGACAACAAGAAATGCTAGTTTTGAAAAAATGTCATTACTTTCATGCATATGTGAATCCAATCATTACCGTTCCCTTAAAAAAGTTAGATTCCCAACAATGGACATGCAAAATCAATTGGAGTAACTCAGTTGGTTTTATTAGGCTTAATTTGGTTGGCTTAGAAACTAATAGATGATTTGGTTGCTTGTCACTTGAATTTGAAATTCAAAATTTATTTATATATGTATATATAAACATTTCCTGGTATTTTCTATATTTTCTTGAAATGTCAAAATTCATGATTTCAAACATCATTTTGGACATGAGTACCATTTTCTTAAATAGTTCCGTTTAAGATGATGATCTTAGTTAAAATTGATAATGTTACAGAAATTAAAACACTATGAATGCAATTGTTTCATTCGAAAAAGCCCAAACAGGCCCTAAAAGTTTTGAGCATTGCAGGACATGTTCATTGCAGGAAGTGATACTTCTTCGGCCACCTTGGTTTGGATAATGACAGAGCTCATAAAGAATCCATTGGTGATGAGAAAAGCTCAAGAAGAAATTGGAAGAATTGTCAAGAGAAAAGAAAAAGTGGAAGAAAGTGATTTATCAGGACTTGTTTACACAAAATGTATAATAAAGGAGGCTTTGAGACTCCACCCACCGGTTCCATTACTGGTACCACGAGAAACTACAGACAGCTGTGTGATTCAAGGGTACGAAATTCCCGCAAAAACAAGAGTGTTTGTGAACGCAAAATCAATAGCTACGGACTCAAAAGACTGGGAAAATCCAAATGAGTTCCGGCCTGAGAGGTTCTTGGAAAGTTCTCTTGATCTGAGGGGACTAAACTTTGAGTTGGTACCATTTGGCTTAGGCCGGAGGGGCTGTCCTGGAATCAACTTTTCGCTACTACTAATTGAACTTGCTCTTGCAAATCTTCTATACCGCTTTGACTGGACACTACCTGAAGGTGTTAAAGCAGAAGACATTGATACGGAAGAAGCATTTGGGTTGACAATGCATAAGAAAACCCCTCTTGTTCTAGTACCCATCCATGCAAATTTGATAAGTGCTTAAACATCAATAACTTAATTGCACTTTGTACCTCTGAAGTTTGGGTGATTTTACACTTTGCACCTTAAAGTTGGCACTTTGGCCCCTAAAGTTTCATAAATGTGGGAAATAAGTCCAAATAGCCCTTTAGTGATGAATGATTTCGTCACTAAAAGTGAAAATTTCGTCGCAAAAAGCCTTTGAGGGACTAAAGTGCAACTCATCCCAAACTTTAGGGACCAAAGTGCCAACTTTGAAAAAAGAGCCCAACTGCAGGTACTTTTGTGACAAGATGTCGGGTTGGGCCGGTCCGGGTTGGTCCATTAAACCCGTTCCTCTCTCTCTCTTCTTCTTCTTCTTCCCACCCCCTAATCAGTGTTCAAATGATACAACTAAAAAATCAGTTTCCTTCAAAAATCAAGTAGAACAAACAGAATAAAAAACAAGTGACAAATAAAGAAGAAAAGCCTTACAAAATCAAAACAAAAAGAACAAATAAGATTCAAAGAAAGAACAAATCAAAAACAGAGCTTCAAAAACATTAAGAAAAAAACAGAGCTTCAAAAACAAATACAATTGGACACAAAATTTGTAACTCAAAAACAGAGCTTCAAAAACATCAACACAAATCGTGTTTGTGTGATGTTACAAATGGTGTTGATGTGAATCTTATGTACTATCAAAACATCAAAAAGTTACAAATTGTGTTGATATGAATCTTATTTACCATCAAAACATAAAATAAAATAAAATAAAATAAAAAAATACATAATCTGCTAGGAGGAGCCAAGCTCTGAAATCCTCGAAAAAGCCTTGAGAAATCAGCGAAAAACTTGTTGATCTAGATGAAAATGTTGATTTTGGTGACACCCAGTTCATGTTTTTCCTTGCTGATGGAGAGAGAGAGAGAGAGAGAGAGAGAGAGAGAGGCGCCGCTTGAGATGAGAGAACAGAATGAAAATGTGGTTCTATACCCTAGTTTCAGACTTCTGGAACTTTATTTTCGCCCCAAATGTAAACCCGGCTTCAGCCCGCAATTTTTAAAGGCCCAGCCCGATACAACCCGCATGCAAATAATACAGGCACGACTGTGGAAAATACATGGGCTTATGCGGGCTGGCCAGCATCTTCGGGCCTGTTTTGCCAGGCCTAGTGGCAGTATGTGCCAGAATCAGAAAATGGCATAGAAAACAATTAACTTTTGCTTTAATACAGAAACCAAACTTGTATAGAATTACCCAGATTTAGGAGGTAACCAAACCTTTGCCCAACTATTGCAAATTTTCAAGATTGATACACAACTTGCCAACTTCTTTCCAACATAAAGGCTCTCTTCCGATCCCTTTTCGGATCCACCATAGTTGCAATGAGTTCTCAGCTTTTCTTGGTGATCTTTACCATCATGTAAACAAGGAGTTTAGGATTCAATTGTGATGCCTAAATTCAAGTACTTGCTATTCACATTTATTATCCGATCCAAGGCCCCAAGTTAATTGTACTAGTTACTAAAGAAGCAAAAGCAGTTTTATCAGCTATTTTACAGCTTAATTCTGCACTCACAGTTGGATGTCTGGTTTTATTTTGATGAACCAAAAGCTTTATACATGGTTACGTTTGGTACACCAATTTTGTTAATTGTGTACGTGAGAAAAAATTATGAGGTAGACGGCAGATTAGATTAGCATGGTCCTATTGTAGAAAATTAAGAGAATGCAAAAGAATTTTTATTCAATCAATCTAACTTTCAATTACAGCTCTATCTTATCTATATAGCTTCTAAGAAATCAATTAATTCTTGAGAACTAACTTAACTGAACACTTAGCAGAAAGAGATTCTAACAGACTAATTGTTACAACAGAATCTACAGAAATTATCAAGTAAGGACAGATGTATCATAAAATCCTGTGAGCCTAGATGATGATGATATAACAGTCCCCCGCAAGCTAATGACCTCGGGAACTTTAAGAAATGTGAGACAAAGATTGAGAGGGCATGAGCTTGTCCTTAAGATACTGAAACCTTGAAACTGAAAGAACCTTGGTGAATATATCTGCAACCTGGTCAGTAGAAGATATATGAGCTACACAAATCTGCTTCGATGCAACCTTCTCTCTAACAAAGTGAAAGTCAACTTCCACATGCTTTATTCGAGCATGAAAGACTGGATTGGCAGCTAAGGAAAGTGCTCTAATATTGTCACAACAGATAACTGGTGTTGAGGAGAGAGGCATATGAAGATCTTTTAGGAGCTGATGCATCCACGAAATTTCTGCAGCTGAGTTGGCTAAAGCTTTGTACTCAGCCTCTGTGCTTGAACGAGCAACAGTAGCCTGCTTCTTAGCTGACCAAGATAGAAGATTAGATCCAAGATACACACAGAAACCAGAGGTAGACTTCCTATCAAGATGATCTCCAGCCCAGTCAGAGTCAGTGTAGCCAATTAAGTTCAAGGGACCTGGTTGAAACACTAACCCATGATTTAAGGTGCCTTTAAGATACTTTAGGATTCTTTTTACAGGAACAAAATGATGATTAAGAGGAGTTTGCATGAATTGACAGACCCAATTGACTGCATAGGCAATATTTGGATGAGTGATTGTCAAATATTGAAGTGAACCAACTAAAGGTTCAATATAGAGAAGGATCAGAGAACGGAGATGTATCAATGACTGTAGGTTGTTTAGAAGCAGTAGGAGAAGCACAGGGCTTGCAATCTTGCATAGATGCTTTAACAAGAATTTCAGAAGCATATTTACCTTGACAAAGCAGTAACCCTTCAGTCAGAGACTTAGCTTCAATACCCAGAAAGTAATAAAGAGAGCCTACCTCTTTTAAGGCAAAAGGTACCTTCATTGCTGCAATTAGCTTGGTAATAGTAGCAGTGTCACTACCAGTGACGAGTATGTCATCAACATATACCAAAGCAATCATGATATGCCCAGAGTGATGGTAGACAAAGAGAGAATTATCAGCAGCACTATTACTAAAACCATATTGAAGCAAGAATCGAGACAGAGTGGCAAACCAGGCTCGTGGAGCCTGTTTTAAGCCATACAAGGCTTTGTTGAGTTTACAAACATGATTGGGCAAAGCTGAATCTGATAACCCTGGTGGTTGGGCCATATAGACTTCTTCTTCTAGTAAACTATGAAGAAAGGCATTTGAAACATCCAATTGGGAAATACTCCACCCAAAATGTAAAGCCAGAGAGATAACCACTCTAATGGTAGGTTTCTTAACCACAGGACTGAATGTCTCAAAATAATCTAAGCCTTCAATTTGATGGAAGCCTTTAGCAACTAGTCTAACTTTGTACCTGGCAATACTGCCATCAGCATTCTGCTTTATTTTGAATACCCATTTGCAGCCAATGGCAGACTTGTGGGGTGGTAAGGGAACTAAATCCCAAGTATGTTGAGAAAGAAGGGCATTATATTCATCTGACATAGCAAGTCTCCAAACATGTGAAGTGTTAGCTTGAGAGAATGACATAGGTTCTGAATGTAAGTAAGGCTCAGAAGTGGAAGCTTTGGAGAGATTGGCTAAAGGTTCAAAGGGGTGTTTGGGTTTAAAAACACCTACTTTAGACTTTGTAGTCATGGAATGAGAATTGGTAGAAGGTGGTACTGATGCAGAGACCTGGGAAGAAGAAGATGATAGGGATATAAAGTTGGGATTTTAAGGAAGGGATAGTGGTAGAAATAACAGAAGGTCCTGAGGAAGGTGATGAAGTTGGTGACTGAGAAGGACACTAAAGATGAGAGAGAATTTGATAGAGAATAATCTGAGAGAAAATCATAGAAGGAAAGAGAAGAAGAGGGTGAAGATAGATTAGAGGAGTGTGAAGTGGAAGATAATGGGGAAAGATAGTGGGTGAAAGAGGATGAGAAGGGGAATTGATCTTCTACAAATTTGACATGTCTAGAGACAAACATGGTTCATGTGTGAGGATCCAAACACTTGAAACCTTTAGTATCAGCAGCATATCCCATAAAAACACAAGGTCTTGACTTAGGAGACAACTTAGAAGACCTATAGGGGTGAAGCCAAGGATAACAACAACACCCAAATACTCTCATGATAGAGTAGTCTGGGGAAATATGAAACAACAATTCAAATGGGCTTTTAAAATTCAAAACAGCAGAGGGCAGCCTGTTAATCAAGTAGGTGGCAGTAAGAAGTGTATCAGGCCAGTATTTTGAAGGTACAGAGGAGTGTTGCAATAGAGCAAGAGTAGTTTCAATAAGATGTCTATGCTTGCGTTCACTTACACCATTTTGTTCAGGTGTGTGGGGACAAGTCCTCTGATGTATAATACCATGCTGAGAGAGAAACTGAGTGAAGACAATATTAACAAATTCACCACCATTATCAGTCTTAAGAATTTTAATAGGAATTTTAAATTGAGTATCCACCATTCTTTTGAACTAAACAAAGGTGGAGAACACTTCTGACTTGTGAGTGAGTGGAAATAACCAAGCAAATTTAGTAAAATCATCAATAAAAACAACATAGAATCGAAACCCAGATGTAGAGATAGTGCTAGTAAGTCCCCAAACATCACTGTGAATCTGCTCAAAGCGAAGCTTATGACTCTTTGATATGTGACAATAATGAAATCAGGAATTGGACTGAGAGATGGTATTGAACTTGGGTGCTTCTTGCTAACAACAGACAAGATATGAGGAGAAGGGTGACCCAAACAAAAATGCCAATGCTGGGGAGAAGTAGGGACTGAAACAAGAGCACTAGAATGCAATGGTGGAGTAGAAACTGAGTATAAACCTTGATGACAGAGGCCTTGGAAAAGAATTTGGTTAGTGGACTTATCTTGAATGAAGACGGAATTTGCATCAAAGATAACTCTGCAATTATTGTCCCTAGCTAATTGATGAACTGAGAGAAGATTATGCTTTATCTGAGGGACATGAAGTATATTGGAGAGTATGAAAGACTTTGAGGGAGTAGGAAGAATACCATCACCTGTATATATAATAGGAACTCTGTTTCCATTGCCAACAATCACAGAATCTGAACCAGTATAAGACTTGAGAGACTGGATCTGATTAATGTTGTTAGTTAAGTGACTTGTGGCACCAGTGTCAAATAACCAGTCATCATCAGAGGGAGAAGAAAGAACACTAAGAGCAGATGTATGAGCAATAAAGGCATGTGGGGGAGGTGGATCTTGAGATGGAGCTAGAGAAATGTTTTGTATGGGTGAATCTGAATTTTGAGGAGATTCAGTGTACCAGGTGGGAGGTGGAGAAGAATTTGGGTAGGACATTGATTGTGGCACTGAGAAGGCGAGGGGATTAGAAGAGGGAGAGGAATTAGGGGGAAAAGGGGATGATGAAAAGAAATATGGGTTAGGGTTTTGAAGAATTGGGGAAACAGGGTAGGGACTAGAATTGGATTAAAATTAATTGCGAATGAGGATTTGAAGTATGAAAGAACATTGGTTGATTAGGGTTAGATTGAGCAAGATAAGCATGAGATGAGTGACTCTGCGGATGATTGGGACGATTAGTATTGGTATGAAATGGATGATATTCATGTGAATGATTGAGAGTAGGGTTTTGAACCTGAAAAGAAGGATTGAAGCGATGAAAACATTCTGAAGCATTGTGATTGTTTTTCCCACAAATTTGACATTGTACCCTGACATAATTGTTCCTCCAAAAATTTCATCCTCTCGAGTTCTTGTTTCTGTGTAGTAAGAATTTGAGTGGAAATTTTGATGTGAATTAGAGTCAAAGCTTTGGAACGACTATGGATTTGATGTAGAACTCTGGATGTTTGACATTGGTATGAACTGAGATTTCTTAGTTGATGTATTGTGATTTCTAACAGCTGAGAGAGCTGTTGTGATTTCTAGATTGTTGACCATTTTCATTTCACGAGCGACATGCTTTTCTTCTGATCGCAGTAAAGATTGCAGATCAGAGAAGGAAATCAGTTGTAAGCTAGCTCTCAGAGTAGTCTTCAACGAGGAATACTCTTGCGACAGGCCATTAATAGTGTACAACACTAAGGCTTCTTCTCCTACAGAGACTCCTGAAGCAGTAAGTTTATCAACACAATCTTTGATACTATCGAGATATTCATCCATGGAATTTTGTCCTTTTGTTGCATTAAGAAGCTTCAACTTCAACTCATGGACATGAGAACGAGACGAAGAAACATATCTTCGAGCTAAGTGTTGCCAGATCTCCGATGCATGTTCAAATCCTACAATTTGTGGTAGAATTGATGGTGATATTATCGCATTGAGACAGCTAACGAGTTGTCTATCAATATTGATCCAAGCAGTAAACTCTGGATTTGTGACAGAGTTGCCTTCAAGATCTGTAATTTCTTGATCTGGTGGAGATGATGATCCATCCACATATGCTAATAGATGATTTGCACGAAGGGCATTGCGTACTTGCAATTGCCAAACCATGTAGTTCGATTGATCGAGTCGAATTGTAACTAGAGAATTCAGATTTGATACAAAAAAATATGAGATTTGGAGGAATATTCAGAGTATTTGCATTGATCGCCATTGAAGATCAGTTTGAGTTCTTGAAAACGAGAAGAACGAAAAGAAAAGGAAGGGGAGAAGAAGAAAGAACAGGTCTATCGATCTCACTGCTCTGATACCATGTAGAAAATTAAGAGAATGCAAAAGAATTTTTATTCAATCAATCTAACTTTCAATTACAGCTCTATCTTATCTATATAGCTTCTAAGAAAATAATTAATTCTTGAGAACTGACTTAACTGAACACTTAACAGAAAGAGATTCTAACAGACTAATTGTTATAACAGAATCTACTGAAATTATCAAGTAAGGACAGATGTATCATAAAATTCTGTGAGCCCAAATGATGATGATCCAACACCTATTATATATAGACCAAATTGATCAATCTTCTCAAAGTAATTGTGAATATATATCTATATATATATATATATTGAGGTTGATTTGTGCAGTCTCATTGCTGTCTTATTAAAGGTGGGTGGCTTTTGTACCATGCCATATGTATAAGCGATTTGACAGTACGAGGCCAGGCAATTTGTCCATAAATTTTAGCAGTGGCGGCGATGGTGTAAGGTACGGCAAAGAGTTTGGTGTTCGGTTCTGGCTGGACAGGAAGCCGAAAAAGGTGGTGATTATGGCTTATAAATTAACTACCGTTATGCTGAGACTTAGTTGTAGGAGTATGGTGGGGGGAAAGGGTGGTTGGGTTGATGCTAATTTGAAGGCTCCACCATCTCATAATGTTGCACCTGCCGGTTATTATTTGCCTGACTATTGTCAATGGAGGAATTTCATCAAGTGTATCTCAGTGTATTAGGCTAATACATATTATTTTTTCTTTCTATATGTATGTTTTATACCTCAGTGAAGGTTCTGCAGGTAGAGAAAGTGCTGCTGCAATGAGAAAGTTGAAGCAAAATTGCACATTTTGTAGAATGTGTTATATATGCTCATGCTATGATACTTGGAAGCATAAATTCCTATAAAAAATTTGGTCAACTTTCTTTACTACATTTTGGTTTATATACTTATCCTTATGGGCTACAGTACCTACTAGTCATCTAACAATTGATAAATGAGGCTGGAGGTGGGTTTGGTGGAGTCAAAATGTAAGCGAAACGAATTTTGGTGCTTCATGTGAAAGTGAATAGTTTGTCAAGGTAGTTTACACCAATAGTTCCTTCAATTTAGTCGGCTGCCCTCAAATTTTGTCCTCTTTGTTTTTAGTCTAACGGAGCACCCCGAAAAAATATCGGGATGGCCTAAAATAAAAATGTCATATATATATACACAAATTTTATCTCATGTGCATTGCACGTGGATGATAGTCTTTTTACTTTATATATATATATATTTGTAACGTAACTTTTCTTTGAGCAATAAAGTTTAGATAAACAAATTCTAATTAATTTGAAATTGAAGGAATATAATATACTGGTATCAATTTAATTATCCTAGTGCATAATTTGTAAATATAAGAAAACAAACAATATAGGTAAATATTTAATCTTAAGCTTATCGCATATCATCTTGGAATTCTTTCATCTGTAGATACCAAGATATCTCTCTAAACATTAACCTGTCTGAATGTGATTCTCATGTAAAGATTTACATATGTTCTTGTGAGATAACTATATAAATCATGATTTGATAGAACTTCACAGCTTGCCAGCATGTCCAAAATTCTTGGCATTGTTATCTAAAAAGTCAAAGCCAGTGAATACATTACGTTTTATTGATAACATATAATATCTCAAATTGAAGATCTTGTTTCTTGAGGGATCTTATTTCGTAGAGTAATGCTTTGACTTTCAAATTTAATCCCAAATATGATTACTAAATGTTTTGCCAGTTATACCACATGACTGTATGTGCTACCACTTCAATACCATTTTGAATATCTTAGATTTAGGATTATAGCATTACTCTGGTTCAAACGAAAGTGAGATATGATATGTAGCTTGTAATGCAACTATCTTAAGCTAGCTACAACCATTGATGTAATTTAATGTATTAATTCACGTGTACAAGCTACGAATGTATCTCCAATTTGTTTTTTCCTTTAAATTTTTATACAATTGCATTTAGCATACGGGTACTGCATACAAGTCACTCCGCAATCACATTACTCATGACTCAGGTTCGGATATTTTTAATTTCTTTAAAACAAAAAAAAAAACCCTTAATCCCTCTCCCCTGAACCCCAGCACTAACTGTTCTCGTACATGACTACTACACCAAATGATAAAAAAAATAAATAAATAAATAAAAATAAAAAAATTGATAATAAATATAGTCACAAGTTCTTCCAATTCAAATAACAGGAACTACGTAATGAAAACCAAAAATCCATATGATACTTATTGAAAAAGTATTTCAAGGATTGTACAAAAGTTAATATTAAAGATTAACGGGTACGTTCCTTGAAGATGAGATCATGAGAAGGTAGATAGATAAACAAAATTAGACACATGACATGTAATCATAAAATTTTTTTTTTTTTTTTTTTTTTTGGCTAAAAGTGAGTCCTAAGCAACCCGAAAGTATACCAACTTCTAAGGGATCTAAAAGAATTTTAAAGATTTAGGAGATAAAGTGAGTCCATCAACATTAGTTCCAAAAAAAAAAGTTAGTATAATTAAGAGTCCTATAATTGTAAGAATTGAGATTAGGATAATATTGCTTATCCATGGACTACACCAAAAGAAATAGAGGCAGTAAGAAAGAAAACACAACAGGGACATGTTATTCACATTATTTTAGAGACCTGTAGTTTTAAGAAAATATTGAAAATCAATAAGAAGTTTGAGATAAAAATTTTTAAAAAAAAAAAAAAGATGAGTTAGAAAAATAAATAAATAAATAAGAGTCCATCAATGTTGGCTTTTAAAAAAAATGTTATTAGGGAGAATTAAGAATTTGTATAGAGAAAAGTAAAAGCAATAAAGATGTTTAGTACCTATACTTCTAATGTTATAGTTTTAGTGCGGTTAGAGTCTTAAAGAATTAAGATTGAACTAATGATCATCTAAGGAGTCCACGTAATAGGTGGGCGAACAAGATTGTTACAAGACACGTTTGTTAGATGACATGGCAAACATTGCAAAAAAAAAAAGTATTCTTATAACATTGGAAGTGTAGGACTCTCACGGACCAAAAGGCCAAAAAAAAAAAAATGGCATACTAAAAAATGAAGTTATTAAAACTCAAAAAAGATCAATCATAAAACATACAAAAACAAAAATGAAGGACTCTTCTGGATGTTAATAAAAATAACTAAATAAGAGTACATTAATGTTGGCTTTTAAAAAAAATTGTTATTTAAGGAGAATTTATATATATAGAGAAAAGTAAAAGCAATAAGGACTTTTAGTACCTATACTTCTAATGTTATAGTTTAGTGCGGTTAGAGTCCTAAAGAATTAAGAACTAATGCTCATCTAGGGAGTCCACGTAAGGGGTGGGCAAACAAGACACGTTTGTTAGATGACATGGGCAAACATTGAAAAAAAACAAAGTATTATTATAACATTGGAAGTGTAGGACTCTCACGGACCAAAAGGGGGAAAAAAATGCCATACCAAAAAATAAGGTTATTAAAACTCAAAGATCAATCATAGAACATACAAAACAAAAATATGAGACTTTTCTGGATGGACCCAAAAAAAAAAAAAAAAGTGTTATACCAAAATTTATTAAAACTCTAAAGAAAATAGTTAAGTAAAAGTGTACCGATTGATAAAAGTATAAAACACTTATGCACATTGGTACATTTATATTTATATTTATATATGTATATGTATATATAGATTATAGATATAGATATAGATTATAGATATTGGTGTAATTATATTCTAGCCCTGCCAATTATTGAAAAATATATGTATATCCATGTAATGTATTATAACCAGCCCAACAATTCAATTCCTCACTTTCCAGTTTAGCCCTACCCAAAATGTGTTACATCAATACAAGCTTTACAATTTAAAACAAGCTATCAACCCTTATTATTGGGGAAAAAAGTGAATGGGAACAAATGCAAAATCAAAGGGGTTCAGGAAGAAGAAAATCACAATTAACTATTCACAATGAAAATTACAATCACGATACTACTCAACTCTCAAAATTGTCAACAAAAAAAAAATCACAAAATACAGAAAATTATACCCACAGACGTAAAGTCGTGGGTTTACAAGCCAACCCTGTTCAGGAGACCATCTTTAAATAATCTCCTAGCCCCCAAATTGCATGCTGGCCCAATAACTTGAATAAGAGCCCAATGTTGGGTCAAAGAATACAAATAGCAGGGCTTGTGATGGTATATAAGCCCCTTACACTTCTATTCGTCAACCGATACGGGATCTCACACTTTTGTCCGTATGCAAGTTTTCCCATTAATTTATGCATTTTTTTTTATTTTTTTGCAAGGTTTGAGACCCAAAAAAAGTTTGAATTAATTCAAAATTATCACGATAAATCAACAAATAGATAGTTTAAGTGTCCTGTTTAAGTGTACCTAACATTACTCCATCTTATACTAATAGATGCATGTGGCTTGTATTGTGGACAAAGGACTTTGGATTTTACCGAAAAATGTTTCAAAGAACAATCAAACAGAAACCGCGTGGAACAAAGATGTATATGAGATTGGTATTATGGAAGAAGGCTTGGGATTTCATTGCATTAGTTTTGTTTAGTCCCCCGTCGGATAAGTTAAACTCTGTAGATGATATCTAAAATTCTAGTAATTAAATGCACACAAGATGACACAAACTCAATTAAATAGTGAAAATAAAAATTTTGAGCACTTGCATTGTTTTAGTGCGTGTGATTATGAACCACTTAATTAAAAGTAACCAAAAACTCACTGAATATATTAAGTGAAAAAATTCTATTAAAAATAATTATTGAATGCAGTATATTTTAATACTTGAAATACTGTTTTCAGAATTACAAATTCAATCGCTTAAAATTTTCAGTACGTATTTAAAATCCATCACTTAATTTTCAGTAATTAATTTTCAGATTTATCAAACGGATGTGAGAGGTGGGGTGCATTGGTGTTGGGAAAATTACCATTCCCCACCCAACGAAAGCTTGTAAAACACCAGCAGGAACATCTGAAACTACCGTATGGAAATAAACTCCAAACACACATGCAAAAGATACCCATAGTATTTAACAGACACACACCAAAGAAATATACACATTTCTACGTGGTTCAGCCAAACATTGTCTACATCCACACCCGAAAGATACTGTTGTTCACTATCATGAGAAAAATAACTGGTACAAACCACTGAGTTAAAGAACATAACCAAGACCCAAAGACCCGTGTACACCCCGGGCCCACTCAATATACAAGAAGAACCTGGCATAATCACTATCAATATAGACAAATTACAGAGATGAAAAAATATACATATATACCTTACATCCCTAACACTGTAAACAACCCTCGTAGAAAACCCCAGTTATTAATGTCCTCGTGCCTCAAAGGGGAACTCTCTCTCATCACCACTCTCTAACCGAGTGCATATTACCCCCATATATTTGCATCACACACATATATGTACTAATCATACTACACGTGCGTTGCACGTGGTTAGTGCACATTTATAAATGAGTAATATTTGGGGCACTAACAACTTCCACTAACACTTACTAACACAGTCTATCTCTCTCCTAGTGGTACTGTGGGGTCCGCAGTGGGTCCCGCAGTACCACTAGGAGAGAAATAGAGTGTGTTAGTAAGTGTTAGTGGAAGTTGTTAGTGCCCCTAGCATTGCCCTTTATAAATATCTGTAACCTTGAGAATGATTTGTGATGAAAACATCACGACCTAACAAATTTACAATGTTAGTTGTCATAACTCATGAGCATAGTTGATTAATGAATAAATGAATGTAAGCAAGAAGGAAAAAATATATTATCCTGCCAAAAGAGATCAATCTAAAATACTTGTTCACTGTACTTAAACTTGAAAAGATTATCT
Source organism: Hydrangea macrophylla (assembly GCA_033977485.1). Taxonomy (NCBI): domain Eukaryota; kingdom Viridiplantae; phylum Streptophyta; class Magnoliopsida; order Cornales; family Hydrangeaceae; genus Hydrangea; species Hydrangea macrophylla. The sequence continues at coordinate 78,803,687 of CM066998.1, forward strand.
AGAAAGAAAAAAAAAACTCTAAAAACTATTGTAAAATCTATATCTATACCTTTATAATAAAAGAGCCTTAAGTTATCTTTGAAATATTTCGAATCAATTTGGCCTTAGTAGTCATTTTGATTTGTAATATGGTTATTTGCTAATTTCACATCTATATCTTTATCAAGTACATCAAGTCATTAATACTTAGGGCTTGTTTGGCAAGGCTCGTTCAATATTGTCTTTTTAGTCATTTTGGATTTCTAATTTGATTATTTAATTGATAATTTCACATCTATATCTACATCAAGTCATTAATATGAATACTTAGGGCTTATTTGGCATCACCTCTTTATCCTCCCATTTACACTATACCTTAAGGCTTATTTGACATTAGTTTTTCATCATCTCCCATTTATATATATTAATTAGGAAGGATCGAGAAAAAAATGAAGAAAAAAAAAAAAAGAAAAAATATAATTAGTTTTTTCAATATATCAAGTGATTAAGAAAAAAAATAGAATGAAGTAAAAAATTCAAAATTATTATATTAAAAAAAAAAAAAGATGACAAGTTTTTTTTCAATAAATCATGTGTTATTATGTTAAAAATAAGTTATTACTTTTCAACAACATTCTCAATTTTATTGTATAAAGTTTATCTGTAGTTTAAAAAAATGATAAGTTTTTTTCAATGTATTATGTGTTATGATGTTAAAAATAAGTTATTACTAATTTGGTTATTTGGTAATTTCACATCTATATCTACATCAAGTCATTAATATTAATACTACTTAGGACTTTTTGGCAAGGCTTGTTTGGCATCACCACTTTATCTTTTTTTTTTTTTTTTGGATCTAAAGGCTTGTTTGACATTATATTTCATCATCTCTCATTTTGTTACCTTAGGAAAGATCAAGAAAAAAATGAAGAAAAGAAAAGAAAAAAGATTATTAGTTTGTTCAATATATCATGTGATCAGGAAACACACACGCGCACACACACGAAAGAAGATGATAAGTTTTTTCAATATATCATGTGTAATGATGTTAAAAATAAATTATTACTTTCAAACAACATTCTCAAGTTTATGTATAAAGTTTATATGTATTTAAATAGAAAAAGAAAAAGAAAAAATATGATAAGGTTTTTCAATATTTCATGTGTTGTGATGTTAAGAATAGGTTATTACTTTTTAAACAAATAAATGAAGAATAGAAAAAGAAAAGAAAAGAAAAAAGATGATTAGTTTTTTCAATATATCATGTGATCAGGAAACAAAAATAATAATATAATAAAATTAAATAAATGAAAAAGAAGATTATTAATTCTTTTTCAATATATCATGTGTGATGATGTTAAAAATAAGTTATTACAGCATTCTCAACTTTACTGTATAAAGCTTGTATGGAGTTGAAAAAAGAAAAGGGATAAGGTTTTTAAATAAGAAAATTTTAGTAGGAAATCCCATTCTACCAATGTTTGTTATAATAGACCCACCAATTGGTACTTCCCAATGAGAGACCCTATAATTGTGAATATTGTTAGAGATTAGTCCACAATCCCCAATTATAGATAGTTTTAGTGACTTTTTTACCCCTATACATATACACATACATACATATATAGAAATATATATATATATGGTAATAACTCTATTTTAAAGATCTCATTGATTTGCATATCAAATATATGGAAATAAAATCCAATAACTTTATCCTTGTACATTATGGGTCTTTTGATTATTTCTAACGCCATTTTTATGTGGGTATCCCATTTTTGTATGTTCTACCAATAATCATTGATCACATAACATATTAATCTGTTACTATGCACCATACATTTATGCGAGTATTGAATTTTACACTACAACTAGTTCGTTTTACACTGCAATTGGTTCATTAGTGTGAAATTTTACACTGCAACTGGTTTGTTTTTACATTGCAACTAGTTCATTAGTGTGAAATTTTATACTGCAATTGGTCAAACTCAATCCCATAATCTGGCATATATTTTGGGAAGTTACCAAACTTATTTTATACTGTAATTGGTCAAACTCAATCCCATAATCTTGCATATATTTTGGGAAGTTACCAAACTTATTTTATACTGTAATTGGTCAAACTCAATCCCATAATTTTGGGAAGTTACTAAATCTTGCATATATTTTAGGAATTAAGTTACTAAATGTCATAATTGTAGGGCTTTATACGTTAGAATCTGTTTAATATTGCACATATCTTTTTTAATTTCGTATTTCACCATTCTTGGGTGATCTAACAGTCATTCATCACCATCACCAAAAAAAAATTGTGTTAAATTTCACACTAGAATGAATATAAGAGTTAAATTTCACACTCATATTCGAGTTATTCAACAAAGGAACACTGTCTTATCACAAATTCATTTGCACATGAGTGTTAAATTTTATACTACAACCTTTTGAACCATATCATTTGAACTACAACATAGTATACAGTTACACATCACAACTTTTGAAGCAAGAACAAGAGTGTTAAATTTTACACTACAACCTTTTGGACCACAACCTTTGAACCACAACATAATATACAATCGGGTTCCATTGTATAGCTTGAGAGAGAGCAGATCCGGTATTGCCATTGTTGTTGAAACCCAGAAAGCTTCCAAGCATTATAAGTCAAAACATCAACCGGGTTCGAAACAATCACCAACATCGAATCGGGCGAGTACTTCACAAGTTGGGGCACAATAATCAAGAACACCCTTGTTCTTCTGTATCAATTCAGCCTGGACTCGCCGGGGTTCTGCCTAGCGCCGGCGATGACGATACAGAGAGCGGATCCGACGATGATCTTGGTCCTCGAGTAGTCCACGTCGGCCATGATCTTGGTCCCCGGGAGGAGCGCGGCGGCGTATTTGAGACTGAGCATCTCGCCATGGAGTTTATCTGGCTTGCGTCGACTAGCGTGAGGTCGCCGGAGAGGTCCTGTGTGAGGATGGTCTGAGCTATAGCCTGAGCTTTCTCTCTCTAAACAGGGAGAGAGAGAGAGAGAGAGAGAGAGAGAGAGAGACCTTGTTGATGCATATATAATGTGATTTATTCTTATTTAGATATTTGGGATTTGAATTTTGAAAACCCCTAAAATAGTTGGGGTTATTAATTGCAGTTTTGAATGAGAAATGGAAAGGGTAGTTTGGTCCAAATTTTGTGGTGTGGACTTCAGACGAAATTGTTTCATACGTTGGGCCTATTACAAGAAACCTAGAGTAAAATGGACATTATACTAATTAACTCTTTAAATAAATCATTTGTTATGACGTTTAAAAATGAGTTATTATTTTAGGGGCAATTAGGAATTAATCCAAATTAAGGAAAGTATGGTGGTTTTGGTATAATTAGCTAGCAAAAATATTTGGGATTAGGTCCACTCCTTGGTATTTTGACAAATCTACCCTCAATATTGGTCTTACACCAAGAGTTTTACCCCCTGCACTTCCGGCGACCTCGCCTGACCTCCGACGACCACCACCATCACCTCATTTGAGCTCCGGTGACCTCACCTGAGCTTTGAAGACCACCATCACGACCTTCCCTGCCTCCATCAACCAACACTACCAGCAACGATCACCACCACAACCTCACCTTACTTCCAACGACCACCATCACGACATTTCATAAACATGGATTTAACACCAAATTTCAATTACTTTTAAACAACATTCTCAAATGTATTGTACAAAGTTTATATTGTCACCCCCCCACCCCCCAACGTAGCATAAATAGGGAAAGCATTTATTTTCCTGTATGGACCCGTAAGTCACAACAGTTTGAAGGATCGATTCTGTCCCAAACGTCGAACAATATAATAATATAAATTAGAGTAAGAGCAATCAAGGCTTACAAAAATTAATCCAAGTTAATAACTATTATAGCATGTGATCACCTAAAGGCACAACCCGCCTTGTAACAAAATAATAATATTATCTATTACAGTAATCCATATAACAAGTTTAATTCATCAACTAAAGCAATATATAAAATAGTTTCTCTTCATAAGCAGTCGTTCTCAATTAGCATAGTTATATAACCCAGCCTGATCATAACCTGAAAAGCCTAGACATGAATGTCCAGGGCGCATCAACACCATCAGCTTCATGAAGCTAGTGAGTATTAAAAACATGTACTTGTAATTTAAAACATACTCCTTTACCATTTTCATTTCACTGGTTCATCATTCACATGCTAGAAATATAGCAATAGGTTCAATTTATAAGACAGTAAGGATAATGTCATAATCTTAAATCAATAAAACATGTGATCGTGCATGAAACTATGCAACCTTCTCATCCGACTATTTTCTCTCGACAACACATCATCTCACTCTCTCACTCCAGTATCTTGAAATACTTAGGTGACCATACTTTAGTACAGGGGTACCTGGGAGTGTCCAGTTTGCCTCACACTTTAGTACGCGGTATCAGGGAGTGTCCAAGTCGGCGTCACACACTTTAGCGCTACTATGGGCGCCAGGGAGTGTCCAATTGTCACCGTCGTATTTCAAAGATACTCTAAACCGCATCTCACAACATCACACTTTAGTACACAAGTACCAGGGAGTGTCCACATCACAACCTCATCCACATACTTTTTTCACACTGGCCATCTCTTACCATGCATGTACACTTGACTCCACATGTACGTCACATGACTATATACAGAAAAGTAAATTACTGGAAAGCAATAAACAGCGTACGTGAGAGAATAAACAAGCCTTTAATCAACCCTTTCTAACCAAAACATAAAAATCAGGATTATGTTTTAGTATAATTCCCAAACAGTACTTTAAAAACCCTTAAAACTTTATCCAAACAGCTCCTTAACAGAAAACAAACAAAAATCAGAAAAGGCCAGGTCGCTTGCGCGATATGCCTCTTTTAAAATTTTCCAGATATCAAAATCTACACAGGTCGCGCGCGCAGGATACTCGCGCAATGGGTCGCTCGGGTGGACCGCTCACGCAGGTCGAGCGCACGAGTTTTCACAGAAACTTCATCTTCTTCGTTTTGTTCCCCTGTTTCAGTATAGTGGTCTATTTTTAACCCAGTTCAATTCCGAATGTAAAAATAGCATATAGTATATGGTTCTCTTCATTTTTCCGCAAGGATTACGAATATACGATCGGATTAATGTGAATCGAAACGTAGCTCTCAAATTTTACGAAAATCCGAGAGGTGTCAAAACTTCATTTCTAATATACTTTCTCCTGTGAATGAATTAGGCTTTAATACACTACACATGACCTTTAGGGACTACAATCTTTCATAGTCATCTCTAAAAACTCATTTTGGTTAAGTTTGGAAAATCACCATTTTCAAACTTTGAACTCCATTGATGAAATCAACAATGGTGTTTTATAATTACACATAAACAAACAGTAAACAAGCATGAATTTACATTAGGAGTGAGTTAATAATACTCACCGTGATTGAAGATTAAGAGTTTGTTGAGAAATAAATAAGAATTAACCAACCCAATGAAGCTTTGGCTATGGTGAACAAGAGCTTTCTCTCTCTACAATGACTTCTGAAAATCTTCTCTGAAACTCTCTCTTTTCTTCTCTGTGTTTCAGTTTACAAAATGTGCAGTTGTGTGATCAATTGTGTGTATATATAACCAAACAATTTGAGGAACCTGGGCTCCAAGTTCATCCTTGTTTACTAAACTATTACATTAAATTTTTACTTCTAAAATCCTAATATATACAGCATATATGCGTACATATTACAGATTGTAAGAACTCTATAGTTGAGCTAAGGGTCAAGTATAGATTTATAGGGGACATGTCCATGTGTTTGGGTAAAGTAGCTTAAGGCTCAACACTAACACACACAACATTAACACTCCCAAACAAGGTGTAGTCAAGTTATCTAGGAATCACTTTGGTTGTTTGGCACTAAGTTAATACACACACAAATAGCATTCCCAAACAAGCCCAACCCAATGATTAGTTGCTATAAAAGTACATAAAGCATATGTCACCTCTTAATTGGTGGAGATTCCCAAACTGTGGAAGATCAACGCAGCGCGAACAGTTTCCGTCACATAAATTGGTATTTTTACAGCGTGGTGATTACCATAAAAATACAGAAATTTTAGATCAACGTTAGAAATTATTTTCTGGTTTATTAAAAATACAGTTTGAGTCAGAAATAAATATCTTCACCTTTTTGAAATTCAACACAGGTACTACCAGCCTTAAGAAAATAATCAGTTATTAAAACATAACACAAGTATTACTCAATTTAACAAAATTACGATTTGACCCCAATTAAAGAATTTCTATTACAATAAGGCAAGAAATACGAATTAAAATAAATATAGAATGAAATTAGAAATTAAATGAAATTATAGGTTGTTACATCCATCCTCCCTTAAACAGAATTTTGCCCCCAAAATCTAGGCTAACTAGTCATGAAACAACTCCGAGTACTTCTTCCTCATATCAGCTTCGACTTCCCATGAGGCTTCATTCTCGTCATGGTGATTCCACTGAAACTTCACCAACGAAGTATCCTTATTCCTCAGCTTCTTGATACTCTGATCCAGAATTTTCACGGGCCTCTCCTTATAGAAAACGTTGTGACTCGTCTTAATATCGTCAAAACTAACCACATGTGAGGGATCTCGTATGTAATTCCTTAGCATGCTCACATAGAATACATTGTGAACCCCAGACATCTTTGGTGGCAGTGCGAGTTGATAAGCCACTTTTCCAACATGATCCAATATCTCGAACGGTCCGATAAAATGCGGGCTAACTTCCCTCTCTTGAGATCAAAACGTACCACTCCTCAGGCCGGTGAAACCTTAAGAACTACGTGATCTCCGACATTGAATTCTAAATCTTTTCGGCATCGATAAACAAATTGTGTACCTGCTCTGTGCGGTCTTCATCCTTCCGTTGACCAGAGAAATCTTCTCGTTGGTTTCTCTAACCAAATCTGATCCTGACAGTTCTGTATCTCCAACCTCTGCCCAACATAATGGAGAACGATATGGTCGTCTGTACAATGCCTCGAATGGAGTCATCCCAATACTCGTGTGATAACTATTGTTATAGGCAAATTCAACTAAAGGCAAGTGTGTCTCCCAAGATTCCTCAAAATCGATAACACAAGCCCTAAGCATATCCTCCATGATCTGGTTAACACACTCAGTTTGCCAGTCTGTCTGAGGGTGAAAAGCGGTACTCATCTTAAGCGAGGTTCCCATAGTTTCTTGTAGACTTTCCAGAAGTAAAATGTGCATCACTATCTGACACAATCGACACAGACCTGCAAGTGTGTGTCCCTCTGTAGGTGATCTCAAAAATGGTAGGGTCACTATCGGTACGTTGCACTTGCTTCGTAGCCGAACAACTTTGCATTGTACAGCATGTGCATCTATAGTAGCTTCTGCAATGTAAATGAATTGAATTAGATTGGATTGGATTCCATATATACACAAGTGATGTATATATAATACATGTATTTGGAAAATGATTGGATGAGGGAATGATTGGCTCTTATTAGGACTTTTTAAAACTAGAATAGACAAGAAAGCATACTTATCACCTGGGATATTTGGCGCCTAAAATGTCTTTCTGCCCATATTTTCTCCAACTATAGCCATCTTCAATTGGTCCTTCCAGTCCAGTCTCAGAACAGATTCTAACTTGGTCTGTCCATGTCGACAATAATTTTCTGCAACACCAATTCAAAGATTAAGGTTTTGCACAAAGCATTGACCAAAATCCAAAAATAAAAAATAAAAAAATTTAATAACAATTTCCCAGAATTTCACCCGAATTCCATGTTTATTATTATAATGTAAATTTTCACCTCTTCTTTGATACATCGATGGGGTCAAGATTTTCCTTGTAACCTTTGTTGAACTCCTCCCTCCGTGGACTTCCATCGACAGAAATGGAAGAATCCGGCACGCCGGTGGTGATCGTCGGGGACACTGGCTGAACATGTGTTGTTGACCCGTTCCACTTGAGAACCAATAGAGCCTTGTCATATGAAGATAATATTCTATCTGGTAACAATTCTAGGGTTTTGATCGAAGAATTGGAATCCATATGGAACTTTAGCTACATTGCAAGCTCCAACCTGAAGTCACTATCAAGTAGCTATCTTCTATCAATACCTTACTTAGGGACTGCTAAAATAACAAAATTGCACACTTCTTTAATATTAATTGATTGTTAATGTCCAGCTTGGGGTTATCTATGCACACAAGTGAACACAGCGGAATGTCTTGATGGAATGGACACACGTGCACATAACAGATAGTCTTCATGGAATGCACACACATGCACAACACATAGCACACGTGCACAGCACATAGCACACGTGCACAACACACAGCACATGTGCACTGCATACAGCACACGTGTATAGCACAGCGGCCCACGTGCACAACATCACATCACAGTACTCGTGCACAGCAGTCCACGTGCACAGCAATCTAGCACAACACAGCACAGCATAGCACACGTGCAATGCATACATACACGGCAGTGTACAACACGCGCACAGGCAGCACACGTCCACCCGTAATGTACACAATTTTGGTCTGACTTTCTGATCATATTTACCCCAGATAAATTTAGTTTAAGTTTTTCCTCAGAACTACAATATTGTAGCTCTGTGAGTTATCTTTCCACGGCCTCAAACGGGGCATGATTTGAAGTTCCGAGGCAGGAGAAAAGTCCATTTTACTAACACACTGTCAGTCTGAAAAACTGCTACTTTTTATTCCGAGTTTTATACCTTCAATCTGTTTTTGTTCCACAAGATGAATAAATGATCAAACTCTCAAAACTACAAAGTTGTAGGTCTAGATGTCTTCTTTCCAGAACATTAAGATTTGAATGATTTGGAATTTTGAGTGAAAAATTATGGCCAAAATACTATAGCTACTGTAATATGCCAAATAAAAAAATTATCCCCTTCTTGAGCTTTTAATTGCACTCTACAAAAATTTAAAAAAAAACCTAGTTGTTTGCAATTTAGTGCTGAACTTGATTCATGCCATTGGATAATAGTCAAGTGACATTACAAGTATATATCTATTGATCAAATAATTATGCTTGGTATAGCACTAGAGTAAACTTGATTACAAGTATCTACGGATATTTAAGGAACATGGTTACTAGAGAAAACTTGTGTTTGCAGTCAATCTTTTTTTTTTTTTTTTTTCCTTTCTCCTCCCCCACCAAATAGATAGGATGTTGAATTAGTAGCTTTGATGCAAGCATGAACAAACTACATTGAGAACAAGTACATCACACTTAGTATTGGTCACTTTATGTTACTTTTTTGCCTTGTCATCATATCATTGTCAAAATCATGAACTCTCTCTAAGCATTTTGTGTTTTATATGGTTTTTATTTTAAAGCTACACTACACCAAACAGGACAATTTCTAACGGACGAGGTCAAGGGACCCAAGATCTATATCAAAAGAATTTAATGAGATGGACTAGATATCTGTACGGTAACTCAAGGAATGTTCCATATTTATTGTTAGTTTGCAACTCATGAATCATGATTTTGTCTATCTTTACTCCGTTCACTCCTTCGCCTTGCTCAATTCCTTGCTTTCCTTCCTCATTTATTTTTAAAAAAGTTTAATCTGGTTGTTTGCTTGTAGCATCACCTAAATGTACTCTCTAGGCAAGTGGTGGGTTCCTACGAAGTGCTATTATCCGACTGGTCCTCTTCAAGAAAGTTCACGGATTTGGTACTATTATCCGACTTATTACTGATTGCATAAATTGAAAGAATGATGTGCTACTACAAGCAGCTTCAGGGGATAGAGTACCTGAACAGGTATTTCATTTATTTCGTTTCACTATAATATAAGATTGAGTACTTGTGATGGTAAATCTTGGATATTGCTATGCAAAATGCGTCTCAGACCTTTATTGGATGTAATATGGGGGGCTATTGATTTGACTACGAGGAGAAAATATAGTGACTACATATGGGATAAAGTGAGTGAATAGAGCTTAATTAGTCACATGAATCATTTGTTGCTAGAGCACTTCTAATGAAAATACACGTGAGAAAGCAAATATGAACATAGTAGAAAATGTCATGGCTCTGAGTTTTCAATATTTTATATTCAATAGTTTTGGTTACTTTCCAGGATGCTTCTGCCATCACCACCGTTCGTCAACCCACGCACAAGGATAAAGCAACTAACTCCGATTCAAAGGTAGTTTTTCCTCTATTAAAGCACTATACTCCTGAAATTGTTGCGATTTGTGTAAATTAACCCTTGAAATTTGTGTAAATTGCAACAAATCTTTTGGTTATTTATTTTTCCTTGTTCCTCGGATGACTCTTTGCATTTCAACTTTTTGGATAAATGGAAAAACTGTTGAATGTTAGATGTTGATTAGTTATTTAGATTTATAAGTTGTGCTATTTTAGCAAGATTGTATTGTTAAAAAATTCCAAGAAAACACTTGCAACCTATTTACATGCGAAATTGAGAAGTTTAGGACTACTTGACTTTGATACTTGGAATTGTGGAGTTCATTGTACAGTGTTGTTTGGAAAATAGGGAAACTAAAATCAACAATGTTGCAATGTAGCTATAATCATCAGCAATTTATGAGCCATTTCGCTTGTTTGGTTCATGAATTTAATTAGGGAAAGGAAAGTAAAACAGTGAGGAAAACGCAAAACAGCGGGGAAAAGAAACAAGTACGAGCATACTTGATGATGCTTCCCATTTCAATGACCCATTTCAGATTCTTTTGAATTGACTGTTCTTTGTTTTGTATAGTACTTATGTTTCCATTGCAAGCTATCTTTATAAATCATACTGGATTTCTTCTGCTGAGTTTGTCATACTGGATTTCTATTGCACTCCTTTTGGGAACTCTTGGTGAATTTTTCTATTTTTTATCTTTTCAGATTATGCTTGAGAGTTCTGCAACACTTGCAATGTCCGTGTTCAGGCCATGGAGATGGAGCTAGTAGACTATTTGGCATCGGAGAGTAAATCACATGACAATAAGCTTCTTCTTCTTCTTCTTCTTTTTTCTCTTATTTTTTCACAATTTGTTTCCCTCGAGTTGTGCCCACGGGCATGAGTAATTCGTGATAGTGTGTTTGATTTATTTTATATTGAGAGATCAAATGATGTGAAAAATATTGTTGATGTAAATTTAATTTAGGTTTCGATGAATAAAACAATTTGGATTCTACTTGTAATTATTAATGATTATACTTATTGTAGATTTGAGTTTGTTATGTGTTTTTTAGAGATTAAATATGCTTGTGAATAAGGTGTGGGTATGAAATGTAAATTAGGTGCAAATAAAAATTGGGGAGCGTATAAATTAAATTTATTTTTTTATATTTTAAAACCATTACTAACGGTAAATATCCGTTACAAAATTCCATTAGTATTTTGTATAGAAAAGTGTTAGAAAATAAACCGTTAGAATAAATATTACTAACGGAATATTTCCGTTAGGAATAATATATTACTAACGGAAAATATCCATTAGTAAACAAATTACTAACGGTTATTTACCGTTAGTAAAAATAATTTTCCTAACGGAAAATTACCGTTAGAAATTCCGTTAGAATTATTTGCCACGCTCTATTCCTAACGGTAATAGTCCGTTAGTAATAATTTTACTAACGGTAATTTACCGTTAGTAATGTGCCATTTTGGTGTAGTGATTATTGTATTCTAATAACTTGAATTAACTTAAAAGTCAGAACTGAATAGAACATATAATAAAAATGAATAAAAATTTATATTAAGAAAGCTAAAACAAATAATATTGAGGCGATCGCTTCATACTTGCAAAGATTCAGATCCTTACCATTTGCTTTTCTCAAATATGTAGAGTACAAGATAGAATTGATACATTGCACTGGAAAAAATCTGTTGAGAAAAGCATATTGATGTGGTGTTACTTAGAGACAATTTGCTTAAACTTCAAACATCTGTTGCCTTCACATCAAAAATAACCAGTACCCCCATAGGGACATATGCATGTACCATTTGATTTTTCATTGAATGTATTTGTCAATTAAGGGATCAATTATGTAAATATGCATCATACAAGCATACGAGTCGGATAAAGGTCATACCTTGCAGAATAAACTCGATGGATCGTCTTGGTGGCGTTGTTACAAGCCTGGCAATAATACCCACGAACTACAACTCTCTAGTGCTTTCGTGAACGCTCTTGTGCTTTGAACATGTCATGAAAATGCCTACTAGAGACACCTCATTTATATCCATGCGCTAAATCCCAAGCCCTAGTGTGATTTGGCTAGAGAGAGAAAGTAACCTAAGAGAGAGAGAGAGAGAGAGAGAAAGAGGGCGACTGCCTTATTGTGTGCAGAGAGTTGTGTTTATGTGTGTTATACAGACATATATATACACATAAATATACATTCCCTAGGACTCCAAGTTATAATCCACATAGGATTTCTTGGACCCTAAGCTTAGCCGTTGGACCCGGTCCATAGATTGTGTGGGTGATCCATAACCTACCAAAAATGCTAACATCTCCCACTCACCCACATAGGGCTTGTGCTAAAACAAAATCTCTCAGATTCCAACTTTCATCATCTCCTCATACGGGAAATAAAACGTGCGACCTCATGAAAAGAAACGTATAGCGACAGGAGCTGAGATGCTAAGTCAATCACATAACTAGCAAAACGCATCACTCAGAAGCTTCTCGTGTATTTACCCAGACATGTTCAACCACACCGGATCTGGCACTCTTAATCCCTCAGAAAGTCGTGCTACACCTCCAAATATGTAAGGGTAAATATCACCTAGAACCCCTGAGGTTTGCCCCGTTCACAGACTCCACCCCTCACGTTTCAGTAATATCACTTACACCCCCTGAGGTTTGAAGCACGTATCACCTAGACCCCCTTCGTCAATTTACCGTTAAAAAGGCGACGGACTAACATAAATAAATACAAAACATACCCCTACAAGTTTGTCCCTTGTGTCATTTTAGTCCCTATAATTTCAATTGGGTCAATTTGGTCTCGACAGTTTAAATTGGGTCAATTTGATCCAAATGCCACATTATATGAGAAAACATTTGACAAAATTTACCCACTGTTATGCACAATTACGCTAATAAGCAGGTTGGGAGATTGGTGGTGTTCCATTTTTGCCCTTAAAAAGTGTGACAATGCATATTATGTGAGTAAATTTTGTCAATTTTTCTCACAAAATTGAACATTTAGATCAAATTGGTTCAATTTAAAACTTCAGGACACAAATTGATCCAATTAAAACTACGGGGACTAAAAGGACACAAGGACCAAACTTTTAGGGGTATATTTTGTATTTATTTATGTTAGTCCGTCACTTTTCTAACGGTAAATTGACGAAGGGGGTCTAGGTGATATGCGCTTCAAACCTCAAGGGGTATAGGTGATATTACTGAAACGTGAGGGGTGACGTCTATGATCGGGCAAACCTCAGGGGGTCTAGGTGATATTTATCCAATATGTAATGTACCCATGACACTCAGTACATATACGATTGTCGCTGGCCAGCTAATGAGTCGCAAAACTTGGTGTGTTATCGAAGAGTCTTCCCTGCCTACTAATGTCAACCGACTAACTCGACTGCTTTCCTAGACGTGCCCCATAGTATGGTATTTGTCTCTTCGTCCCGGGATGGTACGCTAAAGTAGCGTCATCAATCATCCTCTTCATGACATAGTCTCAGGTCATAAGGTAACTTGTGTAGAATCCTCGTTACAAGGAGACTACGTGACTCACACAGTAATGAAATAGGGATTAATCCATTGCTCTACAAACGATCACAAAATAGCACATACAGTATGATATGTATGCTACGACGTTCTTCCATATAAATGAGCATGTCACTTCATGGTAAAAGTAACGCCATACGAATTTTAGTCTAGACGTTACATAAACATCTAACCTGACATTTCCAGCACAGTCGCTACAACCAACGTTCGTCTAAAAACTCATATTCGGCTATCAATAGGCTACATAGAGTAGTGGGCGTTCTCTATGTTCGACCAAGCACCAAGCTTAGGTCTCATCTTAGCTCTAAGCTAAGGCGACATATAAGGATAACCAGGTTTATATCTAGCTCACTATTCTTATACCGCGTAGATAAAAGTGTTCTAGCCTGTTTTCCTAGCGCTATAAACACACATGTCCTAGATAGCCATCCAAGCGTCGTGAACACAAATGTCTCATCTTACTCGCCATCTAAGTGCTATGGACACACATGTCCAACTTCGCTATCTCGGCGCCAAGGTGAATCACCCGTGTGAGCAGGTCAACTCAAGCCTGGTGACACTTTAAAGAAAAAAAATGTGCGTTCATCCAACTAACAACTAATTAATTTGGAAAACCATTGATTTTATTATAATAATAAATATCTGGTAATAATTATGTCAAGAATAATGTTGTTAAAGTAAATCAGAACCTACAGAGTCCCATACAACTAATGTGGGACAAGAACGAATCTCTAGAAATTGGCTTGATCCAAAAGATCAGCCATCATATCATCAGTAGTGATGTACTGTAAAACAACCTCCCTTTATGCAACCATATCTCGAATGTAGTGGTGGTGGATCGCTATGCGTTTGGACTTCCAGTGGTACTTATGGTCCTTTGCATAAACTAGAGCTGACGTACTGTCACAATAGACCAGCACTGCTTCATCGCTCTAAGGCAAGAAGCCTGCAATATGTAAGAACTTCTTTAACCACATAGCCTCCTGAACGGCTGCAGAATATGCCACATACTCAGCTACCATTATGGGTAAGGTGATGCATGTCTGCTTCTCACTACAACAAGTGAATGCTTCATCAACTAATATGAATGCGTAGACAGTCATGGATATGCGCTAGTCTCAATCACTGAACCAATGAGCATCACATCGTCTTCATCGCTTCTAAAACTCTACCATCGTAGAAAGCTCTTCACTACTCTCTAGTGAACTGGACTAAGGTTACTCTTGTAACGACTAACTAAACTAACCGCATGGCAAATGTCTGAACAAGAATACAGTATAGTATTCGTCAGGCTTCACATTACAGATGCTTATGCACTTTGGACATTTACTTTCTCATCATTCTCTAGACATTGAACTAGGGTCAAGGGTATTCCCTTCTCAACTGGGGCGTCTATGCGAGAGTGTTCAAGAATCATCTCTTATGTAAGCCTCTAGAGAAACAAAATAGGTCTATGAACAATTCCCACAATCCTAACTCCCAACACATAGTTAGTTTGACCCATGCCTTTTTATCGATATAAAAAAGGATATTGTGTCATATAATGTACAAATTAGAACACCTTTTATGGACTGCTTAATGTACACACACTGGTCTTCTTTAATCATCTCAATAAAAGAAATCGATCAAATCATGAAACCTCAACTGCCATTGCCTAAACGATTGCTAGTTATTGTAAACAAATCAATTAAGATGTCACACTTTATCTTATTCCTATCGATCATAAAAAACCAATAGGTTGATCCATGTAGATCTCTTCGTTTGGCTCTCTATTGAGAAAAGTAGTATCAACATCCATTTGAAAAGGGTTCTAAAACTAAATGTTCGACATTCACTAAGATAAGGCAAATGAAAATAGAATATCACCACTAAGGAGATTCTATCTTCAACGTCCACACCCACTCTTAGGTTTGACACCTCACCACAGGTGCGCCTTTATCTTTGTCAACTGAACCATCTGCCTTGAGTCTAACTTTGAAAACTCACTTGTTTCCAATAGTCTTACACTTGGACGGAATATCAACTAACTCCTAGACCCTATTCTTTGTCCATAGAGATCATATCATCCTTCATAACAACTATTCACTCAACTTTAGTAGATGAACAAAGCGCGCTTCTACATAAGAAGTTGTTGTGACATCATCTACTAAAGCGCATAGGAAAATATGGCCCGCAGATTTTGGAACGCCAACGGAGAACTCATCCTCGTCAACTGCACTGTGCTATCTAAGAATCTTGAGTAACCAGTGGTACACACCCACTGTTTGGCACACTCCCACTAGCGTCTAGCGGTGTACTCCCACTCAGCTACAGACTAGTACCATTTTCAACAAATACTGGATGTGGAATCACAATATCTTCCCACCCTTGCCTAAAGATGCACTACAAGGAAAAACACTATTTATGTCATTTTTGAAATTGCGTTTATGTCACTTTTATTTCAAGTGACATAACTATTTCTTGTGTGTGCTTTTTATGTCGCTTTTTAAGTATTTATGTCGATTTTTAAAAAAGTGACATAAATAGTGTATTATTTATGTCACTTTTTATATAAATTGACATAAGTAATAAATTATTTATGTCACTTTTTAAAAAAGTGACATAAATAAAAATGCGCGGTGGCAATTTTGTAAATAAAGTGTTTATTTTTTATGTCATTTTTAGTAAAAGTGACATAAATAAAAACGCGGTGGCAATTTTGTAAATAAAATGTTTATTTATTATGTCATTTTTAGTAAAAGTGACATAAATAAGTTCGATTTCTTCAATATTAAAGTTTTCAAACCTCCGGCGCGAAATTGAAAAATCAAGTCCCCTCTCTCTCTGGAAAAAAAAACGACATAAAAAAATACTATGTTCCCTAACATTTCGCAAATCTACTCCAGATCTCTCATTTTGTTCTTCTCAAAACCCTAGCGCCATCCACACAACTGTTGAAAGAGAGGGAAAGAATAAAGGAGAAACAGATCGGAAGTACCGTCATCCATGCCTGCGCCGTTCTTCTGCGGTCGTTCACACCACTTCTGGACAAGTCGAAGGTACTCTCTTGATCTCTCTTTCTGCAATCCCCTCTCTTTTTTTCTGCAACCCTCTCTCTCTCTCTCTCTCTCTCTCTCTCTCTCTCTCTCTCTTTCCGATTTGGTTTTTTCAGTTGATTTGCTATTATGTGTTTAGAGTATATATATATGTGTGTGTGTGTGTGTATGTGTGATCGATCCGATTTGGTTTTTTTTGGTTGATTTGCTATTATGTTTAGAGTATGTGTGTGTGTGTGTGTGTGATCGAGAGAGAGAGAGAGAGAGAGAGAGAGAGAGAGAGACAGAGTGAGTGATCGATCGAGCTCAACCATGGCCTCTGCTCAAAATGGTGAAGACGATTGGACTGCAAGAATTTCATCTACGATCCATATCATCCACTTTGTTTCTGATAAAGGTAAGAATCTTCTGCCTATGATCTCCTTTTCCTTCTGTTTTCCCCCATCTACTTATTCTATCTATTTTGTGGAACCCTAGGGGTTGAAAGAGTAGTTGTTATTGTGGAATCCCTAAAAGGTTGAGAGAGTAGAATTAGGGGTTTTCTTCTCTACCTATTTTGTATTATGCATTTCTTTGAGAATAGAGGAGTTCAACACTGAATTTTTCTTTTTCCATTCAAGTGCTATTTGGTTTTATAATTTTTTAATCAATTTTGATCATACATTGTTTGGGCTTTCAATTTTGGTTTGACTCGATTTTGGGTTCTGTAAAAATTTGGTTTATTTGGTTTGTTTGGGTATTCTAGCCATGTTTGGACAGTCAATAAATTCCTATTGTTAATTGAATTAATTACATGACTTTTTTTAATGCGATTTTCAGGTTTGAGGTCATGCTAAGACTTCCAATTTTGCTGGAATAACAAGTTTTGGGTTATAGGTTTATCAATATGATGTGGTGGTCATAATCAAACTTTCAGTAGCCTTGGTGGAAGGCACTATTGATGGAGAAGCTAAAAACGTTAGATGAGGTGTGCAAGAGTAGCAGAGATTGGTTGTAATGATATATTAATTGATTATTGAGTATTAATTTAGTTGTGTTGGAATTGATTATTGAGTCGCATTTAGTTTTGTACAGGGTAGTAATATTGATAAATGCAATAACCATTTAAAAAAAAATTGAAAACATTTATGTCACTTTTAAAAAAAACCCACATAAATAAAAAGCATTTATGTCACTTTTATAAAGTATTTATGTCACTTTCATAAAGTATTTATGTCACTTTTAAAGTATTTATGTCAATTTTAAGACTTTGATGTAATAATTTTGTTTGATATTTATGTCACTTTTCTACTTTTATGTCATTTTAGGTTAAAAGTGACATAAATACCATTGTATTTATGTCACTTTTAAGTATTTATGTCACTTTTTATTACCATATGTGTTGGTATTATGAAACATTTATGTCACTTTTATAAAACATTTATGTCACTTTTAAAACATTTATGTCGCCTCCATTTATGTCACTTTTTACTAGAAAAAAAAGTGACATAAATACCTATTTATGTCACTTTTTAAGTGACATAAAAAGTATTTTTCCTTGTAGTGATGGTATGTTGTCTACAATTTCCTCTAACTCATAGAGGTCAAGATTCTTATAGTAACGGTGATACTGTGAAAACATTTTCAAATAGGCTATAAAGTTTGGAAAATAGGTTGTACATGCACAATTTTGCGTATAAGGGCAGCAGCTAAGAGTGCATCCTTCCAAATTGGAAGGCTAGCTTGCTCCGTCAATGATCCAGACTTATCGAGAAGTATTTTATTCCTCCCTTCTACAATAACATTTTATTGCAGAATTTCCAAGAATCGAAAGTTGTATATGTACCCCTTTATCCTCACACAATTCTTCTGAACTACCAGAGAAACTAACACAGTTCCTCTGAACTAATCAGAGAATTAATGGCATACGAGATTACTCCAAAGTCTTCTCCAATCTGATTCTCAACCTCAACTGTAAAACATTTGATATAATCTAGTGTTTTACAGCGGTAAGATGACAAGGTGAGAAAAATGAGGTTACTGTAACATGTCTTTACAAACATAAGTCCAAGGTGTGAGTGAACTAGCTCTAAAGGTTGATTATCTCTTATAGCTTTACTTGAAAAAGCTTTCGGCATGCTTTGCCACCTAGGCAAGGCTCACACGTCGACAGGTCAAATTTAGCGAGTAAGCTCACAAACCACTACGAGCTAATCGAGTCATCCTTTTCTTGTCCTACGTGTCTAATTTAGCATGCCAAGTCATAGAATCAACAAATGACTCAGTAACTTAAGAAATAGAGAAAGTAAAGTTAACAATTTAACTGTTAAGAAATTATTACTTAAATAATCATGTCCAATAAAAACAAACTATGTAACATAATATCTACCCTATTGTAGTCCCGCCCTGCCTCTTAGCATGCTTAATGCACATGGCCGGGCTCACCGGCCTCGTGCATTCTCCCACTTATGGAAATACTGGTCATACATATGACTTCCCTTATGGTGGTCTGCTGCCAGGTAAACATGTCAAGAATAGTCAGAACAAATCTTAATTATCTCGTTCTATGTTATGACCTATTTCATGTGTATCCACGAGTCAGACTGAAAACATATCATAGACTAAACCTGATGTTCGTCAGTACAGGTAGTCCCTAATAGATCTTGAATCATACCAGATTTCATTCTTAGATTCTCAGTCATCAAGTGTTTGGGATTTTTCCTCACTTCGAACTTCAGTACCAGATTCTTTAATCTAGTAGTGGATATGCTCCAAAAACAAATTCGAGCTGGTTCCACATTCACAGGTCATTGGGTAGTTCTTATAATCTCCAATTACATCATCATACATGCTACTTTATCAAAATAGAGCGCGTGTGATGGTTTTTACTAGAAATAAATTCTATAGGCCTTTGGCAATATTGGGCCCTAGGTTCAATTTCGGATCAATTGGTTGGATCATTGATTGAGATAAGTTCTCCAAGAGGTCTTAGCTCATTCAAACGTATATGTTACTTTTAGTGCCAATTTATACATTCAATAATATGCACAAGAGGTTGACATTATTATGATGCCATCATCCAAGCATACGAGTCGGGTAAAGGACATACCTTGTGGAATAAACCCGACAGATCATCTTGGCGGCGTTGTTACGAGCCCGGTGATAATACCCACGAACTGCAGCTCTCTAGTGCTTCCGTGTACGCTCTTGTGCTTTGAACAGGTCGTGAGAATGCCTACTAGAGACACCCCCTTTATATCCACGCGCTAAATCCCAGCCCTAGTGTGATTTGGCTAGAGAGAGAAAGTAACCTACGAGAGAGAGAGAGAGAGAGGGCGACTGTCTTATTGTGTGCAGAGAGTTGTGTTTATATGTGTTATACACACACACATATATATATACACATACATATACATGCCCTAGGACTCCAAGTTATAATCCACATAGGATTTCTTGGACCCTAAGCTTATCCCGTTGGACCCGGTCCATAGATTATGTGGGTGACCCATAACCCACAAAAAATGCTAACAAATTTAATTGTACAATGTCTATGATCCGTTTGCTCCTATGTTGTAACAAGCTTTGCATGATTGTATATTGAATATATATAACCAAGAGCCCTAGTAGCCCAATGGTATCACCTCCACTCCCTCCTAAGTGAGAGGGGATGAGTTCGAATCTTCCCAAAGGGAGAGTGGGAGGGGTTTTTCCCCTCCATTCTTTGTAGAACGCCCAGTGTGCACTTGTCGGACTTATCTCTTAGGTTCCTACTACTTAGATTGTGTGTGTGTGGCGTGTGTCATCTAGGTAATTAAATGGCCAGGATTAAACTGTGTACAGAAATGTGCGTGTATCATTACTCTATATATATTCAAATGTTTTTTTTTTTATTACTTACCTGAATGGGAATCAATAATCAGGATTAAAATGTGCACAAAAGTGGGCGTATGTATCATTATTGATATATATATATATATAGTAAGACAAGATGATTTTCCTTGGAAAGAAAAAGAAGAAGAACCCATTAATTCTAAGAACCTTTTATGACATGGCTAATAAGTTGAGAGTAATGTTATCTTTTTCAAATTTTTTTTCTAAAAAGTATTTTTTAATATATGTGGCAGTGAGACCCTCTTCAATAATGGTGGGATCACTTCAATATCAACCATTCAAAATCAACTGGGCCCACTGCCACATGTGTTGGAAAACACTTTTGGGAAAAAAAAAATTTGGAAAGCATTGCATACCTCATAAGTTTAATCTTCTGCAAGTAATTTTGTGTTTTGATTTTTTCTTTTTCTTTTTCTTTTTCTTTTTTTTCTTTTTTTTTAATTACATGTATGTGTTGAGTGTATCATCAAATTTTCGAAATCCTTACGTAAAATGTTTTGAGCTAGTGATTTGTATGATTTTACCGGTCCCCAATTGCTGTTTGGGAAGACAAGTAAAACACTCCAAATATATGTGATATGTCTACGGTATATAAATGGTTACAACCAACCAATCGGTGGACCCTCCTGTCAAAATGCATGTGGATTGGAGTGAATATTGATAACTTAGCTAACTGCGTATTGCGATCATTAATTCAAATTCATAATATATATATATATATATATATATATGTTTTTTTTTGTTTGTGTGTGTGATCTATGTAAAATTCTATGGTTTTTGGACTTTAGAATGCAAACCAACCCAACTGCTATCTTGACAATCCTTGTTATATTTGAAAATTTTCCTTAATTTCACTTTCCTAGTGGTATTTTTTTTATACATTTATGATGGTTATTATGAACAAATTGCCTTGAGCAGTTGCTAGTTAAATAAAAACATAATTAATGGTTCTTCTAGTTTCATCTTGCCTTTATGAGTTAGTGACAGTATGAGTTTCGTAGCTTCTTTTTCTCCTCCAATCAATAATGTGCCAGAATCAGAAAATGGTATAGAAAACAACTTCTTTATTTTTTTGAGCAGCAACAAATTTTATTCACGTATAGAAAACAACTTACTTTTGCTTTAATACAGGAACCAAACTTGTATAGAATTACTCAGATTTAGAAGGTTAATTACCAAACCTTTGCCCAACTATTGCAAATTTTCAAGATTGCTACACAACTTACCAAGTACTTCTTTCCGATATAAAGCCTCTCTTCCAATCCCTTTTTGGATCCACCATAGTTGCAATGAGTTCTCAGCTTTTCTTGGTGATCTTTGCCATGTTTCTGTCACCCATCTTGCTTTTGTTTTTCATGACGTGAAAAAACAGAATAATAGGAACAAGGAAGCTACCTCCGGGTCCTAAAAAGCTCCCTCTCATCGGAAACCTCCACCAAATCAGTGACTTACCACATCAATCACTTCAACTCCTTTCAAACGAAAACGGACCTATCATGTTTATTGAATTAGGCTCGATACCCAGTTAGTGATCTCATCAGCCGATATGGCGAGAGATATTTAGAACTCATGATATTGTTTTCTCTGGCAGGCCTGTTATGTATGCTGCAAATAAATTCAGTTATAACTGCAATGATATAGCTTTTGCCCCCTACGGTAAGTACTGGAGGGAGGTAAGGAGGAATTCTATGTTGGAGCTGCTAAGCGCGAAAAGTGTCCAATCTTTTGAAGCAGTGAGGGATAATGAAGTCACCCTTATAATTGGTTCAATATATAAATGTTTGAATAATGCTATCAATCTACGTGAATTTATGCTTCTTCTGGCAAATATTGTTATTTGCCGAGTTGTTTTCGGACAAAAGAGCAGTACTATTTGATGAAGCCAAAATCTGCACGTACCTTGGATTGAGAGTGCACGCGCTTAGATCTTGATGTGCACCATAGAATACCTGCAAAACAAGGCAATGGGTGTATACCCAAAGCCTTCTCCGACGATCAAGTTAGTCCCTGAGGGGGTTTGAACGTATATGAGTTTGAGAGAGAAGAATTGTGTACCTTTTCATGAGTTTGAGCTGTGTATATATAGGGTTTGAGACTTAATTGTCTGCACTTTTCTAGGAGCCTACTCTATGATGTGGTAGTGGACTGAAGACTTGCTCCTTCTGTTGGGATTATTCGCCACATGTCCCACTCCTGTTAGTGGGCTGAATTTGGTAATATCAAAATGTATATGACCAGAGTCCCCTATCCAACCTTTGATGTCACGCTTATATGCTCGAGGAGGTGTGGCGGTTACCCATACCTCGGCAATGAACGTGGGATCATGCCCACCAATTACTCCTTTTTTTCATGGTTGATGCTAGTCATGGGCTATGAACATGGGGGTGACCCATTCTTGGGAAATTGAACTCCACGTGTTGTTGTTTGCCACTATACCTTAAGTAGCTACTTTGTATGTGTGCAATTATTGTTTTAACGGTATATCAGCTACTCCCCCCTCAACTCTCAATACTAACTGTTGGATTGAGAGGGGAAGATCATTTGTCCTGGCTGGAATGCTGATATTGTATGAGCTTTGTTGAGTCAGATAAGATCTCTAAGCTTTTGTTTCTCGTCCTTGTTATTCAAGACTCCTTTAATGTTCTTCTCGACCAGTTTTTTGAATAAGATCCTAAGTTACAGATTAGAATGATGATCCATCGTATAATTTCTTGACATGTGCAAGACATCCAGAAATAAAATCGGTTGCCAAGTTAGGCTTTTCCTAGAATGACTGAGACATGCCCAATGTGGCCTACTTAAGGGTTACCCCCAAGGTTATCGGCCCCGAGACTGGTGCCAAAGTGACCTAGCCACTTGGAATCTATCTAGTGTTTTCGCCTTCTCGTAAGTCTTATGGCTGTGAGACGTACTCATGTAAAGCCTATTCATGAGCTCGTATGGTCAAAGGTTGGGGCTTGTAGGGCTCTACGAAGAGCGAAGGTTTCTAGGAAAAGTTCTAAAAAGAACTAAAAAGTTAAGCTGAGTGAAGATTTTAGGGCGTAAACAATAGCTTGACTTGACCCTGAATTATGCGATATGCCCAAGCTGCTTGAGCTCGGGGTCTTCTAAGAGAAACAAAATCTGGATTTGCCTGATTTAATTGACTATACTGAATATAGTGCTCTAAGCATATTTGTTCTGATCAACTTATACTGAAAACATGAATTTAGTTTGGGAAAGTGAACTCGAAACTCGATCGATCTGTAGCAGCTCTGAAGTTGCTGAGAAGAACATCTCATCTGATGTTTGATTGGACTCAGTCGTGTGCTTAGCCAGATCATTCTTGTAGCCAGATCATTCTTGTTGCATTGACGGTGGAAGTGTGGAGATATTCCCCCTTCAAGATGTTGACCTTGAAGTTATTTGCCCATTTTCAAGTCCTTAAGTCGCACTGATCCGTGATATGAAGCTCTATGGATTTTTGGATCAGCCAATCGAGGAGACCTTTACCACTTAAAGCTTTATTATATCTTTAGTTTTGTACGGTTGGTTGAGCTATACTGAGCTGGGTAAATCTCGATCTGAGTGAGATGTGTTGAGTATGATCAAGGCTTTTAAAGTCTCTTAATAGGACTGGAATGCTCAGACTGACCACATCTTTAATGAAAGTCTAAAGAGAGCTAAAATGTTTGGGTTGGCCAGCTCTTTAAATATTGCTCTGCTCATGCCGAAGCTTTTAATACTATACGAGGTCAAGGCTTTGGTGCTTGGTAGGGTCAAGCCTTCAAGAGTTGAGCTGCTGAATTATTGAACGCTCGACTAGATAGTTTCGTAAGCGGGTATCAACAAAGGTCCTACCAAGAATAAAATAAATAAGCTTGCTCTAGATATGTTATAGATGTCAAGGTTGAGTCACAGTGCTTCAAAATAAAAGTGAGGCGCTAATTTATACATAGTGCGTAAGATCCACTAGTTGAGCTGAAACACTTTAAGTTGAGCTAATTGATGGAGCTCTCTCTCTCTCTCTCTCTCTCTCTCTCTCTCTCTCTCTCTCTCTCTCTCTCTCTATCTGGTGGAGGACCAAACTAAAGAGCTTGAGATTGATATGACGCTTATAAAAAGGGGTCCCCCGATATGCTGAAGACATTGAGACTAAGCTGAAGTGAATACCCACAAGATAGGTAGTGATTTGAAATACTTATGCATGGTAGCTTAGGGTAGTAACCCTTATATGGAGCATTACTTATTTTGGATTTCATTCTGTAGGAATAGGGTTCCTGGTTAGGAGGCCTATAACTTGTTTGCATAGTCTTTTTTGCCTAGTCTAGCTATGGCTTCTGCCTGTCCAATGCAAGGTATCTTATGCATGGCAGTGGAAAATGTTTTATGTGTATGTCAACACTTTTGGGTCAAAGAGTTGTCTAAACCCATGCCACTCTAGCATGTTTAAAGCTTCCAAAATTTTGAGTTATGCCTGGATCTGCCAGGTCTTTGGGCTTTGAAAAGGCTGTCCTGACTCATGACGCCCGAGTTGTATGTAACTTTAGAATTTTTTGGATTAGGAGTGAATTCGACCTGTAACACTTGAGCTATACGAGCTTCAAGATTTTTGGGTCGTGCCTGTCAAACCTATTCTTGATAGAATGATATTCTAACCGAATTTTTTCTTCCAGAAAAATTTCCTTAGAAGTAGTGGTATGGTGGGTTTGGTCAACCATCCATGTACTTAATTTACCAATGATGTGGTTAGGGAGATGCACCCTCCTTGGTTGGAACTGGCTTGTTTGCTCCAAGTTTTTGTGTTAGTGAATGCCTGAGATATCAAGAGCACAGGGTTTTCAAAGGCATGTGACGTTTAGGCTTTATTACAATCTAAGGCTTTAAGGTTTTCTTGAGCTGTACTGAGCTCGGGGCTTCTGAACCCGCGATTCTTAGTCTATGGGTATGCTCAAGCTATAATGAGCTTTGAGCTTATTGGACCAGTGACACTCAGTCTATGGGTAAGATTGAGCTACATCGAGCTCAGAGCTTTCTAGTTAAACCCGCAATTCTTTATCTTTAGGTTTGCTCTAGCTTCTTGTGCCTGTCGGTTTAGAGCTTTAAACTGAACTGGTTTGCTTAATCCGAAATAAGAGTCAGCGTGAGCTCTTCTGATCTGTTCATGAGAACAAGTTTGAGTGCCTAGTAGACCCAGGGCTTTTAGCTGAGCTGATTCACTTAGTGTGGACTAAGGGTTAGCGTGTGTCACGACCCATCCCACTACGCGTGGAAATAGGACACGTGGCACGCCACCAAGGCTCATCCAACATCAATATAACGATACGCAGCGGAAAGAACTTTAAAACAACCCTGGGTATTTTAAAACTTAGGAACATTTCCCTCTGAGTGGACGAATCCCTTGAAAATTTGAGTTATAAAAAGTTTTAGCCAAGTGTGAACACGTCAAAGAATCTGTTTAGAAAACAGGGGTTCAGTCGACTGTGTTTAGGGTCCAGTCGACTGTCCTTAGCAGAGACCAAAACCTAAAATCTCATCAGAGGTCCAGCAGACTGATCAGGGAACCCAGTCGACTGCTCTAGTTACTATTTGGATCAGTAGCTAAAATCTACAGTGGTTCAGTCGACTGCTCACCCCTCCCAGTCGACTGTGTTATGCAGAACCAAAAAGTATCAGTTCCAAAAAGGGGTCCAGTCGACTGATCAGGGAATCCAGTCGACTGCTTTTACCATTATTAGAAGCAGTAGCCAAAACCCAACAGTGTTCAGTCGACTGATGAAGGGTCCAGTCTACTGCTCCTCTTACTATTCACTTTCAGTGTCTCAATCCCACGAGATCCAGTCGACTGCTCCTGGGTCCAGTCGACTGCTCCCCTGCTGGGCAGCCTGTAATGAAATGTTAACAACTCATGCTTCTCCACACCAACCACAATCGCAACCATAACTGATTTTTTACATTCAAAACATAACTATAGATGTTCAATTACAAGATTACAATACTGTGAAACTAATCTATGGTTCTATTACAACATATTACCAATTCCCAATCCTTACACAAGTTTTAAGAAATGGACACAAAAACATATACAAAGTGATTCCCCAGCGTCCCTTAACGGCCTCACTCATCATGCTTCTTCTTGTCTTTCTTCTTACCTGCAATGGAGTACATCTCCACTGCTCAGCTATATGCTGAGCATACAAGCCTAACATATGCAATATATGATAAACATGCTTTAATCTCATAAATCATATCAATAGTCTCTAGGGAGAAAAATACGCATTCATCCGGTAGCGGCAAGTCCAAGCCTTAAACCGCGATGTCAATGGCAAGTCCAAGCCTACAACCATTACATCCCACAAGTGCCATGGCAAGTCCAAGCCTACAACCATGCACAGTAGCCGTCGCTACTCAAATTCTCAAACAACGAGAAGCTTACTCCGGCATGAATTTGTATAAGACTCCCCTTTGACCCATATAGACAACTCAACGTGCTCGCGTAAATTTAGACATGCTTTACACAATTTAGCGCGTGCATAATTAATGGGCCTACAAATAACACATGGATTTCGCCCGGATCTCAATTTCGTCATCGAAATATAAAACATGTATTTCTCTATATTTCACAAGTTAGGACTTCATACCTCGTGCGATTTCCCCCAAACTTTGAAGGATCGACTAGGAGGCTAATTAATCGTCGGATTTCAAATTTGAGAAAATTTCTACAAGTTTATACCTGTTTTTCCCAAAAGTCCAAAATTAAGAATTTTACAAAAATTGGCCAAACACGGCCTAAGTAGTATCAAAACGTAGGTCTTACCTCCACGAGTTCGAATATGAAATCTGGAGAAAATCTGACGGACGAAAGGTCGCCGATCGTCGTCGCAAAGGTCATTGGCTCAATCTCCCTTCTCTCTCCTCTCTCTAGATATTTTGGAAGTTTGGATGAGAATGAAATCTCATCCACTTCTACTTATAGACAAACTTTCTGGGAATTACGTTTACCTCCCCTCAAGTTTCTCAAAACTTCTAATTAGCTCTCGAAACTTTGCGTACGTTCACTTTATAACTTTATGAGTGAAAATTATAAATTCCAAAAGTTTTCGACTAGGTTTCGTTTGGGTCCAAAATAACGTCCGAAAACTATATTCTTTGGAATCTCTACACAACCTACCTTTTTAATTAATGTATCACTCACGTTCTCACCACAGTTCTCAAATAATATACTGAAGTATCCAAATACCAGAATTATACTACACAGGTATAATTACTATTCACAGGAATACCAGATAAGTCAAATAACATTTAAATCATATAAATGCCATTTACTCATGCCCATGCAATATGAACTGCCATGTTCTCATGTCCTCACTGACACCTTACCGTTGACTCACAGTCAACCTCAACTCAAATTATTAATAACATTAATAATTTCAAAATCTCAAATGATGCATGTTTCAAAATCATAAATTTCTGGAACGGGTGTGACAGCGTGGGCTCATATGATCTGTTGTCTAGATCAGGATTAAGTGTCAGATCAGGTTTAAGTGCCTGGATGGCCCAGGGCTTTTAGCTGAGCTGATTCACTTAGTTTGGGCTAAGGGTCAGCGTGGGTTAATATGATCTGTTGTCTAGATCAGGTTTAAGTGCCTTGATGGCCCAGGACTTTCAGCCGAGTTGATTCACTTCGAGACTTTTGGGACTGCCGCACTTAGGATTTTGGGCGTGCTTGAGGTGTCTTGGACCCGTGACGCTTGGTCTTTAAGTGTTACCATAGCTGAGACCAGGTCTTTCTTTTGGACCCTTAGGTCTTGCCCAAGCTGAATTTTTAGGTCTTTCAGGCCTAATTTGCACTTAGGCTTTATTGTAGCTTGAACTTTTAGGCCTACTCGAGCTATAACGAGCTTCGAGCTAAATGAGAAGATGAATTGATCCTGACTTTTTCTAATTTATGATTTGACGCTTAGGATGTTATTTTGAGCTGACACCTCAAGATCTAAATTGCTAAATCTCTTTTTGTTATTACAGATTTGATTATAGATCCCGGGCTACCTGCGTGAATGTATTTTGCCAGATATTGCAGAAGGGGATCATGTAAATAAATAAATACTTACAGTCATGGTTTTAAGCATAAATGCACTAGATAAGTAATAAGTCCCGATCTAGAGATGTAATTAACTCTGATAAGAATCTTCCGGCATGCTAAGTTTTGACTGTGCCTGATCATAACAATGATCCCTATCTGAATAAGATCTGAATAGGATCTGAACTTTTGTTGCTTAATAGCTTTCTGTTGACTGTTGTTGAAGCAAGAGACTTGAGGGGCCTTGACCGTAATAAAGCACGGCAAGAAATCTTCTTTATGATGTGTTGGGGGAAGGTCCCCTAATGAGTCTTCTGACCCGAGACTGTTCGGTAATCAATAATGCTAGACACACACTCTAAATCACACTCCAAATCACATTTTTGTTTTAAATGCATGTACCCTGCGCTGTGTAAGTGGTGCACAGAAAAATATAAAAAAATTCAAACAGCACATAATACATGTTTTTAAAGCATAAGATGTGATTTGGGGTATGATTTAGAACGTGTACTTAACACTTCTCGTTCTGTAATTGCTATTGGGCTTGTTTCCCCCCGGATGGCAAGAGAATGGCATTCACTAGCATGACGTGGTTGAACTCGTAACGGTCTTGAAATAGTCCAAACATAATCTTGTTCCAGAATGTTTCATGTGTCCCACTTTAATTTCTTAATTATGCGTGTTTTTGTACGTGGTGTCCCACTATGAGGGACTTATCGGGGGCCCATGGAGGTATACTAAAAAAATCCCAATATAGGGCTCCAAATAATAGTACTCAAGCATTTCCACCATGAATTAGATTTGTACGGTCTTGAACATAGTTTATCTGTGATTCTCTTGATGTGATAGCTCGAAGTGAGGGGGGCATGTGAAGAGGGCCAGATTTGTAGTTAAATGTACTGCTCCAATCCACATTTGAGCGTAATTATTATGATTTAGACAACGAGAATTTCCTGTCTAAATAAATCCCGGTTTGATTGGGATGTGCAATTTCATGTGTGATGTCACACGATTTGGGGGAGCAATTTCATGTGGGATGTGCAATTTCATGTGTGAAGTCTAAATAAATGAGTGATGCCATTCATAAGGTCCATAAAATGATAAGAAATATAATTTTACAAAATCTGGTTTGAATAAAACCTTAACGATGTCTCCTTATTAGCCTAATCTTCTGGAGCTGTGTTGAGTGTAATCATAAAAAATTCATAATCTTTACTTGCAGTGGCAGATGGAAGAAGAGACAAAGGGGCTCAAGCCCCTGTGGATTTTCAAAATTATTTGATTTACCTTCAAATAAAATAAAAATTATACTTAAGCCCCCCGAAAAGTGAATTTTATATTTTATTACACATAAACCAACCCCCCCCCCCCCCCCCCCCCAAAAAAAAAAATTCATTAAACTCCCTACTAATTTTTATTAACGATTTGTGTTAGTTAATATAGTATTAGCTTGTATCACCTACATAAACAGTGTGTATAAATTGACTCCAAAAAAAATTGCCTCGGAACTTGAAAATTTTTTCACCTTCGAACTTGCCAAGCCCCTCCAACTTCAAATTTCTTTATCTGCGCCAACTTACTATGTTTCATGCGTTGAGTCAAAATATGTGTAAAATGTTTGTAGCTGTTGATTTGCATGATTTGAATGGTCTCGAATTGCTGTCGGGGAAAACAAAGTAAAACACTCCCATATATCTACGGTACAAAAATAAAAAATTAAATAAATAAAAAAATAAAAGGCTATACTCAAGTCGGTGTGATTGTTGGAATGTCCCACATCACCCGGGCACAGTCTGTGCTTCTTATAAGTCTGGGTAATTCCAGAAAGACAGACCTAGCTCACTAGTAAATATTGGTTGTAACAGGGATACCACGTCACTATTTGTAACTTCTCTAATACATTTGACTTATGTGAGAAGGAATTCCCCTAGAAATAAGAGCCATATGGATTGATATAGAGATTGGGTTGGATTGGGATAACATGTCATCCCTATCTCCATTATAACCAATATTTTTCCCTGACTCACCCTTAAAAAATTATATCTTTTACAATAGAAGAGTTGCCCATGACTTATAAGTTGCACAGTACCCTAGGTGTGCATCGCAATCATGAATTCAAATTCATAATATGTGTGTGTGAATATCAACAATACAACCTAATTAACCACTTCTCTTGTGGCCGGGTGGCAAGGTCTTTGGGTGTTATACCCAGAGGTCTCAAGTTCGAATCTCAAGCGGATGGCCACAGGTGATTCACCCGCACGCCCTGACCTCGTGAAATTAGTCGAGGTGCGCGCAAGCTGCCAGAACACTCACAGTTACCAAAAACAAATAAAAAGATTCAACCTAACCGGCCAGTGGCTATCTGGACAATATTATCTATCTATATATAAACATAGTAGACTATATATGGTTTTTGGACTTTTGGAGTCGTGACAATATAATCTATCTATATATATACATAGTAGACTATGGTTTTTGGACTTTTGGAGTCGTGTCAAAACATGCAACCTAACAGGCTAACAGGCCAGGTGCATGCTGTCTGGGCAATCATTGTTATAATTGAAATATTTCCTGTCACTTGTGAATTTTTTTAATACATTGCATGCGCAAGGGGTATGAACAAGTTGACTTGATCAGCTGTTAATTTCAACATAAACTATCAAAACTAATGAATCTTCCAGTGTCAACTTGTCTTTGTAAGTTACTGAGAATGTGAGTCCTCCCTTAGCTATCAAAGTGACTCAAAATCAGAACATGGTATAAAAAATATATATATATATATATATATATGTATATTTTCTTCATATAAAAACCAATGAACTTGAGTACTTCTGAAATAGAATTAGGAGGTTATTGAACCATTGCCCAATTTTGTTCCTATATAAACCCTTAATTTCTTGGATCTTATCAGTTAAATTCAAAGACTCTCACCATAGTTACAATGAGTTCTCAGATTTTCATGGTGATCTTTACCACAGTTCTTTCACCTTTCTTGCTTTTCTTTTTCATGAAGCGAAAAAATAGAGCAATAGGAACAAGGAAGCTACCTCCGGGTCCTAAAAAGCTCCCTCTCATCGGAAACCTCCACCAAATTGGCGACTTACCACATCGATCACTTCAAAGCCTTTCAAACAAATACGGGCCGCTCATGTTTATGCAACTAGGCTCAATACCAACATTAGTAATCTCATCAGCTGATATGGCGAGAGAGATCTTTAAAACCCATGATATTGTTTTCTCTGGCCGACCTGTTTTGTATGCTGCGAATAAATTCAGCTATAACTGCAATGATATATCTTTTGCTCCCTACGGTGAGTATTGGAGGGAGGTAAGGAAGATTTCCATGTTGGAGTTACTAAGCACGAAAAGGGTCCAGTCTTTTGAAGCAATAAGGGATAATGAAGTCGCCCTTATGATTGATTTCATAGCTAAATCTTTGAACAATCCAATCAATCTAAGTGAATTGATGCTTCTTCTAGCAAATAATGTTATTTGCCTAGTTGCTTTTGGTCTAAAAGTAAGTACTAGTGATGGAATAAAGAGTGGCAAGAGCAAGTTTGATGAGATTCTTCGTGAAACACAAGGCTTGTTGGGTGGATTTAGTGTTGTTGATTTTTTTCCATCAATGGGTTGGTTAAACAAGATTAATGGTCTTGAAGCTAGGGTGGACAAGAATTTCAGAGAATTGGACAATTTTTATGATGAAGTAATTGAAGAACACCATAATCCCACAAGGCCTAAACCCGAGCATGAAGATCTTGTTGATGTGCTACTTCGCGTTCAGAGTGATCCAAATCAAGCTATTACACTCAGTAATGATCAAATCAAGGGTGTTCTCACAGTATGTTACTTACTTTTCAGCTTTTAATTATTCATCTATCCCATTTTATGCGTCCTTCCCTTTTTTGGCCACACCGAAACTATTGTCCTTTAATAAAATTTAACATTAACTTTTCAAAATTACCCTTGTTGATTGAAAACATCCTAACAAAGAGTAGAGGAAGACAACAAGAAATGCTAGTTTTGAAAAATTGTCATTACTTTCATTCGAAAAAGCCGAAACAGGCCCTAAAAGTTTTGAGCATTGCAGGACATGTTCATTGCAGGAAGTGATACTTCTTCGGCCACCTTGGTTTGGATAATGACAGAGCTCATAAAGAATCCATTGGTGATGAGAAAAGCTCAAGAAGAAATTGGAAGAATTGTCAAGAGAAAAGAAAAAGTGGAAGAAAGTGATTTATCAGGACTTGTTTACACAAAATGTATAATAAAGGAGGCTTTGAGACTCCACCCACCGGTTCCATTACTGGTACCACGAGAAACTACAGACAGCTGTGTGATTCAAGGGTACGAAATTCCCGCAAAAACAAGAGTGTTTGTGAACGCAAAATCAATAGCTACGGACTCAAAAGACTGGGAAAATCCAAATGAGTTCCGGCCTGAGAGGTTCTTGGAAAGTTCTGTTGATCTGAGGGGACTAAACTTTGAGTTGGTACCATTTGGCTTAGGCCGGAGGGGCTGTCCTGGAATCAACTTTTCGCTGCTACTAATCGAACTTGCTCTGGCAAATCTTCTGTACCGCTTTGACTGGACACTACCTGAAGGTGTTAAAGCAGAAGACATTGATACGGAAGAAGCATTTGGGTTGACAATGCATAAGAAAACCCCTCTTGTTCTAGTACCCATCCATGCAAATTTGATAAGTGCTTAAACATCAATAACTTAATTGCACTTTGTACCTCTGGAGTTTGGGTGATTTTACACTTTGCACCTTAAAGTTGGCACTTTGGTCCCTAAAGTTTATTAAATGTGGGAAATAAGTCCAAATAGCCCTTTAGTGATGAATGATTTCGTCGCTAAAAGTGAAAATTTCGTCACAAAAAGCCTTTGAGGGACTAAAGTGCAACTCATCCCAAACTTTAGGGACCAAAGTGCCACCTTTGAAAAAAGTGCCCAACTGCAGGTACTTTTGTGACAAGATGATTTTCCTTGAAAAAAAAAAAACCCATTAATTCTAAGAACCTTATATGACATGGCTAATAAGTTTAATCTTCTGCAGGTAATATTGTGTTTTAATTTTTTTCTTCTTTTTTTTTTTTTATAAAATATACGTGTTGAGTGTATCATCAAATTTTCAAAATCCTTAGTAGGTTTCTTACGTAAAATGTTTGGAGTTATTGATTTGCATAATTTGAATGGTCCCCAATTGTTGTTTGGGAAAACAAAGTAAAACACTCCATCTATATGTGATATGTCTACGGTATATAAATGCCTATACCCAACCAATTGGTGGACCCTCCTTTCAAAAGCATGTGAATTCAAATTTTATTAGGATGCAAACCAACCCAACTGCTATCTTGACAATCCTTGTTATATATTTGAAAATTTTTCTTAATTTCACTTTCCTAGTGGTATTTTTTTTAATAAATTTATGATGGTCATTATGAACAAGTTGCCTTGAGCATGCAGTTGCTAGTTAAATAAAAACATAATTAATGATTCTTCTAGTTTCATCTTGCCTTTATGAGTTAGTGGCAGTATGAATTTCGTAGCTTCGTTTTCTCCTCCAACCAATAATGTGCCAGAGTCAGAAAATGGTATAGAAGACAATTAACTTTTGCTTTAATACAGAAACCAAACTTGTATAGAAATACTCAGATTTAGGAGGTTACCAAACCTTTGCCCTACTATTGCAAATTTTCAAGATTGATACACAACTTGCCAACTTCTTTCCAACATAAAGGCTCTCTTCCGATCCCTTTTCGGATCCACCATAGTTGCAATGAGTTCTCAGCTTTTCTTGGTGATCTTTACCATCATGTAAACAAGGAGTTTAGGATTCAATTGTGATGCCTAAATTCAAGTACTTGCTATTCACATTTATTATCCGATCCAAGGCCCCAAGTTAATTGTACTAGTTACTAAAGAAGCAAAAGCAGTTTTATCAGCTATTTTACAGCTTAATTCTGCACTCACTGTTGAATTTCTGGTTTTATTTTGATGAACCAAAAGCTTTATACATGGTTACGTTTGGTACACCGATTTTGTTAATTGTGTACGTGAGAAAAAATTATGAGGTAGACGGCAGATTAGATTAGCATGATCCTATTGTAGAAAATTAAGAGAATGCAAAAGAATTTTTATTCAATCAATCTAACTTTCAATTACAGCTCTATCTTATCTATATAGCTTCTAAGAAAACAATTAATTCTTGAGAACTGACTTAACTGAACACTTAACAGAAAGAGATTCTAACATACTAATTGTTATAACAGATTCTAAAGAAATTATCAAGTAAGGTCGACAGATGTATCATAAAATCCTGTGAGCCCAGATGATGATGATCTAATAGTCCCCCATAAGCTAATGACCTCAGGAACTTTAAGAAATGTGAGACAAAGATTGAGAGGGCATGAGCTTGTCCTTAAGATACTAAAACCTTGAAACTGAAAGAACCTTGGTGAATACATCTGCAACCTGGTCAGTAGAAGATATATGAGCTACACAAATCTGCTTCGATGCAACCTTCTCTCTAACAAAGTGAAAGTCAACTTCCACATGCTTTGTTCGAGCATGAAAGACTGGATTGGCAGCTAAGGAAAGTGCACCAATATTGTCACAACAGATAGTTGGTGTTGAAGAGAGAGGCATATAAAGTTCTTTTAGGAGCTGATGAATCCACGGAATTTCTGCAGCTGAGTTTTTAAAAAGCTTTGTACTCAGCCTCTGTACTTGAACGAGCAACAGCAGCCTGCTTCTTAGCTGACCAAGATAGAAGATTAGATCTAAGATACACACAGAAACCAGAGGTAGACTTCCTATCAAGATGATCTCCAGCCCAGTCAGAGTCAGTGTAGCCAATTAAGTTCAAGGGACCTGGTTGAAACACTAACCCGTGATTTAAGGTACCTTTAAGATACTTTAGGATTCTTTTTACAGCAACAAAATGATGATTAAGAGGAGTTTGCATGAATTGACAGACCCAATTGACTGCATTGGACGAGTGACTGTCAAATATTGAAGTGAACCAACTAAGGTTCGATATAGAGAAGGATCAGAGAATGGAGATGTATCAATGACTGTAGGATGTTTAGAAGCACAGGGCTTGCAATCTTGCATAGATGCTTTAACAAGAATTTCATAAGCATATTTGCTTTGACAGAGCAGTAACCCTTCAGTCAGAGACTTTGCTTCAATACCCAGAAAGTAATAAAGAGAGCCTAACTCTTTTAAGGCAAAAGGTACCTTCATTGCTGCAATTAGCTTGGTAATAGTAGCAGTGTCACTACCAGTGACGAGTATGTCATCAACATATACCAAAACAATCATGATATGCCCAGAGTGATGGTAGACAAAGAGAGAATTATCAGCAGCACTATTACTAAAACCATATTGAAGCAAGAATTGAGCAGAGTGGCAAATCAGGCTGGTGGAGCCTGTTTTAAGCCATACAAGGCTTTGTTGAGTTTACAAACATGATTAGGCAAAGCTGAATATGAGAACCCTGGTGGTTGGACCATATAGACTTCTTCATCTAGTAAACTATGAAGAAAGGCATTTAAAACATCCAATTGGGAAATACTCCACCCAAAATGTAAAGCCAG
The DNA here is from genome assembly GCA_033977485.1 of Hydrangea macrophylla. Taxonomy (NCBI): domain Eukaryota; kingdom Viridiplantae; phylum Streptophyta; class Magnoliopsida; order Cornales; family Hydrangeaceae; genus Hydrangea; species Hydrangea macrophylla. Next base: position 78,840,046 of record CM066998.1, read on the forward strand.
AGAGATAACCACTCTAATGGTAGGTTGCTTAACCACAGGACTAAATGTCTCAAAATAATCTAAGCCTTCAATTTGATGGAAGCCTTTATCAACTAGTCTAACTTTGTACCTGGCAACACTGCCATCAGCATTCAGCTTTATTTTGAATACTCATTTGTAGCCAATGGCAGACTTGTGGGGTGGTAAGGGAACTAAATCCCAAGTATGTTGAGAAAGAAGGGCATTATATTCATCTGACATAGCAAGTCTCCAAACATGTGAAGTGTTAGCTTGAGAGAATGACATAGGTTCTGAATGTAAGTAAGGCTCAGAAGTGGAAGCTTTGGAGAGATTGGCTAAAGGTTCAAACGGGTGTTTGGGTTTAAAAACACCTGCTTTAGACCTTGTAGTCATGGAATGAGAATTGGTAGAAGGTGGTACTGATGCAGAGACCTGGGAAGAAGAAGATGAACTGGGAAGAAGAAGATGAAAGGGATATAAAGTTGGGATTTTAAGGAAGGGAGAGTAGTAGAAATAACAGAAGGTCCTGAGGAAGGTGATGAAGCTTGTGACTGAGGAGGACATTCTAAAGATGAGAGAGAATTTGATAGAGAAGAATCTGAGAGAAAATCATAGAAAGAAAGAGAAGAAGAGGGTGAAGATAGATTGGAGGAGTATGAAGTGGAAGACAATAGGAAAAGATAGTGGGTGAAAGAGGATGAGAAGGGGAATTGATCGTTTACAAATTTGACATGTCTAGAGACAAACATGGTTCCTGTGTGAGGATCCAAACACTTGTAACCTTTAGTATCAGCAGCATATCCCATAAGAACACAAGGTCTTGACTTAGGAGACAACTTAGAAGACCTATAGCGGTGAAGCCAAGGATAACAACACCACCCAAATACTCTCATGATAGAGTAGTCTGGGGAAATATGAAACAACAATTCAAATGGGCTTTTAAAATTCAAAACAGCAGAGGGCAGCCTGTTAATCAAGTAGGTGGCAGTAAGAAGTGTATCAGGCCAGTATTTTGAAGGTACAAAGGAGTGTTGCAATAGAGCAAGAATAGTTTCAATAAGATGTCTGTGCTTGCATTCACTTACACCATTTTGTTCAGGTGTGTGAGGACAAGTCCTCTGATGTATAATACCATGGTGAGAGAGAAACTGAGTGAAGATAATATTGACAAATTCACCACCATTATCAGTCTTAAGAATTTTAATAGGAATTTTGAATTGAGTATCCACCATTCTTTTGAACTGAACAAAGGTGGAGAATACTTCTGACTTGTGAGTAAGTGGAAATAACCAAGCAAATTTAGTAAAATCATCAATAAAAACAACATAGAATCGAAACCCAGATGTAGAGATAGTACTAGTAGGTCCCCAAACATCACTGTGAATCAGCTCAAAGGGCTATTTTAAAGCTAGTTGAAGATTTAAAGGGAAGCTTATGACTCATTGATATGTGACAATAATGACAGTCAGGAATTGGACTGAGAGATGGTCTTGAATTTGGGTGCTTCTTGCTAACAACAGACAAGATATGAAGAGAGGGGTGACCCAAACGAAAATGCCAATGCTGGGGAAAAGTAGGGACTGAAACAAGAGCACTAGAATCCAATGGTGGAGTAGAAGCTGAGTATAAACCTTGATGACAGGGGCCTTGGAAAAGAATTTGGTTAGTGGACTTATCTTGAATGAAGAAGGAATTTGCATCAAAGATAACTCTGCAATTATTGTCCCTAGCTAATTGATGAACTGAGAGAAGATTATGCTTTATCTGAGGGGCATGAAGTACATTGGAGAGTATGAAAGAATCTATACATAAGTGTATTGAGTTAATTAAGAGAATATGAAAGAACGGGTCTATCGATCTCACTGCTCTGATACCATGTAGAAAATTAAGAGAATGCAAAAGAATTTTTATTCAATCAATCTAACTTTCAATTACAGATCTATCTTATCTATATAGCTTCTAAGAAAATAATTAATTCTTGAGAACTGACTTAACTGAACACTTAACAGAAAGAGATTCTAACAGACTAATTGTTATAACAGAATCTACAGAAATTATCAAGTAAGGACAGATGTATCATAAAATCCTGTGAACCCAAATGATGATGATCTAACACCTATTATATATAGACCAAATTGACCAATCTTCTCAAAGTAATTGTGAATATATATATATATATATCGAGGTTGATTTGTGCAATCTCATTGCTGTATTATTAAAGGTGGGTGGCTTTTGTACCATGCCATATGAATAAGCGATTTGACTGTACGAGGCTAGGCAATTTGTTTATAAATTTTAGCAGTGGCAGCGATGGTGTAAGGTACGATGAAGAGTTTGGTGTTCGGTTCTGGCTGGACAGGAAGCTGAAAAAGGTGGGGATTATGGCTTATAAATTAACTACTGTTATGCTGAGACTTAGTTGTAGGAGTATGGTGGGGGGAAAGGGTGGTTGGGTTGATGCTAATTTGAAGGCTCCACCATCTCATAATGTTGCACCTGCCGGTTATTATTTGCCGACTATTGTCAATGGAGGAATTTCATCAAGTGTATCTCTGTGTAGTAGGCTAATACATATTATTTTTTCTTTCTATATGTATGTTTTATACCTCAGTGAAGGTTCTTCAGGTAGAGAATGTGTTGCTGCTATGAGAAAGTTGAAGCAACATGTTTCCTTTGTTTGGTTACCAAGGAAAAAAGTGAGGAAAATAGGAAGAAAAATAAAAAATAGTGTTTCTTTTGATGGTGAAGGAGGCATAGAAATGACTGGAAACATGCAATTGATTCGGGAGTCTTGTGACCTTATAAGTTATAATCCCAGAGAAAGCTACGAGGACGACCAGAATAGTATGTGTCCCTATTCTTTTTTATTCCCCCCGTGTACTTGGACCAGTGTTTCTAGTCTTTGTAGAAAACAAGTAACTAAGATTATCATGATATGTCGTCTTTGCTTAATTATGACGCTTATCGCTCTTTTTATTGTTACAGCCTTCATGTAGAGAAGTTTACTACTACTTGTCTTTTTTCTATCGTAGAAGTTCTAAATGATATTATCGATTTATTGAGCATAAACCAATTCTCAATAAATGAGTGTTAAGTACATACGCGTGTGTTTGTTTGTGTTAGGCATGTGTAAGCACTTGTGCATTTATGATGAAGAAAATTTACAAAATAGCTCAGTAAAATAGCTCCCTAGAACATGAGATTCTTGAGTAAGTCATTATAGTCGTACTCTTGGTGAATATGTTCAATTAACTCAATACACTTATGTATAGATTCTTTTGTTGTAATCGAGAAGGCCAAAAATTTAGCATTGGTTTATAGTTTGTTGATGAATAGATGTAGATTTTGACAACTCTTATGTTCAAAATTTGGCACATGCACATTTAGGCTTTTGCATTGTTTTAGTTATGAATTTGAAATTTTCAACATTGACTTTGTAGGTGTTTCAAACAAGATATTTAAATTGGGTGTGATCGCAAACAATATGGTGAGTTTTACATTGACTTTTCCTCATTTATTAAAATAATTTAATTACTAATCTTTTGTGATTTCTTTTTTTAACACAATTATCGATTATGGTGAAAAGCAAGTTGGTGATAATCCAAGGACAACGAAGAAGAAAAGAGATTGAAGCAATTGTAAAAAGTTAAGTTGATGAACCTGGCTATGGACATAAAGAGATTTTTGTATTTTATCTTTCTTGAGTTAATTTCGTGTGTAAGAATTAATGTAGTTAAACTAAGAACTTGGATATGGACAAAGATTTGTAAGATAAAACATTTTGTATTCTACTTGTATTTGATATAGATTGAACTTGTTATTTTTGAGTATGTATGGATTATTATATATGCTTGTTAATTAGGTGCAAAAAAATTATTTGGGAAATTTATTAAATAATTTTTTTTACTTTTTAATTAAAATTTGTAACAGGTATATCCGTTACAAAATCCGTTACTAATTTTATGCATTTGGAAAATTAGTAACGGATATAACCATTACTAATACTCTACAAACCATTAATATTTTTTTTCAAAAATCAAAAAGTTAGATATCTATCCGTTACTAAACTAATCTGTAACGGATATAACCGTTATAAAAATTACATTAGTAACGGGTATATCCGTTACAAAAATCCGTTACAAATTTGCAACGTCATATTTGTAACGGGTATATCCGTTACAAATAATTTTTGTAACGGATATTCCCGTTACAAATCGGACCATATGGTGTAGTGTGTTATATATGCTCATGCTATGATACTTGGAAGCATAAATTTCTACAAAAATTTTGGTCAATTTTCTTTGCTACATTTTGGTTTATATACTTATCCTTATGGGCTACAGTAACTACTAGTCATCTAACAATTGATAAATGAGGCTGGAGGTGGGTTTGGTGGAGTCAAAATGTAAGTGAAACGAATTTTGGTGCTTCATGTGAAAGTGAATAGTTTGTCAAGGTAGTTTACACCAATACTTCCTTCAATTTAGTCGGCTGCCGTCAACTTTTGTCTTTTTTTTTGGTCTAACGGAGCACATGGCATAAAATAAAAATGTCATATATATATATATATATATATACACACTAGTTTTATGTGCATTGCACGTGGATGATAGTCTTTTTACTTTATAAATATATATATATATATATATATATTTGTAACATAACTTTTCTTTTAGCAATAAAGTTTAGATAAACAAATTCTAATTAATTTGAAAATTGAAGGAATATAATATACTCGTATCAATTTAATTGTCCTAGTGAATAATTTGTAAATATAAGAAAACAAACAATATAGGTAAATATTTAATCTTAAGCTTATCGCATATCATCTTGTAATTCTTTCATCTGTAGATACCAAGATATCTCTCTAAACATTAACCAGTCTGAATGTGATTCTCATGTAAAGATTTATATATGTTCTTGTGAGATAACTATATAGATCATGATTTGATAGAACTTCACAGCAATTGCCAGCATGTCCAAAATTCTTAGCATTGTTATCTAAAAAGTCAAAGCCAGTGAATACATTACGTTTTATTGATCACATATAATATCTCAAAATGAAGATCTTGTTTCTTGAGGGATCTTATTTCGTAGAGTAATGCTATGACTTTCAAATTTAATCCCAAATATGATTACTAAGGGCTCGCATGGTAACGTTTCCTGTTTTCAGTTTTCAGTTTTTTTAAAACGAAAATCAGTTTTGGTTTTTTTTTTTGAAAAAAAAAACAAAAACTTGTTTGGTAACATTGTTGATTTTTTTTAAAAACAAAAAAAAAAACAAAAACAGGAAACTCAAAACGACTTTTTGGTGTTTTCATTTTTTACCCAAAATTTGAAAACGTTTTTTAAAAACAAAAAACAAAAACGTTACCAAACGTGTTTTCAATTTTCGTTTTCTAAAAAACGAAAACAAAAACAGAAAACAGAAAACGACAATGTTACCAAACGAGCCCTAAATGTTTTGCCAGTTATACCACATGACTATATGTGTTACCACTTCAATACCATTTTGAATATCTTAGATTTAGGATTATAGTTACTCTGGTTCAAACGAAAGTGAGATATGATATGTAGCCTGTAATGTAACTATCTTAAGCTAGCTACAACCATTGATGTAATTTAATGTATTAATTCACGTGTACAAGCTACGAATGTATCTCCAATTTGTTTTTCCCTTTCAATTTTTAGACAATTGCATTTAGCATACAGGTACTGCATACAGGTACTGCATACAAGTCACTTCGCAATCACATTACTCATGACTCAGGTTTGGATATTTTTAATTTCTTTAAAACAAAAAAAAAACTCTTAATCCCTGTCCTCCGAACCCCAGTACTAACTGTTCTCGTACATGACTACTACACCAATGATTAAAAAAAAATTGATAATAAATACAGTCACAAGTTCTTCCAATTCAAATAACTGGAACTACGTAATGAAAATCAAAAATCCGTATGATACTTATTGAAAAAGTATTTCAAGGATTGTACAAAAGTTAATATTAAAGATTAACGGGTACTTTCCTTGAAGATAAGATCCTGAGAAGGTAGATAGATAAACAAAATTAGACATATGACATGTAATCATGAATTTTTTTTATTTATTTACTCATTTTTATTTTTTGGCTAAAAGTGAGTCCTAAGCAACCCGAAAGCATATCAACTTCTAAGGGATCTAAAAGAAATTTAAAGATTTAGGAGATAAAGTGAGTCCATCAACATTAGTTCAAAATAAAAAATAAAAAAAGTTAGTATAATTAAGAGTCCTATAATTGTAAGAATTGAGATTAGGACAATAGTGCTTATCCATGGACTACATCAAAAGAAACAGAGGCAGTAAGAAAGAAAACACAACAGGGACATGTTATTTACATTATTTTAGAGACATGTAGTTTTAAGAAAATATTGGAAATCAATAAGAAGTTGAGATAAAAATTCAAAAACAAAAAAAAAAAGGTGAGTTAAAAAAATAAATAAATAAATAAATAAGAGTTCATCAATGATGGCTTTTTAAAAAATTAGAAAATTGTTGAAAAAGCCCTACAAGTAACCCTCATAAGTTTAAAACTCCAATTTGTTTGACCATTTTCTAAAAAGGACAAAAGGAATCTAATTTAGTGCTCACACGGTATAAGAGCATGCACCATAGAAAATCTCACACGTCCCCAGCCCTCACGCGCATTGTTCTTTCAGCCACTCACACCGTGTGAGTGGCTGTACCATATGATATCCATTTCGAAAATATTTTTTTAAACCATTAAACATCCATAACTTTTGATCTACAACTATGTTTCTTACAAATTTTATACCGTTGGAATCGTATCGACGAGAGCTACAAAACTAGTATCATTGTTGATAGCATTTGAGCAAAAGAAAAAAACTCTTATTTTTACATGTCACAGACGAACCTAATAGAATTTTCACATAATATTCGTGTATGGGTTATTGAATTTTCACGTGATATTCACGTATGCCAAGTTTATATGTTGTGAGAAAAAAAAACTGAATGTTCACTTTGTTCTTAATGGGAGTTTTAGTGAAATTTCACAAGAATTTTGTATTTGTTTGGATTAAAAAACTATATTTTATAATTGATTTGTGAAATTTGATTTTTTTTTTATTTAAACGAAATATGCATTGTTTAATATAAAAGAGAAAAAAAATATAGTGAAATTTCACTTAGCATATATGAATATTCAGTGAAATTTCACTTAATATTCATATATGCCAAGTGAAATTTCATTGAACTTGTACATAAATATTAAGTGAAATTTTACTTAAATTAACATTTGAGGGACTTTTTAACAAAGTAAGTATCCAAGTAGATCTTAAACTCTCAAGAGTTACTTCTAGCGACTTTTGGGATAGTTAGTGAAATTTCACTTGACATACTAAGTGAAATCTCACAGAACGAGTACACGAATGTTAAGTTTAACTTCAAGTTTTTCATGAAGAAGGCATGTATGGGTTCAGTGAATTTTCACGTAATATTTATGTATGCCAAATTTATATGTTTTGAGAAAAATGATTTTAAAAAAAAAAAAAGACGAATTTTAACAAGAATTACTGCATTTGTTTTGGTTGAAAAATTGTGTTTTATAATTGATTATGAAATTTGATTATTTTAACAAAATATGCATTGTTTAAAAATAAAAAAATAAATAAAAATAAAAAATAAAAACAAATCACCATGCCTACATGAATATTTAGTGAAATTTCACTTAACTCGTACATGAACATTAATGCTTAGTTTGGCCCTCTTTTTGGTGCTTCTCCTTTTTTTTAAAACACATTTTCATGTTAATTCATTTGGTAACTAGTTTATGACCTTTACAAAACTTGAACCTATGGCTTTTTTGGGAGAGCTTTTAAAAGCTCTAGAATTGAGTAAAATTTCACTTAATATTTTATGCATATCAAAGGAAATTTCACTTATTATTCATATATCTAAAAACATGAAATTTTTTTTTTCTCAAAACATATCAACAATGGTACTAGTTTTGTAGCTCTCGTCAACACGATTCCAACGGTATAAAATTTGCAAAAAATGGAGTTATAGGTCAAAAGTTATGGATGTTTAAAGTTTAAAAATATTTTTCGAAATAAGAAATAATACGGTACGCTGCTCGCACGGTGTGAGCAGCCTCTGAAGAAGGCGCGTGTGGGAGGGGTGAGGGAATGTGGATTGTTGATTAGAGATTCTATGGTGCACGCACTTATACCGTGCGAGCACCAGCTGTCAACTTTTTGTTCGTTTTGTTAAGTCACTCTCTAATTTGTACTTTAACTTAATAAATAGTGTACTGAAGTTTTTTTTTATAAATGCCCCTTAAAAAATTGTTATTAGGGAGAATTAAGAATTTATATAGAGAAAAGTAAAAGCAATAAAGACTTTTAGTACCTATACTTCTAAATGTTATAGTTTTAGTGCGGTTAGAGTCTTAAAGAAATAAGATTGAACTAATGCTCATCTAAGGAGTTCACGTAAGGGGTGGGCAAACAAGACACGTTTGTTAGATGACATGGTAAATATTAAAAAAAAAAAAAAAAAAGTATTCTTATAACATTGGAAATGTAGGACTCTCACGGATCAAAAAGCCCCCAAAAAAAAAAAAAAAAAAAAAAAAATGGCATACCAAAAAATGAAGTTATTAAAACTTAAAGAAGATCAATCATAGAACATACAAAACAAAAATGTAGGACTCTTTTTTATGTTAAAATAAATAAATAAATAAATAAGAGTCCATTAATGTTGGCTTTTTAAAAAAAATGTTATAAAAGAGAATTTATATAGAGAAAAGTAAAAGCAATATAGACTTTTAGTACCTATACTTCTAATGTTATAGTTTTAATGCGGTTAGAGTCCTAAAGAATTAAGACTGAACTAATGCTCATCTAAGGAGTCCACGTAAGGGGTGGGCAAACAAGACACATTTGTTAGATGACATGGGCAAACATTGAAGAAAAAAAAAAAAGTATTCTTATAACATTGGAAGTACTGTAGGACTCTCACGGACCAAAAGAGGAAAAAAAAAAATGGCATACCAAAAAATAAGTTTTTTAAAACTCAAAGAAGATCAATCATAGAACATACAAAACAAAAATGAAAGACTCTTCTGGATGGACCCAGAAAAAAATGTGTTATACCAAAACTTATTAAAACTCTTAAGGAAAATAGATAAATAAAAGTATACTGATTGATAAAAGTGTAAAATACTTATGCACATTGGTACATTTATATAAAAATTCTACCCACAGACGTAAAGTCGTGGGCTTACAAGCCAACCCTGTTCAGGAGACCATCTTTAAATAATCTCTTAGGGCCCCCAAATTGCATGTTGGCCCAAAATCTTGAATAAGAGCCCAATGTTGTTGGCCCAAATTCTTTGACACTCAGTCACTAATAGAAGGGCTTGTGATGGTATATAAGCCCGTCACACTTCAATTGGTCAACCGATATGGGATCTCACACTTTTGTCCGTATGCAAGTTTTCCCATTAATTTATGCTTTTTTTTTTCTTTTTTGCAAGGTTTGAGAATTATTCATCAGTTATTAAAGAAAGTTTGAATTAATTTAAAACTATCATGACAAATCAACAATTCGATAGTTTAGGTGTCCCGTTTAAGTATACCTAATATTACTTCATCTTATACTAATATATGTATATTGTTTTTATTGTGGACAAAGAACTTTGGATTGAGTATTACTCCTTTGGATTTTACGTAAAATTGTTTCAAAGAACAAACAATCAAACAGAAACCACGCGGAACAAAGATGTATATGAGATTGGTATTATGGAAGAAGGCTTGGGATTTCATTGCATTAGTTTTGTTTAGTCCCCCGTCGGATAAGTTAAACTCTGTAGATGATATCTAAAATTCTAGTAATTAAATGCACACAAGATGACACAAATTCAATTAAGAAGTGAAAATAAAAATTTTTAGCACTTACACTGTTTTAGTGCGTGTGATTATGAACCACTTAATTAAAAGTAACCAAAAACTCACTGAAAATATTAAGTGAAAAAATTCTATTGAAAATAATTATTGAATGCAGTCTATTTTAATATTTGAAATACTGTTTTCAGAATTATAAATTCAATCGCTTAAAATTTTCAGTACGTATTTAAAATTCACCACTTATTTTCAGTAATTCATTTTCAGATTTGTCAAACAGATGTGAGAGGTGGGGTGCACTAGTGTTGGGAAAATTACCATTCCCCACCCAACGAAAGCTTGTAAAACACCAGCAGGAACATCTGAAACCACCGTACGGAAATAAACTCTAAACACACATGCAAAAGACACCCATAGTATTTAACAGGCACACACCAAAGAAATATACACATTTCTACATGGTTTAGCCAAACATTGTCTACATCCACACCCGAAAGATATTGTTGTTCACTATCATGAGAAAAATAACTGGTACAAACAACTGAGTTAAATAACATAACCAAGACCCAAAGACCCTTGTACACCCCCAGCCCACTCATAATACAAGAAGAACCTGACATAATCATTGTCAACATAGACAAATTACAGAGATGAAAAAATATACATATATACCTTACATCCCTAACACTATAAACAACCCTCGTAGAAAACCCCAATTATTAATGTCCTCGTGCCTTAAAGGGAAACTCTCTCTCATCACCACTCTCTGGCCAAGTGCATATTACCCCCATATATTTGCATCACACACATATATGTACTAATTATACAACACATGCGTTACACGTGGTTAGTGCACATTTATAAATATCTGTAACCTTGAGAATGATCTGTGATGAAAACATCACGACCTAACAAATTTACAATGTTAGCTGTCATAACTCATGAGTATAGTTGATTGATGAATAAATGAGTGTAAGCAAGAAGGAAAAAATATATTATCCTGCTAAAAGAGATCAATCTAAAATACTTGTTCACTATAACTTAAACTTGGAAAGATTATCGAGACAAAAAAAAAAACTCTAAAAACTAATGTAAAATCTATATCTATACCTTTATAATCAAAGAGCCTTAAGTTATCTTTGAAATATTTCAAATCAATTTGGCCTTAGTAGTCATTTTGATTTGTAATATGGTTATTTGCTAATTTCACATCTATATCTTTATCAAGTACATCAAGTCATTAATACTTAGGGCTTGTTTGGCAAGGCTCGTTCAATATTGTCTTTTTAGTCATTTTGGATTTCTAATTTGATTATTTAATTGATAATTTCACATCTATAACTACATCAAGTCATTAACATTAATACTTAGGGCTTATTTGGCATCACCTCTTTATCCTCCCATTTACACTATACCTTAAGGCTTATTTGACATTAGTTTTTCATCATCTCCCATTTATAAATATTAATTAGGAAGGATCGACAAAAAAAAATGAAGAAAAAATAGTATTAGTTTTTTTCAATATATCATGTGATTAAGAAAAAAATAGAATGAAGTAAAAAATTAAAAATTAAAAATATTAATAATAATAATAAAATAAGTTAAAATAAAAAGATGACAAGTTTTTTTCAATAAATCATGTGCTATTATTTTAAAAATAAGTTATTACTTTTCAACAACATTCTCAATTTTATTGTATAAAGTTTATCTGTAGTTTAAAAAAATGATAAGTTTGTTTTAATGTATTATGTGTTATGATGTTAAAAATAAGTTATTACTAATTTGGTTATTTGGTAATTTCACATCTATATCTACATCAAGTCATTAATATTAATACTACTTAGGACTTTTTGGCAAGGCTTGCTTGGCATCACCACTTTATCTTCTTTTTTTTTTTTGGATCTAAAGGCTTGTTTGACATTATATTTCATCATCTCTCATTTTGTTACCTAAGGAAAGATCAAGAAAAAAAAATGAAGAAAAGAAAAGAAAAAGATTATTAGTTTGTTCAATATATCATGTTGGTGTTATCAATATCAAGATATAAAAAGTATGCTAAATTATGCTTTACTTTCAAAAGATTTGCAGTGTGAAAGGAAAAGTCAAACCCACAGAGATTGAAATACTAAAACACCTTAATTTTAAAATCTAAATTTAATTAATTAAGAAAACGGAATTGGATTTGAATTTTAATTAAACTAATAACAATGAAAATAAATCTAAATTACGAAAGCGATTTAAAATTATTTTTATGAATATGTTTAAGTAACCTAGGATTGCAAATCCACCACTAGCTTCATAATAAGGATATTTATAAATTACTTTAGCTTATTAAGTTGGATGATAATGGGAAATTGTAGCAACAAGCTCAATTCCTCCGTCAAGAAAATAACTATGGTTCAAGCACCAATATAATCCATCTTCGGTTAGCACGAATTATCCCACACTAAACTAGGGTTGTGGTATAATCCGTCTAATCTAGGCATGGACTATTCGGATACTTGATAGCACAATTCAGTTTAAGCACCATTACATGTAAATAATCTAAACAAGCACAGCAAGCATAGATCATTGAGCACATCACAGTCAAAATAGATCTAAGACAAGAATAAACTTTGAAAGCAATGATTTAATCAATAGAAGTATGATTTATTTATAAAAATCCTCGCAACATGTAACTGTCATCCATACATAATAAAACTAAAATAAAACATAAAATACTCCCTATTACTCGGCTAGGGTTTTATTGAAACCCTAGATCTAGGTTTAGTTGGCCATGGAATTGATGAACGGCAAGAGGTTGATGGAGGAGGCCATGAGAATCCTTGGTCTTCTTCTTCTTCTCCTTGCTTTCCTCTCTTCAATGGTTGAAAGTATGGTTGTATATTGTGTGTATAATATTTGTCCAACCCCTAAATAGAAGTAAAATAGGGTATATATAGATTTATAACAAGTTTTTGGAAGCTTTCCTAACCCGAATCGCACTAAAACTGCTGTATTTAGCTTTCCAGACGCAATTAGGCAGTTTCGTTCACGTAGGAATCATTAGTATACTGAAATACGCAAGTTCCATTTTTACACATGTCGCGCGCGGGCTGCGCGAGCGCGATATTGGGATCTCGTGCGAGCGGATCGCGCGAGCGATTTTCGGGGTTTCGCGCGAGCGGGTCGCGCTAGCGATATCTGGGTTTTCGCGCAAGCGGGTCGCGCGCGCGACGTGGATTTATCAGCTTCTCTTTGCTTGCTTTTTCACCCCATTTAACTTGGTATACTTGATTTCTTCCAAATCCTGTCAGAAAATACAAAACAAAGTAAAAATATACAAAAATAGGATAAAAAGGTACTAACAAACATATGTTAAGGCGTATAAATAGGATCTGTTCTCTCCCGATCACACCCCCAAACCTGCATTTTACTAGTCCTCGAGCAAAACTAAAAATAAAAACTAAACTACTAATAACATACTACTCCATTTTCGCATGGATCACAATTGCATTTAGCATATGCAACAAGCCTTTTAAACCCCTAGGTGTCCCTAGTCGGACGAGTGAAGTCTCGTGAGGGTTCTCATCAACAAGTCACCCACAACCATCTTTATTAACTTATAAATCTAAAAACTTTTATTAAAAACAAAGAACATAACAATCAATACTCCTTATCATAGAACGATGATTTGAAATAGAATAACGAACAAGAAGAAACGGAATCAAACGTCTACCTACATCATGAAAAGCAATCCCAAGCACATGCATCGTATAAATCAATAGAGTTTCTCATAAAATTGCATGTGTGTGATGTGGTAGTCAAATGAACACGCGCATGTCATGAACTTGGAATATAACTCGGATAACCATCTAACTATGCTTCGACTACGAATCGCACAATGTTAATTACACTCTCAAATGAAACACTCAGAAACATGTGTAATTTTTCTAAAATATGTGAATAAAGGAAATATGTTTTTAAAACGAGAAATGCTCACATATGACTCGAACAAGACACATGACACGAAAGAACAATAGTCTCATGGATAGGATGCCAACAGTCAAGAGAAATTAATCATTACCATGTTTTAATCCCCTTCCCATTGTTTATATATCCAAACCATCTTTCTAGGATCAAATACGACTTTTCAAAGATTATAATGTGGCTCAGGCAATGAAAAAGGATAGAAAGGATTAATTAGGTAATTTTTAGAATGGCATTGTAAGGCATGTTCGATTTCTTTCATTCGTCTCTTCTACCAACTTTCATATTTTCATTCTCTTCTTTTCATTCCTTTCAATTTTTCCTCCTTCTATTTCTTTTTCTTTTCTTTTTTTTTTTAATTCTTTTCCTCTTCGTTGCTTTTGAAACAAATATTCATTGAATACCAAGGCAACCACCCCAAACATCATCTTTTTTTTTTCTTTTTCTTCTCAATCACACATCGCCTTAATACCACTAAAAGGTGACGAATCTTTCAGTGGTGAACTCCAAGTTGGTCAAGTTGGAGCAAAAACAGGATAATGATAATTAAAGAAAAATGGCAATTTAATGGCTCAAGGGGTGAACTAAAGAAATTTATCATTTATCGGTCAATAGCAAACAAAGAAGGCCTAAAATCATCTCCTATGGTCATATGGTTCTTCAACGTTACAACGGAAGATTATTTAGTATGGTAATAAATATTTTAACTTGACTATCAACCAAAACTAGAATAATGAGACTAAACAACAAGTTAATGCGTTATTTCAAGTGAAATTCGATAAATGCAAAATGTATTTATAACCCTCTAAAAAGAAAAAATAGGCTCAAAACCTCACCGGGTCTAGTCTCCACCTTGTATTATCTAGAAATCCGAATCATATTATAGTTCACATCAAACATGTATTCAAGCGACTACGTGCAGTACATAAGTTTATGTGCAAAACTATGATATAAAACTACGATTCAAACGATACATGACCTAAAACGTCTCAACGTGACTTCAGCAAATATTTAATCACATCTTCTCTTGTTTATCATTCTATAACGATCATAGTTACTAAACAAGAAGTATCAAATTTATATTGCAAAAATGTCGGTAATCATTGTTTATTTAAGCACAAGAATCGAATTTTTTTTTAAAATGTGTGTGTATACCCCCAAACCTAAACCTTTCATTGTCCCCAATGAAATA
This sequence comes from Hydrangea macrophylla, assembly GCA_033977485.1. NCBI lineage: Eukaryota > Viridiplantae > Streptophyta > Magnoliopsida > Cornales > Hydrangeaceae > Hydrangea > Hydrangea macrophylla. The sequence goes on from CM066998.1 coordinate 78,855,106, forward strand.
ATAAAATGAAAGAAGGGATAGTACGTAAGAGAGGAACGATATTACCTCAATCTCGACAATCACAAACAGATGAACACAAAGGCATATGGCAATAAAGTTCAATGTTACCTGTTAATACTTAACAATAGAAAATAAAAGAACAGAATAATAACAATAACAGCTAATATATAAATATATATAAATATTTAGAATTTTTTTTTATATAAGCCAAAAATAAATTTACTCCGACCCCCAAACATGTTCAGAAAGACCACAACTGACTCAAAAAGACTCAAAACCAAGAGAAACGGACGAAATAAAGCTTGGGTTGCCTCCCAAGAAGCGCTAATTTTTATGTCTTCAGCTAGACCGTTCTAGCTCAAGATTCAAGGAGGCCGTAAATCGGACTGTGTACCCCTTAGGATATTAGGAAGAGCCCGGTGGTAAGCAGAAACCATATTGTTATGAATTAATTCAATTGACTGTTCATCCTTTTCGGTTGCAAATCGATTCTTCACCTTTTGAGTAAATTCGTCATTAGGATCTAAATTATTCAAATTCATCCGCTTATTTTCCAATATATTATTCTCCTCACTCACCTTTATTACGTTATTAGGTTCAGTTGTTCGCCTTACCTCACTCTCCGCCTCATATAGGTAATCGTCATCCTTGGAAGGTTGATCAACAGCGTTAAAAATGTTTAGTTTTAGGTTCATGTTCCCGAACGACACTTTCATTACACCCATTCGACAATTGGCACGCGCATTAGCAGTGGCTAAGAATGGATGACCTAGAATGACAGGAGTGTGCTTCCTAGCATCTAGTACGGGTTCAGTATCAAGGACCATGAAATCAATAGGATAATAGCATTTGTCAACTTTAACTAAGACGTCCTCGACGATTCCTCTAGGTATTTTGACGGAACGATCCGCTAATTGAATAGTAGCGGCCGTAGGTGTAAGTTCACCTAAACCTAGTTGTTTATAAACGTGATAAGGTAAGATATTAACACTAGCTCCTAAGTCAATGAGAGCCCTATGGATTACAGTGTCACCTATGACACATGAAATTGTAGGCGTACCTGGATCTTTATACTTCGGAGTAGCATGTTGGAAAATAGAACTTACTTTTTCCGTGAGAAAGTCCTTTTTAGGAGTATGACAATGCAATTTACGTTTTTGAGTGCAAAGGTCTTTAAGACATTTAGCGTAAGCGGGAATTTGTTTAATAGCATCGAGGAATGGAATATTGATTTTTACTTGTTTAAATACTTCGAGTATATCTTCTGTTTTTGACCCTTTCTTAGACAAATGTGGTGGTCCCTCAACATTAGGTGGAAAAGGTAGTTTTGGAATAATATTAGTTGGGATCGGTTCTTTTTCTTTTCTACTTTGATTCCCGTCCTCACCCTTCTCTTTATTCGAGTTAACGTTTGCATCCCTCATAACCTCCCTCGGAATCTCAACAACTTCTTCCTCTCGAGTAGTCATCCTAGTTGACACAGCGTTCACTTGCTCACTCGTACCACCCACCTCGTATTGTCCCTTAGGTTTCAGAATAGGTTGACTTGGCAACTTACTCTCGGTTAAACGATTTAGCGTGTTAAATATTTGTCCCACTTGGGACTTCAGTTTTGCAATGGACTGGGTGTGGGAATGTACTAACTGGATCACCGGACCAAAACTTTCAAGTGAGGCCAACTCCTTCTCCTCAAATGCATTATTACGAGGAGGTGGAGGAGGAGGTTGTTGGTATTGACATTGTTGAGGTCTATAAGCGTTAGGGAAATTATTCATCTCATTATTATTATTATTATTATTATTATTATTTTTCCACGAGAAATTAGGATGGTTTCTCCATAGCGCGTTCGGATTATTAGTAGTCGAATTATAATTATTTCGTGGGTATTGTTGAATAGAATTAATGTGTTGCTCCACGAATTCCGAAAATTGACTCGCCGATGGACATACTAGGATAGAATGTGACGGATCAGAACATAATGCACAAATTTCATGAGCGGGTGGGGCTGTCGTTTGGTTCATTGTTAAAAGTCGGTCAAGTTTTTTAGATAGTTCTTTTATTTCAATTGAATGACTTGACTAGAACTTTATCTCTCTCTTAGGTTGTGAATGATATCCCTCGGAACGTACTGACACAGCTTGATGCATCGAATTCTCACTTAATGTTTCAAAGATTTCCCAAGCCTCGTCGGCACTTTTGTGTAGGAAGGTACCCGCACAAACAGCGTCGACGGTATTACGGACTGAGGGAATAAATCCCTCATAAAAGACCTGTACCAACTGCCACTAAGGAACCTAATGATGTGGACACGAGCGTAATAATTCTTTAAATTTTTTCCACGTATCATAAAGCGTTTCCCCATCTTGCATCACAAAATTTGTTATAGATTTCCTTATCTGATTCGTACGCATAATAGGGAAAAACTTTTGTAAAAATGCGGTGTGTAAGGCTTCCCATGTTCTAATTGTGTTTGGCTCAAGTGATTGAAGCCAGTATTTAGCTTTATCTTTTAAAGAGAATGGAAAGAGCCGCAATTTCAATTCATCATCAGTTAAGTTTTGAATTTTTAAAGTAGAGCATATATCCTGAAAATCTCCTAAGTGTTGATATGGATCTTCATTTAGACGGCCATAGAAAGATGGAAGTAGCGAGATGGTAGACGACTTTATCTCAAAGTGAGATGTCGTCGCCTCCGGTAAATCAATACATGTTTGTGGCGTATAAGTCGTACAATGAAAATAAATCTAAATTACGAAAGCGATTTAAAATTATTTTTATGAATATGTTTAAGTAACCTAGGATTGCAAATCCACCACTAGCTTCATAATAAGGATATTTATAAATTACTTTAGCTTATTAAGTTGGATGATAATGGGGAATTGTGGCTACAAGCCCAATTCCTCCATCAAGAAAATAACTATGGTTCAAGCACCAACATAATCCATCTTCGGTTAGCACGAATTATCCCACACTAAACTAGGGTTGTGGTATAATCCGTCTAATCTAGGCATGGACTATTCGGATACTTGATAGCACAATTCAATTTAAGCACCATTACATGTAAATAATCTAAACAAGCACAGCAAGCATAGATCATTGAGCACATCACAGTCAAAATAGATCTAAGACAAGAATAAACTTTGAAAGCAATGATTTAATCAATAGAAGTACGATTTATTTATAAAAATCCTCGGAACATGTAACTGTCATCCATACATAATAAAACTAAAATAAAACATAAAATACTCCCTATTACTCGGCTAGGGTTTCATTGAAACCCTAGATCTAGGTTTAGTTGGCCATGGAATTGATGAACGGCAAGAGGTTGATGGAGGAGGCCATGGGAATCCTTGGTCTTCTTCTTCTTCTCCTTGCTTTCCTCTCTTCAATGGTTGAAAGTATGGTTGTATATTGTGTGTATAATATTTGTCCAACCCCTAAATAGAAGTAAAATAGGGTATATATAGATTTACAACAAGTTTTTGGAAGCTTTCCTAACCCGAAACGCACTAAAACTGCTGTATTTAGCTTTCCAGACGCAATTAGGCAGTTTCGTTCACGTAGGAATCATCAGTATACTGAAATACGCAAGTTCCATTTTTACACATGTCGCGCGCGCGGGCCGCGCGAGCGCGATATTGGGACCTCGTGCGAGCGGATCGCGCAAGCGATTTTCGGGATTTCGCGCGAGCGGGTCGCGCTAGCGATATCTGGGTTTTCGTGCGAGCAGGTCGCGCGTGCAACGTGGATTTTTCAGCTTCTCTTTGCTTGCTTTTTCACCCCATTTAACTTGGTATACTTGATTTCTTCCAAATCCTGTCAGAAAATAGAAAACAAAGTAAAAATATACAAAAACAGGATAAAAAAATACTAACAAACGTATGTTAAGGCGTATAAATAGGATCTGTTCTCTCCCGATTACATGTGATCAGGAAACACACACGCGCACACACACGAAAGAAGATGATAAGTTTTTTCAATATATCATGTGTAATGATGTTAAAAATAAGTTATTACTTTCAAACAACATTCTCAAGTTTATGTATAAAGTTTATATGTATTTAAATAGAAAAAGAAAAAATATGATAAGGTTTTTCAATATTTCATGTGTTGTGATGTTAAGAATAAGTTATTACTTTTTAAACAAATAAATGAAGAATAGAAAAGAAAAGAAAAGAAAAAAGATTATTAGTTTTTTCAATATATCATGTGATCGGGAAACAAAAATAATAATATAATAAAATTAAATAAATGAAAAAGAAGATTATTAATTCTTTTTCAATACATCATGTGTGATGATGTTAAAAATAAGTTATTACAACATTCTCAACTTTACTGTACAAAGCTTGTATGTAGTTGAAAAAAGAAAAGGGATAAGGTTTTTAAATATATCATATGTTATGACGTTTAAAAATGAGTTATTATTTTAGGGGCAATTAGGAATTAACCCAAATTAAGGAGAGTATAGTGGTTTAGGTATAATTAGCTAGCAAAAATATTTGGGATTAGGCCCACTCCTTAGTATTTTGACAAATCTACCCTCAATATTGGTCTTACACCAAGAGTTTTACCCCCTGCACTTCCGGCGACCTCGCCTGACCTCCAGCGACCAGCACCATCACCTCGTCTGAGCTCCGGTGACCTTTCCTGGGCTTTAAAGACCACCATCACGACCTTCCCTGCCTCCATCAACCAACACTACCAACAACGATCACCACCACAACCTCACCTTACTTCCAACGACCACCATCACGACATTTCATAAACATGGATTTAACACCAAATTTCAATTACTTTTAAACAACATTCTCAAATGTATTGTATAAAGTTTATATTGTCACCCCCAACGTAGCATAAATAGGAAAAGCATTTAATTTCCTTTATGGACCCGTAGGTCGCGACAGTTTGAAGGATCGATTCCGTCCCAAACGTCAAACAATATAATAATATAAATTAGAGTAAGAGCAATCAAGGCTTACAAAAATTAATCCAAGTTAATAACTATTATAGCATGTGATCACCTAAAGGCACAACCCGCCTTGTAACAAAATAATAATATTATCTATTACAATAATCCATATAACAAGTTTAATTCATCAACTAAAGCAATATATAAAATAGTTTCTCTTCATAAGCAGTCGTTCTCAATTAGCATAGTCATATTGCCCAGCTTGATCATAACCTGAAAAGCCTAGACATGAATGTCCAGGGCGCATCAATGCCATCAGCTTCATGAAGTTGGTGAGTATTAAAAACATGTACTTGTAATGTAAAACGTACTCCTTTACCATTTTCATTTCACTGGTTCATCATTTCACATGCTAGAAATATAGCAATGGGTTCAATTTATAAGACAGTAAGGATAATGTCATAATCTTAAATCAATAAAACATGTGATCGTGCATGAAACTATGCAACCTTCTCATCCGACTAATTTCTCTCGACAACACATCATCTCACTCTCTCGCTCCAGTATCTTGAAATACTTAGGTGACCACAGTTTAGTACAGGGGTACTAGGGAGCGTCCAGTTTGCCTCACACTTTAGTACGGGGTATCAGGGAGTGTCAAAGTCGGCGTCACACACTTTAGCGCTACTATGGGCGCCAGGGAGTGTCCAATTGTCACCGTCGCATTTCAAAAGATACTCTAAACCGCATCTCACAACATCACACTTTAGTACACAAGTACCAGGGAGTGTCCAAATCACAATCTCATCCACATACTCTTTTCACACTGACCATCTCTTACCATGCATGTACACTTGACTCCACATGTATGTCACATGACTTTATACAGAAAAGTAAATTACTAGAAAGCAATAAACAGCGTACGTGCGAGAATAAACAAGGCTTTAATCAACCCTTTCTAACCAAAACATAAAAATCAGGATTATATTTTAGTATAATTCCCAAACAGTACTTTAAAAACCCTTAAAACTTTATCGAAACAGCTCCTTAACAGAAAACAAACAAAAATCATAAAAGGCCAGGTCGCTCACACGATATGCCTCTTTTTCAATTTTCTTTTAAAATTTTCCAAATATCAATCTACACAGGCCGCGCGCGCAGGATACTCGCGCAATGGGTCGCTCGCGTGGCCTGCTCACGCAAGTCGCGCGCACGAGTTTTCACAGAAAATTCATCTTCTTCGTTTTGTTCCTCTATTTCAGTATAGTGGTTTATTTTTTACCCAGTTCAATTCCGAATGTAAACATAGCATATAGTATATGGTTCTCTTCGTTTTTCCGCAAGGATTACGAATATATGATCAGATTAACGTGAATCGAAACGTAGCTCTCAAATTTTACGAAAAATCGAGAGGTGTTAAAAATTCATTTCTAATATACTTTCTCCTGTGAATGAATTAGGCTTTAATACTTTACACATGACCTCTAGGGACTACAATCTTTCATAGTCATCTCTAAAAACTCATTTTGGTTAAGTTTGGAAAATCACCATTTTCAAGCTTTGAACTGCATTGATGAAATCAACAATGGTGTTTCATAATTACACATAAACAAATAGTAAACAAGCATGAATTTACATTAGGAGTGAGTTAATAATACTCACTGTGATTGAAGATTAAGAGTTTGTAGAGAAACAAATAAGAATTAACCAACCCAATGAAGCTTTGGCTATGGTGAACAAGAGCTTTCTCTCTCTACAATGACTTCTGAAAATCTTCTCTGAAACTCTCTCTTTTCTTCTCTGTGTTTCAGTTTACAAATTGTGCAGTTGTGTGATCAATTGTGTGTATATATAACCAAACAATTTGAGGAACTTGGGCTCCAAGTTCATCCTTGTTTACTCAACTATTACATTAGATTTTTACTTCTAAAATCCTAATATACACAGCATATATGTATACATATTACAGATTGTAAGAACTCTACAGTTGAGCTAATGGTCAAGTATAGATTAATAGGGGGCAAGTCCATATGTTTGGGTAAAGTAGCTTAAGGCTCAACACTAACACACACAACATTAACACTCCCAAACAAGGTGTAGTCAAGTTGTCTAGGAATCACTTTGGTTGTTTGGCACTAAGTTAATACACACACAAATAGCATTCCCAAACAAGCCCAACCCAATGATTAGTTGCTATAAATGTACATAAAGCATATGTCACATCTTGATTGGTGGAGATTCCCAAACTGTGGGAGATCAACACAACGCGAACAGTTTCTGTCACATAAATTGGTATTTTTGGCAGCGCAGTGATAACCACAAAAATACAGAAAATTTAAATCAACGTAAGAAATTATTTTCTGGTTTAATAAAAATGCAGTTTGAGTCAGAAATAAATATTTTCACCTTTTTGAAATTCAACACAGGTACTACCAGCCTTAAGAAAATAATCAGTTATTAAAACATAACACATGCATTACTCAATTTAACAAAATTACAGTTTGATCCCCAATTAAAGAATTTCTATTACAATAAGGCAAGAAATACGAATTAAAATAAATATAGAATGCAATTAGAAATTAAATGAAATTACAGATTGTTACACCCATCCTCCCTTAAATAGGATTTTGCCCCCAAAATCGAGGCTAACTAATTATGAAACAACTCCGAGTACTTCTTCCTCATATCAGCTTCGACTTCCCATGAAGCTTCATTCTCATCATGGTGATTTCACTGAGCCTTCACCAACGTAGTATCCTTATTCCCCAATTTCTTAATACTCTGATCCAAAATTTTCACAGGCCTCTCCTTATAGGAAACGTTGTGACTCGTCTTAATATCATCAAAACTAACCACATGTAAGGGATCTCATATGTAATTCTTTAGCATACTCACATAGAATACATTGTGGACCCCAGACATCTATGGTGGCAGTACGAGTCGATAAGTCACTTTCCCAACACGATCCAATATCTCGAACGGTCTGATAAAATGCGGGCTAACTTCCCTCTCTTGAGATCAAAACGTACCATTCCTCAGGCCGGTGAAATCTTAAGAAGTACGTGATCTCTGACATTGAATTCTAAATCTTTTCGGCATCGATAAACAAATTTTGTACCTACTCTTTGCGGTCTTCATCCTTCCATTGACCAGAGAAATCTTCTTGTTGGTTTCTCTAACCAAATCTGATCCTAACAATTCTATATCTCTGACCTCTGCCCAACATAATGGAGAATGATATGGTCGCCCGTACAATGCATGAATGGAGCCATCCCAATACTTGTATGATAGCTATTGTTATAGGCAAATTCAACTAAAGGCAAGTGTGTCTCCCAAGATTCCTTAAAATCGATAACACAAGCCCTAAGCATATCCTCTATGATCTGGTTAACACGCTCAGTTTGCCCGTCTGTCTGAGGGTGAAAAGCGGTACTCATCTTAAGCGAGGTTCCCATAGTTTCCTACAGACTTTCCCAAAATCCAAAAGTAAAATGTGTGTCGCGATCTGACACAATCGACACAGGTGCACCGTAAAGTCGCACAACTTGTTGTATGTACATCTGGCTCATCTTTTCTACCGGGTATATCATACTATAGACAATGAAATGAGCAGACTTCTTTAATTGGTCCACAATTACCCAAATGGCATCATGATTCTGCTGAGACCGGGGTAATCCCACTACAAAATCCATGGTTATGTGTTCCCATTTCCAACCTGGGACAGGTAGCGGCTGCAACAATCCCAAAGGTCTCTGATGTTCGGCTTTGACTTATTGACACGTCAAACATTTAGATACAAATTCGGTTACGTCCTTCTTCTTACCTTCCCACCAGAAATTTCTCTTCAAACCCTTATACATTTTTATTCTTCCCAAGTGAACTGTAAATCTTGACTTATGTGCTTCTTCCAGAATATCCTTTCTTAAATCCCCACAGTCTGGTACACATATTCTGTCTCTACACCTGTATCCTCCATCACTCCCCTCTTTCCATTCTGTCGGATCTTTTGTTGACATCTTCACAAACCATTTTAATAAAAGTAGGTTGTAGGATAAGACATCCAAAAAGTTGCCCTTCTCCTTCCTCAGCACTCTGTTAATGTCTCTAGTGCCGCCATTCTTTAACCATCAAAGAGGCAATTGTTCCACAAGTTTGCCAACTCAAAGCATTAACGACCACATTAGCTTTACCAAGGTGGTATTCCAACGTGAAGTTGTAATCTTTAATCAACTCCATCCATCTGTGTTACCTCATGTTCAACTCTTTCTGTGTGAATAAATATTTCAGACGCTTATGATTAAAGACTAAATCAAACATCTCACCGTAGAGATAATGTCTCAAAATATTGAATGCAAATACTACTGCATTCCAAATCATGAGTGGGGCAGTTCAACTCATTCGGTTTTAGCTGTCTAGATCCATAGGTGATAACTCTACCAACTTGCATTAGTACACACCCTAATCCTTGATATAACACATCACTGAAGATAGTGAGCTTCTCATCAAGCTTGGGTATAGCTAGTACCGATGCTGTGGTGAGTCTCTCTTTCAACTCTAGAAAGGCGCGCTTATGCTTCTCTATCCATTCAAATTTCTAAGCTTCTTTAGTCAATCCGGTCAATGGTGCAGCTACTTTAGAGAATCCCTCGACAAATCTCTGGTAATAACCTGCGAGTTCAAGGAAACTCCGAACCTCCGTAGGGTTGGTAAGCCTAACCCAGTGTGATACCGCATCTGTCTTGGATGAATCCACAGAAATTCCTTGGGATGATACCTAGTGTCCCAAAAATTTCACTTCTTACAACTAGAACTCACACTTACTGAACTTAGCGTACAAGTGATGATCCTTGGCCGTCTGCATTGTAATTCATAGGTGTTGCTCGTGCTCTTCTTCTGACTTAGAATAGTATCATCTATGAAGATGATGACAAAATGATCCAACTAAGGCTTGAACACTCTGTTCATCAGATCCATAAACACTGTCGGGGCATTCGTCACTCCAAACGGCATTACCAAAACTCATAGCGACTATATTGGGTTCTAAAGGCAGTTTTAGGTATAAATTCCTTCCGTACCCTCAACTAATGATATCGAAATTGTAGATCTATCTTGGAAAATGTTGTAGCTCCCTATAGTTTATCAAACAAATCGTCAATCCGAGGTAAGGGATACATACTTATTCTTGATAGTTGTAACATCCTGCATTTTATTTAATTAATTTTTTTTTCATTTCATATTTAAACTGTATTGTTGATTCATCCTAATTTAAATTCTCGTTTTTTCAATCTTAATTCTTGTTTGGTTTTATATTAAAATTTTTGTTGGGGTCAAACTGCAATTTTCGTAATTTTAGTAATACCTATGTTGGATTTTAAATCTGTATTTCAAAATAGTGAAAATAATCTCTCTTGACTCAAACCGTATTTTTATTTAATCAAAAAATTATTTCTCACGATAATATAAATTTTCTGTATTTTTGTGGTGATCACTGTGCCGCTAAAATACCAGTTTATGTTCAAAACTGATCACGCTATGTTAAACTTCCACAGATCTTGGAAGTGATGTAAAGTGTGATTGGACTTTTGCTTTATTCCATTTATGGCAAGTAATGATTGATCATGCCTAGTTTGGGAATGCTCATATTTGGTGTGTTAACTTATTGCCTTAAGTTGATTTTTCGAAACAAGAAAGTGCTTCTTAGGCTAGTTGTTTATGCTTTGTTTGCCAACACTTTAGAAGTGTGTGATGGTTTATGCCCGTGAGCTTCAATTCCCAAACAACACAACTTGGCCCCTACATACCTAAACTTGGCTCTTGGTTAATCTGTGGAGTTATATATCTCAGTGCATATATAATCCCTATATAAGCTATGGATTTCTTATAATTTAGTTGCTAATCAAATTTAGTTGTAGAGTGAAGCTTAAAACTCACAGCTTAGAGCCCAAGAATATGAGTTCTATATTAACTCATACACACTACACTTTCTGCACACACATTTTCCAGAGAGAAAAGAGAGAGCCTGAGAGTTTGATTTTGAAATTTTTGATAGAGAGAGAGAGAAGCTTCAATCTCCATAGCCAAGTTCACAATTGGAGTTCTATTTGTGATTCTTTCTAAACTAATACTTCAATCTTTAATCAAGTGAGTATTACTAACTCACTCAGAATGTAATTCACCTTTCAATTACTGTTTTGTGTAGTTGATTTGTAATCACCATTTAAGAATTTACGTTTGAAGTTTCATAGCTTGAAAATCATAACCTTTCAAACTCAACCAAAATTTGTTTTTATAGATAATAATGAAAGTTTATAGTATATACAGACTACGGCTAAAGTATTAAAGCTTAATTCATTTATAAGAGAAAGTATATTAAAAATTAAGTTTTGACATCTTTTAGTTTTTTATAAAAACTGAGAGGTACGGATTGATTCATGTAAAATTGATTGTGGATTCATAATTCTTGTGAAAAATTGAAGAGATTAATATATTACATGTCCTATGAAGGTTCGGATTTGAAAATGGGTCAAAAAGACCCCTTAAAACTGAAACAGGGGAAGTTCAGCGAAGAAGACGAAGTCTTTGCCTGAACTCGCGTGCGCGATCGCGCGAGCGAGGGTCACATGAGCAGCCCGCGCAAGCGACCCCTCGCGATCGGCCCCGCGCGCGCGAGGTGTGTGATTTCTGGCAGATAGAAAAGTTTTTATAAAGAAAATTGAAAAATAGGAATATCGCGCGAGCAACCCGCGCAAGCGGCCCGCACGCGCGACCTGACAGTTTTGAGTTTTTGTTGTTTTCTGCTAAAGCACTATTTGGAATAATTTTTAAAGCCAGATAAGGTTCTGTTTGAGAATTTTACTAAATCATAATATTGTTTACTATATTTGGTTTATAAAAGCAGGAAACTATGACTTAATTATTCTCGCATGCACATGGTTCTTATTTCTAGTTGTTCACACATTTTTTATGAAGTCTCATGACATTCATGTGGAGTCAATGGTACATGCATGGTGAGTGTTGGTCAGTGTGGAAAAGAGTATGTGGTTGAGATTGTGTTGTGGACACTCCCTGGTAATCGTGGACCGTGTGACGTTTTGAGATTGCGGCGAGAATATCTTTAAAATGCGACGGTGACAAAATTGGACACTCCCTGACGCCCATGGTAGCGTTAAAGTGTGTGACACCGAACTTGAATATTCCCTGACACCCATGGCAGTGCTAAAGTGTGGCCTACGGACACTCCCTGGTACCCAAGTTTGGATACTGCGTGAGGTTTCTCCGGTATTTGCAAGGCGGATTAGGTACTAAAGTGTGAGGCATTGGACACTCCCTGGTACCCCGTACTAAAGTGTGAGGCAAAGTGGACACTATCTGGTACCCCGTTACTAAAGTGTGGTCATCTTAGTGTTTCAAAGATACTGGAGTGAGAAAGTGGGTATATGTGTTGTTGAGAGAAAAGAGTCGGTGTGAGGCAAAGTGGACACTCCCTGGGTATTTTGTCTTATAGGGATATGACACGCATGGTACACAAGGAAGATTTCCATTTCAACCAAATTTCGGTGTCGGGGGAAACTTTCCATTTCAACCAAATTTTGGACTAGTAGAAAACTTTCCATTTCAACCTAATTTCTGTATTGCTAGACTTCGAAGTTTTGGACTTGGAGAGATGGATGGTATACAATTTCAGGTATAAACTTTGGTTTTTTTCCATGTTGTACACTTTACTACTTTCCAATTGAAAAAAATTGTTTTAATGTTTTCATTTGTGTAGGGTTCTCAAAATCCTTGTAGGATGGGTTATGATTTCACAAATATACATCCATCAACTTCAAACAGAGGATTAAGCCTTAAAGATAATTATAGAAGAGAATTTGATGATGAAGATGGAGTTTAAATGTATCAGATCATGTCACACCCGTTCCAGAAATTTATGGTTTTGAAAATGCATCATTTGAGATTTTGAAATTATTAATGTTATTAATAATTTGAGTTGAGGTTGACTGTGAGTCAACGGTAAGGTGTCAATGAGGACACGGGAACATGGTAGTTCATATGGCATGAGCATGAGTAAATGGCATTTATATGATTTAAATGTTGTTTGACTTATATGGTATTTTGTGAATAGTGAATTATACCTGTGTAGTATAATTTCTGGTATTTTCGGTATTGTTTGTTACCATTTTGAGAACTGTGGTGAGAACGTGAGTGATACGTAAATTAAAAAGGTAGGTTGTGTAGAGATTCCACAGAATATAGTATTCGGACGTTATTTTTGGACCCAAATGAAACCTAGTCGAAAACTTTTGAAATTTATAATTTTCATTCGTAAAGGCATAAAATGAACGTGTGCAAAGTTTCGAGAGCTAATTAGAAGTTTGAGAAACTTACGGGGTGGTAAACGTAATTTCCAGAACGTTTCTCTATATATAGAAGTGGATGAGATTTCATTCTCATCCAAACTTTCAAAATATCTAGAGAGAGGAAAGAGAAGGGAGATTGGAGCCAACGGGCTTTGCGACGCCGATCGACGACCGTTCGTCCGTCAGATTTTCTCCAGAATTCATATTTGAACTCGTGGAGATAAGAGCTACGTTTTGATACTACTTAGGCCGTGTTTGGCCAATTTTTGTAAAAATCTTAATTCTAGACTTTTGGAAAAAACAGGTATAAACTTGTAGGAATTTTCTTAAATTTGAAATCCGACGTTTAATTAGCCCCCTAGACGATCCTTCAAAGATTGAAGAGAATCGCACGAGGTATGAATTCTAGATCTATGAAATATATGGATTTTCATGTTTTGAACATCAACTTTGATATCTTTGGATCCGGGCAAAATTCATGTATTAATTAAGCCCGTTAATTATGCACGTGAAGTTATGTGAAAAGCACGTATAACTGTTTATGTGAGCATGTTATGTGTCTACTTGGGTCAAAAGGGGAGTTTGGTGCAAATTCATCCGGGGTAAGCTCCTCGAACCTTGAGGATTGGAATTTTGATTGTGATTGTGATGGAATTAGAATTTTGGTTGTCTGGATTGGAGGTGGGCCCAACCAGGACACGGTACCTGGTATGGAGGAAGGCCGAACCAATGTACGAGATGCGTGGGAGAGGTGGGCCTCCTACGGCATCGATCGGATGAATGCGTACCACTCACCCTAGAGACTATTTCTATGTGTTTTAGATGCTTAAACCATGAATTGTCATATAAGCATACATTTAGAATTGTACACTCAGCATATAGCTGAGTAGTGGAGATGTACTCCATTGCAGGTAAGAAGAAAGACAAGAAGAATCGTAAAGAGTGAGGCCGAGGAACGCCGGGGGAATTACCTTTGTATATATTTTTGTTTTAAATTCTAAAACTTGTGTAAGGATTGGGAATTGTAATATGTTGTAATAGGATCATGGATTAGTTTCGCAGTATTGTAATCTTGTAATTGAACGTCTGTAGTCATGTTTTAAATGTTGTAATTGGCGTTGGTTGTGATTGGTTGTGGATGTTGAGAAGCATGTGTTAGTATTTTTTTTTTCATCACAGGCTGCCTAGCAGGGGAGCAGTCGACTGAACTCAGGATCAGTCGACTGAATCCCGTGTGTTTGAGACACTGAAAGTGAATAGTAAGAGTAGCATTCGACTGAACACATTTATCAGTCGACTGAACAATGTTGATTCTTGGCTACTGCTTCTATTAATGGAAAAACCAGTCGACTGTACTATAACTCAGTCGACTGGACCCCTTTTGAAAACTGATGAATCTTGGTTCTGCTTAACACAGTTGACTGGGGACCTTTGATCAGTCGACTGAACTACTGTAGATTTTAGCTACTGATCCAAATAGTAACCAATGCAGTCAACTGGGTTCCCTGATCAGTCGACTGGACCTCTGTTGAGAGTTTAGGGTTTTGGTTTTTGCTAAGTGCAGTCGACTGGGTTCCCTGATCAGTCGACTGAACCTCTGTTTTCAAAACTGATTCTTTTGAATGTGTTTCCACTTGGCCAAAACTTTTTATAACTCTGATTTCAAGGAAATTTCAATTCAAAGGGTAATGTTCCCTAAAGTTTTAAAATACTCAGGGTTGTTTTAAAGTTCTTTCCGCTGCGTATCATTAGAGGATGTTTGGACGAGCCTTGGTGGCGTGCCACGTGTCCTATTTCCACGCGTAGTGGGATGGGTCGTGACAGATCATGCTTTGTATGTTTTAGTAACATTTGACAAAACTTTGCATGTTTTAGTAACAATTTAGAGATGTTGTTTGTGAAAAATGTGATTTTGTTTGTGCTAAAGTGATGTTGTTGATGGAGAGTACTTTTTTTATGGTGCAAATATGATGTTGTCTTTGGTAAATATGACAGAACATGTGGATACACTACAACAAAAGGCATTGATTCTAATGATCCATGCATTCAAAAATAACCCAACAAGAAATATGAGCATATAGCATGGACAACTGAATTTAATTAATTAAGTACAAGTTCATATTGTTTACAATCATATGTCCTTTAACCACATAGCAAAGCATACAACAAGAACAACAATAAGGACCAATTTTCACTTCCTCTCTCTTCTTATGTAGTAGCAATTTAGGGACTTCAGCTCTTTTATTTTTAGTCGTAGTTCCACATTAATTCTCACTAACTCGTCTTTCCTTGATTGCATTTACATCAATCGCCTTAACATAATGCCAAATTCTTCTCCCGTTGGACATATAGGTGGATCAAACCATTAGAAGAAGTCACAATGTATGTTGGACCTATAATTTCGACACCCATAAAAATGTCAGCCCAGATTATTAGGTGTGCTTGAAGTCCTTAGTGGAGCTTTATAGTTTCAAAAGCAGAATACTTGTTGACTTGAAGTAGATGAGCAATGACTTGACCCTGCACTCTTCATTTATTTCTGAAAAATAAGAACAAATACTATGAAATAAGTTACATCTAAGTAAAGGAAGAGGCAAGAACACAAAGAAGTTACAAAACATTCAAGAACTTGGAGATTAAGGTAAAGGCATTCCACATTTTGGTTAGTTGAAATCAATATGTAGGTGTTGGGAATGGGCCCACAATCACAACAAGAAAACCATACCCACAAAGATGGAGATAAATAGAACAAGAACGACACAACCACGAAAGAAAAAATCAAGCAAACCAACACAACAAGATTTAAATGTGGTCCGGCCCAACAATGCCTACGTCAACGTGCAAAGGCGATCACCTCGATTAATATAAAGATTACAAGCATTCAAGACCTCACATAGATAACTCTTCAACCAAGTTATGTGACACACACAATTGCTAGAAACTAATCTCTCCCTCACTAGTTTGCAGCCCTCTCTTGTGTATATAGAAGATTTCCAACCAATCTTACCAATCCCTTGAGTAAGCCCTATATTTATATAGATTGTAGATTCCCAATCCTAGTTGTAGTAGGATTTACCCCCATGGTAAGTCTTGAACAATAAGGAATACTCTAACAAACATTCCTATATAAACTAGGTAACTTCCACCATCAAAGGAATCCTTATTTAAAAAGGAAACCACCAAATAAGGAATCAAATCATAATTAAGAAATCATTCAACTAATGGAATTTTAGGCACAATCCTAACAATCTTCACCTTGCCTCAAATTCCTTCCCATCAGTCCTCAGAGTCTTCCTCTTGTAATCTTTAACATCCACGTCGATAGTGCATCGCCTTTGCCATCCCCCAAGCTATTCAGCTACACCATTACTCAAGTTTATATCCCCCATGAACTTGAGATCACCAATGTCATCAAACACGAAATGCACGAGCTCCACTTTGCTATTGTGATCGTCTTCACCTTGAGTAGAAGTTGTCATCACCGAAGTTATTGGAGCTTTATCATCTATTCCCTCAATAGATTTCCCCACTAGCTTCCACACCCTCTTATTCTTCGTGATATCTCCAAAATATGTACTTCCCAACAAAATGTACAAATTTCCAACCTTCTTTCCCAAGAACATTATACGAGAATCCTGTTTCACCTTCATGAAGCCTTTATTTGCGACAAACGAGCATCCTTTGGAATCCAACATTCCCAAGGAAATTATGTTTCTCTTCAAACCCGGAACATGAAGCACATATGTCAAAAGCCTTGCCAACCAATTTGAAGTCTTGATTCGATTGGTTCCAACACCTTTGATTTCTCTAACTGTGTTGTTCGCCATATAGACTTTTCCCTCCATCGGTTTGTAGGACAAGAACCAATCTACATGCGAACACAAGTGAGCAAAACAAGCTGAATCAAGAACCCAATCCACGATTTTCTTCTCCTCCTCTGTAATTGTAATGACTTCTACGACATCTTCATCCGAATGTTCCAACACGTTTGTAGCGGTACCTATATTATCCTTCTTTGTTGGGCAATCTCGCATAAAGTGACCCTTCTCTCCACAATAGTACCATTCCTTATCCTTCATAGGAGTTCTATGTCGTGCTCCTCCACTACTGCCTCCACTAGAGTTCTTCTACCCTTGCCTTAGCCTCTCTTGTATAACAAGTACTTGTGCATCTTCTAACTTTTCCTCTTTGTTATCCATCTTCTCGCTAAAGAATAGAGCTTTCTTCACCTGTTCTACCATTATGGTATCTCTACCATACAATAAATGTATTGAATAATTGATTATGGGTATATTTTACCGACGTAAGGAGAATGATAGCTTTATCCTCGTCGTCTAGTTTGAAACCAACGTTGGATAACTTGCACAATAACTTGTTAAACTCACCTACATAGGCTTGAAGATCAACTCCTTTTGTACGCCTAAAGGAGTACAACTCTTGATTCAACGTAAGACGGTTGGTGAAGTTCATCCCTAAATAGAGATCCTCAAGCTTTTCCCACAAAGCTTTTACGAAGGTCTCTCCCATGACATCGTATACCACAACGTCCACCAAACTAAGTCGCATGGTGCTAACGGCTTTAAAGTTAATCCTCTTCCACATCTTTGTCGGCCATCCCTTCCGGCTTGTTATCTTCACCACACAATGCATCCTCTATACTTTGTTGCACCAAGGCGTCCTTCATATGCACTTGCCACCTGCTGAAATTCTTCTTACCATCGAACTTTTCTATTGCCATTCGCATATCCCCAAGCGGCCTATATCCAGCTACCATGGATTCTCAACTAAGCTTTGATACCACTTGTTGGGAATGGGCCCACAATCACAACAAGAAAACCACACCCACAAAGATGGAGATAAACAGAACAAGAACGACGCAACCACAAAAGAAAAAATCAAGCAAACCAACACAACAAGATTTATATGTGGTTCGGCCCAATAATGCCTACGTCCACGTGCAAAGGCGATCACCTCGATTAATATGAAGATTACAAGCACTCAAGATCTCACATGTATAACTCTCCAAACAAGTTATATGACACACACAATTTCTAGAAACTAATCTCTCCCTCACTAGTTTGCAGCCATCTCTTGTGTATGTAGAAGATTTCCAACCAATCTTACCAATCCCTTGAGTAAGCCAATATTTATATAGATTGTAGATTTCTAATCCTAGTTGTAGCAGGATTTACCCCCATGGTAAGTCTTGCACAATAAGGAATACTCTAACAAACATTCCTATATAAACTAGGTAACTTCCACCATCAAAGGAATCCTTATTTAACAAGGAAACCACCAAATAAGGAATCAAATCATAATTAGGAAATCATTCAACTAATGGAATTTTAGGCACAATCCTAACCAGTAGGAACAATCGTAGCATCACCTAAATATGCATGTTCTATCTAGATGAGTTACTGTAAAAGCTCGCCAGGCTACAATCACTAAATCTGCTTAAAGTGTTCAAAATGAGTTCAACTGAAGGGGACAAATTTAAGTCATCACAAAAAAATTCAAAACATAACACAAGATTATCTGTTGACTTGATAAATTTAGTAGTGGCAACTAGTCAAGCTAGATAGTACACATAGCATTTGAGAAACATGCTCATTGGCCACTTAAATCACCTTGTTACACTATCAGCAATTCTTAACATCAATTTTTAGCTCGCTTCTACTGACATTAGATTAATTCTGGCACAAAATATATACTGATACTGAATCAGGATCACCTAATGCAAGTCCTGAAGATTACCTAGTGATTAAGCATTTTGTGTCATTATAGTACATCTTCTAATTTTTCTTCTGCTTCCACAATCATTCAATAAATGAATTTCATCTTGCAAAGAGATCTCTTAGGGAAATTCTCTGTTATTATACCAACAAGGATTAAGTAGAAATATAGGGCAAGTTAGTATTTAGAACGTCAAAGACTGCGATAAAAAGGAACTAGTTATGAGTTGGTTGATAAAGCAAGCCAAAGCTACATTTAGATAGAATTTGCAACAAAATATTTCATGAATTAGAAAGCCCAGTACCTTGTAATTTATAGTAGCTAAACTTCAATAAAGCAAAAAAAAAAAACCAACAAAAAAACAGAGCAAAATTGAACATGAAACAAATAAACTCACAAATCAAATATCCCTTGAGAGAGAGAGAGAGAGAGAGAGAGAACTGAGAGAGGGAGAAAGAGAGAGAGTTGGGTTTGTCCCCTTGGATGTGAGCTCGTCGCCGGTGGGGAGCTCCTCGTCGGACTGGGTGAGGTCTTCGCTGGTGACTCGAGTGAGAGAGACAGAGTTTCGGGCTTGTAGGTCTCCAAAGCTAGAGATTTCAATTTTGGGGGAAAATCAATTTTGAATACAATTTGGGGGAATAGACTTGTTGTGTTTAGTTTGTAAAAGTGGGTCCCATAAAACTTTTAGAAATTGCTAAGAAGCCCTTAGTTGTGTATTTTGGTGTGCAAAACAGTGTGCAGGTAGCATTGTTGATATTTTTATCATTTTTTGGGTCGAAATTGAACACGTGTACACCAAAATGAAAAGAGGCCCAATTCTGGGCCCAAATCGAATGTTAACCACCACCGACCGAAGCTGCAGTTGGTCGGTGCTCTTACCAATACCGAACAAGTCGGCCGAAATCGGTTATCAATATTAGGGCACTGATTTAATTGGCTCGGCTAGGATTTTCACATAATAACCGACCACCACCAACCGATATTACCCCTGATTATCACTCAAGAGTAGTTTCTAAAAAATAAAAGAACATAAAGTTTGTGATAATGCATGTATAGCGAGAATCTCATTCAAGTAGTTCAATATGGAACAACAAGGAAAAACCAGTAAAAAAAAAAGCCTTTAAGTGTTGTTAGGATATAGGATTCTCGTAGATGGACCAAAAAAAGTGGCATACCAAACTTATTAAACTCTAAAAAAATCACTTAAGTCAAAGTGTACCGATTGATAAAAGTATAAAACACTTATGGGGATTGATTGTCTTTGGACATTTAATATCACTTTTGTTTAATGTAACCCCATTTACATAATCTTATTCTATCACTTACTTTTATAAAATATTCTACCAGTAATAGCACATGCTTTAAATAAATAAATGCTTTCTTTGGATAGATAAAAGGGTTAACTACATTATACCACTGTGGTTAGGCCCAATTTCAATTTACCCCATGTGCTTCAAAAGTGGATACTAAACTCATGTGATTTTCGACGGGAAAAAAAATTGTTAAAATTTCCCTGAAAACTGATGAAAAACCCTAAAATTGGCCAAAAACATTAACCCTGGATGAATTCAATGAAGGCGAGTCTAGGTAAAAATGTCACGCTATTTGATAGGCAAGCCTAGGTGACAATGTCGCGCTATATGAATTTCCAACATAATGTATTGGTTACTCCAAATTATTAACTCTATAAAATGGTTTATATAAATAACGTATTACAGTTAAAATGATAGAAGATTCAAATAACAATTAAAACCTATACAAACTTGAAAGATAAAAGAAAAGAAAAAGTGTACATTTTTGGACTAAAGTGAAATTGCTAAGATTTACCTCAAAACTAATGAAAAATCTAAAATTGGCCAAAAATATTAGCCCAAGATGAATTCAATGAAGATGAGCCTATGTAAAAATGTCACGCTATTTGAATTTCCAATATAACATATTGGCTGCTTTAAATTATTAACTTTCTAAAATGGTCCGTATAAATAATGTATATGAGTTAAAACAATAGAAAAGTCAAATAGCAAATTAAAACCTATACAAATTTGAGTGATAAAAAAATAATAATAAATAATAAATATAAAAAAAAAAGGCACATTTACCTAGCCGAGGGAAGAATTTACCATGAATTCAGCTATTAGAGAGGGTGAACATTCATTTAAAGCCAAGATAATAGACTCTTGATCTCACACCTCGAAGGAAAAAAAATATATAGTTGTGCAAAAGGAAGAAGCAATAAGTTGACAAAATATTTAATATATAAATGTAGATATGTACATATATAGGTAGACGTAGTCTCAGGTTAGGTCTTGTATTGACATATTGAATATTAGTCAAGTTATATTTCTTCTCCTCAATATTTTCCTTTAATATTTTATTTAATTTTTTTATTCCCTCTCATTAAATTTATAAATCAAACATATTTAACTAAAAAATAGGGTGGACTAAGCTATTATAATATGGTGAGAAAACATGCATGATGATTCCTCAACGGTAGTTTGTGATCACAACATACTTTTATCAAGAAGCATGCTCCAAAAAGTGAATAGAATTAAACAAGGGTTAAATACATTTTATCCCCTATTGTGTGCTTCAAAAGTGGACCCCTATTTTCATGTGGTTTCGAAGTAAAATGAAACTGTTAAGATTTTCCCAAAACTAATACAAATTCTAAAATTGGCCAAAAGTATTATCACTTAACCCACTTTGTGAGATTAATTTTGGGTAAATCTCCTATGCATGCAGAGATAATGCTACCATTTAACCCACCAGTATGGGATTAATTTTTACCACTTAATCTCTTTGTATGACTTATTTTGGAATTAACTACCTATATGTTGTGTTAATTTTGTCACTTAAACTCTCATATGTTGGGCTAATTGTAACACTAAATCCCCACATTCGGTTTTTTGGGAGAAATTGTAGTAGTTTTACTTTAATTCAAAATCACAAAAGGATTAAGTGTCTACTTTTAAACTATTAAGAGGTAAAGTAAAAATGAATATAACCACAAGTGAGAAAATATAATTAACCCCTGCAAAACAAAAAAGGAACCATACCGAACACGCAACAAGCAAAAAAATTTTAAAAAGAAGGTATTGAGTAATTCTTGTAATGGTGGCGTTGATGCTTTGCTCAAGGCCAAGTAAAGTTTTTGTCAAGTAGGGGCAGAGGTGGTGTTATAGTAGAACACTTGTTCAAAAACTAACTGACTAGCTAATAAATAAATAAAAAAACTGTTAAAAATAGCATAATGATACGTAATACTATCAATCCTAACGGAATAAGATTCTTTTAGTCAATCACGATTTTTTCTTCTTTTAAGGGCCGTTGATCATTTAGCAATTTTGTACTCTTTCCGTTTTGAAATAAGTGTTTACTTTATTTTGTACATTGTTTAAGAAAGTTATATTATATTAATTTTTTTAGTTCATTAAAGAGTCATTTTCCAAATTTATCCTTGAATGTGGTGGGTATTCGACTTTTTACTTATTTTGGAATCACAAATAATTAAAGCTCTTTTGTCTTTATTAATTATAAGTGTTGTTTTGGAAAACAAGTAAAAATTGCATACCAATTTAAGAAAGTGGACATTTATTTTGGGACATCCAAAAAAAGAAATATAGACATTTATTTTGGGACGAAATGAGTATTATTTTAGGATTCTTATGGACGGGAAAAAAATAGTGTACCAAACTTATTATAAAACTCTAAAATAATCACTTTTGTAAAAGTGCACCGATTGATAAAATTTCAAAACACTTCAGGGATCGGCGCACTTATATACATAATAATGCAATAATGATACTGATACACCCACATCTTCAACCACACTCTAACCAATCTTATGCTTAAATGTATGTACCCTATGTCGTTTGATTTTTTTTTATACTTTTTTGTGCACCACTTACATAGCACAGAATACAAAGGCAATGATGTGATTAGAGGTATAGGTACAGATTGTTGATGATGATAATAATAATAATATTAATAATAATAATAAAATTATACATTATAGTAATAATAAAAATAGATAGATTATAGATATACACGTACGTACGAAGGAATAGAGTTCCATGTCACATTCCATATAGATATGCTTGCACTATTCAATTGGATGGATAGTAAATATCCAATATAACTTAGCTGGCACTTCTCACATGAAAATCAAACAAGAAACCCATTTGATTGCAAACTCTCCATGACACGCATGACACAACCAAATAAATTTTGTTATTATTGTGTGGAGTCTGTGGACCCAACAATTGGTGGGGTGCATTGTTGCTAATTAAAAAGACAATAATAACAAAGACGAATATAAGATTCTTGGTCATCTGATAATGCTAAGGTTATGTTGGTATTCAAGGAATGATTATGCTCAGTTTGCGAAGAGTAATGCTACACGCATAAAAAAAAGTGCACAACGAAATGCACAATCTGCTTTAATTTGTTAGACCTCGTGCTGAAAAAGCTGTACACTCCTTTTTTTGTCTTTTTGTGTGTACAGACTTTTTAACACGAAGTCCAACAATTTTAAACTGATTGTGCATTTCATTATATAATTTTTTTATGCATCTAACATTTCCGATTTTGTGGTTGCATTGTAGCTAAAGGACGGTCATCTGACAACACTGACGTTGTTCTGAAAAGGAAAGAAGGGGTTTTATGGTTCATTGACAAACCGATTCGTGTTAGGTAAGTGTCTTGTTCAGTTTAACTACTCTTTTAAAATTGATTCTTTATAAAATTTGTATTACCTTTATTTGTGTGTGTTGAAAAAAAAAAAAAAAAACATTCACGTGTAAGGCGTGCACATGCTACAAGACTAGTACATATGTGCATGTTAAACATTTACTTGTATGACTCGTATTATGGACAAAAGACTTTGGATTTTGCTACAATACTAGTAATATATTGGTCAAACTATAATACATCCTCTTAAAAGGGTAGATGTCAACTCTTAATCATATTTGTCATAAATGACTTATAATATTGAGTCATATTTCTCATAACTGAACCACATTTGTCATAACTGAGCCTCATTTCTCATAATCAATTTTAATATTTTGGTAACGTGACTCAACCTGAACCACACAATTGGGAGTTGACATCCACCCCTTTTGAGGGGGTGTATGTTAGATTTCCCCTTGATACATATGTAGAATTAATCCAAAATTTTTATAGGGTAATTTGGTAATTTTAGACCAATGTGGGTCTTGAATTGGGACATAATATTTCAATTTGATACATGTTGGTAGAACTTTTTGGTTACATGTAGGTACACATGCGTAATACCCATACCCAGAAAATGGAAGTAATATTTATTTTGCATGCATTTATTAGTATATTTAATTGCATGTGATGATTTGGGTAAATTCCAGTTACCCCGATGTGATAAGTGCTTGATAAAAGACACATTTGGACAAATATAAAATGGGACCCACGGGAGATCCAGATTAGATAAATTGCATTTAATTGCATTTACGTAATTAAATGGTAGACATGTAAATATAAATGTGTACATTATAATACATGTTGATGCCATATGATTGTTTAGTTGATAAAATATTAAGTATTTTAATATTTTATTATTGTTCATGATTACTTATGGGACCAGTTTGGGTACCCTTATGAGGGCGTAATTGGATACATGGTATAATTAATAGGCTAATTAGTGCATTCATATAATATTTAGGACCACGTTTGGGGTTCATACGTTATATAGATATAGATCCACTTAGATATTGGGATAGTTATAATAGAGTTTAGAAATTATAGAGGTGTAAATAGAAATAGACCAAAGTTGGGTGAATATTCCTTAGAATATTCTATTTGACTTAGAGTTAAAAAAATAAATAAATAAATAAAAAGAAAATACCACCACCAAAACGTGGGCAGTGTGTGTAGTGTTTGGCGGCGGACGTGGTGTGTATTATATATACATATATTATTATATATTACATACATATTAGTTATACTAAAAAAAAAAGAAGAAGAATAGAGTGTGAGTGAACACAGTGAACCGCGAGAAAGGAGAAGAAGAAAGTGAGGGTTTTGAACTTCTTAATGTCATAGATTCGTCATATGTTGCCCAAATCGTGATACGAAGTCATATTTGTACTCGTGAAATAAGCCTAACCTTATGGTGTATTTTAAATTGGATTTAATCGATAAATTTTTTTCGTGACCCAAATGGGTTGGTAATATTTAGTTTACCAAAATTGTGTAGGGTTAGTTGCAGGTTCATATTTGGGCTGGATCTAGGATAAATTCAGGATTTCTAGGCTTATTTGATTACTCGTAAATTTGAGTGTCCTAATTCCAAAATTGAATGTTTAATGTCTTTTAATTGTTATTAAATACTTAGAATGCTTAACTTATGATGATTAAGTAGAAAAGCATGTGATTAATTATTATTTAACATGTCCATAAATGTAAAAATTGCCATGTTGACATATTGAGTTGCTTATGTGCTTATTTGGGTCAAAGGGTCTCAAGTGATAATCACCATTATTTAGCCCGTATAAAAGGGACGTCCATTCCTCAGAGAAAAAGGGGATGATGATGAAATTCTCAGAGAAAAGGGGACGGTGGTGACGACTACAACGAATTGACTACGGTCACATGAGAGTGAGTGATATCGCTTTTAAAGCGACGACAAAGTTAGAATAGCCCGGAATCAGGGGTCCAAAACAATGGTGATTGATTACTTGACACGCGTGCGACCATTTATTGTTGTGAATGTTTAATTGGTGTTATGAAGCATTAAATACTCCAATTGCATGATTAGCACCACATACTCACTAAGCGAAAGCTTATTCGATTTTTGTGGCTAATGATCACACATGTTCAAATGAACATTGTGTGAGTTCTTTATGTGATGTGGATGAGGTATATGGGTGGGTATAACACGTAAGCAGGTTAGTACATGTGGAACAACAGTTAAAACATGATAAAATAATGCAGATGTATGGCAGAATAATATTATATAAGAATGTAGTAGAATAAATGGTATTTGGAGAGGAAATGGCTCGGGTGAGAACCAAGGTAGCCCCAAATGAGAGAGAGAGAAAGCAGTAGTAGACCGAGATCTAGGCGAAGGTATGGTGTGGTGTAGTGTGGTGTCTAATGTAGGCAGGAGCCGGTTGGTGTTGGTAAGTGGTATTGTAAGGTGATCCGAGGGATGTTAGGAGATGGGCTAAGGATTGATAACACCCAAAGGCTTGAGAGTGAGGGTGAAGTAGCTATCAGTGACTTAGGCCAATGGTGAGAGCAAGAGTCTCTTAGCTAGATTGTTGGGAGTCTATGCTGGGTTTTGTTGAGTTGGACCACACCCTCCAAATGTGTAGAATGAAGCTGGTACTTATAGAGGGAGTAGTGAGTGGTTGTGAGACAGTTGCAGAAAGCTGAATTGGCCTTCTTTGAGTGATCCATCTACTTAAGGTAGGTATAGTCATTAAATGAGATATTGATTTGGCATGGGCTTGGGAGAAGCGATTCAGATATGAGGGGTGTGTTGTCACTTAGTGGCAGATGAACGCTACAGAGTTGTCAAATGGGATGGTATTCTATTGGTGCAGAGTGGTAGGCAAGGGGTAGTGTCACTTGAGGGTGACAACTCAATATTATGTTGTGTATTGGTTAAAAGGGTGAATGGTTTCTATTGGTGCAGAAGGTTTAAGCAATGGTGTTCTCGAGACCATGCTGCTGTGGTTTCCAGAGGGTTAAGCGAGGGTGAGTACTGAAGCTAAAGCCATTGGTACAGACCCTTGAGCAGAGAGGATATCAAGACCCTGCTATTGGTTCGCAGAATATTCAGCGAGGCTGGGATGACTAGGCGATGCAAGAGTCAAGGGTTTCAATTGTTCTTGCGGTCATGGGCCTCTTTGATTGGTTGTGAGGCTGGGGCAAGGCACGTGAAAGTAGTCACGTGTCTCTCTCTCTCTTTGGTACTAACCCTAACTATGCTTATGAGGCATTAGTTAGGGAGATGCCCTTGGTCCTAGCCACCTAACCATAAGCTCCCGAGATCCCAACGGACGTGACCACCCTTAGGTACTGCTTCCGGACCAAGGGTAGGCGCCCGAGTGATGAGTGTGTAATTATAGTATAGTGAGTAGAGACTTAGCGGTGAGGGGAACGGAGCAGATTTGGCTCCTTCGGATCTGGCCTAGTGGAGGCATAGGTGTAAATGATATTGGAGACACCTGTATCTTGTGGTGATGTAGGTGACACCTATACATTTATTTAAAGCGGGTTACCCAATACCGGATGTGGTATGTGTCTTTGTGGAGATTCGATGTTGGAGACCGAGAGCACTTTGTGGTGGACTCTTTTGAAGTGGGCTTCCTTTGTGAGCTACTTTGAGGTGGGCTTTGTTTGAATAAGGCTTCGGAGTGGAGTCGGCTTCAGAGTGGGCTACTTTGGGCCTTCGGAGAATAAGGCTTCGGAGTGGAATCATAGGCTTCGACTTCCAAAGTGAAGCTTCGGAGTGGTGAGGCTTCGGAGTGGACTCATCTGAAGTGGGCCTTTGGAGTGGGCTAGCGGAGGCTTTGGAAGGTGTGGTTTCAGAATGGGCTTATCCGAAGTAGGGCTTCGGAGTGGGTTCATTGAGGTCGGCCTTAGGGTGAGTTACTCAATCGTGGAGCTTCACAGTGGGCTCTGTAGGGTGGGTCTTGTCTGTAGTCATTGTTGTTGGTGGAGCCCATATTGATACACGTGTAGTCATTGGTGACGTGTACTGGTCAAGCTGTATGAGCGGTCAACAACTATCTACATTAGCCCCCCTGTCCGCATTCTAGGCGTGAAGCGGATAGGATGCGGGCATAGTAATCTAATCTTTTCATATATTTTTGAGTTGATCGATGGACATCTTTCGCAGGTGGTACTGGCTTTTCAGCGAGAATCATAGCGAATATGGTTTATTTCTTGAACCGAATGATATTTTCAGGTGAAGTGGCAGCTCAGCTCTATTCCCCATTTTGAATCGGTCTCGAGTAGGCGCATGTGTGCACCCATTTTATTGTATGTATTGGGTCTGTACCATGTTGCACCCACTATCCTTGTATTGATGTATGTATTGGACTGGTAAACTTATCTTTTTTGTGGTATTGAGAATTCGATTTTCTG
Source organism: Hydrangea macrophylla (assembly GCA_033977485.1). Lineage (NCBI taxonomy): Eukaryota > Viridiplantae > Streptophyta > Magnoliopsida > Cornales > Hydrangeaceae > Hydrangea > Hydrangea macrophylla. Next base: position 78,883,231 of record CM066998.1, read on the forward strand.
TGTTTCAGATTGTGCATTTTTGTTTTCACATTTCGTATCATTCTTTTGATGAGTGGTGGTATGGAGAAACCCGGAGATATTAATAATGTGGAGAAAAAGAATAGATGGAGGGGAGCGTGTTGCTCGCTTTGTCCCTTGATGTCAATATCAACAAGAGGGTTTGTACCCGCACCACCCTTGTGAGGCTAAGAGATAGGGAGGGAGACGCTTGTCCCATCTTTGGGAGAGGGAGAGTGTGTTACTCATGCTGCACAAGTGATAGAGTGCGTATTGCTTGCGCTACCTATATGGTAATATGGAAACTAGAGTCGTGCTCTTTGGGGATTGGAGATTACGACCGAACCATTTGGAGATAAGGAGATTAAGAAGAGAACGTGATGTTCATGCCATGTCGCTATGCAGATTTGGAGGTAAGGGGAGAGCATATGGAGACATCGAGATGAGGGTCGTGCTCTTCTTTGGAGATATGGGGATTAGGGGGAGAGCGGGTGCTCGTGCCGCCCTCTGGTGGAGAGCGCGATGTTCGTGCCACCCTTCTCAAAGGGAGAAAGCGTGTTGCTCGTGCCGCCCTAGTGAGGCTAGAGAGGGAGAGTGCGATGCCCGTGCCACCGAATGGAGAGTAAAGCTAGTTCGCTATGGAGAGACGGAGAATAAATCATAACAATATTGATATTGAGCATTTGTCGGCAGTGTAGACTATATGTTGGTGATTATTCATGCTATGATGTATCATTTTGATGTATCAAAGTACTTGTACTACTTCGAGAGGGTACAGGGTGAGAGTGGGATGTATTTGGTTGCCACAATTTTGAAAAATCCTCATGCTTTGTCTTGCTTAGAGATATAGACCCAGTAAGCTTTGTGCCTTCCTGTACCAATAGTGAAATAATGCAAATGCTTTCCCGAGCGATGCAAAGAACAGTTATCGAGTAAGCTTCGGCGGGGTACTTTGAGGGTGTGAGAAAGACCTATCTAAGTGAATGTCGTTGACATGTAGCTTGGTTGCTTACTCATTTTGAGGCTGTAAGCTGTAGCAGCATATCGCTAACCAAAGAGCAAGTGCTAGCGGCCTCATGTCACTGGTTAGACAGTGAATTTGCTGGTGAGGGAACAAATGGAGCATGCTGCTGACAGTAAGTGGTGGCAGCGTGTTGCTGGAGAGAGGGCAAGTGGTGATTGTGGCAACATATCTTGTTGCTGGCAAGAGAGCAAGTGGTGGTACCATTTTTTGTGGCAAGCATGCTTGTAGGGACTTCATTTTGATGGTGGTCTTTGGGATAGTGAAGTTGAAAATTTTGTATCTTCCCGAGAGCTCCCCTTTTTTCTTCTTGGCTTCTATGTTGATGTGGTGATGGTGAAGGTGAGCCAAGATTTGTCAGTCCATTACATTAGTTCTACCAACAACAAGTGTGTTGTGACTAGTCGTACATTATGGAGATGGTCATTGTAAGAGGCCTGCTCAGCGGATCGATAACTAGTGGGAGAGAGTGAAGTTGGGCCTTAGATTTGTATGGAGAAAAGACTTTTTGGAGAGTGAGCTGTCTAAGATTGAGCAAAAAATTGGCAGTGCTTGTAACTCGGATGCTCCATTTGTCTGTCTATCAATGATTGCAGACTCCTTGAGGGGTACAAAGACTTTTTAGATCAGCGGATCCCTTCTCCTCCCCCTGAGGTGAATCTGCCTGTAATGAATCTTTTCTGTATCTCTGTTGTACTATATCCCATATCTTGAGGTGAATCAGCTAGTGGTGGCACATTTAGCAGCACTTGTACTCCTCTTAGGGTAGGGGAGGGGAGGGGAGGGGAGGGGAGGGGAGGGGAGGGAAGGGGAGGGGGAGGGAGGAGGGAGGAGGGTTGGCTTGGGCCGAATGAGTTTTTTTTTTTTTTTGGGTGTGGGGCCCAAAGAGGGAATGGTGGGTAGGAGAGAACCGGAACTAAAGATATCTCATGAGTCCGTAGTACAAAAGATCTGTTGGGTGCGGAGTAAAAGCTCTTGAGATTGCCTCGGTACCATGGATGGAGATTCAATGAGTAAAATGTGACGTAATTTCTCAAATGGAGATTTAGCGAGTGAAACGTGCCATGGACACGTGAATAGAGATTCAGCAGATGAAATATGCCGCGGTCCTCTGCGGAATTTTGTTTGACTGATCCGACAAATGGAGAAATTTGAAATGATTCTGAGAGAGAGTGGAGATTCAGTGGATGAAACATGCCGCGGTCCGCGGATGGAGATTCAATAGATGTAATGTGCTGTGGTCCGCGCCTGTAGAATGTTTTTTTTTTTTACTGATCTGAGAGATGGAGAAATTTGAGAGGATACCGAGAGAGGAATGGAACTAGGAAGAGAGATGGGTGGTCCGAAGGGGGTGGGGTTCAGAGGTTGGTGGAGGTCGAATGGGGGGTGGGCCGAGGGGACGATGCCCCAATTTTGTTTTGTTTTTTTTTTTTTTTTTTTTTTTTTTTTTTTGTTTGAGTTCGGGTGGAGAGAGGGAGGTCCGAAGGGGTGGGGGTTCTGGAGGGTGGGAGTTCCGAAGGGTGGAAGTTTCGAAGGGGGTGAGTTCCGAAGAGAGAGAGGGTTTCCGAGAGAGGGCGGGTTTCGGAGAGAGAGGGTTTCCGAGAAAGGGAGGGTTTTGGAGAGAGAGGGTTCCGAAAGAGAGAGGGGAGGCCGAAGGTCTCTTTTCGTGTTAAGATCCCGCCTGCTTCGAGACCGGTTACTATTTTTTGTTTGGTTGATGTTGTTGGCCTATCCTTATGCGGCTTGTTTAGGTGCCGCCTTCTTGGAGACCGGTAACTTTCTTCTCTTTTTTGCCATTGATGTTGTTGGCGTATCCCCATATGTTTAGGTGTCACCTTCTTGGAGACCGGTTACTCTTTTATATATATATATATATATTTTTTTTTTTTTTTGATGATGTTGTTGCCGTATCCTTATGCGGCTTGTTTAGGTGCCGCCTTTTTGGAGACCGGTAACTTTCTTCTCTTTTTGCCGTTGATGTTGTTGGTGTATCCCCATATGTTTAGGTGCCGCCTTCTTGGAGACCGGTTAAAAAAAATTGTGGATATTGTTGGCGTATCTGGCTTGTTTAGGTGCCACCTTCTTGGAGACCGGTTAAAAAAATACATATTGTTTTTTTTTTGTGTTGATGTTGTTGGCATATCCGGCTTGTTTAGGTGCCGCCTTCTTGGAGACCGGTTAAAAATTTTTTTTTTTTTTTTTTTGTGTGTTGATGTTGTTGGCGTATCCGGCTTGTTTATGTGCCGCCTTCTTGGAGACCGGTAACTTTCTTCTCTTTTTGTCGTTGATGTTGTTGGCGTATCCCCATATGTTTAGGTGCCGCCTTCTTGGAGACCGGTTAAAAAAAAAATTTGTTGATGTTGTTGGTGTATCCGGCTTGTTTAGGTGCCGCCTTCTTGGTGACCGGTTAAAAAAAAATTGTTTTTTTTTTTTTGTTGATGTTGTTGGCGTATCTGGTTTGTTTAGGTGCCGCCTTCTTGGAGACGGATTAAAAAAAATTGTTTTTTTTTTTTGTTGATGTTGTTGGCGTATCTGGTTTGTTTAGGTGCCGCCTTCTTGGAGACCGGTTTAAAAAAAAATTGTTTTTTTTTTGTTGATGTTGTTGGCGTATCCGGCTTGTTTAGGTGCCGCCTTCTTAGAGACCGGTAACTTTCTCTCTACTTTTTTGCCGTTAATGTTGTTGGTGTATCCCCATATGTTTAGGTGCTACCTTCTTGGAGACCGGTTAAAAAAAATTTGTTTTTTTTTTTGTTTTTTTTTGTTTTTTGTGTGTGTGTGTGTGGGGATGGATGCCGCCTTCTTCGGGACCGGTAGCAAAATTTTTTTTTTTTTTTTTGGACTATGGAGATAGCTTTTCTTCTTAGCGTATCCTTAGGAGCCGGTGATTTTTTTTTTTTTAAGCATGTCGTGTTCTGTGGGAGTTTTTTATCGTGGAGGTTCTTTTTGTTGGCGTATCCTTAGGAGCCGGTACTTTTTTTTGTGTTTGGATACCGCCTTCTTTGGGACCAGTAGCAAAAAAAAATTTTTTTTTTTTTTTTTTTTTTTTTTGGGACTATGGAGATAGCTTTTCTTCTTAGCGTATCCTTAGGAACCGGTGATTTTTTTTTTTTAAACATGCCGTGGTCTTTGGGACCGATAAAAAAAAAAAAATTGTTTTTGGGACTATGGAGATAGCTTTTCTTCTCAACATATCCTTAGGAGCCGGTGACTTTTTTTTTTAAAACATGTCGTGGTCTTTGGGACCGGTAAAAAAAATTTTTTTTTTTTTTTGGGACTATGGAGATAGCTTTTCTTCTTAACGTATCCTTAGGAGCCGGTGATTTTTTTTTTAAAACATGCCGTGGTCTTTGGGACCGGTAAAAAAAAAAATTATTTTTGGGACTATGGAGATAGCTTTTCTTCTTAGCGTATCCTTAGGAGCCGGTGATTTTTTTTTCTTTGTATTTGGATGCCGCCTTCTTTGGGACCGGTAGCAAAAAAAAATATTTTTTTTTTTTTTGCTGTGGAGGTTTTTCTTGTTGGGGTATCCTTAGGCGGCGGTAACTTCTTCTTTTGTGCTTGGATGCCGCCTTTTTCGGAGCCAGTAACTTTTTTTTTTTTGGAGGTTCTTCTTGTTGGTGTAACCTTAGGCGGCGGTAACTTCTTCTTTTGTGCTTGGATGCCGCCTTCTTCGAAATCAGTAACTTTTTTTTTTGGAGGTTCTTCTTGTTGGTGTAACCTTAAGCGGCGGTAACTTCTTCTTTTGTGTTTGGATGCCGCCTTCTTCGGGACCGAAAACCCTTTTTTTTATATTACAAAATGAGCAAAAGGGAGGGGCAAGGGTGAGAAGGGAGTGGTCCCAGAGGGTCTTGGAGGAGACAGAGGTTGGAATTAGGTCCCCTTTTTGTATTTATGTGTATATGTAAATGTTAGAGGAAAGGTGCGAGCTGAGACAATGGAAACAGGAGAGCGAAACCCGAGAGAGACTGGGGAGTTGCCAATTTCTTTCTTTTTTTTTTGGTGTGGTGGTGGGGCCCAAGGAAAGGGAAAGTGTAGAGGAAGGACTACAGAGAGAGAGCCGATGGTTTTGTAAGAAGAGAGAAAGTATAGAGAGAGGGAGCCGAGCGGGTACCAAGAGGTCAGAGTGAGGGGTGTGGTAGATGTGATGTGATGAGTTCAAGTCTCAAGCAAGTGGTAATGTGAGTATGTAGTAGCTTAATGCAAGTGTCAGGGGGATTGGGTCATGTTATGTAAGTTTTGGAGAGAAAGAGGGAGGTGAGAGAGAGGTGTTAGTGACAGAGAGTGAGTGATGGCCAGCCCAATTCCTTTTGAAGAAAGAATGAGGGTGAGGGCCCCACTCCCTTGTCGTTTATGTGTGTGTATGCTTGTTATTGGCAAAGTGTCTTCATAGTGAGGCCTCGATTTTTAGCACAAAGCTAGACCAATGTTACAAAGTGGATACATATATATATATATATATGTATGTGGTAAGATAGAGAGAGAAACAAAAACAAAAGAGATGTTGACATCTTGACTTGCAAATAGTGATGTTGAGCATTGGTAGCACTAGAGGTTGTCGCTTGCATTTGCTAACCATGCTTGCAAGTATACCTCCCACTGTGGTCGCCAAAATGTGTGAGTTCTTTACGTGATGTGGATAAGGTATATGGATGGGTATAACACGTAAGCAGGTTAGTACATGTGGAACAACAGTTAAAACATGATAAAATAATGCAGATGTATGGCAGAATAATATTATATAAAAATGTAGTAGAATAAATGGTATTTGGAGAGGAAATGGCTCGGGTGAGAACCAAGGTAGCCCCAAATGAGAGAGAGAGAAAGCAGTAGTAGACCGAGATCTAGGCGAAGGTGTGGTGTGGTGTAGTGTGGTGTCTAATGTAGGCAGGAGCCGATTGGTGTTGGTAAGTGGTATTGTAAGGTGATCCGAGGGATGTTAGGAGATGGGCTAAGGATTGATAACACCCAAAGGCTTGAGAGTGAGGGTGAAGTAGCTATCAGTGACTTAGACTAATGGTGAGAGCAAGAGTCTCTTAGCTAGATTGTTGGGAGTCTATGCTGGGTTTTGTTGAGTTGGACCACACCCTCCAAATGTGTAGAATGAAGCTGGTACTTATAGAGGGAGTAGTGAGTGGTTGTGAGACAGTTGCAGAAAGCTGAATTGGCCTTCTTGGAGTGATCCATCTACTTAAGGTAGGTATAGTCATTAAATGAGATGTTGATTTGGCATGGGCTTGGGAGAAGCGATTCAGATATGAGGGGTGTGTTGTCACTTAGTGGCAGATGAACGCTACAGAGTTGTCAAATGGGATGGTATTCTATTAGTGCAGAGTGGTAGGCAAGGGGTAGTGTCACTTGAGGGTGACAACTCAATATTATATTGTGTATTGGTTAAAAGGGTGAATGGTTTCTATTGGTGCAGAAGGTTTAAGCAATGGTGTTCTCGAGACCATGCTGCTGTGGTTTCCAGAGGGTTAAGCGAGGGTGAGTACTGAAGCTAAAGCCATTGGTACAGACCCTTGAGCAGAGAGGATATCAAGACCCTGCTATTGGTTCGCAGAATATTCAGCGAGGCTGGGATGACTAGGCGATGCAAGAGTCAACGGTTTCAGTTGTTCTTGCGGTCATGGGCCTCTTTGATTGGTTGTGAGGCTGGGGCAAGGCACGTGAAAGTAGTCACGTGTCTCTCTCTCTCTTTGGTACTAACCCTAACTATGCTTATGAGGCATTAGTTAGGGAGATGCCCTTGGTCCTAGCCACCTAACCATAAGCTCCCGAGATCCCAACGGACGTGACCACCCTTAGGTACTGCTTCCGGACCAAGGGTAGGCGCCCGAGTGATGAGTGTGTAATTATAGTATAGTGAGTAGAGACTTAGCGGGGAGGGGAGCGGAGCAGATTTGGCTCCTTCGGATCTGGCCTAGTGGAGGCATAGGTGTAAATGATATTGGAGACACCTGTATCTTGTGGTGATGTAGGTGACACCTATACATTTATTTAAAGCGGGTTACCCAATACCGGATGTGGTATGTGTCTTTGTGGAGATTCGATGTTGGAGACCGAGAGCACTTTGTGGTGGACTCTTTTGAAGTGGGCTTCCTTTATGAGCTACTTTGAGGTGGGCTTTGTTTGAATAAGGCTTCGGAGTGGAGTCATCCGTAGTGGGGCTTCAGAGTGGGCTACATTGGGCCTTCGGAGAATAAGGCTTCGGAGTGGAATCATAGGCTTCGACTTCCAAAGTGAAGCTTCGGAGTGGTGAGGCTTCGGAGTGGACTCATCCGAAGTGGGCCTTTGGAGTGGGCTAGCGGAGGCTTCGGAAAGGTGAGGTTTCAGAATGGGCTTATCCGAAGTAGGGCTTCGGAGTGGGTTCATTGAGGTCGGCCTTAGGGTGAGTTTCTCAATCGTGGAGCTTCACAGTGGGCTCTGTAGGGTAGGTCTTGTCTGTAGTCATTGTTATTGGTAGAGCCCATATTGATACACGTGTAGTCATTGGTGACGTGTACTGGTCAAGCTGTATGAGCGGTCAACTACTATCTACAAACATCACAGTGAGAAATGATCGAGACTACGGGGCTGGGTCTAGCTTGTATATATATTTAATTTACATGTGAGAATTTAAATAAACTTGTTGTAAGCTTGAAGTTTATGATTTTAAATATATTTAGAAATAAATGTCAGAATGAGTTTGTAATATTTATATATTTAGTTAGACTTTTAGTATGTTTTGGATTATTTAAGGAAATAAAATGTTGCAGGGGTTTAAATTAGTTTATAACAACAAGGTGAATGGCGCTATAATAGAGGAAACTCTGCCCAAGTACCATTCTACAATTTTAAAACTTTACTTTTATTTTTTTAATTAGTTTAATTGATAAAAAGATATTCTACCCCTGGTTTTTTTCAGTCAAAAAGTTAAATTTTGGAAACGTTAAAAGTGATTGTTTGATCCTTGTTGGCTTTGTTACACGTGTCCTAGCCCGCGGGGGCGGGTTGGGGTGTGACAACATGTGTGAATATAAATTTTTGTGTGTGTGTGCGTGATGCACCATACCCACCCCCTCAACTACCCACACCTAACACCATCACATCTATCACTTTTGGCAACAACTCCCTCACCATTTCCCCTCATTTTGGCAACTCCCTTCCCCTCCTTATCTCCACTTTCTTTTTCATTTTTTTTGGTATATACAACCCTCCCTCTATATCTCTTTTGCTCTCTCTTGTAATAGAAGCTCTCAACCTCCATTAAAGCTTCAATATTCAAGCTCTCTTATGGAGGCCTTCAACCTATTATTGGACCAAGACTATTAGTGTACAACTTCTTCACCTTCTCAAGGGCTATCCATTCATCTCCTCTTTTTTCCTCTTTGGCTTCCATTTTGGTGTGTTCTTGAACAAAGAACACAAGATGTAGATTTCATTGACTAAGTGCACTCCTATATCTAATCTCATGGTTTACTATGTGTAGGATTAGACCTAATATATATTAGTCTTGCTTAGAATTTCCTACATATTTGTCTATGTGCTTATATGCTCTTAAGTGTTTAGTTGAAATTATGTGAAATCTAAAGTTACTATTGTTGGGTTTGTGCCCTCAAACCATTACTTTATGTATTAGACATTGATTTTTTTAATATATGGATATCAGCTTTACATTTCATTATGTATGTTTCTTTCATGAGATGATTGTTTAATCCATAAGTATCATAGTAAGTATTTCGTGTGTGTATGAGATACATACAATGAGATACGAATTACTATTCTTTGATACTTAAAGCTTGTCACAGTGGATGATGAGACTGGATATCTCATCAGGTATACACTGTAGCATCATTAACTACCATTGGATGGAGTGATAAATCTCAATCACTAGAGTGTGACTCTTGGTTAATATGCTAGTGCTTATAGTGCATTGACGGACCTGAGCTTTCCTATTGACACTCAAAGCTGTCAATCAGTCGATAGGAACTCATAACTTGTATAAGGTACGTGTTCTCAATCTTGAGGCGATTATGAACACAGACTGTGGATATGACTGCTTTGACTTACCAATCAGTGAGGTCTACAGAAGATCAACACCTGGGTATCTTGGGTATGTCATGTTCATAGGGTTGTGAACATATATTGTCAAGATAGAATCTACCCTCTAATTCAGAGTAAGCATTCCCTTGAGAATGTCACCAAGTCGATTACTGAGTACTGCAGTCTTGTTGATAAGAGTTATCAACATGTTTGGTAATCATGAGAGGTGAATGGGACTCAAGGAATACAAGAAGTAATCATGATTCAGGTTGACAGTAACAGTTATCCGACTACCTGAATATGATTACGAATGCTAGAGGTAGAGGGACATTAGTACAACATACAAGTCTAGTTATCGCTTCGGATATGTTCTTTTGCGTTGGAGTTCAGTTATCGTTTTATAGTGGAGTAAACGTTAACTGACCAGTTAGTTAGTTTGCTGATCAAAGAGTTTGGTCATGGTAATTAACAAACTGGTCTGAGCCAACAATAAAGAGCCTAGGAGGTCCCACTCTTAGCTCCGCTAGGATGCTTGGAAAGATGCTTGAGGATGATGTCCAGACAGGTTCGATCGATCGAAGATATCTCGATCGATTGAAGTCTGCAGGTTCGATCGATCGAAGATGGTTCGATCGATCGAAGGCACTTCGATCGCTCGAAGTCTAGGTCGGTTCTGGGAATCTATAAATAGGGCAGCTGCGTTCTGGAAAAGGTTGTTCGTCGTTTTGAACGTCAGAAGCTGCAGAAACTGTTTTGGAGTCCCAAAACCTTCTCTATCCTCTCCATTAGGGTTCCCACCAACCCTAGTCTTTCTGGCAGGCATCCGCAGGAGTCATAAGGGTGAAGATCATCTAGTGGAGGCTGCTGGAAGTTGAAGATCAGAATTGGGTTCAAGACACTAAGGTATAACTCGTGTCCCCTCTTGTGCGCATCTGTAGAATTGACGAGTAGTAGATCCGGGCATGCCAATAAAGTTTCATAACTTGATTTTTCCGCTGCGCGTTTAAACTTTCCATTTAAACCTGTTTTTCCAACAATTGGTATCAGAGCCACGCTCGTTTGGATCCATAGATGCGTTTTTTGGAACACTATTTTGATTTGCATGTTGATTTTAGAACTGCTTTCGAAACTGCATCGTCACAGATCTGTTTCTGCAGTTTTATCGCAGCAGTATACAAATCTGTGATTGCATTGGATGCAAGATAGGTTCGATCGATCGAAGTAGTCTCGATCGATCGAACGCTCTGTACTCGAGCGATCGAACAGGTTTCGATCGATCGAAACCTTCTGTTGTTCGAGCGATCGAACAGAGTTCGATCGATCGAGACAGACTCTTTGTCAGGATCTTTGTTTCACAGTTTTAAAAGTATTTTGAAATTAAAAGTTTAATTTTAACGTATTCTGCAAAATTTTTAATCATTCTGTGAAATAGAATGTTCAAGCGATTGAACAGTGTTCAATCGATCGAAGGTTCGAGCGATCGAACGGTCTTCGATCGATCGAACTATGACAGAGAAGTTAGATGCTGTTTTGAGTTCTAATTCAGTATGTAAAGAGTTTATATACTGTGTGAATCAATTAAGGGTTCCAATAGTTATATTTTGTTATATATATGCGTGGATGTGTGTTCAACTAACCTTTTGCAGCAAAAGTTAGTCGCTATCTCCCATGGCGCCAAGAGCATTTAATTTTGTGTTTGAATGTTTTAGATTGGTGTGTTGTTTTAAGTTTGGTTTGGTTTTAAGGCATATGTAAATGGCGCTGCGACTTCAATCCTACGAAAAGGAAAGTCGCACCGGTTTCCCTAGCCTTTTATTTTGTTGTTGCTATTTCTATTTCTAGATAAATTGTAAGCTTCAAAAGAGGCATAGGTTCAATGTAATAGAATTAGAATATCCATGAAGATGGAGCAAGGAGCCGTTGTCCATGAAGATGGAGCTGGAGGCGATCAAACCAAAAGCAGGTTCTATGGAGATAGAGCCATGGGAGATAGAGGCATCGTTTGGATGTCTTTTATTTCATTTTAGTTTTTTGTTTTATGTGCTTTGTTTGTGATTGGCGTATAATACATTGTTGCATGCACGCAAAACAAGTTTTCTAAAATAAAATTCAAAAACCGTTTTCAACACATTAGTAAACATTAGATGTTTATGGGAAGTGTGTAGAAACAGATTTTCTCAAAAAGCAAAATCCTTTTTTACTAAATCTAGTGGGAGAGGGTCTTATCAAATTACACCCACGATCTTCCATTAACGGTTCACTGTAAGATGAGTGGTGCATTCTGTGTCACCTCGCCAGGGGTGATCATTCCATACGGAGGGTGCATTACTCATTGGTTACTAGATGTGAACTTCTTTTGATAGGATCAATCAGACGTGTTAGAGGGTGACCACCACACGGAGGCGCTACTTGAGACGGTTGTGATTGGATCCTAGTTAATGGTACACACTAGCTAAGCTATGGATAAGGAATCCCACACGGGGCATTATTCAGAAACTTAGAGATCAAATAGGTTCGGGAGTCATAACTTGTTTTGCAAGAGTTGCATAGCGGACAAGTCATGATTAATCGAAAGATTGAACATTGACCACCACACGGAGGCTTTATTCTTTCGTTTCAATATTCCGGCGACTTTGTTTTAAAATAAGAGTTTTAAAAGGATTCTTTTATTTCAAACTGTCAAATTCTGATATCCATATTTATTTTGTTTGTTTGATTTTCAGTAATCATAATGTCTGGATCTGCATTTAGTCCACTTGCCACCATACTCACTCAAAACAAGTTAACTGGAAACAACTACACTGAATGGAAACGAAACATTGACATCGTATTAACTGCGGAGGATCACATATATGTCCTCACCACCCCATGCCCCGAAGAACCCGCGGCAAATGCTTCGGCAGCTGCCAGACGCGAGTTCGACAAATGGAAGAAGTCGAATGGAATGGCTCGTTGCTATATTCTGGCCTCAATGGCTGGTGTGTTACAACATCAATTCCAATCGAATGATTCTGCCAGTGACATTATCACATCCCTGAAAAAGATGTTTGGGGAGCATGGCAGGCCTGCCAGACAGGTAGCTATGCAGAAGATAATGAGTGCAAAGATGTCGGAAGGGACTCCAGTCAAGGAACATGTTTTAAAAATGATTGGTTATTTAAACGAGCTGGAGACCCTAGGTGCCAACATCGATGCACAGACCCAAGTTGATATGATCCTCAATTCGCTGTCGCCTTCATTCGCTCAATTTAAACTTAACTATAATATGAATCAAATGAATTTTTCAATGAGCGAATTGATGAGTTCTCTTTTGGCAGCGGAAGGGGTGATCAAACCTGGGGTCAACGTTTTGAACGTTGAGAAAAGCGCTTCCTCTTCCCGATCTGTACCGAAAGGAAAGAAAGGAAAGAAGAAGGCTGGCACTGGTGGTTCAAGTGTTGGACCGGTCCCTAAGATTGCAAAATCTAAGGGAAAAGGTAAAGGCAAAGGGAAGGTGGGTGGCCAAGGCAAAGGAAAGTGTTTCCAATGCGGTGAGAAGGGCCACTGGAAGAGGAACTGTCCAGAATTCTTAGCTACAAGAGTTCAAGGTATGATTGAATCACATGTGATTGAAGTAAGTTTTATAACGGATACTTCAAACACTTGGTGCATTGATTCTGGTGCGACTAACCATATCTGTAATTCATTGCAGGGGTTCAGATCAACCAGGAAGTGCAGTGATGGGGAAATCGTACTTACTCTAGGTTCTAGCGCAACCGTATCTGCGGTTGCTATAGGAGTCGTAGTTTTAGAATTTCTAGACAATAAAATTTTGATTTTATCAGATGTACTTTACGTCCCTTCAATGAGACGTAATTTAATTTCAGTTTCTAATTTATCGAATAATGGTTATTCTTTTCATTTTGGAACTGAAGTTGTGATTAAAAGAAACAGTTCTTTTATATGTTCTGGTGTTAAATCAAATGGTTTGTATGTGATTACTCCCAATATTTCAAAAGATTCTTGTTTGGAACTTAATAACTCAGTGGTAACTTTACCATCTAAAAGAAAGGAACCTTCCACTAATCCAACAAGGCTTTGGCATATGAGGCTTGGCCATATCAATCTGAATAGGATTGGCAGACTAGTCAAAGAAGGGGTCTTAGGCGATTTGGTTCTCGAACCAATGGAAGTCTGCGAGTCTTGTTTGGAGGGTAAGATGACCAAAAGGCCCTTTCCTGCAAAGGGCAATAGGACCAATGCATTGTTGGAATTAGTTCATACTGATGTGTGTGGACCAATAAATATTAGAGCAAGGGGTGGTTATGAGTATTTCATAACATTTACCGATGACCACTCCAGGTATGGATATGTGTACCTAATGCAGCACAAGTCTGAAGCCTTTGAAAAGTTCAAAGAGTTTAGGGCTGAAGTGGAGAAGCAATTGGGCACACATATCAAGACCATTCGATCTGATCGAGGTGGCGAGTACCTCTCTAATGAGTTTATTGATCACCTCGTACAGAATGGGATTCTGTCACAGTTAACTGCACCTGGTACGCCTCAGCAAAATGGTGTAGCGGAGAGAAGGAATCGGACTCTTTTAGACATGACTAGGTCGATGATGAGTTATTCTGAGTTGCCATTATTCCTTTGGGGTTATGCTTTGGAAACCGCTGCTTACATACTAAATCTAGTACCAAGCAAATCTGTTCCAAGGACACCACGAGAGATGTGGATTGGGCGCAAGCCTTCTTTGCAACATCTCCGGATATGGGGGTGTCCGGCACATGTGCTGAAAGGAAAGATGAGCAAATTGGATTCTAGATCGGAAGTATGTTACTTTGTGGGTTATCCAAAGGGTACTTATGGATGGTATTTTTATGATCCAAGGGAACAGAAAGTGTTTGTTAGTACAAATGTTGTTTTCTTAGAGAATGATTATATCATGAACCATAAACCTAAGGGAAGGATAGATCTTAGAGAGATAGAAGGAGAGCCCTCAGTCCAACCCGCAGTTAATGACGATATAAATCAAGAAAACACCACTTCTTCACCTATTTTCGCACCTGTACCTCGTCGTAGTGGGAGGATTATCAGCCAGCCTGATAGATACATGTTCTTAGGAGAAGTTTTTGAAGCTGTCTCCATAGAATCTGAATCTGATCCTACCACATACGAAGAGGCAATGGTTGATGTTGATTCAGCTCATTGGGTTAAAGCTATGAAGGCTGAATTGGAATCTATGGATTCCAATCAGGTCTGGGATCTTGTAGAGCTTCCAGCCAATATTAAACCCATTGGCTGCAAGTGGGTCTACAAGAGGAAAAGAGGATCTGATGGAAAGGTTGAGACCTTTAAGGCTAGGCTTGTAGCGAAAGGTTATACTCAGAGGGAGGGCATTGACTATGAGGAAATCTTTTCGCCGGTAGCCATGCTCAAGTCCATCAGAATACTCTTATCTATTGCTGCATGCCTAGATTTTGAAATCTGGCAGATGGACGTCAAGACTGCATTCTTGAATGGCAATCTTGAGGAGGACATCTATATGCAACAACCAGAAGGGTTCATAGCTGGTCGGAAAGGTAACTTGGTATGCAAGTTGCAAAAGTCCATTTATGGGCTTAAGCAGGCATCCAGAAGTTGGAACATCCGATTTGACCAAGCGGTCAAGTCGTTTGGTTTCATACAGAATCTGGATGAGCCTTGTGTATACAAGAAATGTGAAGGGAAAGTAGTGGCTTTTCTTGTGCTTTACGTTGACGACATTCTACTCATTGGAAATGATGTAGCGGCGCTATCAACGGTCAAGGTTTGGCTAGCTAGTACTTTCGATATGAAGGATCTAGGAGAGGCGAGCTATATTCTTGGAATAAAGCTCTTTCGGGATCGTAAGCGAAAGATAATGGGATTATCTCAAGCTGGTTATATCGATAAAGTGCTAACTAGGTTTTCAATGGATAATTCGAAGAAAGGTTTGTTACCTTTCAGGCATGGTTTAGCGTTCTCCAAGGACCAGTGTCCAAAGACACAGAAGGAGAGGAATCGCATGATAGGAGTTCCCTATGCTTCGGCAGTGGGAAGTCTCATGTATGCGATGTTATGCACTAGACCAGATATCTGCTTTGCCGTTGGCATGGTTAGCAGATATCAGTCGAATCCGGGTCCAGAGCACTGGACAGCCGTTAAGCACATTCTTAAGTACTTGAGAAGGACTAAAGATTACATGCGTATGTACGGTGGTAGTGAGTTAATTCCAGTAGGATACACTGACTCAGACTTTATGTCAGATAAAGATTCGAGAAAGTCGACGTCCGGTCATCTCTTTACCTTGGGAGGTGGTGCTGTCAGTTGGAGGAGCATTAAGCAGAAATGCATTGCAGACTCAACTACAGAAGCTGAGTATGTGGCTGCCTGTGAAGCCGCAAAGGAAGCTGTTTGGCTCAAGAAGTTCCTTATGGAACTTGAGGTGGTACCAGCGTCGCTGTCGCCTATTACGCTTTATTGTGATAATAGTGGGGCAGTGGCTCAGTCCAAGGAGCCAAGGAACCACGGAAAGGGAAAGCACGTAGAGCGGAAATATCATTTTATCCGAGATATTGTTCAACGTGGAGATGTGACTGTCACCAAGATTGCCACAGCTGACAATCTTGCTGATCCGTTTACAAAGGCATTGCCACAGAAGGTTTTTGATCGTCATCTAGATAGTCTAGCTCTCAGATGTAGTTCTGAATGGTTATGAGTGCAAGTGGGAGTTTGTTGTGTTTGTGCCCTCAAACCATTACTTTATGTATTAGACATTGATTTTTTTAATATATGGATATCAACTTTACATTTCATTATGTATGTTTCTTTCATGAGATGATTGTTTAATCCATAAGTATCATAGTAAGTATTTCGTGTGTGTATGAGATACATACAATGAGATACGAATTACTATTCTTTGATACTTAAAGCTTGTCACAGTGGATGATGAGACTGGATATCTCATCAGGTATACACTGTAGCATCATTAACTACCATTGGATGGAGTGATAAATCTCAATCACTAGAGTGTGACTCTTGGTTAATATGCTAGTGCTTATAGTGCATTGACGGACCTGAGCTTTCCTATTGACACTCAAAGCTGTCAATCAGTCGATAGGAACTCATAACTTGTATAAGGTACGTGTTCTCAATCTTGAGGCGATTATGAACACAGACTGTGGATATGACTGCTTTGACTTACCAATCAGTGAGGTCTACAGAAGATCAACACCTGGGTATCTTGGGTATGTCATGTTCATAGGGTTGTGAACATATATTGTCAAGATGGAATCTACCCTCTAATTCAGAGTAAGCATTCCCTTGAGAATGTCACCAAGTCGATTACTGAGTACTGCAGTCTTGTTGATAAGAGTTATCAACATGTTTGGTAATCATGAGAGGTGAATGGGACTCAAGGAATACAAGAAGTAATCATGATTCAGGTTGACAGTAACAGTTATCCGACTACCTGAATATGATTACGAATGCTAGAGGTAGAGGGACATTAGTACAACATACAAGTCTAGTTATCGCTTCGGATATGTTCTTTTGCGTTGGAGTTCAGTTATCGTTTTATAGTGGAGTAAACGTTAACTGACCAGTTAGTTAGTTTGCTGATCAAAGAGTTTGGTCATGGTAATTAACAAACTGGTCTGAGCCAAGAATAAAGAGCCTAGGAGGTCCCACTCTTAGCTCCGCTAGGATGCTTGGAAAGATGCTTGAGGATGATGTCCAGACAGGTTCGATCGATCGAAGATATCTCGATCGATTGAAGTCTGCAGGTTCGATCGATCGAAGATGGTTCGATCGATCGAAGGCACTTCGATCGCTCGAAGTCTAGGTCGGTTCTGGGAATCTATAAATAGGGCAGCTGCGTTCTGGAAAAGGTTGTTCGTCGTTTTGAACGTCAGAAGCTGCAGAAACTGTTTTGGAGTCCCAAAACCTTCTCTATCCTCTCCATTAGGGTTCCCACCAACCCTAGTCTTTCTGGCAGGCATCCGCAGGAGTCATAAGGGTGAAGATCATCTAGTGGAGGCTGCTGGAAGTTGAAGATCAGAATTGGGTTCAAGACACTAAGGTATAACTCGTGTCCCCTCTTGTGCGCATCTGTAGAATTGACGAGTAGTAGATCCGGGCATGCCAATAAAGTTTCATAACTTGATTTTTCCGCTGCGCGTTTAAACTTTCCATTTAAACCTGTTTTTCCAACAACTATATCTTAACTAGATTAAAGATATTACAAATTGCCTATTTGTCTAAGTTGTTGATTATGCTCTACGTGATTTTCCTCCTAATTATTTAGTCTTGATATCATGAACTACTATGTGAAATTTCTTAACTTTGAAATCATAGGAATGACATTGTAGTAGCATAAGCATAGTCATCACATTTCATAGTTGCCAAGTCGGCTTAGCATTCATAGCATTGGCTTGGGAGTATGAATTTGATCAAATTCCCCCGATTGGGGAATGACCTTTGAATCCTCGTTTGGGGTTGTAATTTAATAAAATTCTGGAAGCGGGTGTGAGGTGAGGAAGGTTGTTTGTGATCCTGAAAACATTCAAAAACGCAAGGTCATATTCGGTTAGCTACCGGAGATCTTGTATGCTACACTCACATTGGAGTGGCTCGCATCTGGTGTTGAGAGTGAGTGATTATGGAATTTGGTATTGGGAAGTTGCACGGTTCGGCCTTACGGCTATTTGCATTGCCACGACGGCAAGTCATTGCACCGCATGTCTTAGCATGATTTTAGAAGTAGTAGTACATTTCTTCAATGCTATCTACTGAGCTGTCATGCTTAATGAATTTATAAAACCCTTTTTCAGGTGATCTTGATAGGGGCAAGGCTCATGAATAGCCCGATGCCCTAGCCTCATGTTTTTGAAAGCTTCCCGCGAGAAACCTTATTCTTTTGGAACTTACATGACATAGTCCAGTTGTTAAGACTTGTAATAGTCGTAATTTGAATTCGTAAATGTTAGATTCGAATTATGGAACTTACAAGTACTCTGATCTTAATTCTTTCATCTATGTTAATTTGTAAGCTATGTTTGGGCACATGTTAGCCCTGTACACTTTTGGTGATGTTGTTAGAATCTATGTATTGGAACTCACTGTCAAGTTGTAATATGCTTGTTGTTAACATTTATCGTTATGTATCCGGGATCTTCGAATCCCCTATGATCTATTTATGCTTTTAAACCCTTTAGACCGGTTGAAAGGCCCTCTGTCCAACTTTTAAATGTTGAACAAAACTCAAAAACTTTTAAATTCTAATTAGGTTTTTAACACTTGCTAGCATTTCTTAGCCCATGGTTACCCTTTTAAGGAAAAAATTACTACTTTCAATTTCCTAAGGACCATGTGGTCGTATTCCTTCAAAAACTGTTTTAGTGATTAACTTTTAAAGCAAACTTCATTACTTGATACTTTTAAACCTTTGGAGTTTCTGTATACTTCTTTACAAACTCTTTTCAAAAAATCAAAGTATGTTAGTTGACCCTATTTGACCCGTTTGGTTCTCGTGGGTCAACCCTTGTCTTATTGACTTTTCTTTGAAATTCACGTAGGATTTCTCTATGCTTCCGCCTTGTGGATTGGTCCACATTAGACTATTCCGTGCTTTGCGTTTCATTGTTTAATTCGTTGACCTCGCTTACATGGCTTAGTTTTTGGGGCGTTACAACATATGTTAAATATTCACGTGTGTGGCTTGTATTATATATGGACAAAAGACTTAGGATTTTGGGAAAGATATGTCAAAGAACAAACAAAAAGGGCGGGGAAGTAAGATGTAGTATATGTAATTGGTATTATATATGGAAGAAGACACTAGATTTGATTTCATAATACATTAGATTTTGTTTAGTTCCTAAGAGCTAAACTTTATCCATGCCTATCTAAAATGCTAGTAATTAATTGCTCACATAACAACACGACTGCAGATTCATAATTAATTTAAGGGTTAAATACATTTACATTTTTTGTGGTTTGGTCGATTTGCATTTACAGGTACTTGCAAACCGGCCAGATAAGTGCAAATCGGCCAAACCACAGAGAATATTAGTGCTAAAATTATCCAAAATATATTTAATAGTTCCACTTTAGTCCGAACCATAACCAAAATTTAAACCACAAGAAGGTATATATAAATCGGCCAAACCACAAAAGGCATAAGTGTATTTAACCCTTAATTTAATGAGAGGTACGGGTTGCATATAATATTGCTCTCTTACCATGTGCATGTAGCTTTGTATATCTCCAAAACATTCTTGCATGTACCTATTTGGTTTTCAAATATTTGATTTTCGGTCAATCTCCTTCGGTTTGTGGATTTATCAAACGATAAGAAAAAGATAATGGAAAATCCATGCATTTTTCGTTTGTGATGGAAAAGTGACTCACAAAACTTTTAGAAAAGTGAAAAAAAAAATTATTTTATTTTCCCATTATACTTTCTTTTTCCTCCATTTATTTAAATATTTTCCTTCGTAAGCAAGGGTAAGGGCGGGGCCAGATTATTTTTTATTTTATTTTTTGAGGGGGGAGGGGGGTTGCTGAGAATGTTATACGGGGTTACACCTGAAAAAAAAAATAATATAAAATAAATAAATAAATTGTGGTTCATTTATACATATTTAATAATGGTATCAAATTAGATCTATTTAAGAACAATATTATTTTGGAACGACTGGTCATTGGTCTCCACGTTGGACCATAATAGGGGATAGATTCTCACGGTTTTTTTTTTTTTTTTTTTTTTTTTTTTTTTTTTTTTTTTTTTGTGCCAAAGGTCCCTGTGATTATCAGTGGACAAAAATGCTCACTTTTCGTATTTTTAACAATTACACTACACATATGCTATCTCAGCTCATAATTTAAGGAAGTTAGTTATTTTTTGTTTTCCAAACTTTGAATTGTTTTAACTTCTAAACTACAAATTATTTTTTCATCAAAATTATATACTCGTAATTTACAAAACAAGATCTATCAAACAAGATCTATAGTGCCTACAAAATTATTAGAAAAGAAAAAATTGAAATTATGTAGCTCACAAACGGATATCAACAAATTTTTTTTTTTTTTTTTTTGTAAGACCAACAATTCCATTGCATAGATCTCGAAAAACTACCCCAAATAAAAAAAAATCATATAAATCGACCACAGAATCGCACAGTTATGGCCATTTTTTAGAACATGCTATAGTGTCTTTAAGTGCTGCCCAGGTAAAGACAATAACATGATACTGTCGAAGTAAAATTTCTTCAAGTTGATCAAATAATTGCAAAACTATGGTTATTTTATCAAATGATACTGCATTTACAATACTTTCCATATAAATACACTAACATATCATCAAACACTAAATGTTTTACGAAGATAATAACATCATTGTTGCACATGGTATTGAACAAAGAAACAGTAACATGTCATCGACAATAACATTTCTTTAAAGAGTAAAGATTGAGACACACCCAAAGACACAAATTTTGGGACACGACCCAAAAGATGTGTTTATATCTCTCCTCTGGTGTTACTGGAACCCACAGTGACACATAAGAGAAATAGACACATCTCTTGGGTTGTGTCTCAAAAGTTGTGTCTTTGGGTGTGTCCCAAGTATTACCCATCTTCAAATTGACCTAATAATTGCAAAATTATGACCAATTTTATGATATTACAGTCTAGTTAAAGACAGTAATATATCATCAAATGCACAAAAAATAAAAATAAAAATAAAAATAATTCAAGGTTAGTATCATGTTACTGTCGCAAAAGAGACAGTGACATTACGTTATAGTGGTCCGACAATAACACGATTTTTTTTATTTATATTTTTTCATAATCACTGTGGATCTTGTTTGATAGATTTTTCCTTCTAGATTACAAATATATAAATTTTATTCAAAATAGAATTGTGGTTTGGAAGTTATAGTATTTTATAATTTGAAAAAAAAAATACACTTCCTTGAAGAACGTGCTGAGGTGGCATGTATGTGTGCCGGGACAAATTTGTCAATAGCCTTATTTTCAATTTAAGAATGAACTTAAGGCCATAAATTAAAAAACGAATGGACTTATCTCCTTAAAAAAAACCGAGTTGGGCTTATCCTCTATTTCCTTCCAAAGTAGGGGTTTCTATTTAATTTTTTCTATTATCTTTTGAAATAATATTTATATATTTTGGAATTTATTTATCAACAAATGATGGTGTCAAAATTGAATTTGAAATACTTAATTAGAGTGATCAACTGAACTACATTTAAACTAAACTATCACATATACTTTCTTTCTTTCTTTTTTCAAATTTAGAGGGACTAGGCAATATTTGGACTACATGTAGTAAAAATAATTCCAAATTTGAAGGGCTAAGCCAACCCCAAAGCCCATCTATGGTTCCGCCAATGTTGGTAAGTGATAACCAAATCAAGGAATATATTTTCTTTTGTATTTTTCTCTCTTTTCTCTCAACTAAAATCATGAACCAAACAATGCCTACTGCCCAAGGCTCTCCTCGCCGTCAACTTTATTTTAAAGAAAATTGATTATTGAGCAAAAAAAATAAAAATAAAAATAAAAATCCTCTCCAGTTGTTATTAAGTTGAACTTTTTTTATAAGGCAATGTTATTGTGAGAAGTTTCTCACATGAGAAGACGGATTTAACCGTTAGTTGAGCATCTAGCCTTAAGATTCTTAGGAATCTGGAGAGAATTTTATGGCTAAATGCTCATCCAACGATTAAAACCCGCTTTCTCATATGAGAAGCTTCTCACAATAGCATTACCCTTTTCTCTATAATGTGATGTCAATGGGTACAAGCATTTGTCCAAGTTTTACAGCTGTCAGCAGCTTTTATACTGCAAAACATGTTTTTGCCATTTCGTGAATAACTATAATTCACGCGAACCATGTGTTTGGAGACGGTAGGGATGGCAATTTTTTCCGCCCCGCTGGACCTCCGCCCCGCCCCGCCCCGATCCGCTCATAATGGAACGGGTTTGGAGGAGTTATAATAGGAATAGGAGTGGATTTGGTATGGAAAAATCAAAACTCTATAGGAGACGGGGCGGAGTTGGTATCCATGAAATACTACCATTTAAAACCCGCTCCGTCCCGATTAAATCATTAAGTTACTAAACTACCCTCATACCTACAATTATTTATAATAAATCCGGGCATATATATACATCTCTTTCTCTTCAGTATTAAAATTTAATTTCTGAATTGTGATTAACAAATTTAGAATCATTTACGTAAGTGATTTTTAGAAAATCAAGCTAAAATATAAGTGGGTTTTGAATTATAAAAAATATTTAATTTTGGAATGGTGATTAACAAACGGAGTAGGAGTGTAATATGAGTACCCGATAGTAAACGGAGTAGAAGTTGGTATTTTACTTAAACGGGACGGGACGGGACGGGATGGAGTCAGAGTAGGAGGAAAATAAACGGAGTAGGAGTTGGTATAGGGGGACTCCGTACCAACTCCGACCCGTTGCTATCCCTAGGAGACGGTAGATGTTGGGGGTAAAATCAAAGTCTCAACTATCCTGGAATTAAATAGAAACCAATATTCAAGCGAGTGCAGTTTTGCTCACTCTAAATTGTTTTATCTACTGCTCATTCAATTATTTTATTGGTTAATGCAGTATGATCTATAATTTTTTACTATTAATTGATCTTTATTTAATTTTGAGTTCCACTGCATTAATCAATGGGAAAGTTAGGTGAGCAATGAATGAGCAATTTTAGGATGAGCAAAAATGTATTTTACTCAAGCCACAAAAATAATAAGGGAACTACTATTCACACTCTATGTATTACTAAATGCACTCCATAAAAGTGCATGAAAGCCCATGCACTCACTAACTTTTGAAGTACAAATAACATTTCCAAAGAATAATTGTTCACTACAATCAATCACAAACAATAAAAGTAACAATAAAAAAAATTACACAAAAAATTTATGTGAAAAAACTCTCCAATGAAGAGGGAAAAAAAACCATAGAGAACTCCGCGTCTCCGAGTAATTCTCTGACATTTTTGCCCAAACCTGAGTACAAAAGGTTATCTCTTAAGAGTTTATAAACCCAAAGGAATACAAACAAATAAACAACTTCTTCAAAATTCCAAAGATCTTGGCAATCCAAACAGTCCCTAACAAGGAACTCCAACCTGCACCTCTCTCTCTCTCCTTCTTGATGTCACCGCCGCCGCACAACACGACCAAATAAGAATTCTACTCTATTCTTGTTATGCGTAGCCGACCTAAGCATATATTCCCTCTCTCTCAAATTGTTTGGTATTTTTGAGAAATTTAATTTTTTAAAAGAGCACAATAATTATATTTTTATCAAATTTTTATATTCTAACTTTTCAAGTTTATCTCTCATAAATGTATTTAGATTAGTTAGAGGTGTAAAAAGAGAAAGGACAAAACAATAAAAATTTAAAATTTATTATGTTGATTTTTCAACATGAACTAACATTATGGAATAGTTCAAAATAAAAAGAGTATCCAGTAATTTGGGACAAAAAACTAACCTATTTTGACCCAATTAGACTAAATGCCGATCACGTGATCAATATCATCTCAATTATGAGGAAAGTAATCTCATGTGGTATGGGACCACCACCACCCCATGGTGCACCCAATATAGTAGATGAGTAATATTTGGGACACAATTAAAAGACACAATTTTGGAACATAACCTCCATTTTATGTCTATCTCTCTCCTGATAGGCCTTACAGTGCCAGTGGACCCCACAATACCCATTAGGACCACTGAAAAAGAGATAAGATACAAAATGAAAATTGTGTCACAAAATTATGTCTTTTGATTGTGTCTCAAATATTCCACATGGTAGATTCTATGAAACAACCTATTGTATATGACACAATACATATCATGAATATAATAACAGCTGGAGTATATGAGTAAAGGCTACAGACCGTGTATGTAAGTAACCACGCGGAGAAGTCATCCTAAATGATGAATAATATCCATGTCATTCTGACTCAGACTTGTCCCCATACCATAAAAACTTAAATTTAAGGATAAATTACATAGACACCCCTTATGTATTACATTTTCTCAATAATACCCTTAAACTTAAAATAAAAAAAATAAACTCAACAAACTAACCCTTCAACTCTTTCTAAGGGGCTATTTGAGGGGGTCAAATTGAGAAGATCTTTCAAAGGGGTATTTGCGGAGGACAATTTCAGAAGAAAAATAATAATTGAGGGGTCAGATTTTTGACTTTGTAGTTTAAGGGGTGTCTATATAATTAATCCTAAATGTAATTGTTCCACCTCACACTCTTAATTTTCAACGATTCCAACAACGATTTATATCCATCGTAGCTTTTAGTTGTCTCCTTATTGGAAGTTTGGGTATTTTGGCATCATAAAAAAGTTCAAATTCTCAATTTACAACACATCCACTTGTAAAGATATAAAGCTATATAAACTAAAGTCATTGCTTGTTTTATTTATTCTTCCACATTAGTTCTGTATTTGGAACACCTGAATATCTTCAATTCATTGATCCAAGTCTGTGGATAAATTTCCCAGAAAAGTTATTAAAAACCCACAAGCAAAGATGACAATTGGTGCCACACCAATTATCAGAGATGGGTGTCTCATGGTCCGGGGCAAGGTTGTTTTGACTGGACTTCCGGCCAACATTCACATTTCTCAGGCAACCTCTGGATCAGCTTTTATTGGGGCAAGTTCCTCCCGTCAATGTTCTCGCCATGTTTTCAATCTTGGTGTTCTTGAGTAAGTACATTGATGTATAACTATTAACTAATGTTTCTATAGGCTTCAATATAGTATAATATATGAGAGCTAGGATATTAAACAACATATTTTTAGTTGTACCTGGCCATATTTTCTTTTTATATGAATAAGTTGTGAAAAAAAAATGGTATGCTCTTGTTATTTTCAAGGTTTCGATGTTTCGAATAGATTTTTGTGTGGAATTTGTGTTGGGTGATTTGGGTTTCTCAAACCCAAAAGCTAGCTCTTGAGGTGAGCTTTCCCCCTTCGCCCCCTTCCACATCTGATGTGAGAAACCCAACAATCTCTCCCTCACACATTGGGCCTTTGATCGGTAACCCTCGACCAGTCTCTCCCTTGTGCCTGTTGGGCCGAGATATTATAACATGGGCTCTGATACCAGTGTTGGTGGTTTTGAGTTTCTCCCCAAAAGCTACCTCTTGAAGTGGGGGTTTCCTCACACTTAGAAACCGACCACCAATCCATTCCACATCCGATGTGGCAAACCCCAACAATTTGCAGAGATTATAAGTTTTTGTGTCTGTTCGTATTATTATTGATGTATATAACTAATGTTTCTATAGATTTCAATGATAAATGAGAGCTAAGATATTAAACAACATATTTTTAGTGGTACCTTGATTTACCCCTTATAAGGATAAGCTGCCAAAAAAAAATTTTGATATGATCTTTTTGTTTTGAAGATTTCGGTATTCTGAATAGATTTTTGTTGTGGAATTTGCAGAGATTATAAGTTCTTGTGTCTGTTCATAGCCAAAATATGGTGGATGATACCGCGTGTTGGGAAATCATGCAGCGAAATTCCGTTGGAAACTCAGATGCTTCTCTTGGAAGCAAGAGAAGAGTCTGCAATTTCTGATGAGAACTCTTCTGACCCATATAATGAAAATACATTCTACATTCTCTTATTGCCTGTTTTGGATGGACCTTTTCGCACTAGTTTACAAGGAACTTCTTCGAACGAGCTCCAATTTTGCATTGAAAGTGGTCAGTTCATTGTTGGTTTCTTCTAGTTTTGTGAAAGATTGGAAAAAAAACCCGTCTCATTTTCGTTGATTTGATCCTAAATTTCATTTGAATTTTGTCACTCCATTGCTTCAGGAGATCCCGATGTTCAAACTTCCCAAGTATCTGAAGCTGTTTTCGTTAATTCTGGGGACAACCCGTTTGAGCTCATCAAGGATTCAATCAAGTACATATATTTCTATTTAATGACGAAAGTTAGTTAGCTATTCATTTGCTAAACAATTTGGTGAAAAATGTTTGAGTTCTTATGCTTTCGAACTTGGTGGATATATATAGGATATTGGAGAAGCACAAAGGTACATTTAGTCACATCGATAACAAAAAGGTATGAGCAATCTCAAGGTCCTCTACATTTTAACTATTCGGATGATCAATTTGGATATCTGTTCAATTAGTTATAAGCTAGGATTCAATTAACAGATCCCAGCTCACCTAGATTGGTTTGGATGGTGCACTTGGGATGCTTTCTACACCAAAGTCGATCCAAATGGAATCAACGAGGGTCTTCAAAGGTATATATGACAAAGTCACTCACATTTGTGTTGTAATTCATATGAGAAGTTGTCTCTAACTCTGTATGTTTGAATGCTTTCGTGACAGTTTTTCGGAAGGTGGGTGTTCGCCAAAGTTTCTAATCATCGATGACGGTTGGCAAGACACTGTGAATGAATTCAGAAAAGAAGGTGAACCAGTTATTGAAGGAACACAGTAAGTCTTCTTTCTTATTATATATCAGATTATAGACCTTACAAAACACGGAATTTAATTAAATTCCTGTGCTAATTAATCATTCCATATGCTTCTTAATTCTGTGAATCAAAAAAAGGTTCGCAACCAGATTAGTAGATATCAAAGAAAACAGCAAGTTCAAGAGCTCAGCCGCGGGCAGTTCTTGCAATGATCTCCAAGAATTTATCCAAGTCATCAAAGAAAAATACGGGTTGAAGTAGGTTCAAGATTTACAACTATAATTTTTCTAATTTTCTCTTAGTTGTTACAAATTTTTTGACCATATATTGCACGTGCCAGATTTGTATACGTGTGGCACACTTTAGCCGGATATTGGGGAGGGGTCCTTCCATCATCCGAAATGATGAAAAAATACAATCCCAAGATTGAATATCCAGTTCAGTCTCCGGGTAACATCGGGAATCTTAGAGACATAATCCCTGACACCTTGGAGAAATACGGAGTTGGACTTATCGACCCTCAAAGAATATATGACTTCTACAATGATTTGCATAGCTATCTTGCAAGTAGTGGAGTGGATGGTGTGAAGGTGGATGCTCAGAACTTAATACAAACCTTAGGTTCTGGACATGGAGGTCGAGTGTCGATAACTAGTCAGTATCAACAAGCACTTGATGAGTCTATCGCGAAGAACTTCAAAGACAACAACTTAATTTGCTGCATGTGTCATAATTCAGATTTGATTTACAGGTTTGCCTACTATTTCCTTTCATATATACATATATATAACATTTCAAAATATGTTCCGACTTTGAAGGTTTCGTTTGTAATTACTTTCGGTTTTGTCAGCTCGAAGAAAAGTGCAACTGCAAGAGCTTCGGAGGATTTCATGCCAAATGAACCGGCTTTTCAGACCTTACATATTACTTCCGTGTCTTTTAGTAGTCTTCTTCTCGGGGAGATTGTGGTGCCTGACTGGGACATGTTCCATGTAATTTTTCTTCTATATGTGCACTTTTACAATGTGTTCACTCCATTACCAAACTTTTTCGACAACATTCATAGATGACATTGTGATTTACTATGTTAAACCACTCCGTTGGCCTGTGTTCATAGGCACGTCAAAACATTATGAATCTATATAGAGAAATACGGCACTTGAGATACTAGTAAATGGAGCTACTACTCTATGATTGAAGGATTTTTTAACAATTGTATCAGTTGAAGAACACTTTTAAAGTATTTTTCTTTTCTTCATTTCAGAGCAACCATAGTACTGCTAACTTTCATGGTGCCGCGAGAGCATTGGGTGGGTGTTCAGTGTATGTTAGGTGAGCCAGAGGAGAATCAACTGTTCAATTTTTGTTTACGTTTTAGAGATAGATAGTATTTTCAATAAGTTCAAGTAAGAAGTACTTTAATCCAATCATATGCTAATATGACAGCGACAAGCCGGGCAACCATGATTTCAAAATCCTAAGAAAGCTTGTATTGCCTGATGGTTCTGTACTGAGAGCTAGATATGCCGGCCGACCAACTCGAGACTGTCTATTTAAGGACCCTGTCATGGATGGGAAAAGGTAATATATATGTTTCTTGTCTTAGTGTCTCCTCTTGAAATTCTAAGGCTATGTTTTTTTTTATTGAGGGCAAAGAAAGAGAACCATAAAGGAAATTGTTTTTTTTTTGTTTGGTTACCAAGGAAAATCATGACGAAAATAAGGAGGAAAAGATTTTGTTTTTGTTTTTGTTTTTGTTTTTTGTTTTTTTTTTAGGAAAAGAAAGTATAGTAGGACTGGGACCTGCGTAAGTCACGTTCCTCTCTTTTTTCTAGGTTACAGTAATATTTTGAAAGGTTTTTTTACTTTTAATGTTATTTAAACATGGACGAAAACATATGGGAAATAGTTTTCCTTCTTGCTTTCCGCTCCTTTTTATTTTCCCTCAATGAACCAGCAAATCAAACAAAGCCTAAAAGTCAATAAATCACTTCATTTTAGCTAGTCTTATATGTCTTACTTTTTTTTTTTTTTTTTGCATGATTCTGCAGTCTTCTAAAGATATGGAACTTGAACAAGCTATGTGGAGTCGTAGGCGTTTTCAATTGCCAAGGAGCCGGAATTTGGCCAATGAAACAAGCTGATCCAGACACACAAATCTCCACATCCACCAATGAACTCATCTCCGGCCAAGTTAGTCCCCGTGATGTTGAATTTCTTGAAGAACTTGCTGAAGAGAATTGGAGCGGAGACTGTGCAGTATATACGTTTAATTCAGGTCTAGTACTCATTAACCCATAATCTCATTTCTACTGCTCCAACATGTATATGTATCTGTTAAAAGGGTAATTATGTAACTTTAGTATATATATAGGTGTCTATTGTATATGTGGTTTCGTCCCACATCGGTTAACAAGTGAGTTGTCTAGGTTAGTCGAAGCGAAGCCTGTATATAGATCAGTCAATATACAACATTTACTGTATCTGTAGATCTATATCTCAAACTATCTAGTATTGCAGGAACTCTTTCTAGATTGGCAAAGAAAGAAAGCATTGAAGTCTCTTTGGGGATCTTAAAATGCGAAATATTTACCATCTCTCCAATTAAGGTTAGCAAATCTTCTTGCAATTATTTTCTTCCACAATTTTGTTTTTTCGACATTGATGACTTGAATGGATTTTTGTGTGTAGGTTTTGAATGAAAAGCTCGAGTTTGCTCCGATTGGGTTACTCGACATGTATAACTCGGGTGGAGCCATAGACGATCTCAAATGCACTACGGATGATCTTCGAGGGTGCTCGATAAAGATCAAAGGGAGGGGATGTGGCCGTTTCGGGGCATATTCAAGCATTAAACCAAGATGTTGTATGGTAGACATGAAGGAGGAAGAGTTCATCTATAATGATGAAGATGGATTATTGGTGATAAAACTCCAAGTTCAAGGTGAATGTAGTTTAAGAGAGATTGAATATGTATACTGAGGTGAATATATTTACCAGTTTCCAACAAAAAAAAAAAAGAATATGTATACTGAGGTGGCCCTGTGAATTGTGATCAAGAGTTGTACGTGCATTTCTTGAGGGCTTTATTTTATGTATTTGTTATAATTTTCATCAGTGAGTTAAGAAAGGATATGTACAACATTCAATGGAGAAAAGCTTAATAAGAAAGTCGGCTTGTTTTATACTCTCTTTTCGTCCCAATTAAGGAGTTCTTTTATTTTGCTTTTGAATTACATCAGTTGATCTACACACTTTTCAAGTTTATCTTGTATTATCTAAAACTCTCAACACTTTTCCTTTTGATCCGATTGAAATTTAAATGCAAAAAAGGACAACAATTAGGGGCGGAGCCAGGAATGCACACTTGGGAGCCGAGTTTTCACTCCCTTGGGTATAGTGGAAATTAGGGCTCGCGCCTCACGGTGTCAGGTGTAGAACCCTGAGGAAAAAAAATTGTTCTATTTGTCCATATTTTCGGATATGATTTCTATGTGAGAACAATTACATAGTTGCTCGATGAGATTTTTAGCCGTTTTGATAGTTGAGACATTTGATACTTTCAATTTACATTGGTTGTAGTAGATCTTGATATTCCTTATTGAAATTTGTGATTAAGTTGAGAGTTAAAAGAGTGAGTTGGATAAGATTTAGTGGTGCAATATGTATATTTACATAGGCCATTTCGTATTATAAAAAATAATAATAATAATTAGAGGGGTGAATATATCAATTAATTTCATTTTCAAGGGCCAAAGTATATAAATACCAAAAATTTTGAGGCAAAATCAGAATCCTTAAAAATTATGGGTTTGGCCTTCCTATGGCTCGCCTAATTAAGCTATTTGAAAATTTTCACCATGATAAACTAAAATTTTCACCACTTATTATTTTATTTTTTTCAGTGCATTTGATAACATCCCACTTAATAAAAAAAAAATTACAAAAAAAAAAACCCTACCAAAAACACCGAAAACTTTAAGTAACAAAAATTCTACAGAAAATAATCACTGAATATAGTCTATTTTAGTACTTGAAACACTAGTTTCACTTTTTAGTATTGCAAATTCAATTGCTTAAAATTTTTACCACTTAAAATTCAAAACTTGGGGTGTGTTTGATAACCCAACTAAGTGTAGAAAATGAATCAACACCTATTTATTTTCAGTGCATTTGATAATATACCTCTCAATTGAAAACGCAGTTAAAAACCCACTGAAAACTTGAAGTGAAAGAATTCTACTGAAAATAATCACTAAATGCAGTCCATTTTAGTACTTGAAACACTGTTTTACTACTTAAAATATAGCACTTAATTTCGAGTTTAATCAAACACACCCTACTTAATTTTCAAGTTTATCAACCAGACGCTAAGCTTCCTTACTTAAACTGTCGGAGTAGCCTTTTTATATATATACTAGGCTATCGACACGTGCTACACACGTGCCTATCCCCTCTTATTAGCATCTTTGTCTTTTTGTTTTCTTTTTTGAAGGATATAAGTTCATTATTTCTATGCATTTGAGTCTAAGATTTGAATACTATTGTTTTAATTTGATATATATGAGATTTAAGTAAAAGCGAATTTTGTGTGGATTTAGTTCTAGAATTACTAAGCAAAATTGTATTCAATTTTTTTATGAGTTAATTTAATCTACATATATGCAAAGTTTGGGAAATGGTGAAAAGTCACAGTATGGGTAAAAAAAAGATTTGAATAGTATTGTTTTAATTTGGTATGAGATTTAAGTAAAAGCGAATTTTGTGTGGATTTAGTTATATGATTACTAAACAAAAATACATTCATTTTTTTATGAGTTAATTTAATCTCCATATATTCAACATTCGGGAAAGGCTAAAAAGTCGCAGTATGTGTAAAAAAAATCGACAATATATGAATCCTGAATTTTAAGAGAAAAGTTGACTGCAGAATCTTCACATAAATGTAATTATACATTTTACAATATACAAATCCTAAATTTGAGAGAAGAAGTTGACCAAAATGTAAATATTAGTATAAAATATGAATAGTTTTATTTTAATTTGGTATGAGATTTAGGTAAAAGCGAATTTGGTGTGGATATAGTTCTAGAATTACTAAAAAAAACGTATTCATTTTTTTATGAGTTAATTTAATCTACATATATTCAAAGTTTGGGAAATGGTGAAAAGTCACAGTATGTGTAAAAAAAAAAAGATTTGAATAGTATTGTTTTAATTTTGTATGAGATTTAAGTAAAAGCGAATTTTGTGTGGATTTAGTTATAGAATTCTAAACAAAAATATATTCAATTTTTTTATGAGTTAATTTAATCTCCATATACTCAAAGTTCGGGAAAGGGTGAAAAGTCACAAAATGTGTTAAAAAAATCCACAATACATTAATCCTAAATTTTAAGACAAAAGTTTACCGCAGAATTTTAAGACAAAAGTTGACCGCAGAATCTTCAAATAAATGTAATTATACATGTTACAATATATAAATCCTAAATTTGAGAGAAGAAGTTGAGCAAAATGTAAATATTAGTCACCAATTCGTAAATAGTCACTAAAATAGCAACTAATTTTGACTTTTTTTAGAAGGAAATTGTAAATAATCTAAAACTTGTTGATCCAAATGTAATTACATCAAAGATGTTGACAAGAATGTAAATATAGCCACTTATTTTGACTTTTTCCGTATTTTGACTTTTTTAGAAGCAAATTGTAAATATCCTAAAACATGTTGATCCAATGTAATTACATCAAAAAAGTTAACCAGAATATAAATATAGCCACTTATTTTGACTTTTTTTGAAGCGAAATATAAATATTGCAAAACTTGTTGACCCAAATGTAATTACACACAATATTATTGATTGAAACCTCATTATTATATTAAATAAAATTGCAAAAACTGACCTAAACCTAATTGCCTTATTTTGACATGACCAAATTACCCTTACACAAATCAATATATCTTTATGATGGGTACAAATGCATGATTAAATATGGTATAGTAGGGGGCAAAATGGACTTTAAAAAAGGTTGTAAAACTTGGGTGATAATGTATGCTTTTTTGGCGTAAATATACCGGAAAAATCATCCGAATTAGAACAAAAGTCAGATAAAAGACTAAAAGGTAAGGGAATAGATGGGATAAGAAAGGATAAAATGATAATTCAACTTTGAGATTTGGGAGAACGTTGGGCGCTAAGCATTTTTTTTTATCAAGCAATTGGTAATTTTATTGTTTTAATATTCTGTGGTTGACTCTGGTAAACTGAAGCTCTGCAGTTCGATCCTGTATGGCGGCAATTTCTCGTTTACATTGATAGTGTTCCATTTTTCTTATAGTTTCCTTGATTATAATCATACCTTTAAGACTTTTGAAAGAAAAATGAAATTATTTATAGCAGTCAGTTTTGCAATTATAATCATCCTAATGTCTTGTTTGGCAGCCTCAAACTCAAGGGTGGACCCATGGGGCGATCTGGGGGCAGTCTATATGATAGTTTTAAAAAAATATTTAAGATAAACTTTATAAAAGTTACTCTCATTTAATTACTCTCCAACTATGCTTTAGCTTTTAGTCATTTTAGAGAGCCAATTCTGACTTTTTGTGCTCCAATGGGCTTACTAAATGACTCTCTAAAATGAAAAATAATTTTTTGGCTCTCTACTACCGAGGAAAGACTCAAAGAGAGAGTATATTTGAGTAGCTCTCCAAAATTAAAATAATAAAAAGTACACGTAACAAAATTGGGAATCATATGAGGAGAGAGAGAGTATTAGAATTACCAATTTCAATATGACATTAGTATAAAAAATCAAACTCTCTATTGGGAATCATAGAGGATGGTTGGAGGAAGAAGCTTAAAAGTGACTAGCTATAAAAGCTTTGTGGCTATTTTAGCACAAATTCAGACAACATGGTTGGAGATACTCACTGATAACTTTATAGCTGACCAACACTTGGTTTTAAATAAGAATAATAGTAATGATTTTAAAACCTGGGTGTAATTAACCCTCCTAACATGTTAATTTAACGTTTTGTTGTGTTGAAAAGATTAAATATACATTTACATATAATGTTTTGATTTTGTCATGGTTTAATACTCGAAACTTTTTAGTAGTCCGGTTCGCACTCAACTAGTAGTTTTAGTGTGGGACAACTTCCAACTCCAAAATCATGTTGGGAATTGAACTTCAAAGCCTTCAGAATTTATCACAATAATGACGAACAACGTCATTGCAAATGCGCTCCAATAAAATGCTTTGAGGCGTGTATTAAAACACTTCCCTAAATACAATATTTGTCTCACCGTATCCAGAATTTGGCGTGCAAACGGGAATATCATAAATCTGTATTCAAGATACAAAGAAGCCAACTCTATCTGCAATATGTAGTAATGAAGATAGTCCAAAACATCCACTAAGAAACAAAAGCCGGTTCTCGAATTTTGTTTCTTCAAAAAAAAAAAAAACAAAACCTAGAAATATGTATTTCATGTAAAGAAAAGCAACAAAACTAAAGCTCTTTAAGCTCCTTATTTTGATAAGGAAGAATGAGAGAGATCTATACATGCATCATGCCATGATGATAATTGAATCATTCAATATATAGAGTGGTTGGTGCGCCTTAAGACGTTCACAAAAATGTGTCTGTTAGCATTGTGACTATTCAAGAATAATGACTTTGCATTGAACTAGTATCTTCTCGAACGTGTCCTACCACTGTTGCCTCCGCCACCACCAAAGCCACTAATCTCGTTCCTACCATACTAGAATTTTGTGTTTTTTTTTCCTTCTTTTTTTTTTTTTACTTTTTTTTTTTTTTTTGTGTTGGGTAAGAATAGATTCATCTTTCTATTCATGGAATATAAGTATACTAAAGTACAATACTCCCCAATATTGATGATGATATTTTCAGTGATCTTGGATTATATGTTGAAGGCCCTCGTTTGTGCTTTTTTGCCAAAAAGAAGTTTAGTGCATTTGTCTCAGCTGTGTTATGGATTAGGTATCATGTTTTTATTTAATTGCTTGCAATGTGTAATTAGATATATATATATATATATAAATATATCTAAATGAGCTTATGCAAGCTCATATATGTCCCTTTTATCAAACATGTTCACAAGCTTTTTCACAAATCTACTAAAGAATTTTATTCAAAAACGTGTTTGCAAACTCCATCGAGCCGAGCTCATGTGTATTTAAGCTTGACTCTTTTATTAAATAAACTTGAACTTGACTTATTCATTAAAAGAGTCGAGTTTATCCGAACCTTTATCGAACATGCTTATGAAGAATTTACCTTGATTGAGTGCAGTAACCTAATGAATATTTAATAGCATGCATGTTCACAATAGTAACACATTCATGTTCTGAATCACATTGTAACTGTATTGATAGCGCACCATACCCAGACTAATTCTATTAATACATCGAAAAAAGTTTTATATATATATATATAGATATATATATATGTCCTGCCCAAGCCTATTAGTTTCAGTGAGCCAGTGTGTGACGACATTGTCCTATAAGCATCCTAGGATCCAGCCCATCCACTAGATCATAACACATATAAATGTTCTTAAAAAAAATACTAAAAAAATTAACAAAAGGCCTATAAAATCTGCAAAAAATAAGAAATCCCAACATGGGTTAGTTCGTTAAAAACACAAACTCAATGGGAATATTTGTGGATCTATATCTAAATACTTCCAAGAATTAAAGAAGCTGTCAAAGCTCATATTCAGAGACAGAGAGGCTTTAGGTTATAAACAATGATACACCAACTATTATTTGGGGGTTTTAACTTTGTGTATCCGAACAATCATCATGAACCCTTTCCATTCAAAGTATCATCATCAGTATTGGGGTTGGACATTAGTCTACTTATATTCCATGAATGGAAAGATGAATCTATTAATTCTTACCCTCATCCCAACCCTCCAACAAAAAAAAATATGTATAAAATTATATATATATATATATATATATATAAGGAGATGATCTAAAGTAGTGAACTGAGTTGAGTGAACTTACCCAATGAACTATTGCAACACTAATTGTCATCCAACCCACACTAAACCATTAATTGAGTCATAAAATTTTAACACACAAGATCAAAAGTCACTATGGGAAACAAGGATTACAAGCACGGAACACCAAATCTCTCAAGTTCACAAAATGATCAAAAATCTCATTTTGCAAAACTATAATTCCTCTAATACACAAAACCCTACTCCAAAATTTGATAAATAGATCCATTTTGTTTTTTCTTGGGGGGTGCTTCCCCGATCCCCTAACTGAGCCTTATTTTCCGATGTACGCCAACACACTCGCCCCCAAGTTAACATTTCTGGTTCCTCGCTGAATGTGAAGCTTGAGTACTTGGAAAGTAGGGCTGCACAAAAAACCCGTTACCCGAAGACTCGACCCGACCCGACCCGAACCGATTGGGTCGGGTCTGAAATGAAATGGGTCGGGTCTGGTTCGGGTCCAGTTAAGAGATAAATGTTTCGGGTCGGTTCGGGTTGGGTCTGGGTCGGTTCGGGTCTGGTCTGGTCTGGTCTGGTCTGGTCTGGTCCTGTCAATAGACAAAACTGTTTTTGCTAATTAATTCTTTATTTTTGTGACAAAGTGCTCATTTTTCTTTTCATAATATCCATGAATATATAAAACATAATCACCTTATTAATTTTAACTTTCATAGGTTGCACATCATTATATCCATGAATATATAAAACATTATATTCACTTTCTAGTGGTTGAAAATAATTTTCATGACTCTCCGCCCTCATCAATCTTTTTAATGGATGTATTATACATAGAAGAATATGTATTCACTAATGAATATAAATAAAAATAATAACAAAATAAAATATAAGAAAAAAAAAAATTTAAAAAAAAAAAAAAAAAAAACTGGGTTGTGGCCCAGACCCGACCCGACCCGAACCAAAGTAACTGGGTCGGGTTGGTCCGGGTCCAAACCTTATCGGGTCGGGTTTGGGTCTCAAAACATGGAACCATTCGTAATCGGGTCGGTTCCGGTTCTGTAGAGACCCGACCCGACCCATGTGCAGCCCTAACTTTGATGATCTTTCAGTTTAGTGAGTCTTTTTTCCCGAAAATAAAAGGTTTAGTACATATGTTTGTGTTATGGATTCATATTATGTTTTTTTATTAAATTGAAGGTGCATTTATAGATGTATTAACGGGTGCCTTGTTTGGCAAGCTCAGACAAGTATTTGTAGTTTAGGACAACTTCCAAATCCAAATCTTAGTTGGATATAAACTCTTAACCCCTTGGGCTATACATAAATCATAAAAGTCTGTCATCAAAACTCCTCCAAATTAAATCATATTTTAATTGAAATTCTAATTGTTACAAATGTATGTAAATGGGTTATTATGATAATGGTAGACCAAAGAGAAATCCATAATGGGGTCTATGAGTGCAACAAAAAATTCAAGAATTAATCATGGTGGGATTTTTGTGCTAGAAAGAATATGGTTTTACAATATGAGATTTTTTTTTTTCCCATTTTAAATGTTTGAAAAGTTTGGTGTTTGTTACTGTCATGGCGTAATTGTAGTCATTTACCTTATAATGTATGACAATAAGTGTTGTAATTCTACTTCCAAATTGCAGCCTAACACAGTTACTACAACAAGTTTACAATGAAAGGGTACATTGTTATAACATGGAACCTAAAATTTGTTTATATTATAGTATTGGGTACCTTGAGTGCGTTTGATAAAACTAAAAATTAAGTACTGAAAATTAAGTGATGAATTTAAGTCATGAATATTTTAAGTGATTTGTATTAGCAAAACTAAAAAGCATAAAATTTTCACTTTAACATTTTCAGTGAATTTTCTGCTGCTTTTTCAATTAAGTGATACATTATCAAATACATCCCTTGTAAAATAAAAACAGAAACATGGGTGTCCCAATCTGTAAAATAATTTTTCAAAATTACATATACATACCAACAATTTTCCAAAATTTGCACGGACCAGGGCCCCTCTTTTTAATTGCTTGCCTAGTTGGATTGAAACTCTAACCCGGCCATGGGATCTGTTTGCCATCAAAACTCTTCTAAAATCATATTTTGATTGAAATTCTATTTGTCACTCACGGAACCCCTAGGATATACAAATATAAGTATATGGGTTATTATTATAATACTATACCTCAGAGAAATAAATAATGGGGTCTATGAGTGCAACAAAATATTTAAGAATCATGGTGATCACCACCATTGTACTAATATGGGTAATCCTCTCCTCAGTTTTGTTCTTCTCTATGAGTAGTGACCAAGAAAAACAAGAAAGCCCTACAACTTTGTCTACTCCAACTAATGTTACTGAAGGATCATCAGGAGGAGAGCCTGACCGAACATTTGAGCGTTGCGTGATGCAGCGCTTTGAGCCGCCTCCATCAACTTGGCGATTTGATATATGTCGCGATGTGTTTCGTATGGAGGGTTATAGCATGCAAGAACGAGGCGAACAATATCCTTCACGTAAATATATAGAAGCACTCAAGAAAGTGCCTGTGTTCAAGAACAATGACTACGCGTTGAATTACTATCTTCGTGAAGGTGTCCTGCCACCACCACCACTGATCTCATACCTGCCATACTAGAATTTTGTGTTGTTTTTTTCTTTTTCTTTTCCTTTTCCTTTTTTTTCATTTTTTTTTATATATTTATTTGTTATTATTTTTCTGGGCGTTGGATAAGAAAGATTTATCTTTCCATTCATGGAATACAAGTAGACTAAAGGCCAACCCCAATACTATGATGATAATTTTTATTATTTAGTAATTTTGGTTTATATGTTAAGGTCCCTATTTACGGTCTTCTAGTTGTTTTTTTTTTTTTTTCGGCCTAAACGCTCTTCAAGTTTAGTGAGTGTTTTATTACCCCCAAAAAAAAAAAAAAAAGTTTCGTGCATATGTATGTGTGTGATGGATTACGTTTTATCTTTTAATTTTATTGTGAGGTGAAGTTAGAGATGTACGAGGCGCTCATCTATGTTACTTGGCTGATTTATTAAATTATCTGGAATTTAGTTTGAGCTCAGCTAATTTACTAAACGATTCAAGTGTGAGTGGAGCGCATGTATGCTTGAATTTGACTAGCTTATTAAACGAGCTTAATTAGCTTTGTTCTACTCTATGAGCTTGACTTGTTTATCATCTGGGTAATCCCCTCCTCAGTTTTGTTCTACTCTATGAGTAGAGAGACCAAGAAAAAGACAGCGGCCCTACTAGTACTACTACTTTGTCTACTTCAACTGATAATATTGAAGGAGGAGGAGGGCCTTACACAAGGATTGAGCACTGAGTAATGCGCCACTTTGAACTGCAGCCATATCCGTCAGACCCGGGACCCTCGTTTCATACAAGTTGAGAATATGTTATGCCGCGATGAGTTTTGTATGGTGGGTTGCATTGTGCTTTTACAGGGCAAACAATTTCTTTCACATTATTAAGTAGCAGCACTCAAGAAAGTGCCTATTTTCAAAAACAATGACTATGCATTGAACTACTATCTTCAGGGAAGGTGTCTTGCCGCCGCCGCTGCCACCACCACCAAAGCCGTTACTCTCATACCTACCATTTTGGAATTTCTTTTTCTTTTTTTCTTTTTTTTTTTTTTCTTTTTTTGTTGTGCAGAGGGGTTGAGGTGAGAATAGTTTCATCTTTCCATTCATGAAATACAAGTAGACTAAAGTCCAACCCCCAATACGGAAGATGATATTTTTAGTAGCTCTAGTTTTTATGTTGAAGGCCCTTATTGTGTATGTTCAATGCAACTATTTAGATATTTCAGTTGAGTAAGTCCTTTTTTTTACCAAAAAAGAAAAAGTTCAGTGCATCTGTTATTTACATTTTTATTTAAAGGAAGGGGGAAACTTATACGAAAATTTACAAATAAGTGAGGTAAGTGAGATTCCTAAAACGTGAGGGGGGGTATGTGTGTTATGGCCAAACCTCAAGAGAGGTTAGTGATATTTACCCTTTATTTAATGGGAGATGCATTTAGAGATATATTATGGATAAATATCACTTAGTCCCCCTCATGTTTCAGTAATATCACATACTCCCCCTGAGGTTTGAAGCACGTATCACCTAGGCCCCCTCCGTCAATTCACCGTTAAAAAATGATGAACTGGCGTAAATAAATACCAAAAAAAAAACACACATTTTAGTCCTTGTAATTTCAATTTGGTCAATTTGGGCCTTGAAGTTTTAAATTGAAGCAATTTGATCCAAATGTTCAATTCTGTGAGAAAAATTGACAGAATTTACTCGCATACTATGCATTGTCACACTTTTGAAGGGCGAAAATGGAACACCACCAATCTCACAATCCCCTTACTAGCGTAATTGTGCATAACAGTAGTTAAACTCTACCAATTTTTCTCACAAAATGGGACATTTGGATAAAATTGCTTCAATTTAAAATTGTAGAAACCAAATTGACCCAATTGAAACTACAGGAACTAAAATGACACAAAGACCAAACTCTCAGGGGTATGTTTTGAATCTTTCTATGCCAGTCTGATATTTTTTTAACGGTGAATTGACAAAGAGGGTCTAGACCTCTAGGGTGTAGGTGATATTGCTGAAACGTGAGGGGGTCTAAATGTGATTAGAGCAAACCTCAGGGGGTCTAGGTGATATTTACCCATATAGTATTCGACCAAACCGAGCTCATGTATGTTTAAACTTGGCATGTTTATCAAATCAACCTAAATTCATGTATGTTTGATCTTAACTTCTTTTTTTGGGCCAAGAATGTTTGATCTTAACTTATTAATTAAACAAACCAAGCTCCGGTATGCTTGAACTTAACTAGTTTATTAAGCGAGCTTGAAAAACTATTAGAACTTTTTGAGCTCATGTATTCTTTGAAAACACCACAATTTTACAATAGCCTTAGTCAAGCCTAGTCACAAGATTTTTCATGAGCCTAGTAATCATGTATTCTTTGAAAACACCACAATTTTACAATGAGTTATATTTGGGGCACTAACAATATCCACTAACACTTACTAACACACTCTATCTCTCTCCTAGTGGCATTGTGGGATCCGCAGTGGACCCCGCAGTACTACTAGGAGAGAGATAGAGTGTGTTAGTAAGTGTTAATGGATTTTGTTAGTGCCCCTAGCATTGCCCCTTTACAATAGCCTTAGTCAAGCCTAGTCACAAGATTTTTCATGAGCCTAGTAACGAATTTTATTTAAATGAGTTCCCAAGCTCTATCCAATTGAGCTCATATATCTATGAACTTGGCTAATTTTCAAAATCTAGACTTGTGTTTGGCATATTTATTCAACAAGTCAAGTCGAGCCGTTATCAAACATATTTACTAGGGCTGGTAGAACAGCTCAGTTCGTATACAACCATAGGTGTGTATTATAGTCCATAATTAACAGCAAGTTAACAATAGTAAGACATTTACGTTCTGAATCACATTGTACTAATGTAATCATATTGATCCTAGCTCACCATACACTTACTAATTCTATTAATACAGCTAAAAAAAGTTTAAAATTTGTTCCGCCCAAGCATATTAGCTTTTGACTAAGCCAGTGTGTGACATTGTTGATTGTACTACACTAGAAAACATATAAAAATATTCTTAAAGAAAAGGGTGAAAAAAAAAAAGAGGACGACTATCAAATCTGGAAACGCATTATAGAAAAGCCTCAATTAGTCGGTTCAGAGAAAAATACAAACTCATGGTGAAAAATATGGATCCATATCCAAACACTACCAAAAGACTAAAGAAGCTTAATTTCAAAGCTCATCATCAGAGACAAGAGAGGCTTTATAGTTTAATCACCACCTATTATTTGGGGGTTTAACTTTGTATATCCGAACAATCCAGTTAGACGTCGTGAACGCCTCTTCCAAGTACTCAAGCTTCACGTCCTTATTTCCTATCTCCACGCCTCTTGCTCGATCATAGCTGTTGTGAGGAGGAGAGGGAAAAAAATAAAGTCGTTACAAGATATTCGGCAACATACTTCCGGTAGACGCGCAAAAAAAATAATAATAATAATGATATAATAAAATAAAATAAAATAAATCAATTGAAAACCATTTAAAAGAAGTATCTCCAAGGAGTGGTCAGAATATCATATATTCAGCAAATATCATATGTATTACGGCCCAGTTAGGATGGCAGGTGTGAAAGATCAAATAACATAATTTCAATACCAGAAGTAAAGGTACCCTGTAAAGGAATTTACCGGTGTTATTCTAATCAAACGGTGTTATTCCAGTCAAACGGTGGATAAGAAGTTTATTTTACTTGGAATGAAATTAATCTATTTTCAGTGTCACTGTAAACTATACAAAACTTCAAATATAGATTATTCGCTGACTCCAAATAATTTATGACATGCATAATTTGAGTTGAGTTGAGTTGAGTTGAGTTGAGAACTTGAGATGAGTCCCTCAGTCTCAAGTTACTGCTAGAGACATAATAAACCTTACAAGATAAAAGTAGCACTAAGAAGCATTTATCACAGTTACTGCTAGAGACATAATTTTTTGTACCTAAAACAGTCGCTAAATGACATGAATAAATAAAAATCTTATGTAGTTATGAAATAAAAGAACTTCTTTTTAACCATATTTGTGTATCCATTAAGATTACGGGGATTAGCTAATGAGGGGAGAATAATTTCAATTTGTAGGGAATGGGGATAACCGATGCGGCAAAAATATGAATTTTTGTGTATTCCAGGGTGTAACATGGAACGGAAGGCAAACACCAGTTCCATGATGCGATGAAGTGATTCTGCAGGAGAATTTATTGACACTTAATATATTTTTAACTATACAGACATATCTTACGCGGCAGCGCAAAAGAGAGAGAGAGAGAGAGAGAGAGAGAGAGAGAGAGAGATGGAAAATCCCACACATGCATGTAGAAAACAAGGAAAACCACACAGAAGCATGGATATCAACTTACCCGGGAGGTTTTCCATATTCTGTTGTCAGCTCGCCAAACCTATAGTAAGAAAGCTTGTACCTAATCATCACAATAAATAACATTAATGTTTCCTCTTTGTGAGATGTACCAACCTACATAACAGAGTCATCAGATAGAAATGCGCAAAAGCTTGTACCTAAATCATCACAATAAACCCCGTTCTTTTGAAGGTCGAAATCCTTGATCCCAACTCCACACAATAACATTAATTCCACCCCTAGTCCTCCCCATCGATAATCAGTTTGAATTTTTACTACCCTCTTTATTGTAGTTATATTTGGAGAAAACAACACTGCATACTTTTTCTCATGTGGAAATTAAAAACATGCTACCACTTTTATTTTTAACTAATTTAACGTTTCTTATTCTGATGAATTTCTATATTTGCAGATTAAAAGTTATTAGTACAAGTAGGTGAACTATAATTCTTACATGATTTTATTCAAGTTCAGAAATGTGAGGGACTGAAACAAATTTATATTACAAGAATTTCAATACAGATATATACATGTACAGAAGGCAACTCTGATTACTGAAACAAATTTATATTACAAGAATTTCAATACAGATATATACATATGTACAGAAGGCAACTCTGATTTTAGCTGATTACACTTTTAAATGATATCATAATACATGCTTTACATTACACAAGTTTGCAAGATTGAAGCACATTAACAAATGCAAAAGCATGCCACAGTCAAAAGCAATAATCAAATGTCCAGTTGACACGTCTAGGTAGTGACTCAAATAAGTACTCCCTCCGTCCCAATTGTGAGTCCTGTATTCCATTTTGGGATGTCCCAAAATTAGTGTTAACTTTCCTAATTTGGTATACAATTTTTACTTACTTTCCAAAACTACCCTTCATTGAAATCTACACCAAGACAAAACTAAAATAGTTGTAATGATTAGGGGCAATTGTGGAAAGTAGGTGTAGATTCTTCTTGTCCCCTAATAAGTTGAATTCCCAAAGATGGACTCACAAAATGGGACGGAGGGAGAAGTAAAAAGTAACTTACATAAGACAGTTCAACATCTTCGGAGCTGCGCCTTTGTCAACACGATACTCGCCATTAACAAGGTAGTCAGGTTCCTTAATGACTGGGAAAACACCACCTCCGATTCTCACCATCCACAAAAATCTAGCGTAGAAGAAACTATATCAGAATACAAAGAAAGCATAGAAAAAGGATTGTTCAGCCTATATGGACCCAATATAAAAGAAATACAAGATAAAACCTCACAATAGAAACTTGGATGACACAATGAACAGTATTATATATACAGACGCATGTAAATATAAATTTTGAGTATACAGCACAGAGCGACACTCCTCTAATAAGTGGGCCTTGGACAACTTTTGCACACGTATAATGATC
Organism: Hydrangea macrophylla; assembly: GCA_033977485.1. Classification (NCBI taxonomy): domain Eukaryota; kingdom Viridiplantae; phylum Streptophyta; class Magnoliopsida; order Cornales; family Hydrangeaceae; genus Hydrangea; species Hydrangea macrophylla. Next base: position 78,927,196 of record CM066998.1, read on the forward strand.
ACATTCCCAAGAAATATATTGTTTTTTTGCAGATTGCTGTTATCAATATTTAAAAATCAACACAACCAAAAAGTCATAACATAGTCCAAAAATGGATCTTATTGGCAAATACATTATGGCATATCCTTCAGGGGTATTAGAATGTGCAATTGGAGGCTACAGTTGGTTGATATATTGGATGACTTAAAATACTTCTCATTGCCATCAAACAAAGTAGATGGGAAAGGTAATGCCTCTAGAATGGAATGCAATATAGTTATATTACAAAAAATGAAAAGGATTGTTCGGTGTTTCAAAATATTGTCTGCAAACTTGCTCAACTAAGGCACAGTGTTTAGAACATAGACAATGTAGATTGCTTTAAGCCTAATAGCATATACTCACTTGTTGATATCATCTGAAGAATAACCAGTAACTCCTCCAAATACAACTAATACATAATCAACATCCAGAGATCTCATGATATCATATGCTTCGTCTTCATAAGATGACATTGCACGTCCAACGGTAGCAATGTGTGTGTTGTTCCATGTGTTGTTGTCAACAATGACAGTTCGGTTTCCCATGGCAGTGATCTGGTAGCCATAATCCCACCATGACATCACCTTAGCATCTTGAGGTGTGTTCTGCCGAAGCCAAAAGTAAGCTTCACGGTAATCATCGAAAATTACCCTGTTGCCATGTGCACCCCTTGCAGCTAAGACAATCGAGGGAGATGAGTATGCCTCGGAAGTGACCCACGTGCAGTGGGCAACGTATCTACTGAGTAAGTAAAAAGCACCAAGAAGTAATAGAGCAGCAACATTTGTTTCGGAAGGCAGGGATTGATCAACAGAAGCCTGTTTGCAAAACAAATATTAGTTATGATGTATAAAAAAGTTATTCAATTATGCTGATGAACCAGAAACACATTACAGCCATGGTGCCATAGAAAACCAGGTTAGAATGTGTGTGGGCAGTTCACATATGCAAGCCTACATCACTTATTTACTCCCCAAGGTGATACTTGCATGCATTTATATAGCTACGCGAATTTAATACTTACTGGACTAACTTGCCAAATGCTAAATTCATGACACATCGTATAAAAATAATTGTGGTTACTTATAAGGGTTTGGTCCTTTATTACTTAGGATATAATTTATTATTTTAATTTAGATATTCTCAGAAAATAAAATGAACATAAAAGAGGTAGTTACTAACATTATATAACCCCCTAAAAGAAATTTCGCCCCCGAAATTACTTACTGAACTAGTTGAAAATCTAAGGGTACTTCTTATGCATATCCGATTCTAGCTCCCAAGAGGCTTCGTTCTCGTCGTTGTGATTCCACTGGATTTTTACTAAAGAGATTTACTTCGTCCTTAATTGTTTTGTCTTTCGGTTCAATATCCTCATGGGTTTCTCCTTGTATGAGATATTCTCGTTAAGCTCGATGTTGTCATAGTTGATCTTATGCGAGGCGTCACGAACGTATCTTCTCAACATGCTTATGTGGAAGACATTGTGGATTCTGGATAGTTTAGGTGGTAGAGCGAGTTGATACGCAACCTTACCAACTCTTTCTAAGATCTCAAAGGGTCCAATGAATCTTGGTGACAGTTTTCCCTTCCTTTGGCCGAATCTCATTACACCACGTGTTGGTGACACCTTCAAAAGTACGTGGTCACCTACCGACAATTCCAGATCCTTCCTTCGGCGGTCGACATAGCTTTTCTGTCTACTTTGAGCGGTGAGTAGGCGATCGCGTATAATGCATATCTTCTCCGTAGTCTCTTGCACCAATTCGGGTCCAAGGTATTCTCCATCACCAACTTATGCCCAACAGAAAGGTGATCTACAAGGTCGTCCGTATAATGCCTCAAATGGTGCCTTGCCAATGCTAGAGTGATAGTTGTTGTTATTGGCAAATTCTATTAACGGTAAGTGAGTTTCCCAAGTGCTCTCAAATTCGAGAATGCAAGCTCACAGCATGTCCTCCATCACTTGGTTGACTCTTTCTGTTTTTCCATCAGTCTGAGGGTGGAAGGCAGTGCTTAACTTCAATGATGTTCCTAGTGCTCTTTGAAAACTTTCCCAAAATTTGGAGGTAAAACGTGAGTCTCGATCTGACACAATAGATACTGGTGCTCCATGAAATCTAACTTCTTGTTGTAGGTATAGCTTGCTCATCCTTTCCACAGAGTCGGTCATGCAATAAGTCAAGAAGTGAGCTAACTTAGTAGGACGATCAACAATTACCCAAATTGCGTCGTGCCCTTGCTTGGTTCGGGGTAGTCCAGTGACAAAATCCATTGAGAAGTGCTCCCACTTCCATTTTGGTATTGGTTGTCGTTGATGTTCAGCTTTGACTTGCTGACAGGTATAACACTTGGCAACACATCCTGCCACATCTCCTTTCACTCCTTCCCACCAATAATTTCTCTTGAGATCCTTATACATTTTTGTACCTCCTGGGTGTACCGTAAATCTTGACCGGTGAGCTTCACTCATGATTTCTTCCCTTAAGCTTTGAATATTTGGCACACAGAGCCTTTGTTGAAACCTGTAGCCTCCATCTTTTCCAATGATCCACTTTGTTGGGTCCCTTTTAGACATCTCTTCAAACCACTATTGAAATTTTTCGTCCTTTGCTTGCTCCTCAAGCATTTTGGCAATTAAGGTCGGTTCAGCTATTAAATTGCACATGGGTTGTCCTCCTCCTTGGTGGGTTGGTTGTACATCAAAATCGACCATTCCACTCCCTTATCATGAAGTATACGATTAATCCTTGAGGTTTTCTACTGAGGGCATCGGCCACTACATTAGCCTTTCCCGGATGGTATTGGAGTGTGAAATCATAGTCCTTTGGAAGTTTCATCCACCTTCGTTGTCTCATATTCAATTCTTTTTGTGAGAAAAGGTATTTCAAGCTCTTATGGTATGAGAAAAGGTCAAATTTCTCCCCATATAGGTAGTGCCTCCAAATCTTCAATGCGAAAACCACAGCTGCTAACTCCAAGTCAAGTGTTGGGTAATTACGTTCACGAGGCTTCAATTGTCGGGGTCCATATGCCACCACTTTATGGCCTTGCATTAACACACACCCTAATCCTTGGTGTGATGCGTCGGTGTAGATTGTGAACTTGACATCTTCTTTTTGGGATGACGAGGATTGGTGCGATCGTCAGCCTTGTCTTCAATTCTAGGAATGCATTCTTACAAGCATCGTCCCAGATGAATTTTGTGTCTTTCTTGGTTAGGCAGTTTAGTGGCATAGCTATTTTCAAGAATCCTTCCACGAACCTCCGATAATATCCTACTAAACCAAGAAAACTCCTAACTTCCGTTGGTGAAGTAGGTTGGTTCTAGTTTCGGACTGCTCCACCTTGGAGTCGTCCACTGAAATTCCTTCTTCACTAACCGTGTGTCCTAGAACTTGACTTGTTCCAACCAAAATTCACACTTGCTAAATTTTGCGCACAGCTTGTGTGTTCGTAGCACCTCAAGGGTAGTCCATAGATGTTGCTCGTGCTCTTCTCGTCTTCGAGTAGATTAGAATATCGTCGATGAACACGATCACGAACTGATCAAGGTAAGGACGAAAGATCCGATTCATGAGGTCCATGAAGACAGCTAGTGCGTCGGTTAGTCCAAAAGACATGACCAAATATTCATCATGTCCGTATCTTGTACGAAAAGCTGTCTTTGGGATGTCCTCTTCTCTTACAAGGAGTTGGTGATATCCTGACAGTAGATCAATTTTGGAGAACATCGTTGCCCCTTGCAGTTGGTCAAATAGATCGTCGATTCGTGGTAGAGGGTACTGGTTCTTAATGGTTGCCTTGTTGAGTTCTCGGTAATCGATGCAGAGCCTCATTGATCCATCCTTCTTTTTCAAAAAGAGTACTGGTGTACCCCATGGTGAGGAGCTCGGCCTTATGAATTTAAGGTCCTCCAACTCTTGAACTTGTTTCTTGAGTTCTTGCATTTCCACAGGCGCCATATGATATGGAGTTCGTGATATTGGCGATGTACTAGCAACGAGGTCGAAACAGAAATCAATTTCTCGCTTAGGGGGCAAACCCATGATCTCTTGAAAGACGTCCTCAGATTCAGAGATAATGGGGATTTGACTAATTGTGCACTCCTCGTCTTGTCCTTCGAGATTTGCCAAATAGTTGACAATAAAAGCATCCTCCGAGGGTCTACAATGAATAACTTGTGGTTGTTGACCTGGTTTGCAAAATGTGATTGTCTTCTCATGGCAATTTAGATTGGCATGGAATGCGGCAAGCCATTCTATCCCAAAAATAACATCAAAATGGGTCATAGGCAGGACGATTAGTTCGGCGGTCTTGGTATGGGCTTCCAAATCTATTGCACAGTTCTTACAGGCATACTCTAAAGTCATTGTTGTTTCTAGTGGGAAGGATATAGTCAAAGGTACGTGTAAGCGTTCAGGGGTCAGTCCTAGTTCTTGGACTAATTTAGATGATATGAAAGAGTGTGTTGCCCCAGTGTCGAATAAGGTTTTCACACGACTATTGAATAGAGTTATGGTACCTTCTAGTCCTGCTTGTTCAGGGACCACCGCGTACATCCGCCCTTATGCTGGTTGTGATCGATTAATGTTCCTTGGCTTTTTGCAATCTCGACTGTAGTGCCCCTTGTCTCCGCAGTTGAAATAGGTCACCTTAGGCCTGGTATAGTCTCGTGCATGATGTCTAATTATCCCACAGTTGAAGCAGGTGTTTCTTGGTCGTTGGGCATTTCCAGTTTTGTTGCCAAGAGGTACAGTGTTGGCATTCCCAGTGTCGGGTTTCTGCCTCTTCTGAAATCGTCCACCCTTCCAGTTACGGTTTCCCTACTGCGAGGTCTTGTTTGGGCCTTTAGAGTCCATTTGCTTCTTAAATTCTCGGTTATCCTCTTCTATAGTTAGTGCCTCTTCTACAACTTCTTCTTAGGTCTGATGGCGATGTCCGATGATCATTGGGCGTATGGGAGAAAATAACCCTTTGACGAACTTTCGAGCTCGATGTTCGGGCGTATAGATCATATGGTTTGCAAAGCGTGACAGTGCTTCAAAGCGGCTCTGGTATTCCAAGACGGACAGTGTCACGACCCATCCCGCTACGCGCGGAAATAGGACACGTGGCACGCCACCAAGGCTCATCCAATTTCTTTAAAGTAAAGTAGCAGCGGAAAACATAAGTAAAACCATTAAAATCAAAGTTAGGGGAAAAAAAAAGTTTGGCCCAATGAACCATTTCTAAAAGAATCCTTTCGAAAAACCGAGGTTCAGTCAATTGGAGGTGGGAACCGGTCGACTGAAGATCAAAAGCAGTAAGTATTAAAGTACAAAGGCCCTGTCCAGTCGACTGTGTCGGGGACACAGTCGACTGGAGCCTCAAATCTTCAGTCGACTGGTACCTTGTCCGGTCGACTGGACACTATTCAAGCAGAATGTTGTGTTTACGTGCAGAAAAACCAGTCGACTGATACCCATCCTTTAGTCGACTGATGGCTAGCAAACTAAACAGATCTTTGTTAAAAACAGGGGTCCAGTCAACTGTGTCAGGACCCAGTCGACTGATCCCTGAAATTTTTGCACAATCTGCAGCAATTCCAAACCAAGGTCATTCCAAACTAATTCCAACATAACACCACCATATTACACCGATTCAAACCAAAATTACCACATTAATTACTAGTGATTACAAGTACTAATCCAACTCAAGATTCAGTTCCAACATATTACTAATTCGAATTCTTATTACAAGTTGGATGAAAACAAAAGTATAAACAAGTGATGCTTTCCCGCCCGCACTCCTCACGCTTCTTACCTTTCTTCTTTTCACCTGCAATGGAGTAAAGCTCCACTGCTCAGCTATATGCTGAGTGCACAATTTCTAACATATATGGCAAAACATACTTTAATATCATAATTCATATCAAATAGTCTCTAGAGAGAAAAATACGCATTCATCCAGTAGCGGCAAGTCCAAGTCTTAAACCGCGATGGCAATGGCAAGTCCAAGTCTATAAACCATTGCATCCCCAAGTGCCATGGCAAGTCCAAGTCTATCAACCATGCAGATTAGTCGTCGCTACTAAATTCTCAAACATCGAGAAGCTTATTCCGGCATGAAATTGCATAAATCCCCCCTTTGACCCATATAAACTACTCAACGTGCTCGTATAAAGACATGCTTTTCACATTTAATCGATGGATAATTAACGAGCCTACAATTAATACATGAATTTTTGCCCAGACCACAATTTCAATGTCGAAATTTAAAACTTGTATATTCATTTATAACACATGTTAGGACTTCATACCTCGTGCGAATTCTCTCAAACTTTGAGGGAAGTATTACGGAGGCAATTCAACGACAGATCTCAGTTTTCAGATGATTTCTACAAGTTTATACATGTTTTTCCCAAATTTTTAGAAATTAGCTTATCGGAAAAGTTTGTCAAAGTGTCAAACGCGACCTAAGAGGTATCAAATCGAAACTCTTACCTCGAGGAGTCCAAATATGAAATCTGGCTAAAAACTGACAGACAAACGATCGCCGTTTGTCGTCGGAAAGCTCGTGGTACCAAATCCCCTTTTCTCTCTCTCTCTCTTTAAGATATTTTTTTTTGTAAGTTTGGCAAAAAGAAAATCCAAGCTTATCTATTTATAGGCACAGCTTCCGAAAATTCCGTTTACCTCCCCACGAGTTTCTAAAACTCCTAATTACCTCACGAAACGTCTTAAACGTCTACTTTATTATTTCATGACTGAAAACTAAAATTTATAAAAGTTTTCGACTAAGTCTCGCTTGGGTCCAAAATAAGTATCCAAAAATTAATCTATGTGGAATCTCTATACCACCTACCTTTTAAACAACGAAACACTCACGTTCTCACCACAGTGTCCAAAACAATCTAGAACAATATCAAAATTACCAGAAATTATACAAAACGGGTATAATCACTATTCATCAAAATACCAGATTTGCAAATAACATTCAAATCACATAAATATCATTTAACCATGCCAATGCAACATGACCTTTCTGATTATCGTGTCCTCAATGACACCTCACCGTTGACCTACGTCAACTCATCTCAATGGATACAACTAGAACACATTTGCGAAGTTCTCGAATGCACAGAAATTGAAAAGAAAAAGATGGCAGTGTTTAACCGCTAAGGCGCGGAACTGGTGGGAACTAGTGAAGACAACCATGGGAGCCGACACAGCCAAAAGGATGACATGGACCGTATTCAAAGAGAAATTCTTGGAAAAGTATTTCCCTGCTACTGAAAGGGAACTAAGAGAAAGAATTCACAAAACTGACCCATGGGAGTCTGTCCGTCTTGGAATACCATAATCGCTTTGAAGCACTGTCACGCTTAGCATACCATCTGATCGATACGCCCGAACGTCGAGTCCGAAAGTTCGTCAAAGGGTTAATTGCTCCCACACGCTGAATGATCATCGGACGTCGCCATCAGACCTATGAAGAAGTCGTTGAAGAGGCACTAACTATAGAAGAGGCTAACCGAGAATTTAAGAAGCAAATGGACTCGACGAGCTCAAACAAGACCCCGCAGTAGGTAAACCGTAACTGGAAGGGTGGACTATTTAGAAGAGGTAGAAAACCGACACTGGGAATGCCAACACTGTAACTCTTGGCAGCAAATCTGGAAATGTCCAACGACCAAGGAACACCTGCTTCAACTGTGGGATAATTGGACATCATGCACGAGACTGTACCAGGTCTAAGGTGACATGTTTCAACTGCGGAGATAAGGGGCACTACAGTCGAGATTGCAAGAAGCCAAGGAACAATAACCGATCGTAGCCAGCTCAAGGGCGTATGTTCGCGGTGGTCCCTGAACAAGCAAGACTAGAAGGTACCATAACTCTATTCAATAGTCGCGTGAAAACCTTATTCGGCACTGGGGCAACACACTCTTACATATCATCTAAATTAGTCCACGAACTAGGACTGACCCTGAAAGCTTGCATGTACCTTTGACTATATCCTCTCCACTACAATGACATAAGAGTATGCCTGTAAGAACTGTGCAATAGATTTGGAAACCCATACCAAGGTCGTTGAACTAATCGTCCTGCCTATGACCCATTTTGATGTTATTCTTGGGATAGACCGGCTTATCGCATTCCATGCCAATCTAAACTGCCATGAGAAGACAATCACATTTTGCAAATCAGGTCAACAACCACAAGTTATTCATTGTAGACCCTCGGAGGATGCTTTATTGTCAACTATTTGGCAAATCTCGAAGGACAAGACGAGGAGCGCACAATTAGTCAAATCCCTGTTATCTCTGAATTTGAGGACGTCTTTCAAGAGATCATGTGTTTGCCCCCTATGCGAAAAAGAGGATTAACTATTTAAGTAACACATACAATTCTATATCCTACATACAGGAATGAGGTTCTATATAGAGTAGAGGAAGAGGTTTCTTGTGCAATCCAAAGACTCGCTAATATTCTTGGCATTCTCATCCAATTATTGCAAGATATATTAAAGCTGTCTAAACAGATGTATGGAAGCGATTATACAAGGCATATCTCAGTAAAAGGCTGAGATTTTTTCTTAACCTTTGTTCCTTTTTTTTTTTTTTTTTTTTTGCCCAAAAAAAAAAAGCATCTCAAAGCCTGAGATATTGACCTGTGGAGTCCACATATACCAGACTAAAAACAAGAAGAGTCAATATGAGTAAGCAGACCACTAATATTGGACCGCAAATGACTGCTTATTGATGTATGGAAGATAATGCATGTTGTGTAATATAAAGTTACTCTAATGGAGTTTAGCAGACCATCATTAAAATTTGTCTTGTTCGCAACGACAAATTTTATTTTTAATTTTTTTTTGGCCAAATTGAGACTTGTAAAAATAACCAGCCAACTAGGGCTATTAGTGCAAAAGTGAGTATAACTCGTTTGGCGCCGAGGTGGGTCTTAGGCACCTCCATTGCATAGGTCGATTTTTCGACCGTCACCCCTTCCCCTTGTAATGGGAAAAAAAAAATAGGACTATTTGTAGCACAGTAGTTACAATTATCACACTAATCCCGCAACAAAAACTGTATAAAGAATAACTTAAGACAATTCCCATAAGGTTCCTCTAAAGGACTACCAAGCTCTCACATTATCTCTTCCTTCTAAAAGCTGCAGGCACTTGGTAGCAACAAAACCAAGCAATAGAAGTTTTGCAACACAGTGAGCAAGCTCCATTAGAACAAAAAAATATTACACAAATTGAGACATCCAATATGGAAACAAATAGTATAGTATTAAGAACCTCACCTTAGAAGAAGCCTTTGCACTAGCAGCTCCTTTGCTGGAACCAGTATGTGCAGCCTTGCTCTTACCCCTAAGTAACTGAGTCAAATTTTTTATTGTGGGAGAAACTGCAATGGCGCTAATAAGACACACTGCAGGTGTAGCAACAAGAATTAACCGAACCATGACCCCAGCAAAATACATGCTCGTGAGCCCATACATTACAATAAATATTGTGGCATCTGACAACCTCTTGAAGCAGAAATAGAGACCCGCTGGGAAAAGGAAAAGCAGGATTTGGAAATCAAACATGAAAGATGACCACGCAGTAGGCTGATGTTCAGACACGGACGCAATTATGGGGATGTGATCTTTGGCATAAGTGGGATCCAGTAGAGAGTAAAATCGACCAGCCCACGGAGAAATGTACCCAGATGCCGTGCCAACTCCAAGAGCAATACCACCCACAGCTACTGCACAGGTCACAGTGATCCTCAAGAAGGCTTGAAACAATTTTGAATCATTGAGAAGGTGCTTAACCCAATCTAAGAAGTAAAACACCTGCACATACAGTTGGAAGTTATGGTTGTAGTTCATCATATATTTGCCTCGGTAGTGTAAATGTAAGGATACTCATCAATGAATTACCAAGACAAAAATCAAACCACATATACCAATCTTTGGGTCATGTACTAATTTCTTAAAGACTTCTTTAATCCTTATGACAACTAAAACAGCTAAAATACACCATATAAACACGCGTGCTCCAATGGCGATGAGCATGTATTGAAGGAGGCAAAAGCAACATTCGTGATGCTGTAAAGCTACCACATAATCTCATGTCAAGCAATGAGAGAACGAGAAACTGGAGTAAAACACAAAAATCCCGTAGGTCATTACTAATAACTTGATGTAATTTTTTTCCAATTATCTACTTCATTATCACTATTTAAAAAAAAAAAAAGAGGCAGGTGTCCATTTCAAAATAATTCATAATATCACCTCTTGAATAATGATCAACAAATAGTTTCTATATCAACACAAATAAATGGTAAAGCAAATTATATAAGCCCACAGTTCTTGCATAAAAAGAGAAACAAAAGACATCAGATTTCAGGCATTCGCAGATGAACTTGGCAAGCACTAAACAATTAGCATTATATCCAATGATAGCATCTATGAAAAGCAGAAGCCAATACCTGCATCAAGAAAAACACGCCCATCGCAGCCATATGTTCACCCGACTGAACATGCTGAAAACCCACAAACCGAATCTGCATAGCAAGCAACATTCCCAATATATACATACAATTATACGCGACATATAACCTCATGGAATACCTTCCAGTGATCAAAAGAACAATCACATAGAGTGGGATCAGATTAATTATGAACACATAACCACCCCAGGCCGAGACCATATAGAAGTACCCGAAAGCAGAGCCCAAAGCCCAAGCAAGCGACCCAGTATTGACAGCCTTAACAAACAGATAAAAAGTGAGCAAAAGAGCGAAAATCGCAACACCCTCATTATCGTACGACCCCGCGACGGACCTGGAGATGTAACCGGGGCAAATGGCAATCAAAGCTGCGGCGACAAGCCCGGCACCTGAATCCCAGAGCTCTTTCCCAAAAAAGTAGGCTACGAGAGTGGTGTTAGAGGCGAAAAATGGAGCCGTCAGCACGCAGACCTCGCGAATATGGACGGCGAAGCTGGAGAAAATATTCATTACAATGGTTATTTTGCTGATATTGTATCACAAATCAATAAGAGATCACTAGAACACCACGTCAGTCCTAATTTTAAGGAAAAAATTTTGTCAACATAGGCACTATACAAGGGTGTGTTTGATAATCCAATTAAGTGCTTAAATTTTCATTTTTTTTAGCACTTAATTGAAATAACAGTCAAAGAAATTTTATTGAAAATAATCACTGAAATGTAGACTAATTACAGTACTTAAAACACTCTTTTCCAGTATTACAAATTCAATCTTTCAAAATTTCCAGCGCTTAAAATTCCGCACTTATTTTGTGGTACTTAATTTTCAGTATTATCAAACGGACCTAATCCAGTTTTATTGAATATTTACTAGCGAACCTGAAGAACCGCAAAACCCAGTAAATTGCGGCGGCGGTGACCATGAGACCCGGGTAGAGAGTGCCGCCGATGATGCGGCCAAGTGGGTACCAGCTCTCCGAGTCAAACCAGTTCCAGAACTCGTGGAAACCGTTCTGGGTCAGATAGAGAGTGGTCCTGTAGTTGAAATACGGGTCGAACTCGTGGATCATACTCTCATAGCGGAGGACACTGAAGAGGCGAGTGATGAAAGCGAGTACGTACACTAGGGTTAAGACTGAGACCCGGATCAGAAGCTCCTGTTGCTTGGTTTTCAGCTTTAGGCTTTTGAGAGAGAAGAAGTTGGTGGTATTGTACGATGAGTGATCGGGTTTCGAGGTTGTCGTCGATTTGACGGCGCCGCCATTGGCGGACTCGGATTTGCCTACCATTGATTTGTGGTTTTGGGTTTGGGGTTGAATTGTATCGATTATTGAGAGATCAAAGAACTGGGTTTTTCAGATTGGTGAATTTTCCATGAAAATGATAGTAATAGGGTTTTGAATCTGATCGGAATCACCGGAATCAGTGTGTGTGCTTCAGTGTCGAAGACTCGGAATTTTCAAGAATATATCTAAATGTGAAAGGGAAGTTTAGGATTTTGATTAGTCGCACAATGGTGATGAATAGTGTAAGCCCATGGTTTAGTTAGCCTATTGGGGTGCCAGCCTGAGGCCCTTTTAGCTGGGCTGAGTGTGAACCCAAACTCAAAGAGTGATGCTATATGGTACCAAATGTGTTTCTTAGTACCATATGTGACAGTCAGGCACGAGATTTTGATTGGAGAATATTGAGGTGATTTCAGTATTATTGTGAGCGGTCCAATGCCACATGTGATTTAGGAATCATTTGGAATTTAAAATTTGGGAAACATAGCATTACTCCTCAACTACACACTGTAAGTAATAGTTACTGTATGCCAAAGGTGATTGATTTTTTTTCTTTTTATTACAAGGAAAGGGAGTGAGTCGTACACTCGATTGATGTAATGAAAGGATTTAAGACCACATCAAACGAACTATACTCACTTTGCACCAGATTATTTGCATGAACACTATGTAGGAGGGATGAACACTAAAATTACTTCCAAAATAGCTCCAAAGATGTACATGCATTTTATACACTCGAAGCCAGTATTTGGATCCCGGAAAAAAAATATACATATATATATACATATATATATATATATATATTTAGTGTGTTTAATAACGCATAAATGATCATCACTTAAACTGAAAAAGTAGACGAAAATGTGTTTTTAATAACCCAATTAAGTGCTTAAAATAAAATAAAATAAATATTCATTACTTCTTTTTTTTTTTCCAATGTGTGATAACATACAAGGGCTCTCCATTTTATTGAAAGAAGTTGCTAAAAACGTACTAAAAATTTTAAGTGAAAATTTGTACTCCCCTGCCCATATACCACAGGTTCTAAGACAACAAAGATTAGTGATATACAAACTCGCTTTTTTTTTTACACAAAATTGATGCGCCATTATGTGATTGCCACATTTTTCAGTTTAAAACATATAGTAGTAGCATTTACATCTGGGTATGTGCATCAGTTTGCAAGAAAAGTTTGTAACATTTTTCAATTAACAATAGCATTTTCCACAAGCAAATTCATGTTCAGAAATCATAAAAAGCCACTACATAAAATCACAAACTGCTTTTGATGTGAACAGTCAGTTGGTCTCAACACCCAACCATTATCAACAACTTTTTAGATTCTTTATTTGCAATTGCAAAACTATGGCAGGCACCGGAAAAATAGGAAGAACCTCAAACTTTCAGATAAAGTGGGAAAACATATGGATGACTCCCACTATTTCAGAACTATGGAAAAAAGTACAGAAAATTAATTAGTACACACAGCTGTGTAAACTAACTAACAAGACCCCTCTGCTTGAAAACATCAAGCATTGTAACACCAATTTTTGCGGGAGACTCTACTACTGTAACACCAGCTTCCCTGAGGGTCTTGATTTTGTCCTGAGCTGTGCCCTTTCCACCCGACACGATAGCTGCACACGCGAAAAATATAATAGAATAAAACTTCTGGACATTATAGGTCAGGTACACATATACCAAAAGTTCTTATTTGCGGCAAACACCATTGGAGATTCCTCCACTGCTTTGTAGATGTCTGCTAATAAAAGTACCTCATTATTATTCCGTATCAAAAATGTTACACCCACAATCTTTTCCACAACCATACATCTTGGCTCTTGATTTCGGAGGACCCCATGAGGATCCCACATGAGTCCCACACGGGACCCACTAAATCAAGGGTCAGGATGTGTTAGTTGTAAAAAAGGTTGTGGGTGTAGCAGTACTCCGTTCCGTATATGTAGAATTTCGCTCATGATGTACCCAAAGAAAAGGTGCACCAATGTACACAAAATGTATAGCTAGATGTATACGAACAATATACGCTCTTAGCACACAAAAAAAAAACTCCACCTACCCCCCCACCCAAAAGAAAAAAGAAAAAAAATTCTCAATTGCACACACAGTGAGAGAACTCCCCTGGAATCCCCAAAGAAATGGAGCACTGGATGAAAGGGTTTGATGGCCAATATGAGATTCTAACTCTCTAGAAGGATCTCTTATTGCTCTCAAAAGTCAAACCATATGCTCCACCAAATACATAAAGGGGCCACCTGCCAACTTTCATCCCCTAAGTTCCCTACTATACAACCCCTCCAGCCAGCTAAAGTCCCCAGGTCCCCACTATTAACCCCACAAATTCGAAGAGGCTAAATAGGAGGTTTCTTCTTCATTTGTCTATCTGGAAAAAAAGGTTTCTTGTTCCAGCTAACTGAAGCCCACAGTGACACAAGCTTCAATTCAATTGTCACCCATTTGGTTGATGGAGAGGTAGTGGTATGGGATACGTAGACCAATTAATTGTCAACCATTTACCGTTGCCTATCACAGAAACATTCTGAACAAACTTCCAATTTCTCGTTTAATTGTAATTAAATAAACGTACCAGCATCAGTTGCATCCACAGCATGTAATCAAAGCAAACAGTAAGCGTAAATGCTATTGTGTTCAAGCATCATTGCATCAAGCATGGTAATTCATAACATCAAGATATCATACCTCCAGCATGACCCATACGACGGCCAGGTGGGGCTGTTAGTCCAGCAATAAAGGCCACAATAGGCTTCTCAGTCCCGCTTTCCTGTTTGGTTTGTCACACGTTGATATGAGATATAACATAGAATGAATGCCAAATCAATGAAAGCAATAATTATGATAAATCCATTGCAAAGAAGAGAAGACATTTTTATTTTTTTGGGTAACTTTCAAGGTGCTCAATGGGTAACTTTCAAAGGTACTCAACATGTTAACAAACATTTGTTCCAAGAGTTCGTACCTTGACAGTAATACAACGGAGCAGTGGGCACTGTCGTAGTAAAGAATTTCAATACATTTATATGAGTGTGTTTGTACATTATTATGTATATATCTGTGTATTTGTTCATAGATGTAGAAGTATATATACATATGTGATTATGTAATCAAACAGTTAAGTGTAAAATCAAATATCAGGGGTTGAACCAAAAAGTATGTACAGTTCCATTGATCCAGGGTCAGTAGTTTTAATTGTCAAACTCCGAAATGAAATGAGTGATGTCTCACTCGATATGCGTGAGTGAGTGTTATGAGATTAAGCAAAAGAATCTTTAAAGCAGTTTCATCTCTCAGGACGAAACTTACAAGTTTAAAATGTTCGGATAGACCTTTAGGTCTTATCTAAAAGTTTCCAGTCAGTGGAAATAATGACTCATAGTTGTAGGCCTCGTACTTGTTTCAAAGTCATGTCATTTGTGTCTGCAACTTAATAAGCAATGTTGGGCACCAAATATATAGCCTAGTTGGTATGACTGGCTTCTCCCATGGGGGAGGTCAGGGTTCGACTCCTATGGGAGTCGCTCCCTTTGGGGAGTTTGCCCTGTGGGGCTTGTTTGGGTTGTGGGTCTGTGGCCCCGCCTGTGTGTGTGTGCGTGGCGCCTGTGGGTGCTTTGCCATCAGCAAAATATATATATATATATATATTCATGCCTTCTGCAGTCTTTTTCCTCTATAGCAACAACTAAGTCAAACTAAGGCAACATCTTTCAAAAATTACATCATATTCATGAATAACAGTAAATGTCTTATTTTCCCCACTACTCAATGACCCTCAAATGTAACTCCCAAAGAACCAGGCAACAAAGGGCATTACTCTAGGGCACATAGCCACATACTAATAGCATATTAACCATAGAACATACATCACCCATCCTATAAAGTTCACATCTCCGATCAGTCATTATGAGATCATCAGTGTACATCCAGTGATAATACACACAATAAATTGTCGAACAACCTTCTCTTTCATCCAGTATGATTTCACATTAAGGGGTACGAGAGCTCAGGAAAAAAAGAAGCAGCTATCCAACGAGACCATTATGACAAGACAATAGCTATAGCAGTTTAGCACCCACCCACATTAACTATCAGTATAAACTATAAACAGTTATTTAAAACTAAATATGCACCATTCATTACCTTAATTAGTGCAGCAGCATCCTCCTCTGCAGTTCCACCTATTTCTCCGATAAGAACAATGCCTGAGATGAATATATAGATAACAATTAGGTGAATGCATTACTTCTTAATACTTTCTCTCAACACATACAAACTTATCCTTTTTACCCGGCACAAAAAAGCCAATTTTCCTTTCTCTACCTCTTATACATTGGTTCCGTGAAGAATATAACACAAAGAACATGAACGCTATGTTACCAAATGAGAGAGATGAGTAAGAACGAAACTGGGATTAATATACTTAGAAGGATAATGAATCGTTCAATACAGAAAAAAAGATCACACAACTCAGCTAAAAGAGTAAGTACAACCCAGAAAAGCTGGCAAACCCTAAGTATTGGCATTCATGAAACTTTGTGACAAGTTAAATGCATTGTCAGTGATCTAGTTGCAAGGCAAGATGAGAGAATTACTAGCTTAACAACTTAATTAAGCAGGTCAAGATTTTGCAATTTGGATAATCCTGTAGTTGATAATGTCAATTTCAGTTTCTCATTCTAAAAGGTTGCTTGCTTAGAAGTAACCTCCTTACGAACCAATTACTGGGACTTCAAGTATTTCGTCTCAAAGTAACCCTTTCAACTAATTTTGGTTTTTTGATGATCACCTGTGAATAGTGCCATATTCCGGCAGCTAATGTCAGATGAAAGAACATGGTAGAGTAAATCTGGCAAGGAGATGAGATCTGACTGGAAATCTGAATAAAGTCATTGCGTAACTAATGGCTATTCTAAAACACATGTAACTCTGTAGGGCTTCAATACCATATTAGCAGGGATAGAGAACATATTTCTTTATTAATTCAAGGAAAGCCCTAAATATATAGACAAGGATAACTAAACATTAACTCCGTGCAACTTAAGATAGCATATAGCTGCGTTACTACATGTAACATAGATGTTATCATAACGACAGGGAGGGGATTGGACAATTAGTCCCTTTTAATAGATAGTCCCGGGACTAATAAAACCACCCCTCCCATGGTATAACTTAGTCCCCCATATGGGAGTCTATTCTTTAAAAATGGACCATTAGTCCCGAGCTGAATGGCCACGCCAAATGCCGGACTATTCAATTAAAATGGACTATTGGTCCAATCCCCCTCTATCCCCCCTTACCTTAGTCCTGTAAAACAAATGTTACAGTCTAAAGGATCCAGAAAATAGATAAGAGACACATAGATTTAGTAATCGATATTAAGTTATAATGACAAAGGGGTGTCAAATTTAATTACTGGTGCCACAAAGTTTCTAGTAATTGCCAAATAAGATAATAAACCCATCATAGAACAAGGAGCTAATGGCTATGACATGATCTTCTGGCCATTAAACTTTCAAAATATCTAGTCATGTAAAATGAAAATCAAATCTGATTAGTGAGGTAACATGGACCGTAGATAGACAGTGAGCTAGTACAATACTTAAATGTACAAATAAAACCACTAAAAGTATCTAATACCTCATATGGAATTTGGAACGTGGGAGACCAGATTGTACACGATCATCTCATAGCTACTTAATGCTTCCTAAGTGTATAATACTTCAAATAAAAAGTGGGAGAGCAGAATCTGATCATGTCATAGAGCTTCCATTTAATAGACTTATCCAATAGTATCTTGTTGTACTAAACTTGTTTCTCAAAATGAAAATTTTGGAACTCAACTATCAATTTTAGGTCATTGCATGATAGCCAACAGCATTTTCTTTCCTCTTCACTATACATGAGGCCAAAAAAACTTTCTTCTCCCTGACACACTCCATTTCTACATGCAAATCCACACCGAGCCTCCATCACAAGACTACACATACGCAACTACAAAACTATAGTATGATAAGCCAACAGACACACACACACACACACAAGCACACGCACAGGCGCACGCAGAGAGAGAGAGAGAGAGAGAGAGAGAGATCAAAATGCATTTTAAACTAGCACCATTGCCTTAGACTAAAACTCAGAATGTTCGAATTCTCAGGCATCCAATTAAAACCAAACTCACATTTGATAAGTTGTCAATTAGTAACGAATGATAATAATAATAATAATAATAATAATCATAATAATAATAATAATAATAATAATAATAATAAAATCACTAATGGAAGTGAAATCAGAATTCCATCATTCTCTTCCTTTCAATGTGTGAAACCAAAATATTTTATATAAGACATATACATCGTGCAAACGACGAATACATGTAGCATGTCTGCATATACGATCGGTAAGTTAGAATTTTGGAAAAGAAACAAAACAAACAGCATAGAAACACAAAACCTTCTGTCTGAGGATCTGCCAAAAACTTCTTCACACAGTCAACAAAGTTTGTCCCATTAAAAGGATCCCCGCCAATGCCAACACAAGTCGATTGTCCAAGCCCAACAGCAGTTGTTTGAAAAACCTGTGAAGGAAGTAGCAAAACAAAAAGTTATTTCTGAAAGTAATAGCACGCAAAACCAAAGTCCGAAAATCATCCAACCATAGAAAGCAATCAATATTCTAAGCAAAACCACCACTAAGACATCGCTTATACGATAACAATAAGGCTCAACTCTTTACAACCATTGCTAGCCTATTAGGAAAGAGGAAAACGGAAAAAGGAAGATGAGTGATCCAGGATATTAAATCTCATGTTGTGGAAGTCCAAATTAATATTGTAAAACGGTGCAGGGCAGAATGAATCAGTGCGTAAACCAACGATATTGCTTTTGGTTTGCAATTAAATGGGCTTAAGATACGTAGGAAATGTGGTCTATGCATTTCCAAGAAAATCGTTGATATTGTGAGATTCGACAATGTAATGAGCAAAAGAGCACCAGCTGAAAAGCCCAGCTTCAGAAGAATAAAGATTTAAATAACACAGAAGCAAGACCCCCACAATTATACAAGAAGTGGTCATTCCCGGTACCACACGTCGTCTTGGTCAAAGTAAATTCCGTAGGACAGTAGAGTATAACACGACAATCTCCAGAAAAACCACCACAAAAGCATAACATATATCCATAGCAATTCTCAACAACCTATAGTTAGGACATACCGCTTCATATGTCAAGGTACCAGATCGTGAAACAATTCCTATGCGTCCTGGTTTGTGAATGTACCCAGGCATAATCCCAATTTTACATTCTCCAGGCTTGATAATGCCAGGGCAGTTTGGCCCAATCAACCGAGTTTTGGATTGCTGGTTGATGGCAGCCTTCACTCGTACCTAAACAATAGAACATATTAGCACAAAGGTCAGTTCTATTCCAACCATAGAAGTCAAGATCAATATGTAATAACAGTGCCCTTTAACAAACTGGGTGTAGAAGTATATCTTAACTAGAAATGAGGCAATGTTTGAGGATCTGGAAAACTTAGGACATGACACCATATTCTAGAATCCACTAATTGAAAAAGAAGAATGTATATGTGAATCATACTGAATGCTGTATGTCATGACCATTGATCCCATCAAAAGAACAGTTACTCAATTAGCATCCATATCAAAAAATAGCTATAGAACTAGTACAAAGTCCAATTTTCTTTCCTTCTCAAAATTACATTCCAACATTAAGAAACACGATTCAGACTGCATCAGACACCATTTCACGAAGAAAAAAAAACATATATATCATCATTGTGCAGAATTCTTCATAAATCTACTTTACCATATCATGCTGAGGGATTCCTTCCGTGATACACACAACAAGATCCAGTTCAGCCTCCAATCCCTCCATAATAGCTGATGCGGCAAAGGGTGGGGGAACATAAATCACTGAAGCATTTGCCTTTGTCTCAGCCTTTGCCTCTGCGACTGTGTTGAAAACAGGAAGCCCTAAATGCTCAGTTCCACCCTTCTTTGGTGTCACGCCACCCACCTATTCAACAAAAAGGAGAATAGAAAATAGTTATAATATCCCACTTAAGTCAAGGAAGCACTTTATTAATTAACATATTAGCACATTCGCATCATAATGTAAATACCTTAAACTGTAAAAATAAATAGATAAAGCAAGTAAGGAGTTCAAGTAGAGTTGTAGAGGTAAGGCACAAAGAGAAACAAAAGAAGGAAAAGCACTAGCACCAATGGAGGATGAACTGTTAATCAACGGGAAACCTCGAATCCATAATGCCTATGTGATACACATTCAAAACCATCTGTGATCCACCTAATTGAATCAGTAAATATCAAGGTTCCAACCCACTGGTGGTAAATCCAACTTCTGAAAACAGGAAAAGAATATCAATTTCCCCAAAAATACAAAACTATTCATTAATGTTC
The DNA here is from genome assembly GCA_033977485.1 of Hydrangea macrophylla. Classification (NCBI taxonomy): domain Eukaryota; kingdom Viridiplantae; phylum Streptophyta; class Magnoliopsida; order Cornales; family Hydrangeaceae; genus Hydrangea; species Hydrangea macrophylla. Next base: position 78,947,473 of record CM066998.1, read on the forward strand.
ATCATGGGCAAAAACATCAAAGCCGATATCTTAATAGTGCACATATACGTCTCACCCACTCAAAATCTCTCCCCAGAAAAACTAACCAGCAGGTAAATTCCTAATTCCTTAAGCTATACAAATTTAACACAAGTATCCAAAATAGCAAAATCTCTCGTTCTTGTGATTAAAAGCTGAAATTCAAGCATTCCTCTGCCTTTCTTTCTTTTTTGAGAAGTACTAATTTATATTTTAAGGCATCAAGAAAGGGGTGCTCCCATGTACAGCCGTAGTATACACAAAAAGTATCCTTTAATCTGAACCCTCTAAGCCTCCGAAAGAGTCAATAGACCTATAAGTGCTACCTTTAAACCATATCTGAATCCTCAACGTAATCAAATCAATAAAGAGTCGAAAGCCATTCATGTCAGCTATATGTTCATGTTTCTCCAACTAGTTATATCTAATAAACCATAGTGTCATTTGAATCACATGGCATCACGTCTTTTCTTCCCTTCTTTGCATACGTATATTTAGGTCTTCTCCTTCCCCTAGCCATACCCTCAGTGTGTGACTGTCACGTTTCCCAGAAAGTGCAATTGTTAGTTTTCGTTGTACATGTCTAAATCATCTAACCGGTTTCTTTACTTTCTCTAAAAACGGGTGCTACTTATCCTTTCTTGTGCTACTATACATCCATTGCACTAACAAGTTTTCTCGTATTAATTTATGTCCCACAAGATACGGTTGCTCTAACAGTTGTCCCAGAAAATTTCCTCTTGACATCAGAGGTATACTGCGATCATGCAACTTACAACAAGCGCTCCTCCACTTGAGCCATCCATGTGGCCATGCATAGGTTTTCTTCAGATGTTGAATTGGATAATTCTAAAAGCATGATCTCTACCTAGCCACCACTTTTCAAGATGACCTCACCCAAGATGATGCATTTCTACATTAAAATATTTACAAATTTTGAACAGTCTCAATCAAATACATGGGCGAACAAACATGCCATACATCTTCAAATCCCTGATGTAGGTAAGCGTTAGATACAGTGGCGGATCCAATGAAGGGCACAAGGGGGTTCAAGGGCCACCCCCCGCCCCCAACAGTTTTTTTTTTAAAAATCAGAGCTACCCTAAACAATAACTTTTTACACTTACGCCCCACTTAAAAATTCAGTAAACCCCGCATTCTATTAGTAATTGAGCTTTTGTGTTCGTTTTTACAGCATTCCACGAAAAAATAATAGATAAATGGACCCAAACAAATTCGCCAATGGGCAAGGTTCAACTTTCAGATTCCACCCATCCGCCCCCAACTTAAAAAGACTGAAACAAAGAAAAGAATGGCGCAATGATCACCCAATAATTTGGTAGAAACAGCAAAACAACTGTACATAAATTGACATGGTGAATGAGAAACTGAGAGATATTTACCATTTTGGTGCCATATTCGATGGCTTGTTCGGTGTGGAAAGTACCGTTCTTGCCGGTAATGCCCTGGCAAATGACTCGAGTGTTCTTGTCGACGAACACTGCCGGATTTGGGGTCGGAGCCGCCGCGAAATTGCGGCACTGTTGGAGTAGCTTCTTCGATGTGACTGATCCAATCCTCATCAGTCTTGTGCCTTGGCGACTGGCCATCTCCCCCCCTCTCTCTCTCTCTCTCTCTGGTTTTCTGTATTGCAGCGCTTTACAAGCAACGCTGTGAAATGAAGAATAGGTCAAAACAAAAATTCCAAAATTATGTAGGCAAGTTGGCCGATCTTTTTGGACTACTACTGCTTTGGTCGGTCTTTCTCCTTTTTAAAAGAGACCATCAATCAAAATATGGTACACCAATACTCACCAAGATTTCAAATGGTTGAGCAAAAGAATTTTCTTTTAAAGTTAGGCTTAAATGCAAGAATAATGATGTGCTTATCAAATTTCTATTTTAAAAATATTTTTTAAATGATGTGATAATAGGATTAAGTAAATAATTTTCAATTAAAATTAACTAGTCTCACTATATTAGATCTAGTCTCATTGCCACATCATTTTAGAAAATCTTTTAGGATAGAAATTTGAGAAACATAGCATTACTCTAAATACAAAATGTATGACTAAAGTTTGATCTCTGTCTCGTTTTGGTCCCTATTATTTTAGGATAAATTACCTTTTACCCCACGTGTTTTTCTCTATGGCACTTTGCCCCTCTGTAGTTTGAAATATAACACATAACCCCCTGTACTTTACCTCTGTGGCACTTTACCCCTGTAGTTTGAAATATAACACATAACCCCCCTGAAGTTTGCCTCTGTTGCACTTTACCCCCTATAGCCAAAACAAATTGCATAAATGATCAACAATTACAAGGGGGTAAAGTGCCACAGAGGCAAACTACAAGGGGGTTATGTGTTACATTTCAAACTACAAGGGGGTAAAGTGCCACTGAGGCAAACTACATGAAAGTTATGTGTTACATTTTAAACTACAAGAGAGCAAAGTGTCATAGAGGCAAACCACAGGGGGTAAAGGTAATTTATCCATTATTTTAATTGAATTAGTTTGGTCCCTAGAGTTTAAAAATTGGACCAATATGGTTCAAATATCTCATTCTTTCAAATTCACCCACTAATATGTTCGATTATGATGATAAACGGGCGAGGAGACTAGTGGTGTTCTATTTTTTTGCCCTAAAATGTGTGACAATACATATCATGTGCGTAAACTCTGTCGACTTTTCTTACATATAATTGGATATTTAGACCAGATTGCTTCTATTTAAAAACTTTAAGGACCCAATTAATACAATTGAAATTACAGGTACCAAAATGAAACAGAGACCAAACTTCAAAGGTATGTTTTGTAATAAATCCTAAAAGTTATGACATGATTAGCCACATCACGTGCCGCGTCGAATTTGGATCCCGAATTCGTTGATGTGTTAAGGTAAGCGAGGTTAGCCGAGCCCAACTCATAATTTACTCGGGCTTTGATAATTTTTTTTATGTAATTGGTCGGACTTGGGCTAGAAATTTAAACCCAAATTGAATTTGGGTTTGGGCTTGGTAATAGGAAGAGAGGTTAATAACCGAATAACTCATGTCCAACCCCAAACTTATATGTATATATACATTTAGTAGCATAATATCCTCCTTTGTAAATTAAGAGTTCTTTTATTTTATTTTGAATGTTTCCTTTTAAGAGTATTATTTTTTATTTTTTGGAAAATCAATGCACTTAATTATACATTTTTCAAATTTGTCCTTTATTATATAAAATAAAATTTAAAACTCTTCTATTTGTCATTTGATTGACACTGAAATTTCAAACTCTAAATAATTCCATTAGTGAAGAGTTTAAATTAATAAATAAATAGAAACACAGCAATCAAAGGTCTTCCTTAAATAATTGAAAATTAACAACCCCTAAAAAAATTTAACAAATCCTAGTTTGGGGACAAGTAGAGTACATATTGTTTCATTTTATGTTTAAGCATAAATCGCTATAGGGGAGATGGCTATAGATCTGGTTAAAGGTGAGGAACTAGGCTAGGTTGAGTCCGTTTTGTTTTTTTTTTTTTTACTTTTAAGGAAATTGTTTTGGTAAGGTTGGGTTCGCTTAAACTATTTGGAGGAGCCAATCGCATTAACTGCTTTAATTGGAGGGGTCAATCACATTAACTGCTCTAAAAATCATTTTGCACATACCTACACTATATCATTTCTGACTTTCAGGGGGACTATGGCCTCACTCCTCAGCATGACTCTCTTATGCTCCATCCATGTGTGTGAGTTTGTGTGCGTGTGTGTACAGTGTGCGTGCGCGTGCAATTCACCAATGTTGGATATTTGATTCCATCACATTTTTTATTACTTTTCAGTTTCGCTAAACCAAATTTATTTTACCATTAGTCAAGTTTTATAAATTACAATAAGCAATCAACATTTATTACTCAAAAAAAAAAAGTTATATTAAAAATATTCGGCTCGAAAATATGTAAAAATAGAATAAAAAAAATTCATCTCCCGCCCTTGGATGTGACGCTAAAAGTTTATACTTAAAAGATAGACAATAGTGGAAAGTTAGAAAAACTTTAACACACACACACACACCCCCCCAAAAAAAAAGCCACTAACAAATAAAGTCAATCAATCGTTTATTAACCTCAATTTCAAGGTTTTTTTTTTCAAACTTTCTTATTAAATTTTATTTTGGTTTCCGATTGTTGTTTGGAACTATTTTCATATTTTGTATAGCAATTTACTTCCTTTTATTTTATTTTGGGAATCAAATGTGCGTGTGAATAAGAAGAAGATCATAGTAAAGTGAGTCTAGCTTGTTTGTCATTGACTTGGTACTTCCTCCATTTTGTAGGTCGAGTGTTTGACTCCGTTCCTTCCGATTATAATAAGAATAAGATTAAAAAAATAATAAAATAATATTAAAAAAATTTAAAGTAGTAGGTCATAAGAGATAGAAATGAATAACTACCCACTTTTAACATATGTACGTATAATGTAATCTATATTTTGACATTGCTATGATATAAAATGTTATATTTTAGAACATGTGATTCTATGGTATACATAGCATAACCCTCCAAAAACACATCTTCATCGGTGTGCCAATTAAGATCCCACCACATTTAGCATTCCAAAGGTGGCATTGCTATTATTTGACATGAACTAGCACACCTTGTGCCATTGTTTTTAATAAAATTTGACTGTTAGCAAAAAAAAAAAGGTTTGATAGAACCTTTGCTTTGAAGTTAATTACAGACTTAAGAGGCCATATATATCTCTAACTGATTCCTTCAAAACATGTATGCAACTACTGGTCACCATTACCATTAATTCAACAAAGCTAGTACTAAAAAAACTCTTGAATTTGGACAGCTTGTCTACCCAGATTTCCTCCCAACAGTCCATTGTTTGAAAATATATATACTGACTCATCAAAATTATATTTGAAGATCATCACCGGTAGAGTGTTAATTAGTTGCGAAATTACCATACCCATATAAAGGGAGCCCATGATGACATGGCTCATCGTGGGGACAAAGCTGTCTTTGCAATTTGCATGGCATAATATTAATTTTTGAGTAATTTTTTTGTGACAACTTTCATACATCTTTTATGCAACCTCCTAAAAAGATGTGTCTATCTCTCTCATGTGTCACTGTGGGGTCTAATGACATCACAGGAGAGAGAGAGACACATCTTTTAAAAGATTGTGTGAAAGTTGTATAAAAGTTGTGTCCCAAAAATTATCGTTAATTTCTTGATCAAATTGATGTCTTACAAAATGCTATATGGAGAAGTTATATAGTGAGACTGTCACACCAATTGTCTATCACCTTACATAAAGGTGGTATGACAACCCAATGATATGGGGCCATGTAAACTTTTAAAAATAGGGGATACATGACAAATAGTAGAGGCATGACATGTTGCTTAAAATCAATCAACTACTTATCACACATAGGGGTGTTCACGAGTCGGGTTTGGCCATCATCCGCTCATCCATCTGAACATAGTCGGATTTGCACTATTTCCACCCGTCATCCACTCGCTTTGCCGGGTGCACCTGACTCATCGAGTGGTCGGGTGAGTCGGGTGAAACCCAACTGTCTCATTTGTCTCAATCAAGCATTTGCTTTACACATGACTTTGTCTACATTTTCTTTTTCTTTTTCTTTTTCTTTATTATTATTTTTTTTTTTTTTTTTACTTTGAATGTCTTTTTCTACATAGTTATGGGCTAATCAAAGCTCTGACCAAACAAAAAATAAAAACATAGTCATGTGCTAATTTGATGGTTTTTAATGTTTTTATTGTTAGGGATATATACTAAAAGGCATGCTTTATGTAGTTGATTTATTATTCATTTAATAAAATCAGTTAATCCATTTTTTATGAGAATCTATGTAGGCAATGTCTGTATTATATTATTTATTTAATATTATGCATGTGTGTCTCTCATTCTATATAGTAGGTGGTTTGGTGTGTAGAGTTCGACTTACACACGGAAAGATCAGGCCATCAGATATTATAGAATGTAAGATTTTGGTTTACAGTCTTAGATGGGATTGGACACACCATCGGTAGGACTGCAGTATGGTGTTGTAGTAGGTTTGTCTTGACTACGGAAAACGGTATAGTTTCAACTCACTATGCTGGTACACTTTGTGTATTAAACGGGACTGACTTGGGGTAATTGTCTTTATACTGAACCTCATGGCTATTGTGAGTGCTTATGCTCTAAATCCTAAGTTAATTTGTAGACACGTACATTTGTTATTTATACTTTGATCCCTAAAAGGGTGAGATCCTTAAATGGGTCAATATCTCATTGGATTGGGTGGCAATATTAATTGTGTGGTGGATATTAATTAATGATGGAATCCATGTCTCAATTTTGGGATTGGTGATATCCCCTTGAGAAAGCTTATAAGTTTTGATTTTGTCAAACCCTGCAGGTGGATTTTGTATCCGACATATCAGATAAGGTAAGCAGAGGATCTCAAGGAATTTTAAGAAATTAATTAAATATGATTGTCAGTAATTATATTTAATTAATGGATATATGTAATCTTAACATGGGGAAATAATAAGCATTTAATAACATAGAGCTCGAAATATAATTTTGAGATAAGGGTAGGAGTGCAATTATAATTCTTTAGTAGTATGAATTATAATTTATGGAAATAGGAATCTGATTCAGTTCGAATTAGGGTTTCCTAATTCCATAAGGAAGCATATTCCTTATTGACTTCTTATGGTCCCTATCGTAGCCTATATATATGCTGATTTGGCTCTCTCCTCAGCTAGCGTTTTTCTATATAGAGAATTATAACTCGGAATAGAAAAGAGCGTAAAAGAGGGAGAGCAGAAAACAGAAAGGATTTCGAAAGAGCCCACACTCAGTTCGATATTCTGGCAGCAAAGGAATACGGTAGAAGATCGTGAGCTGTTATCGAGTCCGTGTTCTCGATTCGCCTACTACAGTAATCCGTTTTAGCAGATTAAGGTAACCCTAGTTCCGCCCTTGTAGGGTTATCGTAGTTTTCACGTAATTTTTTTTGCAGTACCAACTTATACGCGCTGTCAATGGATTATGGGAACACGGTTTCCTAACATTTATATCTCCGCTTAGTGACATATATATTGATATAAGAATATAACATATATATTTTTAAAGACTATATAATACATAATACATATACCTATATAAGCATATTACACACACACATACATATATATATATATATATATTAAAGACTATATAATACATAATGTGTAACAACCTGCATTTCCATTTAATTTCTTGTATTTGCATTTGACATATTTAAATTCAATTTGAATTTCCATGATTAATCTGTATTGTTGATCTCATTTTTTTTATTTACAATTCTTATATGTTAAATCTGATTTCTTGTTTTATTTCATAATTAAAATTCTTTGGGGGTCAAATTGTAAATTTTATAAAACTTAGTAATACCTGTGTGGGATTTCAAAATTGTATTTCAAAACGGTGAAAATATTTTCTCTTAACTCAATCAGTACTTTTATAAAACCAAGGAATCGATTTTTACGTTAAAATGAATTTTTCGTATTTTTGTGGTGATCACCGCGCCGCGAAAATACCAGTTTTTGTTCAAAACTGTCCACACTGTGTTAGACTCCCACAGATTTTGGAAGTGATGTAAAGCATTAAATGACTTATGCTTTACTTTCCATTTATGGCAAGCAATCATTGGATAGGGCTTTGTTTGGTTAAGGTTATTTGGTGTGTGATGATCTTGTGCCAAAATCTAATTTTCCCAAACACCCCTTGACCCCTATTAGCCTATTGTTGCCTCTTCAGATTATGTGGAGATGTTTATACGTGTATATCTACATTTGTGTATAATTCACAGTTTAGGCAATTTCAAAACAAAACCCATTCTGTAGAGTGTAGGAGAATTTGCTTGGTGGCCAAATTCCCACATTTGATTTTCTATATAACTCACTGTAATACCCGCTATTTTTAAATATTTATTTCCCTAGATGATTAGTGTTTTTATGTTGTTATTATAATATTCAGTATTTATAGAACTCGTTTATAAATTTTCAGAATTTTTAGAAACAGAAATTTAGCAGATTTGTGAATATCTGGTATATTTGGACCAGTTATGATTTTCCAACCAAACATGGCCTTAAGAAAATAATTATCCTTTGAACCTTTAACTCTTGGTAATTGCAAGGTGAGGTCCCTCCTTAGTTCCTATATATATGGGACCATTCCATTACATTTTATCTGGAGACTTATGAGGTTGAGAAGTCATCCTAATGCTTACACATCTCCAAGAACACACACACAAACACCAAGAACACCAAGAACGCACACACAAACACCAAGAACACACCTAGTACACCAAGAACACCAAGAACGCACACACAAACACCAAGAACGCACACACAAACACCAAGAACACCAAGAACACACATAGTACACCAAGAACACCAAGAACGCTATTTGAAGCCGGAATTTTATATTCGAAGATTCTTCGGGTTTTCTCGGCATTATTATTCTGCGAATTTAGGTGAGTCTCCAACTCACTCAGCTATTTATATTACACTTTGTTATGAACATATGATTATGATTATGTGATGTACATACGTATTATATTACGTATTTATATTTTTTTGTGCGTATAAATACGGTATTCTGTTATAGTATAATACAGTATAAATATAGTATTCTGATATAGTATAATACGGTATAAATATGGTATTCTGATATAGTATAATACGGTATAAATACAATATTATGATATAGTATAAATACGGTATTCTGGTTTTCAAATACGGTATAAATACGATAAACTGGTATTTTCAAATACGACTGAAATCGAGATGGATTCTTAATGAGGATCAAAAACTCTTAACTTCCAACATGAATACTTATTTATTTAATCTCACGGAGCTTTTACAAAATTCGGTTGTGGACGTACAAAACTGGAAAATGACCAAAATACCCCTGTGCCCTATTTTTACTAGAATCATACACGATGTCTAATATTTCATTCTAGTTTTGGTTTGAATGTTGTTATATGTAATACCCTGTATTTTCCTTGTATTGTTATATCCTTTTGATATATGTTGAGATAATAATGAAATTGAAAGGCCGACGTGCATAGTAGTGGGTCTGTCGACCACAATGGTCGATACTATTTATGATTGGTACGTATAAATGCGGTCACGAAGATCGTAACACATTGGGCGAGTTGGCCAGAGTAACATATAGGCGAGTTGGCCAGAGTAACATATTGGGCGAGTTGGCCAGAGTAACACATTGGGCGAGTTGGCCAGAGTAACACATTGGGCGAGTTGGCCAGAGTAACACATTGGGCGAGTTGGCCAGAGTAACATATGGGCGGGTTGGCCAGAGTAACACATTGGGCGAGTAGGCCAGAGTAACATAGTGGGCGAGTTGGCCAAAGTAACACATTGGGCGGGTTGGCCAGAGTAACATAGTGGGCGAGTTGGCCAGAGTAACACATTGGGCGAGTTGGCCAGAGTAACATATGGGCGGGTTGGCCAGAGTAACACATTGGGCGAGTTGTCCAGAGTAACATAGTGGGCGAGTTGGCCAGAGTAACACATTAGGCGAGTTGGCCAGAGTAACATAGTGGGCGAGTTGGCCAGAGTAACATAGTGGGCAAGTTGACCAGAGTAACACATTGGGCGAGTTGGCCAGAGTAACAGATTGGGCGAGTTGGCCAGAGTAACATAGTGGGCGAGTTGGCCAGAGTAACACATTGGGCGAGTTGGCCAGAGTAATACATTGGGTGAGTTAGCCAGAGTAACGTATAGGCGAGTTGGCCAGAGTAACATATTGGGCGAGTTGACCAGAGTAACACATTGGGCGAGTTGGCCAGAGTAACATATGGGCGAGTTGGCCAGAGTAACACATTGGGCGAGTTGGCCAGAGTAATACATTGGGCGAGTTAGCCAGAGTAACATATTGGGCGAGTTGGCCAGAGTAAAGTATTGGGCGTGTTGGCCAGGATGTATCAGGGGCGTGTTGGCCAAAGTATATCAGGGCGTTTGGCTAGATTATATGGGACTGCGTGTCAAGAGTGAACAGACCGTAGGTATGGGACTACGTGTCTGATTAATATGGACCCAAGAGTCTATGTTATGTGTGAGACTACGTGTCAAGAGTGAACAGACCGTAGGTATGGGACTACGTGTCTGATTAATGTGGACCCAAGAGTCTATGTTATGTGTGAGACTGCGTGTCAAGAGTGAACAGACCGTAGATATGGGACTACGTGTCTGATTAATATGGACCCAAGAGTCTATGTTATGTGTGAGACTACGTGTCGAGGATAAATGAGTCATGAGGCGTTGGGCTACGTGCTAGATGGGAAAGGGGATGACGTCCGTATTATATCTTGGATTGGTGCATACATGCATACGAACGATGAGATGATCATTTTTATTGATGTTGATGTTATGTGCTACATATCTGTAGATACTCTGTTAGTATTTGCATTCACTCGGCTTTCGTAGCTGACGGCGTTTTATGCCGTTGGATATTCAACGTCCAGCTGGCCAGGGTTATGAGTATGCAGGTGATGCATACATGGATAGGGGCCACGAGGATGGGGCCTACGATGACGGAGGCTACGCTGGAGATGACTACTACGCAAGCTGAAGACTTGGAGCTTGCTGTTGATAGTTTATGCCTATGTTTTAGAGACCGTTGTAATAGTTAAGTTTGTAATCGGCATATGTTGCCGTAATACTTTATTTGTACTTCTGCGATACTTATGGTTTGTAATAGTTAGTATTGAACTCTGATTTTATATATCAACCCTAGAACTTTCCAATGTGTGGTTTGAATCATTACTATGATGGTTTGACTTTGGTTATAGACAATATAGTGACTTTCAACTGTCATGGCCTACGGGTCCAAAAAGGAATTTATTTTCTCTATTTTTGCTACTGCGGGGCGTGACAGGCTTTTTGGTATCAGAGCCTAGGTTTTGTAGTCGTGTTCACCAATTGTCCAACATTTCTTGAGTTGAACCTAAGATTCCTTAAGATAAGGGTTGACTCTAAGTTTGTGTTTTGGAGATCGTCCCTATGGAATTCTTCGTGCTATTAATGTGATGCTAGTTATAGCTACTATTATGTTTAGTGCGGATTACTTTCTTTGATTATTTTTGGGTTTAGTACCCCAGGCGCTTGATGTAGCCCTGAATGCGGTATCACCTTTGGGAGTAACCGTAAGATTAGGAAAAGTGTGCAAGGACTGTGCGTTAACCGTTGAGGATAGAATTCTTCCCGCAGATCTAATCGTTTTGTCAATGAAGGAATTTGACATCATCTTAGGATATGATTGGCTCATGAAGTATTGTGCCAAGTTGGACTGTGCCAATAGGATGATTTTCTTTTTCGGTACCTGGAATTCGGTCTTTTGATTTTCAGTGCAACCCCTCTAGGGATGCTTTTCTCACTAGCCGTCTAGCAGCTATCGAGAGCTCGAGTTCGGAACTCACTGTTGCACAGATTCCTGTAGTCCGAGACTTTGAGGATGTGTTTCAGAGTATTCTTGGACTGCCACCTAAACGGGAGATTGACTTCTATATCGAGTTAGTGCCTGGTACTTTACCGTAATCGAAGGCTCCTTATCGGATGGCACCAAAGGAGATGCAAGAACTGAAGAAAGCAAGTTCAGGAGTTGGAAGATCTCAAGTTCGTTCGACCCAGCACGTCACCTTGGGGAGCGCCGGTGTTATTTGTTAAGAAGAAAGACGGAACTCAGCGACTTTGTATCGACTATAGGGAGCTCAACAAGGTCACGATTAAGAATAAGTACCCACTCCCTAGAATCGATGATCTGTTTGATCAGTTGCAAGGAGCGACGACTTTCTCGAAGATCGACCTACGATCTGGATATCACCAACTGTTGGTTCGACCAGAGGATATTTCAAAGACTGCTTTCAGGACGAGGTATGGGCATTATGAATTCTTGGTTATGTCTTTCGGATTAACCAATGCTCCAGCGGTATTCATGGACCTAATGAACAGAGTATTTAGGCCCTATTTGGACCAGTTCATTATCGTGTTCATAGACGATATTCTGATCTACTCCAAGACCGAGGAGGAACATGAGGGACATGTAAGGATCGTACTACAGACCCTTCGAGATAACCAACTGTATGCGAAGTTCAGTAAGTGCGAGTTTTGGCTAAAGGAAGTCAAGTTCCTAGGACATGTTGTCTCACGAGAAGGAATAGCAGTAGACTCGTCAAAGACAGACACAGTTCTGGATTGGAATATACCAACGACTGCCACGGAAGTCAGAAGTTTTCTTGGTCTAGCTGGATACTATCGGAGATTTGTGGAAGGATTCTCCAAGATCGCAGCTCCTCTTATCGGACTAACGAAGAAGGATTTGAAGTTTGAATGGGGTAACAAGCATGAACGAGCATTCCAAGAATTGAAGGAGAGATTGACTACAGCGCCAGTGCTTGTGATACCTAAGAGCGGTGAGCAGTTCACCATTTATAGCGACGCATCACACCAAGGACTCGGATGTGTTTTGATGCAAGATGGGAAGGTAATCGCATATGGATCGCGACAATTGAAGCCTCACGAGTTGAATTACCCGACGCATGACCTCGAGCTAGCCGCGATTGTTTTTGCACTCAAGATTTGGAGGCATTATCTCTACGGTGAGAAGTTTGATCTGTTTTTGGATCATAAGAGTCTGAGATACTTATTCTCTCAAAAGGAGTTGAACATGAGGCAACGACGTTGGATGGAATTATTGAAAGACTATGATTTCACGTTGCAGTATCACCCTGGGAAAGCAAACGTAGTAGCCGATGCTTTAAGTCGGAAACCCAGGAAGATAATAATAGCTTCTCTTATGATCAAAGAATGGCAAGCGTTGGGAACTTTGGCTGAATTCGGTATTCAAGCCTCAGATTCAGGTGAAGGACGACACTTTGGATGTTTGGTAGTACAACCGACACTCATCAGTCGTATCCTTGAAGCACCGAGGAAGAATGAAGGACTTCAAGAGTGGTTTGCGAGTAATGCAGTGAAGGAACTAGAGAATTGGAGTATTGGTTCGAATGGAGCACTCAGATGCAGAGGCAGACTTTGTGTGCCGGATGAAGATAATCTTAGAAAAGACATAATGGACGAAGCGCACAAGTCGCAAATGACTATCCACCCAGGAGGCACAAAGATGTACAAAGATTTGAAGAGAAACTTCTGGTGGGAAGGAATGAAACGAGAAGTTGCTGAACACGTGTCTCAATGTCTCACGTGCAAGCAAGTGAAGGCGGAACATCAGAAGCCTCCAGGACTTCTACAACCATTACCAGTTCCCGGATGGAAGTGGGAACATATAACTATGGATTTCGTGGTAGGTTTGCCAAGGTCTCAGCAAAACCACGATGCTATTTGGGTAGTTGTGGATCGACTGACCAAATCGGCGCATTTTATAGCTTATAGTATGTCATACTCGGTCGAACGTTTGAGTCGGATGTACATACAACAAGTTGTGCAACTGCACGGTGTACCAGTCTCAATCGTATCAGACCGCGACTCACGATTTACGGCAGAATTCTAGAAAAGTCTACAGACAGCTTTGGGGACTTCGTTAAGCTTGAGCACTGCCTTTCATCCACAGACTGATGGGCAGACTGAACGAGTTAACCAAGTGATGGAGGACATGCTTCGAGCGTGTGTTATTGATTTTGAGGGCTCATGGGAGACTCATCTACCGCTGATAGAATTTGCGTATAATAACAGTCACCACTCGAGCATAGGAATGGCACCCTTTGAGGCATTATACGGAAGACCGTGCCGATCACCTTTGTGTTGGGCAGAGGTTGGAGACAAGCAACTGCTTGGACCTGAGTTAGTTCGGGAAACTAACGAGAAGATCCAGATCGTGAAAGAAAGGATGCGAACAGCGCAGAGTAGGCACAAGAGTTATGCGGATAAACGTCGCAGAAGTTTGGAATTCAGTGTTGGAGATCATGTGCTGCTTAAGGTATCCTCCAGTGCGAGGAATTGTCAGATTTGGGCAGAAGAGAGGAAAGCTAGCACCGCGTTTCATTGGACCATTTGAGATCCTTGAACGTGTAGGAAAAGTTGCCTACCGACTCGCGTTACCACCTAAGATGTCGGGAGTACACAACGTGTTTCATGTTAGCATGTTAAGAAAGTGTGCTCACAATCCGAGTCATGAGATCAACTTTGAGGACATTGAGGTTAACGATAATGTGTCATTTCATGAAGGACCAGTGCGAATTATGGATTGGAGAATTAAGAAGCTGAGAAGTAAGGAAATTCCGTTGGTGAAGATCCAGTGGAAGTTTCACGACGAAGGAGAAGCATCATGGGAGCTAGAGTCAGAGATGCGTGAGAAGTACCCTGAGTTGTTCAACGATGCTTAGTTCAGATTTCGGGGACGAAATCTTCAGTTAGTGGGGATGATGTAATACCCGCTATTTTTAAATATTTATTTCCCTAGATGATTAGTGTTTTTATGTTGTTATTATAATATTCAGTATTTATAGAACTCGTTTATAAATTTTCAGAATTTTTAGAAACAGAAATTTAGCAGATTTGTGAATATCTGGTATATTTGGACCAGTTATGATTTTCCAACCAAACATGGCCTTAAGGAAATAATTATCCTTTGAACCTTTAACTCTTGGTAATTGCAAGGTGAGGTCCCTCCTTGGTTCCTATATATATAGGACCATTCCATTACATTTTATCTGGAGACTTATGAGGTTGAGAAGTCATCCTAATGCTTACACATCTCCAAGAACACACACACAAACACCAAGAACACCAAGAACGCACACACAAACACCAAGAACACACCTAGTACACCAAGAACACCAAGAACGCACACACAAACACCAAGAACGCACACACAAACACCAAGAACACCAAGAACACACCTAGTACACCAAGAACACCAAGAACGCTATTTGAAGCCGGAATTTTATATTCGAAGATTCTTCGGGTTTTCTCGGCATTATTATTCTGCGAATTTAGGTGAGTCTCCAACTCACTCAGCTATTTATTTTACACTTTGTTATGAACATATGATTATGATTATGTGATGTACATACGTATTATATTACGTATTTATATTTTTTTGTGCGTATAAATATGGTATTCTGTTATAGTATAATACAGTATAAATATAGTATTCTGATATAGTATAATACGGTATAAATATGGTATTCTGATATAGTATAATACGGTATAAATACAATATTATGATATAGTATAAATACGGTATTCTGGTTTTCAAATACGGTATAAATACGATAAACTGGTATTTTCAAATACGACTGAAATCGAGATGGATTCTTAATGAGGATCAAAAACTCTTAACTTCCAACATGAATACTTATTTATTTAATCTCACGGAGCTTTTATAAAATTCGGTTGTGGACGTACAAAACTGGAAAATGACCAAAATACCCCTGTGCCCTATTTTTACTAGAATCATACACGATGTCTAATATTTCATTCTAGTTTTGGTTTGAATGTTGTTATATGTAATACCCTGTATTTTCCTTGTATTGTTATATCCTTTTGATATATGTTGAGATAATAGTGAAATTGAAAGGCCGACGTGCATATTAGTGGGTCTGTCGACCACAATGGTCGATACTATTTATGATTGGTACGTATAAATGCGGTCACGAAGATCGTAACACATTGGGCGAGTTGGCCAGAGTAACATATAGGCGAGTTGGCCAGAGTAACATATTGGGCGAGTTGGCCAGAGTAACACATTGGGCGAGTTGGCCAGAGTAACACATTGGGCGAGTTTGCCAGAGTAACATATGGGCGGGTTGGCCAGAGTAACACATTGGGCGAGTTGGCCAGAGTAACATAGTGGGCGAGTTGGCCAGAGTAACACATTGGACGGGTTGGCCAGAGTAACATAGTGGGCGAGTTGGCCAGAGTAACACATTGGGCGAGTTGGCCAGAGTAACACATTGGGCGAGTTGGCCAGAGTAACATATGGGCGGGTTGGCCAGAGTAACACATTGGGCGAGTTGTCCAGAGTAACATAGTGGGCGAGTTGGCCAGAGTAACACATTGGGCGAGTTGGCCAGAGTAACACATTGGGCGAGTTGGCCAGAGTAACATATGGGCGAGTTGGCCAGAGTAACATAGTGGGCGAGTTGGCCAGAGTAACATATTGGGCGAGTTGGCCAGAGTAACATATTGGGCGAGTTGGCCAGAGTAACACATTGGGCGAGTTGGCCAGAGTAACAGATTGGGCGAGTTGGCCAGAGTAACATAGTGGGCGAGTTGGCCAGAGTAACACATTGGGCGAGTTGGCCAGAGTAACACATTGGGCGAGTTGGCCAGAGTAATACATTGGGTGAGTTAGCCAGAGTAACATATAGGCGAGTTGGCCAGAGTAACATATTGGGCGAGTTGGCCAGAGTAACACATTGGGCGAGTTGGCCAGAGTAACATATGGGCGAGTTGGCCAGAGTAACATATTGGGCGAGTTGGCCAGAGTAACACATTGGGCGAGTTGGCCAGAGTAATACATTGGGCGAGTTAGCCAGAGTAACATATTGGGCGAGTTGGCCAGAGTAAAGTATTGGGCGTGTTGGCCAGGATGTATCAGGGGCGTGTTGGCCAAAGTATATCAGGGCGTTTGGCTAGATTATATGGGACTGCGTGTCAAGAGTGAACAGACCGTAGGTATGGGACTACGTGTCTGATTAATGTGGACCCAAGAGTCTATGTTATGTGTGAGACTACGTGTCAAGAGTGAACAGACCGTAGGTATGGGACTACGTGTCTGATTAATGTGGACCCAAGAGTCTATGTTATGTGTGAGACTGCGTGTCAAGAGTGAACAGACCGTAGATATGGGACTACGTGTCTGATTAATGTGGACCCAAGAGTCTATGTTATGTGTGAGACTACGTGTCGAGGATAAATGAGTCATGAGGCGTTGGGCTACGTGCTAGATGTGAAAGGGGATGAAGTCCGTATTATATCTTGGATTGGTGCATACATGCATACGAACGATGAGATGATCATTTTTATTGATGTTGATGTTATGTGCTACATATCTGTAGATACTCTGTTAGTATTTGCATTCACTCGGCTTTCGTAGCTGACGGCGTTTTATGCCGCTGGATATTCAACGTCCAGCTGGCCAGGGTTATGAGTATGCAGGTGATGCATACATAGATAGGAGCCACGAGGATGGGGCCTACGATGACGGAGGCTACGCTGGAGATGACTACTACGCAAGCTGAAGACTTGGAGCTTGCTGTTGATAGTTTATGCCTATGTTTTAGAGACCGTTGTAATAGTTAAGTTTGTAATCGGCATATGTTGCCGTAATACTTTATTTGTACTTCTGCGATACTTATGGTTTGTAATAGTTAGTATTGAACTCTGATTTTATATATCAACCCTAGAACTTTCCAATGTGTGGTTTGAATCATTACTCTGATGGTTTGACTTTGGTTATAGACAATATGGTGACTTTCAACTGTCATGGCCTACGGGTCCAAAAAGGAATTTATTTTCTCTATTTTTGCTACTGCGGGGCGTGACACTCACATTCCCTCGTACACACACTCACTTTCTACACTTAGCAACTAAGAGTTACAGAGGGAGAGAAGAGAGAGCTGAGAGTTCATCTTATTACATATTCTAGAGAGGGGAAGCTTCAGGACTCCATAGCCAAAGCTTGGAGTTGATTTCTTATTTGCTTATTCTCTCTCAACAATCTATCTTCCATCTTTATCCAGTGAGTATTATTAACTCACTCCCAATGTAATTCATGTCTTGATTTTGTTTATATAGCTTGATTTGTGATTTACCATGGTTAATTTTACGTTGATGTTCCATAGTATGAAAACCATGAAATTTCAAACTCAATCAAAATCTGTTTTGTTAGATAAATAAGAAAGATTATGGTATATATAGACTATGATTTAAGTATTGGGGCTTAATTTGATCACATGAGGAAGTATATAAGAAAATTAGTTTTGACATGTTTTAGTTTTTCATAAAATTGGAGAGCTACGGGTCAAATGGTGTTTAATTGTTTGAAAATTTGAATTCCTTGCGAAAAATTGATGAGAAACATATATTATAAGGCTTAGTTAAATTCAGTTTTGAAAATGGGTCAAAAGACCCCTGAAAATCTGAAACAGGGCATTTCTGCGAAGAAGATGAAGCCTCAGTAAAAACTCGTGCCACGATCGCGCGAGCGAGGGTCGCGCGAGCGGACCGCGCGAACGACTCCTCGCGCGAGCGGCCCGCGCGCGCGAGCCTCGTGTTTTCTGGCCAATGGAAAAGTTTTATAAAAGAAAAAAAAATAAAAATTAGGCAAATCGTGCGAGCAGACCGCGCGAGCGATCTGCGCGCGCGATCTTCATGAACTCATGCAGACAGAAAAGTTTTCATAATTAAACGGAAAAATGGGCAAGTCGCGCGAGCGGCCCGTGCGCGCGACTTTGGACAGTTTCTGGTTCTTGTCTGTTTTCTGTTAAGAGACTGTTTGGTTCAACTTTTAAGGAGTGTTAAGGTTCTGATTGGGAAATTTATTAAATCAAAATCCTATTTGGTTATGTTGGGATGATTAAAACGATGAATTGTGACTTATCAATCCCCGTACGTACGTTATTTCCTTAATTCAGCGAATTCCTTTATGTTTAAGGTTCATGACATACATGTGGGGTCAGTTGTACATGCATGTGGGTGTCAGTCAGTGTGGAAAGAGTAATGGTCAGTGTGTTAAAGAGTATGAGATTGAGATTGTGTTGTGGACACTCCCTGGTTATTGTGTACCAAAGTGTGACGTGTTGAGATTGCGGTGAGGGTATCTTTGTAATGCGACGGTGGCAAAATTGGACACTCCCTGACGCCCATGGTAGCGCTAAAGTGTGTGACGCCGAACTTGGACATTCCCTGGCACCCATGGTAGTGCTAAAACGGACACTCCCTGATAGCCGAGTCTAGATATTGTGTGAGAGTTCCTCCGGTATTTGCATGGCGGTTTAGGAATTTAAAGTGTGAGGCATTGGACACTCCCTGGTACCCCGGACCAAAGTGTGAGGCAAACTGAACATTCCCTAGCACCCCGTTGCTAAAGTGTGGCTACCTTAGTGTTTCAAAGATACTGGAGTGAGATAGTGGGTTGTTGTGTTTGTCGAGAGAAAATAGTCGGTAAGATGAGTGTGGTGCATTGTCTCATACACGATTATATGTTTTAATGAATGAACGACTTTTAAATACTTTCCCCGTTGTTTTATAATTGAATTCTTTCTATGGTGAAACCGTTGATTTTACAAAACTTAAAAAGAGAAAATTTGTAAATGGGTATGTTTTACATTCAAAGTTATGTTTTTAATACTCACCAACTTCTTAAAGCTGACGACGTTGATGCGTCCTGGACATTCGTGTTCAGGCTTTTCAGGTTACGACTATGCTGAGCCTTATGACTATGCTAAGTGAGAACGGCTGCTTCTGGAAGAGAAACTGTTATTGTCATTGCATATTTTAAGTTATATGTTTTAAGTTATGACTGGTTTGTAATAAGGATGACTGTAATACACATTAAGTTATTGTTTTGTTTCAAGGCGGTCTGTGCCTTTAGATGACCCCGTGCTGTAATATTTATTAAGTTAGAAAAATTTTATAAGCCTTGATTGCTTTGCTCTGATTTTTATGTTTGTTGTTCGACGTTTGGGACGAAATCGATCCTTCAAACTGTCGCGACCTACGGGTCCATAAAGGAAATTAAACGCTTTCCTTATTTATGCTACGTCGGGGCGTGACATAATGCATATATTGATATAGGCATATTACATATAAATATTTTTAAAAAAATAAGTGTGTTTCGAGTCGGGTCAGATGAATCGGGTTTTCACCCCCCTAGACTCGTGACTCCACCCGAAACTGTCGGGTTTTCACCCCCAAGACCTGTGACTCCACCCACATTGTTTAAAAACCAAAAAAAAAAGGCTACGGGTGAGTCGGGTGGACAGGTGGATTTTGAGCAGCCCTAATCACACATGGCTATATAGTGTCCTATATTATCGAGGCGTCACACCACGTCAACAGCATATGACTTGGTGATGTGACGGTCTCACTGAACAAATTATCAACTAGAGGTAACAAAAGATAATACTAACAAACGTAGAAGTGGTGACTCTAAAAACAATTGAAAAAATGCAGCTTAGAATAAGGAGAAATTGGAGGTTGCAGTTACGGTTTAGATCTCCTCTTTGGGCAGAGAACACCCTTATATAACAACCTCAACCATGAACTTTCGCAGTACAGCAGCTTGTTTCAATATATTTAGCTCCACTTAATTTCTCTCTCTCTCTCTCTCTCTCTCTCTCTCTCCAAATTTTAATGGAGAGTTTGAATAAGAAGAATGTTGTTGCTGTGTTGATGGTGTTAGTGGTCATATCTGCGGTCCAAAATGTGGTTGCAGCAGACGACCCTTCACTTGATTCCCTTCCTCCGAACACGCCAAGATCATTACATGGAGTTAGGAGCAACAAGCTTCTCTTCGGTATTCGTATTCTCATAGTGAATGATCCTCTCGGCGGTATTCCCCTAGCGGGTGGTCTTATCGGCGGTATTCCCGTAGTGGATGGTCTTTTCGGTAATCATCCCTGAAGCTAGCCATGCTTCGGCTTCACCATCTTTGTTACCGTTGCTTTGGCTTCTCTTGGGGGCAGTCACATTTGGACTTCTCTTCTTTATAAAATTGCTTTAATTTCTGTGATATGGAGTTCATTACGTGGGTATTTGCTTTAATTTATGTGATATGGAGTTCATTTAAATATGTTTGTATCAATCTTGTGCTTTAATTTCTGTGATTTCTTTGCTTCGGCTTTCATTTGCTCTTGTTTCACATTTTATTTTCCTTATTTCTTTTGGATGTTTTCTCTGACTGTTTTCCTACATTGTTGTAATGACTTCCCTTTAAAATAAATCTTGTGGTTTGCAATTCACATATCTACTCTTGGATTTCTTAATAGTGGTTCATTGATATTCTTGGAACTTCTCATTGGTTCACTTTGAATAAATTTAATTTCATCATCACTCGGCTAATATATTAACTTAGCTACTTATAACAAATAAAAATAATAATAATAATAATAAAACCTAATCTACTTGGTGTCTGATTTAGATCAAAAGAGAGATTTAAAAGAAAAGAAAATAATTTAATTCACAATGTTTACTCACATTTAAGGCTCTGTTCCATCCATGCCAAAGCCTCCCAAATGTCAGCATCCGCCCTGATTGAATATTCATCTTTCCAACAGGCCACATTCCCCTTTGCACCTTTTCTTTGCAAAGACTGAAAATGCAGGGCTAGTAGAATAGGCATTTGGTGGATCATTGGAAAAGACAAAAACATAGATGCAGATTGATCTGATTTCAAACACTTAGAGCCCGCTTAGACTATCTGAAAAATAAAAATCAAGTGATAAATTGCGGATTTCGAGAAAAAAAAATGTGATTATTTTTTGTAAAACAGAAGTATTTGGGTTTATTAGCTTAAGATTTCAACACTGAAACAAACTAACTAACTTAAAACCAGCTGAAAAATTAAGCTGAAAAAAGTGGCTTGTTGTAACACCCGTTCCAGGTAAATGGGTTAATTATCATTTATATATGCATTGATTAATATAATTAGTGTATAAAAGGGATTAAGGGGAGGCTTGGACTCACCAGTAAAAAAGTATTCAGTAAAGGAACACAGTTGGAAAAGTCCCCAGTGAGGAGGGATAGGTATTGGAATGGAATCCAGTGAAGGGCCGGATATTAATATTTGCATTTTAAATTATTAAAAGCATTTTTATATGATTATATGGATATTTGTTAAGTTGTTTCCATATTATATTGTTATATGTGTTAGCAATTAGTATTAGTTTGGACACCCAAATAAATGGTATAATTGAAAAAAGAATTTTAATTAGTAGGTGCGATAGCAACTTCACAAAATATATGGGATCCACGTTGGGACCCATAAGGGACTTAGACAAACACTCATTAGATAATTGGGTAGTTAATGGAATGTTTGGGGAATTTCATAATAGGAACTTAAGAAAATCTGGGGATGCAAATGAAAAGAGGAAAAATTGAGGCTTTGACACCTCAACATATGTTGCATGGGTGTGTATGTGTCAAAATAGAGAGTGAGACTCTCATATGTGCTGGGAATTAAAACAAAGAAAAGAAGAAGAGCTCACCGAGAGAGAAGACGGAACCGTCACCGACGTCGTTTTCCGTCGTTCCGTTGTCACCGTTCGTCCAATTCGCGAACCGAAGCCATTTTCGGACTCGTGGAGGTGAGACAATCATTCCTATACCTTTAATTTATGTTTTAATTGTCGAATTTTGGTAGCTCACACTAATAGGTGAGACGCGCGTCTACCGAAAACTTGTAGGATTCACTTTAGAAGCGAAATTGAGCTAGGATTTGGTAAATTAAGCACTTCTCTAGCTTGAATTTGAGTAGATCTTGCTAAGGTGAGTTTTCTACACTAAAGAATGATTGTGTTTAACTATGTTCAAGGCTTCAATGATGTTAGAGATAACAATTTATGCTTAGGAGCTATGAGAATGCCTTATTGTATTGATTATTCATGCTTAGAAGTCATGGAAATGTTTGAAATTGTGAGTCGCATATTAATTATATGAAAATCGTTGTGCTTACATGTATATGTGCTTATATGTTTATATGATTATGTGGTAATCAATGAACACCGGGGAAATGATTCATTAGTTGGGAGTAATAAGGGAGACGAAGAAGAAGAATCCGATAAAGACGGAAGTCCAAGGAATAGAAGTGGCCACGGGACCAAGGGAAGGTCTTCGAGTCTGAATGAATCATTAAATCGGTGGTTCAGCGATTACGGATATGATTTATGTGTTAAATTGTAGCATTGCACGTGTTAAGCATTCAATCATGTTTAGATCACTCACTAATTGAACTTATTAGCAATGGATTCAATTCAAACCAACATGTTTAGAACTTGTATAGATACTTGTCATGTCTCTCAAAGTTTTTGCTCAGTTGGAAAAGTGTTGGTTTGAATTGAACCCATTGCTAATAAGTTCATGTAAAAGGATGTGATTTAAAGGAATTTGTTGGATTGATTGAGGTTATGTTCATGAATTCTTGTTTGAAGAGTTTAAATTTATGTTAGAGACTGTTCTTAAATGGTTTTAGAGTGGTCCCTTAAAGTTCCATAAGGTTTAGGTTGGTTTTGTATATATTGTAAAACTTGCAACAAAAAAAAAATTTTGTTTTCTTTTTCTTTAGCAGCAGCAAATTACTTGCTGCTGAAAGTTGGCTCAAGCGAACTCTGCCCTGGGTTGAGCGAACTCTAGGCAGAATGTCCTTGGGTGTATTTTGCTGAAAGTTGGCTCAAGCGAACTCTGACCTGAGTTGAGCGAACTCTAGGCAGAATGTCCTTGGGTGTATTCTGCTGAAAGTTGGATCAAGCGAACTCAAGTTGGATTAATCCAACTCTTGGCAGAATGATCTAGTGCTTGAGTGTAGTCAATCTAAGATAAAAATGAACATAACTTGGCCTAGGAAGTTCGTATTCACGCGTCGTTTTCAACGTTGAGTTCTTTAATTGGAAAGCTACCTTTTGAGATGAAAACTTGACAAAAGTTTAAAATGACCATTTTACCCTTGGGGTTAGTTACATAAATGAGTTTTATTAAGAGTTTAAAGAAAGTTTAAGCTTGTTAATGTTATAAGTTTGGGGACGTGCCTTGGTAGCATTGTTACACGTGTCCTAATCCGCCCAAGGCAGGTTGGGGTATGACAATTATTTTTCAAACAATCACTTAATTTCACTTTTAAGTTGTTAGAAGACAAAAATGCCTGAAAACAAAAAGAGTTGAATAATATTTACATGTTGTCATTTTTTGCAATTTATAGAGACAATCACTTCTTTTTTTTTTTCAGGTAGTTTGCCAAATACTCTTGATTTTTCAAGTGATGGAAAAATTTTCTTTGAAAAATTTATAAAATGTTTTAATCTTTTCCCTCCAAAAAAATTAAAAATGTTCTATTCTCAAATGAAATATTAATAAGGCTTTGCTCACACTACTTAAGGAATTTATGAGGTTTTATTTTGTCAAATTAATCTTTCCTATTTAATTAACAAAGAGACCTATAAGTTAATTTTAAATTTTACACGTGAAAAATGTTGAATTTTTTCTTCTTCTGAATTTCACATCGACAATATTACTTGTTTGATAGAGCTAGGGGTGTCATTTGGAACGGAAATTCCGATTCCGACCGATTTCGATCCGAAAAATTCCGATTTTGGCAACTAAATATGCATTCCGAATTTCCGAATTCCGAAGATTCCGAAAAAAATCGGATCGGAATCGGAATTGTTTTTAGAATTCCGAAAATTCCGAAAATTTTCCGAAAATCTTCCGAAATTGTATTTTCCAAAACTTTTCCGAAAATATTTTGAAATATTCCGAAAATTTTTCGAATATATTCCGAAATTGTATTTTTTGAAACTTTACCGAAAATATTCCGAAAATTGTGTTCATCCCACATCGAAAAAACACAAAAAATGGGATGGAATGTGCTTCTATAAAAGGCCTACAAGTCTCAAGTGAAATCCCATTAAGCTTGAATTCCGAATATTCCGAAAAATTCCGAATCTGATGAAATTCCGAAAATTCCGAAATTTCTAAATCGGAAATAATTTTGGAATTTCCAAAATTTCGGAACGGAATTCGGAATGCATTTTTGGCTCCCGAAAATTTTGGAATTTTTTCCGAAAGGGGTGTTTCCGATCCGTTCCGGCCGAAACATACCCCTAGATAGAGCCCTGTAATTTTTTTTTTTTTTTTTTTAAGAATATAAATTTCATGTAAAAACAAATTGTAAATCAAAATTATAATTTTTTGAAGTTGGAGAAAATATTACAAAGTTAGCTAATTTTTGTTTTTGCCA
Organism: Hydrangea macrophylla; assembly: GCA_033977485.1. NCBI lineage: Eukaryota > Viridiplantae > Streptophyta > Magnoliopsida > Cornales > Hydrangeaceae > Hydrangea > Hydrangea macrophylla. Next base: position 78,972,489 of record CM066998.1, read on the forward strand.
AGGAATAACAAAGTCAATTTAGATGAATATACATGTGGTGTTTTTGAAAGTACACAGATGAGGAAAAATATGTCATTATATGGGTCATCAGCGAGACAAAAATACAGTAACTAACACACTTAGGGCACGTTTGGTATACACTAACAGAAATTGAATAAGACAGGAATGGAATAACAGTAGTCATTCCATTCATGTGTTTGGCTAAGTTCTTAGGAATGAAATGCCAATTACATTTCACTTTTGATAACAATCAATTAGTGGAATAAATCAAATTTAAGCTAAATATTTTATGTTTGTACAAAATATTTATGGTGCAAACATTCAAGTATTATTTATATATAATATATATAATATTTTTGTTAAATAAACCATTTTTTTTTATTTATGAAAACTTCTTTTAAAGAAGTGTTTTATGGAATATCTTGGAATATTTGTTCGAATAGGTAATCTTTTTAACATATTTTATAAGTCCAAGAAGCTAATATTGGATATTCTTATGAAATATTTGGAAATCTATAATTTTCTTATATATATATATATATATATATTTGCCTAAATAGTTATTATTTAGTTTTTAATGAAATAATATAATATTTTCAACAATTTTAGTCCACCTTATCATTTAATATAGTTGCAAAATTACTTTAAAAAGTTAATATATTTGATAATTATTGTTAAATTTTTTTAGTCTAATATAAAATTCATTATCTTATAATTTTTTTAGCATGAATAATGTTTAATCCAAATATTTAATAATTTATAAAATATATTTTAAGGAAAAAAATTTATATTTTACAAAGATAGTCAATCATTTGGGAATGAAATGTGCATTATTCCTTAGGTTTTGGTAAGGAATCCTCATTCATGTTTAAGTAGGAATGATCATTCCAAAAGTAATGTCCAATTCACTGTATTTAGTCACTCCAAACACAGAAACATAATGAACCCATAATTGACTAATTTATTCCAATGTTTATTCCTACCTAACAAACGTGCCCTTATTCACGAGGGATCTATGCTAAAACAAACTTATAAATTACTCCGTATCTTATATGTGGTTGGACATATAATTGGAGAACATTTCATAATTTTTTTTTATTATTAGGGAAAGGGGGAAGTTCAAACACTGGACGTACGTAACAGAGGGCCTAATTAAGACATAGCTGGGTACTAAAGAATAAGAGTTATACTCACTTTGCTTTTCAGTGAGTTTTATGTAGTATCAAAAGAATGAGTAATTCTTGGGACACAACTTTCACACAACCTTCTTAAAAGATGTGTCTATATCTCTCTTGTGATGTCACTGGACCTCACAGGAGAGAGATAGACACATCTTTTAGAAGATTGTGTGAAAGTTGTATGAAAGTTGTGTCCCAAGAATTACCCCAAACAAATATGTTTTTTTTAGGATAAATTACACTTTATGCCCTTGTAGTTTAGATGTGATGTTATTTTGACCCCTGCACATTGTGCTTTACACACTTATATTGAACATAAATTTTCAAAAATTGTAAGAAAAATTGATGGATAGATTTTGTTGGCCCAAAAAGGAAACCTTAGAGGGGGGGGGGGGGTGAATAAGGTTTTAAAAGCTAATTAAAGATTTGTTCAAATTAATTGCCCAAAAAAAAAAATCACAAATGCAAAGGAAAGATAAAGAGAAGAGACACTATGCAAACTGATTTTTAGGTGGTTCGGGAAATCGCACGCCGCGCCCTACTTCCACCCCTCAAGAACACCTCTTGAGGATTTCACTATCTCAATCTCCTTTGGGTGAAGATTAAACCCTTACAATCTCTCCAAAGAAGAAAATCCTCTTCACTTGAACTAGGGTTACACCAACCCTTAATACACACTTCCTTTATAAATAAGATTTGATACAAGAATGAAGACTCTCTCAATAGAGTGGATGAATACAAGATTAAGCTTCACAATAAATTGCTCTTAAGATATACAAATGAAGACTAGAGCAATAGAATTTATGATCTCACCAAACTAGGGCTCAAGGAGTAAATGTGATGAAATTAATTAAAGTTGGATTGATCAAAAGTTGTTAAAAGAAGTACAAATACATGTATTTATAGCTTCCTTAGGATTTCCAACCGTTGGAAGTAGTTGGGAGATTTAAAAGCTTCATTAAATGCAGTTAACTAGCCGTTACTGTATTTATCGCAGTCATTCAGTCAACTGGATTCACAGGGCAGTCGACTAATATTTAAAAAGGATCAGAAAAACACAAGGCTCAGTTGACTGCTTCGGGAGGACAGTCGACTGGATTGCACACAGATAACATCTCTGTGTACACAGGTCGACTGTCCAGTCGACTGGACCATTAGTTGACTGAAACGAATGCACAGTCGACTGCTCTTTGCAGATTTTCAAAGATAAGTTGGGTTTAACTATGTAGAACAACTTTGAATTAAATTGAGCCCTTAAGAATGATGTTCACATAAATTAAATTGCTTACATAGAGTCCTAGAAAATGATCCAGACAAGATTCTTCAACTTGTAAAGCTCCGTTTGGCTTGAAACTTTTGAGCACAAATCACCATGTCTCTATGCGTGGAGAAGATTTACGATCATGTGAACATATATTGATGTACGATATACTTTCTGCAACTTAATCAACTTAAGATCATTAGAAAATACTACTAAGTAGTTTGTTAATTATCAAAATTATCCATTCAACTAATGGAATAACACTTTGGGGCTAACAATCTCCACCTTTTTTATGATGACAAACTACTTGTTACCCATGACAAATAAAAACAAAGCAAGATAATATAATGATCTCATTTGTTCTATATTGTCAATCACAAGATAACAACTATATTAGCATGAACAACATTAATTTAACAACATTAAATTGTGCAACTTCTCCCCCTTTGGCATCAACAAAAACAGAGAAGGAGGCAGAGCTCCCCTTAGGATGATGCAAGGTTGGGTGTGGTTGGGTCGGGAATCACAAAAAGAATTATCATTTTCCCGATCAAGAACAGAGCAACAAACAAAACAAAAAAATAGATTGCATTCAAGGCAGTAAAGAAAAGAGATGATGCATTTAAACAAGAGATTGTATTAACACCTAATTTTGCCATATAAACATTCAAATTTCCAAAAGAACTACATATGTCAAGATCCAAAAAGAATTTTTAAGATCAGTAAATAAACATCCAAAAAATGACCATCCATCTATCCAACACCTTTTCCAACACACCAAGAAGGACACAATCAAAAGTGCAAGCGAGTCCGGATCACACGAATCTTCTCACGAGCATCATCAACAGAGGCCTGGAGAGACGATAAACGTCGATCAAGAAGCTCTTGAGTAGCAGTAGTAGAAGTGCGCAAAGTATCCAAAGAGCCGCCAATATAAAAAAACGGCTCGTAAGGATGCGATGGCGCGCTGATGAAGCTCAACTGCCTCCTGCTGTGAGGAAGAGAAGGTAGCTTGCATTGTCTCAATAGACTGGGTGTGAGAGACAGATAGAGAAGAGATGGAGGTAGAGAGGCTCAGAACCTGAGTGTAAAGAATGAATAGCTGCTCCAAGATGTCAGGAGCGGGTGTATCAACAGCAGGTGGAGGTGGAGGAGCGGAAGATGAAGAAGGAATGGAAGGGGTAGAAGCTGGAGGAGGTGTGGGATCAACAGAGACCTTGGGAACATATGCATTTCCCGCGAGTTTGTATCCCATCAGGGATAGGATAGTGGAGGAGTAGAAGTCAGTAGGAATAGGGTCATGACGATCAAATTCATCCTCCAAGGGAACCTTGAAGTGACGAAAAAACAGAAGTCAAAGCAAAGCCATAAGGTAAAGAACTGGCTTTGGACTTCTTTTGACATTCACTAATGTGGCGGCAAATGAGATACGGTAAATCATAAGATTTGTTCTCAAGAAAGCACCAAATTAAAAAGACATCCAAGAATGAGACTGAATCTCGTCCCCCAGCACGGGGCAGAAGGGTATAGGTGAGAAGATGGTGGATAAGACGTGCCTCAAAGGTTAGGGCAGAAGCCTTGGGCTTCACGGGATATGACAACTCATTGTTGCCGGTGATAAGACGACAAGCAGTGAGAGGGTCGAACCCGTGCCCTTGATTCCAAGTATTAATGTTATATTCAGTAATATCACCACGACGGATATGAAAAATAGTAGATACAGATTCGGGATTAAGATGGATTTTAACACCACGAACAAATGTGTTAAAGGTGTCTAAGCGATGGCCAAAGGTCATATTACAATAAAATTCCTTAACAAGAGTGGGATAGCATGGTTGGTTGAGACTGGTGAAAAGATGCCATCCTAAGCGTTCTAAAAGAAATCCAAGATGAAGATTAGCAGATTTAGAAAAGAGAATAGAAAGAATCTTACCAAAAACCACATGTCTGTGCGAAAAGACTTCGTCAAAGCTCTCTTGTTCCTCTTGAGTAGGGAAACGCTTGGCTTTGGTTGCCTGAGGAGCAGAGGACGGGCCACTCGCAGGGGTCTTCCTTTTAAACTTGGGAGCCATGAGAGAAAGAGGCTATAGACAGTGAAAGAGAGAGTGGCTTTGGTTGCCCGAGGAGCAGAGGACGGGCCACTCGCAGGGGTCTTCCTTTTAAGCTTGGGAGCCATGAGAGAAAGAGGCTATAGACAGTGAGAGAGAGAGAGAGAGAGAGAGAGAGAGAGAGAGAGAGAGAGAGAGAAACGAGATGATGAGGATGCAGGGAAAGAAAGAGATGAAGGAGATGATGTTTAAGGAGTTCAAGGAGAGGAGGAAGGAGAAGAACAAAGGAAAGGAGTGAGAAAATGGGAGGATTTGAGACGGGGAAGAAAAGAAAAGAGAGAAAGAAAATCGCCGAAAGAAGAAGAGGTGAAGAAAAAAGAAGAAGAAGAAGAAGACGCGGTTTATATAGAAATTAGAGGAGCAGTCAACTGTATCGCAGGAGCAGTCGACTGAAGAACAAATTAGGGCTCAGAAATTTGGGGCTAACAGAGGCTCAGTCGACGCCTCAGTCGACGGAAGAAGGCAGGGATATTGGATGCAAAACCAGTCGACTCCTCAGTCGACTGACTAAGACAGAAGGTTGAGGGTACAGAAATAGTCGACGCCTCAGTCGACTGATATAGGAAGAAACAAAGAATCAAAAGAGAAGGGACAGAACCAGTTGACTGTTACGGGATACCAGTCGACTGCTTTGGTTAGAATCACACAGAAGGAGTATGTGAGTTCAGATACTGAATTTTAAAGCAGATCACTCAAACATGACAAGCCTAATTCTCTTCTAATAACACAAAAATGTTCTTCGGGAAGAGGTTTGGTGAAAATATCAGCCCATTGACTATCGGTGTTGATGAAAACAAGATCAACATCCCCCTTTTGAACATGATCGCGAATAAAATGATGACGAATCTCAATGTGTTTAGTCCTTGAGTGTTGGATAGTTTTTGGATAAACATATGGCACTAGTATTATCACAATTTATGGGAATATGATCATAGTAAAGTCCAAAGTCTTCTAATTGTTGTTTCATATAAAGTGTTTGAGCACAACAACTTCCAGCGGGTATATATTCGGCTTCGACCGTAGACCAAATTTTGTTTCTTACTAAACCATGAAACAAGCGAGTGTCCTAAGAAATGACATGTGCCACTAGTACTTTTACGATCAATTTTACAACCGGCAAAATCCGCATCCGAAAAACTTGTTAATTCAAAAGAAGTATTTTTAGAATACCAAAGACCTAAGTCTATAGTACCTAGAAGATAACGAAAAATACGTTTAACCGCAATGACATGAGATTCCTTAGGTGAAGCTTGAAATCTATCATAAAGGCATACGCTAAACATGATATCCGGTCTACTTGCGGTGAGATATAATAAACTACCAATCATTCCCCGAAAAAACTTACAATCTACCAGCTTGCCGGTTTCATCTTTATCAAGTTTTAAAGTAGAACTCATAGGGGTTTGAAAAACTTTGCCTCCTTCCAATCCAAATCTTTTTAAAAGATCTTTAATATACTTGGATTGATTTATGAAAATGCCATCTTTATGTTGCTTTATTTGAAGTCCAAGAAAGAAGTTAAGCTCCCCCATCAAGCTCATTTTAAATTCATTTTGCATACATGGTGCAAATTCTTCACACATCTTCTCATTTGTAGCTCCAAAGATAATATCATCCACGTAAATTTGAACAAGCAAGATATCTTCATTTGAGGTTTTAACAAAAAGAGTAGTATCAATTTTTCCTCGATTAAAACCAAGATGTAACACCCGTACCCGGGGAAACGGGTAAATTATTGTGTTAATATGCATTAATTAATATAATTAGTGTATAAAATAGATTAAGAGGAGGCTTGGACTCGCCCAAGTAAAAAGTGTTCAGAGAGGGACACTAGTTGGAAAAGTCCCCAGAGAGGTGGGACATGTATTGAAATTTAACCCAGTGAAGGGTAATTGGTAATTTGCATTTTAAGTGATTAAATGCATTTTTATATGATTACATGGATATTTGCTAAGTTGCTTTTAATAGATATTGTTATGTGGTAGTATTAGTTTGGACACCCAAATAAGGGTATAGTTGAAAAAGATTTATAATTGGTAGGTACGATAGCAACTTCACAAAATATATGGGACCCACGTTGGGACCCATACGAAACTTAGATAAACACTCATTTGATAATTGGGTAGTTAATGGAATGTTTGGGGGATTTCATAATAAGAACTTAAGAAATTCCCGGGGTGTAAGTGAAAAAGGGGAAAATTGTAATCAAAACACCTCATGCTTATGCATGTATAGGTGTCTAAAGAGAGTTAGACTCTCATTTTGCTGGAACTAAAAGAAGAAAAGAAGAAGTGAGCTCCGAGAGAGAAGACGGACCGTCACCGCCGACGTTTTTCGCCGCTCCGTCACCGCCATTTGCCGGATTGACGATCCGAGACCACTTTTGGACTCGTGGAGGTAAGAGGATCACATGCACGTAACTTGTTTTCATTTTCGGCAACGTTTTTCCGGTAACCGTTCTTGATACATGATATTTGTTGAACCAAAACCATGTAGGATTTACTTTGGGTAAGAATTGAGCAAGATTTGTGAAGGAATTCTTCATTTCTAGCTTGAATTTGGGTAGATCTTGCTAAGGTGAGTTTTTTAGCCTAAAGAATGATTGTGTTTAGCTATGTTCAAGGCACCAATGATGTAGAGATATACAGAATGATCTTATTGTGTTGATTATTCATGTGTTAGAAAGCATGTAGTTACTAAATTGTGAATTGCATGTTAGCTTTATGAAGAATTTATGTGCCTACATGTTTATGTGCTTATATGTTTATGTGGTATTCAATGAGCACCGGGAAAATGATTCATTAGTTGGGAGTAATAAGGGTGGTGAAGAGGAAGAATCCGAGAAATACGGAAGTCCAAGGAATATAAGTGGCCATGGGACCAAGGGAGGTCCCGGGTCTGAATGAATCATTGAACCGGTGACTCGACGATTACAAAGATATGATTTATGTGTTTATTGTTGCATTGCACATGTTTAAACATTCAGCCATGTTTAGGATTCTCACTAAGCGTAATGCTTAAGAAAACTGTTTTATGTTTCTGTTGTGGTAAATAACAACCACCACAGATACGGAGCCATACCCGGAGAGGAAGTGATGTGCTCGGGATTGGGGGAGATATTTGGGTCTTGTAAATATGTTTATAACTTGTAATATAATGTAACTTGTGGGTTAGTATCCTTGACTTGTGAATTTAAGACTTGACTCGTGGTTGTATCCATGGAGTTAGTTTTGGAGTCCCATGACTCATATGGTGAATGTAAATTTGTAGAAACTTGTGTTATTCTTTATGTTGATAGTTTGAGAAAGAATATGGAGGATTTGAAGTTTGCCTTGTAAATTCTACGTATGTTCTTAAGTTTCAACTATAACTAAGGGTGAGATGGTTTTGGAAATGCTATTTGGAAAGTTTTATGCTTATGGTTGTTCTTGGAAAGAGTTTAGATTTGATTCACTTGTTCGATTCAAAGGAGGATACATTCATGGATTGAATGCTTGGAATTGGTTTTGATATGGTTTCTTAATGTTCTATGTGGTTGGTTGTAACTTTAAGTTCATTTCCAACAAGGTCTTATGGGATACAAATTCTTGACATAAGTTGAACTTTAAAGCTTATTTTGATTCAAAAAGAGTTGAGTTCATGAATGATTTTGATCAAATTTTGGTTGTGGACATGTGATACATGCTTGGGTAATGCTTAAACATGTTTATGAATGTGTTTGAAATGTTTTCGTAATGTCCCAAGAAGTTTGGTTTGGTTTGGGTATGAGTTGGATAGGTTTTGACAATGTTTTTAGAAGCAAAAACAAGTTCTGGGAAGCCCGGTTCGATCCGGGTTAATGAAGGGATCGATCCGGCCTTTTTCGGGGACATTCTGCTAGAAAATGACAAAGATGGATCGATCCGCCCTTTTCGAAGATCGATCAGCATGCAATTTCACAGCACGTCCGCTTTTACGGAAACGCGCATAACTCTTTCTAAAAAATTCAGATTCGCGCGCCATTTTTTGCGTTGGAACCAGGACTCGTAAATCTATCTTTTGGTATAAAATTTGCTATATCTTATTAATTACCATTTTACCCTTGGGGACTATTTTGTAACAATAGAGTTGTTTAATGTTGCTAAACACATGCGATTCTTAGTAATTCGAATGTTTCTTTGCAAATTAATGTACGTGGACTCTTGTAGCATTGTTACACGTGTCCTAATCCGCACGAGGCGGGTTGGGGTGTGACACAAGATCAATAAGATATTTACTTAATCTATCATACCAAGCACGTGGAGCTTGTTTTAAACCATATAAAGCTTTTGTGAGTTTAAAAACATGATCCGGAAGATGTGGATTTTCAAAACCGGGGGGTTGTTTAACATAAACTTCCTCGGAGATAAAGCCATTTAGAAAGGCACTTTTCACATCCATTTGAAAAAGTTTGAAATTTTTATAACAAGCAAAGGCAAGAAGCATCCTAATGGCTTCGAGTCTAGCTACAGGAGCATAGGCTCCTCGTAATCTATACCTTCTTCTTGATTGTAGCCTTGGGCAACTAATCTAGCCTTGTTTCTCACAACAATGCCGGTTTCATCCTTTTTTGTTTCGAAAGACCCATTTTGTTCCAATAATAGTGTGATCATTAGGCTTAGGAACAAGAGTCCAAACTTCATTTCTTTCAAATTGATTAAGCTCTTCTTGCATAGCCAATAACCAATTTTCATCGTTCTCGGCTTCATCAAAGTTCTTGGGTTCAATTTGAGATAGAAATGCTAAGTTATTACAAATATTTTTGAGAGATGATCTAGTAGCTACACCTTGACTAGGATCTCCTAGGATTTGATCAATAGGATGATTAGGCACATTTTTCCATTCAAAGGGAAGATCACTTCTTAATTCCACTCTAGGTGGTTCAATGGAAGGAGGATCTTCTTTCTTAGAGTTTTCAAGGGGTAAAGAGTTTGAACCATTGTTTTCAGCATTATTTGAAACATCTTTGGAAGTGTCAATGTCATCATCTAAGACTTTCTTGAAAGGATTTGCTTCATAAAAAACAACGTGCATTGATTCTTCTACAATCAACGTTCTTTTATTAAAAACTCTATAAGCTTTGCTAATTTGAGAATATCCAAGAAAAATGCCTTCATCCGATTTAGCATCAAATTTTCCCAAGTTGTCCTTAGTGTTCAAGATAAAACACTTACATCCAAAAACTTTGAAATAACTTATGTTGGGCTTTCTTCCTTTCCAAAGCTCATATGGGGTCTTATTAAGCTTGTTTCTAATGACCACACGATTAATAACATAGCATGAAGTGCTAGTGGCCTCGGCCCAAAAAAAATTTGGTAAAGAGAATTCATTTAACATGGTTCTTGCCATTTCTTGAAGAGATCTATTTTTCCTCTCGACAACCCCATTTTGTTGAGGAGTTCTAGGTGCCGAAAAATTGTGACCAAAACCATTTTCTTCACAAAAAGAAGTAATCTCATTATTATCAAATTCTCGGCCTCTATCACTTCTTATGTTGTTAATCGCATACCCTTTTTCATTTTGAACACGTTTACAAAAGTTAACAAAGAGTGTAAAAGCTTCATCTTATGTGCAAGAAAGAACACCCAAGTGAATCTAGAGAAATCATCAACAATGACAAGGGCATAGATTTTGCCACTCATGCTAGCAACTCGATTTGGACCAAATAAATCCATATGAAGTAACTCTAGAGGTCTACAAGTTGATATTTCCCTTTTCTTTTTAAAAGATGTTTTGATTTGCTTTCCAAGTTGACAAGCATCACAAACTTTATCTTTAACAAATTTTGTTTTTGGCAAATCTTTGACCAAATCATTTTTAGACAAAATTTGAAAGTAAATCAATGCTAGCATGACCCAATCTTCTATGCCAAAGCCAACTTGTTTCATTCAAAGCGGCAAAACACTTAACATCTTGAGAAGAAATATCATCAAAATCAATTGTATATACATTGTCTTCTCTATAAGCAATAAACAATATTTTACAACTAGCATACTTAATCATGCAATAATTTGATTCAAACACAACTTGTCACGCCCCGGAGTAGCCAAAAATAGGGAAAATTTAAAATTTCCTTTCTGGACCCGTAGGGAATGACGAGTTACATAAAACTGACCTGTCCATACAACATACTAACAAAATATATATAGATCAGTGTAAGAAATTTGCAAAAGCGTCTAATGGTATCCATGGGGGAACTTAGAGTGTTTGCTAATTAAGCTATTACAGCAGTTCCAAATGAAAACCACAAAAGATAAGTCTGGGCGATCTACGCCACTTAAATATTACATCAACCAAAAGATAATTAAAACGAAATAGAAGTCTTAATGCGGAAATAGGCCAGGGTCTTCTTTCTAACTGGCAAACCCATAACCTTCGTTATCAGGCTCTTCCTGATAGTCTGTCTCAGGGTCACCTTCCTGATAATTACCATTCTGAGGATAGTGATATTCATCTTCATCGTTACCTTGATAGTTCTCCTCATCATAACCTAGACGTAAAAAGTCCAGGGCAGGGAAGGAGCCGTTAGCTTTTGAAGCTAAGTGAGAACGTCTTAACCAATCACTCCTAATACAGGTAAGGATATACAAGTACAACATATCTTGAACAATATTAATGAGTATATGACATGTAGGATGATGACATAATGCATTATCGATATATTCGACTTTAACTTGACCATGAACACCACAACCGACTCATGTGACTTGTTACATTACCAGTGTAACGCCGTTAGCTCAGAGTAGAATGATTACGTTGCTATCGTCGCCTAGCAGGGCCCTATAGCAGTTTTGGTTTTAAAAAGAGTAATCATTGGACTCTTAGGTCCTCGTGACCTTGCCGGGAGAATAGAATAGTTACAGCGCTATCGTCGCCTAACAGGGCCCTATAGCATTTGTAAGGTAACTATTGTATTCTGATGGATACATTGCTATCGTCGCCTAACAGGGCCCTATAGCGTATCAATCATCAATCCATGCATAACTTCAATGATTTCAATGGAAACTCTGGCTATCGTCACCTAGCAGGGCCCTATAGCAGTTTCATCGTTGTTCCCATTTACTTGACTGTACCACTCGGACCACCACGGTCCACACAACGTATAAATTGGTATGACTGGATTAGTCTCCGTGACTAACCATGCAGATGTCAACATTGACATTAAGACTCGACTATGTTCATATGAATGTTCATGCGACTATAGAAACAGAAATCATGATAACAAGAATAATAACGGATGTTAACTAAGCATGGAGTATAGTTAGCTAACATGCATTCATTATATAAGCATCACTATCAGGTTTACATAACTAATATATATCAGTATCGTCCACACAGAACGCACTGGGCATACATATATGATCAAGTAATAATTCTATAATATACCAAGTGAGTTAGGACGACTCACCTCGATGCGGGTGCGTAAAAACGAGCGTAGCGGTTCCTACAAGGCATTAAGATTACATAGAACATTGATTAATAAGTCTACTAAAATCAGGGGCATAATGGTAATTGTGCCGGGTGGGTCCCTAAACCTCAACATGATGATCTAGACATCATTCTGAGTCTAACGCCATTGACTAGACTCAAATCGGAGTCCGTCGCATAAAAGGCTGGGTTTTCTATACCAGTTTGGGCCCTAAAGATAAGCTGTATTTTTGACTGTGTCAAAAGGTCACCAAACTTTAAGGGAATATTCTAGACATTACTCTAAGGCTCTGGGAACTGACCGCGTATTTTTCTGAGCTACGGTTTATTTATTATGAATTTTCGAAGTTTAAATCGTCTAATAATAGACCGCGGGGTCCCATAATTATAAAATATGATTTAGGGAGATATTTAACCCTTATAAGTATTTTTATTAAATACTAGGCCTTAAAATAGGCTAGTGGCATTTTTCCCATAATTTTCGGAGTTCGTTTGGTATTTTAAATAATTAAAATACAACCAAACAGGTATTTTATAAGTAATTAATAATTATTGAAATATTAAAGTTAGGGTTTTGTAATTAATAATTTATAACATAGAGGTACTAGACCTTAGAAAAATTTAATATAATTTTTCTATGCTTGAAAATGGTCATTAGGTATTTATTACCTAATAATTTTAATTTAAAACATTTACCTATTATTTATTTAAACCAATAAATAATAAATATATCATATGATAATAATAATCCATATTTTCATAATATAAGAATATTATAAAAATAATATTACAATTTATTAAAAGATATGATTTATAGCATTATAGAAATTATTTTAGATATTTAAAACAATTTGGAAATCATATATATTTTTAATACCAAATATATTATAAATAATATATTTATATACTAATCTTGATTTAATATATACTAACCTTAGTTAATATATATTAATAATTATTAAAACAGAATATTAAAACAATAATAGGGATTTACAGAATAATTAATCATTAAAAATAGATTAATAAAACCTTAATTAAGTTTAGCAGAATAATTAATAATATAAAAACAGTTAATTATAATTATCAGAAAAACCCGCGGGTTAACCCATATCCGAACCCGCGCCCACGGGTTACCCGTATGCACATAGAAGTTGATCCAACTTAAAAGATCCGACCCGCTACCCACTTTATTAATATAACCCGAACCCAATATCACTTATACACACAGACTAACCCAAATCCGCGACCCACGACCCGACCCAACCGGGTAAACGATATAACCCGTTGACCCACGGGTCATGTCTTCTCCGGCAAGCCTTCATTGCCGCCGGCGGGCTCGATTTCCGCCGGAAACCTTGTAATGGCCATAACTCGGCCATTTCTTCATGAAAATGACTCAAACCAACGGGAAAATGACCGAAATGCCTTCCTCTAGCACATGCTAGGAGCTGGAGCAGTGGTTCATTCGATTTTAAGGACCTACTAGTGGATTATTCTTTTCGGTTTCTAAAAGAATAATGCTATGCATGACCTACCAAACGCGTCCCAAATCGAATGCTGTTTTAAGGGGAGTCTCCTGGGTTCCTAAGGATCAGTTTGATCTAATTTTTGGAGTCTAAAGTTGAGTTTGAAGAAACGAGCTCCGGTGAGTGAGCTTTAATGGCGATTCTGCCGTTTCCTGAGCCTAAGGCTCTGTTTGGGTTATTATAAAGGGTCTGGGGACGTGTGTGAGGGTGTGTGAGTGTACAAGAGTGACCAGGGGGTGTGGGATTACCTGTGGGTCTTGGTTTCTCTCTCTATACTTCCGGTGAGCTCCCTTCTCTCTCTGCGTCCCCTCTTCTCCCCCTTACTACTTCTCTGGTGGTGTGAGTGAGACAGAGAGTATGTGTGTGTGAGTTTTGAGTGTATAAGCAGAGAGTGTGGGTGAGGTTTGCTCTCAACTCTCGGTGCTCTCTATATATCCCAAGAGGGTGTACACATGTAGCTATATACACAGCTATACACAGGGATTTGCATATCTGTTTGAACAGATAGAGGAGATAGGGTGATGGACTGATGGGAGAGGGGGTTGATGTGAGTGGCATCCTTGGGGGAAAAGTGGCCGGCGTTTGGGTGGGGAGGTGGTTTATCCGGCGAGTTAGGGAGGTGGGTTTGGGTAGTGCTTTTACCCATTAGGTAAATATAGGCTAGGTTGGTACATTTACCAATTTAGGAAAAGATTCCTATTTCCATTTATGTGTAGGTTTGCCGTCACTTAGGAATACGTGTTACACAGTCTAATTCCGATACAGATTCCACAGATATAGGTGCAAGTCAGTCCAAGTTCGGTTTAACAGTCCGAGAAAAAATAATAAATGCGCGCACGTGTAAGTTCGGGTCTCTGAAATTTCAGTGCTACTCATATATGGATGAAAATACGGGGACAGATTTTATTACGAAATTTGCGGTTATTACACAACTTGAAAACCTTTATCACACAATTGACTAATGCTAAGCAAGTTATGTTTAGACCTTCAACCAAAAGTACATTTTCAATAGTTAATGAGGAATTCTTACCAATATTACCTATACCAATGATTCTTCCTTTAGAGTTGTCTCCAAATGTGACATTTCCTCCATCCTTTGGAGAGAGAGATGAGAACTTGGATTTGTCTCCAGTCATATGTCTTGAGCAACCACTATCCAAGAACCATCTATCCTTGCTAGAAGATTTGAGACAAACCTACAAGACATACTTAAGTGATCCTCTTTGGTACCCAATATTCGTTGGGTCCAATTTTGTTAGCAAAGGGAGGTGTTGTTCCCTTTTTAATCCACACCATTTTGAGTATTCTTTTGTTTGGACACTTGTAGTTTACATGTCCTTTTCTAAAGCAATAATGACATGTAATACTAGGATTGGAAATACTTGAGGAGGCTTCTTTAACAAAAAAGTTTTGATGAGAATTTTTCACTTGATTTTTATTAGAGCTAGTGGAAGTACCTTTTGAAAAGAAGTTATTGTATTTCTTTTCTTTAAAGGTAGGATTGAATCCTAAACCGACTTTTTCAAAAACACACCTTTGTTTTCCCAAAAGCATATTTAGATTTTGTTCCCCAAGAGTGAATTTTGTTATTGTTTTGTTTAAATCTTCCACTTGCTTCTTCAAGTCTTCATTTTCTTTCTTTAAGATATTTGAAGAAAAATCATTTAATGAAAAACTCTTCCTTTTCTTTTCTCAATAAACCATTTTGAGATTTTAGGTCAATTAGAGCTTCATTTTCCTTTCTCAAAAGATCATTTTGAATTTTCAAATCACTTAATTCATTTGAAAGTAATGAAAAATTCTTTTTAAGAGAAACATACTTTGCTCCCAAGTTTTCCAATTCTTGATGTAACTCCTCAAAAGCATTTTGGAGTTCATCATATTTTTTAAAATCAAAACAAGTATCGGGAGTAGGATCATTTACCTCACTCAAGTGAGCCATTAGACAAATATTTGCCACTTCCTCATCACTTGAGTCATCTTTTGATGAATCTAGGGGTGCTCATGAGTCGGGTGAGTCGGGTTTGGCCCTCATCCGCTCATCCATCCGAACATAGTCGGGTTTGCCCTCCTTCCATCCGTCATCCACTCGCTTTGTCGGGTGCACCCGACTCATCGGGTGGTCGGGTGAGTCGGGTCAAGTCGGGTGAAACCCGATTGTCTCATTTGTCTCAATCAAACATTTGCGTTACACATGACTTTGTCTTCATTTTATTTTTTTGCTTTGAATGTTTTTGTCTACATAATCATGGGCTAACCAAATCTCTAACCAAACAAAAATAAAAACATAGTCATGTGCTAGTTTGATGATTTTAATGTTTTATATCTCCGCTAGTGACATATATATTTTATTGATACAAGAATATAACATATATATATATATATTTAAAGACTATATAATATATAATACATATACTGATATAAGTATATTACATATATATATACATTAAAGACTATATAATACATAATGCATATATTGATATAAGCATATATATTACATAAATATTTAAAAAAAAAAATTAAATGTGTTTCGAGTCGGGTCGGGTGAATCGGGTTTTCACCCCCTAGACCCGTGACTCCACCCGAAACTGTCGGGTTTCCACCCCCAAGACCCGTGACTCCACCCACATTGTTTAAAAACCAATAAAAAGGCTACGGGTGAGTCGGGTGGTCGGGTGAGTCGGGTGGGCGGGTGGATTTTGAGCAGCCCTAGATGAATCACTATCGGAATCATCCCAAGTAGCCTGCATTGCCCTTTTCTTGGTTTTCTTGTAGTTATTCTTCATCAAAGGACAATCGGCCTTGACATGGCCCGGCTTCTTGCATTTGAAGCATATAATTGGCTCCTTTTTAGCTTCTATCGCCTTAGGAGTTCTCCTAGTGAAGTTCGTATCCTTCTTCGAGAATCTTTTGAACTTCCTTGTGATCATAGCCATCTCATCATCTTCATTGCTATCACTATCCTCTTCATTGTCTTGAGATGTTTTGAGAGCAATGTTCTTCTTCTTGTCTTCCTTATCAAATACCGCCAACTCCATTTCGTGAGTAACGAGAGAGCCCAAGAGTTGCTCCAATGAGAGTGTTGAGAGTTCCTTGGCTTCTCGGATTGCCGTCACTTTAGGTTGCCAATGCTTTGGAAGAGACCTAAGCAATTTCTCAATCATCTCCTCATTAGTATATGTTTTACCAAGACTTTTTAAACTATTGATAATAATGGTGAAACGAGTGAACATTTCACTAATAGTTTCATTAGAAGACATTTTAAACATCTCATACGATTGAACAAGTAGATTTTTTTTTCATTTCTTAACTTGATTAGTACCTTCACGAGCAACCTCAAGTTTATCCCAAATTTCCTTTGCGGATTCGCAAGAAGAAATTCTATTATACTCATTTGGGTCTAATACACAATATAAAATATTCATAGCATTCGCATTCATCTTGATAAGCCTTTTATCAATGTCATTGTATTCCTCAATAGTTTTCTCAATTTCAACACCGTCTACAATCTTGATGGGAATGTGAGGTCCATTCACAACAAGTTGCCAAAGATCAAAGTCTTGAGCAATCATGTAGATTCTCATTCGATTTTTCCAATAGGCATAATTTGAACCATTAAAACAAGGAGGTCTATTTGAGGATTGTCCCTCACTATAGATGATAGTGGTAGTGGTGGTTTCCATATGATCTTTAACTCAAATACGTTAGAAATATGAGCCGAGGCTCTGATACCAATTGTTGGCCCAAAAAGGAAACCTTAGAGGGAGGGGGGTGAATAAGGTTTTAAAAGCTAATTAAAGATTTGTTCAAATTAATTGCCCAAAAAAAAAAATCACAAATGCAAAGGAAAGATAAAGAGAAGAGACACTATGCAAATCGATTTTTAGGTGGTTCGGGAAACCGCACGCCGCGCCCTATTTCCACCCCTCAAGAACACCTCTTGAGGATTTCACTATCTCAATCTCCTTTGGGTGAAGATTAAACCCTTACAATCTCTCCAAGGAAGAAAATCCTCTTCACTTGAACTAGGGTTACGCCAACCCTTAATACACACTTCCTTTATAAATAAGATTTGATACAAGAATGAAGACTCTCTTAATAGAGTGGATGAATACAAGATTAAGCTTCACAATAAATTGTTCTTAAGATATTGTCACGCCCCGGAGTAGCATAAATAGAGAAAAATAAATTTCCTTTATGGGTCCATAGGGAATGACAAGTGAAAGTCACCAACATCCACACCACAAAGTACTAGTCTAAGCAGGAACAGTAAATAACTGAAATATAAACAGTAATATTATTACAAATCATCAGAGTGTGGTCCACAGGATCACGACAGGTCTGGAGACAACATATGCCCAAGTACCCGTCAAACTAAAACTCAACAGAGTTCAACAGAAAACAGAACTATAAACTAACTATAACATCTTCAGTCTTCAACTGGCATAGGGATGTTCATCGGTGTAACCTCCTTTTCCAGTGTAATTAGCATCAGTGGGGCCACCCTCTGCATAATTCCCTTCAGGGTAGTAACCGTTGTTGTGAGCTCCACTATCTGTATTAAAAGGAACAGGGAAATCTGGACGGGGAATGTCCAGGCAATAACGACGGTCAGCTTACTGAGAGCTGAGTGAATAGAAACTCACAAGGTATCAATGCTATAACCTACAACAAGTTATTGAATGTCTAAGATATAGTTCTATTAAATAATATCTTCTCTGTATTCCAACATCACAACTCAACCCTTATCGTCTTATTATCCTCAGACCGAAACATCAACATACTCTGTCTAGAAAGAACAGACTCAATCGTTTAACATATGTAGATATACCATCATTCTGTCCATTTGCTCGTTAAGGATATAAACCATCCACCGCATCATGGACACCACGTCAGTCCATCCCCCGCTCGTTAAGGATATGAACCATCCACCGCATGTCAGGGATATAACGCTTTGAACAACAACACATCAAATCTATTGCCACGACTCTACATCATATACCAGTGATCTCCATCCACCGCTCGTTAAGGATATAAACCATCCACCGCTCGTTAAGGATATAATATGGATCGTCTGGCTATCTCTGAAACACATGGTCCTGCCCACTGCTCGTTAAGGATATAAACCATCCACCGCATGTGAAAGCATCTCATGACCAGCGTCCGACCACGTACCATTCCCAGAAACTTATCAAACCTACTTATGTTACGTACTACCATGATACAAGACTTCCCATGTGGCCTGACTACTATGATTGAAATAAACGAATATCGAACTCAGACATGAACCGCATTGTATCTATCATCATTGTATTAATCCATTATCCTTAAACATACTTATCTGTGATGTCACATTTTCCCCGATTAACCCATAATCGCATAATAGAAGTTCGAATCATGAATCGAGTATTCGAATCTCATATAAAATAAACTAAAGAATCAAACCATGTTCTGCATGTCTCGATCGATTGAAACCATTTTGATCGATTGAGGGAAAAATGAAGTTCGATCGATCGAAAGCAGTTCGATCGATTGAACCTTCGATCGATTGAGCTCTGTTCGATCGCTCGAAAGTCGTCTTCTCCAGCAGATTCTAAACAGCACATAAATGAACGTCTTAGGGACGTTTTAATACGATTAAACATACCAAAAACTTGTAAAACATCATAGTAAAGAGATCGAGTGAGTAAAAACTCACCTAAGGTGCTAAGGACGCGTTTGGCGAAGCTTTAAGTTTGTGGCCTCCAATGGTGGCTCCTCTTTCTCTCTCTCTTTCTGCCTCCTCTTTCTGTCTCTGTCTCTGTCTCTCTTTCTGTTCTTCTTCTTCTTCTCGGCTTCTCTCTTCTCTTCTCTTCTCTTTCTGAGTATATATCTATATGTGTGTGTATAGATATATATATATATATATATGAGGATGTATGTGTATATATATATAAACACACACTCACAATCTCTCCCAAATCACAAGAGTTCAGTCAACCCACCACACACACGAAACTAATGTATATATAGGAGAGGATGGGGTGCAAGTGGCCGCATTTGTGCAGAAACTGGAATTCTGATAATTGCACTCTCGATCGATCGAACTTGGTTCGGCCAGGTTTGATCGATTGAAAAGGGTTGGATAGATTGAAGTAGGGACCACGTACTAAATTCAGGTCGATAGGTTTCGATCGATTGAGAAATGTTCGATCGCTTTAACTTTGAAGATGCTCGATCGCTCGAACGAGCTTCGATCGATCGAAGATTAAATTTTATGAATGGTCAAAGGAAATATATAGAATCTCTCTGCATTAAATAAATATTGAAAATACAGGGTATTACAGATATACAAATGAAGACTAGAGCAATAGAATTTATGATCTCACCAAACTAGGGATCAATGTGATGAAATTAATTAAAGTTGGATTGATCAAAAGTTGTTAAAAGAAGTACAAATACATGTATTTATAGCTTCCTTAGGATTTCCAACCGTTGGAAGTAGTTGGGAGATTTAAAAGCTTCATTAAATGCAGTTAACTAGCCGTTACTGTATTTATTGCAGTCATTCAGTCGACTGGATTCACAGGGCAGTCGACTGATATTTAAAAAGGATCAGAAAAACACAAGGCTCAGTCGACTGCTTCGGGAGGACAGTCGACTGGATTGCACACAGATAACATCTCTGTGTACACAGGTCGACTGTCCAGTCGACTGGACTATTAGTCGACTGAAACGAATGCACAGTCGACTGCTCTTTGCAGATTTTCAAAGATAAGTTGGGTTTAACTATGTAGAACAACTTTGAATTAAATTGAGCCCTTAAGAATGATGTTCACATAAATTAAATTGCTTACATAGAGTCCTAGAAAATGATCCAAACAAGATTCTTCAACTTGTAAAGCTCCGTTTGGCTTGAAACTTTTGAGCACAAATCACCATGTCTCTATGTGTGGAGAAGATTTACGATCATGTGAACATATATTGATGTACGATATACTTTCTGCAACTTAATCAACTTAAGATCATTAGAAAATACTACTAAGTAGTTTGTTAATTATCAAAATTATCCATTCAACTAATGGAATAACACTTTGGGGCTAACAGATTGTATTGAACCTAAACTAAATCTGAAAGGATCAAAGTGACAAAATTGTAACCCTTTAGGAAAAAAAAAAAAAGGAAATTAAAAGATAGACGCGGGCGTGACTTGGGCCAGAGCTTACGAGTTTTATTAACGGTTGGGCTTTTGTGTAAGCAAAAGGCTAGTCTGGACTTAGGGCTAATATAGTGACCCAATCTCCATTTCCATAGGCCTAGCCCACGTACGCTTACCTCCGTCCCTAGGGATGGCAATGGGGCGGATTTTCCGGGTTCCCCGCCCCGCCCCTAATAGGTAGGGTATGGGGAGACTTAATAGGGTTAGGGGCGGATATGGGGGAGGTTTTCAAAACCCGAGTCGGGTTCAGGTCGGGGTAAGGTCAAAAAACCCGAACCCGCCCCGAATATACTTGTATTTATATGTTTACCCTTCAATAGTTATGTGTATTACCATTTAAAAAAAAAACTGCACTATTGGAAAACTAATTGGGAAAATTAAAAAAAAACTGCACTATTAGGGAAAAAAATACGTTAAAAAAATTACTTTTTCAATTTATGTACAAAAAAAAAAAAAAAAAAATCATAATCAGGAGCGGGATCGGGATCCAGGGTCAGGGCGGGGGCTGGAGCGGGGGTGGGGGCGGAGACAGATAGATACACTATGCAAGACGGGGCGGGACGGGGCGGGAGAGGATTTACTAAAGCGGGGCAGGATATGGGCCGTAAGATACCGTCCGGTTGCCATCCCTATCCGCCCCCGCCTGAGAAAACAGGTTTTTAGAGAGAGAGAGAGAGAGAGAGAGAAGGGGCGCCCTTGGTCAAGAGAGTATGGTTCGAGGTGCGAAGAAGGAGGTGGTGGTCGGAGCAGAGTCGAATCCAGAATCAGACGAACGTAGAAGACTGAAGAAGCTGGCGTTGTCGAAGAACATACTGTCGGAGACTCCGGCGACGGCGTTCACGGGGTTGAGTCCGTCGAAGACGGTGTCGAAACACCATGGAAGAGACGTACTGAGGAAGACTCAGCGCAAGAACAAGTTTCTCTTCTCTTTTCCGGGTCTTCTAGCTCCGATCACCGGCGGTAAGATCGGCGAGCTCAAGGACCTCGGAACCAAAAACCCTATTCTCTACCTCGATTTCCCCCAGGTACTTTCTCTCTATCTCTCTACACACTCATATTTCTAGATGTTTTTCCTACTCTACTTAGCTCTGTTTGGTTGATTTGGAACTTGGTTCTTCGACTTTTTTGCTTCATCAATTCTGACGAAATGTGCAAATTGGGGAATGTACTCTAGATTTATTATGAATGGGAATTGAATATTTAGGCGCAAAGGCCAAAGGGACTGTTTCGGTATCCTTTTACATAATAATTAACATAATTCATTAGGGTTTAGGCTCTGTTTGGTTCATGGATTTCGTGGAAAACTAATTTTCTCTGTGTTTTTCTTCATCCTTAGATAACAGTAAAAATAAAAAATTCCTATTGTAATAATATAAGAAAAGAAGTAGGGAAATGACTCAGAGAGTATTCAAAATGTGAAATTTATATCTCACTTATACTCTTTTTCTTTCGTATTTTCCTCTTCGTTTTCCTTACTAACCAAACAAAGGAAAATATTTTCCCCCATTTTTTTTATGCACTAAATCCAAAAACCAAACGAAGCCTTAACTTAAAGTTCTATAGCTCATCTTTCTTTCGCCCATTTTCTCAGTTGCGAATGGACGGCTTTTGTGCTTTGATTAAAATTTGTAGGAAGGGAGAAATAAACTGGATCAATAAATTGCACAATAATCTTTAGCTTTTGGTTGGGAGGAAAATAATAACTAGGTTTCATGTAGTTGAGCTGAAGAGTTTGAATTTGATTTTCCGCTTTCTCACTAATCAAAGAGATTGTTGAAATTCATAGTTCAAAATTTTTAAAGAGTGTTGGTTTTTTCCCTTAATTTTACAGGGCCAGATGAAATTGTTTGGGACTATTGTTTATCCGAAGAACAGGTACTTGACTCTGCAATTCTCGAGAGGTGGGAAGAATGTCATGTGCGAAGACTACTTCGATATCATGGTCAGTGCTTTCTCATCGTTTCATTTTATTTATTTATTTTTTATTTTTAATTTCGAAAAGTTGTTCACTGATCCATATTAAACAAAAATTTCCCCCCCTTTTTCAATATACTTTTAGACTTTTAGTTATTAATTTTGTCTGTTTACTTTCTTTCAGTACTTTCTTTTGAGCTATTTATATGGGGGAGCATCAGTTTTCAAGTTCTATATTTTTTCGCTAGATTTTACATGTTATTGGCGTCAATTTTATACTTGTGATACTTAAAGAAGTTATAAAGGAAACAAGCTATTGAAAGGATATGGAACTTGCATTTGTATTCTTATGGGTGAATTATCGCCCTTTGAGAATCACGCTTATATATCTTTTATATGAACTGGAAGATTCTGCGCTTGGAGCTAAAATTACATGACTACATAATTTGTTAAAATTTTGTTATTTCTAATTTTAATTTTCAAGGTTATTAGAAAGTAGTTTATTATGGCTTTACTTTTCTAGTTAGGGTAAGAACATTGATTTTGGCTTGGGATATAGTTTTAATAAATCTTAGTAGTAGGACTTTTTCTTTTATTCCCCCACCCCAACAAAAGAAACCGAAAAAAGGAGAAGAAAAATGACAGCCTGTATTCATAATGCTTCCATAAATGCCATCTTTTTCCGCAATTGTAATTCCACATGGCAATTTTATATCTTGTCATCATAAACTTCTTGATTTCTAGATTGTATTTTCTGATGCATGGTGGATTGGAAGGAAAGACGAGAATCCTGAAGAAGTCCGTCTTGAGTTCCCCAAGGATCTGAATGAGGTTAGTTTCCTTATAACGTACTTGCTAGCATGTCAGTATTTTAAAGTCTTTATTTCATCATCAGCTATGCTTGGAAAATATTGTGGACATCCTTCTCAGTGTCTTCTTTGTTCCAGGAACAACATGCAGAGTTTGATTTTAAAGGTGGTGCAGGTGGAACATCTGAGGAAAAGCAACCTGTTCACAAAGCTAAAACCCAATATGTAGAACAACACTCTCCTAAATCAGAGGCAGAAGATGATTTATTGCATGGTCAACATAAAGTGAAAGATATCATTGAAGTGACTCCAACTCGACAATCAGAGAGAACTTCAGGAAAAAGATTTAAGTACTTGCCTTTCCTTTTAACTTAAAAATATTACGCCCAGCTAATTTGAAGATGCTTACTGTACTGCCCAATAATATTTTGTCTCACCCATACACGTTGATTCTGTTAATTATCTTATTTACCTCATTACTGATGTGATGAATCCAACCATTTTTGCCTATGAGCCAATCGTGGAATTGAGACGTTGAGTCCTCTCTGTGCACATTTATAAGGAGTGCGTTAACTTGACGTAAATTCTTGAGTTCCCCTGGCTTGCATTATATTTGGGTTTCCTATATCAATCGTGTGATGTAGCAATATATCTATGCTGACATTACAGTTTCATATATGTCCGTGTTCTGGCGTTGACTAATATATTCGAGTGTGATTTGCATGCATGATACCTAATTTTTGTGTATGGAATTTTTAAGATCTAGTTTGATATGTCCTCCTTGAAATTAGTTATTGGAATCCTGTGACTAGAATATATTACGGTGTTGTGATTGGGATCATATTAAGTTTTGTAGTTTACGACTTTCTTTTCTTTTAACTCAATTGAACTGAACAAAGCTGCATCCTAACAACTTGGGGTTGGCTTCATGAAATTAGTCTTTTTACATTAGAACAGAAGTTAGATAACAAGCAAACAAATAAAATTATGCAAATTGGAATAGCTAATAATTACAACATCGATATGTGAGTAAAGGCATCATAAGAATTAAATTTGAAATTTTTTGTGGGGTTCACTTTGTAGATCAAAACCAATGCATAGACGAATAAAATATGCTATTTTTCATGATGTAATACAAGCAAAGCTGAAATCAGAGGAAAATACCACACAAATTTCGAACTCAGCGATTTTTTCAAAGCCCATGATGCCGAGATTCAAGATCGAGATGTAGAGGTGTTGATTTTTTTTTTTGTGGGGGTGGGGTTTGGGGGATTCCATACGTGTTGATCTATGGAAGAAAAGCACTCTATCAGTCCTAAATGCAATAGCTGGGAAATGTGAAAATAATGGCCAAGAAGGCCACTTTATGCCGATGTGATCAACCTTACGAGTCTGAACTACAAAACTCGCTGTAACGGTGTATAATAGTCACATCCGTTGCATAACGGCTGTTACACATTGTAGCAACCATTTTCAAAACCTTGGGGCTTGGGAATGGCTTGTGAAGGTAAGACACTAAGCCTAATGTAGGCGAGCTTTCACCCTTTTTTTTTTACCGTCCTTAATAACGAGAAAAAAGCGGTCTTTAAGCAATAAACAACAAAACAAAGTTGTTTTGTTTTTTGTTTTTCCCTTTCTTCCATTAAATTTCCCCAATACTTAAATATCACTTCCTTGTACACATTCTAATTGAACGTGGATGTTATCTCTAGCTTGGATTGCTAAATCACTGATTAAAGCATAGTAGTTTGCCTTATGAGAAAGAAAGCATTGTAGCTCAGTTTTCTCAAGCCTTCCTTTCTCAGTTTTGCAGAAGTTCCTTCTGGAGATGATTCTGTTAATAGTGATGCTGACACATCTGACGGAGAGGAAAAGAAAGTTGGTGTGGAACATTCCATGAGGAATTATTCTACTGGAAATATCCTACTTTATATACGTAGTAAATACATAGATTGGTAGTTGATTTATAATATTCAGTATTACTTCCCTTTGCCGAGATCTCTTTCCGCCAGCCTATTGTTAGTGGGACTCTTTTTTTTTTTTTTTATTAGGATATTGTAATAGTTTACTGAGTTCTGATATCGATTGAAAAGAATTAGAGACTTTTTTCTTTTGATTTCCACTTCTTGTGGGTATTTATGAGGATTCAACAAGGCTTCTGATGCCTTGTTTTCTTGTATTCTTGTCTAAGAATCAATAGAAATTGAGGGAGGTCGTCATTATTCACCCTGTCGATTTTGTTTTCACGCTACCCTGCATCAGTTGGTATCAGAGCCACTGCACTAGTACTCTGTGGCGTAAAAACAAAATCGACGAACTGAATAAAGACTACTTTCCTCAATTTTTTTTGATTCTTAGAAATGAAAACCAGAATAGAAGGGCATCAATAGCCTTGCTGATTCCTCAGAAATACCCAGAACAATTGAAAAGCAAGGAGAAATCCTCCATTGCAAATTCTATTTGATCAATTTCAAAAGTCAGTGAACAAATACAATACCCAAAATATATAGATAACAAGAGTCCGACAAACATTTGGAAAATGAATCTTAAAAGGTAACTTTCTTGTTGATAAAATCTTAACTAATTGGACTCCTAAATTAACAACAACTCGGAATAAAAAAGTTTCGAAGGTGGCAAGCCTCTCCAAAGACTGAAATCTATGAACAGGAAGTCACCGAGCTCGCTCAGGGAAAGTTGCTGCAGATTTTACCCCCCAGGTTTTGTCCAAACTCGCTCGAGCCTTCGAGACCCAATCTCTTTTGAGCGGAGATGGAGTCTCTCGAGCGACTTTTCCCTTATTTGTATTGCATCACTTACCCTTCTTTTCATCATGTACAATCTATATGTTGATTCCTTAAATGTTAGTTACAGAGAAAGAATTCCTGCTCCAAAGTTTTAGATGCTGATAGTGAGATTGCCTCGGAAGACGCTCATTTTTCTGGACAAATTCAAGAGTCTACTGTGTCAATCACAAAATCTACTAGCCTTCCTAGTCGTAATCCTAGTTCTCTGGTTCAAGCTACTATATCCACGCTATTTAAGAAAGTGGAGGAAAAGGTGAGACCTTGCAACATATAGTCTTATCAGTGGAAGTGCAAAGTTCCAAAGAGGAATCTGTTTGGCAGATGCTCTCATCTCTTTAACCACTCACTCACTAACGCTCATCCAATAAATTAGATAATTGCTTCATGTCAATGGAATATATTGTTTTCCCCTTGGTAGCCAATATATAGGCCGTTTAAAACCTAATATTGCATTAGTTACCTTTAAATGCTGTTCATACCAAACATAAAATAACATAAGACCTAGATCTCATTCTTAAACCCTAAACCATCCAAAATTAGAAAATGTGGCAATATATATATATATATATATATATATATTTAAAAAGACCAGTAACAACATTGCCACGATTAGATGCCCTATGGGACATGGGTGTTTCGCCAGGGGGTATTTTTGGGTCAAGTCTTGGGTTTGGTTTGGTGTTATTTGTGGATTTTGAATGGGTTTACATGGAGGCTAATGAATAAAAGTTTCTTAGTTTTGATCTAGCAAGTTCACTTTTCACAGGTATTGTTCATAGCACAAAGAGCAGCTCACTTTCTCACTTTTTTATTTTTATTTTTTATTTTTATTTGGCCCTCAAACCCTAGCCCTCAGTTTATACCTATGACAGTCTTAAACCCAACATATCTTCTGAATTTTCTGCCACACAACCCTAACATCCCAGTGGAGAAAAGTTGCCAAGATGCCAACTGCTGTACTGGCCAGAAATCGCACAATATTGCTCCGCTTTGGACTTCCTAGTTATCAGATGAGATAGAGGATAGGAGCAAAGTCCTGTACACCCTTATTTGAAGGATGTACGCACTTTTTCCTTCTTCTTAGAAATATCAGAGACAAAGTTAAAGTCTTCAAAGTAGTTAAGTTGCCAATCATTTTATCAGAGACAGCTCAAAATTCAATTGTGTAGATGTTATCTGTTCTACGATTAAGATTAATTAATTATATACTCCCCCCCATCCCTTAAAAATAGTATACTCTTGGGAACTCAACTTTTTAAGGGGACAAAAAGAATCTACACCTACTTTCCACAATTGCCCCTAATCATTGCAACAACCTTTTTTAGTTTTGTCTTGATGTAGATTCAAGGAAGGGTAGTTTTAGAAAGTAAGTAAAAATTGTATACCAATTTAGGAAAGTAGACAATAATTTTATTGGTTTAATTTCTTGTTTTAGAAAATTAGAACTACAGTTTTCTAATAAAGTCTTTTCATTTCCAGAAGACACCAAGAAATCCAAAGAAGTCCCTCTCCTCGAAAGGTTTGTACTTCTAACTGCTTGTCCTCTTTTGAAATAGTGGACTTGATATGCTCAAAGCAGCAAGAATTTTTTTATCTTGCAGTTTCTGGCCAGAGTTTGCAGTATGATGATTCGAAACAAAAATCTGATGAAGTTGATGTGAGAATTTTCTTTTTTGTTTTTTAGTTTTGATTTGTGGTCTGAAGTTTAATTTATGCACATATAGTTTAACTTTAGTTAATGACTAAATGAGCTGGTGGTATGGTTTATCTGTGGGAGTTTAAGTTATTCGTTGTTTGGTTCAATTCATATGTGCTAGGTGGTCTTTTTGTAGGCTGAGAGACATAGTAAAAAGAGGAACTTGGTGAATGAAGAAAGGAAAGCTGGTAAGTCTGTGTGGGTGTGCGCACACTCGTGCTTTCATGTTAGCAGCTTGCATTTGTGCATGAGCATACCGGTGTGCAAGAGTAGGGTGTTTGATGTATGTGTGTTGCCTATAAAATGGTAGTCAACCTTGTTTAGATTGAATTCAAATAGAAGCCAAACTATAAGTTATGCCTACGGTGAATACATACATGGATTGCAGTAAGGCATTACCTCTTTCAATTCTAGGGAACTACTCCTGGGTAAATGCTTTTTGCAAATAATGTTGGACTTTTTTTTTTCCCTGGACTGAGAAATAATGGTGGACTTAGGTATGTGATTATCCCTGTCTCTCCCAAAGGTCCAACATTGGAGGGGATTCAACACTATGCTTTATGCTAAGTTTCAAAAGGCCAATTTAAACTTGGTTACCTGCCAGAAGCCTACGCATAGGCTATCCAAACGTATTCACATGATGTTATGCTGACGAAGGTGTTTGCATTTTCATAGGGCACAACTTGATAAATCTAGCTTACTTTTGGCTTCTTTGATATTGTAGGGGTAGAAAGTACGCGAAGGAAGAAAAAACGAGAGGTATCATTGTTTCATATATCTGTCAATATTATTTCTCTTTATTTTTCATGTCACATTTTATGACTTTGTATCTTTTCCATTTATTCTTCTCTCTGCATTTTCTGTGTACCAAAACTCTCTTTTATTAAATAAAATAAAAAATAAAAATTCCCTACTAAATACTTTTTTAGCATTCACTTGGCTGTTGCATTAATGATCATTGATGACGTTAGCTTAGGTATTAGAATGGAAGAGTGGAGAAGTAGTTCATTACAATGGGATGGTTGTTGAGCCAAGACCCTATCAAATGCTAGCCACCTCTGCGTAGCAGCGTAAGATTTAGTAGGCTTCTTTCTTCTTCGAAGTTCCTCATAATGATCAGATGAGACTGCCGAGGCTTGATTCATCATCATTTTCATCACCATCATCCCTTCCTCTGTATATCTCTCTCTTCCACATAGGCATGGGCATAAACTACAATTTCATCTACACCTAAGTTTGCTGTCGTGGTTGTGAATTCTTTAATCTCCTTGGTGGTGGGTCTAAGTTCGGTGGTTAGCCATGATTCCATTCCTCCTAAACAGTTTGATGAGATACATTATTGGTATGCTAATTACGAGTGTAGGAAATAGCTCTACGGCAAATCATTTGATGAAGTAATTAGTTGAAGATTTAGAATACCAAAGGAAATGGATGCAAGGCATAATAAGACAGCAGTAAGAAAGAACAAAACTAGAAAGAAGAAAAGGAGTTGAGACAGACAGAGGAGGGGAGAGAAAAGGTAGAATAGTGCAAGTTCGAGGCAATTTCTTGACTTTGGATGTTAAGTAAGCAGTCTTTTGTTGCCAGGGTTCTCAGTTCCTTTTATCTCAATAATGGTGTATAGTTAAATTCTTATACCTTTGTAAACATGGAGAGTAACGATCATCATTATAGGATATCGAGTGGGAACTTTTTTCTGTTCTAAACTCTGGAAGTCTGGTTCTATTGAACCTATTCCATGATTTTGCCTAAACCATTCACCTTATGTGAAAAATACCTAACTAATGAAAATCAGTCTGCCGGATAGTATTTACTTGGTTCTAAAATTTATACAGGCATTTTGATCCCCATGAACCAAATTGTTTTATTGACATAAACTGATGTTTCTTTACAGGATCAGGACTCTGTTGAACCTGTTAAAGTTTACAAAAGGAAGACAAAAGGGCTTGATTCTTCAGGTCCATCTGAACAAGCCAGTGCTTCATCTCAGGTGATTTGTTTATTGTTCTGATAGCATTTCAAGTTCCTGCTGCGTGATCAATGATCATTTTAATGTTTCTATTGTTGTATCACCTGGTTATAAGTACAGTTATTTACTCCTTCCATAGTACGGTAGGTCTGCAAATGAGCAGAATCAAGCTGAGTACTGCTTTCAGTTTTGACATGTGGCAGTGACTGAGTGTTCAAGCTTGAACCGAGTTTGGTTAAACCCCTTCAAACTTGTCATGTTAAATTCAGCCAATACTTCAGATTGACATGGTTCAACTTGAAAACCCCATATTGCTACCTAATTTTGTGGAGGGGAGAGTATCCTTGGAAAAGGACACAAAGAAATAACCCACGTCCACCTGCTGATGTAAGAATGGGTCCCACTATTACTGTCACATGTTCAGAAACTGTGCTTGGATGTATTTGGTTCCTACCCGTGTGATTTTAATACCTTCTGGTTTGAAATTTAGATTCTGTAATCAGGATCATTTTGGTATTTCTTCAGAAAAAATAGGGTATTATTAAATCTTTACTCTGTGTATAGTGTCCAGATAGTCTTTTGTTTCGTTACAAGTTTTGTCTAGTCTTTTTCTTATCTGAAATTAGGAATCTTTATCAACTTTGGAGTCCTTTGTTGACTTGGAGTATTTATATTTTATTTTGATTGACGATGCTTCTATAAGCAAGCGCTGTGGAGACAATTGAGGAACCTTCAATTAATAAGCTTTTTGCAGATTTACACCTTTGAGGTTGAGACTCCATTTGTTTTCTTGAGGTGAGACTCCAAGAAGGCCTTGCAGCGATTCTAAGGACTATTCTTCTTATTCTCTTTCTTTCCCTAGTTTTACTTTCAGCGAAGCTGTGTATACTGTATAATCCAAACATTAACCAGCCTTCAGATGCCCTTTTCCCTTCCCAAAACCGAAAACCTAATAGTCTACTGTTACAGCCCTAAATCCCCTGGATTTACCTTGTTGTCCTGAACTTTCCGCAACTAAGATTGCAAGTTCAGGCTTAAAATTAGCATTACACCAGATCCAATATAATCCTTTCTGTTTCTAGACCCCCAGCATACTTTGCAAGCCATAAATCGTTCCAAACCAAAGCGCAAGCCCATCGAATTTGGTTGTAGGAGCTTTGTTTTACTAATGCTGTCCTACATACTGTTGGGTTATTTTATATGCGCAATGGTTTAAGTTCCTTTTACATGACGGAATAACAACTGTCAAAACCACGTGAGCATATTGAAGAAATCTTTGTACATGAGCTTTTCAGCGGGCCTGGTGTTGCTCTAGCTTCTTGTACTTAACAGACAGGTGGGGATTAGAGCTTGAGCTGAGCTTTGTTTCATACGAGCTTGAACAAGTCCCCAAATGAGCTGAGTACAAACTATTCAAGGAAGCCTTGTTTCACGTGCAACCCTAATGTTAAGCGGAGTGCATGGAAATTTTGATCTCATGGTTGAGACAGCTGCGAGCTATGGGCCTATGTGTTACAGAATAGTTCTTTGGTTCGCTGGCGAAGATGACTAATCTTTGATTTCTTTGCTCCTAACTTGCCTCGAAGTAGCTGTGGTGGTGTTGGAAGGCAAATACTGCAGTTAATGTTATTAGTGGTTTAATATTCCCGAGCAATCAATCTTATGCTGTTCATCACCAAGTCTTCTCAGCGTATCTTCACTTATTAACTCACTCACGAATTCGTGTAAGACGAGTCATTTTATGATGTTTGGTGTAGTTAGTCCACAAATTTTGAAGAACATATATTATTTGGTAGTTATTTCAGCCAGCATGCATATTTTGATTGATTAGTCCGTGTTGATTTACTTGTAATCTAACTAATTATGACGTCACTCTGTTTAGTGATGGTGGGTGGGTAATTTATCTTGTAGGTTGATGAGGATTCCATTGAAGAGTTCTCAAGCTCATCAAAGGTTTGATTTCTTGAAATTTTATGAATTCTTCGTGTTTTTGTTCTCTAGAGACAGAAAAAGAAATCCATTAGTGAATGATATCATAAATATTGACGAGAGATCGCTTCACCAATAGATCGTTACAATCAGCTTTGTTATTTAATCAAGATCACTATAATCGCTATAAGCAAGATTTTTATAATGAACTTTTGCTAATTGATTGATCATTATCATTCTCAGGATACTGATGGAAGTGATGAAGATTGGGCTGCTTGAGATTTTAAAAGTGCTACAATAATTCAAATTTTAAAGAACTGCCAAAAAATGTTGTCTGCCAAGTCTTGTATATTAACAGAGTTTCTTAAATGAGCATCTTGATAGCATAATACTCTCGCAGATATAATATTTATGTGGAATATCGTTAGCAAGACTCTTTGCATTTGTGAATCTAGCAGTGACTATTTTCACTAGGAAAATCTCTCTCTCTCTCTCTCTCTCTCTCTCTCTCTCTCTCTCTCGATAAAACTGGATTAGAAGGCTCCAAAAAATACCCCTTCACAAGAAGTATAGCACATTGAAGAACATATTTTTGCTCATCTCATTTTTGCTCACTCAACCCTCATTGGGTGACACGTGTCCTATTCTATTTTCATTTTGTCCCAGTATTATCAACATAATTGGAATGAGACATGTCATTCAATGGAGGCATGACTGAGTAAGGTTGAGCAAAAATGCTCTCCACTTTAAAGTTGTGTTTCACACAAAATAAAAGAGGGGGAATTCTGCAGTGGGGCGTAGGCTGGTAAACGGATCGGATATGGACCGGATTTGGATTCGGCAAACATATTTTAGTCCGGATCTGATCCAAATATTCGACGGATCTGTGAGCTTTGTCCCGTATTCGGATTTGCTAAGATCCGGATATCCGGTCCGAATATCCGATCCGAATAGAAATTCTGCTTGTAAAAATGTAATATTACTCATTTTTTCACAAATTTCATATAGCAAAACAAGTGTTATTTTCACATTCGCACTAGTACCATCTGTCTACTATTAGATTAAAAGAATCAATGGTGGATATTTGTTTAACATATATTATATAATAAATAAATATATATATATATATATATATAACACATATAATATCACAAATTCAGATCGGGTCTTAGATGGATCGGATCTATTAAATCCATATCCGGATAGTTTTTTTACAACTCTATTCGGATATGGATCCGGATTTGGATCTGGATCTAAAAAAAAAAGGCTCAAATCTGTCTAGTTGAGCTGGATCCGGCTTAGACCCGGTTCGTTGACAGGCTTAGTGGGGCGGGGTGGTATTGTCCCACGTGAAGCAAGTGAATATGAGCTGTTGGATGTGAAGGTGGGATGATCATAGAGTGGACACATGCTAAAGAGATTTTGAGGAGATTTTGACAAAAATTTCAAACCCTTTTACCTGTTGAGTCCGTAGCTTGTACAACCAAATCTCATTCGACCCACACAACACCCCTCTCCTTAGCATCTCTGACGGTGATTCACGGTGAAACCCCTCCCATCCCCATCTTCATCTCCGAACCCTATCACCATCACCATCACCATCACCATCGAAACCCCCAACCCTAT
This sequence comes from Hydrangea macrophylla, assembly GCA_033977485.1. Lineage (NCBI taxonomy): Eukaryota > Viridiplantae > Streptophyta > Magnoliopsida > Cornales > Hydrangeaceae > Hydrangea > Hydrangea macrophylla. The sequence continues at coordinate 79,005,953 of CM066998.1, forward strand.
TTGTTAGCGGGGCAGCTCGCGAGTTTTTTAGGCCTAAAAGCTTAGTGCCTAGTGTACCTAAGAACCTTCCCCTATGTATATATATATATATATATATACACATTTACATAAACCAGCACATCTAATTAGTTCTTCTCTTGGAGTAAAAAAATCTTGTGATTATTACCTAAGAGCACATGCATTTGGATTTTTTAAAACAAAATTCTGATTACAACGTCTATTAGGCATGGTTCAGAATACAAGTTCTTGTAATTGATTTTATTCTTTTTCTGGGTAGAGTAATTGATAGGAGGTCCCATTATCCACATTCATTGCTAGCAACCACCTCAAGCTCAGGAAGACCACATTTGTGATTCTAGAAATTTTTGATGTGTTCTTTCATTTCCTGAAGATGAGTTAAGTTAAAGGTTCGTTTGGAACTCAGAAATTAGGGGGAAAAAGAAGTAAAAAGTGGATCAATAATGCTTGGGGCACCAAAGGACACAAAGAACTTCCACAAAATGAGTGGAAAGTCTATGTGGCATACTGGGACCCGCCAGCAATTAATCATTATTTTCATTAATTGTTGGCGGATCTCAGTGTGCTACATAGACTTTCCACTCATTTTGTGGAAGTTCTTTGTGTCCTTTGGTGCCCCAAGCATTATTCAAAGTGGATTTCATTCTCTTGTGTTTGGTTGTGTTGAAAATTCTGATAAGATGACAAGAAATCGGAAGGAAGTGAAAAAACAAAGTTAAAGTTATTTTACATTCTATTCACTGATCCAAAACTACAAAACCATCTATATAAATATATAAGGTATAGTACATAAAGAAAAGAAATAGTTGAAAGTTATTCTATTTAAAGTTATTTGACTTAATATATTTAAAGTAACTTTGATTGAATAATGTTTTAATTCTTTTAGTGACGTGCATTACTCATAACAATATTTTGTACAACAAAATTTTCACAATAGTTGTAAAATGGAAATATGTTCTTCTCAAATTAGAACTTTCACTTGAGTCAATTAGAACTTCACTTGAGCGGTCTTCTAACTTGAACTAGAGTTGAAATGGAATGAAATTTAAATATGTTTGTGAGATAAACTAAAAATACAAAGATGCAGTGAAAATGAGAGAGAGAGTGAAAGTTAAATGTTTCTCCATTCAATATCCTTCAGATTTCTCTTAAGAAAGTCCAAGCTTTGTCTCAAAAGTTGGTTGTTGGCTTATTAAATGGTGTTTAATTCAACAACCTTAATAAAAACAATGCGAACCTTAATAAAAGCAAACCTTAACAGTCCGTTTGGTATGACACAAACAAGAAAAGAATTGATTTGCAATTCTTTTTTGTGGCAAATCATGTGTTTGGTTTGACACAAAAATGATAAATGAAATGATTTCCAATTCTTGCCAATTCTTGAGAATTGAAGTTTTAGGCAAGACTGAAATCCGACCAAAATTGGTCGGATTTCGTGAGAATTGATTTGTAACTATTGTTCTTCCCAAAATACCCAAATCCAAAAACCCTAATATGATTTCTTCTTCTTCTTCTTCGGTCTTCTTCTTCTTCTACGATCTTCTTCTTCTTCTTCGGTCTTCTACTTCTTCTTCTTCTTCTTCAGTCTTCTTCTTCTTCTTCGGTCGTCTTCTTCAATCTTCTTCTTTATTTGGTTTGTTCTTCTGGTCTTACCTTAAGGTGTGTTTGGGCAAATTAGCTTTAAAGTCTGGGGTATTTTAGGAAGTATCATTAATTCTTTTCAATTCTATTCTTTCTATTTCTATTTCAAACCAAACATGAGAATTAGAATTGTAAATCAATTCTATTCTTTTCTTTTCTTTTCTATTCTCTCCAATTCAATTCTATTTTATAATCATACCAAACGGACTATAAATTTTTATACCTTTTTCAGTCTATGGCAGGTAGTTGGACTTTATTTGGTTGTGTACAACATTTATTCCAAAAAGTACAACATAATGGTGCTTGATATTTTACAAACTTGGACTTTATTTAGTTGTTGTGTACCACACTTAATCCGAAAAGGTACAACTTACTTATGCTTGGTATTTTACAAACTTGGCACATTTTTTTGGTTGTGTACAACATTTATTCCATAAGGCACAGAATAGTGATGCTTGGAGAGCATTTTTGCTCACCTAAAAAATGGATCACCAATGCTCACCCAAGCATCCCATTGGCCAATGCAGTGGGACCCAGGATTAAACAAATTTGTTTAATCCTGGGTCCCACTGCATTGGCCAATGGGATGCTTGGGTGAGCATTGGTGATCCATTTTTTGGGTGAGCAAAAGTATTTTCGTGATGCTTAATATTTTACAAATTTGGCACATTTCTTTGCAAAGTCCAAACAACCCTTAGGAAAGTTCAAACCTTCTATTTACTTCTTCTTCTTCTTCTTCTTTTTTTTTTTTACAAACTTGAATTTTATTTAGATGTACACAACATTTATTCCATAACATAGTGATGCTTAGTGTTTTGCAAATTTGGTACATTTCTTTGCAAAGTTCAAACAACCTTGATCAAAGTCCAAATCCTTGGGAAAGTTCAAACTTGCTATTGCTTTTTTTTTTTTAACAAACTTGAAATTTGTTTAGTTGTGTACAACATTTATTCCATAAGGTACAACATAGTGATGCTTAGTATTTTGTAAATTTGACACATTTCTTTACAAAGTCCAAAACCTGCTGTTTACATTTTTTTTTTTACAAACTTAAATTTTATTTAGTTGCATACAATTTTTTTTTCACAAGGTACAACATAGTGATGTTTAGTATTTTGCAAATTTGGCACATTTCTTTGCAAAGTCCAAACAACCTTTATCAAATTTCAAACAACCCTATGAAAAATCCAAACCTATTATAATAAGTTGCAAGACATTTAATGCCCCTGGCACTGTGACAACCTTCCTCTTCTCTTCCAATCCACATCTACCATGTGTAACACCCTGTATTTTATTTTCATTAATAAATAAATACTACATTTCATTTTCATGAATATTTGATTTAATTTCTCTTTATAATATATATATCTGGGGTCAAATTGTAATTTCCATAAATACAGAAAAAAAAAATGTTATTCTATGGTTTCAAAATCGAAATCTATATTTTTGTATAAACTGGGAATTTAATTCCTACACTAATATGATTTCTGTATTTTTAAATCAACCGTAAAATACCAGTGTTATGTTTTAAATCTGCGTTATGCCGCGTCTTGGGTGAGGGAGCACGTGAGCTCAACCTCACCGGGCGAAATCCGCCCATAGCTTGGAGCCCAAACATATATCAGTATATGTATGAGTATTAACTCACAATTCTCTCAATCACTCTCTCACAGACTCTCAATCCCTCTCTATCTCAATTCTCTCCATTCTCTTGCTCTCTCAAGATCACACACACACTTACACAGATTATATATCATATACATACACACATACATAGTTATATATATATATATATATCAAGATCAAGAGAAAACGGAGGAGAATTTCTAACGGCGGATATTTCGGCGGAAATTATCGGTCTCAAAATTCTCTGTATAATTAACCTCGGTGAGTATTATAAACTCACTCGCCATGTCTATATAAGTATAATTCAGTGTATATATGTGTGCATATGGGTATATATATAGAAACACCATTAAAAGCTTTGAATTGAAGTTTTACAAAACTCAACCAAAATCAATTCCGTGAATTGATTATGGAAGATCTCGGTCCCAATAAGCTACGGTTTCAATCCTACGGAGTAATTCATCCGTATCGCGACGTACCGTTGATTTAAAATTTTGGCACCCTCATTTTAATTGCGAATATCTAGAGATACAATCTGTATTAGTTAAAATTGATCGCGTATTCTTAATCTACGCGGAAAACTGAAGAAATCCATATATTACATGCACTGTTTAGAACAGAATCTGGAAATGGGTAGAATGACAGTTTGAAAATCAAAAACAGGAGAAAAACGAGGAAGATGATGAAACTGCAAGAACTCGCGCGCGCGACCCGCTTGCGCGAGGATCGCTCGCGCGGCCCGCTAGCGCGAACTATTCCCCCATTCGCGCGCGCGACCCGCTCGCGCGACCAGTGCTCTACCTTCGCTCGCGCGACTCGCTTGCGCGACTCGCTTGCGCGACCAGAGCTCCACCTTCGCTCGCGCGACCTGTTCTGCCCATTCGTGCGCGCGACCCGCTCGCGCGATTTATTCTCCCCCTTCGCGCGCGCGACCCGCTCGCGCGACCTGGCATTTTGAGCAGTTTCTGTATTTTTATATAAGGGACTGTTTGGAAAAAGTTTTGAAAGTTTTTACAGAACTGTTTGACAAATATACTATTTTAAAGGCTCACTGTTAGAAATTGGACTTATAAGAATGATTGAGATCGAGATTTATGTTGAACGAATATTCAGCTTTGAGATTAATAATTGTAGCTACAAACTGTGAACATTGACATATATATTAGGGTCGAGGTGGTGTCAACATGCATGTGTGTGAGGAAATGTGAAAAGAGTAAAGAGTGGCGGTCTGGTGTGCGACCTCAATATCGATCGGATATTATTCCTGGTATTGGAGGCGACAGTGTTGTGTACGGCTTAGATATCGATCGGATATTATTCCTGGTATCTAGGGCGCTTGTTTCGGATATCGATCAGATATTATTCTTGGTATCCGAAATGATGGTATTGAGTTACGGCTTAGATATCGATCGTATATTATTCCTGTTATCTAGGGCGCTTGTTTCGAATATCGATCGGATATTATTCCTGGTATCCGAAATGATGGTATTGAGTTACGGCTTAGATATCGATCGGATATTATTCCTGGTATCTAGGGCGCTTGTGTCGGATATCGATCGGATATTATTCCTGGTATCCGAAATGATGGTATTGAGTGCGGCTTAGATATCGATCGGATATTATTCCTGGTATCTGAAGCGATGGTATGGTGTGCTGTTTTGGATATCGATCGGATATTATTCCTAGTATCTGAGGTAATGGTTTGGTTGAATCGAGTTTGTTGAGAGAAAAGAGTCAGAAAGATGAGATGTTACATTGTTCATGCACGGTCGCATATTTATTGCTTATTTTATTCCCCCGTGACTTATGTTAGAATTGGAACCTTGAATCTATTGCTTTTAAAGTTAAATTGCACCATTGCTTATATGCTTATATATACATTGTGAGCACTTGTTTATTTTGCTCACCAGCTTGCATAAGATGACGGCGTTGATGCGTCCTGGACTGTATGTCCAGATTTTCAGGGTCAGGAGCAGCCATGGTATTTCGACTATGCTAGTTAGAGGCAGGGGACTTTCCAGGAGGCTGTTTTATATTTCCTGTCTTTTAATTTGGGTTGTAATAAACTGGTTTTAGACATTTAAATAGGGCGTTTGTGCCTCAGACCTGAACTTATGTAATAGTTTAGTAAGTTTTAATTTCGGAGCTTATGTTTATTAGTATCCTGTCTTTTAGAAATGCTGTTAAGTTATTTTGTTGCAGGGACAATTGGTCATACTCACTTGTCACGACCTACGAGTCCATAAAGGAAATTAAATGCTTTCCTGAATTATGCTACGTCGGGGCGTGACAGGCTTTTTGGTATCAGAGCCAGGTTATGGCTCGACCAATTGTCCAGGACACCTAGGATCTCCTGTTAAGATTGAATTAAGATAAGATAGTTCGACTTCATTCCGTATTTAGTCGCTTTCTATCGTTTAGAATTTTCTTTCTTCCCGAGAGTTTGACCGTATTCTTGTTGATCAATGGATAGGTACCGTTCTCTCGATTTTATGGCTAGAAGAAATCTCAAGAATCGTCCCGCTATTGAAGATGCACCCCCGGTAATAGATCCAACCGGAATGTTTGAGGCTTTTGTAAGAAGATTGGAGAGGGTTAGTGATCAGAATGCAAGGAACAATAATCAGAATGGTAATCATAATGGGAATGGGAGGCAAGCCCACCAGACTGGAGACAAACTTCTCAAGGAGTTTCGCACTCTGCGACCTGAGTATTTTGCTGGGACTGATGAACCCTGGCAAGCGGAACAGTGGCTACGCCAGATGGAGCGTATCTTTGAGACCATAGAGTGCACGGATCTGGAGAAGAAGCGTCTGGCTATCTTTCAGCTGTCTTATGCAGCGGCTGATTGGTGGGATGCTGAAAAGGTGACCATAGGGGAAGAAGCTGCAAGGAGAATGCCGTGGGTGGTGTTCAAGGAAAGATTTCTCGAAAAATTTTTTCCTGAAGAAGAGAAGGACAAGAGAGAGAAAGAGTTTATGGAGTTGACTCAAGGGAATATGACTGTCCGAGAGTACACCACTCGGTTTGAACGTCTGTCTCTCTTTGCTCCACATATGGTGGACATACCCCAGAGGAAAATCAAGAAGTATCACCGGGGTCTCAACTTGTCTCTCCGACATTTGACTATGGGGCATTTGGGCCAGTCATTTGAAGCTCTGGTGAGATTGGCTACGGGGTTGGAGAATGATGGTTGTCAGAATTCGAAGCCATTTCGAAATCAACCTCCGCAGAAGGGCTATCCCGGACAGAAACCAGGGTACCCTCAGGGACATAAAAGGACCTGGGATGGAGGGAAGAAACCTCAACAGACACAAGCAGTACTCGAGTGATAACTGTTGTTATAAGCAAATTCAACCAATGGTAAGTGCGTCTCCCAAGACTCTTCAAAGTCAATTGCACAAGCTCTGAGCAACAAATATTGCTCTCTCAACAGTCGTGATCCCTTAAAAGAGGAACTGAATAACTTTTTATTCTCCACCAACAAATATTTTGCCTTTATTCTTGGTGGTTTCCACGTGGGTTTCCATAAGAGTATTTTGGGTGTGCCTTTTGTGGTCTAAGCATGGGAGTATATATGTTATGTGTACGTGCTCACATTTATTTATCATTTATATGAAGCAAGCTTTTGAATATTGCTCTCTCATACCATTTATATGGTTTAAGTTCCTATATTGGAGCAATACTTTGGAATTCAGGTTATAATATGCATGGGATGCACTTGCAAGTGCTGGGTGAAGACATATATGTTGGAGAGTAAGATATTATTAGGTGTGGAAGGTTGTATACCATTTTGACCCAATAGCCTTGACTCAAAATATTTTATTCATTTGAGATCCAATTAAGATGATTAAATATTTGGAAAAAGCTTTATTAAACTGTGTGTTTTATTTTTAAAAGAGTACCCCTTTCTAAAATAAATATTACTCTTTTTTAAACCTTAAAAAGAAAAATAAATAAATAAATAAATATATGGAAAGCCAATTTATACTATTTTCGAGTTTGGGTTATTTGACTTATGCTAGGATTTTTAATCCTATATAAGTATATTGCTAGTAGAGGAGGAGACTATTGATGTTTATTTTTGAGATTATTGGTGCTTATTTTTATGAGCATATCTCTTCATGAATTGAGAAATAATGGGAGTTCTCAACCTCATATTTCATCCAATCTAGATAAATTGAATGTTGAATGCATGATAAATATCATGACATAGAAATCTAGACCACGATAGAGTTTAAAAGCCAAGTGCTAAAAATAAACTTTTGAAAGTAATTTTTATATATTTACTTTAGTGTGAGCTCTTGCTTATTTAGAGGATTCTCTTACTTCTTTAAGGCTAAATTTTGGAAAGAAGCCATTCAAGATGAAAAGAATTATGTAATTTCCATCTATAGTTGAAAACTTGTGGATTTACCAACTAGATGTAAAATCCTGAGTAAATGGAGCCATAAAAAGCCTTCTTAGATATGATGGTTATATGAAGCCACTTTAGTAGCTAAAGGGTTTTAAACAAAAAGGAAATTGTTAATTATCTATCTTCTGTTCTGTGTGTTACATCTGTTGGACTTTTATTAGCTACTATTGCTAATCATGATTTGATTATTCATCAAATGGATATAAGGCAATTTCTTATTTGGATAATCCAGGAGGGATTATAGATATGAGTATAAAGTGTGTATACTTGTATACACTTTATTTGGTTTAAAACTGGCACCCAACCAGTAGTATGAAAAGTTTAATCAACCTATCTTTTCAAATAGTTTTTAAAATGAAAGAAACAATTGTTTTTGCAACAAATACAGTTATGAAGTATTTGTTATGATATGAAGATGATCTATTAATTTTTGGTTCTATTTTTGAGATTGCAAAAGAGACCAAAAGTAGATTGTCACTTAGCTTTGATATGATAGATTTGGGTGAAAACAGTGTAATTTTAGCTATTAAAATTACTAGACCTCTTGCTGGCATTTCTTTAATCAATCTTAGGAGATAGAAAAATGTTTTGAAAAGAAAATTTTGTTATGAGCCAGAAACGTTTTAAGGATATACAAACTAGAAACTTCCTTCAAAACAAAGTGACCACAATGTAAGTTTTATTGTGGGAAAACTCAGAGTTGTCGAACGCGTCAGTCTATTCTACAGGCTAATATGACTCAAGAGCCATTTGTGGCTATGTTGATGGAAATAAATTCCTTGACCGCTTTTGAAGGATGGTTAATTGGTATGAGTACCTATAAGCATATGTGTAACAATTACAACTATTACAAGTGATACTCTCTAATGGAGAATGAAAAATATTTTACTTGGTGATTCACACAGTACTGGCAAAGTGAAATTAAATTTCACCTCTGGAAAGAAATTAAATTTTGAAAAATGTTTTGTATACCCCGGAGATAAGAAATAAATTATTTTTGAAAATATATTGTGTACTTCGAAATTCGAAAGAATTTAATTTTGGTTTTTCAAGGATGGTTTTAAACCAAATTGTTTTTCGTGAAATAAGTATGTAATTTTAAAACCTGGAATGCAATTGGAAGAATTATGAGAAATTTACCGCTGTCCTTAAAGGATACAGCGATGCTGATTGGAAAACCTTTTCAGATGACTCCAAGGCCACGGTAGATACCTTTTAGTATTACTGGTGGCTCAGTTTTATGAAAGTCTAAGAAATAGACTATATTGCTTAGTTCACGATGGAGTCAGAAATGATATCATTGGTTACAGCTAGTGAGGAAGAAGCTTGGCTGAAAAACCTGCTATCTAATGCCCCTCTATGGAAGAGACTGATACCAACTGTCTTAATCCACTGTGATAGTACCGCGGCTATTACAAAAGTTGAGAACCGTTATTACAACGGCAAGAAGTGACAAATAAGTCGCAAGCATAGCACTATTCGAGAGTTTCTCTCTACTGGGGCTGTAAGAATGGATTATGTACGATCTGAAGAGAACTTGGCTGATCCTTTGACGAAAAGGTTAGTACGAGAGAGAGGTATGGAAAACCTCGAAAGGGATGGGACTAAAGCCCGATGTAGACACCCCATTTTGACCTGCCAAAAAAAGAAATAACTGTCGCAGGAAGGCCCACTAGGCACTCTAATCGAGGAAAGAGCTCCAGAATCCAAAAAGGGACTCCAGATGTCAAATCAAATGTCAAATCAAGGTATTGTGAATTTGAATACCCACCAGCATGGTTTCAAAAGCATGTCGGGTCAGCCGTAGACAACCATTTTTTGCCCACCTACAAAGAGGTGGACAGATAAGGTACATCGAATCCGATGGGTAGGAAGAGCTTATAAATACAAGGTCCCTAGACTTCGAATCGTCAAAATCGGACCACGGGCGAAGAAATAATCATTGTTTAAAGTTCGGACGAATCTGCTATTTTGCCAAATAGGGACCGGGATTACTGTTTTAGCTTTTCGAGTGTCAGAACAAGCATTTTTTATGACCAAATGGAAGTGCGTGACATTACCAAGGACTCCCTAAAATTTTATCTCAATTGAACACCGGATCTGGAAAAAGTACTTTATCAGGCGTAGAAATCAAACGAGAAAATTCTATTTCATCGCCAGAGAACTTCAGAAGGTTTAAAATTGATGCCAAAAAATCATATTTGTCAAGATGAAGAGCCTTCAAAAATTTCGTTGCCATCAAACGAAGAAAGTTTCAAAACTGCGATAAAATCGCTCACAGGCGCGTCAATTTATACTGATAAATCATCAGAAAGCCTTGGTCTTCAAGATCAAATCAGCTGTGGTATTTTTGGTCTGGATTAAAATACCTTTCACATCAAGACGGAGAAATCCCTAAAATTTTATCTCAGTCCGATACCGGATTCCGAAAAAGTGCAGTTTAATTAATGGATTTGTCAAGACAGATGCTTAATACGAGTCATATAGTGTTTCAAGAATTTTATTTTTGCACTAATATTTCGCGTTTGTCGAGAGGACCACGAAAGTCCAAGTTTTTGTCGCACTGCCTTCAAGAAAATTCGGAAGCGCGGCGCTTGTACAGATATCTAGATATTTTCTTTGCTTAGCGACTAAGTAATCCAGATTTGAGCCAATCGCGTCATAGGAGTCACTTTCTGATTAGAGAAAAATACTCCTCGCATTAAAATAAAGGGATCCATGTAATTTCGTCTCATTCCGACACCGGATTTTGGACAGTTCACCTCGATTGTCGCGTTCTACCATAACTGGTGCCAAATGTGGGTCACCCAACGTTTTAAAAATCCGATTCCGATTTCCAAATTCTATGTTAGTCGAGAGGATCGCGGATGTCCAAGTTTTCGTCGCACTGCCTTCCAGAAAATTCAGAAGCGCGGCGCTTGTACAGATATCTAGATATTTTCTTTGCTTAGCGACTAAGTAATCCAGATTTGAGCCAATCGCGCCATAGGAGTCACTTTCTGATTGGAGAAAAATACTCCTCACATTAAAATAAAGGGATCCATGTAATTTCGTCTCATTCCGACATCGGATTTTGGACAGTTCACCTCGATTGTCGCGTTCTGCCATAACTGGTGCCGAATGTGGGTCATACAACGTTTTAAAAATCCGATTCCGATTTCAAAATTCTATGTTAGTCGAGAGTACCCACCGGTCCAATTTTCAACCGCGTAGCTTTCCGAAAATCCCAGAGAACGCGGTGCACACACACAATATCTAGATATTTTATTACTTTATTATTATTATTATTTTAATTAATTATTTTTTAAATTAAATTTTTTTTCCTATAAATAGGAGACCACCCCCTTCAAAATTTTTTACTAATTCACTATCTACCTTAGGCTTTGTTTGGAAAATCCCTAGAAACCTCCCAAAAAAAAAACCCTTTGTCCTTTTTCTCAAACTCTAAAGCAAGACCACTTTCATATTTGTAAATCAAAAACCCATTAACCAAGTTCAATCACAGCTTTAAACAAACCCAGAAAATACTGGTTTCAAAGCCCAAACAGCCCGATTTCGTTGCTTTGCCAGTTTTTCTTTTCGACAACAGGCACTTGTTTCCTTGCTAATTTGGCTGTTCTGGATACACTGGTGGGTTCAGAAATATTTATTATTTTTTTATTATTATTATTTTTATTTTTTAATTTTTTTTTATTTTTAATTTTTTAATTTTTATTTTTAATTTTTTAATTTTAATTTTTATTTTTATTTTTTATTTTTTTATTTTTTTATTTTTTATTGTTTTTTTTCTCTACAGTCGGAAGGAGGCTTTGAACTCTACCCGATTGGATTTTATATCCTGCGTCAGCCGGAAGGAGATCTTATGACCCGCCCGGCTGAACTTTATCAAACTGTTATATCTTGCGCCAGTCGGAAGGAGGCTTTGAACTCCACCCGATTGGACTTTATATCCTGCGTCAGCCGGAAGGAGATCTTATGACCCACCCGGCTGAACTTTATCAAACTGTTATATCTTGCGCCAGTCGGAAGGAGGCCTCGAACTCCACCCGATTTGGACTTTATATCCTGCGTCATCCAGAAGGAGATCTTATGACCCACCTGGCTGAACTTTATCAAACTGTTATATCTTGCGCCAGTCGGAAGGAGGCCTCGAACTCCACCCGATTTGGACTTTATATCCTGCGTCAGCCGGAAGGAGATCTAATGACCCACCCGGTTGAACTTTATCAAACTGTTATATCTTGCGCCAGTCGGAAGGAGGCCTCGAACTCCACCCGATTTGGACTTTATATCCTGCGTCAGCCGGAAGGAGATCTAATGACCCATCCGGCTGCACTTTATCTCTTGTTACAGATCTTCATTGATAAAATCAGGAAAACACAAATAATGATACCTCTTTTAAAACTACTGGGCACCGACCCATACTTCCGGTTCACATTTCCCAAAAACTACTGGGCACCGACTCGTACTTCCGGTACTTTGCTTGGAATCTGCAAACAGCACAGGTAAGTCTTCACACCCTTAATGGGCACCGACCCTTACTTCCGGCACATAAAACAAAAAAATACAAAAAAAACTCATCGCACGGTTGATCTACTCCGACTTTAACTCAAAAACACTTTCTCAAAACTCACTACTTTCTCAAGGTTAAAGTCTAGGACTACACCGTACAGGTTAAAGTTCCTAGCTACGCCGACTTTACTCAAAACACTATTTTACACACTCACGGTCTAGATCGACCAAAATATTTACACACATACACAGCACAGAACTACGTATGGCCTGATTCTCGTGTCGAGATACGTATGCAACTCATACTTGGGTGCGGCCATAACTACATACTTTCAAACTATCTCATGTCAAGATACGTACATACTTTCAAACTATCTCATGTCAAGATACGTACATACTTTCAAACTAAAACTAGTACATATTTTCAAACTATCTCATGCCAAGATACGTACATACTTTCAAACTATCTCATGTCAAGATACGTACATACTTTCAAACTAAAACTAGTACATACTTTCAAAACTATCTCGTGTCGAGATACATAAATCGGCAACCGCGAGTCACAGATGCTCGCGTTTTTAATGTCTTATATATGTATTTTACTACTTCTTACTTACGCCCCGTTACTATGAAAACCACTAAATCGGCAACCGTGTGTCACGGATGTTCGAGGGTGCCTAATACCTTCCCTCGACATAATCGAGTCCCCGAACCCACTTCAAGAACTTTGGTTTCGCACGACTATCAAGAGTCACACTTTTAAAAGGGCCCCACTCTTCTCAAAATGTTTTTTTCAAAAGTCAAAGATGATTATTCTAATCGCCTTTGCAGGGATCCTAACTCCCGATAACGTTAGGTGGCGACTCTGAAAACTTTTACTGGCCCTACCCCCACTTGTACGTACTTTCACACATTTCCTTTCCCGCCTTGGTTCGCTGCTTTGAGCCTTTTACCCTATTTTATTTCATTTCCTTTTAAAACGGTCGCGATCCACGAGGGGACCGCCCCCCACCCTCGGGGCGGGCGCGACACCCGATAGTTGAGTCACTTGTGATGGTAACCCAACCTATAGACTGGAGATCCCAAGAAATAGGTTCAACGGATAATAACAAGTCATGAAGTGATATTAGTGGAATCATGCTAATAATTTTATATGGTGGGTTAACGCTCCAAGTCCATCCCTAAGAAGCATGACATCCTGAAGGACAGAAGGTTGAATTATTATAACTCTTAATGAGATCTAAACTCAATTTGGAGTGGGATACCTAGCTACAGGAGTATTCTTGTTAGACTCACCTAGGCGAATGTGGAGGTGAGGCCGCTTCCTATGAAATATGGGCAAATTCTCTAGATCATTCGCTATACTGGGATATAAGCACATGGCTGTAAAGTGTTGACTTTTGTACTACACCTTAGTAGGGTTGTGTGTGGGGTGTTGTCAGAGATAGAGTTCAAAACTACGTGTTACTCTAGTATATTCTGAATCATCATCGCTATGTAAAGGTTCAAGTTGAAAAACACCTTTATTTATGCACAAACTTATGATCAGTTGCTCGATGAAAAAAATAAAATAATAATAATAATAATAATAATCTTTCAATTTTTATTAAAAATAAGCGGGAGATTATTAGGATATTTGGAATGAGAAAAAAAATGCAAGGAGAGAAAAAAAAGGATAGTGGACTTAGTCTCCCACTACATATTATTTTATATTGTATAATATGTATATGTAGTTTGTTACTGATATTGTGGAGAATGGAGACTTAGTCACCCACTAGTGTATATATATTTGTAACAGTTAGTTGAGGTAGTGTTTGGCAACATGCTGATGTCTTCCGTGTGCATATATATATATATATATGTATACATATAGTGGCTTTGGAGTAAGTAATTTTTTGAGAGATCAAAATTTTCCTCGGAGTAAGCAATTTTTTGAGAGATCAACATTTTCCTCCCATTTTGTTCTTTTCTTCAAACAAGAAATTACTTAATCATTTTCTTGTGTATTTTCATGCTAGAGAGAAAAAAAAAATTTGTTTCAAAAGAGAGAGATTTTCAATTTGTAGTTACCGAGCAATCAAATCCAAAAGGTGTTGGTATACCAGTTTCTCGTTGTGCAAGAGAAACTGAGACAGAGGAGATTCTGGGTTGATTTATCCTGGGAACGGCGTGGCAAGTATGAACTGTTAGCACAACTTGGGCAGAGCCGCGAAACATCTTAAAGAGAGCGACCTAGTCCGCGACTCGACCCAAGATTTTGTGAAGAGACTACTTATCCGGTAATTTCGTTCCAATTTTATTTACATGTTCCAACACTCACTAACATAAGAATAGTAGAATACTATTCTTGTTCCTTGTATTCTCTTTGCATACGACTTCAACTCAAAGCATTGACTACGAGTACAACATAATTTTCTAAGTGCTCGACTCATGGGTTGGGTATCTACTCTAGGCGTAAGCCTTGCGATTTACTTGGTCCACTGCAGTGGCTGACCTACATTATGATCAGGGGTGGCACAGGTCTCTCTTGAACTTTTGAAAATTATAGTATTACAAATAATATTTTATAGATTTTACCAATAAATCCTCCTAAAATTCACATAAACCCCTCCTAGACTTTTAAAAATTTTAAATTTACATACAATATTTTATAGGTTTTAGACCGACCACAGACTACAGGACTTTTGAAAATTCTAAATTTATATGTAATATATTACAGGTTTTAGAAATAAATCCCCTAAAATTACATGATTTGCCCCAAACTAGGGGTGTTAAACCAATTTTACAGTTTTAAACATAATTGTGTATAAATAGACCTAAAAAAATTTGCCTCGGAAGTAGCCCTGTATAGTTTAGGCCCCCGACCAAAAATCCTGGTCCGCTCATAATCCACTGGATTAGTAGAGTATTCAGTGAGTTCCATTTCAAGTGTTCTAACTAATGGGGTGGCTATCTACTCAAAGCATTAGCCTTGAGATTTACTTGGTCCACCAGATAAGTAAGGTCCTCAGTGGATCCAGGAGTTTACTATTCGGCTAAGCCGAGCATTGGCAAAACCGGATGGCAGCAGTTCTCCAAAAAAAAAAAAAAAAATAATAATAATAATAAAAAAAAAAAATTCATATCTAGTTGAATGATTCTATTTACCTCCTAGTTTTTAAAATTTCTGAGAATTTTCCCCAGGGAATCCTCCCTTGGCCAATCCCACATCCAATAACATTTCCACTCAGTTAATTTTCTCAGCAGCATAGCACCGTAACGGTGAACAACTCTCATTCAGGATGTATATTAAGATATAGAGAATACGCAAGTCCTAATTAGAATGGAAACCCATTCTGATGCTTCCCCTGCAGAAAACTGCTACATTAATAGCATATGATAAACAGGAACTAACTACAAATCTATAAATTAAAGACCATTGTCAGCAGCAAAACTATACACAGCTGAATTATTTATGTGCCAAGGAAAAAGGAGGGAAAACCCCCCCCAGTTCGGATAAGGTTGGCAACTTAAAAGATCCTACTTGAGTTTATCTTATTTATTTGCCCGAAACACACATGCTTAAATGTAAAAGGGGCCACTCTGCTAAAATCCTACTAGAGTTTAGCTTATTTATCTGCCCCAAAACATAAATATTATTGAAGGGGCTAGTCTGGTAATCCGGAAAAAACTATGGGTATTTGGAGTAGCTCCTACCGCTGCCTAGAGACAAAGAACTCATAATCCGGTTGGCTGTTCACAGATGTCAGATTTCCCTTGGTTACAACAGCTCTTGCCATGACAGATGCTGTCTGCTCTAGTGTCCTCAATCGCTCTTTCAGTACTCGAGAACGGTTTAAAACGGGATCTTCTGCCGGCTGGATCAGTGCACAGCGCCTTTGCCGGAACCAGCATTCATCCTGTTCGTTATACATTGAAATGAATATCAAGAGTTAGATTATCTGAATTTCATGAGAACTTATAATACGCATGGTTAGAAAGCACACAAAAATTAACAGCTTTACGGAAGGGTGATTAAGTGGACAACCGGGCAATTCTAATGCTTGTCACAGGTTCAACACATATTTGACGGTGCTCACACTGTTTAACCCACTAATCTGATGTTGAACACCTAGGAATGAATAACAATGGGAATCATAGTCATAATTCCTTCGCAATGTTCTCTCTTTCACACACACACAAGCGCGCGCACACACACGTGCTAAGCTTGAGGTGAAAGATACTTGCCAAGGAGTTATGAATATTATTCTGACTGAAAATGTTTTCCTGTTCATAAACCCAGACACCATTCCAGAGGAACATCATCCACGCACTTTCCCTTTGGTAGTGAAAACTTTCAATCTCGAATTGGTATAATAATATTTGCTAATTCTTTAGCAATCTAAACATTTCAAGTATTCCTACTTGAACATACATGGGTCTATATAGGTTCACAAAGGCTAATTTAGTGTTCTGTGCTGTAATTTTTAGTTCAACACCCTTTGGCAACTTCATCATGATAAGAATTGAGAAAGCACCAAAGTCACAGGACTCTAGGAGCATGAATGAGTTCATCAATCTAAGGTTAATTAATGGATTGAAGCAACCACACCAAACAGCCACGGGAAGAACCTCAAAATTGATTATTGTAAGAGGAATAAATATGGTACTTAAAGAATATGTAGAGATCATTAGATGAACCACTATAACGGATTCAACTACTGATACAAAAACAATTTAATACCTGTGCATTGTAACTCTGGAGACCCACAATTGGAAAAGTTATAGAAGAATTCACTCGAGAGGAATTTGATGTGGCACTTGCACGAACCAAATGGCCCAGTGAATGGTAAGTCAAGAAAGCCGCATGGAATTTTCCTCTGGGTAATCTGTAAATAGGATACCAAGCGACCGAGTACCTGAAGATTACTTGGTGTCAGTATTTTCATCTTCAATATTTCTGTTCACACAGTAAATTGTACTTAATATAATCGTTCTTGAATGAATTCGGACCAAAAAAAAAAACATTCCAGAATGAATTAAGTTTGCATTTGGTTTTACCGTGTACACTGTTTTACTTCAAGAACCTGGGTCACATTTTTACTACTAACCAGGATCTAGGGTGAAGATCATGTAGATCTATGGACTCTAATGTAGATGGATCCCCATATGCTCTGGATCGTGATTGCCCGTCACCTGTAACCAGCTCCTTTATCCTGAAAGTAGAAGCACAGAGAAATATTGCTCAAAATTGTGCTGAAAATCAGTTTTCAGCAAGTGCCATCGCGGATAATCAGAAAAGAGCCATAAAATACATGAGATTACATCAATCCGATTCCAGAATTGATTAGGTAAGTTCCAAACACCATTTTCAGTAGAAAACCAAGGTATCAAAGGAAATGATATGTGACATAGAGATACAGTCAATCCATCTACTTGGTACAAGTGGAACTGATAAACACGTGCGTGCCTGTGCATCTTGCTCTGATAGGAAATATTATCGTTACATGTAGCCAACTGTGGGCACTAAGTTTACTGCAGATAGCTGGAGCCATGTGGCAAACATTGCACTCTTTTAGATCCCATTAGCCATGACTACATCTTATTTTCACAATTTTCTGTCTATCTGGGTACCTTGTCCGTTGTAAACTTGAATCCCTCATGATGGACTAGGTCGAGCTACACTATATCTCCCCTAGTCGAACTTGGTTCACCTCATCTATTTATACCTTATGGTTAACCTCACTATATCTTGGTTCACCTCATCCGTTTGTGATGAACCTGGACTTTGGGGCAGGGAGCCATGTTTGGCTCGGTGTCCGATGTTGGTAATGCTCTCAAGCCATATAATGATCCTCTTAGTGGGAATCTCAAGGTCATTTGGGTGATTCAAGTAGGGAGTTTGCCTACGTTTGGCTTGTGCCTTTGCCAGGGTATACCTCCTTGACATTTTAGAGAAAGAGAGGTAACTTTTGGAAGTATACGGACATATCAGTATCATGTGTTACTTTTCCTATTCTGTGTCCATGTTCATACACTACAAATTACTTTGCCACTAACAAAAAACATCTTCCTACTAGTGTTCTTGTAGTTAATGTAATCTTTTCCCTATGCGACTCATCATCTATCAAATAGATAATTGTGACCACAAACTCTCTTTTTCGTAGATAAGGTTGAGCCTAATAAACAAGTTCCATAGCTACGGCGTAAAATACATGTATAAAACTCCAGAAATGAGAACTACTCCCAATGATGCTACCTAGTGCTGGATGGTTGAAATCATATTTGAAGCCTTATTCTTGGTATGTATAATCAAGAAGAAAAGCAACACTTACATTTCAAATAATGGCCGTCTTTTCTGAGGTTGTTCAACTTCGAAATACTCAAAAAGGAGCTCTACATCATCAGAACAAGCCGAATCAACTGGTTGACTAGATTCAACACCTTCAACACATCCTGAAGATGGCTCCGAGCAACTTGGAGGATTCCTAGGTGGAAGAAATCTAGTCTCCTTTTTGCGAGGCTGAGGAAAAAGTAACGAAAATATCGGAAGTTGACCAAGGTTAGTGGAGTTTTCACATTTTTCATCCATCGCACTTCCTCCCAAAGCATCAGTACCACTAATACTGCTGTTATTATCAAAATGACATCTTGTCTTCTTTCCGAACAACTGAACGGCTGACAAGTATGGGACAAAATAGGCACGAAATTTGGAACTATCATTATCAAATATGTTTGAGCTTTCATAGTCATCTGCAACCACTTCTAACCCATAGGGCCCATGATTTTCATACCACTGCCACAGGCTTCCCAAAGAGATTCTAGGTTTCTCATGTGCGCACAGAGAAGCCTGTATCACCTCATCATGGGAACAAGTCTGACAACTTCTAATCTTGTACGGTAAACAAACAACTGGAGAAGCAGCATGAAGAAAGCTTTCAAACGCAGCAATTGGGTGCCCCGTAGCCACCTGAACAGCTTCAGAGGCCAGCTGTGCCGCATAGACATCACTCAACGCTTGTGCTATCTTGTTTGAATCATTTTCAAGTCCAGAATTATCTTGGTTTATATATTCCGGAATACCATTTCCTGAACCCTGAACCATGCAAATCACTTGGCTATTCATTGACAAAGGAACAGCCTGGGTATCCAAATCCAATTTCTCTTGGACAGAATTTTTCGAAGTCCAACTTTTAACAGCTGACTTAATGAGACGCTCATTACAATTAAAAGTGCTTGTCCGCACAGCATCTTTTTGTCCAAATGGTATCCGTTTTTGTAATTGTAGAAGGGATCCAGAATCGCGTTGCTTATCATGCGGACGGATGTTTACAAGGGGGGACTGCCTCTTAACCTGATCTGAATTGTCCAGACCACTGCAGGGTCTTGGTAATAAGCTATTTCCATTCTGTGCAGTGTCATTATTTAAACTGGAAACAGCAGTATAAACATCTCGATTTGGCTCCCACTTATTAGGAGAAAGATGCAAGCTCTGAACTGGTTCATGGGACAGTTTTTGAATTCCAATCCTTGAACAAGCAGTTTTACTGGCTAGTTCTTTCTGGCCACTGACTTGGGCGGGACCATTCAGTATTTCATTATGTTGCACATCCGTCTTCATATTCTCGTTCGAGGCAGCCTTAGTAGCATGAGATCCCTTCCTGGAATAATATCCCGAGTCTTGTTTCGATCCAGCATTAGTTTTCCTTTTCAACTTTCTAGAAACCTTGAGATTTGACCGCCTTTTCTCTCCATAATCTGAAAACATATTACACTTGACATCATGACCATTCCTTTCATTAGCATCATTTCTCTGAACCTTTTGCCAGACAGAAGGATTATTTTCCTCCCCCGAACAGCCAGTGAAGTCTCCAACACTGCTAAGATTATCAGTGCTCGAACTCTGGGGCACTCGCATAGGTTGCTTATCAGTCTTGGCCAGTACCACAGAATGTGCATCACCGCTGCTACACACTCGATGACCAACGTTGGTTTCCTCAGCATCAGAATGGGAGTCTGTGACGCTATTTGACATATGCCCACCAGATAAAGATCCTTCTCGGGAAGTATTACCAGGTGGTTCAGAAGGATCTCCACCACTTAGTTTGGTAGATGTTTTAACATCACAGCTACAGTTAATACTTCCATCGCAGTTTGAACACATAGAAACAGAATCCAGCACAATAGAGTCATTCGGCTCAGAGAAAAGACTGGAATAGTCTTGGCAAGTGGTTTGCATCCCACATTCAGAACTAGATGAATGTTCACCGCTTAAGTTCTGAAGTGCAGAAGGTGAAAATGTTTCTGATACACCTGCTTCACCCGTGTAAGATCCACACATACTCGGTGTTTCGGAACAGTTAATAGTATCATATGGAAGTGGTTTGTCCACATGAGACACATTCTTGCTGTTGCCAGAATCAGATGTTGAGCATTCAAGGGCACCTTCCAGTTCAGTTGAGCCAGTTTGATGCGGTAGCTTTTTGTTTTGCTTCCCCTTCTTTCTTGCCTTCTTTCTTGTATCACTTTTTACAGTCTTCTCTACATTGGGAATGTCAACGTTAGCATCAGATGAACTAGTGGCATTTGAACCACTTGGGATTGTATCCGGGGGAAGTTCATTGATGCTGACAGAGTTCTGATCAGAAGCATTTCCCAGCAACTGATTCCATTTAATCATTTTCTTTGCCAAGAATTTATTTCGCAATTGACATCGGATATCTGACACGGAAGAACTTCTGGGCGTAAAGGAATTGACAGAACGTCTCCTATCAGTAGGAGGGACTCTCTGAGCCTTTGGTTGATCCACCGGGACTGAGCTAACTGCTGATGGAGAAACCAAAGTGGGACCATCCATGTGTACTTGATCTCCGGATCCCAAGTGCATTGTGTGATTAGGACATTGCAGTGGCACTGCAACAACTCTCCATTGTCCATCCGGTTCCACGGCAAAGAATGTCCATACAGGAGGCCTAGTCAATGAATGAAGATGTAATATATTAGAGTCTTATCGCCATAATATCAAGTAGACTGAAAGAAGAAGTGTTACGAATAATAGATCAACATTGTTTACAGTTAAGTAGAAGATAATACTGCAAGTGGTAAGGTAGTTTTGTTCTTGTACAACTTAGTTGTTAGAACCCGTGTTCTAAAAGGCAAGCCTTTTTATGCCTTGAGGCGCACCTCATGATGAGGTGAGGCAAAAACGCCTCAAGGCCCAAATTTTTTAGCGGAGGTTCTGATAGCCTTTGGTACGCCTTTGTATAGGTGCACGCCTTTTGCACGCCATTTGAACTGAGGTTAATGCATTTTGTCACTGTCTGAAAATTACACAGTTGCCCTTTTTTAGGGCGTTACACCTTTCTTTGCTTCAAAATCTCAGAAACGAACAGCCCCTGTAGCAGCGACTGCCATTGTGAGATTAGCTCTCTCTCTCTCTCTCTCTCTCTCCAAGAGACTCGGGACTGCCTTGTGCTTTCTCTCAGCGATGGTCTCTCCCACAGCGACTGCCTTGCTTCTTTCTCTTCATGAACTAAGAAAGTTTTCAGTATCTGTTAAATTGGAGCATCCAACCCAAAACCAATTGGCAATGGGTCGAGTAGCCCCTTGAATATATTGAGTAGTTAGGTTATAAGTCCCCGATGTGAGAATCTCAATATGCCCCCGCACTTGTGGCATGACTGAGAGCCAAACACGTGGATTAATGAGATAGGATGATGTGGAGCACACGTGGTTAAATTGGGCCTAACAATAACCTGCTCTGATACTATGTTGAATTGGAGCATCTAACCCAAAACCAATTGGCAATGGATGGAGTAGCCCCATGATCTTGTATATTGAGTAGCAAGGCTTTAAATTTACGATGTGGGATTATAATCTCAACAATATCTTATGTGTTCTTTATTTATTCACGTCTATTGGGTTCATTCTATTCTATTCACCGACTGGTCGTCCAGTTTCTTGTTTCTTTTCTAGTTTTTATTTAGTCACCGAGGAAGGTTCCAGCTTCTTCTTTGTTTCACTTTTGTTTGTCTACGGTTTTATGTAAAGCAATGCCTATTATACCCTCTTCAAATTCTACTAATTCACCTGCCAGACCTTCATCAAGACCATGAATATGAGAATGTCATCGCCTACTTGAAGTACAGTACCGGTATTTACAATCTTTACTTCTCTATTATATTGCTCAATACATTCACGGATAATATACTAATTTCATTGGCTCGAATGGTTACCATGAGTATTTCTAAATTCTTTTTTGAAGTTTAAAAAAAAACTAGTAAAACAAATAATGCCTACAGTAGAAGGACTAATTAGTTATTTCTTTCATCGTCCCAAACATGCCAATATTGGCATTGATTGTCTGTAAGACTGTAAATGTAACTCGTTATTCGAACAACTATTCAGAGTTCCTAGAGCTCCTTGTAGGGCTTGTTGGAAAACCTGTTGTAGGATTTGATTTATCGCATTAATGGTTTCATTTTTGTAATTTCTAATTGTTCCAAAGTCTTGCTTAATTTATTTTGACTTTTTAATCATAAAATTACAAAAATTAAAAAGGCTTACGCCTTGCCCAAGGGTGGTGAAATGCCTAGTGCTTTCGCCTTTTTAAACATTTGTTAGGGCATATATGGATATTTTAGTCCACAAATGACAAACCCATGGTTGTTCTCTCCATATGTAACTTTGTCTCCTTTTGCTCTTTCACAATTTGTTGAAGCTTATATACATTGTTGGGCCCATTCGCTAACAGCTTAAGCTTTTGACGTAGTTGGTAACTTAACATGGTATCAGAGTCAGGTTTGTGAGAGGTCCTGGGTTCGACTCTCCATCCCCGCTTTATTGTGCATATTTGCACTTTGTTATTTGTCTCCACTATGATGGAGTTTGATTTGTTTGCCCTCCACGTGCAAGTCGGAGTTGCACGTGAGGGAGGGTGTTGAAGCTTGATATACATTCTTGGGCCCATTCTCTAACAGCTAGGTTTTTGGAGTAGTTGGTAACATGGTACTTGGGAAGGTTTAGGAAACTATATGTCTCCCAACACAATTTATGTGAAATCTATGAAGCACGGACACGTACTCATCGACATGGATATGACACGACACGGACATGTCGTCACGACAAATCCTAAAAAATTTACACTTCTGACACTGCAGGAAAAGTGTTTGCAAAGTGTCGTGTCCGCGTATTAGACATGATACGACATGCAACACGTTAACTTCTTAGAAGTGTCAGTGCTTCCTAGTGTGAAATGGTATGAGAGCACAAACCCTCACTCTAAGCACTCCTTTTCCTTTCTTTTTCGATTCTTTCCTTTCTTCTTCTTTCCCACTTTTCTTACAACTGCTCAAAACACATCAGCATCAGTCAGATCACCAAGGGAATACTAGGGTGTAGCGCCTAGCAATACATTTGTCGGGACCTTGTCATGTGGATATACTGATGATGTATGGGTGCTAATAGAGCGGGAATCCTTGGATTCATTTTAATCGGTGGTATTCCATTCTAAAATCATTTTGGGTTCTGACACTCATTTGATAGCCAAAACCCTTTCATTTTGGTTTGTCTGTGCGACTTGGTTCTGTCACTTTAGGAGGGCAGTGCTGTAGTTGAGAGTTTTGTGTCTGAGGTATCCTATAGGTGGTATGGGTATTTTTGTACTTGTAAACTTAGTTCTAACTACATGTACGGACGAGCCAGTCCACATATGATCATTTCTTGGTCATTCTCCTGCGTTAGATTGTCTCCGTTCTTCTCTATTTGTGGCAATCATGACAGCTGTCATGAAGTCTGGGAGTACACATCGTAACACTTCTGGGCCATCTACAATCTCGTGTCTTAAATGTTTTAGCAATTAGAAATGGCGAGTGCTTAATGTTTTTTTAAATCTCGGCCTTTTTCTGATAATTTAATTTAGATTCTGAGGGAGCATAAAAATCGGTTATAACATTGGGAACACTTGATCCCTCGTTCTCCGCTTACGGAGTGACAGAAGATAGCACTGGGCCACACTGCCGGTGTTCTTTCCTGAAGTGTCAGAGACATACATAAAGCAAAGAATGTCATTCACTCACAGCAAAAAAATACTAACTTCCCCAGGTTTATGGCATTCAAAAGGAAGATTCTAAATATTCAAGGCACTTTAAAGATCTATAGCTCAAAAAAGATGATATCTAAAGAGGAAAAAAAAAAACCAAATCTAACAATCAAATATCTCAAAAGTTTTACCTATTATCAGGATTACTCCAAACCACAGAAACTTCAGAGTCCTGAAATGATTGGTGAACATTAGTTGATAACATACGGAATATAAATTATGTTCATAACAAGTGATACAATCACCAATACCAAAATGGATATAGCCTAGCATAGGTTTAAATCTTCAATCCAACAAAAAAACGCATTACCTCAAATGATGTTCCAAATTCTGTTATAATTTAGTCGGAATAGAACCACTTACTCTTTCAGCAATTTTCTGAGATTCGTTATGGGTTCTTCGGAGGGCACCATGCATCTTTTGCCGTGCCTGTCCAAGTTAAGAGTGTTCATGTAAGAATATAAATTTTGTGGGTCCAATCATGAACTTAGGAAGAAATATAGTTCAAAACTTCAGTCCTTAGAAATTCAGTTGACAAAGGGAGTATGAATGGACAAAAAAAAAAAAAAAAAAAAAAAGAAGAAAAGAAAGAAAAAGAACATGTGACAAGACCCAAAAAAATTCAAACAGTACCAAACGGGTTCGGAATAGGGAATACAAAGTAAGAATAACAGTGCACAAGAATCAACGGGGTTCACCCACATCGGGCTATGTCATAGGCAAAGAACAACTATTCTGCTTTGTTGATGAAGAATACAAACCTCAAAGGAACTCAACAGCATCGACTACTTTCTATGTGCACTCACACATACTACACAGTACACACTCTCACAATGTGTACGTCACACTTTTTCCTATTCCTAATTAGATTGGAATTACCCACATGGTAAGTTTTCTACAAGGAGGAAACCATCTCCTAATAAGACTCTCAATATAAAATAGGAAACCAACACTAATATATATGTAGAATATTCTGTTCCACAAGGAAAGAATCTTCATAATTACGTAAATTCGTTAGAACGGTCCAAGGACCCCAACTACTACCTAAGGGACCTGCAAACCACCGTCGGATGATAAGGGACCGTCCAACTCTCGACGATTTTCCGAATCTGTTAATTCGAGTCACAATTCCAACAAAACACAAAGATGAAAAGTTTTAATGGAAACTTGAGATAACAGATGCGGACAGTAGAGTAAACTTCGGGTGCAAAAAGAAGGTAATAAATGAGAATAATACCAAAGAGAACAATGAGGGTTTTCCGGAGGCGAATGAACTATGAAGCAGAAGTAAACGAACTTATAGGAAACAAACCCTTACAAGTATTGGATAAACAAGAAGAAAAAGGAAAAAAATGGCTCACGATAAGATGTAAAGAGAAATGGTAATCAATTCAAAGAATAATTTATAACTTGTTTGTCAAATCTAGATTTGGAATTCAACACATGTCTCGACCCCAAAAAAGCATAATCTATCTTCCATATTGATCTGAAGAGGAAAATGAATAGGCAAACCTAGGTAGCACGGACACTTCATTTTGGGTGTCTTATGCGTATTCAACACACGGGAGATACAGACACGTGTAGGACATACTCGAATACATGCCCAAGACGCCAAAATCTGTGTGGCTTTTATAATTAAAAGTTAAGTTTTGGACACAGCTTGGACATGCGAGAGACACTATGGGGACACGTCGCTGACTTTTTATAGTATATGTTAGGGGTTCTTCAAACTACGATTTTTTACATTTTTTTTTCTTGTAATGCTAACACAATATTGTTAAGTTGCTAATAGCTATAGACGAGTATATAATGTTGACGTTCAATCCTCTTTTTCTTTTCTTATGTAAATTATACTAAATAAAACAATTTTTAAAGAGACGTATCCTAGAGTAGCCGCATCCGTATCCAACATTTTTGGGATTTGCTATATTGCCATCTTCGTGTCATATCGTATTTGTGTCGTGTGTCCGTATCCGTGCTACATAGAGGCAAACAACTAAATGTTGACGCAACATCCAACAAAAATAGAAAAGAAGGGCCAGATGAACAATCTCGATAATGACACAGTTCGAGCTGGAGTGGCAATGAGTTTCTCAAGGAAGTGTCTCAAATGACCAATCTAGATAATGGTGAGAGTGGGCAAGGGGAGATAGTACTTGTGCCTAAAGAGTCAGTTTCCAAATAGTAAAAGAGCTAATTCTCAACTAAATAATTACCGTGCAGAGAGATCTGTTTTAGAATTGTTGAATTGGAGCATCCAACCCAAAACCAATTGGCTATAGGTGGAGTAGCCCCTTGAACTTATATACTGAGTAGCTAGGTTATAAGTCCCCGATGTAGGATAGACAATCTCAACACGCCCCCGCACGTGTGGCATGATTGAGAGCCAAACATGTGGATTACTGAGATAGGGTGACGTGGAACACACGTGGACAAATTGGCCAACAAGAACCTGCTCTGATACCATGTTGAATTGGAGCATCCAACCCAAAACCAATTGGCTATAGGCGGAGTAGTTCCTTGAACTTATATATTGAGTAGCTAGGTTATAAGTCCCCGATGTGGGATAGACAATCTCAACAAGAATAAGAAACCTTCCTATATACAACACTTGGTTAGCTTGATCACCAAGAAATGGCCACCTTGCTGACGTAAGGAATGATGCCCAATGCAGTATCAAAGAATCAGAAAAAATGTGTGATGACCATGCACAAGATTCTTTCATTCTCTAGAAAAAGAAAGAGGTATACCACGTAAACACGCATCTCGGCCAACCTTGATGAACAAACACTCTATCTTTCGCCACCTAACCACATAACCCTGGGAATCCCATTAGAAAAGGTTATGGCAAGGCACAAAGGAGGCTAACATGACTAACCACCGAGCCATACAGGCTCTCCAAGTCCAAACTACGACCCTAGGTCCATCGTTAGGACACGATGGACATTACATTGTTCGATAACATATGGACACAAAGGGCAAACCATGCTGAAAACTGAGGTATAACAAAGCTAAGCCTAGCGGGATGACCTTAGCAACTCCTTGAGTTAAACTAAATCTAGCACTTCCATGAGGTTTCCTAAACTACTGCAGTAACATATCATCAGGGTGCGAGATGTTTCTCGTCCAAAAGATGGTAAAGACAGTTTTCCAAACTGTAGATTCTGTAAGGATCACATCAGAGCCATCTAAGTGTCATGGTGCTATTGGAGCTACATTGAACACTTACAAAAGGAAAGGCTGATAGGCTTCATGATATAGTTAATTTAATGGAAAGCTATTCAAGAAGGGGTTTCAATCACGAGTATTGATAGGACTGCCATAACCTTAAAGCAATGGCAAAGTTGATAAATGTTGTTGGATAGGATAGGGTAGGAGGAATGTCAACATGTTTAAACTGAAAGAACAATTGTTTTTCTTTTTTCCTTCTTTGGGATGGGTGAGAATGTTAAGTACATAAAATTAGAATTCATGATTAAACACAGAAAAAAGGCATACAGAACAACGGTACTTAAGCATATAATTATACTTGTTTGTTCTGAGGATGATGTTGAGGAATAAAGCCACTCTTATCATGGTGATCAATGTCAACAACAACAGGTTCATTTCACATGCTTTGCTGTTGAGTTTTCAGGAATTCATAATACATAGTCTCATTTTGCACAAACAATGTGTAACTAACACAACAAAAGTTTAGAGTAAAATGTAAGGACTAATACAGCGTGATATAAAGATTGCCATGCAACCTACGTACTTGAAAAGTAGTTGGCACTTATAGTCCAAACTAGGTTCTCATTTCAACCAAAAACAGTTTGATCAAACTTATGTCTAGAAAGTAGAAACTACCTAGAGCCTCATTCAGATGATTTGAAGATAATACCAAGTTCATACTAGTTAAACTGTTCCATTCATAGAGCGGAAGAGCATCTTCACCACAATTTTTGGTATCCTAGGAACAGTCTCGAACAATAGTCTTAAGCAAAGTAATTTCCACACTCATGGTTCTTGAAAGCTTTGGGATAGCTAGAATAAAACTCAACCGAAGAAGCATTATTGTAGCTTTGGATAGTGAATAAATCACCAACATAACAACTGAATCCAACTGTAAGGCGACAAACCATACATCTATAGCTAAAATGATGACAACCCACAATTTAGTAATCTACAGCGAGTAATAAGTTTATAACAAAAACAATAAGTAGTAATAACTATCTCAATCTAGTTATGATGAAGTCAACTTCCGAAAACGACAAACTTTTTTTTTCTTCGGAAAATGGTAAATAAATTCCAAAAAGGGGACAGATTTATGGGAAAGAACAGAAAATACGTCAATCTAGTTGTATTTTGTCATTTTATTCAACGTGACAGATTGTGAATTTGTCGCAAATGTGGTAGCAACACAATCTTATAGTAATTAAGTTGATTAATCTGAATGAAAGATGATAGATTATATCCAAAAGTAACAATGATTTATCGATTCAGTTATACTCGCGTCATCAGTAAGTAATGATGCATTCTTATCCATACCATTACCAGAACGACTCAAGGCAAGAACACAAACTACCTTAATTTCCTCAAAAAGAACAGTGATTTCAAACAAAATGACACTTTCAAAAGACGGCATGAAATAAGTATATAACATAAACGACTACCCGTATCTCTATCTAGTTGTGATGAAGTCAACTCCGGAAGTGACAAACTTATTGAGTATCTCTATCTAGTTGTGATGAAGTCAACTCCGGAAGTGACAAACTTAATTATTGAGTATCTCTATCTAGTTGTGATGAAGTCAACTCCGGAAGTGACAAACTCTATGAACGTTATAACGGAAAAAACAGAAAGTACGTCAATCTAGTTGTATTATGTCATGCAATTCAAACCGACAGGTTGTGAATTCGTCGCAAATATGGTAGCAATACATCAAGTGGATAGTAGTTAGGTCAATTAATCCGAATGAAAGATGAAATATTAAATTCAAAAATTGAAAATAATATTTCAATCCAGTTATAACTTATACCCATATTCCTCCAAAAAAAAAAAAAATGACACTTTCAAAAGACGGAGACTCAAAGCTCATTTTCCTTCCAAAAAACATAACCCGTAGCCGATAGACAACTCACATTTTTCAAAGAGAAATAAAAAATAGATCACAAAATTTTTTCTATTTTCCAAATTTTGCCATAAAAGAGAGACATGAGTAACAATACCAACAGACTGATGAAGATGACAACCCACAGGGTCCCAACAATGAGAACAAAAGTATAATCCTCAGCAACATGCAATCCTATCCAATTCAGATATGTACTCAACTGTTCTGTGATGAGCCAGAAAAAATCACAAAGTAGAACCTGGTTGAAAATAAACAGAGAATTAGAAGAACCCAAAGAGCTCATAAAAGCCCAAAATGGGTGACTTCCTTATTCACAGTGGAAAAAAACAAACAGAAACCCACAAGCCTCTAGAACTCAATTCATTCACGAGAAAAAAAAACCACATTTAATCAATTTAACCCAACACTCATAGGACCACCACATCAAAGAAAATTCCTCAAAATTTTTTTATTTTCTTCTGAAAATTGAGTGATAAATAAAAATGCTACAGGTCTAAGATAGAATTGACTAACTTTAACCACTGATCACAAATGTACGACTATGTGGATCGCCAGTCCAAATATTTTCTAACTCGCACAACCCCACCAAACCCCACCAAACCCCACAAATATATATATATATATATATATAAATCTATAAACAAGAAAACAAGTATTAGATGAACATTTCCCCAAATTTAGCTGAGGCTAAAAACCGATAAATTTGTCAGAGAAAGCCCTTAAAATTCTCTTAAAAAAAAATCTGGTTGATGAATTGATCAATACATACATTGCATGCATCAGCAATTCACTCAAATGCAAATCACCAAAAATCGAAACTGCATACGAGTGTGTGTGCGCGCGCACACACACACACATATACACATATGTGTATGTATATACATATAGAGCGAGAGAGAGAGAGAGCTAAGAACGACACACCATGAGATGAAGAGCTCGCAGCTTCTTCTTCTTCCCGGTTGTCGCCTCAACGGCTCTCTTTTCCAAGTAATCCGCCTTCCAAATTCCGAATACTAATGCAACTGTTTACAGATACATATATACATATATCTATATATATATATGTATCTTCAGAGGAGAGAGAGAGAGAGAGAGAGAGAGGGAGAGAGAGTGTGATTTCTGCTTCTGTTGCTGTGGAATTTATAACATGGACCAAAGAGACTTTATTGCAGGGACAAGCTGGGTAGGACTGGTAATTATAAAGTTAATGCAGGGGTAATTTGGGTATATATAAAAAATGTTTGGGGAAACTTGTCCGATGTAATTCATGCATTTGCTTTCAGGTATCACACGTGGACAAATAAAATGAGAACTATGACATGGCAGGGGTCGATCTGGGTCCACATAGTTGGTGTATGTTGCGTTGCTGAGCCTCTTCACGGATGATGGTCGCTCTTTTTTGGGCTGAGTAAATGGCAATGCTAATGTCATGCTTTCTTATTTGGGCAAATTACAATTTTTTTTTTTAACTGAGAAGGGCTAATTACAATTTAGTTCATTAAATTATACACCTATTTTATTGAGTTCATAAATTTTTTTTTTAATTGGGTCTTTGAATTTTAAAAAGTTATTCAATTAGACCCAAATTCTGACACTGTTAACTTATGTTATTAGAAATTTTCACGTACGTTGCATGCAATGCTTAGCTATCACATGTTAGGTTAAGACAAGCACGAGAGATTGTGAATGGCTAAAAAATTATGCGATTTTGGGTATTATTGAATGCGATTTTGGATCTAGTCGAATGTGTTTTCGAATTTGATTGAACGCGATTTTGGATCTGATTGAATGCGGATTTTTGCACTATTCACAATCTCCCGTGTTTGTCTTAACCTAACATGTGACATGTAAGCATTACGCGCAACGTACGTGACAATTTCTAATAATTTAAGCTGATAGTGTCAGAATGTGACTATGATAATATGATTGAATGAAATTTTGAAGTTTAAGGACCCAATTGAAAAAACAATAAGTTTATGGACCCAATTTAAAACATGTGTATAGTTTAATGGACTAAAGTGTAATTTGCACATCTTATTTCTGTTTGAAAATATTTAAAATAAGATCTGATTTAATTCAAGTTTATTTTATTTTATTTTGTATCTCATTCAGTCTTGTGAGAACGAGGGTAGGTTTAGGGGTATTAAAAAAATCGAAAAATTGAAAATCGACCAAAATCAAACCGATCAAACACCGATTGGTCGGTTTTTTAAAAATAGTGTACAAGCTAAAACCAACCAACACCGCATATAACCGACTTACCAAAATCGATTGGTCCTTTTTAAAATCACTAAAAAACCAAAAAATCGACCGTAAACACCCCTATGTAGGTTGATTTGACAAATAACTTGTTTTAAAAATTTATTAGACTAGGCACAGACTCTTATGTTAGAAATAGACAATCACCAAATAAGGGTCTCACAAGAATCAGGAAAAAAAATTAGACTTGAACTTAACCAAGTCTTGTTTTAGGCTTTCCCAAACAGACCCCTACGACTATAAATCAGTTGGTTTAGTTGGTCTTAAGGTATTTTTAACACCAGCCAATGAGATTTGAAATTTTGATTGATTTTTAAGTAATGTGGCACTTTAAGTAATCAACTGTCAGATCGATTTGGTCAGTCAGTTTGGATTTTCACGATTTTTTTCTTATACCTCTACCATCAAAATTTTGTATCCCAAATATTTTTCACACCCATGTGATAGTGGGACAACCTTCAATAATAATGAGACCACTTTAATAAGCTCTAATCAAAATTAAGAGCCCCACATATATTGAGAGCCATGTGGTATCGAAATTTGGAAAATATGACATAATTCTTTTTGCGCTGCCATTAATAAGTACAGATGTGATATGCTTATTAGATTTTGTATCACAAATGGTTTCTAAACACACGTGACAGTAGAACCACTTCAATAATAGTGAAAAAACTTTTAACAAATTTTTTTATATATCAAAATCAAATGAGCACACTACAACTGTGTTCAAAAATAATTTGGGAATCAAAATTTGAACAAATCAATTGAGTGTCATAGCCAGTTGATCAAAAGGTAATGGATGGAATGGGAAAGGGAGCTCAGGACCACACGGTCCCCACTTTTGTTTGTTTCGTTAGATGGGCCCCACTGCTAAGTTTGTTAAGACTCTCATAAATTTTTGCAAAATTTTACACTTAACACATCATATTCCTTTATTCTGGTGAATAGCATGTGAGGCCAAATATTTTTTGTTTTAATAAAAACACACGCACACCAAATATTTTTTGTTTTGATAATTAGTTGAGTAGGTGAGGTTGATATTGAAACGTGATAAACGGCTCCGACCAGGGTAGCCCACCCGACAGAACTGGTTTGACACTGGTCCCAGTTCTGCTTTCTATTCTCTCTTTGAAAACAATAATGATAGGTGTATAACGAATTACACAAACGTGTCGCATGGATTATGAACTGAAAAGCCTGTATACACAAAAAAGTATGTGCAGACTTTTCAGCACAAGGATAAAGTTATATTACACGTTTGTATAATTCGTTGTGTGCCTATCATTACTCTTTTGAAAATGTTCTACCTAATCCAGTCTTTCCAAATTGCCTATATCATATAAGTGTATATTATATATATGTGGTGAATCTGATTTTGAATTCGGTTTTTAACATCATACTTGTACCAATTTCCGAATCTGCCCCAATTTCATTTTTGAATAGGATATTCTATTTGGATTCGGATATTCTACCACTTTTGACATTTTCGGATTTAATAATACTAGTTTTAAATCTTGCTTCACGGAATGATTTAAGTAGATTTGTTTGTGTTATACTGGAAAAGTTTGCACTTCAATTCTGCTAACGTATGTAACCTTATAAGAATCATCATAGAAATATTTGCTTATCTAAAAACAGAATTATAAGAATCATCACAATTTTTAAAAGTTATATAATTTAAGTTTGAAAACCATAGCGGTTTGCAAATATTACAAAATTTGGCACTTACATACAAACTTTGGCACCATTGAAAAAAATTAAATAATAATAAATAAATAAATAAATTATTTTTATGGCGGTAAATTACACTATGCACCCCTGCAATTTGATGTAAGGACAATGTTATGGACACAATTACCTCTACACAATCCAACTCAACCCAAAAATACGTGTCCATCTCTCTCCTGTATCACTGTAGGGTCTTCTTACATCACAAGATAAATATACACATTTTTTTTGGATTGTGTACACATTGTGCACTAAGTTTTATCCTTGACAGTAATATCATTGTGGTAATTGTAATTTGAATTTGGACAATTTGGTTTCTACATTTTAAATTTAGGTTTAATGTAGTCAATTTATATAATTCGCTTGTAGTGCTTATATATTTTTACAGAAAATAGGTCATATGATGCACATGTGATTAGGAATATACTATTAAATTTATTCAAAGAATTACATTTTACACTTACTATTGAATGTATATATATCTATCTAAAGTTGTAAGGAATTTCAACAATAAACTAAATCAGGTCCTATTTTAAGCTTTTTCAAACACGTCGTGTAGTACCATTTGACATTCTTTTTCTTTTTGCCTTAGAGTACTATCCTTTCGAATTTATGTACTAAGGTTAGTCAACTGTTGGATATGTTGGAATTTAATGTGGAGCATCTACCATAGGTCTTCATGTCAAACATTATCTTTGGCATCCTGAAAAGCTAAGCACTTAAAGCAACTTTTTATATTGTTTTCATCGTTATGCAATTAATAAATTTCCATATTTACTAAGATTCACCAATCAATAGTAAAAGCAGCAAATTTTAAACTCTTTATTTTCCACTTATCATAATCCTAACTCCAATTAATCCAAAACACCTTACTTACCGGCTCTAAATTTGTTAAGGCAAATGTGCTTACAATATTTATTACCTTTTTTTATTATCATAATTGTGTTGATTTTAAGCATCCTCTTCAAGATTCTCCGTGATAACATTAACACTTCGTTTGGACTGAGAGAAATAGAGAGAAGAGAAGAGAAAGAATATCACTTTCTCTCTAGTTATCTTATTTGGTAATTTAAATAGGAAGAGAAGAGAAAAGAAATTGAGAAAAAGTGGGGAGAGAGTGGAGAGAAAAGAACCCACTTTTGTTTCTCTCCAAATTGGAGAAATTACGGAGAGAAAAGAAGAGAAACATAATTAAATAATGTATAGAAGACCAATACGTCCTAATATATTATTATTTCATCTAACATATATCCCTAATAGAGGATAAAAAAAGAAAATTAGTTATAAGTACTTCATTTTCTTTTTTCTTATGAAAGTTAACCAAACGATAAAAAGTTATGTTTCCTTTATTTTCTCTTCTCTCCTTTATTTTCTATCCAAATATGATGGAGAAAACTCAACTTTCTTTTCTCTTCTCTTCTCTACTATTCTCTTGATAAGTTTCACCTCTCTTATCTCCACCTTTTTTTTTGGGTCTAAACCGCCGATATCCGGAGCTACATTAAGTTCCGACTAATCCGGATCGAGCCGGGTAGGAACCGTTAGGGTGACAAAGCTCTCCCAACAAGAATTTAATCGCACCTGCATACCCAAACCCAAGACTCGAACTCAAGACCTTGGTTAAGCTAGAACAACTCCTTTGTCAACTAATCTACGCGCCTGTTGGTCACTTCTTTCAATCCAAACGAAGTGTAAAGACCCCAACAATTATGCTCTATTTTTTTTTATAATTATTATTATTATTTAATTTTATAAAGTGTGATTGATCTATGCATATAAGCGTATCTATGTAGGATATAGGTAGACCAATAAAAGTTTAGAAGTGTTGTCTGATCTTTAATTTATTTTCCACCATTATCCCCTTTGATTATATTACAGCGGGAAGCCCACCAAGC
The DNA here is from genome assembly GCA_033977485.1 of Hydrangea macrophylla. Lineage (NCBI taxonomy): Eukaryota > Viridiplantae > Streptophyta > Magnoliopsida > Cornales > Hydrangeaceae > Hydrangea > Hydrangea macrophylla. The sequence continues at coordinate 79,041,238 of CM066998.1, forward strand.
TCGAGCCGGACCAGAAACTAGAGGTGTTGGATAAATATGTGTTTTTGGCCATGTTTGAGGTCAAATAAATGTGGGACCCATTTAGAGTTTGAATGGGGTCCTTGTGGATTTGTCTTCTCCTCCATGAGGAGATGAACTTTGGATATTTACATGTCCAAAATTATTATTGAGTGAATGAGAAATTAATCCATTGAATACATATTATCATGTACATGAATGGGAAATGTACATACATGAATGCATTTATTATAATGTACATGCATGGAAAATGTACATATATGAATGTATTTATTCTCATTCATAGATAATGCACATTCATAGATGAATCATGTATATACATGGGTGAATCTATAGATTCATAATGTACATACATGGATGAATCCACAAATACATAATGGACATCCAATGAATCCTCTCTCCCCTTAATCCTATATATTCTGAGCTTTTTCCTCAGAAATTTCAGAGTCAGAAAAACAAGAGCTATTTCCTTCCTTCCAATATTCCTTCCTGAGAGAGACACAGAACATAGTTGGTTCGCCGGAGCAGTCGAACACAGTGCTTGTCTACTGCTGGTTATTACCGCTGTATCCTGGGAGACAGACGCCGGAGATATCCTCAAGCACTTTTGGTGAGGCTGCGAATCTGTTTTAAGGAAACTGTGAACTATCACAGGCCTCGGTTTGATCAATTCTCAGTTTCTGTTTTCTTTTAGTTACTATAATTTTGTTTTCTATAAGCAGTTTCAATTTTTGTGTTATCAGATTATTTTTATACTGCCTCTGTTTGTAATTCAGAATCTGTTTATGTTTAATATAAAATTTTCAATTGTATCAATGTAATTTTTACAACAAGAGGTCCATTCGATAACCCCACAAAAATTCGTGTCAAAACCACGAATGGAAAGTCAATCTTTAAGTTTGCCTTTTAGTCGAAGCAGAGTCCGAATTAGAATTATTGGGTAAATATCATTGGCCTAATATCAGAGACTTTCTCTGAATTTTGAATAATATCATTAACTTTTCTTATTTTTCAAGCTTTGTATTATTAGAAATATACCCGAAAATCCCTACATATCAATGTTTTCGGCTTTAGGCCCATCCTATAGAAGTATATATTAATAGACCCTAATTGTTTTGAACTAGTATGTTATCAACCCATAACCCCCAATTAATATTATTCAGATGACGAATTTACCCCTACATAGATTACATACATATATGTATATACGAAATTATGTTTTGGAAATTAATTTTGTAATCAATTTTGAATTGATTTATAATGACTTTCCACAAATTATGCTCATCATGGATATACTGTATATATATATATATATGTATATGCATATGTACATAGCAATTTTGGTTGGATAGAGTTTGCATTTATTAGAATGAGCTGTCTATATATATATATATATATATATATATGTATATACGAAATTATGTTTTGGAAATTAATTTTGTAATCAATTATGAATTGATTTGTAATGACTTTCCACAGATTATGCTCATCGTGGATATGCTATATATATATATATGTATACACATATACACATAGCAAATTTTGGTTGGATAGAGTTTGCATTTATGAGAAAGAGCTGTCAATTTGAATTTTTGCATTTAACAATCCCTTAGTTATAGCTAATTGATATAAGATATTAAATCTCATAGTCTCTTAGTTTGAATTTTTGTATATATACATATATGTTCATATACATATCATGGTCACAATCACACATTGACTTGCCCATATGAATTGTCATTTGAACATCCTAATACTGTTTGGTGCTAAATTATCCATTCATGATGTGTGTGTGTGTGTACTGCATCTACGTCAGAACATACATAATATTGTATCAGGATACAATAGACACAGTGTAAAATTTAACACATACATAATTACTGAAACAGTGTAAAATTCACCCCACAACCAATTATCGCCGCAGATTGAAATACATATCAACCATGCGGGTTTGACGTGCCCATAAGGAGAACTGGGTGAGAAAATTAACACCCATGTGAATTTGTTATGCCACACTAAAGATCGAGTCTTTTTTAGTGTAAAATTTACCAATCATGTGTAAAATTTGAGTGTAAATTTTACAACTCATGTGTAAATTTGTAATACTCATATGGATTTGCTATACTATTCATATGAGGGTTGCTATGGTAGGTATACTACAATACCAATTTTGAGTGTAGAATTTAAATTGAGTAAAATATGATCAAAATTTTACACTTAAACAATTTTACAGAACTTTACAATAACAATTTTTCAAAATTTTACACTAACAATTTTCCAAAATTTTACAATAACAAATTTTCAGAATTTGATCAAACCAAAAATCCAAACAAAGGACACCAACCATCACACATGAACATTCAACCATAAGAAAGACCAAATTACAAGGCTAAACTGAAAATTCATAAAAAAGAAAAAGACATGAGTGATCGAAAAAAAAAAACTAGAAAAAAATCCCACTACTCATATAACTCCAAACCAAAAACCTTTTATCACTACATACAGTGTAGAATTTATCGCCATAGAAAACTGTAAAAAAATAAAAAATAAAAAAATAGAAGAATCGTCACAGAAAAGGGGGAAAATTAGAAGAATCATCTGGGAAAAAAATTGGGTGAGCATAAAATGGGACACTAAATCGTAACGGAAACCAAAACGCAGATAACATGAACAATGAATCTCATTTTCGCAGTGATTTTGGCTCGAATCGCACTCCAAATCTCCTTTTTAAGAGTGATTCTGTCTCGAAGCTTCGGCCATCCATTAAAGCCGAATCCGATATAGCCGAAGAGGACGAACACATGTGATCTGATCCGATCCGAACACCAGAATCCGATTACAGAGCTTGAAGGCTTAAATATTGTCCACCACCGGCAGCGACAACAGTTGCGGAGGAGTACGATGGTTGGAGTAGTCGACGGTGGTGAGGAGCTCTCTGCACACTTCTTGGTCCATCAGGAGAAGATCAGATATGGAGGGGTATTGTGTGACTGTTGCACTTACATGTAGAGAGAGAAATTAGAGAGTGCGACGAAAGAGAGAGGGTCTGATGGGTTTTGCATCTAGAGAGAGAAAGAGGGAGAGATAGGATATAATGAGTTTGATTTTCAATAAATGGAAATCGTATAATCATGGTATGAATTTGGAAAGAGGGGCATTATGGTCATATAATTTTTAATGGACCTCTCACAAAATACGTTATATAGTTGGGCCTATTATGCATAAGATGAGGCTAATAGGACTTACTGTTAGTTTACCCTTGCATTATTGACTTCTAGTTGTTAACGATAATGGAGAAGGTGTGGAGACGCTTGTGAAATATCCAATTTGAGGGCATTTATGTTATTTGACACAAACTTGTGAGCTTATTTTGGTCAATTAGTCAAAAATAAGGGCAACAATGTCAGTTCACCTTTAAAATTTTGCTGATATCACAAGATTTCACCCACTGCCTATAATAGAAGGGAGGTTTTTGACAAAAAATTTTAAAAACAAGGGAGGTCAATGATATTATTCAAAATCCAGAGAAAATCTCTAATATTAGGCCAAACCTTAAGAGAGGTCAATGATATTTACCCTAGATTATTCCATTGGATTCAGTCGATCTTTTAAAGCATGTCTGAAGACATAAACCAGCCCACGATCTATGTCTGAACTATTTTGAATAATCAAAATGTACCAATATAGTCGATCAAAAAAAATAAAATAAAGTACCAATATAGGCTAATTTAGGAAAAGACCCCATCAAATGGAGTTGCCACTTCGTTTAGAGGAACCAAGAACAATATTTCTGCCATAATGGATAGGGTGCACTTATTAGTGGCAATTCCAAAGAATTCGGTCCTGGAGTTAAGGTACGAAAAAGGAATGAGAGTCGAGGTAAAGCACCCCCTCTCGCCTCATTCGAAAATGGGCCTTTACTAACTTTCAAGGCTTAATAACTATGCATAACGTGACAAAAATCACATAAGAATAGCAAACATGAAACAAAAATGATTATTCAAAAACGGATCGGATTTGGATCCGATCCGAATCCGCAAGAAAATATTTGATAATAATATATGTATTTTAATTCGAATCTGAACCCGAATATTTTGTTAGCAAACGGATCGAATTCAGATCTGGATATCCGACCTGACAACCCGAAACTAATAGAATTTAATTTACAGTTTAGCTTCCCTTGTTTTGTGAAAATTACATAATGACCCTACACTATAAAATTCTTTTGGTGCTTAATGGATACCCGATTAAAAATTTTCTTTGGTATTTAACGGATATCCAATTAATTAAAAAAAAATCTTTATTTGCTTAAGGGTTTTTTTTAGTGCTTAACAGATATCCGAATCCTATAACAAATTCGAATTCAGATTTTGGTTAACGGATTAATTTTTATCGGATTCGAATTCGGATTTAATTAACGGATTTCTTATCGGATCGAATATCACAAATCCGATTCGTTTACAGGTCTAGTGCCATGCAGAATATAGCGCATACCTACTATGGTTTTACATACAAAATGATGGATAAAGAAATAAACTAATTAACCGTCAACCGTGCCAACCCACACAAAATCCTTAGGAAACATGATTTATAAGCACATATAACACCAAGTAATGAATTTCAATTATACCCCCCTAACATACTTCTAGGTAAGCATACAAGAAGAGGTAAATAAACGAGTTCTAAAGTGTACCTACTTTCTTAGTCCAATTACAGCCCTCAAAATCACGAACAAGTGCTAGGGATAAAGTAGTAAGCGTACTTATATCATATCTAAGAGTCCTAAGATTCAAGAATCTTAAATACAATTATCTTCTAAATGTTCTACCAATCGTAGATAAACATGTGTTCTACATGCATGATATATATGCATATATGGGAGTGACTTTTATCATAAAGTCCGAATCAAAATGATTTCTCCATGATGTGAAAGTCTAAGCATATAATTATACACTTTCTATATGCACGAGAGTTCTAAATAGGTGAAGAATCCTAAATGTGGTGATGAGATTCCTAATCTAAGTGAAACATGGAAGCCAATATGGATAAACACATGACTCGTAGCTAGTGAGATTGGGTAAATGGTTGTATGTGCAATTGGAGACAAATTCTACGAATTGAAAGGTTGCCGCCTGCCGTCAATAGGCATATAAAAGTGGAGTAATGATTGGTGTACATAAAATGTACACATATAGATTTTGGCCATTCATTTTGGTAGGTTCCATGTATACAGGTATGGACTCCACCAAAATGAATGACCTAGATCTTTATGTGCACACTTTATATACACATAACATTTCCCATAAAAGTGATGAGTTAGTTACCAATCCCACTATTATATCTCTACCCTACCACGATAAAGCAAAGTAATCATAGAGTATAGATGAAAAGAAATCAAAACTACATTAGAACCAAGATTTAAGAAGGAAATTGAAAGAAAGCAAGCAATGAAGAGTAAGAAAGAACAAGACATTATCTAAAACAACAAAAGAGAAGAATTACTAACTTTTTTTAAAAAGCAACCCTTTAGTTTTTCTTTTCACTTTAGCGGCACACTAATGTAAGTAGTATGCCCTAAAAGGCAATTAGATTGGAGCAGTGTTTTAGGAATATTACCTTGTAATAACAATTTCATATTAGTAAAGGGCAAGTTTATTATTTATCATTATTGTTATTTAACATTTATATGATAGCACCTCATTCCTCCAAGATCACAATCCAAACTCTAATGGAAAATCTTTAACTATTCCAAAGTAAGGTCCAGAATGCTTAAGCACTCTCTAATTATGAGAGTTTACTCAGAGCTCTTTATTGAGTTTTCTAGAATGGTAATGAATATTGGTATGTATTGGAATGGGATGAAAGACCCCATTTTATAGTAGGTAGTGTCAAGGGCGAACCCAGGAATTTTGTTTAGGGGGCAGAAATTTATGTAGGGGTCGGCGGAAGTGCCTCCGGCCCAAATTTTTTTTTTAGTTTAAAAGCATTTTTATTTTTGAAAAGTTGAGGGGCAATTAAGGGGCAAAAATGAATAACGTATAAAATATGTAAGGTGAAAGAATTATTTTGAAAAGTTAAGGGGGCAAAAATGAATAATGTATGAATTATATAAGGTAAAAGAATTATTTTGAAAAGTTGGGGGGCAATTAAGGGGCAAAAATGACTAATGTATGAAATATATAAGATACAAGAGTGATTTTGAAACGTTGAGGGGGAGGGACAATTAAGGGTCAAAAATGAATAATGTGTGAAATCTATAGGGGAAAATGGTGATTTTAAAAAGTTGAGGGTGGTCATCTGCCCCCTCTTGTCTCTATGTGCGTCCGCCCCTGGTTAGTGTGAAGGAGTCCCAAAGGGCTTGAGACTCCAGATAAACAAAAACTCCCTCTGAGACTCCAGATAAACAAAACCTGTAATGAACGTGATAAAATTTTTGGGTGCTTGCAATTGGATGATAAAAAATATTGCCCCTATTTATCTCATGTCATTTATATTACTATGGAGAAACTTTAACCATTTTGAGATGTGTTCAGTTGCGTATATGTTAGGATTGTACCTAAAATTCCATTAGTAGAATTATTTTTTAATTATGATTTGATTCCTTATTTGGTGGTTTTCTTGTCAAAAAAGGATTCATTTGATGGTGGAAGTTACCTATTTTATATAGAAATGTTTGTGAGAGTATTCCTTATTGTACAAAACTTACCATGGGGGTAAATCTTACTACAACTAGGATTGAGACTCTACAATCTATATAAATATAGAGCTTACTCAAAGGATTGATAAGATTGGTTGGAAATCTTTTACAAACCCACATTCTACATACACAAGGGAGGGCTGCAAACTAGTGAGGCAAAAAATTAGTTTCTAGCAATTGTGTGTTATATAACTTGGTTAAAGAGATATACAAGTGAGGTCTTGAGTGCTTGTAATCTTAATATTAATCGAAGTGATCGCCTTTGCACGTGGACGTAGGCATTGTTGGGCCGAACCACATTTAAATCGTGTTGCGTTGATTTGCTTGATTTTTCTTTCGTGGTTGTGTCGTTCTTGTTCTATTTATCTCCATACTTGTGGGTGTGGTTTTTCTTGTTGTGATTGTGGGCCCATTCCCAACAGTGTGGGCCAATAATAGATCAAAATGGGGGAAAAGGGGTCAAACTAGACCTATGTGGCTCTTAGGAAGTGCCATTCCACATTCAAAGAAATGGTGTAACACTCAACTTGAGCATTCTTATTTTTAGGTTTGTTTTGTTCGCGTTCGACACCTTCATTCTTGAGCTTCGTTCACGCTTGTTGGGTGTTCTTTTTGGGCTTACCAAAGGTGCTAGTGATATATTGGGCTCTTATGGCATCTCATACACATTCGAACGATTGGCCGAACTGGTAAGCCGTGAAAGTTTTTTCTAATGGTTTTGGTTTCACAAAAAATATTTCATAGATTGTGAATTATGGTCAAAAGGGTGCAATTAGGTCAAAATAGAGTTAATCTATAATAGCCTTTTAAGGTTACTGTGGCACACAAATATTTTCGGATGGTTTTGGGCAATGTGAAGGTTTGAGCTCTTATCTTAAACTATTTTAGGAAATTTTAGTAAAGGGATCTTCGGAAATTGCATCTCGAGGCCTTGATTTTGGCTCAGGTAAAGAGTATTTTGTTGATTATATGTAAAAAAAAAAAGGTAAGTACATTTCTGTTTATGTTTCTAACGTTCCCAAGTCCTCATAGTATTTGTACGTAATGGTTAACAACTCACATGATTTGACTAACACACGCTACTAATGACTCCACGTATATCTAATATCGTCACCAACTAATGGGCACCACTTATAGCCATTAGTTCACTGAGCACCATTTCAACAACCCATTCCGAGGCCCACCTCAGAGTAAAGCATGCCCACTCCAAATCCAATAACCCAACTCTGAGGTCTACTTCAGAATACCAGCAAGCAATGTCCACTGCAAAAGAGCCCATTCTAACCAGAGTACTCACTTCGAAGCTCACCCCAGTGTAATCACCTTGAGGCCCACTGCGAATGAGCCCACCCCAAAGCAAAGCAAAGCAAAATAAAGTGGCCCCATTTCACCTACTGCCCTCTCCACTCACTCCACCACCACCCATTTGGCACGTGGACATTATCTCCAACTTAAACCTCATATGGTCGATCCATCGATCACTAGTCAAGGCCATCACTTGGAATGACCATTCGTGCCATCGCTTGGAATGACTACTCGCTATGGAATTGGCCATTGCCTGGAATGACCACTTGTTATGGAATTGGTCAATATCGCTTGGAATAACCATTTGCTATGGAATTCGCCATCGCTTGGAATAACCACTCACTATGGAATTGGCCATTGCTTGGAATAACCACTCACTATCAAACGCGTTGCTTACGATCCTCAAGCGCCGCAACAGATATCTCCTCGACAATTCCCATAAACATTATACTACACATTAGCACACACTTACACGTGGATTCTCCACCGATGCTCATGAAGCAGTACTAAGGGTGGCCATGTCCAGGTGGCTAGAACTAGGGGCACTTCCCTACCTGAACGCCTCATAGGTAAAGCTAGGATTGGTCCCAAAGAGAAAGAGAGACACATGACCATCGATCACGTGCCCTGGCAGACCCATGTACACAAGACCAGCTGGAACCTTTGACTTTCACCTTGCCTAGTCACTTTAACCTCGCTGAGTATTCTGCAAACCAATAACATGACCTCAAAGAACCCTAATGCTTAACCTTCTGCACCAGTAGAAACCATCGCTACGTAATACTAAATCGTCGCTCCAAGCGACAATACATCTTGCCAAACCAATAGAAATACCTTGATATTTCCCCTCGTTTAAACCTTTGAACCGATAAAGAAGAACCTCAATTCCCTTTCTCGCTGAATCTTCTGCACCAATAACATTCTTCCCCCTTTCTATCTCCCTTAAACTAGCAATGGTATTGGTTCACCATCAAACGACAATACCCCCTCTCGCATCATGTACCTTCTCAATACACATCCTTGTCTACATCCCCATTTAATGACCCCAACTATCTCAAGCATACGCATTTATGTCCCCAACTACCTCAAACAGATGCACCACTCCAAAGATACCACCTTAGCTACTTCCAACCGTACCAAGAAAACCTTGTATAAATACTAACTTCATTCAATACATCCAACAACCTGGTTTTTACCTAGAACTTAAGCTTTAACTCAGTCTTAAGCTTCAACTCCAAGCAGTTAAGGCATTCATCATCTCTTCCAAAATCCCCAAGAATACCCTCAACCTATACTCAGCCATCCCCTACCTCCCCCTTTAGCCTTATAAAAATCTCCCTTCCGCACACTAGTCTCCACCCAGGAACCAGACCCTTTACTACTTTTTCTTTATCTTATTTGGGGTTACTTTGGTTCTCACTCGATCCACATACTCTCCGAGTCCCATCGTTGATTATATATATATTATTTTATCATACACCTTTCTATTTTATATTACCACCTGTTGCTCCACTTGGCACTAACCAGCTTACGTGTTACCTTCCCTTATACATCATCCACATCAGATAAAGAACTCACACATTTTAGTGACCACAGTGGGAGGTATACTCGAAAACATGGTTAGTGAACGAGAGCAACAACCCCTTAAAAACAGAGTTGGACGCCCCAAAAGTCCAAGGCCCAACCTACCGGGTCAAATGCAAACCCGCTAAGCATTAACCCCAGTTGGGAGGAGTCTGCTCAGTCTCAAACTCACGATTCACAAGGATCCATTGCTGTTGATGTCAAACTTGACATTCTGCGATGACTCGAATAGATGGAGGGACAACAAAAGCATTTCCAAAAGTTGGAGGAACAGAACTGCCTCATCATTGAGACTCTAGCAGCCATCACTTAGAAAAGGACCCCTACCAGCACCAAACGGAACCTCTGGACTGGATAACGTGGTCAAGACCTCAATTAACATATCTGATGTCAACAATCAACACCGCATACTAGCGAAATAGTTGACACCTACCATCACCGTGTCAACGGAAAAGCAAGCATGCACGGCATTTGTCACCATGGCAGAAGTCGAATCACTCCTAAGAGAGAAGGCGATGGCGGCTCCATCGTCTCTCCTCACACTCAACACTTACCCTCCGTACCCACTTAAGTTAGCCAGCCTTCCTTACCCAGAAGGGTATGGTAGTGTGCACTTTGCACGATACGATAGAAGATGAGGAAACTCGAAAGAGCATGTGGCCAGGTTCCTTGATAGCTTGGGAACTTTTTGCGAGGATGAAAATCTCCGTTTCTGAGAGTTCTCTAAGTTCTTAGTCGACCGGGCATACACCTTGTATGCCAACTTGGAACCAGATTCTGTCACGTCCTAGGCCCAACTAGCCTCCATGTTCCATGCTAAGTTTTTCAGCGTAATAGAGAAGGTGACCACCATCTCCCTGTCTAGAGAAGCCCGAGGCGACAATGAAATCTGGTCAAGTATGTGGATAGACTCTGCAATAGGGCTATGGAATGTCATGACAACACCACGAAAGAAAACTTAGTTATATCTCTTCTAATTGAGTGTCGAGAAATTTCAAGGTCTTATTTTGTAATTTGGACCTAGCTCATTCAGAACCCATTCAAAATCCTAATAAACGATGCTTGTGTTTATGTTTCCTATCACTTTTTGCATTAATCTTCTTCAAAGTACAATATAATTCAGTCTTTGTTAGGACTGTTTCTCAAAAACACGTCTTTCATTGCCAAGAAATTGAGGGGATATTAACTAAATTTTTTTTAGGCGTTTAGAGGGTTTCACATTCTTGCAATCAATAATTATAAATATTTAGGTGGTGGGATTCACTTGTGGCTCATTATTAATTTGTGATCACGGTATGTGGGTCCTATTAAAATTTTGATGGAGGTTCATATTGTAAACATATTAGAGTGTATATAAACTCACAACTGTACATTCATATTGAGAAATTATTCTATGTTATGTGATGGTCTCAGTCAATAAGGGGGCTGTCATGTAACCAAGTTATCTGACTTTTGAGTGACAAAAATCTACATTTAAACACATAGCAACTTTCAACTGGCTAGGACCATGACGTGGCCATGATACAGAATCATAGAATAATTTTGTCGTTCATGTTATACGTAGCATGCACAATTCACAGTTGACTTGTACAAAAGTAACACTAGTCACACCATAAACCAATGACCTAGTCTAGTCCATTCTCTCTTTTTATGCATATTAGTCTAAGCACTATAATCGGTTGGTATTCTAGGAGGTTTTAGTCTTCATTTATTTAGAGATATAACTTGTTTTTAAGTTCTTCACTAAGTTGCGTTAAAATGTAATTTCAATTGAGGAATTAGTTTACCAAGTTATGTAGCTTTCACTGACTATAAGTGGGGCTTTCTTAGAAAAGGCAGAAGAATTAAGATACATAAGAATTTTATACCAATTGCTGAAAATTCAAAGAAATACAGCTGCTCATAACTAGCCTCATATAGTCGGCCTCGATCTTTATTGCTATATATAAATATATCTATCTAGAAATGTATACACAAATTTGAAGAACTCTAAGATATGGCCAACCAGTTTCTGTGTGTGTGTGTGAGAGAGAGAGAGAGAGAGAGAGAGAGAGAGAGAGAGAGAGAGAGAGAGAGAAAGAGAGAGAGAGGGAGAGAGGGAGGAATTTCGGTGTGTTTGACTCTTGAGGTGTTCCCGGGTTAAGAGTTTAAATTCCTTCTGTGTAATCTTATTCTTCATATAGTGAATTTTTCTTAATTTCTTATCATTACTAGTTTTTTGTACGGATTCGTATTTTGGTAGTCTTGTGCACAACTAGAGGTACCGTAACATACCGAATCTTATTGTGCTTAAGATGAGACCTAAGCTAGAAGTTATCTATAGGTACAATGTTTTGTGACCTAGTACGAAATAAGTGGTGTTATACGGAGTAGTAGTTTTGTTTAGATCTTAAATCATAATAGCCAAGGTAATTACAAAATATCATACCCCATTTTAATCGTATCATAGAATTCTCCGACAAATATTCAATGGTTTGTTCTTTGTAAGGTTAGAATGTTCCCCGATTCCATTGATTCAAAAGATAAATACTCAAGTTTAATTACGTGTTATGTCTCAATCATGAAATCAAAGCAAATGTGTTGCACTGTCCTCAGAGCTTGGGGATGTCCCACAAGTAAAGAATTTTTTTATTCTAGATTTCCAGGGATTTATGAAGACTTGTCGACCAGCTTCCTCTGAGGAATATTTTCATTATTTATTCATTTTTGCAGGAGTACGTATATAGATAGTATAGATATGGATATATTAATATGAAAGGAAACTTTTGTTCTTGTAGCTTAATTTAATAACTAGTTATGATCCCGTGCAAATGCATGGGAGAGTTATGAACAAAAAAAAAA